>OX463225.1:84600036-87000036 GCA_949820135.1 Sylvilagus floridanus | reverse complement strand
AGCAGACTTCTAGAAACAACCCAGTGGCCATTAACTGGTGAATGAATATGATAATCTTGATATGTTCATATAATGAAATACCATTCAGTGAATGAAAGAGAAATAAGCTACAGATACACAAAAAACAGGTGAATCTACAAAAGTATTATGTTAAAGGTGAGAAACTAAACCAAAGGCAGCACACAGGGTCTTCAGAACATTCGTGGAAAATCACTTATCTTTTACTTGTATTTTTCCATGAACTTTTTCAAATACCCTCATTCTATGTGAATGAATTTACATTCAATTTCAGAAAACAGCTACAGTAGAAGAAAATGGATCTGTGTTTGACAGCGTGACAGTGACAGATAATAAAGGAAGTTCATCTGCAGAGTACATGATGGAATGTTTTGGAATGATTGAAATGTTCAACATTTGTTTTGAGGTAGTATTCACATGACAATACAGCTTTTAAACATAATTAAATTATACTCTAAACTAATGAAATTTGTTATACATTTTCCATATCCCCTAAAGCATATTTTTAAAAACTGACCATATGTCTATAGAATTTTTAAGCTACTATTAATATATCTTTAGTTGTCCACAGAGATCCTTACATCTTACACATATAACTCACTGTTTATTACATGCTCTGAGGCTATCATTAGTTTCAGGAGTGATTGGGAATGTAAATAGAAAATGTGGATTATTTTTTCACTGTCTATGGGTGAAATGGGAAAAGACCAAGAGAATTGAGAATGGATTCTGGTTTTGAAATCATAGAGTCTGTCATTGCCTATCAGTAAAGAATAATTCTTAATATAATGAAAGAATTGAGTTTGCTTATTGCATCCAAATCAGTCAGAATAATCCAAACATGCTGCCTTTAATTAACATAATTTTGTGTTAACTTGGAAAGTTTCTTGTTTAAAGTTTTATCAAAAATTTCCCTTAGTTATTTAAGAGTCTTTTTTCTTGCTAAGTACAATATGGGAGATTATTCTAATTACAATTTCATTAATTCTGAGTTTTCTGCTGTTCAGATGCATCACTTTGAGCTATGATTTAGTTGCAGCAGAAGGTACAAATGGAGTTAGTGAAAAGTTTCTTCAGGATATTGATTGTGCAAAGCCCCTTCTCTCTCTTCCTGCTACCAGGGCAATGTCCACATGGCCTATTAAGTTTTACTCCCACCCTAACATTACTTCTCTTTGAGAAAAAAATGCCTAGCCATCAACTGTTCCTGATCAGGCTAACCTGCCAGAATCAGCAAGATTCAATATGGCTGCCTGATGACCTCCAGAAGACCTTGGAATTCATTGTGGTCTGATTTCAATGATAAATGACACTCCCACTAGTGCCATGACGTTTGTTAATCACCATGACAACCACTGGAAGAGATTTTGAAAGGATCATATAAGGTGGTTTTCCAATTCCAACCATTTTTTTTTATTTTAACATTTTTTTATTTTAAGAAATTTACTTCTATATTAGATTCTGAGGTTCACAGCAAATACATAATTACTGTGATACAATTTTCTTTTTTTTTGTTACTGCTGTATAGTATTCTTTTTTTAACTATTTTTTTAATTTAGTAAATATAAATTTCCAAAGTACAGTGTATGGATTACAATGGCTCCCCCCCATAATTTCCCTCCCACTCACACTCCTCCCATCTCCTGCTCCCTCTCCCATTCCATTCACATCAAGATTCATTTTCAATTATCTTGATATACAGAAGATAGATTTAGTATATATTAAGTAAAGATTTCATCAGTTTGCACTCACACAGAAACACAAAGTGTAAAATACTGTTTCAGTACTAGTTATAGCATTACTTCACATTGGACAACATATTAAGGACAGATCCCACATGAGAAGTAAGTACACAGTGACTCCTGTTGTTGACTTAACAATATGACACTCTTGTTTATGGCGTCAGTAATCTCCCTAGGCTCTAGTCATGAGTTGCCAAGGCTATGGACGCCTTTTGAGCTCCCCATAAGGGATATTAACAATAGGCCCTCAACGTGGGGGACACATTCCCTCCAAATAAGTGTTCCATAATTCATTACATTTGGGTAACACAGGTTATTATAGACACTTATTACAGTGCCATAAAGTATCTTATTAAATTTCTCAAGATCAACTGCCGAAAACATTAATTCTGTTTAAACGAATTCATTTGTGTAGGCAAAGCATTTTTCTTACACTTTTTGTAAACTTCCTAAGCACTAGAATTCTAAGAGGGTGTACTGCTGCCATTACGGAAAAGATGCAAGCTATGGAACTAGACAGAATTTAAATCACAACTTGGGAACTTACACAGGTCAGGCAGTGAGTAAGCTTTAACATCTTTGAATTTCAGTGTTTTCATCTGTGGAATCATTATCATATTATAAAAGCGTCCTTGTAAGAATTCAGAATAATGCCTATAAAACATCTATCACTGCCTCATGGAGAGTAAATTTCCCATAATTCTATTTTAGCACTAATTACCATCATCATAACCATGTGACTTTCTTTCCAGGACCTCAAAAACATGGCCTTGTTGGTTTATGTATGGAGTTTTCCCCTAAGTTCTTGTTTTAACATTTTAGAAAGTATTATGTACTTATTCTGTATAGTTTAGAAAGGGAGTTGGGAGAGTCCACTTAACTGAAGTTTCGATTGTGGTTGTTTTCTAGTTAATCAAAGTCTTATTATACATTGGACAATTGAATCACATTGCTGTTTGAGTAGGGTTATTGGAGTCTAACCAAGCTACCTAAGGGATCTGAGGCTGAAATCACATTCAGAGCTTGTATTTAATTGTCTTTTATTCTTCTGTGGGTAACGAAATTCTTAGATATTATTCCCACATCTATCATAAGCACCTGTTGAGATTTCAGGGTGGTAGAGCTAATGGGAGGACCATAATAAAGTATGATGGCTCAGCTGGTTCATTATCCTTCTGAAAATCTTATTCCATCCACAATCGTGAGTCTTTCTTCACATTTTTCCAGCAGTAAGGATAATAATAATTGATGACAGGAAAGGTAATAAAAGTATTCTTAATATTTTATAGTATAAAACACTGGCTGTTTAAGGCTGTCAGGGCACTTTCTAAATAACTGTTTCATAAAGCAATATACAAGCTCTCTGAACCATTAGGTAATGCCAGGGAGAAGGTCACATAACTTTCCCATAAAAACTCCTTTTTTGCATCAGGTAAAATGTTCCACAATAATTGTATTGGCTGTCCATCACAGCAGCTCAGGGAAGCATGCTGTTAACAGGGTCATTTCTCCTTCACAGTTGAAGACACTGAAGCATAGACACATTAGTGGTAACTTGTCCAAATGAACACAGTGAACTAGTGAACCAAATCACTGTGTGACAATGACACCACTCAAAAGCAGGTGCCACACAGGAAATGGCATCACGAAGGTTAATTTCAGATTTAACCAGGGCAGCATGAACATTGGGTCATCTTGGGAAGGTGTGCTAAAACGCATAGAGACAAGGTCAGTTGTTCATAAACTTTGCCTGTGAGTGCCTTCCATTGTATGTTTAGACATTCAGCTTTATTTTCACAAAATAGCTGTGGCTGGAATATTATCTTTTATCATCAAAGCGGAGAAAGAAAGCAATGCTTTTTTGCTTTTTCTTCCTTCTAATAAGCATCAAAAGCTTCATTCCCTTTGGGTTGCCAGAGGTAACTCTACTCTGGTCACAAAGAATGATCTAAAATCATATGGCATAATAAAATAATGACTGTTTGTTATATACTCGAAAGCAGTTTCCAGTAGCAAAAGTTCTCAGCTGCTGAACTTGCTTAGTCAAAAGAGTTGATTCAGAGACCAAGAGACTCTTTCTATAAATCCATCCAAAAAAGTACTAGGATGGTAGCAGCTACTTCTAGTTATTGGCTCAAACCATTTTGAGCACACACTCTTCTCCTCCACTCACAAATTGATATAACATAATTTAGCACAGTCTTTCAGAATGATCACAAACTGTATTTTGCCATACACACTCTTTAGAGTTTCACAGATCCCAGATCAATATCTCTCTCCATTTCTCTCTCTGATGGTCTTCTTCTCTTTAACATCAGTTTCAAAAATGAAAGCTAGAGGCCGGCTCCGCGGCTCAATAGGCTAATCCTCTGCCTTGTGGTGCCAGCACACCGGGTTCTAGTCCCAGTTGAGGCGCCAGATTCTGTCCCAGTTGCCCCTCTTCCAGGCCAGCTCTCTGCTGTGGCCCGGGAGTGCAGTGGAGGATGGCCCAAGTGCTTGGGCCCTGCATCCGCATGGGAGACCAGGAGAAGCACCTGGCTCCTGCCTTCGGATCAGCGCCGTGTACCAGCCGTGGCTGCCATTGGAGGGTGAACCAACGGTAAAGGAAGACCTTTCTCTCTGTCTCTCTCTCTCACTGTCCACTCTGCCCGTCCAAAACAAACAAACAAACAAACAAAAAAAATGAAAGTTAGAGTCTGAAAATCACTAATCCTTTCCCTGAAAGACATGTTTCTCTCTTAAACAACCACACTTCCATATTTCTTGCAAACTCTAAGAGAGTAATACAAATATTAACAATAATGTTTTTTTCCAGCTCTATATTAATTCTAAATACACGTATAACTCAGAATCCTAAAACAGTTGGTATTCATATTAGTAAGCTACTATCAATTCATGGTATTTCATTTAGGTAAAGGGAAAATATACACTGATTATTAAAGAAGGTAAGGATGAATGTTAATGAAACTGTTTCACTGTATCATGGATACTAATCTTGCAGGGACGGTATACCTCTAATTTGTAGCTTGTAATAATGTTTGGTGCCCTGCCAACATGATATCAATGTGCATGTTTTTAAACTTTGAGTTAACTTCTGTTGTTTTTTTAACTTAAAATGTATAGTTTTATTTTTTATTTTTAAGGTTTATTTATTGTAAAGGCAGACTTAAAGAGAAAGAGTATGTGCCAGCACTGTGGTATAGCAGGTAGGGCCTCCACCTGTGGTGTCAGCATCCTATATGGGCGCCAATTTTAGCCATGGCTGCTCTATTTCTGACCCCGCTCCCTGATAGTGCACTAGTGGAAGATGACAAGTCCTTTAGCCCCTGCATGCATGTGGGAGACCTGAAGAAGCTCCTGGCTTCTGGCTTTGCATCAGCCCAGCTCTGGCCATTGTGGTCATTTGGAGAATGAAGCAGCAGATAGAAGATCTCACTCTCTCTCTCTCTCTCTAACTCTGCCTTTCAAATAAATAAATAAATAAATACAACTTTAAAGAGAAAGAAAGAGAGAGAGAGAGAAGAGATGAAGATAGAGAGATTTTCCATCTCTAGAGAGATCTTCCATCTTTTGGTTCACTCTCCAAAAGGCCACAATAGCTAGGGCTGGGCCAGGCTGAAGTCAGGAGACTGAAACTCCTTCCAGTCTCCCACATGGGTGGCAGGGTTCCATGTGCTTGGGTCATCTTCTGCTACTTTCCCAGATGCATCTCAGAGATCTGGATTGGAAGTAGAGGAGCTGGGACTTGAACTGGTGCTCATATGGCATGCTAGTTTAACCTGCTGCACCGCAACACTGGCCTCTAATATGCAGTTTTAGGTACAACATCAAGTGGTGGTAATGATGTAAAACAGCCAAAACTCTCATACATTGCTGTTAAGGTAGAACATGGTGCATTCACTTTAGAAAATAGTCCATTATTTTCTTATAAAGTTAGATTTATACCTTTCCAGCTATTCTACTCCTAGATATTTACCCAAGAAATAGAAAATGTGTCCACATGAAGATGTGAATATAATATTCCTAGTAGTTTTATTTACAATGATAAAAGTGCAAATAGTAACTCAGCAATTGATGAAAAAGTTAACAAGTTTGTACACAAATACATGCATATGTACTTGTGTCTATGTATGGGTAATACGTATTTACAATATAAAAGAATGAATTTCTTGATGTTTCCAGAAGCAAGTATGTATCTCCAAAAATTAATTTGAATGAAAGAAAACTGGGTAGAAAGTTCAAAATGATATAAAAGTAATTCACAGTGATAGAAAATAAATCATTGGTTGTCTTTGTTAGGGAGTAATTTTGCTTAGAAAGAGATACCAAATACCGCCCGGGGTGATGATAATGCTAGAGATCATGTTAGGAATTTAGATTTGATAGTTGTACATTTGTCAAACTGTACTTCTAAGACCTATGACTTTCATTTTGTGTAAATTACGCTCCCACCTCTTGTATCCCACCCCTCGTGAACAGAGCTTCAACTCCGCTCTTCTCTTATTACTGGAGATTGCGTTATAGTCTATCACACTTTGCCAAGATCTCCGGAGCCTCTTCCCAGATTTCCACAAGGTGAGCTTCATATGAACTACTCACATGCCAGCTCTCCTTTGCAAGTAACTTTTTCCATCTAGCTAAACCCAGCGACATTTCCCTTTAGATTTAAATTATCCAATTTTCTTTCACCATCATGATCCCATCAATAATAAATTATTTTTCTTTTTAACTTTGGCTTTAGGCCCTGTCATGTATGACAAATCTACCACCAAAAAGAATTGAATCTTATTACAGTGGTAAGTGTCTTACTAATTCCTGATAAACTTTAAATAGTATGTGGTTATTACATAGTACAGCTATAACATGAGGTGTGGAAATTAGGGACTTCACTAATGACTGATGACATTATTATGGTGATAACACTGAGTTAGGTAGGTGCTCATTATCTGTGGCTCTTTCAAACAGAAGGATTTAGCATTTGGTAGTCAAAAACTTTATCTTCCAGGATAACAAAGGAGGCATCAGCCAGGAGGTCTTTGCAGCACAGAGGACTTTCCTCAGCACAGAGGACTTTGCAGCGCGTGCGGCACTATCTAGTTTACTGCAGTGAGTGTAGGGCCATTCTCATGGTGGAGAGGACCATGCTTCATCAATCTATGCTAGTCTCTGACCTGGCACTGTCACGGTCTGAGAACATAGTGATAATTTTTCCAAGATCTTGAGCTTGTCAAGACAGAAACAAACAAAACAAGTAAGGAAAAAAATTATCAGGTGCAGTAAAAATTCCAAAACTTGGAGGGTTTTATTGTATTGTGTGAATATTACCATAGAGGCATGTGTCTGACCTGAGCTTTGATCTACATAGAATGATGTCATTGAGTCTATAGATATGCAGTAGCAACTCTATCTCACACTTCATAAAGTTGGGGTACTATCACTTTAGTGTGGCTTCTTTATATTCCACTTTATTATGACTATATCTATATAAATGCAAACATTGTTTCTGTGGATATAATTTCATAAAGCAAAACTATCTTCTATCTTTAGCACTGAAATTCAAGTGGCAACTATGACAAGCAAAGAAAAATGAATGCAGTTAACTTCAACCATCCCTGCTCATCTGAAAGCTTATGTCAGTTTCTAAATAAGCTTTTCATTTTTCTATTCAGTCTGCTGATCTTTGTTGATTTACAGCATGAATGAGCATGGCACATTGCAACTTGTATAGTATATTTTTCCTAAATAATAAAACATTTATTGCAGACACATCAAGCTAGCTAGTAGCTTTAAATTATTGTGGCAATGAAGTGCCATGTTAACAACTCATTTACATCCTTCCACTGACTCTACATTACTAAGGTAAGTAA
Source organism: Sylvilagus floridanus (assembly GCA_949820135.1). Taxonomy (NCBI): domain Eukaryota; kingdom Metazoa; phylum Chordata; class Mammalia; order Lagomorpha; family Leporidae; genus Sylvilagus; species Sylvilagus floridanus. Next base: position 86,992,409 of record OX463225.1, on the reverse strand, counting down.
TTTAATTCCATGTTTGAAGAATGACTTTGTAAAGTCTATTTTACTATAATTTGGAAAAAAAATTAAGTCATATTGGAAACTATGATGAGGCTCATTTAGAACTAAATATAAACTAAATAAACTATTTAGTCACAATAGACTGAATTATCGCATATAATTTTTTGAAAGCTGTATTCAGATACCTTCTGAGAGCATTGCGGTATATAGTTAGTTATGTCCACTATATGATAACTGTTATTGTCTAGCACTTTTAAAAATAACTTTGTAATTATTTTATTCCTCTTTGTTTTCTATTCTATTCTCACTTTAGGCAAATTACAAAACCTGACTCTACCACATTCCTTATCATGGAAGCTGTAACAAGTTACAGATTTAAGGAAGTGTTCACTTTATTGTCTGTGCATGGCACTTGCACTTAGACGTACCACCATCATGTTGATACAAGGCCCCTCTTGTTCTACTCCCTCTACTGTTCACCTAGATCCTTATTTCCTATTTAACACCTATGCCCCAGTAAGTACCTTCTATTATGTATTTATACATATCCTTATAACATGCATGTATCCTTCTAAAATCTGAGTGTGTTTTGAATTTTTATAATGACACTGCCATGTTTATCACTTTTTTCCTTCAGCAGAATTTTCATAATTATCCATTTATCTATGAAGCTCCTGGTTTGTGGTTTCTAATCCCCACACTGTATTCTGAAGTATACACCTTTCATATATCCCTATCTGTACCCCAACTAGATTGGCTCAACTCCCTGCTATCATACATGGTGAATATCCTCATTCCTGCCCTCATATGAACCTGTGAAAAACTTTCTGTGCTATATCATAGGACTAGGCTTCCTGAATCATACTAAAAAATTATACATATTAAGCATAGATGAACTTGTTGCATTCAGAATAAATATATATTTAAACATATGGACATATACAGAAAAATATAGAGATATAGAGATGCATACACTTAGAAAGGATGAAAACAGAGACAGTAGCCATTAGGGCATAAATACCACAATCAATGTTTTAGACAAGCTGAAATTTTTCTAGAAGTGCCTGAGTGTATCTATCTCCTCATATGCTCTATAAATTTTATGTTAACAATAGTTTTTTTGCTTATTTCATCAGCGCAAATTATCCCATTGTTAATTTAATCATTCTATTTCTGGGTAGTTTGCATATCTTCTAAGATATTTATAATGAATATTGGAGTTACCTTTATGTGAATTGTAAACCTAAATCTTTGCACATGTTTCTGTATGTTTTTGTTGTTGAGATTTTAGGAATGCCATAGTACACTATATACTCTGTTCTATATGCATAGTTAATTTATGCAGTTAAATGCATTCATATTTTTGTACTACAGTTTTTTGTTCTGGAAATTTTAATACTTTACCCACAATGCCCCAAGTTACAAGATAATTGTCTTCTCTCTCTTCCAATAGTGTTATATCCCACCTTGTAAGTTTAGATACATGAAACATTAGAATTTTACTTTTGTATACAATGTGAATTAGTTATTGAGGCTTATTTTGTCCCAAGTAGTAATTACTTCCCAAATACACTTTATTAAATAATTCATATTTGTACTTGTGGGACTATATTTATTATCAATTTTTTTCCAAATATAAATTTTTCCCTTTCTGAGTTCTGCTCTTTTGTTTATTTATTTATCAATAGATATCATATTATTTTTACTAAATGGATTTCAGGTTTATCTAAATATCTGGAAGGAGAATACCTCTCTTATGCTTCTTTTTTTAAACTTTTATTTAATAAATATAAATTTCCAAAGTATAACTTTTGAATTATAGCGGCTTTCCCTCCCATAACCTCCCTCCCCCCACAACCATCCCATCTCCAACTCCCTCTCCAATCCCATTCTTCATCACGATTCATTTTCAATTATCTTTATATACAGAAGATCAACTTAGTATATACTAAGTAAAGATTTCAACAAACTGCACTTACAAAGACACACAAAGTATAGAGTACTGTTTGGGAAGTAGTTTTACCATTAATTCGCATAGTAAAGCACATTAAAGACCGAAGTCCTACATGGGGAGCAGGTGCACAGTGATTCCCTTTGTTGATTTCACAATTGACACTCTTATTTATGACATCAGTAAACTTATGTTTATTTTTAAAAATAAATTAACGATTTTCAATTGAAAGACAGAGAACTAACATCTGCTAGTTCACTCCCCACATGTTCAAAATAGCCAGGTCTGGATCACACCAATGCCAGTAGCCCAGAACTCAATCTGAGTTTCCCACATGGGTTACAGAGACTCAAGTACATGAGCTCCCACCTACTACCTGTAAGAGTGCACATAGCAGGACACCGGCTTGGAAGCAGAAAAGCCTAGTGGAGGACCCCATTTCTCAGATGAGATGCCAGTGTGCTTAGGGGTGCTCCAACTGCTGTGCCAATGTTTGCCCCTCTTACTCATCTTTTTATGGATCTTTACTATCCTAAATAAAGTTTAGAAGGAGTTTGCCAAGTCTTCAACAAGATCCAGCTATAATTTTGTGTTTTTTTCAATTTTTTATAATGCTTTTATTTAAAGAATATAAATTTCCAAAATACAGCTTATAGATTACAATGGCTTCCCCCCCCCCATAACTTCCCTCCCACCCGCAACCCTCCCCTTTCCCACTCCCTCTCCCCTTGCATTCACATCAAGGTTCATTTTCAATTCTCTTTATATACAGAAGATCAGTTTAGTATATATTAAGTAAAGATTTCAACAGTTTTCCCTCACATAGCAACACAAAGTGAAAAATACTGTTGGAGTACTAGTTATAGTATTAATTCACAATGTATAGCACATTAAGGACAGAGATTCTACATGATATATTTTTTTTAATTGATTAATTTTCTATGCAATTTCCAATTTAACACCAAGATTTTTTTTCTTTTTTTTCTTTTTTTTTCTTTTCTTTTTTTTTTTGACAGGCAGAGTGGACAGTGAGAGAGAGAGACAGAGAGAAAGGTCTTCCTTTTGCCATTGGTTCACCCTCCAATGGCTGCCACGACGGCGCGCTGCGGCCGGCGCACCGCGCTCATCTGTTGGCAGGAGCCAGGTGCTAGGTACTTCTCCTGGTCTCCCATGGGGTGCAGGGCCCAAGCACCTAGACCATCCTCCACTGCACTCCTGGGCCACAGCAGAGGGCTGGCCTGGAAGAGGGGCAACTGGGACAGAATCCGGTGCCCCGACCGGGACTAGAACCCGGTGTGCCGGCGCCGCAAGGCGGAGGATTAGCCTGTTGAGCCATGGCGCTGGCCAAGATTTTTTTTCATTTTTAATTATATTTATATACAGAAGATTGATTTAGTATATACTAAGTAAAGATTTCATCAGTTTGCACCCACACAGAAACACAAAGTGTAAAATACTGTTTCAGTACTAGTTATAGCATTACTTCACATTGGACAACATATTAAGGACAGATCCCACATGAGACGTAAGTACACAGTGACTCCTGAAGTTGATTTAACAATTTGACACTCTTGTTTATGGCGTCAGGAATCTCCCTAGGCTCTAGTCATGAGTTGCCAAGGCTATGGAAGCCTTTAGGGTTTGCTGACTTCAATCTTATTCCAACAGGGTCATAGTCAAAGTGGAGGTTCTCTCCTCCCTTCAGAGAAAGGTACCTCCTGGCCGGCGCCGTGGCTCAACAGGCTAATCCTCCGCCTTGCGGCGCCGGCACACCGGGTTCTAGTCCCGGTCGGGGCACCGGATTCTGTCCTGGTTGCCCCTCTTCCAGGCCAGCCCTCTGCTGTGGCCCAGGAGTGCAGTGGAGGATGGCCCAGGTGCTTGGACCCTGCACCCCATGGGGAGACCAGGAAAAGCACCTGGCTCCTGGCTCCTGCCATCGGACGAGCGTGGTGCGCCGGCCACAGCGCGCCGACCGCGGCGGCCATTGGAGGGTGAACCAACGGCAAAGGAAGACCTTTCTCTCTGTCTCTCTCTCTCACTGTCCACTCTGCCTGTAAAAAAAAAAAAAAAAAAAAAAAAAAGAGAAAGGTACCTCCTTCTTTGATGGCCCCATTCGTTCCACTGGGATCTCACTCGCAGAGATCTTTCATTTAGGTCTTCTTTTTTTTTGCCACAGTGTCTTGGCTTTCCATGCCTAAAATATTCTCATGGGCTCTTGAGCCAGATCTGAATGCCTTAAGGGCTGATTCTGAGGCCAGAGTGCTATTTAGGACATCTGCCATTCTATGAGTCTGCTGTGTATCTCGCTTCCCATGTTGGATCATTCTCTCCCTTTTTGATTCCATCAGTTAGTATTAGCAGACACTAGTCTTGTTTGTGTGATCCCTTTGACTCTTAGACCTATCAGTGTGTGATCAATTGTGAACTGAAATTGATCACTTGGACTAGTGAGATGGCCTTGGTACATGCCACCTTGATGGGGTTGTATTGGAATCCCCTGGCACAATTCTAACTCCATCATTTGGGCCAGTTCCGATTGAGCATGTCCCAAATTGTACATCTCCTCCCTCTCTTATTCCCACTCTTATATTTCACAGGAATAAAGTTTAGAAGGAGTTTGCCAAGTCTTCAACAAGATCCAGCTATAATTTTGATTGAGATTGGCTTGAGTTCACTAACTAATTTAAGGGAGATATATTTCATAATGATGAGTTGGCCTAACCATAAATATAGACTACCTTCCCATTTAGTTACAGCTGTTTTAAGTCCTTTATATTTTTAAAAGCCTTATATATTTATTTGAAAGGCAGAGTTAACAGAGAGACAGAGGCAGAAAGCGAGATAGAGAGAGAGAGAGAGAGAGAGAGAGAGAGAGAGAGGTCTTCCATCTGCTGGTTCACTCCCCAAATGGCCAGAACAGCTGGAGCTGGGCCAGTCTGAAGCCAGGAGCTTGGAGCTTCTTCAAGGTCTCCCAAATGAGTGCAGGGGCCCTAGAAATTGGACCATCTTCTGCTGCTTTCCAAGTCCATAGCAGAGAGCTGGATCAGAAGTGGAGTAGGTAGGACTCAAATCGGTGCTCATATGGGATGCAGGCACTGCAGGCTGTGGCTTTACCCACTAGGTCACAGTGCTGGTCCCTTAAGTCCTTTAACAAAGTCATTATCTATATGAAAATGATGTTCATTTAAGAATATCATTTTGGTTATTTTAGAACACGTAGCAGAACATGCAAGTTCTGCTACTTTTGTAAATTGTGTCACATCATTTTGTCTTAGATTATTGTTAATATGCAGCAAAAATCAGCAGACTTTTTCTTGTAAGTGGCCAGATGGTAAATAATTTAGGCTTTGTGGGCCAGCACGTCTCTATTATAACCATTCAATTCTGTTTCAGTAACAAGAATGAAGCCCTAGACAACTTACTAACAAATGGGCATGACTACTACATTCCAATAGAAATTTACATATAAAAATGTGGTTTTATGAGATGTCTTATACTATTTAATATTAATAATCATTACATTAGTATAATAAACTTTCACAAAATATGCTGTATTTTTCTTTTTATATAAAGCATGTTGAGTTGAAAATATATGCAAAACAGATATTAAACTTATAGTGCAACAAGTTCTGATAAATGAGTAAACCCAGCTAACCATGTCCCAGTCAGGACATAGATCATTGCTAATTAAAACAAAACACACACACACACACACACACACATTTCTCCTTTTACAGCCATTTAATCTCTAATTCTAAACCAGGATATAAATAATTTGTCTTGTGTCACTATAAGATTAGGTTTGCTTGTTTTGGATTTTCATACAATTAAATCATATAATACGTTGCTTCATATCAGCTTCCCTTTATTACAAGTAATTCATTCCTTTTTATTGCTGAGTAGTTTTCCATTTGTTTAATGTAGCAGCATTTCTAAGTCACTCATTAAATAATGTTTTTGAGATATCTCCAGATTTAAACTATCATGAATAAATCTGCTATGAACATTCGTGTTTAAGTTTTTGGATGGACATATGTTTTCATTTTACTTGGATAAATACCTAAAGGAAGTATTGCTGAGTTCACCTAGTAAGTGTCTATTACCTTCTTAAAACTGCCAAAGTATTTTCAAAGCTATTATGTTTCAGACACATGAAAAAATGCTCTGGATCACTAGCCATCAGGGAAATGCAAATAAAATCCACAATGGTGTTTCACCTCACCCCAGTTAGAATGTCTCTCATACAGAAATCAAAACACAATAAATGCTGGCAAAAATGCGGGGAAAAAGTTTCCCTTATCCACTGTTGGTGGGGATGCAAACAATGCAGCCAAATTATGAAGATCCTCAGAAAGCTGAAAAGACCAACCATTCCCACTCCCAGGAATTTACACAAGGAAAATGAAATTGGCATATGAAAGAATTATCTGTCTCCTCATGTGTGTTGAAGCTCAATTGACAATCACTAAGCTATGGAATCAACCCAGAAGCTCATCAACCAATGACTGGATAAAGAAAATGTGGTATATATACTCAATGGAATATTATTCACAAAAAAGAATGAACTGCCTTTCACAACAAAATGGATGCAACTGGAAACCATTATACTTAATGAACTAAGCCAGTCCCCAAAAGACAAATACTGTATGCTTCCCCTGATCTGTGGTAACTGATACAGTACAAAAAAATGTAATATATAATTATTCACATTGCAATCTGCATAAAATTACTCCTGTGCATAAGCCGCTGAGAGGAAATGCTTAAAGTCTAAATAAACTTAAATTATTATCTTATAACCACACAAGAAATATTTACATGTCACATTGTCATTGGCTTTATCTCATTGAAAGAAATTATGAATGACTAATTGACCCCCTAAAAGTATATGGGTTAAATGGTCACTTTTCCATTCAATTATTGTTAACAGTGCATTTTCCCACTAAACTAGGGTATTTTTGCTTTTTACTTGTTAAACTTCTTATTCAGTGAAGTAGTAAATATTTTTACTGCAATGTAAACTTAAAATATGTTATCTCAAAAATTAAACAAAATAAAACAGAAAGAAAGGTAAAAAGGAAGAGAGTGGGAGAGGGGAGGGAGGAGTAGGGAATAGAGGAAGAAAATATCATATTCTTAGGCTTATATCTACAAATCGTATTGAATATCTTAAAAATAAAAAAATGAAAATGAAAAACGCTATTATGTTATTTCAAAGTGGTATAGTGTTTGGAGCATTTATCACTCCCACAAACAGCATATGACAGTTTCAGTTCCTTCAAATTCTGACCAGTAGTTGAAACTGGCAGTAGTTTTGATTTTAATCATTCATGTGCAATTATGTTGCTCCATCATGACGATTTAAATTTATTGTTCCTTAAGACTAATAATGTTGAATATATTTGCACGTGCTTATTAATCAATCTTTTTCTTTTAAGAAGTATTGTTCAAATCTTTTTGCCCATTGTATGTTGTGTTCTTTGATTGTTTTATTGCTTCTTATAGAATATTTTTTGGATATGATTAAAATATACATTGCAAACTTTTTCTTCCAGCGTGGTGATTATTTTTTTCATTTCCTTTTTCCAAGATCAGATATTTTCAATTTTAAAGAATGTTTTTATTTATTTGAAAGACAGACAGACAAAGAGAGAGAAGCAGAGACAGAGGAGATCTATTCACTGATTTAATCCCAAGAATGCCTGCAACAACTGAGGCTGGAAACCCGGAGCTCCGAATTCAATATGGGTCACTCAGGTGAGACTCTCAGGAACATAACTATGTGAGCCATCACCTGCCACCTCCCAGGGGGTGCATCAGCAGGAACCTGGAATCAAAAGCTGAACCTGGACTCAAACTAAAGCAACATCTTAAATCTTAGGGCATATCTTCAATTTTGATGAATTAGAATTTATCAATATTTTTCTTTAGATTAATCATTTCTTTTGTTTGCTTTTGTTTTTTGTCTTTTTAAACTTTATTGTATATATTTGTGAGTTACACTATTGTATTTTCATACATGTATTTAATGTATAATGATAAAATCAGAGTACTTAGAATTTCTGTTTTTTCTTAAACATTTAAAAAAGATTTAGATTATCAGGCAGCACTGTAACATAGCTGATAAAGCTGCCGCCTACGGTTCTGACATCCCATATTGGCACCAGTTTGAGACCCGGCAGCTCCACTGCTGATCCAGCTCTCTGTTATGGCCTGAGAAAGTAGTAGAAAATGGCCCAAGTCCTCGGGCCTCTGCGTCCAATGGGAAGACCCAGAGGAGGTTCCTGGTTCCTGGCTCCTGGCTTCAGATAGGCGCAGTTTTGGGAGTTGCTGCCAATTGGGGAGTGAACTAGTGGATGGAAGATCCCTCTCTCTCTCTGTCTCTTTTTCTCTCTGTGTGTAACTCTGGCTTTCAAATAAATAAATAAATAATTAAATAAATACATCTTTTAAGAGATTTTAAATTATCATGTAATAATTGTACATATGCATGGAGTATATTGCAATATTTCAATACATATAAACAATGTATACTAAGAAAATCAGAGTAAATAATATTTTAATCTCCTTATCACTTTTTTATGTTTAGGTCCTTCAAGATCTCTTTCTCTTGTTGTTCATAAATGATATAGCAGGATATTGGGAAAGATTGTCACTCCACTTTGCTGTAGAACACTAGAACCTAATTTTTATGTGTTTTGTCGCCTGTCACCCATCTACCTTCCATTTTTCCCTTATTCTCACCCTTCCCTGCCTGTAGTAATCGCTATTCTACATTTGATTGATTTTATATTTAGCTTACATTATAAGAATATGCAGATTTGTCTTTCCACGTTTGCTTTATTTCATTAGACTTTGTTTTCTCCACTTACGTCCATTTTGTTGCATATGACAGAATCTTTTTTTATGGCTAAAAAATATTCCACTGTGTCTATATCTATTCTTTTTATCAATTCACCTGTTGATGGGCATCTAAGTTAATTCAATGTCTTGGTTACTGTGAATAGCACAGCAAACAATGCAGGGTAGTATCTCTTTAATACACTAACTTTTTGGGAACTCCAAAAAGTTTATGGAAAAAAATTAAACTTAAAAGATAAAAGATTGGGGCTGGCGCTGTGGTGCAGCAGATTAACACCTCGCCCTGAAATGCCGGCATCCCATATGGGTGCCAGTTCTAGTCCAGGCTGCTCCACTTCCGATACAGCTCTCTGCTATGTTCTGGGATAGCAGTAGATGATGACCCAAGTCCTTGGGCCCCTGCACCCGTGTGGGAGACCCAGAAGAATTCCTGGCTCTTGGCTTTCGATTGGCACAGCTCTGGCCATTGCGGCCATCTGGGGAGTGAACCAGCAGATGGAAGACCTCTCTCTCTGTCTCTACCTCTTTCTGTAACTCTTTCAAATAAATAAAATAAATCTTTTAAAAAAAGATAAAAGATAAGCTTATTTTTGCATAACACATGTATAATTTTTCTTTTTTTAAAGATTTATTTATTTATTTGAAAGGCAGAGTTACAGGGAGGCAGAGACAGAGAGAGAGGTCTTCCAACTCTCTCCAATTGACTAAAACGGCCAGCGCTACATTGATCTGAAGTCAGGAGTCAGGAGCTTCTTCTGGATCTCCCACGTGGGTTCAAGGCCCAAGAGTAGGGTCAGATCCATCTATGTGTAGATTTTCATAAGTGGGATGGCTACTTTGTTCTTGTATGGTAGATCTATTTTTAGTTCTTTCAGGAATCTCCACTCTGTTTTCCATAATAGCTGTACTAATTTATACTCCCACAAAAGTGTACAAGATTTTCCTTGTCTCTCCATACTCACTAGCACTTTTTTTGTGTGTTTTTGATAGCAGCTTTTCTAACTGGCATGGGATAATATCTCATTATGATTTAAATTGACATTTTTGTAACCAGTAATGATTTTGAATTTTTTTCATAATTCTGTTGGCTGCCCGAGCATTTGAGGAGTAACTATTCACCTATTTTTATTATTTTTAAAGATATGTTTTCTGATATGAACCATAGTGACAGAGAGGTAGAGGTAGAGAGAGAGATCTTCCATCCCTTGGTTCACTCAGCAAATGCTCCCAACAGCCAGGGCTGAGCCATGCCAAAGTCAGAAGTTGGGAAATCCATCTAGGTCTCCCACAAGAATGCAATAACCCAAGTAGTTAGACCATCATCTATTACCTCGTAGGTGCATTAGTAGGAAACTGGATGAGAAGTGCCGAGTAACGAAAACTTGAACCAGCACTCTGACATAGGATGACAATGTAGAATTCAGTGGTGAAGAAATATGGGCTTTTCTATTTCAGGGAGGCTCAAACACTGCCAGCCCCAGTGTAAGTGGAGGGCTTTCAGCACAGGCCCTCAGTACCAGTGATAGAGTGGGCCCATGAGCAGCTAGCCATAGCAGAGGAGATGGTGACAGTGGAGTACAACACTTGTTCTCAGGTCCACTAGTGGTCCAGGCCCACAGGTAGGAAGAAGATTGGTCTCCAGGTCATATGGGCAAAACTCATTGGTCGTTCATGTCTTGAGGAAGAGGGGCATGCCCCACAGGGCTGAATCACGGAACACTTGTAGTCCAAGGCACTGAGCTTGCTTGGCTGCTGTGTCATGGTTGATCTGTTGTGTCAAATTGTACTCATGATGCTACTGCTCCCTCTGCTAATGTGAAACGTCTGTGCTGGTGCATTTTGAGTTTGAACAATGTCTTCTTTCTCAAGATGCCACCAAACATTTTGTAGGTTTCCGTGAATAATCTTTTAACATATTTGCTTTAGCTTGAAACTATCATGAAGTGAGTTATCTTTAAATTTTATTTTTTAAGTTTTCAAAATTGGAAATATGCAGATATAAGACAAAAAGATATAAAATTTATTTTATTGACAGTGGGGAATATGTGCTGAGATCCTCACTGGATACCTGATGGCCAATCCTTTATACAAAGTTACTTTAAGTAGTTCATGGAGAATGTAAATGCTTAATTTACACAAAAAATGGAAAATCCATTGTTTTTTCATGATAAAATTATTCATGTACTTTTTAATGAAAAGACTATGTATGGATTTCAAATATTTGTGCCAAAAGAATCACTTATTTTAATTCTTTTTCAATGAAATTTTGAAGTACCCTTGTATATAACTGCTTGTTCCTGTTCTGTGCATACCTATGATAAACTTTAATTTATAAATTAGATATGTTAAGATATTAACATTAATAGTAAATTAGAATAATCTATTATATCAATTATTATATATTATAACATTAATATATAATAGTAAATTAAAATAATATAGTGTAATGAAAGCTATGTGAAATGAATGTGGTCTCTTATTGTCAAATGATATTACTATATTTAACTGAGAATGATTAACCAGGGGTAACCGAAACCATGGAAAGTGCCACTTTCCATGATGTTGATGTTGGATTCTGTGATTGTCCTACTTTGTTATTAGTTATAATAGGAACATATGCATACATTCCATAGAATAAAATATAAATCTGATTATGGTATCTACAATTAAAGATGAGTTTATTGCTTTCCCATTTGAGTCGTATTTATTCCTTTTCTTGTCATTTTTCCTTTTTTCCTTTTTATTACTATAAAGAGAACAGATTTCATGTATTTTTAGGTACAATTCTAAGAAGATAATCATGTTTTCCCTCTTCCCTCTCTCCTCCCTCAAATCCTTTCCATTCTTTCTTAATTTTTTTTCAAAATCATAATTTCAATCTACTCTATAGTAGCAGTCTTAGTGCATCACTAACCACATATTCAACAAGTAAAAAATAGAAAAATCAGATTTCCACAGCAGTATAAACAAGGACTAAATACAAGAATTAAATCACTAGATGTTCATTTCATTCCTATACATTTTTTGTATTATATATTAACTACCACATATTTGAAAAAACATAATATTTGTCTTTTTAGGATAGACTTATCTCACTAAGCGTAATGGCTTCCAGGTGCATCCATTTTGTTGCAAAGGACAGGATTTCATTCTTTTTATGGGTGAGTAGTATTCCACAGTGTTTATATACCACATTTGCTTTTAACCAGTCATCAGTTGATGGACAGCTGGGTTGATTCCATATCTTAGCTGTTGTGAATTGAGTTGCACTAAATGCCAGGGTATAAATAATGCTTTCCTAGGCTAATTCAATTTCATCTGTGTAAATTCCCAGGGATAAGATGTCTGGGTTGTATGGTAGATCACTTTTCAGATTTCTGACTAAAATCATGGAAAGTGAAACTGTGGATATGTGGGGAACTGCTACATTGATCTTGTATTCTATAATTGTCCTAAACTCAGTTGTTAGTTATAATAGGTACATATATGTACATTCATAGAGTTTAATATAAACCTAATCATGGCCTCTACATTTAAAGACAAATTTACTGCTCTTCTATTATGTGGTGTTTTGTTTTTCCTTTTCTTGTTATTTTTACTTTTTTTAAAAATTTCAATTCACTGGATATGACATACAGTATAATAATAATAGACATCATGAGTGAGTGTGGACAGCATTGTCTTGTGCCTGATAAGGGTGAAAACTTTTAGTCTTTCACATTTAAATATGATGATAACTATGGTTGTTTCATCAGTGCTTCTTATAATGCAGCAGAACTATTTTACTGAGAATTTTTATTATAAATGTTTTTTCTTTGAAATAATTTTATGGGCTGGAGTTCTCTTTTGGGGATGGCTTTTAAATAAAATTTTAATTTATTTGAAAGATATAGGAAAGCAATTCTTTATCTTTTTGTCAATTTTTATGACTGGTTTATTTAAAAATTTGTGTATTTCATATAAATTGTGGCAATAGAAAGTTCATATTATTCCTTTATTGTTCTTTAATGTTTATAAAATCTAGACTGATGCCTATTTTGTCATTCTTCATATTGTAATTTATTTTTTCTTTCTATTCTTGATCAACCTAACTAGTGATTTACTAATTTTATTGATCTTTCTAATGAACTAGGTTTTAGTGTCAGTAATTTTTCCTCTACTGTCAACCCATCTCTTATTTAATTGATTTCAATTCATTTTTATTGTCTTCCTTCTACTTACTTTGGACTTAATTTACATATTTTTTTCTTAGGCCTCTAAAACTGGAAGCTTAGATCATTGATTTTTTTGTTTTTTACTTTCATGTATCTAATATAGTATTTATTCTACACAAATTTGATGCTTTCTATAATTTCATTTCTATGTAAATTTTAAAATTCCAAATACTTAATAAAATATGAATTTTCCTGAACTTGATCAGAATTGTATTTGATCTGAAAATTAACTAATATAAAATGGATACTTCAACAATATTGTTTTTCTTTTTGTTTCAGAAGTACAGTACAGATTGAGTATCCCAAAAATATTCCAAAAACGTTTGGAATACTTTCAGATACATAATGATATATTTTTGGGATAGTATCCAAATCTAAACACAAATTTCATATATGCTTTATATGCACAGCCTGAACAACTTTATGCAATATTTTTTAATATTTTGTACATGACACAAAGTATTAGGTATGGAATTTTCTAATTGTGTTATAATGTCAGTGTTCAAATTTTTTTTTACTTTGGCTGTTTTTGGATTTCAGATTTTTCCGTTAGAAATGCTCAGTCTGTCTAATTCTTCTTTTATTTAGATTTTGTTAAGTTTCTCTGGAATAGTTTTCAATTTCCAGTGTTTGGTCCTTGTACATAAATTATTAAATATCCCTTAGGATGACATATTTTATGCTGCTTATGTAAATAACATTAAAATATGCATTGCTATTAGGAAGAATTATAATTGTTTTCCTATTTCACTGATTTATTCTCTTATCTTTATATTTCCTTTATTCTCCTTAATTAAATGGATGTGTTTGATTTTTTTCTGGTTTCTTAAGGTGAGAGTGCACAGATTTTAAAAATGTTCAATATTATTTACTGGCATACATTTCTTGGGAAACAGTACTTTTGCTCAGTAATTCTCAAACGGGGGCAATTTTACATTCTAGGGATAGTTAGCACTGTCTGGAGACAACTGATTGTCACAACCAGGGAGGAGAGTGCTTCTGGCATCTAACGGACAGGTGCTAGGGAAGCTGCAGTACATCTAGAAGGCCCAGGGCAGCTTGGGAAGTCCTGTGTTCGTTAAAAAAACACTTATATTTTCATTGTGACTTCTTCTCTAACCCATGAGTTATTTAGAAATGTCTTGTTTACCTTTCACCTATCAGTTGATTTCTAGGTATCTTTTTCTTACAGATTCCTATTCTAAATTTGCTATTGTTAGAGAGTGGACATTATATAATTTCAAACATTCTACATTTTTCAGACATTTTTATACTGGAATTTGCATGTAAAATTTGTTGAATGCTCTGGGTGCACTTTTAAGACATATCTATTTTAGTGTCACTTTGAAAAGTAGTCTGTAAATGTCAATTAGAGGCATATGAACTCAACTTAAAAGTACTTCTCAATAAACCCATGGCGAGTTGAAAACCAAAATGAATTCAGTAAACTCAATGTGCTAAACATCATAGCTTAGCTAGTGTACCTAAACATTCTCTGAACACTTAAATAACCCTACAATTGGGCCAAATTTTCTAACATAATGTCTACCTTATAATAAAGTGTTGAGTAATTTACTCAAAGTAAAAACAGAATGGTTGCATAATTATGCTTTTGCACTCACAGTACAAAAATCATTACTTGAAGCATCATAAGTTGAGAACCATCTGTATTTGTTTGTGGTGCTTCTTTGAAGTTGTCTTTAGTCTTACAGCTTTTCTACATAACTTTTTTTCTGTCACCAAGAGAAAAATTTTGAAACAATTATAACTATGGATTTATCTATTTTTCTTTTCTGTTCTATTAATTTAAACTTTGATAGTTTACAATTCTGTTACCATGCATTCATGTTTATAAGTAGTACCCCTTGGTGAATTAATTCCTTTTATTATTACAAATTATCTCTCTGTATCCTCAATGATATTCTTTGTGATTTCAGTACTCGTATACCCATTCCATCTTTCTCTCTCTCTTTTATCTGAAAAGTCTGGAGACACAGAGTGAAAGACAGAGACCCTCTATCTGTTGATTCACTCTCCAAATGCCACAATGGCCTGGAAGTGGGACAGGACAGAGGCAGGAGCAAAGAACTCAATCCAGGGAAAGGACAAAAATACTTGAAATATGAATTATTTGATCATAATTCTTCCATTAATTCTTTATTGACACTTCCAAATCCCTCTCTCTCTCTTTTTTAAGATTTATTTTATTTATTTGAAAGACAAAGTTATAGAAAGAGGTAGAGGTAGAGGTAGAGGTAGAGGTAGAGGTAGAGGTAGAGGTAGAGGTAGAGGTAGAGGAAGAGGAAGAGAGAGAGAGGTCTTCCATTCTCTGGTTCACTCCCCAAATGGCTGCAATCGCTGGAGCTGAGGTAATCTGAAACCAGGAGCCAGGAACTTCTTCTGGGTCTCCCGCAAGGGTGCAGTGGCCCAGGACTTGGGTCATCCTCTACTGCTTTCCCAGGCATATTAGCAGGGAACTGGACCAAACGTACAGCGGCCAGGACTGAAATCGGCACCTATATGTGATGCTGGCACTGCAGCTCAGGGCTTTAACCTGCAGCACCACAGCGCTGGCCCCCAAATCCTTCTCTTTTGGGGAATCTGATGACATTTATGTTATTGCTGGATATTGCTCTATTGGTCATTTAAGTGCCATTTACTTTCTGGGGGAGGGAAAGTATTTTTTAATCTGTGCTTAAATTCTTTGAAAGTTCTATTGCTGTATATTCAGGTTTACAAATCTGCTTTCTTCAGCCTCTTTTGTTGTTATCCCCACTCAATACACATCACATTTAAAATGTATTTTTTGTCTCCAGCAGTTCCATTAGGTATTTTTTGTATATTCTATTTCTCTTCTCATTATATTCTACTTTCACCTCATTTTGAGAATATGGAACCTATTAAGTTGTCCACTAATTTTATTAGTTTTCTTTTTCCAGTATCTGTTTCTATTGATTGGTGTTTCTCCTGTGTACAGGTAATAATTTCTTACTTTGTGTTGTCCTTTTTTATTTTTTTTTAATTTGACAGGTAGAGTTATTGACAGTGAGAGAAAGAGACAGAGAGAAAAGTCTTCTTTCCGTTAGTTCACTCCCCAAATGGCAGCCACAGCCGGCGCTGCGCTGATCTGAAGCCAGGAGCCAGGTGCTTCCCCCTGGTCTCCCATGTGGGTGCAGGGGTCCAAGCACCTGGGCCATCCTCCACTGCCACAGCAGAGAGCTGGACTGGAAGAGGAGCAACCAGGACTAGAACCTGGTGCCCATATGGGATGCCTGTGCTGCATGTGTTGGATTAACCAAGTGAGCCATGGCGCCAGCCCCGTGTTGTGCTTTATATTTTTGAGTATTGAATATTGTTTATTTTATATTCTTTACTTCTGTTTTTTTTTCTTTGAATGTTGATCTTTTCTCTGGATGCATTTGCTTTGGTAGGAATCCATTTAAAGTTTTCAGTGCTTGTTTACATGTTAGTTTGGGTCTCTGTCCAAAAGAGCAGTAGAAATATTTTAACTCCATGATTAAGGAAATCTACCTGATTCCTCAGGTGATTTGAGACAACTTCACAGTAATTGAAGGGAACACACACTTTCTCAACACTGTGTAGTCTATAATAATTGTTTGCCTTCCAGTGGTTCCTTCCCTGGTCATGTGCATTTTATACAAAATCCATGGATTCTCGGTCCCAGACTTGAAAGGACATTCTTCAGATCTGCTCATTCTCTATGAAATTCTCTATTTTCAGGGATGACAGCTCAACTGCTAGTTGTATAGTGTCTGAAAGCATCTATTTCATATAGTTTGTTCAATTTTTTAATTGTTCAGTCTTGCAGGATAAATCCAATCCTTGTTCCCCGGGTATTGAGAAGTAGGAATCTTGGAGCTATAGCTTTTCCAATTATCTGAATGTCTTCAAACTCTTATCTCTTTATTCTTAAAGAAATCAGCATCTCTTGCTTGAGTTCATTCTCATTGCACCGTGGAAACTGTCTTCAGATACAGAGGGTAATGCAGAGGTCTCCTCTTTTACCTTTTCTCAGAGATCATAATACACAGCTTATCGCTGTTTCTGAAAAGATAGTTGCTTCATACTTTTGCCAATTTTCTTGGTTATAATGAAATTGTAGTTCTAATTCATCAAGACTGAACAATATCTGGTATATTCTTAGGTAATGCACTATTGTATTTCATTAACTAATATTCTATTTCAGATTTTCTCATCAATTGTTCTATGACATGAAATTTTACTTAAATTATCCTTTCTTATTGTATAATCAAAATTATACTAATCTCATAAGGTAAATTGGATAGGATTCCTTTTTCTACACACTTTTTCTAAAAATGTGGAAGAGATTATCTGCTGTATGAAAGTCTGTTTAAAACATTTTTAGGGGCTGGCGCTGTGGCTCAGCGGGTTAACGCTCTGGCCTGAAGCACCAGCATCCCATATGGGCACCAGTTCAAGAACTGGCTGCTCCACTTCTGATCCAGCTCTCTGCTATGGCCTGGGAAAGCAGTAGAAGGTGTTCCATGTCCTTGGGCTCCTGCACCCACATGGGAGACCCGAAAGAAGCTCCTGGCCCCTGGCTTCAAATGGGCACAGCTCCAGCCGGCCGTTGTGGCAAATTGGGGAGTGAACCAGCGGATGGAAGATCTCTCTCTCTCTCTCACTCTCTGCCTCTCCTTTCTCTGTGTAACTCTGATTTTCAAGTAAATAAATGGATCTTTAAAAAAATAAAAATAAAATAAATGTTTAAAGGTTCCTCAGCTAGAGCTTTTAAGAAGGACTTTTTTGATAAAGTTTTTATTTTCCTTAATTTTTACTTTGTCAGAGATTCTCATAATGATTTTGAAATTATATAAATGTCTGGATGTTAATCTAATTATCTAAAATTTTCAAAAGTATTTGTTTATAATACTCTTTCTGTGAAATTACTGTTGTTTTTATATTTTTCCCTTACATATTCTATTTTAAAATTTATATCTCTCCAATATCATAATTACACAAATATCTTTCTCAGAGTTTATTTTCTGAGGAGCCCAATCTTACATGTGTTATTTTACCTGTGATGTGAAGAAGAAAGGATTCTCAACCTAATTTCATAAACAAAAATAAATTCAAAGTAAATATAAATAAAACAAATATTTTAAAAGGAAATAGAGAACCAATGCTATGACCTCAGAGTAAAGATTTCATTAAGTTAGGCAAAATTAGCTTATATTTGAAGAGTTGATTTTCAAATATGTATACATTAAATAAGATTTACTATGCATTAAAAAGAATTATTTAAAAAGTGAAGACTAGCCACAAATTAAGGGGAGCTACTGAGATGACTATAGCCAATAAAATGTTAGCATCAAAAATATACAAAGAGTTCCCATAGATAACAAGAAAAGACAAAATAACACAACAGAAAATTTAAGAAGAAGTACAGACAGGTAATTCAGGTGGAACGAATTTGTTTAAATAAAATGTATTTGTGAAAATATGTTCAAACCAGCTACTAATTAGACAATTAGAAACTACAGTGTTATACTACTACTTCATACTCATTCAGACTTCCAAAAAGTTGAATTTGATAGCAATAAATATAGATGGTATAGAAAGTCCATCAATAAGAGTATAAATATATGGTTATCATAGAGAACAACCGGGCATTAACATTCTGGGAATATGTCAGATAATAACCATATGCACAAAGACACATGCAAGCATAAAGATCATGTTTTTAACAACAGAAAATTACCCCCAAAAGAAAAATACCCATAAATAGAAGAATCCATTAACAGATTGTATCATAATAAAAGAGGCTTTTGTACAATAATAAACATAAATTAAATAGAGCTATATGTGTCTACATGTACATAATAGTATTTTAGGTTGTTATCCAGTGGTACACAGATGTTCATTACATTGTATTATTTTTGTTTTTATTTCACGAAGATGTTTCAATAATTATTGTTTATAAAAGAAAATATTGTTTGCCTTAAATCCAAAATAGGAAGAGACCACATCTGGCATCAATCAAAAGAGGATCAGAAAACACTCTATTTGAAAAAAGTTATTTGAAGTTGAAATAGGAATTTAGACAAGCTTTTGAGAGTCAAATTAAGGAAAAGGATATATTTCATGTTCAATTTACAAGGAAATAAATGATGAAAGTTTAAAATATTTATATAGAAACTAAAATGTAGTTCAATTTCTATATAGTAATGTCTTAATTAGCAAAATTCGCCACATTTTATAGTACAAAAAGTTGAAGTACAGAAGTTTTACATAACACACCTAAATTTACTCTACAGGATACAGGCTATTTTTAAAAGTCCATGGAAAATGTGTATCATGAAAAATCTATGCAAAGGTTTCAAAAACTTTTTGCAGAAATATAAGCTTATCTTTTAATTTCATGTTTTCCAAGACACCGGACACATTTGAGATACCTTTGCACAGTAGTGAAAATTTAAACCCAGAGTACCTGACTGAAAATGCTCCATTTCTCAACCTCTATGCTATACTGTGATAAAGCAAGTTTTTTACACCTGACAAATTTTTAAAATTTTCTGATTCTGTAAACATTGATATATAATAAAAATTTTAAATATTCAGGGCTAATTGATATAGAAAAGTAAGTGCTTGTATAATATCTCAGAAAACAATTCTGAAACATTGCTTTATAGTGCAACCAAGTCAAGGTGTTACTATAATCCAAATATTCATAATCAGAGCTACTTTCCTACCTCAGACATTGGAACTTGCTGTTCTCTTTCTCTCCTCTCAGTTAACACTATTCCATAAAGATACCATGTAAGCAAAAATGTAAACTTCATTTATAATTTATATTATACAATTAGATACATAGAAATTCATAATTAATACTTTTTTCTTGCAGAATTTTTCCCTTATTCCTCATTTTTGTCTGAATTGATATCTACCCTCAAGTTGGCATTGTCTCATTGTGATATAAGTGATACATTTTAGAAACTGTGTGGCATATATTTTTCCAAACTTGTATTCAACATTTTTGTAATCTGATATCGAAAATGAAACTCCTATTCAGAATATACTTAGTATTCTTATTAATACAATCAGGCAAGGTTTATTTTTAATTAGGATGTTTATTATGAAAATTTTATCATTAGCTGTGTTCTGGATTAAATATACCATTTACTATTTACTCTTTGTTCCACATGTTCAATGAACACTTTTTCTTTCCCTCTGATTTTTTTTTGAAAAATATTTGCACCATTCCACTTCCCACTGTCCAAAACTCATTGTTCACATATTTTGAAGTTCTCTTTCATATTTTCCTCTTGACTTTTGAAATGGATGGAGGAAAGAAGGTGGAAGCAAGGGTTGTGTGGGAGTTATCATTATGCTGTTAAAGCTGTGTATATGAATTGCATGTAATTTTTTGTTCTCTTTATATAAATGTTTTAACATGGCACCAAAATTATAATTTAGTAGTTATAGAATTTTTTTTTAAATTCTCTTTCCGAGGCTACCCTAGAAAGTAAAACACACAGGGGGCCAGTGTTGTGGCATAGGGGTAAAGATGCCACCTGCGACACCAGCATCCCGTATTAGCACCAGTTCATGTCCCGGCTGCTCCGCTTCCCATGCAGTTCCCTTCCCTGCTCATTGCCTGGGAAAAGCAACAGAGGATGGTCTAAGTCCTTGGGCTCCTGCCACCCACATGGGAGACCCAGATGAAGCTTTTGGCTTCTGCCTGACCTAGCATTGGCCATTGTGACCATCTGGGGAATGAACCAGCAGATAGAAGATCTCTCTCTCTCTCTCTCTGTCTCTCTCTCTCTCTCTGAGTTTCAAATAAATAAATAAACCTTAATAAAAAGAATGTAAAACACACATTTTCAACCAATTAAGTAAAACAAATATCATGTTTTCCATGATTTGTGGTAACCAATATACAGAGTATGAAAAAAGTTACAAAACTGAAATTTTGAGATCTAGTTATTGTTTACAGTCCTTATGCATACACTAGAGGAGCAGTGATTTTTCTACTTACTACTTGTTGCACTCTTTGTTTAGTGGAGGATTAAGCTGTGACTACAAAGTAAATTAAAAATATGTCATTGCAAAAATTAAAAGAAAAATAAGAAAGGAAGGATGAAGGAGGATGGGAGGGAGGAAGGGATGAAAGAGAGGGTAGGAAGTACCATTGTGCTTTTAAATCTGAGTATATATATATATATATATATATATATATATATAAAATACATAAAATTTGTTCGCCTTATGTAAACAAAACTAACTAAAAATAAAATAATAAATAAATAAATGAGAATTAATGTAAATGATTAATTTTCCACTTCCAAAAGAATACAAGAAATATACAATAATTTAACTATGAATTTACTTCTTTCCACTTGTAGTGATATTGGTCATTTAAATTCTTTATTCCATATTGTTGTTTTATTTGCATCAAGATTTAACAAAATATTTGCTCTTTTAAATCACCTTTCATCACTTTTCAATGCTGAGAGGACTTCAAATAATTCAAGAAAAGTAGAATTTAAAGATAAGTTGATTTTGGTGCAAAAATATTTGAAAAAATTGATAATATACACTACATGAGCTATTTAAAGCCTTGTTATTTTCTTAGCTATATCTCCTTAAAAACTGGGGGAAAGAGTGGGTAGTGGTGAGGTTGTGACTCAGCAGGTTAAGCTGCCACATGACACTAGTACCACAAATAAGCACTAATTCATTCCCAGTTGTTCCACTTCTGATCCAGCTTCCTGCATGTGCCTGGGAGCATAGCTGACAGTGGCCCAAGTGCTTGTGCCCCTTCCACCCACGTGGCAGATCCAGATAATGTTCCAGGCTCCTGACTTTTTGACCTGTCTGTTGCAGCCATTTGGGGACTGATCTTTCTCTCTGTTTCATTCTGTATTTCTCTCTGTCTTTCCCTTTCGTTCTGCAGCTCCACTTTTCAAATAAATAAATATAAATAAATTGTTTAAAAAATTATTTCTAGGGATAGATGTTTTACCTAGAAGTTAAGACACCATTTAAGATGCCCACATCCCATGTTCTGGCTCCCACTCCTGATTTTTGCTACCTGCCAACAGATCCCAGGAAGACGTAGTGACAGTTCAAATGTTTAGGTCTCTGCCATCCATGTTGGAGACCTGGATTGAGTTTCTGGCTCCTGGTTCTCACTGTGGACTCAATATTAGCCATAATGGAAACCTGGGCAGAGAAGCAGTGGTTAAGAGCTTCTCTGTGTGCCTGTTTCAGTCTCTGCTTCTCAAATGAACAACAAAAAAAAGTTTAATGTTTTAAAAAATGCTTTTGTTTTGTTATATATCTAATCTGTTGTAAACCTTCCTTGAGCTGTATACATATGATATTGATTCTATGAGACTCTATTTTCAGTTATTGTGTTTTTCAGTCATAGACTTTATAAATAAGGATTTGTTTATTTGAAAAGCAGAGTGAGAGAAAGGGAGAGACAGAGACAGAGTGAGAAATTACACCTGCTGGTTTATTCTCCAAATGGCTGCAATGAGCCAGGCCAATGCCAGGAATCTAGAACTCCACTTGGGTCTCCCTTATGAGTGGCAGGGGCCTAAATCCTTGCGCCAGTTTTTTACTGCTTTCCCATGTGCCTCAGAAATAAGCTGGATTGGAAGTGGCGCAGCCAGGACATGAACTGGTGCCCATATGAGATGGCAGCTGTGCAGGAGGTGGTATAACCTATTGTGCCACGACACTGGCCTTGGTCCTAGACTTTTCTTTTTTTAAGTTCTATTTTCTTTTTAAAAGATTTTTATTTATTTATTTGAGAGAGAGAGTTACAGGCAGTGAGAGGGAGAGACAGAGAGAAAGGTCTTCTGTCCGCTGGTTCACTCCCAAGATGGCTGCAATGGCCGGAGCTGCACCGATCTGAAGCCAGGAGCCAGGAGCTTCTGCTCTCCCACATGGATGCAGGGGCTCAAGGACTTGAGCCATCTCCCACTGCTTTCCCAGGCCATAGCAAAGAGCTGGATTGGAAGAAGAACAGCCGGGACTAGAACCAGCACCCATATGGGATGCCGGCGCCTGCACAGGTGGAGGATTAACCTACTGTGCCACAGCACCGGCCCCCCTAGACTTTTCCATTAAGTATTCTCATAGTCTCACATTCCCCCTACTTACACATGTGAAGAAGGAGGGAGGGTTGGAGAGACAGTGGAGAACAGGGAGGACAGTGTTTTTAGCTATTCTCAGTGGAAGAGCTAAGCTGCTCTTTTCTGCTGCTGTTGAAATCACAATCATCAACTTTTAAATATAAGGAAGAGATACCTAAACTCACTTCATTAAAAACCACACATTATAACTATAATTCAATATCACTTTTCCAGTGTTAAATAGAGAGAAGCAAAATTTAGTAATACTCTGTGTTTGGAATAGTAATCATACTTTTTCTGTGGTAACAAAAATTGATCTTTATACAGACTACAATTTGACTATTTCTAACAAAATTTAAACTAACATACCTTATGACCTACCAATTCTCCCATATAGAAGGAATTAATCTACACAAGCCTTGCATCTGTTGGCAATTATATCCATGGCTACAGTATTTATACATAGTGACTAGAAATAATCTAATATTTCCAAATGAGAAACCATTAGTTAGCAAAAGAATAGAAATAATCTAAACACCATCCATCATACACTGGTTGAATACATTATACATTTAAATTTTAATAAAATAAAAAGTCAATTTAAAATAATATGAGTAGGATAAAAGATTGCTAACAAATTATGGTATATTTTTCACAGCTTTTAATAACTGAATCTCTATGTACTGATTTTGAATTTACATTGAGGTATAATGTTAATTTTAAAAACAAATAATAGAAGATAATATACAGAACACATATTTGCACACTTCCATAAGCAGAAAGGATAAGTAGAAGAGAATATTTGGAGTAGACATTTAGACTAACAGTTAAGGAGCCCACATCCTACATCAGAGTGCCTAGGTTTGATTCCCAGCTCCAGCTCCTGACTCCAGCTTCCTCCCCGTACAGGTCCTAGAAGGCAACAGTGACAGATCAAGGAATAGAGTTCCTGTCACACAATGGTAGATTCAGATTGTGTTTCCTGCTCTTGCTTTTGGCCTTGTCCAAGCCACGGCAGGCATTTAGGGAGTTGGGGAGTGAACCAGCAGATGGGAGCTAGTGTGCTCACTCGCTCTCTCTCCCCCCTCCCTCCATCCCCTTAAATAAATAAAATAAAAGAAGCGTTACAACTGAGAACAAAATAATTTTATTTCTGTATCTATCCCTAACATTCTGAGTGCTATCTGCTTTCAATTGCCAAATTCTCCCCAAGGTATTCTTTGAGGCCTCATTCAAAGGTAATCTCACATTCCTCTGAACATCCAAGCATTTGTTTGTTCTAAAAATCTTCATACAGTTTACATTTAAAGGAAGAATTTATGTGCTTTGCTAAGACTACTACTAAATAATAAGTTTTTAATAACAAAGTTTTTTTTACAAATGTTAAAATCCTTATAGCAACATAACCTGACTTATCACATATCAGAAGAAATAATATTCATCACCTTGAATGAATTCTTATTAAATGAATGAAATGAATAAATGAGTGACATTTCTCTGCATGTGAAAGATTTTCTACCTTACAGCTATGAGGAATGAGCTCAATAGAGAGCATTAAATGAGTTCCAAGCTATGAACATCATTTACAATAATTGATTGCACCTAAGATTTGAAGAAATCATTGAAGCTTGGGTCTTAATGTTAAGCATATTTAGTACAAATTGCAATTGCTTCATAAAATGGAAAGAGCTTCATATCAAGATTTCCCAAGTCCCTTATTAATAAAATTAAATACAAGTTTAGATTTTTCTAAAAAATCATGTGTTATCATAAATTTAATTTTACTGCTTAATTGAGACTACTACATCTAATACTTTGATTCAGTACAAAGAGGAGGAGGGAAGTAATATAGGGATATTGTTGCCTCAAATTTAAAGTCATTTGCCCTTAAAAAACATAATTAGCTGTACTAGGCTACAAAAAAAACAATTCCTTCTTCTGAATATTTAGTTTGAAAATTGCAATATGAGCAAGTCCTGATGCTTGTCTCTATTTGGACCCTCTAGGAGAGATTCTGAATAAGATATACAAGACAGAACTTCACAATGATCTGTCTTACCTGCTAACTTAAAATAAAAAGGAGCAGTTTCCTTTAGCTCAATGCAACTAATTGTTTTTTAGGGTGAAAGGCTGAGAAAATATGAAATGGCTTATAATGTTTTTAATGTTTGCCATCACTTCCCTTTGAGAAAGGTGTATGCAAACAGACACAGCACAGAAGACAGATTTTGTATATTCTTCTTCAAAGGAAGCACGAGTCTATCTTATGGAGTTTGCTTCATTTCCAAAAAAGAGGAACATTAATGTGAATCAGAACTTAAGACAAGAGGTTGGTAGTTGTTACATAATTGCACGAATTGAAACTTTCGTGTGGCAAGCATAATGGTCAAGCACAGCACTGAGTGTCTGTATTGGAGCCTGCTCCTGGGTTGTGTCTTGGATCACATGCTTTTCTGTGTCTCTGTGCAAACACCTGTAGCCTGCATCTGCAAGGAAGATTGGCAGCTTCTCCAACATTTGAGGGGTGCCTTGCTCTAGGAAAGAAAGGGTAACAGAACAGAGTCCAAGGGAAAAAACCATCATCCCTCTCGAAACATCCTTCAGTTCATCCCATCTGGGCTAAAGGAGTTCTTGTGGATAACACTTAGCCAGACTTCTCAGGATAGCATGCTGCTGTTGTCCTAGTAATGTACCGGTAACAGTGATTTTTGCTTTGTATTATTCACCAGTTTTCTACTGTTCAAAGCATAGCAGTTGATTTAATAGTCCAACTAAATGTATCTTTAGGCCATTACCTCCAAAGGAGCACCAAAATTATAGGCTTTATTTTTTATTTTTATGTATGCATTTTATAATATAAGTTATTGCTTAAAAAGAAACAAATGGGAAAATCCATGCAAAAAATTACAACTTTTACCAATTCCTTAGAATTATTTCATAATGATAATTTGGAAACAACAGTCTTGTGAGAAGACTACAATAAGCACTTCAGTGTTTAGATTCCATAAAGATTTTAGTCTGAGCCCTGATCTCAGAAGTGTTTTATAAGAATTTGAGTGTCATCAACTGATTCCACTCCAGAGTTTTTAAAGTTCTGTACAAAAATTCTTGTGCAATTAGGCCAAGTTTGATTTAGAAGTTTGCATATTTCTCACTTAATCTCCAAATGAAGGATTTAGATTACCATTTCTGTCTCCCACTTAAATAGTCTGGGTGGTAGGAATCATGTCTTACCAATCTGTTTTCTTCCTGCATGCTCAATCGGTATCTCTATTTGCAACAATTATAACAAACATCATTTTTAAAGTACAGATGTTCTTTCAGCTCTGCCATTAACTACTGAGTTCCTTAACCACTGTGTGACTCAGTTCTGTCATGAGACAAGTAGGGATAATACAGTACCCACTGCACAGGACTTTTGTGGGGGTTAAATGAGATAAGGCACTGAGATCAACACCTGGCACATAATAAAGGCTTAATAATCATTAGCCATTGCTATTTCTGTTCTTTAATCTGTTGCATTTTTACAAGCAGAACTTAATTAGGCTTTTTGTCAGACAGAAATATTAAAAAGACACAAATCATGGAGGTATTACTCTAGAAAAATAATAAATCCCCAGGGTCAGCAGGACGCAGAATTCAGCCGACGCATGTGGAGGAG
The DNA here is from genome assembly GCA_949820135.1 of Sylvilagus floridanus. Lineage (NCBI taxonomy): Eukaryota > Metazoa > Chordata > Mammalia > Lagomorpha > Leporidae > Sylvilagus > Sylvilagus floridanus. The sequence continues at coordinate 86,965,598 of OX463225.1, read as the reverse complement.
ATCAAGAAGGGTGGTTGCCATGTTGAAGAACTGATCTAGTCCTGGGAAGAGGCAACGCATAAGATGGAAAGGGGAGGGCAAGGACAATTGTGACATCAAGAGAATGTGGCAGGGCCAGGGGAAATGAGAATAAGAGAAATGCAGCAAGCTCAGGAACTGAAGGTTCTGGAGACTTTGCAGGAATCAGGCTTGAATTTCACTGGGCAACTTGGAAGTATCTTAAACCCTCTACGAAATGAGAGGTTGAGTGTAAGGGTTAGGGTGGGACGTAACTCCAGAAGCTGGTTTCAAAAAAGGTAAGAAATATTGTAAAAAAAGAATCTGAAGTGACCTGAACACTATCTAGAATTAAAATGAGAATGTTCCATAATGCCTTAGGGAAGCTGACAAGTGTGTGTATTTTTGTGTGTTGGGGGGATGTCTCAGAAATTGAAGAGGCTGTGTTATAAATAAAGACATAACAAAGCAATTGGTATGCGATACTACAAAAGAGTAACATATCTGTTAAAATTCACAGCCCTAGTGAGCCAATATTGCCTCCTGAAGCTATTATCATTTAGGAAATTAAAAATAAATATCACTTTATAAGGTAGAGAAATGCAAAGAAGACAGCAGATATTTCCTCCCAAACATAATAAGAAAATGCAGACACAAATAAGAACACAATAGCATCACAGTGGTCTTCATTATCAATTGTCACTTCTGGAGTCTGCCACTTAACAGAACAAAACAAAAATAAAAAATTATTCTCTTTACTGCCACTGGGTGAATTATGAACCAGAGAAATTAATAAAAACAAATGAAATAAATGAAAGCCCCAACAATTTAAAGTGTGCTTACCTGTTGCCTTAGGGTGATGGGTAATGTAATGATGTCAATTAAGGAAGAGTTCTTTATTTGCAGGCAGGATTCTTGCCCATAAAATGATTAGGCTTTTCTTCAATTCTGTCTTTCCTCTGGTTTACTGAAGTCATCAGGGCATGCCACTGGAGTCATTAGTTTTAAATTCTACTTGTTACTCTTCATTCCACAAGCAAAACCAAACAAAACAGCAATGTCCTGTTATATTTCAAATGTTGCAACATAATCAGGCGCTGGAAACAGAGTGAGTTTCCTTCTTTGTCATCTCTGCTCACTTTAGTCTTCCTTAAACTAATACCATATTAGTCTTTCCTAATTGACTCCAACGCCTATTCCTTCATAAAGAAACACAATCAAACAGTTATGTGGCCAAGATCACTAAGTTTTCAGTAAAATATAGGTCATTTTCACTATAACTAATACTTTTCCCATTTAATATCGTGTTTCTCACAGTATTCCTTGTTAACAACCCTTGAAATTTAACCACAAGAAGACTGAGCAAAAATTAAATAAAATGAGGTGTAACTCACTATGATAATTGTAATACACCAAGATCTAAAACACATGTTGACTGGAAAGACATGTATTGGTAAATTTTTTAAATGTTTATTTGTGAAATATTTATTTATTTGGAAGAGAGAGAGGGAGGAAGACAAAGAGAGAATCTTCCATCTACTGATGCACTCCACAAATGCCTTCAAATGCCAAGTTGGACCAGGCTAAAATCAGAAGCAGGAACTCCATGTGAGTCTTCCAATTATGTCGCAGGGACCCAAGTGCTTTAATCCTAATATGTTCCCTCCTAGGGTGCACATTAGCAGGAGTCCATTCCAGTCACTTCAAAATGGCTGTAAGGTATCCTAAGCAGACGCTTAACCCACTGTGCCACATGCCACCCCATATAAATCTTAAGGAGGCTGTTCTGGAGGTTGTAACTGGAGAAGAAGTATGGTATAAATCTTTAAAATAAAAAGTATGAGACCTGAGTGAAACCAGAGATGTTCAGCATGAAGTGAATATCCTTAAATGTACATACATGTATAATTAAATGTATATGTAAGGTCTTATTAAACAATTGCTGTGGTCTCAGTCTGTAAAATATAAAATGTGTTCACTATCTGTTGTATATTATTCTAGATGCTGGAAATACAATTATTAACAAAATATTCTGGTCTCATGTTGAGAAAAATTATGGACTTAGAAGACAGCTACTAATATTCACAAATGGATAATTTTAGTTCAAAACCTGAGAGATGCCATGATCAATAGACATTATGTTATGGATACACTGAAGTGGTGGTGGGGCTGGTCAAGGAGGTCTCAACCAGTAGTTCCTATGTGAACCAAGTTTTGAAGAATGAGTAAGACTTAGGCAGTTGGACACAGAATGGAGACTAAGCAAACTCTTTCATGCAGAAATGTCATGAGCAAAAAGCAGAGGCATGAAATGCTGTGGTGTGAACAACTAGAAACTATAAGCAGCTTGCTGTTTCAAGACATGAAGTGTGAAGCAGAGAGGATGCTGCAGAAACAGATAGGATAGGCTTGGGTTTGATCTCACAATTTAAGAGATAATTGAGCCAGCGCCACGGCTCAATAGGCTAATCCTCTGCCTTGCGGGCGCTGGCACACCAGGTTCTAGTCCCGGTCGGGATGCCGGATTCTGTCCCGGTTGCCCCTCTTCCAGGCCAGCTCTCCGCTATGGCCCGGGAGTGCAGTGGAGGATGGCCCAAGTCCTTGGACCCTGGACCCACATGGGAGACCAGAAGAAGCACCTGGCTCCTGGCTCCTGGCTCCTGGCTTCAGATCAGCACGATGCACCAGCTGCAGCACACCGGCTGTGGCGGCCATTGGAGGGTGAACCAACAGCAAAAAGGGAGACCTTTCTCTCTGTCTCTCTCTCTCTCTCTCTTACTGTTCACTCTGCCTGTCAAAAAAAAAAAAGAGAGAGATAATTGAAGTGTTTTAGTAAAGGGAGTACAATGGAGTTTTGTTTTCTACCAAAATCTCTTTGGGCATCATGTAAAGAGAGGGTATTGAGTACGCTTTATTGCAATGAATTATCATTCTCAACCCTTCCTTCATTCTGCATAATAAAATCATACCCCCAATATCTGATTGCATGTGAATCAGTGACTCCTAGTAGAGGTGATAATTTTTCCACCCTACTTAGGATAGACTTGAATTTCACAAATGGAATATGGGCAGGAATTACAATATTCCTTTCCAACTTGCAATTTTTTGAGACATTAATAATTTTCACCATCCCATTTTAGATTCTCTCTTCTGCCGTGAGAGCAACAAATGTGAATTAATTGTTTTTTCTGATATGCTCCATGATTGTTGAACCTTACCCAAAACCTGGAATCAATCCAATCCCAGATGAACTCGGTCAAACTGCAGTAGTTCTACAAATAATGAGCATGAAACAAATGTTTATTGCATCATTTGCTGAGGGGCTTGCAATGTGGCACAGCAGGTTAAGATGCTGCCTGTGACACTTTCTTTTTTAAACTTTTATTTAATAAATATAAATTTCAAAAGTATAACTTTTGGATTATAGTGGCTTTTCCCTCCATAACCTTCCTCCCACCTGCAACCATCCCATCTTCCACTCCCTCTCCCATCCTATTCACATCAAGTTTCATTTTCAATCATCTTTATATACAGAAGATCAACTTAGTACACTTTCATCCCATGTTATGCCTGTTTGGGTACCGGCTGGTCCACTTCTATCCAACTCCCTGCTAATGTGCCAGGGAAAGTAGTAGAAGACTCTCAAATACTTGGGACCCTGCCACTCATGTGGGAGACCTGGACAGAGTTTCAGACTCCTGGATTTGCCCTGGCCCTGCCCTAGCCCTGCCCTGGCTTTTGCAGCCATTTGGAGAGTAAACCTGCAAGTGGAATATATTCTCTCTCTCTCTCTCTCCCTCTCTCTCTCTCTCTCTCTCTCTCTCACTCTTTCTTTTTTTCTCTCTTCTCTGCCTCTCTCTTCCTGTCTCTTCCTCTCTTTGTTTCACTATGCTTTTCAAACAAGTAAATAAAATATTTTACTATTTTTAAAAAAATCACTGTTTTTTAATGCAGAACTATTAAAGATGGCATCAGATGAATTTAGGGAGATAAAATACAATACAGGCAAGATCAGTGAGCAAACAGTTTCAAAATAACAGGAAAGAAATGATCTCAGAATGAATATAACAGTAAGAGGGTGTTTAGGGAAAAGAGGACAGAGGCATTGATGAGAAAGAACTATTTTGGAAATGTATGCTTTACAGTTGAGTGCTGGGCAGCGATGAGAGTGTGAGGATTAAGGATGCCTGTCAGACTGCTGTAATAAATAGTTGGATGAATCATAGTGCCACACACCTGAAAACAAAACAGAAAACAAATGTATATGTTCATTCTAAAACACTTACTGAGAAACAATACCTTGCCAACCATTAGGCTAGACACTGAGTATTTGCTCAATAGGTCAAAAAGTTTTCTCTCTTTATGGAGTTTATATTCTAGTATGTAAGATGATCATACAAGCAAATCAGTGATTGAGCAGAAACACTTTCAAGTATTATGAATAAACATCACTATCACATGATAAGTGACAAGGAACTGCTTAAGGGGCTGAAGAAGTGTTCTCTAGGAAACAGGAATAGGGATGACAAAAAGACCCCAAGGCAAAAAAGAGTTTGCTGTTTGTTTCTGAGGTTGATTCCTAAAAAGTCGCAGATTTAAGGGTGTGTGTGCAGGGGAAAAATATGTTTGCTTGTGGAAACCTTTAATTTAAAATACCCATAAGGTATCTAGGGGGAGATTTCCTGCTAACAATACCAGGCAAGAATCTGAAATCCCCATGGATGAGCATAGGCAAGGCCTAGTGATAAGAACCTTGACTCATCACACTGTAAGTGGTAGTTTTAAGCATACAAGTAATGGAGATTATCTGAGATAATTTAAAGAGTGAAAAGTACAGGCATTCCAGGGACAGAGTCTAATATTTTTAAGATTTGTGGAAAGAAGCAAGTCCCAAAAAGGAGACCAAAGAGGAAATCTAAGAATCAAGAGAGTATGAACTGACAAAACTGAAGTGCATTTATCTGTTACTGTGTTTGTTTTCTCCAAATCTTACAAGAAAACAAATGAATTTTAGTGCTCGTGGATCTAGACCTTGCTGTTGTTCTGCTGAAATAGGCTCTTCCAGGCTGCACAAGGCCGGACCCAGGCCCCACGAGTGGTTTCCCATTGGCTTCACTTATCTTCATTCTGGGGTCCAGTCTGTAGACTCAGCAGCTGCCTTGTAGATGCTTTCCTAATCACAGCAACACATGGGTGTGAACAAAGCACATATTGTCTCTTCAGACCTTAGCTTGGAAGCCTTCCGTGTGGCACAGCCCATTAAGCTACCACTTCTGATATCGGCATCCCATGTTCATGTGTCAGTTCTTAGCTGCTCTGCTTCCAATCCCACTTCCTGCTAATGCACCTGGGAAGGCAATAGATGAAGGTGCAAACACTTGGGTTCCTAACACTCGTATGGGAGACCATGGTGGAATTCCTGGCTCCTGGCTTCAGCCTGACCTAGTCCTGACTATTTATGGCCATTTGGGGAGTGAACCAGCAGATGGGAAATCTCTATATATTTCTGTCTGATGCTCTACCTTTAAATAAATAAAAATCTTTGAAAACCAAAGACCATAGCTTTCACTCTAACTCTGCCAACTTTTCAATAAGCAAAGCAAGTCACATGGCCAAATCTGACGTCAATGTCAGGGAAGTATAGGAGGGTACTTTAAAATGCTTGTGCAAAATGGCTTTCAAAGATAAGTTCATTTTGGTGGAAAAAGTTTTGAAATACATCCACACAAGGGTATCTTCAAAAAGTTCATGAAAAATGTATATAATGAAAAATGTATGTACGGATGTGTAGGGAAATAATTTTAAGAAGGAGAGAGCTATCCACAGGGCAGCTTTTTACAGAGTTGTCAAATCACGTAAGGACTGAACAGACTTCATCATGCTGACTAAAATTATATACATATATTATTGTGTTACACATGTGAGCATATCTCACAGAATGATGAGGACAGAAGCTAAGGAATAAATAACAGAAGAAGAACTGACCAAACACCAGTCTCTTAGGCCTAGAGACAGAAAGAAGAGAAAGCAAAATCAAATAAGGATATTTTGTGCACATTCTTGCTGTTTTTGAGAAAGTGAGACATGGGAGCATGCTTTTTCATCCTGAGTGCCATCAGTAACTTTTAATGAGAGTTGACTATGTAGCACACACTGTTTGAAGAGATAGATGTGCATTGCTTTATTTATTTCTACAGTAAATCAGATCTTCTCATACGCATTTCACAGATGTGGTAACTGGAACACAAACAGTAAGTATACAGAAAGATGGTAGATGACTACAGAAGCTTGCTTCTCAGAATGTGGTCATAGACCAGCATTCTTAGTATCATCTGGGCTTGCTAGTAGTACAGAATCTCAGGTCTCCCCTCGTATCTACTGAAGATAGATACTGCATTTGCACCAGATACCATTGTAAGTTTTGCTTATTAAAATTTTGGGAAATCTCTTTTAAAGCACTTTGTTGCTGTGGTTTATGTAAAATCTAATATTCCATAAAATGATCATAGCATCATCTTTGTATAGGAACTGAATATTTTCCTTTTTTTAAAAAAATATTATTCAACATACACAAACTTCCTGCATTTCATATATACAGATTTAGGAATATAGTGATCCTTCCCTTCCAACCCTCCCTCCTACCCACACTCCCACCATTCATCCTCCTCTCTGTCCTATTCACACTCTTAATTTTTACAAAGATCTTTTTTCAGTTTATACTCAAAAGATTAACCCTACACTAAGTAAAGAGTACCACAAACAATATGAGGGGGAAAAAACTGTTCCTCAACAGTAGAGACAAAAATTGTAAACAATCATTGAATCTCAAAATGTCAATTTCACTACTATAAATTTTATTGTAGATATTCTATTAGTTTCCACAGATTAGGGAAATCTTACAGTATTTGTCCTTTTGGGACTGGCTATTCTCACTAAGTATAATTGTTTCCAGTTGCATCCATTTTGTTGCAAAACAGGATTTCATTTTTTTAAAACAACTGAATAGTATTCCATTGTGTACATATGTCACAATTTCTTTATTCAGTCTTCAGCTGATAGACATCTGGGTTGATTCCATATCTTAGCTATTATGAATTTTTGAGTTGTAATCAACATATGGGGGCAGATAACTCTTGCATATGCTGATCTCTTTTGGTTTGGATAAATTCTCAGGAGTGGGATGGCTGGGTCATAAGGTAGATATTTTCAGATTTCTGAGGTATCTCCATAAAGTCTTCCACTATGGTTGCACCAGTTTACATTCCACCAAAAGTGGATTAGGGTACCTTTACCCTACATCCTCACCAGCATTTATCATTTGTTGACTTTTGTATTACAGACATTCTATCTGGGGTAAGGTAAATCCTCATTGTGGTTGTGATATGCATTTCTCTGGTGGCTAGTGATCCTGAGCACTTTTTCATGTATCTATTCTCCATTTGAATTTCCTCTTTTGAAAAATTGCCTATTCAAATCCTTTTCCCATTCCCCAACTGGATTTTTGTTGTTGTTGTTATCACTGAGTTTCTTGAGCTCTTTGTTCTTTATAGATTCTGGATATTAATCCTTTATCAGTTTCATAATTTGAAAATATTTTTCTCATTATGTCAGTTGCCTCTTTAGTTTTCTGAGTGTTTGTTTTACAGTTCAGAAGCTCCTTAGCTTAATATAATACCATTTGACAGTTTTGCTTTGATTATCTGTACTTCTGGGGTCTTTTCCAAGAAGTCTTCGCCTATGTACATGTCTTGTAGGGTTTGTTCAATGTTCTCTAGTAACTTGATGGTATTAGGCTATAAATTTAAGTCTTTGGTCCCTTTTAGCTGGATTTTTGTGTAAGATGTATGCTGGAGGTCTTGTTTCATACTTATGAAATGTGGAGATCCAGTTTTCCCAGCATCATTTGTTGAGCAGACTATTCTTGCTCCTGATTTTTTTTTTTTCCTTTTTGAAAGAGAAGTTGGTTGTAGATGTGTGGATTGATTTCTGGAGTTTCTATTCTTTTCCATTGGTGTGTGTGTCTTTTTTGCCAGTACCAGGCTGTTTGATTATAACTGCCTCGTTGTATGTCTTAAAATCTGGTATTGTGATGCCTCCAGCTATGTTTTTATTGATTAGATTGCTTTGCCTATTCAGTGTCTCTTGTGTTTCCATATGAATTTTAGCATCATCATTTTTTTCTAGATTTGCAAAGAATGTCATTAGTATTTTGATTGGAATTGCATTGAATCAATTTCAGTAATATAGACATTTTGATGATATTAATTCTTCCAATCAATGAACATCAAAGATTTTTCCTTTTTTGTGTCTTCTTCTATATTTTTCTTTAATTTTTTTTAATTTTCATCATAAAGTTCCTTAACCTCCAGGATTAAATTTGCCCCAAGGTACTTACTTTTTTAGCTATTGTGAATAGGACTGTTCTTAGAAGTTCTTTCTCAGTCATGGCATTGTCTGTGTATACAAAGGCAATTGATTTTTGTTTTTTAGTTTTGTATTCTGCCACTTTACCAAACTCTTTTATGAGTTCTGATAGTCTCTTAGTGGATTCTTTTGGTTCCCCTGTTTATAGAGTCATGTCATCTGCAAATAGGGTTAGTTTTACTCTTTTTTTCAAATTTGTAACCCTTTGATTTCTTTTTCTTGCCTAATGGTTCTGGCTAAAATTTCCAGGACTATATTAAATAGTAAAGGTGAGAATGAGCATCCTGGTCTGCTTCCACATCTTAGTGTGAATACTTCAAACTTTTTCCCATTCAATAAGATGCTGGCTGTGGCTTTGTCATAAATTGCCTTGAGTGTGTTAATGAATGTTCCTTAGATACCAAAATTGCTTAAGGATTTTCTCATGAGAGAAAACTGTATTTTATCAAAAGCTTTCTATATATCTATTAAAATAATCATATTTTTATTCAATTTGTTAATCTGTTCATATTTATTGATTTGTAAATGTTGAGCCATGCCTGCATACCAGGGTTGAATCCTGCTTGGTCTCAGCAAATGATCTTTCTAATGTGGTTTTGTATTCAATTAGCTAGTATTTGTTGAGGTTTTATACAGTTATGTTCATCAGGAATATTGGTGTACAGTTCTCTTTCTTTGTTGTATCTTTTTCTGGTTTAGGAATTAGGGTGATGCAGGATTCACAGGTGGATTTTGGGAGGATTCCCTCCCTTTCATTGTTTTGAATAGCTTGAGAAGAATTGGAATTACTTCTTTAAATGTCTGGTAGAAGTCAGCAGTGAAGCCATAGGATCCTGGGCTTTTCTTTGTTGGGAAGGTCTTTATTGCTGATTCGGTCTCCATTTTGGTTATTATCTGTTTACATTTTTGATGTCTTCATGACTCAATTTTGGTAGGTTGTACATGTCTAGGAATCTAATTCTATGCTTCTATATTTTCCAATTTGTTGACATATAGATCTTTGTAGTAATTCCTGATGATTCTTTTTTATTTCTATTGTATCTGTTGTTATATTTCCTCTTTCATTTCTGATTCTAGTGGTTTGGCTCTTTGTCTTTTTTTGGATCTGTTAAGCAATGTTCCATCAATTTTTTTTTTTAAGCTCTTCAATTTACTGAGCTTTTGTATTGTTTTTCTTTTCAATTTTGTTTATTTTTTCTCATTTTAACTATTTCTTTCCTCCTACTAATTTTGGTTTGATTTGTTGTTTTTTTTTTTTTAGGTCCTTGAGATGCATTCCAATTTCTTGATATAGGCAACAATTGCTATAAATTTCCTTCTTAACACTGTATTTGCTGTATCCCATATGTTTTGATATGTTGTACTATTGTCTTCATTTTTCTCCAGAAATTTTTTAAATTCTTTTTTTATTCCTTCCTCAACTCATTGATCATTCAAGACCATGCTGTTCAGTCTCTATGTGGTTGTATATGTTCTAGAGATTCTTGAGTTGTTAATTTCCAGCTGCATTCCCTTGTTATCAGAAATGATGCCGGCAGGATTTCATTTTTTTTTAAATTTTCTGAGATTTACTAAATATATGGTCCATCCTAGAGAAAGTTCCATGTACTGAAAATAATGTGTATTCTGCAACTATGGGATGAGTAGTTCTATAGATACCAGTTAGGTCCATTTGGTCCATAGTATAGATCGTCTCTGTTGTTTATTTGCTGATATTCTGTCTGATCAATCTTTCCATTAATGCAAGTGTTTTTTTTTTAATTCCCCATCATTATCATATTGGAGTCTATATCTCCCTTTAAATTTATTAACATTTCCTTTAAATAACCAGGTATCCTGGCATTGTGTGTGTATACTTCTACTATAGTTACATCTTCCTCCTGAATTGATCCCTTAATCATTACATAATGACCAGCTCATTTTTGCCTTCCATTGGCATGGAATTTCTTGTTAGATTCTTTCACTTTCAGTCTGTGTGTATCTTTGTTGGGGAGGTGTGTTTCTTGTAGGCACAAATAGATGGGTCTGGTTTATTAATCTATTCATCCAGCCTCTATCTTTTAATTGGCCACACCTACTATAAGCCTCTAGATATTCACTGAAAGCAGACATCCCACTTATCTACAGAGTCATAGTACAAAGATAAAAGCCACCACAGCAAAGGAGAAAAAGAAGAAGAAGAAGAAGAAGAAGAAGAAGAAGAAGAAGAAGAAGAAGAAGAAGAAGAAGAAGAAGAAGAAGAAGAAGAAGAAGAAGAAGAAACCAGTATCTCCACAAATGCTGGACAACAACTGCACAATTCAAGAAACAAGAATAAGGAGGACAACATGACACCCCCAGAAGGACACAACACTTCAATACTAGATTGTGAAGTTGAGTAGATGGAAGAAATGTGAAAATGGAATTCAAAAAATTGATCATAAGATTACGTGGAAGTAATCAGAAGCAAATGCATGAACTAATGAAATCTGTACAGAACCTGAAAGAAAATTTCTCCCATGCAATTGAGATCATAAATAGAAATAAAAATAAAATAAAAATTCAATAAAAAAATAAAAAATGCAATGGAGAGCCTTAACAACAGAATCAGTGAAGCAGAAGAAAGAATATCAGACTTAGAAGACAAAGCACAGGAAATCGTATAGTAAAAACAAATACAAGAAAAGGAAATGAGAAAACTAACAAAACACTTCTGGGAATCTACAGAATACTATCAAGCAACCCAATATACGGTTCTAGGAGTTTCTGAAGGCATGGAAAGAGAGAAAGGATTAGACGACCTTTTTAGTGAAATAATAACTGAAAATTTCCCTAAGTTGGAGAAAGAATAATCCAAGTACAGGAAGCACATAGAACTCTTAAATGACATGACCAGAAAAGATATTTGCCATGAAACATTGGACCAGCATTGGAAACATTGTAATCAAACTCATCATGGTAAAACATAAAGAGAAGATTCTAAAATCTGCATGAGAGAAATGCCGAATTACTTTCAGGAGATCTCTAACTAGACTCACAGGGAACTTCTCATCAGAAACCATACAGACTAGGAGAGAATGCTGAGATATAATCCGAATGTTAAGAGAAAAAAAACTGTCAACCCAGAATACTATACCCTGCAAAGCTCTCATTTATTAATGAAAGTGAAATAAAGACCTTCCATAACAAACTGAAATTGAAAGAATTTTTCACCACCCATCCTGCCCTACAGATGATTCAGGATGTGTTGCGCACAGAAACAAAGAAACATGGTCATCACTACGAAAGAAGATAAAGGAAGAAAATCAGTATCCTCTTCTATTTCTTTAAGATTTTGTAATTCTTATCATAGAAATCTTTATTGTCCTTGATTAAGTTTATTCCAAGGTATTTGATTGTTTTTGTAGCTGTTGTGAATGGCATTGTATTGAGAGTTAACAGAAAAACCAGTTCACAAACAGTTTTGTGTGTGTAACTGAAAAACCAGTTAACAAGCAGTTGTGTGTGTGCGTGTGTGTGTGTGAGCAAATTGTTGAAATCTTTACTTAGTATAGAGTTGGTCTTCTGTGTACAAAGTTAACTGAACATGAATCTTAATGGAGAATGGGAATGGCAAGGGGAGAAGGAAGAGGAGGATAGGTGAGAGTGTGGGTGGGAGGGTTAATACGATGGGAAGGATACCTATATTCCTAAAGTTGTACTTACAAAATTTGTATTTCCTAAAAAACAAATTTAAAAAAAAAATTTAAAAAAGGTTATTAAAAAAGAATCTAATGGAGATCCTCTGAAAGTAATCTGAGGTTTCACTTATGCACATTTTCGAATCTTTTCTGTGTGTTTTACTTTGAAATTATGTCTACAATGTATCATGATAAAGATCTTTTCTCATTTTGTCTATGAAGAATCCTATATGCCTCATAATTTCACGTAATATTTTCTTTAATCAGTGGCAGTTAGCCAGTATATCTTAGAAATACCTTAGAGCACCAAAAAATTCTTGATCTTGTTAGGCAGTGCTAATGTATGCTTTTGAAAGTGCTATATTCATTCTTTGCCCTATTTTCAACTTTTCAACGAAATTTTCTTTCAGTTCTCTATAAGGTTACATCAAAATCACAGAAATATGTGCAAATTAGAGATACTCAGTGCCTCCTGCCTATCAGATATGTAGCAAATGATAGCTAAGAGTCTACTAGTTTTCTTCGACCTTTTCCTGTATGAGAGTACCAAACTGTTCACAGAAAAATGAAATTATAAGATAAACATATTTTTGCACAAACTTTTTAGAAGATTTATTTATTTATTTCAAAGTCAGCGTTACATAGAGAGAGGAAAGGCAGAGAGAGAGAGTGAGAGAGAGAGAGAGGACATGTCTTACATCCGATGGTTTACTCCCCAGTTGGCCGTAAGGGTCAGGGTCAGAGTTGTAACGATCCGAAGCCAGGAGCCAGGAGCTTCTTCCAAGTCTCCCACGAGGGTGCAGGGGCTCAAGGACTTGCTTTCTACTGCTTTCCCAGGCCATAGCAGAGAGCTGAATCGGAAGTGAAGCAGCCGGGTCTCAAACCAGCATCCATATGGGATGCCAGTACTTTAGGCCAGGGAGTTAACCCGCTGTGCCACAATGCCAGCCCCACAAAATTTTTGTTATCTGTCCATAGTTTTCTCATAATATGAATTTACATGAATTTTTGAAGTCATGGATTTCACATTTTTGCAGTAAAATTAGTTATCTTTTAATTCCATTTTCCACAAATTGAAGTATTGTTGCAGACATTATTTGTATTGTTACAATGCCCCATATGGAGGCATTATGGAAACATTAACAGTAGAAAGTCTAGATAATCCACAAACTGGGCTGTAGGCATTTTTTTCAAACTTCTCAATGATTGACAAGAAGCAGCATGGAATATCAGCATGACACCCTGAACGGTAAATGACTACTTTCCTCTGTGGTTTGAGATACAAGTTGCTCCTACCAGAAAATAGCATAGAAAACGAACCACACAGTATTGATTTAGTAGTGCCTATTAATGCTGTATTCGTTGGTCTGGTCATATTCCCACATTTCCAATTACTCTCCAGGTACTACAAAAGTAGCTCCTCAGGAAAGCTCCATAAGCACACAGCATCATCTTCAATTGGTTTTAATAAGTAAACATGGCACAATTTAAATATTTCCATAGACACTTCCTTCTCCTTATTATAAATAAATTACTCAGCTCACAAAATTATCTGAACAGTAAGGCACCAATAAGCCAGCGTTATTGTTTGCTGGTTGAAGAGATAAGCAGTTAAACATCTAGAGGTGAAGTGGAGGACAATTAACATCCCAGCCCACTCAATTATCATACAATGCCCACTTCTCAGGGAATTAGCCTATTCCAATCTGCTACTAGGAATAAATGAGCATTTTAGCTCTCAGAGGGTAATGCAATAGTCTTGAAAATAATCTTTTTATGAGATTGTGGCTTTATCAGGTATAGTTAGGAGTCAGGATAAACACTGACTATGTATCGAATTAGAATGACTGCTGGAGGGTGCTTGCATTTGGGGTTTCAGAATTATTAATTTTGTAGGTCTATTCTTCTTGTCTAATATGCTTTGTGAAGTAAGTCTTGGCAAAGAGACTCCAGCTCACTTTTTAATTGTTCTCTGCCTTACTGAATTTTAGCAGAAATAAATTAAATTGTAAACAACTGTCCAAAAGGAAATTTTTTTAAAGGACTTGTGGCACAATGTTCTTCAATGTAAATGGATGCCTAGGACAGTTTGGTTTCTCTGACACATAAACTGTACTGAAAACACTTAAGAATAGCTTAGGCACAGCTTCAAAGTGAAAGAAAAACAAAAGAACATTTTGTGTGTGTGCTCTCCAGTCTCATGCAACAGAGAACAGCATTTTGTTTGTTTGCAGTGTTTAAGGAAAATCTTCTTCCTGGGACATTTTGACCCAGTTCTTCCAGTCTAGCTACTGAGTTGCTGATTTCCTTTGCAGCTGCCAAGGTTCAGAGGTTTTTTCTTCATTTGACCAACAGACAAAAGCAAAACTAAATGCATGATAGTGTTAGAGAAGACTAAGTACAAAAGAAAGCCTTACAGGGCCCCCAAATAGTGGACCATATGTGAAATCAAATGGGCCAGCCATTAGCATCAGCTGTGAACATATTGCACCAACTGGGAATGAAAATAAAACATTCAACTACCAACTGTTATAATCTGTAAATAGTCAAACTAATTCCTGTGGGCTCCCAGAGTACATGCAAAGGGTGCTCCTCAGGACCCCATTGTCCTGTTCACAGGTAAAGTGGCTTATTTGTTTTTGGAAAAATATGTACAGTGGGAAGATTGAATACAAAAAATAAAAGGAATACATTTGGTTTAAAAGAGTCCAGGGATTTAGGAAACTCTATCCAAAGATTACAAACTGAGAATAATGAAAGGGTAGTGAATTTCGATGCAACTTTTCAACACAAAAATCTGAAACCTAAAATTCCCTACAGTCAAAAACTGGCAAGGAACCCTAGGAAATTTATAGAACATACCAAAGCTCCTAAGAATTTAGCCTGCAGCTGGCAAGAGTTCACCTACCTTCTAGTTGTCTCTCACTTAATAATGTATGTAAGGAACAGATGGATAGTGTTCCTAGGTGGACTGGGCTTGCTCTAGTATCATGGAAATGAATAACTGGACTTTGAATTTTTAATGACAGAAAAAAAGAAGCCTAGCACAAAATTATTTGCTATATATACAATATATACCATTGCATTAATACATAAATTTAACCCTAAAGCAAGGGTTTTTATCCAGTGAGATTTAGCAAGACTAGTTAAATATTTGAAAAGCATTTATGAGGATATTTTTAAAAGTTAGTGGAAAATGGAATTAAAGGTGAGTTTATTCTGATGCAAAAGAATTTTGAAGTCTGTGCATAATTTTTTCCTCACATGGCTTTTTCCATAAACTTTTTAATAAAAAGATTTATTTATTTATTTAAAGTAATTTGAAAAAGGAAGAATTTCAGAGAGAAGCAGAGATCTTCCATTCTCTGTTTCACTGCTCTCAGATGGCTGCCATGGTTAGGGGTGGGCAGGCCAAAGCCAGGAGCCAGAAGTTCCATCTGGGTCTTCCATGTGGGTACCAGAGGCCCAAGGAATTGGGCCATCTTCTGTTTGGCCAGCTCCCATTAGTAGGGAGCTGCATGGGAAGTGGAGCAGCCAGGACATGAATCGATGCCCAGATGGGATGCCGGCCTTGTAGGTAGCAACTTTACCTTCTATGCCACAATGACAACTCCTACTATTAATTTTTAAAAGGAATTTATTAGTACATCAGGTTATCAGGGTCATAGTGAATGCATGATAATTACTACAACATAATTCTCATGTTAATGTGATATTAACACAAAGAGAACCAATTTCATATAGTTCATAGATAGTTCACCACACCTCCTTCTCTTTCTTCCGTTTCAAGTCCCGTTTTCCGTTAAGAAAAAAAAAATTGTCCCTTGAAAGTCAAGACAAAACCTGTTCAAGTTATTGCTTCTCAAATTGTCAGTTTCACTTCCACAGATTTCCTTTTAGGTGCTCTATTAATTATCACAGATCAGAGAGAACATATGGTATTTGTCCCTTTGGGACTGGCTTATTTCACGAAGTATGATGTTTTCCAGATTAATCCATTTTGTTGCAAATGACTGGATTTCATTTTTTATCATTGTATAATATTCCAGAGAGTGCATATCCCATAATTTCTTGAGATATAATATTTTTAATTACCATTATAGTCAAAGGCTGGCTGGCACCGCAGCTCACTAGGCTAATCATCTGCCTACAGCACCAGCACACCGGGTTCTAGTCCAGGTTGGGGTGTCGGATTCTGTCGCAGTTGGTCCAGCTCTCTGCTGTGGGCCCGGGAGTGCAGTGGAGGATGGCCCAAGTGCTTGGGCCCTGCATCAGCATGGGAGACCAGGAGGAAGTACCTGGCTCTTGGTTTTGGATCGGCGCAGTGCCAGCTGTGGAGGCCATTTGGGGAGTGAACCAATGGAAGGAAGACATTTCTCTCTCTTTCTCACTGTCTAACTCTGCCTGTCAAAAAAAAAAAAAGTCAAAGGCTTAAAGCTCCACTAAATAAAGTGTTCAACAAGCAAAGAGTAAAAGGACTATACTTTGGTGGAATGTAGGCGAGGGCTATAAACAATAATCAAATGAAAAGATGTTCATTTCACTCATGTACAATAAATTTTTAAATTGCCACAGATTAAAACAATGGTAGTATTTCATTTTTATCATTGGTTTGACAATGCTATGAGACAGTTTGACCAAACTATATTCACAGCAATACTGAATCATAGACGTTTCTTTCTTTTTTGATTTTTTCTGATATTTTTCTTTTTTAATTTTAGCTTCCAAGGAAAACGTGGATTTTTTCTTTCCATGTTGCCTTATTTTACTCTTCATGGTGTCCTCCAGTTGCATCCATTTTGATGCAAATGGTAAAACTTCATTCTTGTTTATAGCTGAATAATATTCCATTGTATATATATCACATTTTCTCTGTCCATTCATCTGATGATGGACACCTTGGTTGATTCCATATTTTGGTTGTTATGTACAATGTTGGAATAAACATGGAGGAGCCGGTATTTCTTTGCTACAATGAGTTCATGTCTTTTGGATATATGCCTAGTAGTGGGATTACAGAATCATATGACAAATCTGTATTTATACTTTTTAAAGAATGGCTGCACTAATTTACATTTCTACCAACAATGTATAAAAGTTATTCTTCACATCTCTGTTACTCCATCTTTTGGATAATAGCCATTTTGACATGGGTGAGGCATTAGCTTATTGTGGTTTTGATTTGCATTTATCTGACTTCCAGTTATGTTGAGCATTTTTCCATGCATTTGTTGTCTATTTGCATTTCTTCTCCTAAGAAATGACTATTGAGTAAGTTCTTGAAATAACTGAATTTGCCCAATTCTTAACTCTCTTGATTGTTTTTCTGTTGTTGATTTTATAGAGTTGTTGATATATTCTGAATGTTAATCCTTTGTCAGATAGGTAGCTTGCAAATATTTTTCCCATTCTTTTGGAATGGGCTTCACTCTGTTGATGGTTTCCTTTGCTGTTCAGAAGTCTTTGGGTTTGATATAATCAAATTTTAATTTTGTTACCTGTGCTTTTGGGGTCTTATCCAAGATATCAACACTTATACCAATGTATTGAGTGTTTTTTCTATATTTTCTTACAGAAACTTCATAATCTCAGCCCAACCATGGCTCAGCTGGGGCTGTCAGACCTCAGGTTCTTTCTGCCAGCCAACACTACCTACATTTCCAGTCAAAAGAAGCAAAAGTAAAACTACTTGTTACATATAATGGGTATTATTAATACATCTTTCCATTGTCTCCTGGTCAGAAATTGTGGGAGATAGAGACTATGGTGCAACATTTTAAAAGTGCTGAATTACACTGGGTAGACAATGGAGGACAGTCCACCTAATGGCTAAAATCCAAGTGGAAGACCTAAATAGAGTATGTAGCTCCTGGCTTTGGGTTGGCCCAGAACTGGCTGTTGGTGACCCTTGGGGAGTGATCTGGAAGATTTAAGATCTAAGTCTCTCTGTCTCTCTTTCCCTCTCTCTGTTGCTCAGACTTTCAAATAAATGGATGTTTATATATGTGTATATATGTTTTATGTATCTGAATAGATAAAATACACTGTTTTAGCCTCAATTTCTACAAAATACATGCCACAATTACATTGTATTATATTGTGTGGGTTATCATTTACTTACATGACAAAGATGGCATAATGCATGGCATACAATAAATGGATCTATAGGATGCAAGAATGTTGTATTTATATGTAGAGTTTAATATTAACTGTAAGTAGACTGTGAGAAGTTAAGAGAATATACAATGCAAAGGTAGAGCTAAAAAAAATCAGACAGAATTCTAGACAGGAAAAACCACAAAACAACACCAGAAGGAATCAAAAACTCAATAATCGAATAGTAGACTAAATACAAAAGTATCAGTAATACAACAAATTTTAATGGAATACATATTCTAGTTAAAATGCAGAGATTCTCTGCATGAATGAAAATTCTACTACAGATTTTCTAAAGGAAATGCACTTAAAATATAAAGACACATATAAGTGGAAAGGAAATATTTAAACAATAAAACAGTATTCAAATGGTAACAATAAAATCGCTAAAACAGTTAAATATTAACACCAAATGAAACAGTATTAAAGATGAGGAATACTATCAGCAGTGATAATTTCAAAATTATAAACAGAAACACATAAAACAAGTTTATGTATAGTTCAGTTGGTAAAAATCTGTGACCAGAGGCTCACAGGACTCTGAGCCTTTACTTCTCCCAGGAGTGAAGGATCATTGTCTGCAAATTCAATGTCCATGGTGACTTTATAGAATGTTATTGACATAAGTAAGAACAACTGTGACTGAATGGATAATAGCCTATGAAACTATGTTCAACAGTAGTATTCAAGGAACTAAATATGAGAACTAAAATGAGAAACTATTATGCAAACCAACATGACTAGATGATCAAGTGTCTGGTAATAACAATACCTAGAATTAAAAAAGAGAGAATGTCCATATAGAAGACTCATAGAGGCCAGCGCCGCAGCTCAATAGGCTAACACTCCGCCTGCGGCACTGGCACACTGGGTTCTAGTCCCGGTCAGGGCGCCGAATTCTTTCCCAGTTGCCCCTCTTCCAGGCCAGCTCTCTGCTGTCGCCCTGGAGGGCAGTGGAGGATGGCCCAAGTGCTTGGGCCCTGCACCCCATGGGAGACCAGAAGCATCTGGCTCCTGGCTTCAGATCAGTGCGGTGCACAGGACGCAGTGCGCCGGCCACGGCAGCCATTGGAGGGTGAACCAATGGCAAAGGAAGACCTTTCTCTCTCTCACTGTCCACTCTGCCTGTCAAAAAAAAAAAGACTCATAGAATGACAATCACTCTAAGTAACACTCTGACATCAGAATCAGCCCTTAAGGCTTCCTGGTCTGGTTGAAAAGCCTGTGAGAGCATTTCAGGCATGGAAAGCCAAGACACTGTGGCAAAAAATATTCTACATGAAGGAATTTTGTGAGAGAGACCCCAGTGGAACGAAGTTGCCATCAAAAAGCTTCCATAGCCTAGGCAGCTCATTTCAAGAGCCTCGGGTGGTCACCTAAAAGTATTAATGTAAAATTAACAACAGGAGTCACTGTGCACTAAATCCCCATGGAGGACCTCTGTCCTCAATGAATTGTATTGAGAGTTAACTGAAAGACCAGTTCTCAAACAGTTATTGTGTGTGTGTGTGTGTGTGCGCAAACTGTTGAAATCTTTACTTAGTATAGAGTTGGTCTTCTGTGTGCAAAGTTAATTGAAAATGAATCTTAATGGAAAATGGGACTGCCAAGGGGAGAGGGAAGAAGAGAAGGGATGGGAGTGTGGTAGGGAGGGCTAATATAGTGGGAAGAATATCTATATTCCTAAAGTTGTATTTATGATATTTGTATTCTTTAAAAATAAATTTTAAAAAATAATTTAAAAAAGACTATATTTTGCCTGAATTGGGCACAGTGGGCTCATTGTCATTTGGGATTTCTCATCCAGTATCGAAGTGCTTATTCAAATCCCTGCTGCCCCACTTTCAATCTAGTCCCTTTCACCTATAAGAGCAGCAGAGGATGGTTCAAGTGCTCAGGCTCCTGCCATATGAATAGGAGAGATGGATGGAGTTCTGAGATCCTAGCCTAGGTTTAGCCTAGCCCTGGCCATTGCTCCCATTTGGGGGAGGGAGGGGTGAACCAAATGATAGAAGATTCTCTCTCTCTTCCTCTCTCTCTTTCCTACTCCAAATCCCTCTCTGGCTTTCTTTCAAATAAATAAATAAATTCATCTTTATATAAAAAGTAATAATGATGAGATTGACGAGAAAGTAGAATTTATACAATGCTAATAGATATGGAAAAGGAACAAGAAAATCTGAGGTATTATAAAATTAGGCATCCACATATACACTGACTGAACAATTCCACTCCTAGGAGTGAGAGATCTTCAAAAAGTACATGGAAAACGTAATATTAAAAAAGCATTGATTTTAAATTAAATTTTTGCACTAAGATAGACTTTTATTTTAATTCCTCTTTACACAAGCTTTCTAAAGTATTCCTGGATTTATCCAAGAGATACAAAAAGAATATTGCATATATAACAGTTTTTTTTTTCATTAAAGCTAAAATATAGAAGTAGAGCAAGTTTTTTATGAACAAGTGAATTAAGAAGTAAAAAATAAAGTGTATATATAGGGGCCGATGCTGTGGTGTTGCGGGTGAGGCCCACCTGCAGTGCCAGCATCCCATATGGGCACCAGTTCGAGTCCCAGCTGCTCCACTTTAGATCCAGTTCTCTGCTGTGGCCTGGGAAAGCAGTAGACGATGACCCAAGTCCTTGGGCCTTGGGTACCCATGTGGGAGACCTGGAAGAGTCTCCTAGCTCCTGGCTTCAGATCAGCACAGTTTCCAGCCAGCAGCCATCTGCAGAGTGAATCAGAGGATGGAAGACCTCTCTCTCTCTGCCTCTGCCTCTCTGTAACTGCCTTTCAAATAATAAATAAACAATTTTTAGAAAAAATAGAGTGTAGAGTGTATATATATATGGAATACATTAAATCTGTTATCTTTATATAAATAAAAAATTTAAAAACTTCTACAAAAGATATGAATCATATGATTTCAGTTACATGAAGCTCTACTACAAATAAAACTGATTTGTGGTTGGAAAAACTCAGAAGTGCCCATAGGTGGTGGAAACTGGTGTTGGATGTGTGAATTGACTAGTAATAGACAGTAGGAAATAGTCTTGGGTCACAGTAATATTCCTGAGAGGCATTTGTCTTAAAAAAGTATATAAATTTATCAAAATTCTATAATCTCACAATATTGAAAATGTACTATTATGTATTTCATTGTACATTGATTTTATATTAAAATAAAAATATTGAGTTTTAATTTATCAGATGCATGTTGGAGCACTTAGGAGGACATATTTGGTTTTCTATCATTTATTATGAAATGTTTCAAAATATAAAATTGTTCCATAACATTATAAAGATACTTAAATGGATAGCTGATAAGCATAATGAATACTAATCATATAAATCAAGTACTGGTTATACAGATATTCACTATATAGTTCTTTCACATTTTCTGTATCCTTAAATTTTTCATAACAAGTTAAAAGTAAAAATCAGTTAACAACTTGCTAAAATTCATGCCTATACACGAGCATTTATCTCTGAAAAAGTGACAATGAGACTCAGTGCACTTAATCCAAGTTTGTGACATTTGCTTAAACAAAAACATTTATTTTTTTGAGTCTTCTTTTAAAATTGTCCAGGAGACCACAAAAGAATATTAGTGTTCTTATCTTTTAGTCACACCTGATACTCTAATCATTTGTGCTATTATTGAAAAGAATAATCCTACATTTTCTATACACTTGGTGCAACTAACTTCTGAGTATTACCCAAAGCAAATCCACTTTTAAAAAATAAAGTTGTTTTGTAATGTGAGTTTTATATTCTTAACAATGGAGCTTCACTCAAATTACTGTAGGACACCACAGTGAATTGCCTTCATGAGGGTGATACTGATTCATTTCTCTCTCTGTCCCTTGCTTCCCTATTTTATCTTTCTGTCTTTATCATATATATATATATATATATATATATATATAATATGTACAAATAAAATATTTAATTTGTTCCGTATTTTAGGTTTCAAAAAGTGAGAGAAGGACGCAGAGAGAGGAAAAGAGGGAAGGAATGGGGGAGGAAGGGATGGAAAGAAGAAAGGAAATAATTGTCAATGTGCATTAGTGCAATAATGGAAGTGAGAATAGATGAAGAAACGGAGAGAAGAAAGGGAGGGAGAGGAAGAAGAGAGGGAAGAAGGGAGGAAGAAAGTTAAAAGCCTGT
Source organism: Sylvilagus floridanus (assembly GCA_949820135.1). NCBI lineage: Eukaryota > Metazoa > Chordata > Mammalia > Lagomorpha > Leporidae > Sylvilagus > Sylvilagus floridanus. The sequence continues at coordinate 86,943,190 of OX463225.1, read as the reverse complement.
GTTGATGCAGTGGGAAATAAGGATAGAGACACATTATTAAATATGCTCAGTCAATAGGATTTGATAAGTATTTGAATAAGAATATAAAAATAAAGAGATGTTTAACATCACTTTGGCGCTAGTGTTATTGCCATTAATTATCTCAGGAAGACAGGAGAAGTGGACAGTTATGAAGAAGATAGAAGTCAAGTCAATGTTAAACATGCTGAGTTTGAAGTATCTATGGGACAGACAGGTGAATCTATCAGTAAAGCTTTGAAACAAATGATTTGAAGGTAATGAGCAAATACTAAGTTGATGTTGTCAATGTTGGATTTATCTGAGATAGTGGTAGCTGATAGCCTACTTCTTGATGAGATTTTCAGGAAAGCCTGATTAGAGAAGTGGTTCCTAAGTCAGATGTGATTCATGCCTATGAAGGAATATGCAAGCAACCTCAGTTACTTGCAAACAAAGTGATACAGTGTGATCCAAAAGCAATGGTTTCATGGTGTTTGGATTAGAATCCCAATTCCACTTGGTATTACCTTCTATCCTCAGATAGAAATAACCTATTTTTGTCTCGATGGTCTTTTCTACAAATGGAAATATTAATCAAACCTAACCTTTAACCCATGTTATGTATTATCATTGAATTTGGGAACCACAGGTCCCTCTGAGCAGCTGAAGGACGTCATTCACTGAATTCACAGAGAAAATCTACACAAAATATTTAAGAGCAACTTCAAGAAGTTGGAAGGTCATCTGGGGTACATATGGGAATAGAAGAAAACATTGCCTAGGATGTAATTCCCTTATCCCAAGGAAGCCTGAACATAATAAACATGCAGAAAAATTAGGATGATCCTCCTAGAATACCATTTTCTTCTGTTCCTTCCAGATCTCTTCAATTGCATACAGTTCAACAACAACTAATGCGGCAATGGACACTGCAGTTCACGTTTAATTAGTTTTACTAAGTCCCTTCCTGTTCTCAGCATCTTGCCATATTCCTTTCCTACCTCTCCATTTCCAGGAAGTCAGACTACTTGCTAATCCTATGATTTTTGACAGCTCATACTGCCCATAATTTTGTTACTCCAATGTCCATCTGTTTCTGCCCGTATAGTCCAAAGCATTCTGCTGTAATCTACCTGCTCTAAGAAGCATTCCTAATAAACCTTAACTCTTCAGTCATCGTGTAATATACTCTCCTAAATTAATGGACAAATTTGTCTCCACTTTCTTTCTGTGTTTCCTATTAGTATGTAGGAAAAAGCAATTCTCAGTGGATGTATGGCATTTAACGTATCTATTTAAATTTACTTAAATAGATACTTAAACTGTTTCTACTTGAATATATTTTAAATATATTTAACAAACAAAGGGTCATAGATGACTCTTGATTAAATCATTTCTTTTTTTTTTCCAATTGTCTTAGTAAAAGACTCTTTCTTCTTTAATCTGTGTCCTGAAGTTACAACACTGCACTATCAAAAACCTCATTTATTTCAGGTTTAAGAAAACCAACTGCCCTAGTTACAAAGTTCTTCTAAAGGAGCTATATCAGAACTCCTTGACACAAAAGACACTTCCATTTTATATTGCATATGAAAAGCAAATTACCATAGCAGTTCCCCTCAAAGAATGAATAACGAATGCAAGGGTTCATATCCACTGTAAGTAACAAGTGTATTTTTTGCTTCCATAGTGTCACTTCTGACATTGGCCTCTATTGAAAATGGTCACTTGAAAAAGAATCCGATGCATGCAATGAAAATGCATTGCACGTAGCATTTTGGAATTCATCACCTATGTTCTATATCTGGTCATGGTAGAGAGGAGCCTATATTCACAGAAATGTGAAAAATCATCTGAACTAATAGAGGGGAACAGAGGTGTGGCTATTCCCAAAAGATGGACCTCTTTCTCTGTAGAATATGAGGACTTAAACGTAACTGCACTGTTAATTGTAAGCATGCACGTGTTACCTATGGAGTTTACAGTTAACCAAATACCTATGGTGCTAATGCTCACAAAGAACTTTTAATTAAGCAGAATAGGTATTTATGTCAACAGGAAATGAAAAGCTATACTTGCCAAGGGAAGTTGAGAGCTTTCACGTTTCCTGTTGCAGACTGTCAATTCCTCACGCAAATCAGCAGGATGTATGCACTTTTTGAGGGATGTTTAAGGAAATCAGCATGACCAGTGAGTCCATGTCACTCAAGCAGTTGACAATGCAATTTTGAAACTAAGAAAAAGGAAATTAACCCCAATATACAATTCTCTTTGTGTTCCTTTACTCTCTCCATCCATCTATTGCAGTTAAGCCACCTCTTACTTTAAATTCCAGGGTTCTTCCTGGTACCACCTTATTCTTATTCCATTTCATAACCTCAGATCCTGGCAGCCTTTCCTCCCCCCGCCCCTTCTCCTCCTCCTCCTCCTCCTCCTGAATCACATACAACAAGCAAAGGCAGGGCTTTTTGTTGAGTTTTTCTGTGCCCTACTTCTGCAGCTGGCACCTCATCCCCCGCTGCACTAAATCGACACTTCTGGAAGCAGCAGCTTCAGAGTGACTGACGAGAGCCATTGCTTGCCCAAGTGTCAATTTAGTGCAGCAGGGGATGGAGTAGCAGCTGCAGCAGGAGAGAGGCCTTATTTCATACTTAGAAAACAATTGCAAAAATGCCAGAGGGAGGGGGAACTGGTGGGAGAATAGGAAGGATGAGAGAGAGCACACGTGAAGGGAAAGAGATGGGAAGCAGAAAAGATAGGGGGAAGGAAGAAATCGATAAATAAAAATCAAAAGAAGAAAATTTAAAGGAAATTACGAAAAGCATGACCTCATGTAATTCATGAAGGTGTTTTGTCCTAGAGTATTTAATCATTTCTCGAAAGTTAGAATTATATTTTATATAATAAGTGTATTTCAAGTCCAATATGAAGCTACCGTCTGTACATAACTTCCAAAGGAAAACAAATAGCCAAATAATTGAAACAACAAATTTTAAACTATTTACTTATAAATTGGTTGAGTGCCCAGTAAGGACTTATTTTGAGCTGTGTCTCAGCAGATATGAGGGGGAAAAGCAAAGAAAAAAGCCTTGAGATTTACAACTTGTAGAAAAATGTACATTATCAACACAGGGGAAAGATAATTAAATTTGACAAGAGAATTCACTATAAATAATTTTACTAGCATAATACCAATTCTTCCCTTTTATCTATTTTTGAAAATAGCCTATAACCATTTCTAGTACTATTCACACAGAAACACATCTCTGGAACAGACGTTTCACACAGACCGTGGACTCTTAGTAGGAGTAGCTGAAGTTTCTAGACATGACAGCAGATGCAACGATACTTCTGACAGTCCACAAAAGAAAAACTGAACTTGATTGACAAGCTCATTTTGGTACAAAAACTTTGAAATCCAATCATAGTTTCTTTCATACTATCCATTTTCCATGACTTTTTATGAAAAAATCTTTACATGAATTTCTAATTTTTTTGCATCAAAATAAACGTGTAATTTCATTGCTTTGAAAACTTTTTGAAGCAGCTGTACATTTACAACAGCTCATTCAGAGAGGATTCCACTCTATGCCCATGCAAATAAGCACAGGTACATACATGTGAATGCATACATATGTCAATCCACGTGTTACTTCTAACATGGATGCTCCGGTTTTCCTATTACATCATAGTTGTAGCCATCCTCTAATGTCTTAAAAACAGGAGGAATATCAGAAGATGCTTTCTTTTTTTTTTTTTTTTTGACAGGCAGAGTGGACAGTGAGAGAGAGAGAGACAGAAAGGTCTTCCTTTTGCCGTTGGTTCACCCTCCAATGGCCGCCGCGGACTGAGGATTATAAAATCATCTAAAAGAAATAGTAACAAAATGTTGCAAGTCAATCAAAACAGTGTTTACTATTATTTGATTGAGTCGAGCATGATGGCATACAAACCATCTTGTTTTGCACACACCACTGTTACTGCTACCCAACACAGTTCTGACTAGAGCAGAGGGAATTAATTAGAACAAGCATTCTAATGCACGTTCCTCAAGGAAACTATTTCTGTGTCAAACCACTTGCAGAAATTTTACATATGCTGAAATCCATATTTTGTTGGTCAGAATATAAAGGAAAAATATCTTCAAGCCTTCACATTAAAAAATGCAGTGGCCAATTACTATTAACCACATTTGAGTGTTAAACTGTTGATGAGGTCAAATCGGAAATGCACTCAAGATGTAAATCAAAATATGTAAATGGTGGAGAGCATTGAGGGACTAAGTTTGATGATTGACAGTGATAATTAGAGAATTGTAGATTAAAACAAGCATTAAAAACTAAGAATTTTAAAAAATATTTTATTAACAATAATTATACATATTTATGGGGTACAATGTGACATTTCTTTTTTGTTTGTGCTCCTAACACCATTTAAAAATCTTATTTTAAAATTTAACAATTTCACTTCACATGGAAATGTTTTTCTTGAAAACAGGGATATTAATATCACATAATGTGGGATTCATGGCAATGATCAAAAAGTGGGGAATGACAGATATGTTGTCTGACATGTAGATGGTATAATTAAAAGAAGATAATATTTATAGCTATACCAAATATGACAGGAACACAGTTGCTATAATCTCTATTAACTTCCACATATAGGAGAAAACATGTGTTAATTATCTCTGTGTTTAGCTTATTTCACTTAGCTAAATGCTCTGCAGTTCCTCATATTTTGGTGCAAGTTTAAAAACTAAAACATGATAAGTCACCAAATTAAAAACAAGTGATGCATTGCAGGAAATTTTGGAAAACAGAAATGACAATGAATTTAAGTATCAGTAATAGAAGTAAGTAAAGGAGTAAAATGATGAATATAATTGGTTCAGGCAAGTATTCCACTCTGTTTTTAAAAAGTGACTGCCAAAACAGAAAAATAAGGGGAAAACATACACAAGTCAAGATTAAATCAATGATGCAAAAGAACATAAAAAAGAAGGAGAAAGAAATGAAGAGATGCAGAAGAAAAGTAAAAAGAGGGGGGCAGCATTGTGTTGTAGTGGGTTAAGTCACTCCTTGAGACACTGACATCCCATATCAAAGTGCTAGTTCAGGTCCAGATACTCCGCTTCTGATCCAACTTCCTGTTAATGTATCTGGGAAAGCAGGGGAGGACAGTCTGGGTGCTTGGTCCCCTGCCACACATGTGGGACACCCAAATGAATTTCTGGCTTCTGGATTTGGTCTGGCCCAACTGTTGCTATTGCTGGCATTTGGGGAATGAACCAGAAGCTAAAAGATTAAAAGATTTCTCTCTTTCTTTCTCTCTCTCTCTCTCGTCTCTCATCTCTTCTCTCTCTCTCTCTCTCTCTCTCTGTCTCTCTCTCATCTCTTCTCTCTCTCTCTCTCTCTCTCCTCTCTCTCTCTTCTCCTCTCTCTCTCTGCCTCTCTGTGTCATTCTTTCAAATAAATAAATAAATATTTTTAAAAATAATGCAAAGAGTATAATAATAAATTAAGAATTTGAGTCAAAAGCAGGAATGCATTAAATGGGTTCAAGGGGGTTGGTTCTGCATGAAAAGCCCTTGCTAGTTTATAGTCAAGGCACAATTTGAAATTGTATAATTTATTGGCAGAATTAGAGACCAAATTGATGGGACACCAAACCACATTGTACTGGAGTACCATAACTACACAAATAATGTTGATTTTCTCTCACCTGAAGAAATCTCCATACCGTCACACAATTTACTTTGCTGCTCTTCAATTCAGCGTCATTTTGAGTAGACTGTGCTTTCCAGCATACCCACTGCAACAAAGTTTTTATCTATTTCAGCAAATCACAAATCACTTTTTACTCACAGTAAATTGTACGTGCAGCCTATCATTCTGAGCAGCAGCTCAGCTCAGTTTGGGAGTGTGAGAAGAACTAATGGCATATGTGGAATGATTATTGTGTATCAGATACTGAAGAATTTTGCATGCATTAACTCATTGAATTCATGATAAATGTAATGGAATGAATCAAATGCACTTGTTTTCTTCATGTAGATTTGATGATCACAGGATACAACAAGTAAATTGTCTAAGACACAAAGCTAGCTAATGGTAGAAGAGTTTGGTTTTTTGTTTGTTTGTTTTTGAGATGCAGAGAGAGAGAGAGAGAGAGAGAGAGAGAGAGAGATCTCAACCCATGGTTCATTCCATGAAATGAGCCAGGAGCTCTCCAACTACCTGAGTGGCTACCATCAGGAAACTGGAATCATGAGCAGAACAACGACTTAAAGCCATGTGCTCTGATGTGGGATGCGGGCATCTTCCCTGGTGTCCTCACTGCTAGAGCAAAGGACAACCCGTGGGATAGTATTTTAGTCCAGCTAATCCTGAGCCTGCATCCTTAATACTCTACAGTCTCCCAACACTCAGATTGACGTTCTTGCAAAACTTTTACATAGTCAGTTGTAGCAAAAGTAAAGTTTACAGATCGTTTCAAAGTAGATGGAATACCTGCAACATTTTTGTGGTAAACCCAGAGATGATATTTCCTAACATTTATGTGAAGGCTGCTTTTTCAACAATTTCATGTGTTTTAACTGTAATTAGTCTATTGCATTGTATTTTCTATTTTATTTCTAGAAGAAAAACATACAATTTGGAGATTGTCTGCTGTTATATAAATAAACACTTCCTTTTAAGGTTTGCATATAAATATTCATCATTAATTTTTGCTACTGTGAACATACAGGTTTATTTAATATTTTGCTATCACAAATAATGGGATGCATGAATAATTTGTGATGATTGAAGTACACCTCTTTGCTCTAAAATCACAAAATTTATAATGCAATCAAAAAAGAAAAAAATTTCACAGTAACAAGGAAAAGTAGAAAGTGCCTAAAACAAATTTAATCATTAGTATATACAAACTAGCCATGGAGTTTCTGGATAAAGGGGTACAGGTCTATGGATTTTAAACTTTGTGAAGAATCTTCAGTGTGCTCTTTATACAGCTTGAAAGAATTTTCACTTCCTCCTATATTTAGAGTTTGCCTGTTTCCCACTCTGTGACTAACATAAACTTTGGATCTTCACCAATCTAAGTGACAAAATGTATCTCTTAATTTTAGCTTGCATTTATTTTATTATGAGTAAGCTTGAGCATCTTGGAGTTAAAGAACCTGCTTTCTGCATCTCTAAAGAAACTGTTCAAATTATCTGCCAAGTTTTGCTGTGTTCTTTACCTTATTCTTGCTTATATAAAAGTGCTCTTTATATATCAAAGTGATTCTCTTCTGACATGAATTGCATGCATTTTACTTTATTGGTGGGTATTTACTCTTTGGCTTTGTTTCTGCTGACTTTTGCAATCCAGAAATGTTATATAGCTTAATTTTTCAATGTTGGCTCAGGTTACATTGGGTTTTGCATGAGAGCTTTCCCCACTCTGAGATTTTAAAACAACAACAAAATGTCTTATGGTTGTTTCTAGGAGTTTAGATTTTCAATTTTTACCATTTAAATATTTGGCCAACCTAAAATTTGCAAATTAGAAACCAACCTCTTTTTATTTCTAATTACCCAGTTGATCCAACACCATTGTTTGAATGATTCATATTTGTTCTATTGATCTGAAATGCAACTATCATTGAATAAATTATTTCAGTGTAATTTGAACTTTCAATAATTTCTTGGGAGGTTTCTGAGGTTTAATATAGTCTCACAACATATTTAAATATCTTCTAGGGACAGACACCGTGGCCCACTTGGTTAATCCTCTGCCTGCGGCGCCAGCATCCCATATGGGTGCTGGGTTTTAGTCCCAGTTGCTCCTCTCCCAGCCCAGCTCTCTGCTGTGGCCCGGGCAAGCAATGGAGGATGGCCCAGGTGCTTGGGTCCCTGCACCAGCATGAGAGACCAGGAGGAGGCACCTGGCTCCCCGCTTTGGATCAGTGCAGCCCGCAGGCAATAGCGGCCATTTTGGGTAGTGAACCAACGAAAAGAAGACCTTTCTCTCTGTCTCTCTCTGTCTCTCTCTCTCACACACTGTCTAACCCTGCCTGTCAAATAAAAAATAAATAAATAAAATATCTTCTAATGTTAGTCTCATCTAATTATTCTTCATTTCTGTGTATTTCATGGATTATTTATTTATATCTATCGCTTTATACTAACGGTATTTTTTTGAGAAAATGCTTAATTTATTAATAAGTTTAAATAGAATTAATACCATTATGCTGCTGATTTTTCCTTTGTGAAAATGTGTTTTGTTCTTTTGTTTCACTTATTTTAGTTATATAATTTCTTCATATAACTTTCTTACATCTGGCTTTTGCACTGATATTTTACATTTCACCATTGCTATTATAATTGGAATCATTTTTCCCACATTATCCATCTAGTTGTTGTTTGCATTGTTGGTAATTTCTGTTTACTCATTTTGTACCCATACATTTTCCATATTCTCTTCTTGTGATCATTTTTGTTATATTTTTGAGTTTTAAAAGTAAATGCAAATAACTTTTGCTTTCTTCTCATTTATAATTTTCATATGTGCTACACATTCCTTTTGCACTTGATAATTCAAAAAACCATTTCTCAAATTTAATCATTTTTATCATTTAGGAAATTGAAATCAGATTTGAAATAAATACAGTAGAATGCTAATGTAATATGTACAGTTACGTATTCCCAAACACTAAACTTAAAATACTTTCATTATTAAACATGAAAGTGTGAAAAATAATTTTCTGGTACCCTCTGAGATTGAAATTTCTGGAAAATAAAAGCGTTTCCTGGGGCTGGCAATGTGGCATAATGGATTAAGTCACTGCCTTTCATTCTGGCATTCCATAATGCTACTGGAAAAAGCAACAGACAGACCAAGAGCTTGGGTTTCTGCACTCAGGTGGGAGACTGGGACGAAGTCCCTGGCTCGTGGCTATAGCCAGGCCCCACTTGGGTCACTGCATCCATTTGGGGAGTGAGACAACAGATGGAAGACCTCTATCTCCTTGTCTCTCCCTCTCTCTCTTTCGGTAACTCTACCTTTCAAACAAATAAATCTTTTTTTAAAAAAAATAACTTGACCTGTTGTCCTTTACATTGTAGGTTAATATAAGGCAACCAAACAATATTTGTTGAACATAGTCAAAACTTGATCATCTTCTAAACAACAGCCTCAATATGACTTTTAAAAACTCTGCTTGCTGCAAATAGTGTTCTCAAGAAAAGACAGTCCACAAAAGGAGAGAAAATATTTGCATATCAAATATCTGATAAGATATTGGTGTTCAGAGTTTATAAACACAGCTTAATGAGTAAAAGACAAATAACTCAATTTAAAAAGGGGCAAAATATTTGAATACTTTCTTGAAAGAAGATATATACAAATGGCCAGTAAAAGTATAAACATGTTGGACATTATTAGCCATCAGAAAAATGCAAATCAATATCAAATGAGTGGCCAATGCCATGGCTCGCTTGGTTAATCCTCCGCCTATAGTGTCAGCATCCCATATGGGCGCTGGATCTAGTCCCGGCTACTCCTCTTCCGGTCCAGCTCTCTGCTGTGGCTTGGGAGGGCAGTGGAGGATGGCCCAGGTGCTTGGGCCCCTGAACCTACATGGGAGACCAGGAAGAAGCACCTGGCTCCTGGCTTCGGATCGGCGCAGCGCCATCCGTAGTTGCCATTTGGGGTGTGAACCAACGGAAGGAAGACCTTTCTGTCTCTCTCTCACTGTCTGTAACTCCACCTGTCAAAAAAATATATCAAATGAGATAGTACTTCATACCCACTAGGAGAGCTTAAATAAAAAAGACAGATAATAAAAAAGGTTGATGAGGATGTAGAGTTTAGAATCTTCATACATTGCTGGTGGGGAAGTAAAACAGTGCAGATGATTCACAAAAGTTTAACAAATCCCTACATACTGAAAGATAGATGTCTTGTTTGACCTTGCAGTCCCATTACTAGGAACAATGAAGACAAATGCCCTCAGAAAAGTTTTTCATAAATATTCATAAACATCTTATTCATATATTTGAAAACATTATCATAATTCCCAGAATTGTAATCAACACCAATGTTTATTAACTAATGAAAGAATAAATAAAATATAGTATACCCACACAATGGAATATTATTAAACTATAAAAAAGAATGAAAATTGAGATGTGCATGAATCTTGAAAATATTACTCTAAGTGAAAGCAATTAGTTCTAAAACACCACTTATTGTGTGATTCCATTTAATGAATGTCCAGAATAGATAAATCTATGCCTACAGAAAGTATAGATGAATGCTAGTGATAGGAGTGGGGTGATGCAAGGGAAAAAGAAGTATCTGCTAATGGGTACTGGTTTTCAGTTCAGGATGATAAAAATGTTATAAGCTTAGATGACAGTGGTGGTTGTACAAACTATAAATATACTATTGTCATTGAGTTGTACATTTCAAGTGGGTAATTTTTAAAGAATGTTATACCACATTAAAAATGTTTCTCAATAAAAAAAATTATTAAGTAGTTATCAACTACTGATGATATTAGCTGATATTTGTGGAACTTCTGTGAGTTCTAAAACAGATGCTTGTGCTTTTGGATATGAGTTGTTAATCCTTTTTTTTTTTTTACTTTCTAAAATTCAAATTTACTTTCTAAAGTTCAAATTGTGATCAGAGGGCAAAAGCCTATGTAAGTATACACTTATATGCATTTCTTCATGTGTACACTACATTTCAATAAAATGTTTTTAACAACATTAATTTATTTATTCAACAACCACTTGATGAATACTCACTGTTTGCCAAACATTAAGTTTAGAAAATAAGCAAAAACATGATCAAACACATTTCCTGAAAGATTTGGCAGAGAAAGGAAGACATAAACACAATACAGGTTGGAAGATGGTAAATGCCATATGATAGATCATCATGTGAATGTGAAGGCTCAGCTTGGTCTAAAAGCAGGGAAGGAAAATTCAGGGGAAGACATTAATACTGAGCAGAAGCGTACATGACAATTAGTGTTTAAACCTATAGAAACGGTGTGGATGGAGTCCGGGGAGTGCATTAGTTACCTCTGCTTTACTTTATTTTGCAGTGTTAATCATACATTGGTATCCAAAAAATTTGATAGAATGAGCCTTTTCCTTATGTGAGACAAATGTCTGTTTTGCCAAGCTGTTGCAAAATACTCCTATCTCTTTTTCTAATTCTAGTAAATTAACTGTGACAACTTACTTGTAATCTAGAAAAGAGTTGATCTACATATCAGATGAAAGGAAATCAAACAGATAAAGGGAAGTGAAAAATCGGATCCAAAGAGAAAGAATGAAATTTTGAGAAGGTAATATTCATACTCAATACTGCCTTGGCATTTCTATTCAGTAGCTCTTTTCAACAATATAGTTAGCTTCTGTGGCCTCATAAAAGGATAAAATTGATTTGGTCATATTTATTTTTAAGGTTTCCCTGACAATCAAATACAACAAATTGTTTTCTAAACAATTTTTGGCAGACAGAGCCTTACTTATCAAATCTCTCAAAGTCTTAAATAATGGTCACATTTCACACAGAAGAAGCCTCTAAGGCTATTTGGCACATTTCAAAAGATTGTTCTATTGAAAAGTTCAATATTTAGAAGTAATGCTATCTACACTGCCTTCTTTCAAGGAACTACAGTCTTGCCTCTCATTTACCCAGCGGGACAGAATTGGGGAAATAGTACCTCCATTGCAGAGGCACATTCAAGCTAATTGACTTCCTTCATATCATGCAATTTGTCACAGACCCATTCTTAGAATTCAGTCTCCTACCTTAACGTCCAGTGGGTTTTCCTTCAGACACTAGCAACCATGTGTGGCACATTTATATACAGAAAAATCATGAGAAAAGAATCACAGGACGTCTAAGGACTTGGGACACGTTTTGCCTTTCCTGCTGTGTGTCCTTCTGTCTTCTAGACTTAAGATTTCCCATTGAACCTCTAATTCACTACACTCTACTCCAGATATGAAGCATGGTTTCTTTGTATGTGTGTGTGTCTGCTTTTTTGCTGTGTGGTAAGGGAAATAATACTTTCTAAACAGAGCTTTGCTTTTGTCAAAGGGAAACTGAGCCTTCCTGAGTGGACTTCACCATCATATTGTTATGAGTTTCTGTCCATAAGAGAGAGGAAGTCACTATCATTCTAAATTCTCTAACTTTGAAATACAAACAAACAAAAATTTGTTCTACAAAAAGATGGGGCTATAGACTTACTAAATATAAACCTGGAATTGCACAGTTATAACAAGTTATAACTACATTGCTGAGATCATCAAAAGAGATCATCTTTATCCTACGCAACTGACAAATGCTGGAAAATTCGAAGATCCTTAGTAAGTCATGATTCTAGAACAGGAACCTACAAATGCCTATGATTTTTTTATTCTCTACCTTTTCTTTTTTACCTATTTTTTAAATTTGACTTGTTTTGTGCTTTCCTTTTTTAAGATTTATTTATTTACTTGAAAGGTGGAGTTACACAGAAGTAGAGGCAGAGGCGGAGGCAGAAAGAGTCTTTCATCTGCAGATTCACTCCCCAGATGGACTTGACTTCTGAAGCTGTGCCAGTCCAAAGCCAGGAGCCAGGAGCTTCTTCCAGATCTCCCATGAGGGCCCAGGGGCCCAAGGACCTAGGCCAACCTTCACTGATTTCCCAGGCTCACTGGTAAGGAGCTGGATCAGAAGTGGAGCAGATGGGACTTGAACAAGCACCTTCACTGGGTGCCGGTGCTGCAGGCAGTGGCTCCACCTGTTACGCCGCAGTGCTGGCTCCTCTACTTTTTCTTATGACAAATATTGCTTATAGTCTAGGAAGTACATAAATGATATTTTATGTTTCTTTTTTTAAGATTTATTTTATTTGTTTGAAAGAGTTACAGAGAGAGGTAGAGACAGAGTTACAGAGAGAGGTAGAGACACAGAGAGAGAGGCCTTCTATCCACTGGTTCACTCCCCAAATGGCTGCAACCCATCCAAAGCCAGGAGTCAGGGGCTTCCTCCGGATTTCCCTTGTGAGTTCTGGGGCGCAAGGACTTGGGCCATCCTCCACCATTATCACAGGCCATAGCAGAGAGCTGGATTGGAAGAGGAGTAGCCGGGACTAGAACCGGTGCCCATTTGGGATGCTGGTGCTTCAGGCCAGGGCTTTAACCTGCTACGCCACAGCGCCAGCCCCTGTTATGTTTCTACCTATTTGTTTTGACACAGTGTAAAAGACATTCCATTTTATAGACTGTTTTGTATGATTCATATTTATTAACATTTTGGCAGTATGTGTTGTTTTGTGCCATCATATATAATGTATTTTGTTATTGCATGGTGTGATGGCTGTTTTGGACTGTCAGCTTAACTGAACTGAAGCATGCTTAGAGGAAGATTGTGGTTTTTGGGTGTGTCTTGGAGGGGGTTACCAGAAAAGATAGGCAAGAGAGTTGGTGAGGAAGACTCACCTTCAGGGTGGAAAGGCATCAATCAATTTGCTGAAGGCCCAAATGGAAAACATAAAGGCAGAAGTAAGGGTAGTTGTGATTTTTCTCTGGCTCTGTTATTTCTGGAGCAGCAGATATTTCTCTTGTCCTTGAACATCAAAATGCCAGGCTCTTTAGCCTTTGGACTCTTTGACTTACACCACTGGTTCCTCAGGAACTCGTGGGCCTTTGGCTTTGGACTGGAGACTATACTGCTGACTTTCCTGGTTCTGAGGCATCTAGACTTGGACAGAGCCATGTTGCTGGCTTTTCTGGTTCTCTGGCTTGGAGACACTGTCTCCTAGGATCTCTCAGCCTTAGTGATCACATGATCCAATTCCAATAACAATTGCCTCTTGCATATAGTCCTTGCTCTGTCTCTCTGAAGAAATCTGACTAATACATGTGGTCTGATATTTTTATGCCTACATATATTTCTGTTCTTGATCTTTGGACTGAAGTGTATTATTTTTGTTAAATAGGACAATGATTTTTATTTTATGTTTACTTCTAACAGAATGTCACTTGTAATTTTAGGGTATATACCTAGATTTTGTAAACAATTTTAGATTATACATCTAGTACTTCTTTACCTTTTTCCAAATTATATTTATTTATTAATTTCCATTTTATTTGAAAGGCAGAGAGAGAGAAGACAGGCAAAATTCTCCCCTTCACTGGTTTATTCCCCAGATGTCCACGATAGCTGGGGTGAGATCAGGAAGAAGTCATGAGCCCAGACTCAATCTGAGCCTTCAGCATGGGTGGCAGAGAATCAAGTACTTGAGGCATCACCTGCTGCTTCCCTCCCACAGTATATGTTGACAGGAAGCTGGAATAAAAGCCAGATCCAGAACTCAAGTCAGGCACTCTGATGTGAGATGCAGATGTCCCAAACAGTGTCTTAACTGCAATACAGATGCCAGCTCCTACCTAGTACTTCATAACAAAACAGTAGTTTCTGATATTCTGTAATAGATATGAGGACATAAGTATATTCCTCACAATCTGTCATTCTATTCCTGGACTTCTATTTCCACATTTTCAAATTTTGCATTAATTATTATCTGTATTTAGATTAATTTTGCATTTAAATGATATGAGTCCTTTTATTTCATCACCCAATGATTTTTGAAATTTTAATTTATTGCTGAGTTATTTGCATTTTTAAAAAGATTTATTTATGGTGCCCAGCACTGTGGCATAGCGGGTAAAGTCACCACCTGCAGTGCCTGCATCCCATATGGGCACTGGTTTGAGTCCCTGCTGCTCTACTTTCGATCCAGCTCTCTGCTATGGCCTGAGAAAATAGTAGAAGATGGCCCAAGTCCTTGGGCCCCTGCATCCACATTGGAGATCTAGAAGAAGCTCCTGGCTCCTGGCTTTGGATCAGCACAGCTCTGGCCATTGTGGCCCTCTGGGGAGTTAACTAGCAGATGGAAGACTGTTGCGGTGGATTCGTTCTCAGATAAGGAGCGTGGTGGGGGCAAGAGGTATGGAGTCACCACACAGTACCTGGGAGTCAGGTGAAAGCGGGCCAGAGGCGAGCAGCCCACAGACTCGTTTATTTCAGTTGGTACATGAGGCTTAAATAGCCAAGGCAGCCAATCCGGTCAAGGGGCAGTTTATGCCCTAACCAATCACAGCCTGTTGCAAGGCAGTATCCAAAGCCATCCAATCACAGCCTGTTGCCAGGCAGGCTCCATTTGCCATGTGGTTTCCAAAGTCCCCATCCAATCACAGCCTGTTGCCATGCAGGCTCCGTTGCCAGGTGGGTTTCAAGCCATTCCTGAGTATCTAACACTCGCTTGCCAGCAGCCGTCTTGGCATGGCCCTCTCATTCCACCACATTAGACCCCTGTCTCTATCTTTGCCTCTGTCGCTGCCTCTCTGTAACTCTGCCTTATTTACTCAAAATGCAGAGTGAAAGAGAGGGAGAAACATGGAGACGGAGATCCTATATTCACTGGTTCACTTCCAAATGCCTACAACAGTTGGGACTGGGGATGTACTGAACTCAGGAACCAGGAACTCCAGCTGGGTCACCCACATAGGTGGCCGGACCCAAGTGCTTGGGCTATCATTTGCTGCCTTACCAGTCACATTTGCAGGAAGCTGGATTAGGAGTGAAGTAGTTAGGACCTGAACTGGCTTTCTAACATGGAGCATGTGTGCCCCTAGGATTACATTTTCAAGTAAAACTCTCAGATATATTACATGTGCAAAGCACTTACTGAGTCCTCAGAATACTCACATCTCCTTTAATCGTGAATGCCATCTGGATACCAGTGGAACAATAGGTCATTTGAGTCAGTTTTCCCTCAAAATACTCTAGACATTTGTAGAGTTTTATGTTGCCTAATTCTGCTGGGAGAAGCAGGGTAGCTTGGTTCCTTCTTATTTCTTGATCCTTATTTGTGACCTATTTATCCTCAACTAAAATAAAATTAAGCATGCACCTGCTTGGTTCTTTGTGGAACACAGAAGCCTTTAAGATCTGAAGATTCTGATATTGATTTTTTTCTATAAAGGTTTGCTTTAATTTGTTCTTTCTTTTAGAAGTTTACCATAAACAACTTATCTGTATTTCAGATGTCCCTTTCCATATAAATCTATACTATCCTGTCATTACTTTTCCTCATAGTCCTTTATTTTTACATTCACTGTGTACTCAGTTTGTATTTGCACATCACTTGCTGGTTTTTCTTTAGTGGTCCTACAGAAAGGTAAGATAATATAGAGAAAGACACTATAATAGAAGAGTTGCAGTAGTTGTTGAATTTATTTACAAGCATGTCAATTTTGCTCCTTCCATGCTAATGTTAGACTGTATTTTTCCACTCTTACTACTCAAAGTCATGTATGGTTTGTTGTGACCAATGAAATGGTAACCTAAATGACATGTGTCATTTCTCCACTGAAGCCTTTTGTTTCCATTGCATGTATCCTAACCCTGATGTGGTACTCATGGAAGCACAAATCATGGTGAATTTTCCCTTGTTCTATGTCCTATGGACCCTGACAGCTTGAATCTCTACTGACCTGATTTGAACTAGCACACACAGACACAGTGAGAGGAAGAAAGGGAGGAAGAGGAGAAGGAGGAGGAGGAGAAGGGGAAAGAGGGAGGGAGGAAGGGAGGAATGGAGACAGGGAGGAAGGAAGGGAGAGAAATAATTTTGTTTTTGAAGTCTGAGATTTTAGGGCTGTTTGTTAGCACAACACAACTTAGTAAACCTTACTGAAACATGAGTTAAGTCTGTGGATTCTGGAACCATGCTATCTGGGTTTAAACCCAAGCTTTAGGATTTACTAGTTATGTGAGCTTAGACAAGTTACTTAACTATATTACTCAGCAGTAAAATTTAGATAAAAGTTTCTAATTCATATGGGTATTATAAGAATTAAGTCAGTTAATATATGTAGATTATATAAATTTCCAGACATTGCCTGGCAAACAGTGGTTGCTATTTACATCTTTGTGGTTACTGTGTCTGTTGCTGGATTTTATTCTTATATTTTACTTAATTACACTAACTCTGCATTACATTCTGTTGATATGTTGTCTCTTCTTTGTCTTTTCTTTAACAATGTATGTTCAAATTAGAAAGGAGTTCCCTAAAAATGTCTTCCATTTCCTGGTATATTATTTCCTAAAATGTACTTTTCTTCTTAATTTCCCATGCAGCACTCTTTTTCTTCATGAACTATTTTCAGAATTCTATTTTAAATTTTAAACCCCTGTACTCTGGTTTCTCTTCAGATCATATAAATCTTTTGTCAGCTTAAATTTTAAACCCTGCTTCCCCAGAGGGTCTGCACTGACAGAATGTAAGAGCCAGGAGTAGAAGAAGGTACTCTGACCCAGGTATTCTAATGTGGGCATCTTAACCACTAGGCTAAATACACAGTCCCACTTTTAAGAATTTTATATATGGCTGGTGCCGTGGCTCACCAGGCTAATCCTCCGCCTGTGGCACCAGCACCCTGGGCTCTGGCTCCTGGCTTCAGATCGGTGCAGTGCACCTGCTGTAGCAGCCATTTGAGGGGTGAACCAACGTAAGGAAGACCTTTCTCTCTGTCTCTGTCTCTCTCTCACTCTCACTGTCTAACTCTGCCTATCAAAAAAAAAAGAATTTTTAATAACTACTGGCTATTTTTTATTTGTATTCACCATTTCTGTATGGGCACCACTCTATTCTGACCTATTATTTGTTTCAGTCATGTGTGAATGAATTCCAAAACCCCATATTCTCTTCTTCCTCATGCACTAGAATACTAAGTGGTCAAATAGAGCTAGTTTGTATTATTTGGTTAGCAGTTTTACGTTCTGAATAGAATGATCAAGTAGTTAGGAAACAAAGCAGCCACCATACCATCTGATTCCCAGTAACTTCCCTCTAGGTATTTCTTTTAATCAGATTTCCCAAGGTTTTGTATATGGCTGGTAATAGATGGAAGAGTAGATGTTCTTAAAGATGAATCAGTGAACAGTCTATTTGGTGAAAATTATTTTTTGAAGGATATGCATATTTTCTCTGATTACTTAGCATTTGATATCACCTGCAGAGCTAAGTTTTATGATGTTATGGTCTCTCTTTTTTTTTATTCTAACACAATATCCCTACAACTTCTCTGAGGGTTAGATGTTCCAAGACCCTTGGGTAGGTAACTGACCCACCCATAGCACTGAACTCTATATATAAGCACTGTGATACCATGGCAGCCCATCAGAGAGCAAAGATCATTGTTAGTGACTAGTGCTGTAACTGTGCCACATTAGATTAAGAAACAAAGAATGCATCAGGCCGGATCCTCTGCCTGTGGCGCCGGCACACAGGATTCTGGTCCTGGTCAGGGTGCCAAATTCTGTCCAGGTTGCTCCTCTTCCAGGCCAGCTCTCTGCTGTGGTCCGGGAGTGCAGTGGAGGATGGCCCAAGTGCTTGGGCCCTGCACCCCATGGGAGACCAGGAGAAGCACCTGGCTCCTGCCTTTGGATCAGCACGGGGCGCCAACCGCAGCTCGCTGGCCGCGGCTGCCATTGGAGGGTGAACCAACAGCAAAAGGAAGACCTTTCTCTCTGTCTCTCTCACTGTCTACTCTGCCTGTCAATCAAAACAAAACAAAACAAAAAAAAAAGAAAAGAAAGAAAGAATGGACTGAAAGTTTTGAGCATATATTACAAAACAATAAGAAACCATTAAAATTCTTGAAGTCAGTGAAAAACTGTCCAGGCTGCAAGGGGGCAAATAGTTCATGTGCTACTCTGATCATTGGGTCAGTATAGGACATTTTAAACCAAAATTTCTACCCATCAAGTATGCTAAGACTGCTATTTTTTGAAAATGCGACATAATAACTGGATAACTGATCTACACCTGCAGAGAGTGACCAGGAACTTCCATTCTGCAGCTAACCAAACAACTCTCATGCCTGATCACCATACTTCATTTTATTCCTAAAATTTATTACTTGCAAAAGATGTTCCAGGATCAGATTTGAGTATCACTCATTAATCCTTACTTGGTTCCCTCATATTAAACTTTCAACAAAAGTCCATGGCTTTAGTATCTGGCTTTCCAACATTCACATGCAACCAAACTCATGTTGGTTCTGTAATAATGGAAGGGTAGCATATGCAGTGAATTATTCTGGAAAAGGCAATTTTCTGCTTTTTGAGTGAGTGGGACAGAGTGGCATAAAATTCCATAACACTATTTAAAATAGCAGCATGTAAGTTAAAATGTAATTTTTGTATCTATAATTTTACATTTAATTATGTTGGAAGTTGGCTGATTTGGGGACACTGAAACACAGCAAAGGAAAGCACTGCTAAGAGTGGTTTACTGTGTTGTTTCTAGTTATCTTTTTTTTTTTCTTGATTTGTTGGGAATATGTATCAAAAAGATACCACATTAAGTTAATGAAAAGATAAGCCTGATTGAGAGATAATGCTTGTAATACACACAACTGATGAAAAACTAGCAATCAAAATACAAAAATAACTTTGGAAAATTTAGTAATTAAAAATACTCAGTTTAAAATTGATCAAGGGACCAGCGCCGTGGCTCATCTGGTTAATCCTTCACCTGTGGCACCGGCATCCCATGTGAGTGCCAGGTTCTAGTCCCAGTTGCTCCTTTTCCAGTCCAGCTCTCTGCTGCGGCGCTGGAGGGCAGTGGAGGATGGCCCAGGTGCTTGGGCCCCTGCACCTTCATGGGAGACCAGGAAGAAGCACCTGGCTCCTGGCTTCAGATAGGTGTAGCTCCCACCATAGTGGCCATTTGGAGTGTGAACCAACAGAAGGAAGATCTTTCTGTCTGTCTCTCTCGCTCACTGTCTAACTCTATCTGTCAAATAAAATATATACATATATATGTTTATAAATAAATAAAAATTTGATCAAAAGACCCAAAAAGATATCTCATCAAAGAAGATATACAAAGGACAAATAAGCAAAGAAAAAATGCTCAACATCATATGTCATTAGGCTACTTCACATTAAAACAATGACATATAAATACATACCTACTTAAATAGCTAAAATCCAAATTTCTGATCACAAATGCTGATGAAAATGTGACACAATCAGAACTCTCACACATTGCTTGTGGAAATGGAAAAATAGCTGGCGCCGTGGCTCAACAGGCTAATCCTCCGCTTTGCGGCGCCGGCACACCGGGTTTTAGTCCCGGTCGGGATGCTGGATTCTGTTTCCGGTTGCCCCTCTTCCAGGCCAGCTCTCTGCTGTGGCCCAGGAGTGCAGTGGAGGATGGCCCAGGTGCTTGGGCCCTGCACCCCATGGGAGACCAGGAGAAGCACCTGGCTCCTGCCATTGGATCAGCGCAGTGCGCTGGCAGCAGGGCACCAGCCGCGGCTGCCATTGGAGGGTGAACCAACGGTAAAGGAAGACCTTTCTCTCTGTCTCTCTCACTGTCCACTCTGCCTGTCAAAAAAAAAAAAAAAAAAGAAATAGAAAATTATATAGCTACCTCAAAGGCAGTTGGTAGAGTCTTAAACTAGCATACTGTTTCCATGTGATCCAGTTAATCATATCACAGTATTTACCTAAACAAATTCAAATCATTTGTACACAAAAGTCCACTGGAGTGTCATAGCAGCTTTATTGATAGTTACTAAAACTTGGGAAGCAATCAAGATAGCCTTTAACAGGTGAATGAATAAACAAATTTCTACATGAATAAAATTGACTATTATTCAGTAATCAAGAGAAATGACCTACCAAACTGTGAAGACATAGAAGAATCTTAAATGTGTATTGTTAACTGGAAAAAAAACTTATCTGTAAAGATACTATATAATTCCAAATATATGACAACCTGTGTAAAGAAAACTTTGGGGACAATAAAAAGATTTTGGTGGTCAAGGGTTTGGGGTGGGGGGTGGGAAGAAGGAAGAAAGGGAAAAAGAAAAGTGGGAGGAGCTAATGAATAAGTAGAGCAGGGGATTTGGGGGCAGTGAAACTCTTCTGTACAGTTATGGTACCATAATGATGCATACATGTCAGTATATGCTTGTCTAAACTCATAGAAGACACTACCCAAAGATTGAATTTGAATAGATGGACTGTAGTTAATAATTATGTGTCAATACAGAATTGTAAAAAAAGTACCACATTAATGCAAGATGCTAATAATAGCGAATTCTTGGGGGGTGGTGGTGGAGTGAGTATTCTGAATTGTAACAAAAATACCACATTAAATCAATATGGTAATAATGGTGTATTCTTGGTCAGGGGTGGAGGAAGAGAGTATATGGAAATTTCCTGTATTTACATTTCAATTTTTCTATAGAATTGCTTGATAGATAGATAGATAGACAGATAGATAGATAGATAAATGTACACATATTTCACACAGCTTTTCTTTCAACCCTATTGGCCCATAGTAAGAAAGTGGATCCTATAAAGTATTCATACATATAAAACAGTATGGCTAAATTTCATGATCTACGAAGCTTATTATTTGGACCAACAGTAAATTTTATTCATATGATCTTAGTGTATCAAGAGCTATGCTAAATGCTTTAAATTTTAAAAAAAACCTTCATTTTGTTTGATCCTTGCAACAAACTTATCACATAGATACTATTACCTCTATATTATGTTGAAGCAACATAAATATAAGTAACTTGTTAAAAGTTTCAAAGATTGCCGGCGCCGTGGCTCAACAGGCTAATCCTCCGCCTTGCGGCGCCGGCACACCGGGTTCTAGTCCCGGTCGGGGCACCGGATTCTGTCCCGGTTGCCCCTCTTCCAGGCCAGCCCTCTGCTGTGGCTCAGGAGTGCAGTGGAGGATGGCCCAGGTGCTTGGGCCCTGCACCCCATGAGGAGACCAGGAAAAGCACCTGGCTCCTGGCTCCTGCCATCGGAGGAGCGCGGTGCGCCGGCCGCAGTGCGCCGACCGCGGCGGCCATTGGAGGGTGAACCAACGGCAAAGGAAGACCTTTCTCTCTGTCTCTCTCTCTCACTGTCCACTCTGCCTGTAAAAAAAAAAAAAAAAAAAAGTTTCAAAGATTTTGAATCCAAAACTAAACCCAGACCTATTGGATATGAAACCACACACTCTTAGATAAAAGACAAACATCTCTGAGTCTTTATTACCTTAATCACCCTCTGTTTGGGTTTTTGTGGTTTTGCGAGGACTTCTACTGTCTTTTAACATGACACAGTAATATTTGGTAGACACTCTTTAGGTTCATGGTTACCCTGGTTTCTTATTTATTTATTTGCTGTATCTAGCATGGCAAGGTGTCAGGTTGACCCAGAAGAGGAACAGCATGGCACAGAATAAAGCAGTAGATTCAGATTAAGGACTTTAGTGTGGGGAACAGAGAGCTCCCCGTCAAAGACCAAAGGCAATGGCAGAACCCCGATGTTCAGTTATTCCCAGCAGTGACAGAATTGATTAATCATGCACAATATGCAGTTCTACAAAATAGGGTCTTATAACAAGGAAGTTTAAACACCAAAAAAAAAAAAAAGGAATTATAAGGTTTAGTGTTTACAAAAAAGTATAGGGAACCACAGGTTATACATGATTACATAAAAAATAGTAACTACAATAATAATCATGGTATCAGGCAATCCTAAAGGAAACTCATTCCTCCACATCAAACACTAACCAGAATAGAATGTTTCAATTTTTATTTCCTGGAGCCCACAGCATTTTTTCATCTGTATCCATGTTGTGCAACTGATTTTGCCACTCATACTACCTAACCACTACCAAATTTTTAAAAGATTTATTTATTTGAAAGTCAGAGTTACAGAGAGGCAAAGAGAGAGAGAGAGAAAGAGAGAAAGAGGGAGGGAGGGAGAGAGGGACGGAGAGATAGAGAGATAGATATATATATATATATATATATATAGAGAGAGAGAGAGAGGTCTTTCATCAGCTGGTTCACTCCCCAGTTGGCTACAATGGCCAAAGCTGTGCCAATCTGAGGCCAGGATCCAGGAGCTTCTTCCAGGTCTATCATGAAAGTACAGGGACCCACTCTTCTAGTGCTTTCCCAGGCTGTAGCAGCCAGAACTCAAACCAGCACCCATATGGGATGCCAGCACTGCAGGCAGCAACTTTACCTGCTAAGCCACAGCATCAGCCCCATGACCATTGCCTTTGCAACTCAACCAAGCATACTTTCAGCAGAGTGCAGGCCATGCAGTGTTCTCTGACAGTTATTTATTTACAGAAATAATGAATTTATTCTCTTTATATAATTGGCATCATTGTTCAAAAGATGTAAAATAAAGTTAACATTTACACAGTTCATAATATTGGTCTGAATTTGAGAAGATACATATAACTATTGTTGATTAGTGTCAGTATAATGTTTTACATTTGCTTTTAAATTTAATGTAGATAGAACCAATGTCTAATTATTAAGAAGTACATAAGGCCGGTGCCGCAGCTCACTAGGCTAATCCTCCGCCTGCAGCACCAGCACACAGGGTTCTAGACCTGGTCGGGGGGCTGGATTCTGTCCTGGTTGCCCGTCTTCCATTCCAGCTCTCTGCAGTGGAGGATGGCCCAAGTGCTTGGGCCCTGCACCCGCGTGGGAGACCAGGAGAAGCACCTGGCACCTGGTTTCAGATCGGTTCAGCACACCGGCCATAGCGGCCATTTGGAGGGGGCGAACCAATGAAAGGAAGACCTTTTTCTTTTTCTCTCTCTCTCTCACTGTCTAACTCTGGCTGTCCAAAAAAAAAAAAAAAAAAAGTAGATAAAAGATAAAATACATTGTACCTTACTGCATTTTTAAATGTTTTTGCTGATCTTTTTCTCTTTCTTTTTTATTTACTATATTACACTTTTTAACCATTTTGCCATATTTACTTCAATGCACACATCATATACACATGAACACATATTTTTTTCTGGGAGAAAGATATTAATATCAGAGAGTGAGGGATTCATGACAACAATCATATCTTGAGGAAAGGGAATATGTTGTCATTTTAATGGTGTGATTTAGTGTATCCATATTTGAATTTAAATACCAAGTGATATACAATCTATGCAATTTAGATACTCAGTATATATTATTAACTTCCACAAAAAGAAGAAAAGTATGTATTTCTGGGCCTGGCTTATTTTACTTAGCATAAAGATTTCCATTTCCTTCAATTTTGTTGCAAATGTGAAGTTCTCATATATTTTTATGGCTGAGTAATATTCTATAAACACACACATATATAAATATATTTCTACATATCACATTATTATCCAATTATCAATTGATGGACATCTAGGTTGATTCCTTATCTTTGCTATGGTGAACAGAACTGCTATAAACATGAGAATGCAGGTACCTTTCAAATGCTGATTTCATTTCATTTGCATATACTTACAGAAGTGAGATAGCTGGGTCATATGATAGTTCTATTTTTAGTTTTATGAGGAATTTCCATACTGTTTTCCATAATGATTGTGCCAATTTGCATTCTCACCAACCATGTATTAGAGTATATTTTTTTCCACTATCTTGCCAGCAGTTGTTGTTTTTTGACTTGGGAATAATACCATTCTAACTGGAGGGAGGTTATACCTTATTGTGGTTTCCTTTTTTTTTTTTTTTTTTAAGATTTATTTATTTGAAAATCAGCATTACACAGAGAGGAGAGGCAGAGAGAGAGAGAGAGGTCTTCCATCCGATGGTTCACTCCCCAATTGACCACAATGGCTGGCGCTGCGCTTATCTAAAGCCAGGAACCAGGAGCCCTGAGCTTCTTCCAGGACTCCCAAGTGGGTGCAGGGGCCCAAGGACTTGGGCCATCTCATACTGCTTTCCCAGGCTATAGCAGAGAGCTGGATCGGAAGTGGAGCAGCCAGGTCTCAAACCGGTGCCCATATGGGATACCAGCATTTTAGGCCAGGGCGTTAACCCGCTGTGCCACTGCACCGGCCCCTCATGTGGTTTTCTTTTGCATTTCCCTGATGTATAGCATTCCTGAACATTTTCTCATGGGTCTGTTGCGCATTTGTATTTCCTCCTTTGAAAAATTGCTGTTCATAACATTTGCCCATTTCTTACATGGATTATTTGTTTTGTTGTTGAATTTCTTTGGCTTCTTATATATTTTTGGTATTAATCCTTTATCAAATGTAGCATTTACAAATATTTTCTTACATTCTGTCAGTTACCTTTCTATTTTGTTAATTGTATTGTTTTCTGTGGAGAAACTTCTGATTTTGATGTAATCTCACTTTTCTACTTTTCTATTTTTTGCCCATGTTTCTGGGGCCTTACCCAGGAAGTCTTTCCCTATGTCAATGTCTTACAGAGTTTCTCTTATGTTATCCTCTAGTAATTTGAAGGATTCTGGTACTCAGTTTAGATCCTTGATACATTTTGAGTTGATTTTTCTATGGGACATATGAAAGAGGTCTTGCTTCAAATTTCTGCATGTGGAAAGCCAATTTTCCCAACATAATTATTTGAAGAGACTGTGCTTTCTCCAAGGAGTAATTTTTTTTTTTTTTTAACAGGCAGAGTTAGACAGTAAGAGAGAGAGACAGAGAAAAAGGTGGTACAGGGCCCAAGCACTTGGGCCATCCTCCACTGTCTTCCCGGGCCACAGCAGAGAGCTGGACTGGAAGAGGAGCAACTGAGACAGAACTGGCGCCCAAACTGGGACTAGAATACTGGTGCCACAGGTAGAGGATTAGCCTAGGGAGCGGCAGTGCCAGCCTCCAAGGAGTAATTTTAACACATTTGTCATAGAATAGTTGGATTTTGATGTGTGGATTAATTTCTGGGAGTTCTATTCTATTTCATTGGTCTACATATCTGTTTTTGTGCTAGTATCATGCTGTTTTGATTATACCATCCCTGTAGTATATCTTAAAATCTGGTATTGTGTCTCTGGCTTTGCTTTTTTTTGGTTAAGTTTGTTTTGACTATTTATGGTCTTTTGAGTTTCCATATGAATTTTAGGATAGTTCCTTCTAGTTCTGTTAAAACTGTCTTTGGAATTTTGATTGGGATCACAGTGAATGTGTAAATTGCCTTAATTAGCTTGGACATTTCATATTAATTATTTCAATCCATGAACATGAAAAATTTTTTCCTTTTTTGCATCTTTTTCTATTTCTTTCATTGATGCATTGTAATTTTCATTATAGAGTTCTTTCACATCCTTGGTTAAATTTACTCCAAGTTATTTAACAATTTTTGTGGCTATTGTGACTGGGACTAATCATACAATTATTTCTCAGCCAGATTATTGTTGGTGTATAAGAATCTACTGATTTTTGTGTTCTAATTTTATATCATGCAAGTGTGCTGAATTCTCTTATGAATTCTGATACTCTGTTAGTGGAGTCTTTCCCCATATAAAGGATCATGTCATCTGCAAACGGGGATGATTTCATTTCTTCTTTTCCAATTTGTATCTATTTGATTTCTTTTCTTGCCTGATGACTCTGGTTAAAGCTTCCAGAACTATACTGAATAATAGTCAGGAGAGTGGACATCCTTGTTTTGTTTTAGATCTCGGTGGAAGTCCTTCTAGCTTTTCCCCATTCAGTGTGATACTGACTGGGTTTGTCATATACGGCATTATTGTGTTCAGGCATGTCCCTTCTATCTCCAATTTGCTTAAGGTTTATGTCATGAAATGATGTGTATTATCAAGTCCTTTTCCTGCATCTATTGAGATGATCATGTGGTTTTAATCCTTGATTTCGTTGATGTGATGTATCATGCTCATCAATTTGTCTATGTTAAACTATCCCTGCATCCCCAGAATAAATCCAAGTTGGTCACAGTTGACAATCTTTTAAATGTGTGTTGAATTCAATTTGCTAACATTTTGTTGGTAATTTTTGAATCTTTGTTCATCAAGGATATTGGTATATAGTTCTTGTGTTGGATCTCTGTAGGATTTTAGAATTAAGATAATGCTGGCCTCATAGAAAGACTTTGGGAATATTCTCTCCTTTTCAATTTTTTTTTGAATAGTTTAAGAAGAACTTGGATTAGTTCTTCCTTAAAATTTGGTAGAGTTCATCACTGAGGTGATCTGGTCCTGGGCTGTTGTTGCTGGGAAGCTCTATGTTACTGATTCAATCTCAGCTTCACTTGGCCTATTCAGGTATTCTATGTGTTCATGTTTCAGTTTTGGTAAATTCTATCTGGAAATCTATCCATTTTTCTAGATTTTCCAAATTGTTGGCATATAACTATTTTTAACAGCTTCTGATGATTCCTTATATTTTTGTGGAATCAGTGGTAACATGTTTTTCACCTTTGACTTTACTAATTTGGGTCTTCGTTTTTTTTGGTTAGTTGGACTAATGGTTTACCAATTTGATATTTGCAAAAACCAGCTCTGCATTTCACTGATATTTGCATAACTATTTTTTTAATTTCTATTTTGTTTATTTCTTCTAGTTTTTATAATTTGTTTCCCTCTCCTAAATTTGGTTTGGTTTCTTCTTGTTTTTCCAGGTCCTTAAGAGGTATTTTTACATTATTATGTGATAACTTTCCAATTGTTTCATGTAGGCACTTATTACTATAAACAATCCTCTTAACACTGCTTTTGCTGTACCCCATAAGTTTTGATATGTTGTGTTTTCATTTTTGTTCATTTAAAGGATTTTTTATTTCCTTTTTAAATTTCTTATATGACTCACCATTCATTCAGGGGTATGCTCTTTATTTTCTATGTTTTGAATAGTTTTTTTTTGTTTCTTTTTTTGTTAATTTATAATTGCTAATTGTTGTTAATTTTCTTGTTAATTTCCATATAGTCAGAAAAGGTACATAATATGATTTCAATATTTTTCTTTGAATTTGTCTGTAATTGTTTTATGGTCTACCCTCGAGAATGTTCTCTGCATTGATGAAAAGAATGAAATGGAATGTTCTATAGATATATATTAGATCCATTTGGTTTCTAGTGTGTATTTACTCTGCTGTTTCTTTATTAATTTTTATCTGGTTGATCTGTCTGTTGATAAAACTGGAGTGTTGAATTTCCTCATTATTATTATGTAGGATCTTATGTCTTCATTTACATGTATTAATATTTGTTTTATAAACTGAGGGCCCTAGCATTGTGTGACTATGCATTTACTATAGTCATATATTCTAGAACCAATCCCATAAACACTACATAGTAAACTTCTTTATTTCTTTTACCTGTTTTGTCTTCACATCTATTTCGTCTAATATAAATAGAGCTATTCCTGACTGCTTTTGATTTCCCTTAGCATAGGAATATCTTTCACTATCCATTTTGAGATTTTTATTGAAGTGTTATTCTCATAGGAAGTTTATAGATGCATCTTATTTTTTTTATCCAGTCACCTAATACATGTCTTTTAATTGGGAATCTTAGTCCTTTATATTCAATATTATTATTGATAAATAATGACTTGATCCTATAATTTTTCCTTAGAAATTCTTATTGTTTGTTTTCAGATGCCTTTATTCTTTTACTAGGATCTTTTCTGCCTTCATATTCTTTCATGATGATGATTGTCTTTCCCTGTTTCTATATGGACTACATCCTATGCATCATTTGCAAGGCTGGTCAAGTTCTTCCACATTTTGCTTTTCTTAGAAGATCTTTATTTTATATTCGTGTATAAATGAGAGCTTTCCTGTGTCAAGTGTTCTGGGTTCAAAGTTTTTCTTTTTTCTTTTAACACTTGGACTGTATTTCTCCATTCTGTTCTGGCCTATACGGTTTCTGTTGACAAATCTCAATCTTATGGAAGTTTCTTTAGAAGTGAAGTGGCATCACTCATTTGAAAATTTTAGGATATTCTTTGTATGTTTTGTTTATGAAAGTTTGACTATAATGTATTGTGGGGAGGATCTTTTCTGATCATGCTTGTTTGAAGTTCTATGTACTTCCTGAATTTGATGTCTATATCTTTCTGCAAACTGGGGACATTTTCTGATAATATTTCGCTTAGCACATTTTATAAGCTATTATTTTTTTGTTATAGCCTTTCAAGAACTCCTAAGACTCGTGTATTTGGTAATTTGATGGATCCTGTAGATCCTGAGATCCTGAACACTTTTTTCCATTGTTTCTAATTTCTTCTCCTTGTATTTTTTTTCATTTTTTGTATGAGATATTTGCTCAAGATCTATTTTTTAGATTGGATATTCTTTATTCTGTCTCATCAAGTCTGCTGTTAAGGCTTTTCACTGAATTTTTAAAATTTGTTTTATAACATTTTAGGATATAATGAATACTTCATTTCTAATATATCTGTTTCTTTATTTTTCAGTTTCTCTATCTCTGCTTGAATTTTTTGTCTATGTCATATAGTGATTTCCGAATTTCACCTAACTATTTCTCTATACTTTTGAGCAACCTTATTATTATCCTTTTGAATCCTTTAACAGGCATTTCATCAACCTCCTTTTCTTCACAATCCAATATTAATACATTATGCATCCCCTTGGGGGAGTCAGATTGCCCTCTTTGTTCATGTTGATTATGGCACACCTATTTTTGTGATCTCCTGTTTCTTTTTTAGATTTATTTATTTAAAACACATAGTTACTGAGAGAGAATGAGAAGCACATAGAGAGATCTTTCATCCACTGGTTCACTCCCCAAATATCTGCAAATGTCCGGCCTGGGCCAGGTGGAAGCCCAGAGTCTGGAACTCCATCTGGGTTTCTCTAATATTTGATAGGTGCTGTCTTCCACTGATTCCCCAGACACGTTAGAGGGGAGCTGGATCAGAAGCAGAGCACCTGAGACTAGAACCAGCACTCATACGGGATGTAGGTGTCATGGGCGGTGGATTAACCCAGATCTGCATTAATACCAGATTAATACCAGATCTGGAATCTCTTTTTTTTTAATCATTTCTGGAAGATTTATTTTATTGAAGGATTTATTCTTGGGAATGTGATTCTGGGTTACTGTAGAGCACCTAGGGCTTACTCTTAAAATCCAGGGATGTGTGTGGGTGTGGCCAGGGAGCTCACAGTTAATGGTGGGACAAGAGTCTATAATGACATCCAACTGGGCATGATGGAGAGCCTCTGACTACCATTGTGGAGAGGGGCTATGTGAACTGACTGATGTCTTCAAAGTTGCTGCTTTTCTCAAGCCAGGGTGAACTACCTAATGCACAGCTTATAGAGAGCTCACAGTGCTTGCACAAGTCACCCACCCAGATGGGTATACCATCTGGAGCACCGACTCACTGTGTACTGTCTCTCAACACCACCGTGAGATCCGTCCTCAGTATGCATGGAACTCTGAGACTCTGCACACAGACTGGCTGGGTGAGAACCCAGCCACAATCTGTGATCTTTCAAGTATTCATGGGAGGGGAGGCCATGGAAAAGCAGGTGTCTTCAATTCCAGTGGGGCTTACCTCCTTATTTCCAGAGTACTAGGGGCAACCACAGCTGCTCTTTTCCAACTGTTTCCAATAGCATAGAACACTATGTGGGCCTGGGCTCTGTTGATTCTGCTGCCCTGCTGGTCTCAGCTGGAATCCTGCAGCTCAGTCTGTCACACTAGGATGCTGGAATGTTTCTGGCACCTCTGGAAAGAAGACAAGCAAGAGTATCTTGTAAGCCACTCTCCTCTCAAGATGGTACTTCCCCATTGTTATCTCTGCTCTGAGGAGAGCAGAAGGGAAACATCTGTGTTCCCACTCGGGTGTCCAGAGCCCTGAGTTTTCAAGGGAGCACTCTTCATTGAGCTCCCCAGAATTCCTCTCCAGAAAGGATTGCCCTGGTAAGGGGTCTGTGCAGATGGGCTCAGCCTATGCTTTCTTGTTCACTCTCTTCCCACAACAAGGAGTCCCCTGGTCCAGGCCTCAGATCTCATTGTTAATCTTTCTTCTCTCTCTAAGCTGTTATGCATATTATAGATGTTCCACTTTGTCCCTACTTCTCTCCTACTGATTCTGATGCTCTTCCTCAGGCACTGAACTATAGATGTAACTATAAGAACTTCCCAGAAGTTCTTCCAAATGAAAGATACTCTGTTTGGCAGCTGGGAGTTTTTCAGTATTGATACTGATCAAAGAACTATGAAAGGAAAGCAGTCTTTTCCCATTAAAAACAAACACAAAATAATACATAAACTATTGTTTAAATGCATTCGTGTACTGACAATAAAACTGAGGCCAAAACTGAAGGGAAGTTGTTTGCCAAGCACAGTAAAACTGGTACTCATGTTCTTGGACTTGTGGAGCTCAGGAGACAATACACAAAGGAATCTAACAGGAGATGTGTAATGAAGCAGAAATGAATATACCCACCCCAGGACTGAAGGACAGTTGTTTGCATTAAGCTCTGGCACTCAGTAGCAGAAGAAGTATTCTCCAATGTGAATTTGTCATTATTGTCTGGCACACATGAAGATTGGAAGCCTGAGGTGACACTAAGTGTTCTGAACAAATTTTAAGCTAGCTATATTGTTCCTAGTCTTGCACTGATTCTCACATGACTAGCATTTTCACCTTTAGAAGATAATTGACTATTTAAAATCAGAATGATAACAATGAATTATGTGATTTACATAATATGTAGTATTAAAATGGGAAATCATCATTAACACAAAGGATGGGAGGCAGAAATGTAAATATTTTGTATAAGGATTTCCCACCCTGTGGAAAAAGGTAGAATACAATTTGAAAGTGTATATAATAGTATTTGAAGGTACACTGAAAAGTTTAAAATGCATTTCAAAAATGGTAAATCAGTCTTTTAAAGGGCAAAGAAATACACTTAATAATTCAATATCAGAGATAAAAAATGCAGTTCAGCTAAAAGACAGAAAAACAGCAAATGCAAATAGCAATAGGGCAAATGTAAACACATTTTTAAAATTTTTATTTCACTTATTTGAAAAGCAGAGTTGCAGAGAGAGATGGAGAGACAAAAAGAGATTTCCATCCACTTGTTCACTCCACAAATGGCCTCAAGTGGCTATGGTTGGTCCAGACCAAAGCCAGGAGGCAAGAGTTTCTACTGGGTCACGACATTGGTTCAGGGGCCCAAATACTTGACCACCTTCTGCTGCATTCTCCAGCTGAAGCAGCAGGAAGCTGGATCACAAATGGAGCAACTGGGACTCAAACCAGTGTCCATATGGGATGCTGGCATTGCAGGCAGCAACACACATTATTGATAAATGAATCAATTATAGATGGTTTCAATGATAGAATTAAAAAGCAAAAATTGTCAGACAATATATGAAAGCAAGACTTAATTATCTACTATTTACAAAAAATATTGTTTTGCATATAAAACTGAGCTAAGGATGGTAATAAACATGCAAATGCTAGCAAAAGGGTGGTAATTTGGCACAGAGATTAAGACAGGCTTGGAATGCCACACTGGAGTGCTTGGGTTTCAGTCTGAGCTATGCTCCCAATTCCAGCTTTCTGAGAGTGTGCATCCTGGGAGGCAGCAAATGATGGCTCAAGTACTTGGGTTTCTGCCACCCCATGGGAGTCCTGGATTAAATTCTCAACTCTTGTCTTTAGCCTGACCCAGCCCCAGTGACCCTAGGCATTTAGGGAGTAAATCAGAGATGGGCGATCTCTGTTCTTATCTTTCTCTCTCTTTTTTTTCTCCTTCTTTTATTCTCATTTTGCCTTTCAAATAAATAAATTACTTTTGTAAGAAAAAGCATGCAGGGCCGGCGCTGTGGCTCATTTGGTTAATCCTCCACCTGCGGTGCCGGCTTCCCATATGGGCACCAGGTTCTAGTCCTGGTTGCTCCTCTTCCAGTCTAAGCTCTCTGCTGTGTCCTGGGAAGGCAGTGGAGGATGGCCCAAGTGCGTGGGTCCTTGCACCTGCATGGGAGACCAGGAGAAGGCTCCTGGCTTTGGATTGGCGTAGCTCCGGCCATAGCGGCCATTTGGGGTGTGAACCAATGGAAGGAAAGCCTTTCTGTCTGTCTCTCTCACTGTCTAACTCTATCTTTCAAATAAATAAAAAAAGAAAGAAAAAGCATGCTTGCATAGCCATTATAGATAATAGAAAAGGTACATTTTAAAACATTACTAGAAATAAAGACAACTATTTCTTAGTGACAATAGTGCCAACTTGTCAGGAAAACATGATAAACCTATGCACCTAAAACAAAATCTCAAACGATATGATTCAGTGTCCTTGTTGCAGTGGGAGAGAAACCCCGTGATATACGTGTCCTGGGCTCTTCCTACTCAAATGAGAAAACTCAAGGAGGAGACAGAGATAAATGAGAACAGAAATACAAGATTTATTTAAAGAAGAAGTACCCACCCAGATGTGAGTACAGACAACGTCAGCAGAAAATGTGTTACAATTTACAAGATTTGAAGTCACCTCTTAATAGGATTATGGTGATGCTAAGGGTACGGCCTAATGGAATATTCAAAGGAGGCAAAGTTTGGGGTGAGACCGCAGCATGAGGTGATCACTAAGAGCAGAATGGTGTTTGGTGCATTTGTGGCTGCAGATCATGTGATGGAATCTAGAAATGCCATGATGGCAGGTGCATGATGGGAAATGAGTCTCAGGTACAAAAGGGGAAGTAGGGGTGCTGAGCTCACAGCCATGTTAGATTGGCATGGAAGTGGGTGGGATTCGGGCAATGCTGGCAGGGTAGTGCTCAGGTGTTGGCAGTCCTTTGCTCCTGCTTGCTAACTAACTGCCCACATTAGTCTGCCAGGCAAAGGATTAGAAGAAGCCACTGTATTCTAATAGCAAGTAAAAACTGAACAACCTACAAAAAACAAATTTTCTTCTTAGATCGATCAGAGAAGTGACTTCACAGCAAACGGCTGCCCCCAAATTGCATACACAGAGAAGAAGGCACAGAGAATCACCACTTACAGAGCAGAAATCTCAAGGAAACAGATGGGTAGACCAGTGGAACAGAATAGAAACACCATAAATCAATCCAAACATCTACAGCCAACTTACATTTGATCAAGGATCCAAAACCAATCCCTGGAGTAAGGACAATCTGTTCAATAAATGGTGCTGAAAAACTGGATTTCCACGTGCAGAATCATGAAGCAAGATCCCTACCTTTCACCTTACACAAAAATCCACTCAACACGGATTAAAGACCTAAATCTACAACCTGACCGTCAAATTATTAGAGAACCTTGGAGAAACCCTGCAAGATATAAGTACCAGCAAAGACTTCTTGGAAAAGACCCCAGAAGCACAGGCAGTCAAAGCCAAAATTAACATTTGGGATTGCATCAAATTGAGAAGTTTCTATACAGCAAAAGAAACAGTCAGGAAAGTGAAGAGACAAGCAACAGAATGGGAAAAATATATTTGCAAAATAGGCAACAAATAAAGGGTTAATAACCAGAATCTACAAAGAAATCAAGAAACTCCACAACAACAAAACAAACAACCCACTCAAGAGATGGGCCAAGGACCTCAATAGACATTTTTCCAAAGAGGAAATCCAAATGGCCAACAGACACATGAAAAAATGTTCAGGATCACTAGCAATCAGGGAAATGCAAATCACCTCAACCCAGTGAGAATGGCCCACATTCAGAAATCTACCAACAATAGATACTGGAGAGGATGTGGGAGAAAAGGGACACTAACCCACTGTTGGTGGGAATACAAACTGGTAAAGCCACTATGAAAGTCAGTCTGGAGATTCCTCAGAAACCTGAATATAACCCTACCATACAACCCAGCCATCCCACTCCTTGGAATTTACCTAAAGGAAATTAAATTGGCAAACAAAAAAGCTGTCTGCACCTCAATGTTTATTGCAGCTCAATTCACAATAGCTAAGACCTGGAACCAACCCATATGCCCATCAACAGTAGACTGGATAAAGAAATTATGGTATATGTACTCCATAGAATAATATACAGAAGTCAAAAACAATGAAATCCAGCCATTTGCAACAAAATGGAGGAATCTGGAACACATCACGCTGAATGAATTAAGCCAGTCCCAAAGGGACAAATATCATATGTTCTCATTGATTGGTGACAACTAAATGAGCACCTAAAAGGTAACCTGTTGAAGTGAAAAGGACACTATGAGAAACAGTGACTTGATCAGCCCTTGTCCTGACTGTTGATGTACAACTTAATACTTTTTCCCTTTTAGTAATTTTTTTGATCTAGTTAATACTATTGGTTGAACTCTGTAATTAACACACAATTATTCTTAGGTGTTTAAATTTTAACTGAAAAGTGATCCCTGTGAAATATAAGAGTGGGAATAAGAGAGGGAGGAGATGTACAATTTGGAACATGCTCAATCGGACTTGCCCCAAATGGTGGAGATAGAAACGTGCCAGGGGATTCCAATACAATCCCATCAAGGTGGCATGTACCAAGGCCATCTCACTAGTCCAAGTGATCAATTTCAGTTCACAATTGATCACACTGATAGGTCAAAGAGTCAAAGGGATCACACAAACAAGACTAGTGTCTGCTAATACTAACTGATAGAATAAAAAAGGGAGAGAATGATCCAACATGGGAAGCAAGATACACAGCAGACTCATAGAATGGCAGATGTCCTAAATAGCACTCTGGCCTCAGAATCAGCCCTTAAGTCATTCGGATCTGGCTCAAGAGCCCATGAGAGTATTTTAGGCATGGAAAGCCAAGACACTCTGGTAAAAAAACAAACAAACAAACAAACAAAAAAAAAAACAAAGAAACAAACAAACAAAAAACCTAAATAAAAGAGCTCTGCAAATGAGATCCCAGTAGAAAGAAGGGGCAATCAAAGGAGGAGGTACCTTTCTCTGAAGGGAGGAGAGAACTTCCCCTTTGACTGTGGTCTTGTCTAAATAAGATCCAAGTTGGTGAACTCAAAAGGCTTCCATAGCTTTGACAACTCATGACAAGAGCCTAAGGTGATTACTGACGCCATAAACAAGAGTGTCAATTTATTAAGTCAACAACAGGAGTCACTGTGCACTTACTCCTCATGTAGGATCTCTGTCCTTAATGTGTTGTTCAATGTGAATTAATGCTACAACTAGTACTCAAACAGTATTTTACACTTTATGTTTCTTTGTGGGTGCAAACTGTTGAAATCTTTACTTAATATATACTAAATGGATCTTCTGCATATAAATATAATTGAAAATGAATCTTGATGTGAAATGGAATGGGAGAGGGAACAGGAGATGGAAGGGTTGAGGGTGGGAGGGAAGTTATGTGGGGGAAAAAAGCCATTGAAATCCATAAGCTGTACTTTGAAATTTGTATTTACTAAATAAAAGTTTAAAAAAAATAAAAAAGTAACCAACATTACCAGCGAAATCTGATGGACTTGGGCTCCAAAGAATCAGTTACTGTTTGAATTTTGCTACATCCAAAATTCAAGGACATGTAAGAGTGTGAATGAGGCTGTGTCTGACTGAGTGTATACATATTGTATATGTAGGCGATATACACATATGTTTTCATGTCAAATGAAATAAATGTCAAGTCAATTAAATTGCAATTCCTTTTTTGGACATTCTTGTCTATTATTCCAATGGTTGCTGGCTCTCACTTCTTTGTCCCTCTCCTTGGTTATATTTGAAGTGAATGTTGGGGAGTATGACCTTTCTTGGGGCACAATTGTGTGATCTATCTTCCATTGGTGTACATTTAGGAGCCAGAAGTTTGCTTTAGTCTAGACATGTGGAGGATCTGGGGCAATGTAACTGAAAACAGTAATTTTCTGAAGTACTTTCTTTCAGTCAATTTCATATGGCAATAGAGGTACTAAACAGTTGTCCTTGGACATAATTCAAGCCTAGTTGATTTATTTTCTTCTAGATTTACTTTTAATATAGTGATGCATACCTTTGGGCCATCTGAAATAAAAGCAGGAAAGATCACATTCT
Source organism: Sylvilagus floridanus (assembly GCA_949820135.1). NCBI lineage: Eukaryota > Metazoa > Chordata > Mammalia > Lagomorpha > Leporidae > Sylvilagus > Sylvilagus floridanus. The sequence continues at coordinate 86,906,326 of OX463225.1, read as the reverse complement.
TTTTGTAATATCTTTGTACAGCTAGATCTCTGTTCTCTGAGAAGTTTTACTGAACTTTTGATACTGAACATATTTTTCAAACTGACATCCTACAGGCTGATGTCTAAGAACAATTCACCTTTTTCAACACTTAGAACCTCGAAATGTACAATTTCTCTGACTTCTCATTTCTGCTTATAAACCAATTTTTCCTTGAGTTGGTCTTCATTTATAACACTTTGCAAAAGGCAGCCAATAATGTCCAATATAAATAGAGAATCTATGATTTCCAATTAAGTCATCTAGAGCAGTGGTTCTCAAAGGAGATCAATTTTGTTCCCCACAGAACATTAAGCCATGTCTGGAAAAGACATGTCTGAAAACAGTTTTGATTATCATGACTTGGAAGTCTAATGGGTAGAGACCAGTGCATTGCTGTTAAACATCCTTATGATGTACACGACAGCCGAACAACAATTACCTGGTCCAGCTTTTCAACTGTGCTACTATTGAGAAACTCTAATCTAGAGATCCAGGATCAGGAAGTCTGTGGCCTTTTCATTTTTTTTTTCTTTAAAGATTTATTTTATATTTTGAAGGCAGAGTGATAGAGAGAGATGGAAAGACAGAGAAAGAGAACTCTTCCTTCCACTGGTTCACCCCCTAAATAGTCAATACAATCTGGGCTGAGTCAGACCAAAGCCAGGAGCCTAGAATTCAGGTGGCAGGGGCACAAATCCTTGGGCCACCATCTATTGTCTTCCCAGGCACATTGGCAGGAAGCTGTATAGGAGCATAACATCAGGGACTCCAATGGGCACTCTGATAGGCGATGCCAGTGTTACAACTGGTGGCTTACTCCACCTCACTACAACACCAGCCCCTGTGGTCTATCATCTGACTCATTGCAAGTGCAGTATTAGAAAATATTTAGCCATTAGATAGCACGAGTTTCCAACTTTCCAATTCTTTTTTTTTTTTTAGCTTAATGCTAAAGCTAATGCCTTAAATCTCAGAGCTTTCATTAAATTAATACCTCACTTCCAACGTGCAATTTCTGTGCCCAGATTAGTTCATGGACTTTGAGAAAAAAATCCAAACATACTGTGACTTACCAAAAATAACAAAAACAAACACAGTGACTTTTCAAAAATAACACAAGTGTATAATGTAGTTGTTTCTGGATATATTTCATTCAAGGGATGACCCAAAGACTGAAGCTTCTTGCCTTCCGCTGGGTTTCCTAGTCCTCTACTGGGATAGCCAAAAGATGGAAGAGAGGGAAAATTGAGAAAGAATGTATGAAGATGTGAGGTAAAATTTCCATTTGCATTCTTTGACCTGCTGTACAATCTACACATGCTTTTCTTCTGATATTAACAGAAATATCTCTCACTTTAAACTCTTTGACTTCTTAAAAAGAAATTACAGTTTCCTTATTTCAAAGTGAATAAGGTTTTAGGGAGAAAACACATTAGCCAAAAAAGAACATAAAATTGCCCACTCTCAGATGATTATTGAGAAAATCTGCATGTGACTCTTTTTTTTTTTTATTTCCATCCTTATAACCATTTAACATTATTTTTCTAGATGTGTTAATCCTGTGAATCATTGGTCTTTATGTGACTCTGAGCCTCTCTACTCCGATTCTTGAGTGTAATTAAAAGCTGAATATTTGAAGGACATACTTAGGGTGGGTCTTCAGAACAGCATTTAAAACACTGACTTTGGATGACCACATCACAAATCAGAGTGCCTGTGTTTGATCCCAGTTCTGCTCCTTATTCCAGCTTGCAGCTAATGTGTACCTTGTAAGGCAGCAGGTGTAGCTTAAATGATTGGATTGTTTCCAACTACTTGGGGGACCCAGATTGAATTTACAGCTCTGGCTGTGACCAAGTCTAATCTTGGCTCTTTCAGGCATCTGGGGATTAAACCAGTGGTTGGGATCTCTGTCTGCCTGTCTCACTGTCTGCCTTTCAGAAAAACTATTAATTAATGATAAACAATAAATTTCTTTTTTTATAACGCTATTATTTAAAGAATATAAATTTACAAAATACAGCATATAGATTACAATGGCTTCCCCCCCATAACTTCCCCCCCACCCGCAACCCTCCCTTTTCCCACTCCCTCTCCCCTTGCTTCACATCAAGATTCATTTTCAATTCTCTTTATATACAGAAGATCAGTTTACTATATATTAAGTAAAGATTTCAACAGTTTGCCCTCACATAGCAACACAAAGTGAAAAATACTGTTGGAGTAATAGTTATAGTATTAATTCACAATGTATAGCACATTAAGGGCAGAGATCCTACATGATATATTTTTTTTAAAAATTTATTAATTTTCTAGGCAATTTCCAATTTAACACCAAGATTTTTTTTCATTTTTAATTATCTATATACAGAAGATTGATTCAGTATATACTAAGTAAAGATTTCATCAGTTTGCACCCACACAGAAACACAAAGTGTAAAATACTGTTTCAGTGCTAGTTATAGCATTACTTCACATTGGACAACACATTAAGGACAGATCCCACATGAGACGTTAAGTACACAGTGACTCCTGAAGTTGATTTAACAATTTGACACTCTTGTTTATGGCATCAGGAATCTCCCTAGGCTCTAGTCATGAGTTGCCGAGGCTATGGAAGCCTTTAGGGTTCGCTGACTTCAATCTTATTCCGACAGGGTCATAGTCAAAGTGGAGGTTCTCTCCTCCCTTCAGAGAAAGGTACCTCCTTCTTTGATGGCCCCGTTCTTTCCGCTGGGATCTCACTCGCAGAGATCTTTCATTTAGGTCTTCTTTTTTTTCCAGAGTGTCTTGGCTTTCCATGCCTAGAATATTCTCATGGGCTCTTGAGCCAGATCTGAATGCCTTAAGGGCTGATTCTGAGGCCAGAGTGCTATTTAGGACATCTGCCATTCTATGAGTCTGCTGTGTATCTCGCTTCCCATGTTGGATCATTCTCTCCCTTTTTGATTCTATCAGTTAGTATTAGCAGACACTAGTCTTGTTTGTGTCATCCCTTTGACTCTTTGACCTATCAGTGTGATCAATTGTGAACTGAAATTGATCACTTGGACTAGTGAGATGGCCTTGGTACATGCCACCTTGATGAGATTGTATTGGAATCCCCTGGCACGTTTCTATCTCCACCATTTGGGGCAAGTCCGATTGAGCATGTTCCAAATTGTACATCTCCTCCCTCTCTTATTCCCACTCTTATATTTCACAGGGATCACTTTTCAGTTAAAATTTAAACACCTAAGAATAATTGTTTGTTAATTACAGAGTTCAACCAATAGTACTAGAATAAAAAAATTACTAAAATGGATAAAGTATTACATTGTACATCAACAGTCAGGACAAGAGCTGATCAAGTTACTGTTTCTCATAGTGTCCATTTCACTTCAATAGGTTTCACCTTTGGTCCTCAATTAGTTGTCACCAATCAGGGAGAACATATGATATTTGTCCCTTTGGGACTGGCTTAATTCACTCAGAATGATGTTTTCCAGATTCCTCCATCTTATTGCAAATGACCGGATTTCATTGTTTTTGACTGCTATAGAGTACATGTCCCATAATTTCTTTATCCAAATGTATGCTTTGAATTCCCTGTGATCTTTTGCTGTGAGGTTCCCTTCGTTTATCTTCTTTCATGTTGATGGCCGTGTTTCTGTGTTTCTGTGTGTAACACATCTTTAAGTATCTTTTGCAGGGCTGGACTAGTGGCAACAAATTCTTTCAATTTTTGTTTGTTATGAAAGGTCTTTATTTCACCTTCATTCACAAATGAGAGCTTTGCAGGATATAATATTCTGGGCTGGCAGTTTTTCTCTCTAAGTACCTGGGCTATGTCTCGCCATTCCCTTCTAGCTTGTAGGGTTTCTGATGAGAAGTCTGCCGTGAGTCTAATTGGAGATCCTCTGAGTGTAATTTGATGTTTCTCTCTTGCGCATTTTAGGATCTTTTCTTTCTGTTTCACTGTGGTGAGTTTAATTACAACGTGTCGTGGTGAGGACCTCTTTTGGTCATGTTTCCTAGGGGTTCTATGAGCTTCCTGTACTAGGATGTCTCTGTCCTTCTCCAAAACTGGGAAATTTTCTGCTATTCTCTCACTCAAAAGGCCTTCTAATCCTTTCTCCCTCTCCATGCCTTCAGGAACTCCTAGAACTCGAATGTTGGGTTTTTAAATAGTATCCTGTAGATTCACAACAATATTTTTTAGATTTCTAATTTCCTCTTCTTGTCTTTGGTTTGACTGTATATTTTCCTGTGCTCTGTCTTCTAAGTCCGATATTCTCTCTTCTGCCTCACCCATTCTGTTTGTAAGGCTCTCTAATGTGTTTTTCATTTGATCTATTGAATTCTTCACTTCATTATGATTTCTCGTCACTATCACAGTTTCATGTTCTACTAGTTGTTTCATTTCAGCTTGATTTCTCCTTAATATTTCATTTTCATGAGAGAGATTTTCTACCTTGTCCATTAAGGATTTCTGTAGTTCAGGAATTTGTTTTTGAGTACTTCTTAGTGTTCTTATCAAGTTTTTGAGATCTGCTTCTTGCATCTCTTCTATCTCATCATCTTCGTAATCTTGAATTGTGGTGTCTTTTTCATTTGGGGATGCCATAGTGTCTTCCTTGTTCTTATTACCTCGGTTTTTGCGTTTGTTGTTTGGCATATTGGTTTCTTCACTGTGGTGTTTTTTTCTTGTTATACTATGACTCTAGATTAAGTGGACTGTCTGCTTTTGATAGAGCCTTAGAGGCTTGAGATGGGTGTGGCCTGAGAGCTCTGTTTGGTTCCTCAGGGTTGAGGGTGTGTCAAAGGAGACACTCCCAGGTTAGGCGTGGTAAATCTCTCTCTGTTAGGTTTTTTTTTTTTTTTTGGTTCAAAAGGGAAGTAATTCCACACAGCTGAATGGAATTGGGGGTGGTTAGCAGGCGAATGATATACCCACAGGAGCCAGAGATCAGAAGCTCTTTCCCAAGGACAAGAGAAGGAATCTTTGCGGCCCTTTGTGTGGGCTGAGATTCTCCTGTAGTCTCCCACTGGGTTGCCAAGGCTACCGAACTGTAGCGTCTCTGGAGAGTACTCACATGAATTCGTGAATTCCGTGAGTTCTCTCCCCCACCGTCTCTTTTTTCACAGTCTCAGTTCATTAGCACCACACATTCATTAGGTTCTAATCTCCTGTTACTTCACCCCTCCCACCCAGAGTCAGGTTTTTCTGCTAGGCTCGGGGCCACTGCTGACCCGAGGTCGCCCTTCTTATGACGTATTCCAAAATGGCGCCTGCTCTTTGTCTTGCTCACCTTTGAGAGGTGAGTGGAGAGAGAGAAACTCGTGTCCATATGGGTCACTTTTTTTTTTTCCCCTCTCTCTCTCTCTCTCTTCTAGTTAGCCTGGTGAACTTTTCCCTGCAGGGTTTCAAGCCTTGTTCACTCTAGGCTCCCTTTTCCGCTTCCCTCCTGGTATCTCGGGCTATTGAGGTTCTGCTCACCTCACGTTCCAGCGCTGGTGTGTTGAATCTGCTGCTGGTGTCCCAAACTGCGGGCTCCCACGCTCTCCACGCAGGTCCACTGTGAATCTCCAGTTCCAGAAGGGTTTCCTCTGCTGTTTCTTCCCCTACTCTTCCTTGAACATGCAGTATCTCCACTTTTATTAAACTGTCTCTCCCCAGACTATCGGTGTGCTCCCTTCCTATTCCACCATCTTGCCACTCTAAATAATAAATTTCTAATAGAAATAATTAGAAGACACAAAAAATAGAAAGAGTTTCTATGTTCATGAACTGGAAGAAATAATATCAAAATGTCCATACTATCAAAAGCAATTTACAAATTCAATGTGATTCCAGTCAAAATTTTATTCTTCTCAGATCTAGGAAAAAATGATGCTAAAATTCATATAAAATCACAAGGGACCCCAAATAGCTATAGCAATTTTATGCAAAAAAAAGCAAAGCCTGAGACATCACAATAGCAGATTTCAAGACATACTACAGGACAATTATAGTCAATGCAGATTGGCAGTGGCACAAAAATGGACATGTAGACAAATGGAACAGAATAGAATCACCAGAAATCAATTCACTCATAGATAACCAACTAATCATTGACAGAGGAGAGAAAATTAATCCCTGGAGAATAGACAGTCTCTTCAACAAATGGTGTTGTAAAAAATTGAATCTCCTTATACAGAAGTATGAAAAAAGTCCCCTACCTTGCATCTTATATAAAAATCAACTCAAAATCAACAAGTATCCAAATCTACAACTGATAACTTCGAATTACTAGTGGAGAGCATTGGGGAAAGTCTACAAATGCTGGCATAGGCAAAGACTTGTGGGAAAAGACCCCAGAAGCAAATGCAACCAAAGGAAAAATAGATAAGAGGGATTATATCAAGCTTAGAAACTTTTGCACCACAAAGGAAACATTCAGCAAACTGATGAAGCAACCAACAGAATGGGAGAAATTATTTGCAAATATGAAACTGATAAATAATTAATATACAGAATCTATAAATAGTTCAAGAAATTCAACAGCAACAAAGCAAACAGTCCAGTTAAGAAGTGGGCAAAAGCCTTGAACAGGTAATTTTCAAAAATTGAAATTCAAATGGCCAACAGATACATGGAAAACTGCTCAGAATCCTTAGCCATTAGGGAAATGCAAATAAAAACTAGAATGAGGTTTCACCTCATCCCAGTTAGAATGGCTCTCATACAGAAATTAAAAAAAAAAAAAAAAACAATGCTGACAAGGATGTGGAGAAAGAGGTTCCTTAATCCACTGCTGACAGGAATGCAAACTAGCACAGTCATTGTGGAAGAATGATGAAAATAGATCTACCATATGACCCAGCAATCCCATCCCTAGAAATTTACCTAAATGAAAAGAAAGCAGCATGTGAAAGTATTATCTTTGTCCTCATATTTATTGTAGGTCAATTAACAATAACTAATCTAGGCCGGCGTCATGGCTCAACAGGCTAATCCTCCACCTTGCGGCGCCGCCACACCGGGTTCTAGTCCCAGTCAGGGCACTGGATTCTGTCCCGGTTGCCCCTCTTCCAGGCCAGCTCTCTGCTGTGGCCCGGGAGTGCAGTGGAGGATGGCCCAAGTGCTTGGGCCCTGCACCCCATGGGAGACCAGGAAAAGCACCTGGCTCCTGCCATCTGATGAGCGCGGTGCGCCGGCCGCAGTGTGCTGACTGCAGCGGCCATTGGAGGGTGAACCAACGGCAAAGGAAGACCTTTCTCTCTGTCTCTCTCTCTCACTGTCCACTCTGCCTGTCGAAAAAAAAAAACAATAACTAATTTATAGAATCAACCCAGATGTCCATCAACCAAGACTGGATAAAGAATTTTGTTATATATATATATATATATATATATATATATATATACCATTATATATACCAATATATAATATATATACATATGTATATATACACCATATATATACCGATATCAATATATATGGTGTATATATAATGGAATAATATAATATATAATGTTTATTATATATAATACATATTTTATAATAATATAATGGAATACTATCCAGCCAAAAAAAGAATAAATCTGTCCTTGCAACAAAATTAATGCAACTGGAAACCATTATACTTAGTGAATTAAGCCAGTCCCCAAAAGTCAAATATGATATATTTTCCTTGTTCCAGGGTAACAAAAAAAATAAAGTATATATATATGAAATTGACATTTTGAGAATTGATTATTGTTTATAGCCCTTATCTCTGCTGTTGAAGAACAGTGTTTTTTTCTTTTTACTATTTTTGAATTCCTTACTCAGTAGAGAGTTAACCTCATTATTATAAAATAAGCTGAAAGTATATCATTGTATTAAATGAAATAAGAAAGGTAGGGAAAAAATAAGGTGGGAAATATCCCTATTTTTTTTATTTCTTAAATCCATGTATATGAAATACATGAAATTTGTTCACCCTATATAAACAAAAATTGTTCATAAAACATGTACAAAAACCAACTGAAAATTGTTGAAAAACTAAATATAAGACCTGAAACTTCAGAAATTACATAGGGAAACTCTTCAGAATATTGGAATGGGAAAAGTGTTTTTGCATCAGAAATCAAAACCCCAGGAAACAATAGCAAAAATAGACAGATAGAACTTCATCAAATAAAGAGCTTCTGCTCAGCAAAGGAAACAATCAGTAAGAGTGAAGGGACAACCTAGAGAATAGGAGAAAAAATTGCAAACTATACATATGGCAAAGAGTCAATATCAAGAATATATAAGAAATTTAAGTAACTAATAATAAATAATAATAATCCAATTTAAAAATTGGTAGTAAATTTAAATAGACATTTGTGAAAAGAAGATATACAAATGCTCAACATCATTAAAAATCATAGAAATTGAAATCAAAACTATAGTGAGTGATCAATTTTTCTAGTTAGATTTGCTGTTACCAAAAAGAAAAAAGATAACACATGTTGGTGAGATAGGAAAAAAGGGAAAAACTTGTACACTATTGGTGAGAACGTAAGCCATTGTGGGAAACAGTATGGAATTTCCACAAAAACTAAAAATAGAAATAGCATATGATCCTGCAAACCACTCTTCAATACGTATCCAAGGAAAATGAACTCAGGTTTTCAGAGACAACAGCACTCCTATTTTTTTTTTTTTTTATTTTGCACTACCATTCACAGTTTCCCCAAAATGGAAACAATGTAAGTGGCTGGCCACTGATAAATGAGTAAAGAAAACATGATCTATCTATATATATATATATATACACATACACACACATACAATGGAATATTATTCAGCTGAAAGAACAATGACATCTTGCTGCTTTCAACAGCATGGATAGAATTGAAGGTCAGTATGTTAAACCAAAAATGAAGTGCCAAAAGGCACATAATCTCACTTATTCGTTGATTTTTTTCAAAGGGTGATCTCACAGAAGTTAAAAGTTTAATGGGGATGAGGAAATGCCGATTAACAGATTCTGAGTTATAGAGTGATGGCAGCAAAAAGTTCTGAGCTTCTAATGCACATTAGTGTTACTACAGATAACGTACAGTAGTATTACTACAGATAACGTACAGTAGTATTACTACAGATAACGTACAGTAGTGTTACTACAGATAACGTACTATATTTTTACCTACAAACAACCCCAAAATCTGTCAGATAGAATTTTGAAGCTTTCAACACAAAGACATGTTAAATGTCCTGATTAGACATAAGAATCAATACATAATATATCAAAATACCACATAGTATCCAAAATACATATAATTTTAATATTGTGTTAAGACTCTACATAAAACTAATCATATAGAAAGTTAAAGGATGATTTAGTCAACAGGTCGCAAGTTCTTTACCAGAACTTGCCAGTTGTTGCTGGATGCAAACATAGAGGCAGAAACTTCTCTTATCAGAATGGCTATTCTGAAAAGAAAAGTGATATGGTCATGCAGCCAATGCCAACTCTTTTCTTTTCCTTAGAAATAAGAGAGATTGTCCTTTGTTCATACACTAAGGAAAACGATGTTCTCTGTTCAGAAATAAATAGATCAACTGAATATAGTGAGAGTCCAGAAGGAGTCAGAGGGGATAAAAATTCATGTAAGGAGGATAAATTCTCCTTCGCTAGGAGTTAAGGATAAAGGAAGGATTTCTCTGATACCAGCCACTAACCAGAATTCTCTTTTTCTTCGGATCAGTGCAATGCGCCGGCCACAGCGCCCCGGCCGCGGCAGCCATTGGAGGGTGAACCAAAGGCAAAAAGGAAGACCTTTCTCTCTCTCTCTCTCTCTCTCTCTCTCTCTCTCACTGTCCAGTCTGCCTGTCAAAAATAAATAAATAAAAATGTATTTACTTGAGAGACAGACAGATACATAGACAAAGTGCTCACATCTGCTGCTTCATTTTTCAAATGACCAGAGCTATGTCATGCTGAAGCCAGAAGCCTAGAATTCAATCTGGGTCTCCCTCATGGATGGAAGGGATCCAATTATTTGAATCAACACCTGCTGACTTCCAGGATGCATATTAGCAGGAAGCTGGAATCAGGAGTAGAAACAGAACTCAAACCCAAGTCCTCTGAAATAGGATGCTAGTGTCTTCATTGCTGTAGTAAGTGATCTACCAAACACTACCCCTCTCTCACTTTACATACATACATGTGTGTATAAAATTTTTAAATCATAAGTATATTACATTGATTGATACCTCAGGATATATATTTTCCGAATTAAATGTGAAGAAATCAGGATGTGTTAATTTTCTGATTGTTTCACAGAATCTTGATGTTTATTTCCATCTTGTCTTTGTGCATTTCAAATTAACAAACTTTAAAATGACAGGGAATGACAAGAAAAATTTAAGCAATCTATCCAAATACCTTTTTGAATCTTGAGCATGTGGTTTATCTGATTCTGCTTTGAAAATTCTCACCCTCTGCTAAGCCTTTGTATGTGCTCACACTACCTCATTTTCTTTTCTTTGCAAATGGCACTGATCACATGAAAAGAAAATAGCAAAGGTTATCCCACTCTGCAAATAAGGTAACTCATCTAATTCTAATAACTATGGTCTAATCTTGGCTCTTCCAATAATACTAAAATAATTGAAAACCACACCATGAACAAGTCTAAAAGCATCAAAGTGACATAAAACTAATTAATCACTATCAATTTAATATGTGCCCTAGCCATTCAACCAGCTCAGCTCCTCTTGACTTTATGGATGATATTCACTCAGCTCACCGTGCACATCAATTCTCCAGAAAACATAGTTCTGTCTCTCCTCCACTTACAAAAGTAGTTTAATATGGTGAACTCTTTCTATCATAAGTCCACAGGTCAATCCCATCATCTTTCAGAGACCACCTTCTCCTCAGAAGTGTTTTGAACCAGAGCTGTGAATTTGCATCACAGAGTTTCCAAAGTGTTTCTGAGTTCTCCTTTCTGTAACTGTTCATCTTCTCTCAAGATCACATTGGAACCTCTTCAGTGGCATTTCTATTTCTCATGAAGCATCAGAAGGTCAATGATAATTTTTTCTTTTCTTTATGTATTATAGCTGGCATGACATACAAAAATAAAACTAATCTATTTGTAATAAAGAGGATATGCCCATCATTCTCAAAGCTAATAGTTTCTTTCATTTAACAATAAGTGCATTACTTCTCTTTTCTTTCTACCTTGAATTTAAAAATAATAGATTCTCTTTTAAGTATAGAAACACACTATGTGATCTTAGGCAAGTTGCTTAAATGTTTAAGGAAGTTCAATAAAAGGAAGAAACAATGCTATTTACCCCACTACTAAAGTGCTTGAAGTGTTTGAAAATGTTATCTATCATTCTCATTCTTACTATTATTACTCAGTTGTTACAAGACCTCAGATTTGTTACTAGGCACACCTGACCTGCTCTGCAGGGAGATGCAATCAGGAAGATCTAGACCAGATTCTCCAGGATCATTGTACCTCCATAGTGCTGAATGGGCGGTGTGAGAGGCTGACAATTATAGGAGAGTAAGAATTTTAAAATACAAGGACAGAACATTTTATGAAGGGGATCAGCTAGGTCATGCAATACCATAAATCTCATCAGCAGAGCAAGCACATTGCTACTGAGTCATTCTCTCCTTGGACATGTGCCCTACCCTTGGAAAAGAACGAGCTCTCCCTGACATTTGCACATTTATATAATATCGAGCTCATTTTCCCAGCCACATCATCCCTGCATAAAGTTTTTGAAATGTGTATTCTTCCTTGAAAATGGCTACTCTAGCAGCTCCTGCCTTCAGAGCCTAGGGACTCTGCCAACATCCATTGCAAATCATGTATGATCATCAGACAAGTTTCCATGAAATTTTACTGTGACTTCGAGCAGAATAGCACATTGTATTTTTCTCTATCAGTGTTTAGATATGTGTGTGCTTGTACGCATGCGTAAGATGAAAATATGAAGCTATTATTATAACATTATTTTTCAAGACTGATGAAAACAGTGCTGTCTGATCCTGTATATGCCTGAGCAATCACTATTTTTCCGTCATGATGGCCCAAGCTGGCAGGGTTATTGTAAGTGTAGGCTAGTCTCTGTAAACATTCACATTTTGTGGGTGTCATTATTTCTCAACCTTGTTCATTCTTCACTGGCTGTACAACTTGCTCTGGCCAGTGGGATGTCAGTAGAAGTGATGTAAGCAGAAGCTTGGGAAATGCTTGCATGGAGGCTTCGAGTGTTGCACTACACATGTTCTCTTGGAAAAATACGTGTGGAGCTGCTTGCTGGTACCAGCAAGAACAAGAGAGAGAGGCTGAGCAAAGAATAAGTCTTCAAATAGCCCAGACCAATCAGCTATTCACAGATTCCTGAAAACAAGTGATCGTTGTTTTAATCCATTGAGCTTTGGTGTTTTTATGAGCCATCTTTTGGCATATAGCAGTGGTTGACATGGTGGTCACAAGTCCCAAAGTGCTGTCTATATCAACTTGTGTGGTTTCCATACTTAAGTTTTTGAATATTTCATTAAATCCCACCTAGATGTTAAAGAACCATTTTAGGATTCCCTGACAAATATAGAAAATACAAGAGGAATGTATGTATAAAAATCAAGCAAGATGGCTCCCACTTCTTTTGTCATATAATTCCTGTTTAAGACATGATTAGATGGGAAAAATAAATTATACACTGCTATAGTGCTTATCATACTCTTTGGCAGATACTATTGCTACTCCACCCTAGTCTCTACCCCTCAACATCAATCAATTCAGTTGATACTCTAGGAATATCTATGATACTCTGTTCTGGTCAATAATATATATATATATATATATATATATATATATATATATATAAACAGAAAATCTGTATGGGGCTTCTAGGATAAACTTTTTAAGAAAAATGACTGGTGGCATGCACCTCCAACCATCCCACCCTTCCTGCATGGGATATTAATATCATTCTAATGGACAGAAGTGTAATAACCTCTTTTGTGACTGAGTTGCACACGAAAACAACATTAGGAGATATACAGAGCCAGTAGGTCTACTTTACTGAGTTTCTAAACCATTGCTGCCAGCAAAGTGCTTTCCAAGCTCCTGGTTTAAAAATACTCTCCACTTAAGTCACCATTAACTAGTCTCCTATTGCCTACATTTGCAAGCCTCTCTATTACATTTTATAACAAGCAAAACAATAAAGTTAAGATACAACAAAGCATAAGGGGCCAGCATTGTGGCATAGTGGGTAAGGCTGCCTCCTGCAATGCTGGCATCTCATATGGGCACAGATTTGTGTCCTGGCTTCTCCTCTTCCAATCCAGCTCCCTGATAATGGCCTGTTAAGAGCAAGGGAACAAGGCTCAAATGTTAGGGCCCCTGCAAAATATGTGTGAGAACTGGAAGCAGCTCCTGGCTCCCTACTTTGGCCTGACCCAGGCCTGGCTGTTGCATCTGGGGAGTAAACCAGCAGATGGAAGATCAGTCTGTTTCTCTCCCTATCTTTCTTTCTCTCTGCCTCTTTAACTCTTTCAAACAAATAAATAAATCATTTTTTAATAAAAATGTAAACCATGGAAGAGTTTCCATGTTAACTATAGTAGTCTAGTTATTCACAGTAACCAAGATAATCATAAGAGCATATATATCATTACCAGCAAATCTCTCAATTCTTCTGCCTTAAAAAACATATATACTTCAATTAAATAGATTATTTTTAAGTCTATTTTAAAATTCAAAGAAACAAAAGATGATTTTAAGTTCAAAGTCCATACCCTCAATGAATGAACAAAAGAAAAGTGATTGAAGACAAAATGATACTGAAAAGGCAATCCATATATCAAAAGCTCAATACATGAATATCAAAAAGTCAGGAAAACTTAGGCACACTGTAAACTACAATTAACTTGTCTTCAGAGTTTGAGAGATGCTCCTATAAGCCTAGTTTTGCACTCTATCTGTGGCTTTTTTATATTCATAGTAGAGACTAGGGAATAGTTAGCTTAATCATTAATTGGTAAAGATTTCTTTCCACCATTGAATTTTTTTTGAATATTAACACATGATTAACCCTACCTCGCACGACAAGATAAATCATGTGAAACTCTGAAATATTCTGTGCCTACTGAAACCTACTAAACATTCCAGATCATGAATTCAATGCCTTTTTTCAAATATTAAAATTATGCCCTTCACTTTCATGATAGAAACATGAGTGATGTAATTGTAGGGTTCCGAAATCTCACTCCAATAATAGATCTGTAGAAATCCACTTGATCCTTCCTTTTTTCCCCTAAGTCACTGAAATAGATAAGAATTTAAGTTACCCATGTCATGTAAATATAATTGATGCCATAACGTTTGAAACTAAATTTGAAACCTGAATCTGGATATATTTAAAAATGATTATTGCATATAATTATGAAGCCTAAATTTTAATAGAGAGAAAGTATAATGTACAATGCGACTAAATCATACCGAACAAGTTACTTCTGAAATTTGTTTGAATCCACCATACGAAAAACTGGTGGTTAAGCCAATTTGTGCTCTAACTCTGTTGTGAAATAAAATCAAAAACATCAAAATGAAAGCTTCTTTCATCAAAAAATGTAATTTGCATTCCAAACAAGATATATAAGGGAAATAGATAGCAGCAAAAATAGGCAGATAAAGCCAAATGAAGGAGCTAAAGGCAAAAGGAAACTAGCAATAGAAACAGAATGTAGGACAGCAGGCAGCCCAGCCAGTGCTGTGAAAATGTGAATAAGCACATTCGGTAACCAACCTCCAGTCATGGACTCCTGCTGAACAGGATGCTTTCTTTTCATTAATCTGCTAGAAAATGGAATGTTTACTTGTCTCACGTCAGAGAGATATGGAACAGAGTACCTAGTCAAAGAAGTCATTTCTTTTCCTTTAAAGAGAATAGGATTGAATGATGATGGAGAGGAAAGGGAGAAAGAGCAGCACATTATTTCTCAGTCTTACTTGATCTGCTTCCCAAATGTCAGTCAGGTAACAACTGGGAAAATAAAAGGCAAGACCTTACTTTGTCTGGAATGTGTGCCCTGCACGAAATCCCAAAATCGTGAAGACACGGAGGCAGGGGAAGGTAATGCTGGTGTTAATAATAGTACTCGAACACAGTCCGGGTCCTTTATGGAAAGCTGCATTATTCCTGGTAACTAAACCTAAAATACGATCCCTCCAAAATGTCCCTTTGTGTGGATTCACACCCTCAAGGGTATTTTTTCAAAAGATCCCAAGCCTTCTTCTCCCTCCCCATAGTAGCTTTAAATTGAGGCACTACTTAAAAATCAGAGCTTTCAAATGCTATTCCTGATTAGCTCTCAAGGGGGAATCTCCTTTTCTTCCCGCACCAATCCAAGCTCTTTGAATGAAGAGAAAAGCCACAGGCTCAGAGTGTGGCCTGGCAGACCAGAATATCTGCAAGGATACCTGTGTTTAAAGCCCAGGAAGGTGTGGATTTTGAACACCTCTCTTCAGTTTCATTGTTTGCCCCACATTAACCCCCAAATTCTAAACAACCAAACTATTTGTTTTGCCTGTAAATCCACTCAATTTCTTTTATGCGTGTTAACTGGTCCCTAAGTAAGCCTACTTCTCATTCTCCACTCTGTCAGTCCAAGTGCCCTTCCTCTGACAAGACCCAACACCACCATATCCACCCCAAAAGCTCCCGAACCCAGGCACACTTCAGTACTCTGCTATCTGTATCCTGAGTAAGCATCAGTTAGAGCAATTTTACATGTTGCAGGAATTTTTAGTTTATTAGATTATTCTTTAAAGACCGTAAGCGAATTGAAGACAAGAATTTTATTCTGTTCATTTTTTCCATTCTGAATAGCAAGCAAAAATATGTATTTTTTAGTGAGCTAAAAGTTGCTTTTTCTTGTTTATGTTGTGCTTTATACCAGTTCATTTTTTTGGAATGAAAGAAAATTTTTTTTATTAAATTCACTGAAAAAGGCCCATTCTTCACCCCTGACATTAACTTGGTAAATTCTCAACCTGTGTTAAGATTATAGAAATAGATTCTGATAATGGTTCAGTAGGATTTTCCCCATGACGGGTTGTTGAGGATAGACTCTGACTTACCTATTTGTCTGTTTTTATTTAAATCATATTTTTCCTCAGAGGAAGAAGCAAGCTGTAGTCTCGGCTCAGGAGTGCAACAAGAATCTAGTTCCTGTGGAAGAAAAACAAAGGTGGCCAGGGAAGGAGCAGACTAGGATCATCACAGGGTAAGGGTGGGGAAGGGAGAAGCTGCCCTCCTGAAATACTAAGTCCTGATTGGTGGACCTGATGTCCCAGAGAGGGCAGCATGGGCGTGCGTCTGCTGCAGTCTGAGTGCACAAACCCATCAGCTCTCCATATCTTAAGACACTCTCCCTGAAGAAGGCTGGTGCTCCTTGGTAACCAACTGATTATTAATTGTGTGAATAGCACACCCAGTAAGAATCAGTTGGATTTCACTTTTGTTACTAAGTTTTATTACTATTGTTTGGCATTTGTTTATTAATTATTTTTTGAGAGATAGATAGATGACAGGTAGATACAGTTAGATTGAGTTCCATCCTTTCGTTCACTCCCTAAAAGCCCATGCCAGCTGGGACTTGGTAGAAGGGAAGTCAGGAATTGGGGCCTTAATCCAGGTCTCCCTCATGAATGGCAGGGAACCAATACTTGTGCCGTTATCACTGCCTTCCAAGATATATATCAGCAGGAAGCTGGAGTAAAGGACTGGACCTGGGTATCAACTCCAGGTACTCCAGTGTGTGTTGTGAGCATCTTAACTACATGACTTAAATGTCTGCTCCAAGGAAAAAGGTTTTGATTAGGTCACCATTTTAACACTGAAGATCCAGTCCTTATGGGGGTACAATTCTTTCTGTCTTCTATCTCTTTACTGAGCATCAGATCTATTTCATCTGGGAAAAGAATTAGCCCAGGAAAAAGATGATGCTCATGGAATCAGATGCATTAAGTTGGAACAACTAACAGCAAGCCAAAGCTTAGAAAAGTCAATTTTTAAAAAGTTAATGTTAAGCTCCTTATAATATTTAGTGTTGTGCTTAAGCAATTTTTAATAGAAACATTCATTATCATAATTGAGACTAATGCTATAGTTCAATAGAATGAGTACAAACGCTCCATTCAGAGAAAGGGTCACAGGGTGGTCACACTGTTGAGAAAGGCTGATGCTGGTGGTATCTGGCAGCAGTGTCCAGCACCCAGGTCCCACATGGAAGCTGAGGAAAATGGCTCTGCAGTAGCAAAGTTTCTAAAGCTTCAGTTACGACTTCTCTCAGCTCTAGTAGAGGTGAAGAAAAAACAGCACCTCTCCCTAAAGGCATGACTGACTGACACATTATTTACCTGAAATATGTTGCTAACTAACATTCTGCATCTCTCCCTCTTCCAGAACCAACATAAGAATGATGAAATGATGACATAGTTTTATTATGTGAAGGAATGACCTAATAAATACATATTGATCTGACCATGAGTTACTGACAGGTAGTTGATGTGGAGGGAAGAATTTTCAAAAAAATAGCCAAAGCATTGCTCCCCAAGTCCAATTTCTCAAGTTATACGGTAGTTAGCACCTTAAAAAGTCCACATTGTGATTTCACAGATTTCTTTCCTCCTGCATGTCAGTAGAGCAGAGTGTATGTGGAACAGATGGTCTCCATGTACACACCCCATACTTAGTGCCGTGCCAAGCTTATGCTCCTTCACTTCTTCATGAAAACAGGCATGCTGAAAATATGTTTGCGGATGGCACAGAAATGCTGTGCACATTTTAGCCGTCATGTCAAAGCAGGAAAAATTCAGAGCCATAACAAGTAAAAACAAAAACCACTGAAAAGCATTTTTTGCTCCACCAAGCAATAGTCATTTCCATGCCCAAACATGGTGAGTCGCAAATGCATTGTGTTTAGCATCGTTCAAAGGAAAGAGGGGTGAGTGTTATGGGCATCAAGACAGAAAATCTTGGAACAGGATCAGGCATCTGACTCTGTAACAAAGGGTTTTCAATTCTTGTCAATTTCATAAAGCAAAGCTTCTGCTTCCATGGTGAGGGAAACAGTAAAGGAGAAGAAAATGAGTTGGCTTATGAAATGTCACCTAGATTTCCTCTTCAGTATCTCCCAGAAAATTGTAATTTTTATTCTTTTTGTTCTAATATTTTAAAAAATCACAAGAAATGCAAACCTATTAGGCAGTTTAGGTCCATGGATTAAGGAGATATGACAGCGAAGCAAATATTAAAAATAATAATGGCTCTTGAGTCTTCAAGCTATTATTTAACTTACTGAACCACAACACTTTGGCATCCATTTATAGGCTGCCTCTATGTTATTGGATTATTCTGACGTTAACAATGAAAGTCTTAAAAATCAGGCATCTTTATTCTCATACTCATACAGTAAATGCTCCTTGGCAGGAAGCATGGTGCAAGACACTATGTCAGCACAGTACACAAGGCAAGATCCTCTTATAGGTCATTTAATCTCAAGGGTAGCTAACCTATCATAATATTTATAGTTGGAAAAGACCTTGGGAGTCAATTAATTCACTTCCTCCTGAATATGATAATTCCCTGCACAAAATCACAAGCAGCAGGCTGTCCAGATATGCCGTTATGCATAACCCTGCCAGAGATAGCCACTCCCTCCCAATTTCCACAATGACAAGTACTAATTTCATTGTTCAAGAAACATCTCCTCATCACATTCTGGGGCCCAAATTCTTGTTGATCTCTGAAAATATAGAGGGAAATAATTTAGAATCTCCTATCCTCCGAGAGCTCATAGCCTAGTT
The DNA here is from genome assembly GCA_949820135.1 of Sylvilagus floridanus. Classification (NCBI taxonomy): domain Eukaryota; kingdom Metazoa; phylum Chordata; class Mammalia; order Lagomorpha; family Leporidae; genus Sylvilagus; species Sylvilagus floridanus. The sequence continues at coordinate 86,887,465 of OX463225.1, read as the reverse complement.
GGAGAGCTTGATAGACAATTTCAATACTGTGGGAGGGGCAATTCAGCTCTGGTGACTTTTTAACATAACTCTTATGTATCCTGTTACCTTTTCCCAAGCTAGTAATTATGTATTTATCAGTATAAGTACTATCTCTTTGCTAAAAGTCAAAGCTTTGAGTGGACTGAAATTTTCTATTAAGAAATGTTCTCCAGGTCCTAACAGTGTCTGAAACATACAATAAATATCAATAAATATTTGTTGAATAAATGTGAATAATAGGTTAACTTAAGAAGGGGACTATTGGAGACCATTTTGTGAAGAAGCAGGTAAAGCCACTGACTACAATGCTGGCATCCCCTATGGGCATCAGTTTCAGTCCCAGCAACTCCACTTTCAATCCAGCTCCCTGATAAAGCACCTGGGAAAGCACTGGAAGATGACTCAAGTGCTTGGGCCGCTGCATCCACGTGGGAGACTTGGATGGAGTTCCATGCCCCCAGTTTTAGCCTGGTCCAGGCCCAGCCCTACAGCCAATTTGGGAGTGAACCAGAAAATGGAAGATTGATCTCTCTCTCTCTCCCTCTATCTCTCAACTCCTTTTCTCTTTCTCTGTAACTCTGTCTTTCAAATAAGTAAAAAAATCTCTTAAAATGTGGGTTTGCTTATTGTTGCAATGCAGATCTATTAGGAGATTTCAAATATGAGAATGAGATTATCAGTTTAGGAAACAGAGGAATGGGTCTGGCAAGACTTTGGAGCCTGAGAGGAAGTAAAAGTTGATGTGCTGCACAAAAAGGGTGTGAAGGTAGAGAGGACCAGTTGCACTCAACAACCAAGAATGATCATAAGAGAGGGGTGCAACTCTGAATCACTGCCTCTCGGATTTCTGACTGGAGCGACAGTTAGAACCCAATTATACAAAACACAGTAGGAAGAAGTTTTTTTATTTCTTAGGAGGCTGTTATGTTGAAGTTGACTTTGAATATTCGAAGGTAATGTTTTTTATATAATTTAGCTTTTGATAGTTTTCAGCTACTGATGCAGATTTTTGAATGATCAATATGTAGATAACTAAAATGTAAGCATGAATGACTGCCCAGCAATAGCATATATAGAATGAGAGGATAGTGACAAGATCTTGGTAACTTAGGCAATCTGAGGACTAAAAGGAAACCAGAATAGGACAACCTCATGGAAAACAGGAAAGGAAAGAAATTCTGAAGACAAGGAACATGATAGTGAGTAATTGAGTTCGTCGGTAAGGCAAGGTCTGGAGTGAAAAGGCTTTTTCCTGATACTCAGAATTTAGGTTACAGGGATGGACATTGTGGGTGCAAATGTTAAGTTGTGGCTTGGACTACCCGCATCCAGGATCAGAGTGTTGTTTCAAGTCCCAGCTGCTCCACTTTTGATCCAACTTCCTGCTAATGCACCTGGGAAGTCAGTACATGATGGCCCAAGTGCTTGGGTCCCTGCAACCTATGTGGGAAACCAAGAAGGAGTTCCTGACTTCTGGCTTTGTCCTGGCCCAGTCTTGCCTGTTGCAGGCATTTGAGGAGCGAACTGGATGGACGTTTTCTTTCATTGCCTCTTCCTCCCTCTGTCAGTTTGCCTTTCAGATAAATATATAAAACTTAAAATGCACTAGCAATTTTTTAAAAAAAAAACCTGAATTTAGGTTAAAGGTGATCTTGACAAGAGCCATTGAGAAGAATGAGAAAAGTAGGAGCTTGAAAGTTGTCTTTTATTTCAGGACCAGCTCTAGATAGTGTAATATTTTCTATTTATTATTCTGAATCATGCCTTTCCTTCACATAGATGGCTAAGTATCTGGGGAGGAAGGAAGTGCAAATTTTATGAGTTTCAATGAAGAACTATAGTAAATATTTTATTTTGTTTCAACAAATATTTATCAAGCATCTGCTATGTGTCAAGCTCTATGCTAGGTGTTAGAGATACAAAGATGAGTAAGCCATGATCCCTGCCTCCAAGGAGCTCAAAATATATTTAGGAAGACAAACAAATACACACTTCAGCATGGTAAGTGCCACAGTAAAATCATGCATAGATGCTATGGTAACACAAAAGATGAAATAGTCAGTTTTGCATAGGCCAGTCAGAAATGAAGTCTGCACAGAAAATATAGTACTTGGAGTGGGATCTTGAAGAACTGATAATATGGGTATACTTCTATTTAGTACAGGTTATATACTTCTGAAAATGAAGGGACTGCTGAGTGATTAGACAACATGAGGTATAATTATGGCATAGTCTCCAATGGAATAACATATTAAGCATCCTACACTAAACCAGCTGTGGAATTCTCACTCTATCCTTTCAAGCCCTGACATGTTTCCAGTCCTAATTTTATTCACATGCTGCTTGTGCAATCTACCCAGGCTGCAGTGATCCATATGACACCCTTTATAAGGTCAATGTACTTCTTCCAATCCTTAACTGTTTGCTGGTCTTTACTTTCTCAGCCATTGAATATTATTTTGAATGTGTCACTACATACATAAAACTTCATGGAATATTTTCTTGGCAGTTTTGCAGCACATTCAATAACATCACTTGCATTCACTTTGTCAATTATGAAGGGTCAAATCTGTGTGACAAAACAATAGAAGGAAGACCAAGGAGGAGGAAAGGTAGAGTTAAAAGCAAACAGTACAGCACCGTTTATACTGACACATCTTTTACAAGTCTTTAGATGGAGGGATTCTTGCATGAATATATAACATACATCTGATATAAAGAGGACTATAAAATCCTGTACAGGCATCATTAAATGAAAAATGCATGAAAAGAGAAAAGTAAAATTCTGGCATGTATATGCATGTGGAGGAATGAAACAACATGAATGAGATTATTGTGACGGGATTGGAGTATGCATAGCATAGAGGATAAGAGATAAGATTGGAAAGGTTAACTTCTGCATAATTTGTGAAGGCCACCTTATACTGGACAAATGAATTCAGGTTATATCATGCAGCAATAAGCAGTTTTCTGATGTTAAAAAGAAAAGTGGCTTAATTACTAAATATAAATATGGAGAAAGTAATGGACGTCCGAGAATCTGAAGGCAGGGATACTCATTGAAAGGCTGTTAAAACGTCCAGATGTGAGACCCTGAGAGCCTGAATATAGTTAAGGACAGCAGGCATTGAGGAGGCTGGATGGTTACCAATGGAACCCCGAAGGATAAGGGTTTCTACATACAAGGCAATTACAAGTTAAAGGCTTCCTGGAGTAGTATAATAAGGAAGTATTCCCCAGAAACAAAAAAAGCAGGAGGGCCTGTGAGATTCAGGTTAAATCATGGATCAAGTCAGCACAAGATTACAGCAACAGTCCCAACGAAGTAAGGCCTTGTTTTCTTCTCTTCCTTGCCTCCTTTCCCCATATAACTAGGATACTACTGTGGAGAAGCCAGAGCCAACCAAGAGAGTTAGAGATGAAGAGAAAAACTTTGCACTAAGAAGTAACACCAAGCTGAAGAAGTAAATTATCAACAATACAATGCAAGGCACTTGAGTTCACTTTCTCTTCTCATTTCCCTTTCTCTACCAGATATGATGACATCCATGAACCTTATATTTGCCATTTTCATCCATTTTGATCATTCCACTCCATGTTAATTAATTAAGAATAAATTCCAGTTTTTTGAAAATTTCTGAAATCTGTTTAAGTGATACCACATTTTATACATTCTGATGCTACCAGATTTTTCCAGGAAATTATAATTGTGTATTTTATAACTATAACTTGTTCATTTTCATTAGAATAGAGTATTCCCTTATGTGAACATAGTACATAATACTCATTATCTTCTTAATAGACATTTCTAATTGTTTGTATTTTATTGATGTTAATAATAACACTGTTATAAACATTATTATACTTGTGTTCTTTTTTATGTTGAATTTCCTTACATACTTCAGAGTGAAATTGATTCTGGCTTTTGTTCTAGTATATTATGTTGAATTTGATTAATCACATTATTTGATAATGATACATTCTTATCATTTGTCCATGTTGTATCTGCTTAAATTCTGTTAGTTCTTATAATAGTCTAATAAGTACTCTCAAAGACATTACTAAACACAAAATCTGTTTCCTCACAATACTTATAAATAAACAGTAAGGTACCCTCATTCTAAATCCTGTCCCTGTTAACCCAGAAGTAGTCATTAATTTGAATCTTGTGTTCACTATTCCTTTGACCTCCTTTTATTATCATTTTATTGCACCTATAAATATCTCTTTTTAGTTTTCTAATGTTGTAAAAGAAAACTTCCCCAACATGTACCACTACATCACAATATACATCAAAATTAATTCAAAACCCATCTTAGTTTGAACTTAATGAAAATCTTAAAGAGGATATCAAAATTTGCAGGATGTAGGTAAAGTAATACAAAAAAGGAAATTTATAGCATTATATGCTTATGTTAGAAATAAAAAATGAGTTCTAATATCAATGACTTCAACTCCATTTAAAGAAGCTAGAAAATGAATACTAAAGGAATTTCAAAATAATCTGAAAAAATAATAAAGATATGATAAGAAATCAACATAGAAAAAGAAATAAATAATAAATAAAATCAATTAAAACAAAAGTTGATTCCTTTTTAAATAATCAGCTAATTAATAGATCTCTAACCCAAAGAACAGAATCAGTTTTAGAAATGAGAGATTACACATTGATGATTCTACAGATTTTAAAAGGACCGCAACACAAAATTATGGACAACACAGTGAAATATATAAATTTGGTGAAATATATAAATTTCTTCAAAGACACAAAACTGACAAAATGTACTCAGCAAAAAACTTAATACCCTTTTTTGTATTTAATTTAGGATTTGTAGTTACAAAACTTCCCACAAAGAAATCTGAAGATGACTTTACTGAGAAATTCTACCACATACTAGGAAGACATAATACCAGTTCTATAGAAACTCTGTCATGGATTTATAAAAAGGCAATACTTCTCAAATTCTTCTAAGAGAACAATATTTCTTTGGTTTCAAAACTAGGTAAAAATAACAGAAAGGAAACACCAATCTAATATCATTGTAAACACAGTTGTAAAAATTTTCATGATATTTTAATAAATTTATTCCAACAATGCTTAAAAAGTATACTATGTCATAATCAAGAGTGTTTTCTCCTGTTGAAATATTTACTTAAAATATGCTAAAATGATCCTCTGTATATAAAGATAATTGAAAATGAATCTTGATGTGAATGGAAGGGGAAAGGGAGCGGCAGAGAGGAGGATTGCGGATGGGAGGGAAGTTATGCGGGGGGGGGCAGCCATTGTAATCCGTAAGCGGTACTTTGGAAATTTATATTCATTAAATAAAAGTTAAAAAAAATTAGGAAATAAAAGAAATCAGGAATAAAAAAGAAATAAAAGAGTGTTTTCTCCCAGGTATTAAAGGTGGTGTAACATTTGAAAATCAATGTAGTATATCATATTAACAGAGTAAAAAAGAAAAGCAGTATGATCATGACAATAAGTGAAAAAATTTAATAAAATCCAACATAAATTTATAGTATTTTAAATAGAATAGTTAGCGACAAATCTGGTTCCTAAATAAATGTGAAATAAACATACAATGAGACTACAATATATTACTCAGAGAAATTAAATGCCTAAAAACATAAGTATATGATTTTCATGAATCAAAAATGTAATGTTCTTAAGATGTCAATTCTCATCAAATTAGTCTATAAATTAAATGTTATTCAAATCAAAATTCCAGCTCCATTTTGGGAGAAACAGACGCACTAATTATAAGCCTTATGTTATCACATGGAATCTGCAAATTGCTTTTGGAAGAATGGACATTTTGTTGGTATTGATTATTCTAATCCACGAACATGGTAAATTTTTCCACTTTTTTGATCTTCTTCTATTTCTTTTGTTACTGTTTTGTAATTCTCATTGTAGAGATCTTTTACATTCTTGGTTAAATTTATTCCAATGTATTTGATTTTTTTTTTGTAGCTATTGTGAATGGGATCAATCTTAGAAGTTATTTTTTAGCCATGGCATTATCTGTGTATACAAATGCTGTTGATTTAGGGGTATTGATTTTAGATTCTGCTACTTTACCAAACTCTTTTATGAGTTTCAACAGTCTCTTGGTGTCTTTTGGATCCCCTATATATAGAATCATGTCATCTGCAAATAGAGAGAGCTTGACTTCTTCTTCCCAATTTGAATCCCTTTGATTTCTTTTTCTTGTCCAATGGCTCTGGCTAAAATTTCCAGGAATATATTGAATAGCAATGGTGAGAGTGGGAATCCTTGTCTGGTTCTGGATCTCAGTGGGAATGATTCCAACTTCTCCCCATTCAATAGGATGCAGGCCATGTGTTTGTCATAAATTGTCTTGATTCTGTTGAGGAATATTCCTTCTATACCCAGTTTGCTTAGAATTTTCATTATGAAAGGGTGTTGTATTTTATCAAATGCTTTCTCTGCTTCTACTGAGATAATCATATGGTTCTTGTTCTTCAGATTATTAATGTGATGTATCACACTGGTTGATTTGTGAATGTTGAGCCATCCTTGAAGACCAGAGATAAGTCCCACTTGGTCTGGGTGAATGATCTTTCTGATACGTTGATGGATTCTATTGGACAGAATTTTGTTGAGGATTTTTGTGTGTATGTTCATCAGAGAAATAGGTCTTCAGCTCTCTTTCTGCTATATCATTTTCAGGTTTAGGAATTAAGGTGATATTGGCTTCATAGTAAGAATTTGGGTGGATTCCCTCCCTTTCAATTGTTTTGAATAACTTGAGAAGAAGTGGAGTTAGTTCTTCATTAAATATCTGGTAGAGTTCAGCAGTGAAGCCATCTGGTCCTGGGCTTTTCTTTGTTAAGAGAGTCTTTATTACTGATTCAATTTCCATCTTGGTAATGGGTCTATTTAGGTTTTCTACATCTTCATGGCTCAATTTAGGCAGCTTGTATGTGTTCAGTAATTGATCCATTTCTTCTAGGTTTCCCAGTTTGTTGGCATACAGCTCTTTGTATTAATTTCTGATGATTCTTTTAATATTTGTGATGGATGATGTTATATTTACTTTTTCATCTCTAACTTTATAGATTTGGCTCTTTTCTCTCTTTTTGCTTAGTTGGGCCAATGGTGTTTCAACTTTGTTTAAAAAAAAAAAAACTCTTCATTTTGCTGATCTTTTGTATTGTTTTTCTTTGGTTTCAATTTTGTTGATTTCTTATCTAATTTTAATTATTTTCTCCTACTAGTTTGGGTTTGGTTTGCTGTTGTTTTTCTAGATCCTTGAGATGCATTGATAGCTCATTTATATGGTGCCTTTTCAATTTCTTTATGTAGGCACCAATTGCTATAAACTTTTCTCTTAACACTGCTTTTGTTATAAGTTTTGATATGCTTTATTGTCATCTTCATATGTTTCCAGAAAATTTTATTTCTTTTTTGATTTCTTCTATGATCCACTATTCATTCTGGAACATGTTATTAAGTCTCCATATGTTTGTGTAGGTTCTAGAGATTCCTGAGTTGCTGATTTCCAGCTTCATTGCATTGTGGTCTGAGATGATGCATGACATGATTTTGATTTTGTTGAATTTTCTGAGACTCGTTTTATGACCTAGAATATTGTCAATCCTAGAGGATGTTCCATGCACAAGTGAGAAGAATGTGCATTCTACAACTGTAGGGTGAAATTTTCTGTATCTGTTAGGTCCATTTGGTCTATAGTGTTGATTAACTCTGCTGATTTTCTGTCTGGTTTATCTATCCATTGCTTCAAGAGGGGTATTGAAATCCCCATTACTATTGTATCTGAATCTATGTCTCCCTTTAGGTCCCTTGACATTTCTTTTAAATAGCCATGTACCCTGTAATTAGGTGCATAAACATTTATAACATCTTCTTGTTGAGTTAATCCCTTAATCATTACATAGTGTCATTCTTTGTCTCTTTTTAACAGTTTTTGTGTTAAAGTCTATTTTGTCTGATATTAGGATGGCTACACCAGCTCTTTTTTTTTGGTTTCTGTTGGCATGGAATAGCTTTTTCCATCCTTTCACTTTCAGTCTGTGTGCATTTTTTAAATGAGATGTGTTTCTTGTAGGCAGCAAATAGATGGATTTTTTTTGGGGGGGGCAGGCAGAGTGGACTGTGAGAGAGATAGAAACAGAGAGAAAGGTCTTCCTTTTCCATTGGTTCACCCTCCAATGGCTGCTGCAGCCAGCGCACCGTGCTGATCCGAAGCCAGGAGCTAGGTGCTTCTCCTGGTTTCCCATGTGGGTGCAGGGCCCAAGGACTTTGGCCATCCTCCACTGCACTCCCGGGCCACAGCAGAGAGCTGGACTGGAAGAGGGGCAACTGGGACAGAATCCGGCACCCTGACTGGGACTAGAACCCGGGGTGCTGGTGCCACAGGCGGAGGATTAGCCTATTGAGCTGTGGCACCAGCCAATAGATGGATTTTGTTTTTTGTTTTTTAATCCATTCAGCCAATCTGTGTCTTTTACCTGGAGAGTTGAGGCCATCTACATTCAAGGTGACGATAAGCAATGACTTTGTCCTGCCATTTTTCCATAAATATTCCTATTTTTTACTTGGGATTTCCTTTGTAATTTTACTGGGAACTTTCCTTCCTTTACATTCTTCCCATAGTGATGACTTCTTCCATAGTGATTTCTGTGTTTCTGTGTGCATCATGTCCTTAAGCATCTTTTATAGGGCTGGATTGGTGGTGACAAATTCTTTGTTTCTCTTTGACATGGAAGGTCTTTATTTCACCTTCATTCATAAATGAGAGCTTTGCAGGGTATATATTCTGAGTTGACAGTTTTTTTCTCTGAAGACTTGAACTATATCTTGCCATTCTCTCCTAGCCTTTAGGGTTTCTGATGAAAACCCTGTGAGTCTAATTGGAGATCCTCTGAAAGTAATCTGGCATTTCTCTCATTCACATTTTAGAAACTTTTCTTTATGTTTTACTGTGAAGAGTTTGAATACAATGCGTGATGGTGATGATCTTTTCTGGTCATGTCTATTAGGAGTTTTATGTGCTTCCTGTACTTGGAAATTGACATTTTGATAAGCAATGACTTGAATATCCCTTGTCTTTAGTCTAGGAACATTTTTTGTTTTTGTTTTTGTTTTTGTATTCATGTAATGGCAAGTGGGATTGGGAAAGGGAGGGGGAGGAGGAGGTGGGTGGGATTGGTGGTGGGAGGGCAGGTATGATGGTAGTATCACTATCTTCCGAACATCGCGCATATGAAATTTGTACTTATTAAATAAATGGTTCTTTGCAAAAAAAAAAAAAAACAAAGGAAATACCCCAGCCAACCAATATTAAAAAGACAAATAAAGTCCAGGAACTTACGCTATCTCAATTTTAGTCTTAGGAGAATGAGGCAAGAGTAAGATCATGGCTGAGTAAGACATTCCCCAGTGAACATCTCCCTGTAGATGTATCAAACTGAAAAGCTACACATGCATCATGTAACCCTGACAAGAATCAAGGAAGCCAGGTGGGAGACCACAGTGCTTGGTTTTGGTATAATAGTAAGAAAAGATGCATTTTAGAAAGGTAACAAGGAAACAAGTGGCATGTCATCCCACCCCCAAGTTGTATGGAGAGAGAATGAAATACAGACCTTGATATGAAACCCAATAGCAGCTCTGCTACAGTAAATCCTAGAGTGAGATAGAGCATCATGACTTCTCCTCCAATGACAGTGCCTGAAGAAAGCCTTTGTTTCTTCTTAGCCAGGTGGCCAATGGACTGCCACCACTATCCCTCCCCTGACTTCCAGAAGACAGTGGAGCAAGACTCTAGCCATTAGGGAGTAGACTGGAAAAGTGATTTTAGTACTTTGTCTTGAGGCTCAGTGCCAGAATTTTTGCTGTGAAATCCATCTCCAGATAATCCCCAAAGATTCTATCCAGGCTAGTACTCACACCTACAGTGTCTACATCTGAGCTACTATCAGGTGGGGAAATATTTACCCTGCTGACTTGAATTCATTTCAGACTATATCATTGTAAGCATTTTGGTGCACATGAGATTGTACAGTGCCCCATGATTGGGAGACTTAGGTATGACTCAGTTTGTTGACAGCCTGAGTCAAAAAAGAACTGCTTCTACAACTTCTTCCCCAATCTCAGGGTAGTAGGGCAGTAAAATGAGCTCAAAACTCTGGCTTGAAGCTCAGTCACAGCCCCACTGGAGAGAGACCTAGGCACCAGATAAAGACCAGAGATCCTACCACCAGGCCAAAACTCACAGACAACCTGTAGACCTGTCCTGCATCCTGGTAGGACAGACATCTATCCCAGTCTGCATTATTTCCAGCCTTTCTCAGGCATGGCATACAATCATAAGAGTGCGGGGCCTTGTAGCTGAAAGATCTAGATGCAACCCAGCCTAGTGTCAGCCTGGGAAGGTAAGACATTGACTTCACCATCTCTGCCTTATACACAGGCATCATGGAGCAAGACTCCACCCACTGGGGAGTAGGTCAGCAAAGTAAACATGCGACTGGGAAGATACTAACAATCCCTCTCCCAGTCCAGTGCTTTCAGGAGAAGTCCTGAATCTACCTCATTCTCAAATAGAGACCCTGGTTCTAGTAGATTGGGATTATATCCAGACCATTATTACCTGTGATTGATTGCTGCAAGCTTGAGCAAAGAGGGCCTAGGATCTCCCCACTCTATGCTAGTATTGACAGGTTGTGGGCTCCAGGTGTGATATAGCAATGTGGCATAAGAAGACACAGAGCTGTTCACTCTATTCCTCCCCACTACCAAGCAAGCAGAACAGAGAAGGGGAAGATAAGGTGGAGGATGCCAACACATTGAGTGGAAACCTGGGGCTGCAAACATGGGGACTCAGTTCACACTAACTGGATTTTGACCCAGCACTACCTCACCATACCCCTCAACCATTCCTCTGCCAACAGAGGTAACCAAGCAAGCCCTCAAGCCCCTGAGCCAGTATTCCCACAACCCCAGGAACAGTGGACTGAAGACTGGCAGCCCCATGACCCCAGATGTTGCCTCATGGACTGCTACCAAGACCCACACACCCCTGCTAAGATTGAGAGGAGTACCTCACACTCCTGCCACCTCTATCATTAATCGCTATGGAAGATGATATTACTATAGCATAGAATTGAAAATAAGGCCAAAAGATCCTAACAAACCAATACCTAAAGATGCATCTTCAGGATAATGCCTTTTACCTTAAAAACCAGGCACTCAAGTTGATAGAGAAAATTAATCCACTAGATACACAAACACCAACATAAAGACACAACACGTATGAAAAACCAGGGAAATTTATGCCCACAAAGGAATATAAGAATGCCTTAGTAATGACTCTAAACAAAAGGTGATTGACAAAATACCAGATAAAAATTTCACTATGCTTCTAAATACATGTATACATGAAATATGTTCACATTATATAGATTTTTAAAATTATAAAAAGATAATTCAAAAGAATAAGTATAAGGAAACTGAGAGATATTTGGAAGAATACAGTACAATACTAGAATGAAATAAGGAAAACAATGTATACAGTGAGAAAGTCAGCAAAGAGAAATCTGTGTGCCTATATGGGTGCAAACAGTGGAAATCTCTACTTAGTATAGAGTTGGTCTTCTGTATATAAAGAGAATTAAAATGAATCTTAATGAAAAGTGAAATGGCAGAGGGAATAGCAGGTGGGATGGGAGTGGGTATGGGAGGGCGGGAATGGGGGAAAGAAACACTATATCCCTAAAAGCTGTACGTATGAAATTTGTATTCATTAAATAAAAAAAAAACTTTAAAAACCAAACAAGAAACTTGGGGGGAAATATCTCAAAAAGTCAAATAAAAAATACAATAGAAAGGGTAACCAATAGATTTTAGCAAATAGAAGAAAAAAATATCTGAGCTTGGGTCCAGAGCTGTGGTGCAGTGGGTTAAATCTGCCTGTAATGGCAGCATCCTATATGGACACCATTTGAGTCCCAGCTGCTCCAATTCTAATCCAGCTCCCTGCTAATGGAAAGCAGCAGAAGATGGCCCAAGTGCTTGGGCCTTAGACCCATGTGGGGAACCCAGCTGAAGCTCCTGTCTCCTGGCTTAGGCCTGGCTCAGCCCTAGATATTGAGTCCGTTTTGGGAGTGAACTAGCAGATGTAAGATCTCTCTCTCTCTCTCTCTCTCTCTCTCTCTCTCTCTATATATATATATATATATATATATGTGTGTGTGTGTGTGTGTATATATATATATATATATATATATATATATATAATATAAATCTCTACAACCCTGGCTTTCAAATAACATAAATGAATCTTTTTGTAAAAAAGAATATCTGAACTTGAAGATTTTTGAAATATCTTGGAAAAGATTTAAAATAGCCTCCAAGACCATTAAGACAACATTAATGAATAAATATTTGAGTTGTAGGAATTTCTGAGGGCAAAAAGAGGAGTGAAAGTTTAGACTACATATTCAATGACAAAGTATATGAAAACTTTCCCAGTATAGAGAAAGGCATGACATCCAAGTACAGGAGTTCTATGGGTCTCCAAATCCATATGATCAGAAAGCATCCTTGTTTCATTTTTCTTTCATAAATGAAGAAGAAAAAATACTTTCCAAGGTAAGCAAAAACAGGGAATTCATCATCACCAGACCAACTTCACAAAACAAGAAAGTCTTACATACAGAAGGGGGGAAAGATATCAACCTTCATTAAAACATGTGAGAATATAAACCCTCTAGGAACAGAATGAAGAGCGTTCAAAATCAATGGAAGAAAAAAATTTAATTGACAGACCTAAACCATTACTTACCAATAATAATTTTTCTATAAATGGACTAAATATCCCAATTAAAATATACAGACTGAACTGATTAAAAATAGAACCAAATCATATCTGCCCTCAAGAAACTAACTTCATCACTAAGGTCATATAGGGACCAAATGCAGAAAGATGGAAACAAATATTCCATTCATATGGAAACCAAACACAAGCAGGTATACGTATATGTGTATATAAAGACTTTATGATAAAAACTGTAAAATAAGACTAACAAGGTCACTATATAATGATCAAGAATCAATTAAACAAGATGGTAAGACAGAGAGTACACAATTAGCCTAGTATTTAAGATGTTCAGATCCTATGTTGGTATACCTAGGATTGATTTTTGGCCCTGGTTCTTAACTTCAGTTCCCTGCCAGATTCATCGAGGCAGTGGTGATGACTCAAGTAATTGGGCTGTTGCTACTTTTGCGGGAGTTGTGGATTGAATTTCTGGCTACAAGCTTCAGTCGTAGCCCTAGTCATTGTGGGCATTTGTAGAAGGAATTAAAAGATAGTACTCTCTCTGCCACTGAAAACTCTCAAATAAATAATAAGATAAAATCTTTTAAAAAGAAAGAACATGAAATAGTTTAAAAAATTAAAAGAAGATAATGTTTGTAAATGTATATGTCCCTAGTGCTAGAACATCTAGTTTTATAAAACAAATATTGTTACATCTGAAAGGAGACGGAAACTCCAGTACAATAATAGTAGGGGACTCCAACATCTCACTTTCACCCATGGACAGAGAATCCAGGCAAAAATCAACAAAGAAACCTCAGAGTTAAACCACAATAGAGAGCAAATGGATCTAACGTACTTTAACATTCCATCTAACAGCTGCAAAATGCATTTTGTTGTCAATAGCACATGGAGTCATAGACCACATAGTAGGTCACCAAAAAAAAAATCAACAAATTTCTAAACATTGATACTATGTCATGTATTTTCATGACAACGGTAGAATAAAACTCTAAATCAACAACCGAAGAAACTCTAGATATTATAAAATAACACTGGGGTGAAAAATCCTCTCCTTTGAAAAAATCAAAAGAACAAAATTAATAAAATTAGAGATGAAAAAGGAGTTGTTACAAATGATGCCACTGAAATAAAAAGGATCATTAGGAGTTGTTTCAAATAGATTACTATAAACAAATTAGAAAATGGTTTGGGGAAAATTTGATCTCTACAAGCATAAATAAGAAACAAGTCCCCTACCTTACACCTTACACAAAAACAAGCCCACAGTGGATCAAGGATTAAAATCTACCACCTGATGTTATTAAATTACAAGAGGAAGATATTGGAGAAATTCTGCATAAGCAGAGACTTCTTGGAAAAGACCCCAGAAGTACAGGCAATAAAAGCAAAAATAGACATTAGGATTACATCAAAATAAGAAGCTTCTACACTACAAAGGAAGCACTCAAGGAAGTTAACAGCAACTGACAGAATGGGAGAAAATATTTGTAAACTATGCATCCGAAAAAGAATGAGTATTCAGATTATAAAGAGTTCAAGAAATTGAATTAAACATCAAGTTTATGATATTCTCTCTAAAATACACTCTTAAAACAATAAAAAGGGCCGGCGCCACGGCTCACTAGGCTAATCCTCCACCTTGCGGTGCCAGCACACCAGGTTCTAGTCCCGGTTGGGGCACCAGATTCTGTCCCGGTTGCCCCTCTTCCAGTCCAGCTCTCTGCTGTGGCCAGGGAGTGCAGTGGAAGATGGTCCAAGTCCTTGAGCCCTGCACCCGCATGGGAGACTAGGAGAAGCACCTGGCTCCTAGCTTCAGATCAGCGCGGTGCGCTGGCCGCAGTGCGCAGGCCACGGCAGCCATTGGAGGGTGAAGCAATGGCAAAAGGAAGACCTTTCTCTCTGTCTCTCTCACTGTCCGTGCTGCCTGTCAGAAAAAATAAATAAATAAAAAGATAAGACACAGTCTTAGAAAATTATTAGCAAATCATCATATCTCATAAATGGTTTGAATCTAGACTACATAAAAACTCTCAAAGCTCACGAATGAGACAATCACAAAAATTAATTAACCAAATAAATGAACAAATGCTTTAACTATAAAGAAGTAGGCATAACAATCAAGCACTTGAAAAGATACTCACCAGCATTAGTTATTAGGGAAATGCAAAGTAAGACACTATTAAACACATATTGCAATGAGTAAAACTAAAGATTAACCTTACAGAGAATAGGTGAGGATATGAAGTAACTGAAACTCTCACACATTACTGTTTGGAATGTAAAATGAAAAATAACACTGAAAAATAACTTGTCTATGTCATAGAGAACTACACATAAACCTATCACATACATAGCCAATTTTATCTTAGGTTTTAACTCAAGAACAAACATATGTCCATACAAAGAGTTGTTCATGAATGTTCATAGCAATTTTTATTTGTAATAGCCAGGAACTAGAAACAACTCAAATATTCATCAACAGATAAACTGTGATGAATACTGCTTAGCAATAAAAAGGAACTGATGATACAAGCAATAATATTGACAAGTCCCAAAATTATCATTCTGAATGTGAGATGCCACACACATACACACAAAGAACAGATTACAGATTACATTATTTATTTGTATTAATTTCTAGGAAATAAATTTAATTTTCAGATGTAAATTATGTCGGTTTTCTCCTGAACCAGAGAGAGCAGGAAATTAATAGGAACAATGGCAGTAAGGGGCACAAGGGAATCTTTGAGGGCAATGGATATATTCATTATCTTAAACATGATGACAGTTTCATAGAATATACATACATAATTTCATCAAATTATATACTTTGAGCAGATGCAATTTATTATATGTCAATTAATAATTTTGAGATTTTATTTGTACATCTATCCTTAAGGTCCCCTTAAATATTCCATTATATAGTGAGAACCCATGTTGTTAGTTGCATGGTTCATATTATATATTCTTATTTAAATGAACCATATGTCATTAGTCAGTCTGGCTATTCTATGATTGGAATTGATTAAATTCCTCTTAGACCCATGCCTTCTCTCCTCCACAGTAAAGGAAATTTTTATTTGTTATATGGCTTCTGGGAATAAATAATACCTTTCCTAGACTTTCTTCAATTGAAAATACGTCCATTCAGCTAAGTTCTAGCCAATAAGCATGAATGCAAGTGATGTGTGTAACTTCCTCTTTGTGTCTTCAAAAGGAGAAGACTCTCTTATTCTAATTCCTAAGACTTCCTAACATGCTTTCTAATGACTGCTGCTTCAAAGGCTGGTTGATAGCAAATAGAACTGGATCATATAGTTGATCACCAACATGGGATGAGCTTGGCTTATTGTACATCCATTTGGAACAAAGCTGTAATATCAGGAATCCCCTACTTCAACTATTTATAAGTGAAAGACAATTATACATCCATGTTGTCCACAAAATGATGATTTTGGATCTCTATTTTAGTGCCAAATCTAAATCCTGACAATTACGAACTTTGATCTGTAAAAAGGAATGTCCCATATTACATTCTGAAGTATTTTTGTTTCTGCAGTATTTCAGATAGCAAAGTCTAGAAAGGCAACGATTATGTTTCGATACAAAAAACAAAAACAAAGCAAAACAAAAAAACACAGTTGTTTCAACATTGACCCATTGTGCCTTAAAAAGCAGAACCTGTTTCGAGGATGTACCAAGGAAAGGAAATGCAGCAAATTCATTGTGTTGGTGTTCACTATTTTTGTCATTTTCAGCCAAACTCCATAAAACAAAAAAACTAAATCTAAGGCTATCCAGTCTTCAAGTAAAGATGATAAAGAATAGAGCACTAAAAAAAAAAAAATGTTCTGCTTGTGATCAACAAGAGAAGTAGACCTAAAATCTGATCATGGGAAACTTACGTGGCTATAAAAGCCACATATTTTTCATCTCCCAGATATAAACTACTACAAGTGATAAAATCAAAACTAGGTACTGGCATTGTGGCACAGTGGGTTAAAGCCCCAGCCAGCAATGCCAGCATCTCATATGGGCATCGGTTCAATTCCTGGCTGGTCCACTTCCAATCTAGCTCCCAGCTAATGCTCCTGGGAAAGCAGCAGAGGATGGCCTGGGTCCTTGGACCCCTGCACCCATGTAGGAGACACCTAGAGGAAGCTCCTGGATCCTGGCTCCCAGCTTCAGATCAGCTCTGCTGCAACAGTTGCAGCAATATGGGGAGTGAACCAACTGATGGAAGACCTCTCTCTCTCTCTCTCTTTCTCTCTCAACCTCTCTCTGTGGCTCTGTCTTTAAAATAAATAAATAAATCTTTTTAAAAAACTAAAACAGTTATTGTAAACTGATTTGCAACCTATCTCATATTTGATACAACTTCTTGTTAGATCAAAAAGTTATTTACATAAAATCTAAGAAATGTAAATAACAAAATTAGAATGTAGAATAATACTTTATATTTCTTTTTTTTTTTTTTTTTGGACAGGCAGAATTAGGCAATGAGAGAGAGAGAGAGAGAGAGAGAGAGAGAAAGGTCTTCCTTTTGTTGGTTCACCCCCCAAATGGCTGCTATGGCCGGCGAACTGTGCCGATCCAAAGCCAGGAGCCAGGTGCTTCCTCCTGATCTGCCATGTGGGTGCAGGGCCCAAGCACTTGGACCATCCTCCACTGCCTTCCCAGGCCATGGCAGAGAGCTGGACTGGAAGAAGAGCAATAGGGACAGAATCCGGTGCCCCAACTGGGACTAGAACCTGGGGTGCCAGCGTCGCAGGTGGAGGATTAGCCTAGTGAGTCGCGGTGCCGGCCAATTTTATATTTCTATATAATCAAATAAAGGGATAATTAAAAATTAAAGCTGAAAAATAAATAAGTAGTATTGTAGATTAATTCATGCAGTTGCTTTTCTTTGTAGTCTTACCTTAGTTGACATTCTTTTCTCACTGAAGATTTGGCTTTATTGATGCATCATGTTTGGAACACAGCAGCATAAATTGTAACATTTCACAATATCTAAACTCTGAAGAAATTATTAAAGTGTCATAACAAATCAAGTAGAAAAATCATAGAGAGACTATTAAAGATTTAATAGTTCTAGTTCATGTGGGAATGCTAATCCCACTGAAGTAGAGAAGTTATGGTTATTATGATTAAGAACATATAAGAATAGAAATGGGAAATATGAAATTCATATTAAAATTATGATATAAAATGCAATT
The DNA here is from genome assembly GCA_949820135.1 of Sylvilagus floridanus. Lineage (NCBI taxonomy): Eukaryota > Metazoa > Chordata > Mammalia > Lagomorpha > Leporidae > Sylvilagus > Sylvilagus floridanus. The sequence goes on along the minus strand of OX463225.1, from coordinate 86,869,389 downwards.
ATTATAAAATTTAATCTAACTTTCCTAGAAAACTATTACCTTGTGAGTCTTAGCATTTACATAGTTATTTGTCCCACTGGGAGAGCATAGGCCTCCCATTTTGATTAGTTGTGCAAAACTACAATGCTTCAGCATGTAGAAGATACCCTCTGATCCTTCTTGCCATTTGCAGGAGCCTCTCCCCCACCTTCACTGTGTTCTCTCTTCCAAAGTCCAGCCCTTCCCTTGAAAAGACTTCTCATACAACCAGAACAGAACAATACAATAATATGGTAAAGTTGAAATTATTAATCCAAGTAAAAGAACTAATAGACTATTAGAGTGGATGATAAAACACTTTTAGGGCTGGCGCCGTGGCTCAACAGGCTAATCCTCCGCCTTGCGGCGCCAGCACACCAGGTTCTAGTCCCGGTCGGGGCACCGGATTCTGTCCCAGTTGCCCCTCTTCCAGGCCAGCTCTCTGCTGTGGCCAGGGAGTGCAGTGGAGGATGGCCCAGGTGCTTGGGCCCTGCACCCCATGGGGAGACCAGGAAAAGCACCTGGCTCCTGGCTCCTGCCATCGGACGAGCGCGGTGCGCCGGCCGCAGTGCGCCAACCGCGGCGGCCATTGGAGGGTGAACCAACGGCAAAAAGGAAGACCTTTCTCTCTGTCTCTCTCTCTCACTGTCCACTCTGCCTGTAAAAAAAAAAAAAAAAAAAAAAAACACTTTTAGGAAAAAAAAGATTACAAGACTGAATCAAAAAGATTTAACAGGAACTAGAAAAAGGAAATCTGGGCTGTAAGTTTATAACTTATCGATAAGCAAAATTGTATTATACATTTTTAAAATTTTGTCCTTGTTATTTGTTTGACAGGCAGAGAGATACACACAGAGAGATCTCTAAACATATGCATCACTCTCCAAATGCCCACATGGTCAGGGCTGGACCAGGACCAAAGTTAGAAGCTGAACACTCTATCAGGTCTCCCATGTGGGTTGTAGGAGACCAATTACTTGCTCTACCACCCAGGATCTGTACTTAAAGTAAGTTGAAGTCAAAATTACATCTGGTATTTGAACCCAAGCACTCCTATGTAGAATGTGGCCACCTTAATCCGCATCTTAACCACTAGGTTAAATGCCTACCCCACAAGTTCATATTTTAAATGTGGCTGTTGCTGCTGCATCCAACAAAGCAGTGCACAATCATTGGGTATGTCTAAGGCAGAGTTTACCAATTTCTACACTACCAATATTTTAGGCCACATAATTTGTCTTGTTTAATTAATTAATTTGCATGGTAGAATATGAGAAACAGAGAAGGGAAAGTAAGGAAGGGGAAGGGAAGGGAAGGGAAGGGAAGGGAAGGGAAGGGAAGGGAAGGGAAGGGAAGGGAAGAGGAGGGGAGGGAAGAGGAGGGGAGGGGTGGGGAGGGGAGAGGATGGGAGGGAAAACAGGAGGGAGAAAGAGAGAGCAAGAGCGAGCGAGAGAGAGAGAATGAATCTTCCATCCACTGGTTCACTCCCCAAATGATCACAATGTCCAGAGCTGGTCCAGGCTGAGTCCAGGACCTAGAGCTCCATCTGGGTTTCTCATAGGATGACAGAGACACAAGTATTTAGGCCATTCTCCTTTGTTTCCTAGGCATGCATATATATATATATATATATATGTACATATATATGTATACATATATAGAGAGAGACAGGCAGAGTTAGACAGTGAGAGAGAGAGAGAAATAGAGAGAAAGGTCTTCCTTCCATTGGTTCACCCCCAAAATGGTTGCTATGGCCGGTGCGCTGCACTGATCTGAAACCAGGAGCCAGGTGCCTCCGCCTAGTCTCCCATGCAGGTGCAGGACCCAAGCACTTGGGCCATCCTCCACTGCCTTCCCAGGTCACAGCAGAGAGTTGGACTGGAAGAGGAGCAACAGGGACAGAATCCGGTGTCCCAACCGGAACTAGAACCCGGGGTACCGGCATTGCAGGAGGAGAATTAGCCTAGTGAGCCACGGCACCGACTTCCTAGGCACATTAACAGAAAGCTGGAGGAGAATCAGAGCCTGGGAGTAGAACCAGAGCTCAGATATGGGAAAATGGAGGTGCAGGTGGCAGCTTATCTTGCTACACCACAGCATTTGTCCCAGGTCAGATAATTCTTTTTTTTTTTTTTTTTAATTTTTTGACAGGCAGAGTGGATGGTGAGAGAGAGAGAGAGACAAAGAGAAAGGTCTTCCTTTTGCCGTTGGTTCACCCTCCAATGGCCACCGTGGCCTGCGTGCTGTGGCCAGCACACCGCACTGATCCGATGGCAGGAGCCAGGTGTTTATCCTGGTCTCCCATTGGGTGCAGGGCCCAAGTACTTGGGCCATCCTCCACTGCACTCCCTGGCCACAGCAGAGAGCTGGCCTGGAAGAGGGGCAACCGGGACAGAATCTGGCGCCCTGACCGGGACTAGAACCCAGTGTGCTGCCGGTGCCGCAAGGTGGAGGATTAGCCTATTGAGCCACGGCGCCAGCCTAGATAATTCTTGATCGTTGAGAGGTTCTAGGTACATCACAGGATGTTCACCATCTCCTACCTAGTCCATCAGATACCACCAACACCCTTCAACCTAGTCATGAAAACCCCAAATGGCTACAGACCACACCAAACATCCCTTGGGGGGGAAAAAAAACTCACTCCTGTAAAGTGATACACTTACTCAGGGAGATCAGAGAGATCATTTACAGCAAAAAATTTAATACAGGGGCAGTCATTGTAAATCAGTGAGCTAAGCCACTATCTGCAATGAAAGTACATTGTTGCAAGCACTAAAAGGCAAATAAGAAAGGAAGCAGGAGAGAAGGTGGTAGGGAAGGGTAGAGAGTCAAAGTATTATTGTATTCTTACAATTGTATATAAAATACATGCAACCTTTTCCCTTTATATAAATAAATAAAAGACCCCATCTTCAAATACAGTCACATTCTGATGTACTGCAGGTTAGTGCATTGGCATATGAATTTGTTGGTCATAATTCTACCCCATTACACAGTCCAAGTAGAATTGACCAATTTTTGAGCCTTCTTCTCAAATTCTCCAGATTTAAGGTTTATCTCAGAGTCAGCTTCTTCATACTAACAGTCTCAGCCACTTGTCTTTCACCACACCATCCTGGCCAGAGGGCAGCAGAGGTGGTAAAGAACTAGTGACCTCCTCCTGCTTGCAGGAGTTCCACCCACCCTACTTTTCAAGATGGTCCTTCACTACTCTCACCCTTCTTACCAAATGAATGAACTGAGAAGGTCTTCACAGTTTATGACATTTCCATACAACAGCACAGTAAAAATTAGTTTTTTTATAAAACAAATAACAACAGCTGCAAATTCACCCAATGTTTATGCCAATAATTCTGCTGTACTTGTGTGATTAACTCCTTTTAGAAACAAGAGTGGTCCACCTAATCCTAAAGTCTGTATTCTCTCTGATACATCACCATCAGAACTCATCAACACCCAGAAATTCCTTAAACATTTTTATTGAACAAAGAATTACATCAACAACCAAGTAGTTGCCCAAATTTATTTCATTATAAAGAAAATAACATCCCCATTTTTAGGTAGAATAAATTTTTATTATGAATAAAACAAGTTTGAAAACAACAGATCATAAGTTTTTAGTAGATATGCATACTTAGATTTAAAAATGTTCTCAAGTGTGAATTGCTATCAGCAACTTAATCAATATGCTTTAATCTTTAGTTTTCACACAGCAAATACTGAAAATTAATCACTTCAGCTTTAATAAAACAAAAGTGAACAAAGCTAATACATTAAAAGGTAAACTTTTTCTTTTCTGATTTATTATGAAATCTCCAAATTTCAATATGAATAGTGTTTTAATTTGTTTTCCTCTTCTTTCTTTCTTTTCTTCTTCTTGTTTACTTCTTCTCTTGATATGCCTTCTTAATTATATAAGACTATGTCCAAAGCTGGTTGGAGGAGTTATTATATAACCCTCATAATTGGGTAAGCTCACCCTTTGGACAGAAAGCCAATCACTGACATCTGCAAGATGGAAGAAGAGACACTTATTACAAAGAGCAGAGCAATGAGCCAGCAGCTATCACTTAATTCTTGGAGCCCCAATGTGTTAGGGTGAATATTCTTATGAGTTGAAGTTCAAATGAGATCAGATGAGAGGTGTGTGTTAAGTGCAAGTCCAGGTTTCTGGTTGGTCATTAGTGCCAACGGCTTTCTTTGATCATTTCTGTTCCATGTTCTGTAGGGAATTTTGATGATGGTCAAGTGGGCTCCAGTTTGGAGGCTACAAGGAGGTGCTGTTTACTTCCTACCCTAGAACTGGATTTTCCAAAAAGAAACCACTTCCACTGCCTGAGACTACTGACCAGCAATGTTTTTTCTGTTGGATAGGCAAAGGACTTCATTAATCTGTTGATTAGAATTTTGTAGAGCCAGGTGGACTGGTTACTCAATTCAGTGAGTTAATTTTAGTAAGTGATTGATTTGCTGCCAAAATGGCAGAGCAAGGACACTTTAAGCTAAGGAAGGAAGGTTAAGAGAATAGGGACACCTGGGACCTGGCATCTGCATTTGAGGTGCTGTCTAGGAGCATGGTTTCATTTATGTACAGAACTGTGTCACTGAATCAGGTACAACTCTCAGGTGCGGCACAAAGTCCATTCTTGTATTTTGCTTTCTATTCAAAATGTGCTCTAAAATCAGGTTCCACACAGTAATCATACAGTTATGTAAAGAGAGCAAACTGCATGTTTGTCAAACTCCATAATCCTTGAATTATAGGACTCCAAATGCTATTCATTGTTTCATGTTGGACAGCTCATTAATTCACTTTGCTAGAATTCAAAACCCATAATAATATCCAAACATGCCATCTATTTGATTCAGGAAGCTTAAAAATGTAAAATTCTGTTTTAAGTTATCTTTCTAAAAATAATATTTAATAATATTATTATGCCTTGAAAGTATGGGAAAATAAGTCACGTGTGTTCTGGAAAGCAACTGATTGAGGGCTATAATGTTAGAGGTGTGCATATAATGGCAGCCTCCTCATAGTTAGGCTGAGTTTATATTCTTGCAGTCCAATGGGTTTTCCCAGTTAGGTAATTTGCATTTCTGAGAAGAGCTGATGAATTTTCATTGCATTTATTTAGGGACTTTCTCAACTACCAGGTGCTCTGGTGACCTCCACATTTCTCCTGACAGATCAACAATGTCAAATATTGGGAATTTTTGCAAAGATCCCATCTTTTGTAATTTTCACACTAGACAGGTGCATTGAATTGGCCATTCCTAGCACTGTCAGTCTTTCAGGGGTTCAGGGTGTCACAGGATCCTTGCTACAGGGGTCCAGCAGGTGGTGGGACAAATTTTTGTAATATTATTATTGTATTTGAGTTTGAGGTTTCTTTATCTGGGCTGTACAAAAGTAATTCATCAACATATTGCCACAATACACTATTATAAGGGAACAAAATGTGGACATATCTTTGGTTAGGGCCTGTCTAAATAAGCATGGGCTATCCTGGAACCACTGATGGAGGACCACCCCAGCCGGTTGCTATGTGATCTTTCTGGAATGGTCCTGCCATCAAAGACAAATAGAAACTATAAATTGTAGTGTACCGTGATACAGAAGAAAGCATACCAGAGATCTAACTTGGTATACCAGAATGTGCCCAGGGGGAGAGAACTGTGCTAGTAAGGTGTAAGGATTAGGGATTATAGAGTGTATTGGGATTATTGCCTCATTGATGGTGCTCAGATCTTTCACTATGTCATAGGTGTTATCTGATTTCTTTACCAAAATGAGTGTGTTTCATGGGGAGTTGGAGGAATGCAGTAAGCCAGCAGTCAAAAACTTACCAATTAGGAGTTGTAGCCCTCTTTATGATGGTGGCTTCAGGATATATTGGTATTTTCTAGGAAATAAATTACTTTTCTTTAAGTGAATTATTATGGAATCTATGCACAACAGTCATCCTGAGGTGAAGATGTGACATATTTCCAGAAAGAACTGTTCAAGTATTGGAGATTGTACCTTGATAGGATCTGGTGTTTGGGGGCTGATAGTGCCACTAACGGTTAGGAAAGTTTAGACCAGTAAGGTTAATGTGAAGTTTTGTCACAATGTGCCTCCCAAGGGAAGAGGTAGGGCAGTTTTGCAAGACCAGAAAGGTGATATTTTCTGTTAGGGTTCGTCCTAAAGGGGAGGTGAAGCGGTTGGGCTTGGTTGGCTATCTATGTGAGTGAGGAGAATGAAGGACTGAAAGGTGGGTCCACAGAAAGTAGTATGGGCAGAGTATGTTGCCCTCTATACCCACCAAGAACTCTATTTTAATTCCTGCCCATCTAAGGCCACCTGAAGCTCAGCCATGAAGATGGACAGCACATGAGCTACTGTTTCCTCTGTACCCCATAAGTAGTTTCATTGGGTTCTTCATCTTCATGGGATAGAGCCGGGGCATTTCCCCTTCTCCTGAATTGTGTTGTAGTTGTGTTGTAGCTGCAGAATGGCCTTCCCACATAAAAGACAGAAGGGCAATCCCACTTACAATGTTCTTGCTGCTTATAAAGTGAGTCAGGTCCAGGAGGTGAAGTATAATAGTCCTGACTCATGGGTCCTGGTTGGTGGCAGTAGAAGCCAGTGTGGAGTGCCTCTGCAGACATTGATCCCATAGCCACTGTTTGCCCCTTGGACCTCTGGGTGGACAGGGAACTAGTCAGGGTAGCCACGCTGTCCTTCTATCTGTCCCTCTCTCTTCTGCATATCACTGCTCATGGTATCTTCCTGGTTATTAAAGACCTTGAGGGGCCAGTGCTGTGGCATAGTGGGCATCCCATGTGGGTACTGGTTTGAGTCCTGGCTGCTTCACCCATGTGGGAGATCTGGAAGAAGCTCCTGGCTCCTGGCTTCAGATTGGCACAGCTCTGGCCATTGCAGCTAAATGGGGAATGAACCAGTGGATAGAAGGTCTCTCTCTCTCTCTCTCTCTCTCTCTGCCTCTCTCTCTCTCTCTGTGTGTAACTCTGACTTTCAAATAAATAAATCTTTAAAAAAAAATAAAGACCTTGAAAGGAGACCTTGGTCAAATTTTTGAAGTTTTTATCTAATGTCTGGTGTGGCCTGGCCAATTAAATGGACAGCCAGGACACCAAGGCATTTCTGAGTTTCAGAATCTAAATTAATATATTTATGCAGCCAATCTTGAGTGAAATAGGACAGAGTTGTCTTTAGACTCATTAATAGCCTTCCTCAGGTTGCTATAATTAGAAGTTTTATGATGGCCTTTTTCATTCACTTAGTTAAGCATGGCTTAATTTCCTGCCAGGATCTCTGTCCTGATAAGGTCATGGTTTTGCATCTAGTTCTACATCTTTGCCTGTATGTGCATCCGGAAAGTTGTGGGCCTGAACCTCATCAGCCCATCACTGGACCAGAGACTGGTATGGGTATTTTCCTCATGCATGCAGCATTGGTGAAAAATGTATACCCTGTAATAGAAGTCTAAAAAAAGGTTATGGTGAATCCTTGGAATTTTAAGTAAGTGAGAAGGGACCTGACTAAAAGGGTCAAGTTTGGACTCTATTTGGTATAGATCTGACATAAGGAAGTGAACATAAACTCTGATGGTCCCCATTTCCTCAGTTTTCACTTTAAGGGACAAGATATTATGTTGGGGACTGGAGTAGCTTGGTCTTGATGATCATAAACAATGCCTGATGTGGTCCATGAAAGAGAAAATGAGTCCCAATAGGGTAGAGGAGCTGTTGGCATAGAGCTTGTTGGCTCATTGCGAGGGCAGTTTGGAGAAAGAGTAAAGGAAGAATCATCCAATACATCAGACTGGTCCATGAGTCTATAAAGTTTAGCCAGGTGCATTCAGCAGTTTTGGCCTAGATTGAGGTTTTGGGACAGGGCCATGAAGGCTTAAACATGAGGAATCTCAGATAATTTGCACAGATTGTTAACAGAAGAGACCAAGCTATAAGACATTATTGTAACTAAGAGCTTTCCATTCAAGAGCCAGGCTTCCTGTTTCAGATGTTTATACTGAGGCCAGGCAACATTAAAAAGAATGCTAGAAGCTTCCTTTTCAAGGCCTAAGAAGAAAACTGAACTCAATTTTCTAGGATGCATCCTATAAATGAATTGTGAGGGATGGGAGCAAATGGCACCATTCTTAGAAGAAAATTACCCAGCTGTGGAGCTGAACAGCTAAAATAAAGGGTGCTATGGTTCAACTAAGGGGCGAAATGGCCTAAGGTTTAATCAGTGCAAGCAGGTGTCCACTTTGATGGGCAAGTCCCATCCACTGAAGGAGAACCAATACATTTCCTTGACTGAAAGAATGCCCAATGCTTCTTTCAAAAGGAAAGTCTCTGATGCCAAGTAGCCAATCCAGTCCTGAAAGTAAGGGACAAAAATTTGTACTCATCCTTTAGATTCAAAGCCTTCAGTCCCAGATAGTTCCAAACAGGTGGTCAGCCAAGAAAGAGGTGAGTAGGAGGCTTGATAGTAGGCTTTCAACCCTTGTGAAGGATAAAGGGAGCCCACCAAGATGGAACAGAGAGAATTACAGTCCTCATCCTTGAGGCAATGGATACTGGGTGTCTATGAACAATGCATTAGATGCCAACAGGGAGTTTCCCCAGCAAGGAATCTTCAATTTTCCTTGCATGGGTGAGCCATTCTCAGAAATCTAGAGATCAAGAACAAAAGGACTGAGAGTAATCTGGGACCAGCAATGTATTTGGATTCACCCGAATAAGCTGCCACTGCCTATTGCACCATAGAGTGGAGGTTGGTTCTCAACGATCAAAGGAGAAAGTCTCATGGGCAACCAAAATATCACAGGAAGCAATCAATTGAGGTCAGTGCCACAAGTGGTGAAAGATTTCACCAGAGCAGTTAGATAAAGTGAGTTAGATTTGCTGAACATGCTGTAAAGGACTAGCAGGCCTGATAGCCAGAGACTGCACAAGAACTACAATGTAAGAGGTGTATATATGGTGGCAGCTTCCTCATAGCTAGGCTGTTTGTTTCCTTGCAGTCCAATATTTTTTTCCAGTTAGATAATTTGCAGTTCTAGGTAGAATTGGGGAGCTTTAGTGCCATGAGCTAGGTTCTTTCCTGTTGCCCTGGGTGATCTCTACAACACAGATCAGTAATTACATATCAGCAAAAAAACACTGATGAAGGTTCCTTCAATAAAAATGAGTATGAATTTTCTTTTTCTTTTTTTATCTTTAAAGATTTTATTTATTTATTTGAGAGGTAGTTACAGACAGTGAGAGCGAGAGACAGAAAGAAACATCTTCTGTCTACTGGTTCACTCCCCAAATGGCAGCAATGGCCGGAAGCCAGGAGCTAGGTGTCTCTTCCCAGTCTCCCACGTGGGTGCAGGGGCCCAAGGACTTGGGTCATATTCTACTGCTTTCCAAGGCCATAACTGAGAGCTGGATTGGAAGAGGAGCAGCTGGGACTAGAACCAGCACCCATATGGGATGCCGGTGCAGCAGGCGGAGGATTAACCTGTACCATGGTGCAGGCCCCAAGTATGAATTTTCTGTTTCTGGATCAACTGTTATTTCATCAACAAATGGTATTGTGTTGTTCTGTAATGACTGGTCATATTTGCTCCTACATTGTTCAATGGGATTACAATAGTTACTACTAAATGAATTTTTGATTGATGGAGATGGTCTTTACATGTGAGATTCTCTTAAGAATTGAATTTGTAGACAAGGGGAAAGAGATCTTGTTCTAAGTTTATTCCTTTTTCCCCCCATGGAGAAAATAAAGGGGAGTACATATCAAATATTTTAGTTTAGATTCTAGACTTTTAACTCGTGCTACTGCATCTAAGAACATAGAAAATATATCTTGTATCTGAATGAGTTAAAAGCTGAAGCAACTCCAAATTGTTTTGAACCATGTTTTCACAATGTTAATTTATTTAAGCTGCTCGAACCTCATCTGAGATCACATCCATCATAATAACACTCAAGAACTAGGACACAACCTGTCATTTCAAAGAAATGCATGGAATGCTATATTTAAGACACCTTATTTTAAATTACAACAAATCTCTACAGCAAATAGCCCTTGCTCTTGAGCCCTGTTTCCTAATCTCCATTAAAATCCATCCTTTTCTCACTTACTGTTTTAATGAACACACCCACCCACTTACCATGAAATCATTATTAAATATTGATCAGAATCCTAGCTTCATCCAAAGGTATAGTATGTAGTTAATCATAGCTTCAAAGAGAAGCTTTTGTATTTTAAACACATTTTGAAACTTTCTAGGGCAAATCATGTAAAAATTAAGCCTTAGAATTTAAACTATGCCATTAGCAAAATGAGGCATATTTAAGCATAATTTGTATCAACATATGAAATTGGAGCATCACAGGAATGGATAAAAATTAACCTAGGAATGAAAAAATTTCCTCCTTTAGATAAAAATAAAATCTAAAAGCATTTGAGATAAAATCGTCCCGTATCCTTTTTTTATTTCTCTTCATTTTCTTCTATCTCACTGTGTGACTTACAGTACTTACCGTTTATGAAGACATTCTTTTATTTCATTATAAAATCCTTTGCCATCATTAGAAGAATAAACTAACGTCAAAAAACAAATTTGCCTGGACTCTCTAGGGGATCCAAAAATACCCCACAAAAATATGATTCTTTGACTTAACAATCATTGTTTAACTGAGTATAAGTAAGAAACTGCAGACACAGAACCAAAGCTCTCTTCTCTCCACCCATGTGGATAAAAGCAAAACACAAGTACTATCTGTAGAGGAGGTTTCTTCTCTTTCCAAGAGGAGCACAACTCTTGGACTCTTTAAAAAAAGAAAAGATTTACATTCATGTATTTGATAGAGTTACAGAGAGCGGGAAAGAGAGAGAGAGAGAGAGAGAGAGAGAGAGAGAGAGAGAGAGAGAGAGAGAGAGACCTTCTTTTCACTGGGTGAGCCAGAGCTGAGCTGAGCTGATCCAAAGCCAGGAACCAGGAGCTTCTTCCAGGTCTCTCATGTGGATGCAGGGGCCCAAGGACTTAGGCCACCTTCACCTGTTTTCCCAGGCACATTAGCAGGGATGCTGGATTGGAAGTGGAACAGCCAAGACTTGAACCGGTGTCCATATAGGATGCTGGTGCTGCAGGCTGGGGCTTTAATCCATTGCACCACAGCACCATCTCTCACTCTTAGCCTCTTACTCAGCAGAATTGGCTCTAGACTCTTAGCCCACAGACAGACTTGGAGGAAACTGCTTGTCAAACCTCACTAAACAGCTTATCTTTCTTTTTTTCAACTTATTGTTATTATTATTATTTTTTTTTTAGTGGGAATGTTTATTGCTGGGTTGGGGAAGACTGAAGGGCTGGGGGAAGAGAGAGAGAGGGTAAGAGAAAGGAGAGTAAGAGAAAGATCAAGAGAGAGGGCACCTGCTCAGGAACAGTTCCTGTTAAACCTTTGCCAGGGTGTGGGCAGGGAAATAGGAGCAGTGAATCCCATTAGGGTGGGGGCGGAGCTGACACCAGTGGTTAGGCCATGGGGATTAGGACCTAAGCCTGTGGGCCAGGGCCTAAGATGGTGAGTGAAGCATAGGTGGCACACAGATAAGACTGCCATTATACTAACATCCCCCCTCTTGTTTTTTATAAAGCAGGTGTTGTATGGGATTGAATCAGCCCCAAAAGTCCAGGAGGGGTGGAGGGTCAATGATCTGTCATTAGAGCTACTTCCTGCTGGCGTGGGGCAATGTCTCAAGCCGCTGTCTCCTGGGTGGGGAGCGGAGTTTATCTCTGTAGCAGCATTTGGTTGACTGCCTAGTTCCTGAAGGCTTTGCTTCATTCCATTATCACCTCCTATAAACACTTAAACAGACATAGTAACGTAAGACAGGGTGAGAATATAAACAGCTTATCTTTCACTAATTTCCCCATATATTTACCTTCCCTCAGTTTTCCATCCTTTAAAGACTATATTTCCTTTCATGGTTTTAGTTCTTCCGTACAAATTCATCATTCTTTGTTAAGAGGTTATATAAGCGAACAGTTCTAACTGCTTCTTTGAGTTACTTATTACTGAGTTTCTCTGTGTGTATGCAAGTTGCATGTATTAATAAACTGTTTTGGTATCGTTAATGTGTCTTTTGTCTGTTTAATTTCTATATCTCAGACACAGACACTAGAAGAATAGAGGAAAAGTTTTATTTTTCCTCCTCTGCGGCAGGGATGAAGGAGCATCTGAGGGCCTCGTGGAAGTGCTCTCTGTTGGTCCCTGTTCTTCTCATGCCATGTCACCAAGAAGAAGGGCATAGCAAAGAATTCAAAGATCTAAAAAACCTTTCTCTTTCCCATTATTTAGCATGCTTCCTTACACACACAGTGAGTAAAAGCAGTATTTTAAAGTCCCCTAAAATCAAGCAAAATACACTCAGTTCCCCTCTGCCCATCTTCTACAGGGCACAGTGGACACTTTCTTCAGTACAAGTAAGTGGGGGGAAATGTTTACACCAATGCAAACCTTTCTGTTGAGTACAGAGCATCCTATTCCCTTACATGATGCTGCATCTGAGGAGGTATTGTAGAGCTCTGTGAATCTCCAGTAAGTGATAGCAATGTGACTTTTTTTCTTAGGGATATGTAAATTATGATTGTCTGGGGGAAGTTCAACTGTCTCCCTTAGGAAAAACTCTTTTTATATCCAATTGCAAATTCATTTCAACATTCCCAATCTTCTTGGACTATCTTTTGACTCATTTTATATCTGTACCAGTTGTAATTTTCTTTCTTTCTTTAAAAATATCTCAACAGATTTCAACATGCCTTGACCCTACTTAAACCCACTGGCTGGAGCTTCAAAGTAATACCAGCTTAGCACTGAAGGATCTATATAGTCCTAGTACATCTCCATCAGGTCTTGCTCAGATAACGCTGAGTTGCTTGCAGTTGTTCTAAATCCTCCATGCTAATTCACTTTTCATGCCTTTGCACAGACTGCTCATTGTTTAAAATGTCCTCCTGTTCCTTACCATTCACAATTGTAGGTATAAGCATTTTATACATGTCATTGAAAATCTTGCTCTTGCAGAATCTCTTCCAGGAGAGCATTTCTTGATTCTTACTTCTGCTGCTGCCTCATCCACATCAACAGAAAATATTTAAGCCAGTTGAAGTTGGATTGATGATGGCAAATTTTATTCCTCTTATTATTTATTTAATGATTTAAATTAGGGAAAGGAGAATCTAGTACAGAACTGAGCTTAAGTTTAAATTCAGCATTCAGCATGGACAAATGGAAATGCATAGGCAAAGATCAGGTAGGAGTGAAGGGACAGAAAACTACTAAGAGGAGACATCAGGGTGAGGAGAGGATTATGGTTAAAACAGCTTGTCAAAACTCTTGCTGAAGGTAGACCAAAGTGATCAAGTACCAAGGGTAGGGGATTGGAATTTGGATCAGATATCAAAACTGACTCAGTTGGATGATGTCTAGTCAGACAAGGAAGTACAAAGGTTGGGGCTGGTCAAGCAATGAGCTCAGAGGATTCTCAGCAGTTTGATCAAGGAAGTTAGTTTTTTTCAGAGCTACTGTTGGTTCTAGAAAGCTAATGCAAGGCCTAGAATGAATGGGAGTGCTGAGAAATAGAGTAAATGAATCAGGAACAGTAATGGAGATAGTGTGTCCAGGGAAATAGAAGTGAGAGTTCCACTTCACTCCAGGTCGATCAAGAAACAACTAGAATATTTTTCTACCATGGACACACACTTCAGATTACACAGAAAAAAACCTGATGGTAACAATGAGATAAAAAATATGCCATAGGAAAAAATAGAAAGATAGTTTTGGGAAAGAACTCAGAGGGAGGAAGACAGAGCAGGCTTTTTATAGGCTTGGCTTCAAGTCTCAGCCCCACTAGTTACTAACAGGGTAATATGAGTCATTCACTTAACTCCGTTATGCCTAGGTGTCCACATCTGTAAAATGGGAATAATCACATGTCTACTTCCTTTGTCATTGTGAAAGTTAAATGAATCAACACACATAAGTTTTCAAGTAATTTCTTCACGTTAAATCACTCCATATTAATCAGGTTGTCACAACTGTTGTCAATTAAAATTGGGAACTTACAGAGAGTAAGTTAGATTCCACCTTGGATGAAGTTTCCACAGTGGAAATTCCTGGAAGACAGGTTTAAACTCTGGTCATAACATTAGAAAATGCTTCTTTGGTGGGCCAGGCAGTGTTTACAATGTATTTTCTGTCTTCTGTGGATTTGTAAGTCAAGATTGGATAGCCACATGGTGAGGCGGTTAATGTAAGAGTAGATGAACTAAATTTGAAATCCCTCCCAATTCTGAATCTGTGTTCCTCCTCAAGGCAGCTGCCATCACCTAATGAGCTTCACGTCTCACAACATATATGCTTTATGTAATAATGAATGTGCCTCCTTCCTCCTTTAGTCTGAGAGCTCTTGATGATGAGATCACTGTCAGATTCATCATTACTTAGCTTTTAATTCCCAGCAACTTAGTATCTTATACACGGCAGGGGCTCAATGCTGTAGGTTTAAATTATTGAGAATACACTTTTGTACCCAGGGGCAGGTTGTCTTTCAGAAAATCATCCAACCTACCTGTCCCAGCCTGCAAAGTGCACATGTCAGATGTTGCTAGAGGAAGCATGAGGCATATGTCTTATGCCACTTAATTCTTACCTTTATGAATTGTACCAGAAGTCAGCAGACTTTACAGTGATTTAGAGACATTCATTCAGAAAGAAAGATTGTCAACAAAACCACTGGCAGATCCCAGGCAGCTGAAACTCCAGAATCTCAGGGTCTGTTTTGCTCATTTAGAAGCAGGATAGACTATCAGAGGGGCAGGCCATCAATGCTATTGAGTTATAAGAGTTAACATTTGGGAGGAAACCCCACCACTCACTATACACAATAATTCAGAAAGACAGAAATAAGCAATGGTTCTCTTCCCCGGAGAATATTGATGTTCCCTAATATCATTGGCTACAGTTGTCAAAACCAAAGCTTAGGAAATCAATTAGAACAAGAAAGGCAGTTTAAGGAACTTGGATAAGAAAGAGAAAACCTGAAGCAAACAGTCCATCTGCATCGAGGTGATGGTGCTAAGAGTCCAAAAAGTATGTGAAAGGCAGATGGTTTAGCAAGTAGAATGTGGCCATCTGCAAAAATTATGCAAAATTACAACTAAAAATCAAAGTTCCACTTTACTAAACAGCTTCAAGACTGCTAGACACTCCAGTAAAGAGTTCTTATGAAGTGGTTGGACACATTTCTCTTACTATGCAAAATAAAAGTTGTGGAATTTTACCATTTTTACCTTCAGACTGGAAAGATGTCCAGAGAAGGAGGGAAGTAAGGTGACAATGACTACAGAGCAGAGAGGTAGAGAGCAAGAAAGTACAACATAACTAGTACTGAAACAGTATTTTACACTTCGTGTTTCTGTGTGGGTGCAAACTGATGAAATATTTACTTAATATATACTAAATCGATAAAGATAATTGAAAATGAATCTCGATGTGAATGGAACGGGAGAGGGAGTGGAAGATGGGAGGGGTGTGAGTGGGAGGGAAATTGTGTGTGGGGGGGGAAGCCATTGTAATCCATAACTGTACTTTGGAAATTTATATTTACTAAATAAAAAATAAATAAATAAAAAAAAAAGAAAGCACAGTGGTCATGCTAAAGCTCGGTCAGAACATTGGATTAGATTCCAGGAAATCATTCATTGTTCCATTTACACATGAGTGTTCTGTTAAGCACATTGCATGTGTCTGGTGCCCCCATATCCTTCCTCGCTTGTACAATGGGAGTAAGAATAATGTTTACCTTGTGTGTTGTTGTAAAGGTTAAATGAATGAACACCACCGAAAAATTTCTTCACATTAAATTGTTCAATTAACAACAACCATGCCATCATGACTGTTATCGCATACTTTGAGAACTGTCAGAGGATAATTTAGATTTCTCTTTGAGTGGACTGTCAATGGTGATTTCAGAAAGACAGATTTAATTTCAAGGACATAAATTTCAAACATGCTGCCTTATAGGGGTTAAGAAGGCCACACAAAGTACCTTTATTCATCAAGTTTACAATCTAATGAGGTCAGTGAACAAACTAGAGCATAGAATTGAGCCCTCATTGATATCTGCTTGCCTATTTGAGAGCCCATCTGGTAGCCATGAATTGATGTATGTGAACCAATAGATCAATCTTAAGTAACTATTAAAGGCAGCCTTGGCTCCTGTTTATAACATTATTGATGCTTTACAATTCTTTTAACTTTCATCACGGTGCACTGAATCCACGCTCAAAACTTTCTGAATTTTTATTGAAATTATTTAGGGCCTCTCCAAGAGGCTGTAAGAACAGTAGTAAAACAGTAGTAAAATTATAAGCAGTTTTTTATAACCTGTAACTAAAAACAGACTGTAACAATGATGAATTTTTTTAATATTCTTACTGTTTCAAGACTATTATATTAATAAGACCATCATGCATCACTGTTGTATTCCAACAGAACTATTAGTCTCTGTATCAGTGTTAGTGTAATTACAGCCTGATGGTTTACACCATCATACAAGCACTAAATATTTAATTAAAATGAGTACAGTATATAAATATTAATTTGAATGACTACAGACTTAAAACAGTGGAATCAATAATGAAAAAGTTCATTCATTTTGAATAAGAAAACAAAGGTATCAAATGATTTTAAAAATTCAGAATTAAAAGAAAAATATGGAGATTTTTAAAATAAAAATGTGAATAGCATCTTGTTGTATTTTGACCCTATTTTACAAAGCAGTCTTCTTTGTTAATATGGGGAAAAGATAAAGTGTCTAACAAGATACACAAGAATCTTTTCCTTTTATGTAGAAATGACAACTTGTTTGTCAGGGATTAGAGACAACATCTTTGCAATAATGTTGAGATTTGCCATCAAATATGTATTTCACAAATAGACCACTAGATTGGTGAACTCTTAATGATTTTTTTTATGAAATTTAAAGTCAAATAATTAAAAGAGACGTCTATTTCTCAGTCTGCAGGAGAAAAAGAATCAGCATATACAGGTTCTTTGGCTGATACTTTACGGGGAGAGAAATGAGAGGGGAGGGTTTGCTAGTTTAATCAAGTAAAGCTAATAATAATTTATCCTAATTATACATACCCTAGTTTTTAAGTATAAGAATAATTAACATAGCAATAACATTACTAATGCTTCTTGCACTTACTCAAGTTCATTTAATTTACCAAACAATTGAAAACACAAAAATGGACCTCCTACTTTCTCCCCTACAGATTTTATCCTAAATATCAGTTTTCTTTACAATATAGACTAACCTCAGTGAAAATCTAGTTCTCATTTATTTTGTACAATTTACCCAAGTTAACCCTCTATATTAATTTGCAAATAGACCACCTGTATGGCTTAGGAGGTTTCAAATCAGAATCTACCTTTAATTATTTACTTCCAGGGGAAGTAATAGCTCCTGTGGTGTGCATGGATAGCAGAAATTACTGTGATCGCCATTTTACACCTACTTCAATTGCTAAAGCCCTTTGCCTTGGTTGTGGTTTTCCTCGCAACAGGGGCACTGTATTTTCTGTAGAATGGTAAGACGTTAGTGCTTGTCCTTCAAAGAATAATTTCAGACCAAAGTGAAAGGATGGTTGTCGGATGTCAGGGTGTGGAGAATGGGAGATGCTGGTCAAAGGGTATAAACTCACTGTTTTAAAATGAGCAAATTCTAGAGACCAAATATATACCATGTTGATCATAGTGAAAAATATTGTATCATACACTTAAAGGTAGCTAAAAGAATATTTTTTCAATATTCCAACATGAAAAGCATGATAGGTATGTAAATTAGCTTGATTGCTAAACATTTCATAATCTATATAATCTATACATATATCAAAACATCATGGCCGGTAGCCGGCACACCAGGTTCTAGTCCCGGTCGGGGCGCTGGATTCTGTCCCAGTTGCCCCTCTTCTGGGCCAGCTCTCTGCTGTGGCCCAGGAGTGCAGTGGAGGGTGGCCCAAGTGCTTGGGCCCTGCACCCAATGGGAGACCAGGATAAGCACCTGGCTCCTGCCATCAGATCAGTGCGGTGCACCGGCCGCAGTGCGCCGTCTGCGGCGGCCATTGGAGGGTGAACCAATGGCAATAGAAACCTTTCTCTCTGTCTCTCTCTCTCACTGTTCACAGAGCCTGTCAAAAATTAAAAATAAATAAATAAATAAATAAAAATAAAAAACATCATGCTGTACACATTGAATATATAAATTTTATGTCAATTAAAACTCAATAAAGCTGAAAATTAATTAAGAAAAATATCAACTCTCCAACATAAAAGTGGGAGAAAATTTCCAGAACATTTACCTCCAAATTAAGATTTATCCAGGACAAAGTTCCACCTAATCCTTCTAGAAATTAACACCAAGGAGCTTGTATGAAACACCTTGGTCAACTGCAAAAATTTTTTCTGGGCTTCACATGATGCAGAGAACCCTAATTTTCTTTCAAATCTAAAGTGAAAAAGATTACATTATTTATACTCTCCTGGAGCAAGGGTGTTGCATAGACAGTAGGAGCAATATTGCCACATGAGTTTCCATGACCCTGAGCTCTTGCTGCAAAGCCCTGAGAAAACTCTTTCATCATGCTGAGTCACTTGCTCAGGAAGAGTGGATGGTTCACCCAATGAGATGGGGCAATCCTTCAACCTCACACATTAAAGATGACTTGTGTCTAACACTTCAGTCAGTGCTTGACTTAATTGCTTATTTGTATTATTTTACAAATTGTTTATTTGGAAGCAAATAAATCAAAACTTATACTATTGCATTTGTCATCTATTTCATAATTTCACCTTGATAAAGAGCAAAGTGATTTAAAATGATATTTAAAAGAAAATCATTTAATGATTTGAGATCCTATCCCATTTTCTTGTTCTTTAAAAATACATTAGACCTATGCAAAATGACTTTCTACTTAAAGTGAATCAAAATTTAGATTATGATCATGGAATGGAGATTATCTTTTAGGAAAAGTGTTGTAATAAGTCTCCAGGTGTTCTACAGTACCCCCAGCTCCTTTCTTGCTAACACTTTGCATAGTAGGCTCCCATCTGAGCAGGGGCTGCCCGGGAGAGGAACATGGAATGTATCTGCCCAAAGCCAACAAGAATGCTCTTAAGGACTGAGGATGAGCCACTCAAGACCAATATTTATTGATCAGACTTGAAAGACACTCACAATCGTCTAGGGAAAAGCGATAAACACCTGAATTCACCTCAGATCTTTAAAGCAATCTAATTTTTAGCAACAGTTGCTATTTCACAGGTGTGGGGAAAGTGTTTACTTTCATTGAACTAATTTGATCTAAATTGAGAAAACATTTAAGAACTGAAAAACACAAACAAAAAACAAGAGGCTCCTATTTTCCCAGGGCAAGAATAAAAAGGAAAGGCAAACAAAGCCAGATACAACATGCAGCTTAACATTTCAACCTTTTTCCACTGGCCTGACTAAATGATGTGTGTTCTAGTTTATTTTTCACAGAGTACAATTCCCAGGTGAAACTAAAATAATACATATGCTCATTCTGCTAGGAAGTAATTAAAGATGTCCTTTGCTGACAAAAACAAAGGTATACCTAGTATATAAACTTGCTTTTTTTTAGTTAAATAAATATTTTTGCCTAAATTATTTGGGAGTTGGCTTCCTCCTTAAAACAGGAGGAGATGATCTCTGAATTAAGAGATAACCTCTTTCTTCACAAAGAATTTAAAAGCTTCTGCTTCAATGGATCATAATAAATTCTCAAACGAAGGGAAAAAAGTCCATTTTCCTTTGTAATTACAACAGTGATGTGATCAAATAAATCATTGCTTTAAAATGTAGAGCACATACCATACCTTGGAGGAGGAAACATCAGACATCTATCTGCATAGTAAACAATGCGCACTTACAGAAGCAGGCTTTTCATAAGAATCACATTATAAAGTGCAATTTTTGTGCCTAATGATTTAAATCAAAATTTAAATAAAATCTACTGTGTTCACATTTCCCTACCCCCTCTCTACCTCCCACGGTACTTTTCTTCATGCTAAATAACCCAAATGTCTTTAGCTTTTCCTCAAAGGACCCATTCTCTAAACTAATCATTTGTAGTCACTCTCTTTTGAGCTCTCTCCAAGATTTCTACATCTTGCTTCAAACAAAGGGCCCCAGATTGGACCCTGTGCTCCCATAAACGCTTGATGAATGTTGGTCATAAGGAGTTCCTCACAGTCTCCCCTTCTCAAATAAGAGAACAGCCTCGACCGCACAGCTTCCTAACCATCGTCCAGCTGGCCCCTGCCCTGATCCCTCTCCTGGGCGATGGGTAGAAACCCTCATTTTCTGCCTTTCACTTAAACTTCTGATTGCAGAAACAGTAGCTGCAGCTACTTCTCAAACACCCTCTGCGTGTCGACTCCGGTGCTGGGCACTGATGCCACCTTTTGAAATATTAAGCATTGCTCTTTTCCTTGTTATGAGACCAGACTAAGCAATCTCTCCAAAGCCGCAGAGCCAATGGGTAGGAAAGGGAGGGTTCACACATAGGTTTAACTGATGCCAAAGCTCCCATTCACAACAAGGATTTTTACCGACTTGGAAGGGGCTCAGAACATGGAATTCCAAAACACGCCATTGTGGCATAAGGATTCTTCTGAGATGAAGACAACTGAGAAAAAGCAGACTCGGGATGAACTTCTGCCCTGTTCCTCTCTACCGGGAATGGCAGAATTGTTTGTGATCACTGGAGACTCTTCATCCAGAGTTGGCACCAGAGAAATCTCCACTTACTAATCATCCCTTCTCTTGCACTAGTTTCCCCATAGCTTTACCTTTTTTTTGTGGTTTTCTGTCGTTAGAGCCCTGAAGTCCTTTCGTCTTATCCTTTCTCTACATGCATTATTCTTTACTCAGGTACCATCTAAGCCCAAGCTCTAACCACTCCTTTAAAATATTCAACAAGTGTGTGATGCATGTGTTAAGGACCTTGCTTGTTTTTCTCTTGTTAATCTGTCTTTTGTCAGCCTAAATTGCAGAGCACTAGCCAGAGAACCTGGATGGAGTAGCGGGGGGTGAGGGTGGGGGGGATTTATCCTGCCCCGCAACTCCTACGTTCTGTCTCATAAAAATCGTACAAGAAATCTCAAAACAGAGCAAGTTTTGAAACTCTCCACATAGCAGAATTATTTAGTCGAGATGGTCGCCCTCGTAGTGTAACACCCCAAACCACACGCCAGAGAAGTACTGGCATGAAGCCAAGTGCCTATGTTCTAGCGAGCATTTCAAGAATGAAGATTAGCAAGTGCTGCTCTGGCGCCCTCCCGTGGACAACGTTATGTGAGGCGACCCACATAGGCAGAGAGCGACCACCTCAAAAAATGGCTTAACTGTCCATTTAAAAGCACAAACACGCCGTAACCTAATGCAGCCAAGGACATGATCTAGTTAACCTGGCCAACAAGTTAACTTGTTGATATTCTTAAGTGCATGGGTCAGTTTCATTCTGTATCTTTAATAACTACTAAATCAATGAAAATAAAATTAAAAGTGTAAAGAATTTGTGGAGCACATGAAATATATATATTGGAAATCAAAATTTGCCTCTTGACATCTGATCACTTATTGATTTGTGTTCTACTCCTCTGTGGCTCATAATATTTCGAGTTGTATATAACAAAGGTAAAATTAAAGACACAACATAGGCTAAATAGCATTTTTAACCAGATAGATAAAGGTAGGTCATTCAACTCTACAAATGAGTGTACAAGCCATTGGAGAAGTTCACTTCATTATTCATTCATTTCTTCATTGTTCATTTTGTACATGAATGTATTTCTTTCATTTAATTTAAAGACTTAGCCCAATCTAAATAAGATGATGTCTAACTCAATTTCAAAATCAACTCAACATAATGTGTATTTTAATTACATTATGAATGATTTCAAGTTTGTCATAAAGCATTTATCTTGTTTTTAATAAAGAATGTTCCTGATAATTTAAAGCCTTTAATTCTTTTTTTTAATGTATGTAACGAAATAAACTTCTCAGGGGCAGCAGCTGCGTTGCCAGGCTTCTGTCTCCCTGAATGATTTACGTATGGGTTTGGTTTTATCTGCATCTCAATGTAGTGATGCTGGCAACGTTAATGAAGAAATATTTAAGTATCTTTCTCCGGACTTTGATCCACCATTTAATTTATTCAAAATACTATGTTTGTATTCTTTTTAGTTTTTTGTTTTTGTTTAGATTTCTTGGATCCAAGATTACTGCTTCACTTTCGGGAGCTGATAGTTACAATTCATGACAGAAGACAACCCAACATTCAGTCTCTGCGTTTGACCCACAGATTCTGCCGAACAGATCAGCTATTCACAGTGAGTCCTCACCAGGACTTCTCCATTTTGTTTCTGCTCTCTTTTCTCCCCATCTTGGCTGTCTCCTCGCCCTGGGTCCTCCTACTCCTCCAGCCCCTTCCCAGCTGTCCTCTGCACTACCCTGTTGTAAATGACCCCAGTCTACCCTCAAACGGCATCCCCTTTCCAAGCCATCATGGTTCTATTTCATTATGGCAGGCAAGTTTGGCTTTGAGTGTGACCCTGGGTTTGAATTCCATTTCTAACACTGCAAATTGTAGTACCTGGAGAAATGTGTTACCTCTCTTTGCCTCATATTCTAACTGGAATAAGGCAATAATATTAGCACCCACCTCACACAACTGGGACAGTTACATAAGTCAGAACATTTCTACTTCAAAGGAGAATATTGGTATGTTGTCATTTCTCAATAATTACCTCTATGGTTTTCATGCTATCAATCTTAATTCTTCCTTCTTAATGTAATCAGGAAGCAAATAAGCCCTTATATAACTATTCATTTTTAATTTATTTTTATTCAACTTCTCAAACTTCTGTAACCCCAAAATAAGAGGGACCCTATGTGTTCTCATTTCTGCACGATATGAACAAAAGAAATGCAATCTTCAAAGGTAAAAAGGATTTTGATTTTTACTGAGGTTCTTGAAAAACTGCTGGAGGATTTGAATTTGAGAATGGTAGTATGTGATTGCAACAGAGAAGAATATTTTAAAATCCCTTTGTTTCCAGCTCTGCCATTTTCAATACCATTCCATGTATGACAGCTGCTCCCCCAAATGTTTTTCTCTTCGCTATGGCACAGTTTCAAACCTCAAAACTCCCCAAACCTAGACTGCAAATTTCATCATTCCACTAGTCCAACACCTTCTGTTTTTATATATAACAAATATTTATAAAGTTCTGCTTGTTTAGCTGTTCTCCGACTTAGCTGAAAATTGGAAATACATGGGGTGTGTTAAAAATACTGATGTCTTAGCCCCACCCTCAGAAACCCCCAAGTAATTGATCTAGGGTGCTGCTTGGCCTGGGACCCCTTCAGAGTTTCCCTTGGGATTCTAAGATCCAGCCAGGGTAAGAACCATGAGTCTTCCTTTCTGCTGTTCTCTCCAGTGTAAATCTAGTTTCGCCCTTTCTTACAACACTGATGCTCATGAGAGAGTTCAGGAGCTGGGAGTGAGGAAATGCCAAGTGTTCAATACCAGAATTTTCCTTAGGGGGAATGAGAGCGAAACCCACCCTGGGCACTTCTTCACATGTGGTTTTGTCACTGTTCCACTCTCCTCTTCTGTGCTCCAGGAGGACCTAGGCATTTTGCCCCTTATCTCTCCACCCCTGTTCACCAGCTGGCATTCTCACATCAACCTGTATTAGAAGAAGCATTGTTTGACTTCTCTTAGGGAACCTTACCCTTGCTGTTTCTACAGGTAAGTGACTCACACTCACAACGACACTCTGGCTTTGTAATGTCTGTAACACCCAAGTATATGTTTCTAAAGGCAGCTAAGATTCAAGACTGAGTGCTCTGTAGTAGGGTAATGCCAGGATCGTGACTCACTGTCCTCTATTTATTATCCACGAGACCTTGGGAATTGCCTGTAAAATAGGGTTGCTTGACATTTTATCGGCTACACCATGGTATGGGAGAAGGAAATTAAATCATTGCTTCGTGAATGTTTCAGTCTTATTATGTATTACTTGATGTCTGATGTCTCCCATAATAATTTACTGCAAACTTAGATTGGCATTTACTGTAAATTCACAGATTTGAATTTGCATCAGGTAAACTTTTTATAAAAGACGTTTTTTGCACAGGATTGTAATTTTCTAACACATTTCTTAAGGAGAATATGGACACCAAATGGGATACTGTGCTATTTTGGTTCCTACGCACTCTGAACAGAGCCAGCCGGGGGAGTCGGGGAAATGGCATCAAGTTCTGGAAACATCTGTGTCAAGTCTGTGTCAGGCCACCATAGCATCCCTCTCACTACTTCCAACCTTTACTTCCAGTCTTGTTCTCTGGGCAATGATATGGCTTGACTAAATGTCTCTGCTCAAGTGTCACTTCCTCAAACAGGACTCCCCTGATCTGTAACAGAGCCTCATCTCACTCTCTACCCCACCACCTACTTCATTTTTTCACGATAGGCCTTATTACTAACCAAGTATACACAATAGTAATAAATATTTCCTTCACTACAACATAAGGTTCAATAGGGTAGCTTTTTGAGGTCCTCATCCACTGCTGTATCCCAACATGAAAGCAATGCCTAGTGTGCTCGATAAACATTCAATGCATGTTTGTTGAGTTTAAAAAAATGTTTCAACTTATAATTGAAACTATCATTCTAATAGTCTGAGTATTTGCTTTTCATTTTAAGCAGAAGAAATGAGGCCCAGAGAGGTTAACTGATATTCCCAAAGCTCCCACTAAGAAATGGCAGAGCTATAATTGGATCCTCAATTACCTGCTCTGAATCCAGTGTTCTTGCTTCTATAGCAGGCTGCAAACACCACCCTTCAACTGTAGCCTCCGTCAAAGTTCTGTTTTTTATTTCTTCTACCTACAGACTTAATCCTATGAGCAATGAGAACATATATTGGTCGCAGATTTTAACTTAGAAAACCACTGAACAAAATGAAAATCACTCTAACTTAATGTCCATGAAATGTCACATGTAAATACTTAGCTCATACTGCAGTTACTCCTCCTCAACTCTCTTCTTCCCTGGTTGTACTGAAATTCAACTGGGCATGAGCTATGAGTCTCTTAAAATCTGCTTCCTGTGATTTCAGTCAGAGAGCTCTCCCAGAGTAAAAATACTTAAAACCAGCCTTGCCTGTTAAGATATCCAGAAGTTGGAAACCTCACAGCTGTTGCTAGATTTTTATATCCAAGTAACTCTAAAAAAGATAAGTTTTTGTTGTTTTTGAAATCTGGCTTTCTGGGCAAAATGGTGTCATTTTTGGTATCATGTCTGGACTTCAAATTCCTATATCTTTTTATTACAAATAAAGTTTTCAAACAAAATCCTTCCGTGAACTACTTGGGCATGTAGTAGCTAGCACTTGAAAATAGCAACAATAGTGTTTCTGTGCCCAGGTTTGGCAGTCTATTGACTTCAATTCAAATCATGTTTGCATCAGTGATTAACTGTGACTTGGGCAGATTTCTCAGATTCCCTAAACCCCATTTTCCATCCATATAAAGAGGAAACCACAATTGTTGCTAACCCCATAGCATGACTGTAAGAATTACGTGAAATCATAGATATGAAGTTTGCAATAATGCTGCTGACACACAAGAAATGTTCAGCCAAACAGCTCATTTATATTGTTACTATTATTATGACTAGTTACTGTTATTATGATTGCATTGTCACTGTTTATTGTCTCACATTCTCTCTCACCTTTTTTTTTTTCTTTTTTTTTTGACAGGCAGAGTGGTAAGTGAGAGAGACAAACAAAAAGAAAGGTCTTCCTTTTCCATTGGTTCACTCTCCAATGGCTGCCGCGGCCGGCATTCTGCGGCAGGCACATCACGCTGATCTGAAGCCAGGAGCCAGGTGCTTCTCCTGGTCTCCCATGCGGGTGCAGGGCCCAAGGACTTGGGCCATCCTTCACTGCACTCCTGGGCCACAGCAGAGAGCTGGACTGGAAGAGGAGCAACTGGGACAGAATCCAGCGCCCTGACTGGGACTAGAACCCAGGGTGCTGGTGCTGCAGGCTGAGGATTAGCCTATTGAGCCGTGGCGCCGCCCCTTTCTCACCTCTTAAGAACTACTGGCACATTTTCTATTCTGTCCACTTAGAAAAATTCCACAGGTTTAGCAATAGGAGATTCCAGGCCCCAGTTTCTGGGCAACTGAATGACTGCTCTGTTTTCCTGTGGGGAATCCCTGTGCTCTCTCAGAGCATCTACCCGAAGCATGTCTTTGTATCAGGACAGTCACTTTCCTAACTGTTCAAAGACCAACCCCTGTGG
This sequence comes from Sylvilagus floridanus, assembly GCA_949820135.1. Taxonomy (NCBI): domain Eukaryota; kingdom Metazoa; phylum Chordata; class Mammalia; order Lagomorpha; family Leporidae; genus Sylvilagus; species Sylvilagus floridanus. Next base: position 86,842,895 of record OX463225.1, on the reverse strand, counting down.
CAGTTCCATGCCCACTAGGGCTGCACTGGGGGAATAGGAAGAAAGAGAATCAAGAAAGAAGAGTCTCTTCTCTCAAAGTCCCCAACACTATTTCTTTAATACCTTTTCAGTTTATGAGATTTGACAAGGAAATAAAGGCATTGCTTCAGGCCATTCCAATCTCACAATGAAAGTATTCTCTTAAAATTGCTACATCTAGGAGAGCTTTTATATCCATGTCATTACTCAAGGAAAATTGTGAAGATATGGGGAAGGATGTAGGAGAAATCTTATTAAAGCATTCATAGCCCAAAAAAAGCTCTTGCTTCTTCATTCGAAAGACATCTCTTTCTCCTCATTTTATATCACTCATCAGAAATGTCATGATATGCTGAATGATTAGTACCCCTCCAAATGCTTTGAAAAAGTATGACTTTTTCAAAAAAGTGCATAAAGGAAAGCAAACTAGAACAACTTGCCAGTTGTAGTGTAAGAGTCATGGAATATATACTGAAATATGTGTATATAATAAACCCACAATGGTACCTAGATGGAAGAGAAGAAGCTGAAGGCATGGATTTGATTTAGAACACAATTCCGAAACCAGGAATGGGAATGCTGTTTTGAAATCCAATCTCACTAAAAGAAAACTTTAATGAATATCTTGTGCTGGCTGACAAAAATAATCGTGTGTGTGTGTGTGTGTGTGTGCTTGTGCATATGTGGGGGGGTATACACTCACTCCAAGCTCTTTAAGTAACTGCAATTTTAAAATACACAAACATATAAACATATATATATGTATACATATATATATATATATATATATATATACAGCAAATAGAAAAATTGTAGTACATGAAGTTAATATTAGGATGGAAAAATGAAGGCATCAGAGACAGGGATATTTTGAAAGAAATGTTTCTATTGCTCTCTTGTACCTTACTAGACACAACTGAGTAACATCTTCACACTTCTGGAAGAAAATATTTTTGAATTTAGATTTCATTCTTTCAAGCTGCCATTTAAAAGTGTGTGTGGGGGGTTGAAAATAAAACTTTTTAAGCTAATCAAAAAAAACCAAATGTTTGGGCTGGCGCCACAGCTCAATAGGCTAATCCTCCGCCTGCAGCACCAGCACACTGGGTTCTAGTCCCCTTGGGGGTGCCGGATTCTGTCCTGGTCGCTCCTCTTCCTGTCCAGCTCTCTGTTGTGGCCCGGGAGTGCAGTGGAGGATGGCCCAAGTCCTTGGGCTCTGCACCCGCATGGGAGACTAGGAGAAGCACCTGGCTCCTGGCTTCGGATCAGCGCCGGCCGCTGTGGCCATTGGAGGTGAACCAACAGGTAAAGGAAGACCTTTCTCTCTCTCTCTGTCTTTCTCTCTCTCTCTCTCTCTGTCCACTCTGCCTGTCAAAAAAAAAAAAAAGGAAAAGAAAAGAAAAAAAAACAAATGTTTGTCTTCACAAACATGTTCTAAAAATATTGCACCAAAGGTGGACTCCACCAAATGAAAAGAAAAATTAAAGTGTAGAAAAATTTCAAAGGAGAAACAAGCCAACTATGTGAATGAATCCAAAAGAACTTCAAAACAGTTTCAGAAGGAGAGATGCACAGCACATTTAGAACCCAACTGGCCCAGACAGAGATCTTTGACCATAATGGCTTCCCAAAGAACACAAGAGATTCCACTGGGCAGGTAATTTATTTGAAAGTTGCAACGTATGAGTGATAAAATAAGCAAGATATATTCTTTCTTTCTTCTTTTCTCTCTCTCTCTTTCTTTCTCTCTCTTTCTTTCTTTCTTCCTTTCTTCTTCCTCCCTTTCTTCTTTCCTTTCTCTCTTTCTTTTTTCTTTCTTTCTTTTCCTTCCTTTCTCCCTTCCTCCCTCCCTCCTTTCTTTTTTTTTTTTTTTTTTGGTTATCATCAATGACAAAAAAAGAGAATTAGAAATTTCAGAAAAAACAAAAACAAAGATTTCACCAGGGAAGCGATTTTCCAGATTTGAAGCAGAGGGAAGTGTGGCTTGAAATGGAAAATGAATCCACAGAGAAAATGAACTTTCAGTTGACTTTGATGCTGCAAGAAGCAAACGCCTTTGAGAAACAAACCCCCACAGGTTGGCAGGCTCCGCAACAGCGGCATTTCCTTCTCTAGGTGTCCAGTCACTTACTTGAATAAAAATGAGTATTATTTTCATAATCATCACTTTGAAAATGTTGTTTGTTTCCCATTTTTGTAATAAATGACCTCACAAAGTATAGAAGACTGAATTTCAAGAATAGAGAGCACACATAGCTGGCAGCAGTCTTGAATTGGGAGGAAGAAGAAAGGGAAAAAGTATTGACTGAGTGTTATTGCTTCATTTTAGGGGGATGAAGTCACACAGGGGGATGGGCACCATGATAATGTTAGATATTTCAGACAGTTGGTATACGGCACGGAGTGGAAAATCTTTGCAATTTAAGATGACATTCATTCTGTTACAGTTTTTTTTGTTTGTTTGTTTGGTTTTTTTTGACAGGCAGAGTGGACAGTGAGAGACAGACAGAGAGAAAGGTCTTCCTTTGCCGTTGGTTCACCCTCCAATGGCCGCCGCGGCCGGCGCACCACACTGATCCGATGGCAGGTGTCAGGTGCTTCTCCTGGTCTCCCATTGGGTGCAGGGCCCAAGCACTTGGGCCATCCTCCACTGCACTCCCTGGCCACAGCAGAGGGCTGGCCTGGAAGAGGGGCAACCGGGACAGAATCCTGCACCCCGACCAGGACTAGAACCTGGTGTGCTGGCGCTGCAGGTGGAGGACTAGCCTATTGAGCCACGGCGCCAGCCTTAATTCCTTCATTTTATGTAAGGAAAAGCAAGCAATACTGTCTAACATTTAGGATAGGTTGTTATATAGATATCTAGGCATATTATAATATAGCCATTTAAGTATAGTTGAAGTTCTTAATGAGGTTACTAGTAAATAGTAACTACAAGTTAATCAGTGGAAACTATCAATGTGAATTAGAATGTGAAGCAAATCTGCTAAGAGGCAGCTTCTTCTAGATGATGGATTTCCTGGGATGCAAGAAAAGTCCTGGATAAACTTAGACCAGTTGGTCACTCTAGAAATATAGCCATACTTTGTAGCAGAAAATTACTATAAAAATTATGAATCAAAACAAGAACTGTCTGCCGGCGCCGTGGCTCAACAGGCTAATCCTCCACCTTGCGGCACCGGCACACCGGGTTCTAGTCCCGGTCGGGGCACCGGATTCTGTCCCGGTTGCCCCTCTTCCAGGCCAGCCCTCTGCTGTGGCCCGGGAGTGTGGAGGATGGCCCAAGTGCTTGGGCCCTGTACCCCATGGGAGACCAGGAGGAAGCACCTAGCACTTGGCTCCTGACATCGGATGAGCGCAGTGCGCCGGCCGCAGCGTGCCGTCCGCGGCAGCCATTGGAGGGAGAACCAACAGCAAAAGGAAGACCTTTCTCTCTGTCTCTCTCTCTCACTGTCCACTCTGCCTGTCAAAAAAAAAAAAAACTGTCAGTATAATATATTCAAGAGTGATATTAAATAGCCAGTGCATTATTCTTTAAAGGCATAGGATTAAAGACCTAGTTATATCATTATTGGCTCTGTGATAATGAGCAAGTAAATAACCCCACATAATTATATGTACCCAACTAACTCATAGTGAATGTGATTCAAAACAACGCACATAAAGTGATTTAACCACACCTTGACACAAAAGAAAACTTCAGGAGCCATGTGTTATCCTTACAATCTCTTTCTGGAAGCCATTCATTGCAAGTGAAGAAATGCCCCATGTAAGGCATATTGGCTGCTTGATTAGTTGTTAAATACTTAAGGATCCTTGGAATGAATGTTAGCAACACACTAAAAACTTTTTGAAGACACTTATTTATGTCTGGCATTTGGAAAGAGAGATAAAGAAAAGCACTGTTCTCAATCCCAGAGTTTCATGGTACATCAATTTAACTCACATAAAATCAACTCCACTTTGGGGTGGGGCCAGATATTTAAATAATTCTGGCAAAGACCAACTATTTCCCTCAGTGCTTATACTGGATGGAGGGATGCAATCATGCCTGAAAACCTCTGTTCTGCTTGACAGAAACTTGCAAAAAACATTTATGTGTGTGTTTAAAATCTCTCCTGTGAATGTAACTTAAAATATTCCTGTAATCAGATAGATTAGAAGTATGGTTTTGTCAAAATACTTGGAGAAAAAAATTGAAGTATTAATTGAAGGTGATAGAAAGACGTTGACCAAAGAAGAGTTAATGTTTTGAGTGCTGATTTTATAGTCTTTAAAAAGACTCAAAAACAATTCAACTATTTTTGTTGAAATTTATTGACTTATGTGTTTTAAATTGATAGATAAAATTATATGTCAACATGGTATTTGAAGTGTATGTCCATTGTGGAATAGTTAAATCTAGCAAACTAAATATGAATTACTGCATGTAGTTACCATTTTGTGGAGAGAATACTTAATATCCACTCTCTTAGCATTTTTCAAGAATGCAGTAAGTTATCATTAACTATCGTCACCATGCTGTGCAATAGATCCCTTGAGCTTATTCTTTCTTTATTACTATAATTTTATATCCTTTGACAATATCTACCCAACACCTCAGCCTCTGGTAATCACCACTCTAATATCTACTTCCATGAGATCAGCTTTTTCAGATTCCTCATATAAGTAAGGTCTTGTGGTATTTGTCAGTCTGTGCCTGGCCTATTTCACTTACAATCTGTTTTCAGGGTCCACCTGTGTTGATACAAATCAGAGGATTTCCCTATCTTCATGCTTAAAAGGTATTCCATTGTGGATTTGTACCACATTTTCTTTATCCAATCGTCTGATGAGAGACACTTAGGTTTTTTTCATATCTTAACTATTATGAAAAGTGCTTCAATACACATGGGACTGGAGATGTCTCTTTGATAGATCGATTGCATTCCCCAGTATGGGGAATGTCGGATCAAATGGTAGTTCTATTTTTAACCTTTAGAGGATTGTAATGATGGCTTTCCATATGTCTTCACTAATTTAATTGATACCGATAGTTTCCAATTATTTCTTTTTTCTCCACATCCTCATCAACGTTTGTTATTAACTTTTGTCTTTTTGATAATAGTTACTCTAACAAGAGTGAGATAATATAATTTGCATTTCCCTGATGGTTCATGATGTTGGGCATTTTTTTTCACATATATGTTGGCCATTTGTATGTCTTCTTTTGACAAATGTCAATCCAGTTTTTGTCCATATTTATGTTCTTTGCTTCTGAGTTGTTTCCATTTTTTAAAACATATTGGGATATTATATTTTACCACATGCATAGTTCACAATTTTATTTCCATTCTGTTAGTTTTCTCCTCACTCTCCCTGTGCAGAAGCTTTTTATATAGATGTAATACCACTTATGCCACTCCCACTTGTCTTGTTTTGTTGTTGTTACATGTGACTTTCAGGTCACATCCAAAAATCATGACTCAGACCAATGCCTGACCTATTTTAACTTTATGAGAACAGATCACATGGTCTTGGTCATAATTGAAGCCTCAGTGCCAGGCACACAGTCAGCTCCCAGAAAGTTACCTTTTAAATCATTGAAGATTCACTGAACAGGAATCAAAGGGCAGACATCACGTTTCCCTGGCCTGGAAGCTGTGGTGATCCAGGACAGTCAGGACTCTGAAAAGTCTGTCTTTCTCTTATAAGCCTTTCACCTTTGACAGGACATATCATGAGATATGTCCTCCTAGCAGTGTGGACTGAAATACCTGAACCTGTCGACGTGGAGGCTTCCCCAGGAGTGAACAGAGAGCCAGTGCTGCCCTTCTGTCCTCTAACTGAGGACCTCATCCTCAAATGGCTGCACACTTCTTGAGAATCACACATACATTAATTCTATTCACTCAGCAGGGAAGCTAGGAGCCTATTTTCACTGGTGAAGTTCTCTGAGCATTCACAAACGAACGGCAGTCCCTATCCTCAAAGAGCTTCCAGGGAAAAGGGAAAGATGGAAAGCTATGTCAATGATGGCCTCACCGTGTAGCTTTCTGAGAAAGGACCTCATAGGCAAACCAGTACACTACCGGGAAACACTGCGGTAATCTGGGATTGCTGCTAAGAATTGGACTCAAGGGAAGCCCACTTTGGCTTGCCACCAAAACTGCACCAAGAGAACACAGAGTGAAAATCAATCCCCAGAATGGGAGCAGATGGAGAAAGGCCAGGAAGCGAAGGGAGAAAATGAAGGTAAGCAAAAGGCCAGAAGCTTGGAGTTGGGTGCCGACTGGGAGGCAATCATGGGTAGGACCTGGAGCAGGAAGATTCTATTTTTAAAAGCCTCATTCTGAAGTTTTTACTCCTGGAATTTGGGCCGGGAAGATCTGATGAGCATTTCAGAAAGAGTTAAGGATGGGGAAGAGAGCTGTAAATGGGCAAAGGACCTAAAAGAAATTCACAAAGTACTTTTGCATATTTTAAGATGTAAGTTGGAATGAGAAACAATGATTTTATGTGTTGAAAAATGAGCATACTCCCTAATATTTGACAAAAATGTTTGCATTCATAATTTCCCTTGAAGAAAGTTAAGAAATGAGAATAATGGTTCTGCAAAACCAAAAGAATGCTGATAGCTCATTATCCAATGAACTGATATAAATAAATTAAGTAAATCAAGCTAAATGAGAGTCAGCAACTGAACACAAGTAGAGAAACGGTGTTCATTGCTTTGGGTTTGGTTTTGCCTTGTGAGTTTTTTTTTTTTCTGTTTTCTCTTCAAAATAATATAATCATGATCCTCAGTGTCATTGAGAAACCATAGGTCGGGAAGGTCCACAGAGTCCCTGACCCTGACACAGGAGTCGCAAGGCAGTGGAGATGACCTGGACTTTAAAGATGGAGATGGCCAAGCTGGTTCTGGAAGCCTCTCTGTCTCCATGAAGCCCCCCCAGTGCTGCAGTCTGAAAGCAACCAGCCCTGTCTTGACAGCAAATAGCACCATCCAACCTCAGAACAACTTTTCAGAATAGGCAAGAAGAAACGAGCTACTATCAGGAGTACAGACTGAGGACTTGCTTGTCTTGTTTCCATGTGAAGTTGGTTGTCATTTCTCAGCCCCCACACCTGAAATACACCAGGAATGATTCCTCTTCAGGCAGCTACACATTGGGATGACACATGAGCATCTCTTAAAAGACTGAATACAAAATTCAGAGCAAGTATGAGCAATTTTTCACTACCAAATTCACAACATTTCATGAAATTCTTGTTTGATCAGATTATGTCAAACTTGACACAAGGTTAGCAAGCCAAGTGCTTGGTCTTTTGCATATCATAGTACTGGATCTCAACTCATGTAATGGCTACTTTACATACTTTGCAGCTGATCTGATATCCAGTTTCAGCCCCACCTTTGCATTCTAAGAACATTTTCATGTTAGAGGTTCATTTTCACATATCTTAAAAAAGCTTAAAATGTTCAGGTTGCTGTAATCATATTGTGAATTTCTTCCTACCATTAAACAGACTTGCCCTACAAATTCTCCAAACAAAAATGTCTGAAAGAACAATTTAGCAAATATTTCTTTTATAGTAAGCAACAAAGTAGTTTTCCAATTATAGTTCTAGTAGAACTATGTGTGAGTGTATGTAGGTATGTGCATCTTAAATTTCAATGTGCATTGCATAAATTTTGTTAATCTTACAGAATCTGGCCTTGAATTTGATGTTCAATAATAGTTAGAAAATGTACTTTGCCTACAGAAAATTATTGTTTTGTAAAAATATAAGTTGTAATGGCAGAGTACTTTAATGTAGGTCTTATCATTAAATATATAACTGTTTCCAGGCACATTCTCTGAACCACAAGTGAGAATGGACAAAAATATGTGATTACAATAACATAGATTATGTTTGCAATCATAGCTCTATGGCTGTGTAACGTGGAATGAAAGTACATTAGAGACTTGTCCTTTAAAGCTGCAATGTTATGTTAGTAAAAAAATACCTTGACTTTACTACCCATGTGGAGTATTTTATGAGATTCAACTCATCCACACAATCAAGATCTCCCTGAGCAAATGTGTACCAATAGACGCCATGTAAGTTAGTAATCAGAGATGGTTGTTCTTAATCAGGTAATGTTGGTTTTAGTCTCTCTAAAAAGATAATAAAAAACACATACTGATTAAAGAAAAACTAAAATAGTAAAGCAATAACTACATCATCAAAGTCTTAATAGTGTCTCAAAAGGGGTTCATCACAGAAAGGTATTTATGGGATTTGGGTTCCTGAAATGACTAATAATTTTAAGGCAAATCTTAAAAGATGAAGTGTCTGATAGAGGTAAGACGGTGGAATAGCAACAGGGAGGTCTTCTCTAGGCTCCGCCAACTTAGCAAAAAAAAAGTGGTGAAGTCATACTTTCAGGGAAAAGTTACAGGGAAAACCGCAGTGGGAGATCTTGCAAAAGCAGTAAAAATGGCCTGGATCTAAGGGGAAGACACAGATGTGTAGCAACCAGCATGGAGCACAACAAAAGAATCAGCAGCCTGCCCCAATAGAAAGGTGAGGTCAGAATGCACCAGCTGTGCTGTTCCACTGTTGATACAGCTGCAGGGAGAGACTAGTATACTATACAGTGCTTGAGTCCCATCCAGAACCTTCAGAGGAGCTGAGCAACTGCTCACCCTGGGAAGAGAGGAAAGCAACAGACATCTCTCTCCACTTCTTCACCTGCCACACCAGTGCTCAGCAACTAGAAGTCTAGTGCCATTTCAGACATAAACAAGGATGGTAGAATTGGGAAGGAAGAAGATGGCGGAATAGGAAGGCAGCACACTGATAGTCCGGGGAGAGACAGTTTAATAAAAGTGGAGATACTGCAGGTTCAAGGAAGAGTAGGGGAAGAAACAGCAGAGGAAACTCTTTCGTAACTAGTGATTCACAGTGGACCTGCGTGGAGAGCGTGGGAGCCTGCAGTTCGGTACACCAGTGGCAGACTCAACGCACCAGCGCTGGAAGGTGAGGTGAGCCAAACCTCAATAGCCCGAGACACTGGCAGGGAAGCAGAGAGAGGAGACTAGAGCGAACAAGGCTTGAAACCCTGTGGGGAAAAGTTCACCAGGCTAACTGGAAGAGAGAGAGAAAGAAAAAAGTGACCGATATGAACACAAGTTTCTCTCTCTCCACCCACCTCTCAAAGGTGAGCAAGACAAAGAGCAGGCGCCATTTTGGACATACGTCATAAGCAGGGCGACCTCAGGTCTGCACCGGCCCTGAGCCGAGCAGAAAAACCTGACTCTGGGCGTGGGGGTGAAATAACAGGAGATTAGAACCTAATGAATGTGTGGTGCTAATGAACTGAGACTGTGAAAAAAGAGACTGTGGGGGAGAGAACTCACGGAATTCACCACGTGAGTACTCTCCAGAGACACTACAGTTCGGTAGCCTTGGTAGCCCAGTGGTGAGACTGCAGAAGAATTTGAACCCACACTGAAGGCTGCAGAGATTCCCTCTGTGGTCCTTGGGAAAGAGCTTCCGATCTCTGGCTCCTGTGGGTATATCATTTGCCTGCTAACCACCCCCAATTCCATTCAGCTCTGTGGAATTACTTCCCTTTTGAATCAAAAATAAAGAAAGAAACAGAGAGAGATTTACCACGCCTAACCTGGGAGTGTCACCTTTGGCACACACTCAACCCTGAGGAACCAAACAGAGCTATCAGGCCACACCCATCTCAAGCCTCTAAGGCTCCATTGAAAGCTGACAGTCCACTTATCTAGAGTCATAGTATAACAAGAAAAAAACGCCACAGTGAAGAAACCAATATGCCAAACAACAAACACAAAAACCAAGGTAACAAGAACAAGGAAGACACTATGATGCCCCCAAATGAAAAAGACACTCCAATTCAAGATTATGAAGATGATGAGATAGAAGAAATGCAAGAAGCGGATCTCAAAAAATTGATAAGAACACTAAGAAGTACAAAAAAACAAATTCTTGAACTACAGAAATCCTTAATGGACAAGGTAGAAAATCTCTCTCGTGAAAATGAAATATTAAGGAGGAATCAAGCTGAAATGAAACAACTAGTAGAACATGAAACTGTGATAGTGACCAGAAATCATAAGGAAATGAATAATTCAATAGCTCAAATGACAAACACATTAGAGAGCCTTACAAATAGAATGGGTGAAGCAGAAGAGAGAATATCGGACTTAGAAGACAGAGCACAGGAAAATATACAGTCAAATCAAAGACAAGAAGAGGAAATTAGAAATCTAAAATATATTGTTGTGAATCTACAGGATACTATTTAAAAACCCAACATTCGAGTTCTAGGAGTTCCTGAAGGCATGGAGAGGGAGAAAGGATTAGAATGCCTTTTTAGTGAGATAAAAGCAGAAAATTTCCCAGTTTTGGAGAAGGACAGAGACATCCTAGTACAGGAAGCTCATAGAACCCCTAGGAAACATGACCAAAAGAGATACTCATGACGACACATTGTAATTAAACTCACCACAGTGAAACAGAAAGAAAAGATCCTAAAATGTGCAAGAGAGAAACATCAGGTTACTCTCAGAGGAGCTCCAATTAGACTCACAGCAGACTTCACATCAGAAACCCTACAAGCTAGAAGGGAATGGCGAGACATAGCCCAGGTACTAAGAGAGAAAAACTGCCAGCCCAGAATATTATATCCTGCAAAGCTCTCATTTGTGAATGAAGGTGAAATAAAGACCTTTCATTGCAAACAGAAATTGAAAGAATTTGTTGCCACTCGTCCAGCCCTGCAAAAGATGCTTAAAGATGTGTTACACACAGAAACACAGAAACACAGCCATCAACATGAAAGAAGGTAAAGGAAGGGAACCTCACAGAAAAAGATCACAGGGAATTCAAAGCATACATTTGGATAAAGAAATGATGGGATATGTACTCTATAGAATACTATACAGCAGTCAAAAACAATGAAATCCGGTCATTTGCAACAAGATGGAGGAATCTGGAAAACATCATGCTGAGTGAATTAAGCCAGTCCCAAAGGGACAAATATCATATGTTCTCCCTGATCAGTGACAACTAACTGAGCACCAAAGGGGAAACCTGTTGAAGTGAAATGGACACTATGAGAAACAGTGACTTGATCAGCTCTTGTGCTGACTGTTGTGTACAATGTAATACTTTATCCATTTTAGTATTTTTTTATTCTAGTACTATTGGTTGAACTCTGTAATTAACAAACAATTATTCTTAGGTGTTTAAATTTTAACTGAAAAGTGATCCCTGTGAAATATAAGAGTGGGAATAAGAGAGGGAGGAGATGTACAATTTGGGACATGCTCAATCAGACGTGCCCCAAATGTTGGAGTTAGAATCATGCCAGGGGATTCCAATATAATCCCATCAAGGTGGCATGTACCAATGCCATCTCACTAGTCCAAGTGATCAGTTTCAGTTCACAATTGATCACACTGATAGGTCTAAGAGTCAAAGGGATCACACAAACAAGACTAGTGTCTGCTAATACTAACTGATAGAATGAAAAAGCGAGAGAATGATCCAACATGGGAAGCGAGATACACAGCAGACTCATAGAATGGCAGATGTCCTAAATAGCACTCTGGCCTCAGAATCAGCCCTTAAGACATTCGGATCTGGCTGAAGAGCCCATGAGAGTATTTTAGGCATGGAAAGCCAAGACAGTCTGGAAAAAAAAAAGAAGACCTAAATGAAAGATCTCTGTGAGTGAGATCCCAGTGGAAAGAATGGGACCATCAAAGGAGGAGGTACCTTTCTCTGAAGGGAGGAGAGAACCTCCACTTTGACTATGACCCTGTCAGAATAAGATTGAAGTCGGCAAACCCTAAAGGCTTCCATAGCCTCGGCAACTCATGACTAAAGCCTAGGGAGATTACTGATGCCATAAACAAGAGTGTCAAATTGTTAAATCAACTTCAGGAGTCACTGTGTACTTACATCTCATGAGGGATCTGTCCTTAATGTGTTGTCCAATGTGAAGTAATGCTATAACTAGTACTGAAACAGTATTTTTACACTTTGTGTTTCTGTGTGGGTGCAAACTGATGAAATCTTTACTCAGTATATACTGAATCGATCTTCTGTATATAAAGATAATTAAAAATGAAAAAAAAAACTTGGTGTTAAATTGGAAATTGCATAGAAAATTAATCAATTTAGAAAATATATATCATGTAGGATCTCTGTCCTTAATGTGTTGTACATTGTGATTTAATGCTATAACTAGTACTCAAACAGTATTTTTCACTTTGTGTTGCCATGTGAGGGCAAACTGTTGAAATCTTTATGTAATATGTACTAAACTGATCTTCTGTATATAAAGAGAATTGAAAATGAATCTTGATGTGAATGGAAGGGGAGAGGGAGCGGGAAAGGGTAGGGTTGCAGGTGGGAGGGAAGTTATGGGGGGGAAGCCATTGTAATCCATAAGCTGTATTTTGGAAATTTATATTCTTTAAATAAAAGCTTTATAAAAAATTTAAAAAAGAGACAAAGAATGATTAAGGGATCAATGCAACAGTAAGATATGACTAAAATAAATTTATATGCACCAAATTACAGGGCACCTGGTTATTTAAAAGATCTGTAATGGATCTAAAGGGAGACATAGACTCCAATACAATAATGATGGGGGACTTCAACACCCCAGTTTAATCAATATCAAAAACCATGTGATATCTCAACAGATGCAGATAAAGGATTTGACAAAATCCTACATCCTATTATAATGAAATACTTAAGCAAATTGGGTATAGATGGAACATTCCTCAATATAATCAAAGCAAGTTATAACAAATCCACAGCCAGCATGCTACTGAATGGAAAAAAAATAGAGGCATTCTCATTAAGATCCGGAACCAGCCAAGAATGCTCACTCTCAACATTGCTGTTTAATATAGACCTGGAAGGTTTAGCCAGAGCCATCAGGCAAGAAAAAGAAATCAAAGAGATTCAAATAGGGGATGAAGTGTAAAATACTGTTTCAGTACTAGTTATAGCATTACTTCACGTTGGACAACACATTAAGGACAGATCCCTCATGAGACGTAAGTACACAGTGACTCCTGAGGTACTGATGTACTGTATTTCTACACTTTGTGTTTCTGTGTGGGTGCAAACTGATGAAATCTTTACTTAGTATATACTGAATCGATCTGTATATAAAGATAATTGAAAATGATTTAAAAAACTTGGCGTTAAATTGGAAATTGCATAGATATTTAATCTTTTTTTTTTAAAAAATCATGTAGGATCTCTGTCCTTAATGTGCTGTACATTGTGAATTAATACTATAACTAGTACTCCAACAGCATTTTTCACTTTGTGTCCCTATGTGAGGGCAAACTGTTGAAATCTTTACGTAATATGTACTAAACTGATCTTCTGTATATAAAGAGAATCTTGATGTGAATGGAAGGGGAGAGGGAGAGGGAAAGGGGAGGGTTGCGGGTAGGAAGGAAGTTATGGGGGGAGGAATACCTGGGCTCCTGGACCAGCTTCAGTCATTGTAGGTGTTGGGGGAGTGAAAAGTGAAACCTGATTAAAAAATTCAAAATTAAAAGACTAATATAAAAAAAAATAGGGAATGAAGAAGTCAAACTATCCCTATTTGCTGATGACATGATTCTATATATAGGGGATCCAAAAGAGACTCCATGAAGAGACTATTGAAACTCATAAAAGAGTTTGGTAAAGTAACAGGATATAAAATCAACACACAAAAATCAATAGCCTTCATATACACAGACAATGCCAAGGCTGAGCTTGAGCTTCTAAGATCAATCCCATTCATAATAATAATAATAAATTCCTTGGAATTAATTTAACCAAGGAAGGTGTCAAAGATCTTGTGAGGAAAGTTACAAAACCTTAAAAAAATAGAACAAGACATTAATAAGTGGAAAAATTTTCTATGCTCATGGATTGGAAGAATCAACATCTTCAAAATGTCCATACTACCAAAAGCAATATATAGATTCAATGTGATAGCAATCAAAATACCAACAACACTCTTCTCAGATCTAGAAAAAATTTCATGTGGAAACACAAGAGATGCAGAATAGCTAAAGCAATCTTAACAACAAAAACAAGGCTGGAGGCATCACAATATCAGACCTCTAGACATAGTACAGGGCAGTTATCATCAAAACAGCTTAGTACTGTAGACCAACAGAGCAGAATAGAAACCCAAAAAATAAATCCACATATCTACAACCAACTTACATTTGACAAGGGAGCAAAAATCAACTCCTGAATCCAAGACAGTCTCTTCAACAAATGGTTCTGGGAAAACTGGATCTCCCCTCTCAGAAGTATGAATCAAGACCCATAACTCACACCTTACATAAAATCCACTCAAAATGGATAAGGGACCTAAATCCACAATGTGATATCATCAAATTACTAGCAAATATTGGGGAAACCCTGCAAGACATGGGCATAGGGCAAGACTTATTGGGAAAGACTCCAGAAGCATAGGTAATCAAAGCCAAAGTTAACAAGTGAGATTCCATCAAACTGAGGAGCTTCTGCACTGCAAAAGAAACATTCAGCAAAGTGAAGAGGCAACCAAAAGAATGGGAGAAAATACTTACAAACAATACAACTGACAAAAAACTAACTTTGAAAATCTATAAAGAACTTAAGAAACTCAACAAGAACAAAACAAACAACTCAATTAAGAAATGGGCAAAGGAACTGAACAGACATTTCTAGTGAGGAAATTTAAATGGTTAATGAAATAAATGCTCAGGATCACTATCCATCAGAGAAATGTAAATCAAAACCATAAAGAGGTTTCACCTCACCCCTATTAGAATGGCTCACATACAGAAATTAACAAACAACAAATGTTGGTGAAGATGTGGGGAGAAGGGTACCAGTCACAAAAGGACAAATACCTTATGGTCTTTCTGATCTGTGGTAACTAACAGAGTACTTAAAATGTAGTCTAACGGAGTGAAACTGACACTTTGAGAGGCCTTGGTTTTGAACAGCCCTTGCCTTGACTGTTGTGGAACAATGTTTTCTTTTTTTAAAAAACTTTTATTTAATGAATATAAATTTCCAAAGTACAGCTTATGGATTACAATGGCTTCCCCCGCATAACTTCCCTCCCACCCGCAACCCTCCCCTTTCTCGCTCCTTCTCCCCTTCCATTCACATTGAGATTCATTTTCATTTCTCTTATATACAGAAGATCAGTTTAGTATATATTAAGTAAAGATTTCAACAGTTTGCACCCACATAGAAACACAAAGTGAATAATACTGTTTGAGTGCTAGTTATAGCATTAAATCACAATGTACAGCACATTAAGGGCAGAGATCCTACATGAGGAGTAAGTGCACAGTGACTCCTGTTGTTGACTTAACAATTTGACACTCTTATTTATGGCGTCAGTAATCTCCCTAGGCCCTAGTCATGAGTTGCCAAGACTTTGGAAACCTATTGAGTTCCCCAACTCTTATCATATTTAGACAATGTCATAGTCGAAATGGAAGTTCTCTCCTCCCTTCAGAGAAAGGTACCCCCTTCTTTGATAACCCGTTCTTTCCACTGGGATCTCACTCGTGGAGAGCTTTAAGTCTTTTATTTTTTTCCAGAGTGTCTTGGCATTCCATGTATGAAATACTCTCATAGGCTCTTCAGCCATATCTGAATGCCTTAAGGGCTGATTCTGAGGCCAGAGTGCTATTTAGGACTCTGCCATTCTATGACTCTGCTGTGTATCCTACTTCCCATGTTGGATTGTTCTCTCCATTTTTGTTCTATCGGTTAGTATTTTCAGACACTGTTCTTGCTTATGTGATCCCTTTGATTCTTAGTCCTATCATTATGATCAATTGTGAACTGAAATTGATCACTTGGACTAGTGAGATGGCATTGGTACATGCCTCCTTGATGGGATTGAATTGGAATCCCCTGGTATGTTTCTAACTCTGCCGTTTGGGTCAAGTCAACTTGAGCATGTCCCAATTGTACATCCCTTCCCTCTCTTATCCCCACTCTTATATTTAACAGGGATCACTTATCAGTTAAGTTTCAACACTTAAGAATAACTGTCATTTGGGGAATGAACCATTGATGGATGATTCTCTGTTGCTCTTCCTTTCTAATAAATATATTGAAAAATGTGTGTCCTTCCTACATGTCAGTTTATAATCTACACCATTAGACAAAGTCATGTTCATGATCTTTTTGGAATAGGCTCATCTCTCTTTGAGTCTTATTTGAAGCTGCTGTGGAACAATGCCTTTGAGGTTCTTGGAAGCCCTTTTTCTTACTGGAGGGTGTGTGTGAGGCATATTTTATGATCCTTAGAAGACATTTTGTCTAGTTGAAATGATCTTTGAGGTGCTGACTTAAGAGTTTCTGAGGTCTTAATAAGGGATTTTACTAGTCATATTCTTAGCTTTCCTATTTCCTGATAATACTTTGAATTTGATCTTTGCCATAGGCTATTTCTTACTTTAAGAACCTTCTTCTGGCTGGAAAGGCTATCTGGAGCTCTACAATTCTTCTAAATCCTATTTGAAAATTGAATAGTTCATTCATCTCTCTCTTCTCACGTTTTATTGTGAGTGGCTAGAAGAAGTCAAACAGCATCTTCATCACTCTTTGTGGAAATCTCCAAACCTAATCATTGAGTTTATTGGGTCTATTTCCTTCTTTCCATGTCACTGCAGGTTATAGTCTCTGCTACTACCATTATTCCCTTGCGCCCTTTACTGGCAACCTCCTTGAGCACTGCCAGGATTCTGCCCACTATCTGTTCACAGAATCAGTGTGCCATATATTTCAGGGTTTATTATAACAGCACCCTTCTTCAAAGGCCCAAATTTTGTTTTAATTATTTCTGTGTAATAAATTATAGCAAAAATATTGGCAAAAATACAACCACTTTGTCAATTAGCTACATCTTCTGTCACCTCATTTTACCTTGTTGACTTAGGTGGATATGAATATTCAGCTCTGCACAGGGCAGGAATTATGAGGGACAGGGCTGACTACTCCACCTCATGTGTACTGCATCATTTAGTCTCCTTGATATATGATGGAGAAGAAGGTACAGCTCCCCACTGGGATCCAGGGACATTGGAGGAATTTGGGTAAACAGAGTTCTAATTAGCCTTGCCTCATACCACCTGTTCCATTCTGGCTTATTTCTTCCAGGTAGGTGTAGAAATTTGGGCTCCATAAGATTCCTTTAACACCAGAAGTGACATAAAAGTGGAGTGCTGGGAAGGGCTGATTTTGGGGGAGTATGCTGATGCATAGTGATGACTAGCCCTGTCTTGCACCCCCTCTTTATGTAGTACTGCCAAGAGGTGATGATGGAGTAGCAGATTACCACTAGACCCTGCAGGTATTGCCTAAAGGAGAACACAGAGTACTGCCTCCTTTTTGAGGAAGTGAATGAAAGAACATTTCCCCACCTGACACCTCCAACTCCATCCTAGCAAGGGAACTGGAGCACTAACACCTGCTTTCACCAGGACAGGAACAGATTAGTTCCTCTCTAAGTCTAAAGCCACCCAACAGAGGAAACTGAATATCATGATTTCATTTTCTTTGGAAGATATCAAAACCCTTTTTTAAAACTTTTATTTAATAAATATAAATTTCCAAGGTACAACTTTTGGATTATAGTGGCTTTTCCACCCTATAACCACCCTCCCACCCTCAATCCTCCCATCTCGACTCCCTCTCCCATCCCACTCACATCAAGTTTCATTTTCAGTCATCTTTGTATACAGAAGATCAATTTAGTATATATTAATTAAAGATTTCAACAGTTTGCACCCACACAGAAACATAAGGTGTAAAGTATTGTTTGAGTACTAGTTATACTGTTAATTCATATAGTACAACACATTAAGGACAGAGATCCTGCATGGGAAGTAAGTGCACAGTGACTCCTGTTGTCGATTTAACCACTGAAACACTTATTTATGATGTCAGCAATCACCAGAGGCTCTTGTCATTAGCTGCCAAGTCTATGGAAGCCTCTTGAGTTCACAAACTCTGACCTTATTTAGACAAGACCATAATCAAAGTGGAAGCTCTCTCCTCCCTTCAAAGAAAGATACCTTCTTCTTTGATGGCCCATTAATTCCGCTGAGATCTAATTCACGGAGATCTTCCAATTAGGTCATTTTTATTTATTTATTTATTTATTTAATTTTTTTGCCGGAGTTTCTTGGCTTTCCCTGCCTGAAATACTCTCACAGGCTCTTCAGCCAGATCCGAATGCCTTAAGGGCTGATTCTGAGGCCAGAGTGCTATTTAGGACATCTGCCCTTCTATGAGTCTGCTGTGTATCCTACTTCCCATGTTGGATTGTTCTCTCCTTTTAAATTCTATCAGTTAATATTAGCAGACACTAGTCTTATTTATGTGATCCCTTTGACTCTTAATCCTATCATGATCAATTATGAACTGAAACTGGTCACTTTGACTAGTGAGATGGCATTGGTACATGCCACCTTGATGGGATTGAATTGGAATCCCCTGGCACATTTCTAACTCTATCATTAGGGGTAAGTCCAATTGAGCATGTGCTGAACTGTACATCTCCTCCCTCTCTTATTCTCACTCTTATATTTAACAGGGATCACTTTTAAGTTAAATTTAAACAATTAAGAATAATTGTGTATTAATTACAGAGTTTAACTAATGGTATTAAGTAGAACAAAAAATACTAAAAAGGATTAAGTGTTAAGTTGTTCCTCGACAGTCAGGACAAGGGCTGATCGAGTCATTGTTTCTCACAGTGTCCATTTCACTTCAACAGGTTTCCTTTTAGGTGCTCAGTTAGTTGTCACTGATCAGGGAGAACATATTTGTCCCTTTGGGACTGGCTTATTTCACTCAGCATGATGTCTTCCAGATTCCTCCATTTTGTTGCAAATGAGCAGATTTCATTTTTTTTTACTGCTGTATAGTATTCTATAGAGTACTTATCCCATAATTGCTTTATCCAGTCTTCTATTGGATATCAAAATCTTAATGCTCAAGAATAATCATTGGTCCAAGGCTCTACCCTCCAGGTTCACTGGGAAGGAAGTCTTACCTCTTTAGCTTTGCTGGGCAGCTGTTGAGACCCCATCTCTCCAAGAGGCTCAGCCCTCATGACTTTTGGCAGTCTCACTCCCCAAAATAATTATCCTTTATTAGAGCTTCTGATCTGAGGAGCTCTCATACTCAAATTGCCCACCAGTTTCTCTGTCTTAGGTTAAAGGTGAAGCCCTGCCCTCGTAGCATCCCTCTCACTCTATGGTTCCATGTCACTAGATGCTTTGAAATCTATGTGCAGGTAGCCATGCTACCATGGTTTGTACACTCGATTCTCTGGTGAAGATAGCATGGAATGGGATGCTAGTAAGGTTTACCACCTATGTATTCCAAAGGGGTGGCTGTTGCACTACCCCTAGAAGCTTAACTTGCTGGAATCAAAGAATACAGTGATGGTGTAGAGAAATGGTACTGAGCAGTAAGCTAAGTAGTCCACTGAGTGCCTTTGTTCCCTCCTTAGAAATTGTTCTGTCCCATAGATTTTTTTTTTTTCATTTTTGGCATGTGATAGGTGGTCTCCAAAATGCCTTCATTGCCATTCTTCCTATGTCTTGATGTATAGTACTCAACCCATCCATACTACTCTCACTATCAGAGATTCACCTGACTACATTCTTTGTACTCACACTTTCTCATTTCTTTCAATGTGGACAGGCTGAAATTTTTCATACTTTTAACCTCTACTTTTTTTAGTTTAAAATTTCATCTTTAAATTATCTCTCTCGTTTTTACTATAATCATTCAAGAGAAGTCAAGCCACATTTTGAACACTGTACTTAGAAATTATAGAGACAAATAATCTATTTCATTGCTTTAAAATTTAACCTCTCACAAAGCACTTAGATATGAACACAATTCAGACAAATTCTTTGTAATTTTATAACAAAGATAACTCTCCTCCATATCCCCATTTCCATCTGAAATCCAATCAGAATTACCTTCATCATCCATATTTCTTTTTTTATTTACTTATTTAACAGGTAGAGTTACAGAGAGTGAGAGAGAGAGACAGAGAAATGTCCTCCCTCCATTGGTTCACTCCCCATTGGTTCACTCTAGCCGTATGGCTAGAGCTATGCCTATCCGAAGCCAGGAGCCAGGTGCCTCCTCCTGGTCTCCCATGTGGGTTCAGGGGTCCAAGCACTAGGGCCATCCTCCACAGCCTTCCCAGGCCACAGTGAGCTGGACTGGAAGAGGAACAGCCGGGACTAGAACCTGGCACCTATATGGGATGCCAACGCTGCATGTGGAGGATTAACCTAGTGCACCATGGCACCGGCCCCCATCATCCATATTTCTACCAACATTTTGTATGACAATGACCATGTGACCATGAGGTCACTTAGAGAATCTCTAAGAAGACAGACGTTTTCTCTGCAGCTCATTTCTTTTCCTTCTAAGCCATTCTTAAATCATATTTCATGCTATTGTTTCAGACAAATATACTTTCTCACTTTATCAACTTTCCAGCCTCTCCACATTACCAAATTCCAACATTTCTGCCCTCTTTTTTAGAAATTTATTATAGCAGTACCTCACTCTTTGTTCCAATTTTGTCTTAGTCCACTTATGCTGTAGAGTTACTGCCTGGACACCATTACTGAGTACTGTAAACTGGGTATTTCTGAAGAACAGAAATCTATTTCTCATAGTTCTGGAGGCTAGGAAGACCAAGGTCAAGGTACCAGTAGATTCATTACCTCTGAGGGCCCATTTCCTTGTTCATAGTTCAAACTGTGTTGTCGCATGGTGGGAGGGGAAGGACAGTTCTCTGGAACCTCTTTGATAAAAGTGCTAATCTCAATCATGAGAGTAGGGCCGCAGAATCTTATCATGTCCCAGAGCCCTTGCATTCTAACACTATTAGGATTTCATATGTGATTGAGAGGAGGGGAGACACAAATGTGCAAACCCTAGGCAACAGTAAAATCTTGCCAACATCAGTAGAATCCTGTTTTGGGGCCGCAAGCAGACTTACACTTTGAGAAGATGTTCATATTGGATTTTATTTAAGACACAATACCAGAATATCAATATCCAAATTAGCTACTATCTGGTAAGATTAGGAAAGTCCTCAGATTTCAATAAAGAAGTCAACAGTAGAACAGTACATCTAAACATTCAATTTTCCCACTATATCTTTCTATAAAGTTCACAGGTGCAACACCACTGAGGGAAGGAAAAATATTATTTGGCTAAATGTTCAAGAGTGACATGAATTAGAACAAAGAAATACCTACAGACTATTAGTTTCTTGGCTCTATGAGACAGGTTGTATTATTATTATAGGGTCTAAACTATCAAAAAATAATTTTCATATTGTCCTTTAACATTTGCAAAATTTTATCCCTGTGAATATTTTTGGATGATTTGTATTATCTACTCACCTTAATTTTTCCTTTACTTTCTTTACAATTGCAATGTAATTATTTTAATTCTTTCTATTTAACATTGTTTACAAGTAACTTTATTGATAATTTCCTACTCAAGGTCTTAAGATTCAGATGAAAAGATAGAATTGCTTTATCTTATGAGACCATCAATTTACACTAGACCTATTCCAATTGTATTTTAGGTATGTATCAAAACCTTGAGTAAATAGAGAATAGGCAACAGAGCTAGTTTCCATTCTGTTATTGATATCATGTTAAATCCCTTGGTTTGGGCTTAAGGTTGTTCAAAGAAAGCAAATATAGGTTTAGGGTCACATCTCTTTCAGATTTATTACTGAATGATGTCTAAAGATATTAAAGAGGCTATTCTTGCAGTCATCGATAGAGTCATCCTCTCTTTGCTTGTAGGACAAGATTACAGCAAAATCTATTCTCACAGAAAGGACTTTGAGGGTGGCTTCTTAAAGCTTTTGCTCTTCATCTACAGCTTTTGCAACCCCTGTAATCTTCTCGACAATTCAGGTGTATGAGGTCATACTAAGAATCTTCCCACTGACTTCTCTAATTCTTTATTCCAAGATTCCTATTAACATATGAATTAAATTATATAAATCTAAGATTCACAAATCTTACATTTTTAGAACAACTCTAAATTATTTTTAAAATTTTTTCTTGTGTGTAGGATCTAGAAGGTAATTAACAGTGAGTGTCAAGTTAAAGACAAAGGTTGAAATTCAACCACCCAGAATTCCATTTTGAAGTGGAGTTTCTTGTTGGCTAGAGGAAAAGGTGATGAATTAGAACTAAGGTGAGGAATGGGCTCCCATATTAGTGGAATAAACAGTTTGTAGCTCAGGATGATTAAGAGAACTTTGCTTTGGCTAAGGAATATTTTGAAAGCACTGATTTCAGAAATCAGATTTTGGGGATGATTTCTTACTATATTTATTTTAAAGATTTATGTATTTATTTGAAAGGCAGAGAGAGAGAGAGAGAGAGAGAGAGAGAGAGAGAGAATCTTCCACCTGCTGATTCACTACCCAGATGGTTGAAATGGCCAGAGCTGTGCTGATCTGAAGCCAGGAGCCAGGAGTTTCATCTGGGTCTCCCATATGGGTGCTGGGGCCCAAGCACTTGGGCCATCTTCTGCTACTTTCCCAGGCACATTAGCAGGGAGCTAGATTGGAAGTGGAGCAGCTGGGACTTAAACTGTTGCCCAAATGAGATGCCAGCACCGCAGATGGTTGCTTTACCTGCTATACCACAGCACCGGCCTCTGGAAGATTTCTTATGCCAATGAAAAGTGCAGACCACGTTCCTCCCAACAGGCATATCAAATGAGTGATTTTGTTCAAATTAGAAGTTTTCCAAAACAGCCACTGGCATTCTAAATTGTCCTTGATGGAATTATGTGACTTAAATGGATAAATAAGTATGCTATTGTAGAAACACATTCTAGAAGCCGAATTCTTAACACTTTGCTGAGATCCAAAGGCTCAAGAACCTTGGTATGGAATCATATTCTTCTCTGGAGTCCCTTGAGAGTCTCACACAGGTTTGTCTGACAGCGATGGGTCACGAACCAGAACTGGGAGGCCTTATGAAAGCAATAGTATTTTGAATAGGTAGCTTGTGTTCATTGTGTCTTTGGCCCCCTTATTAATCAGTGTTCTCCTAAGAAACACAACCAGTAAGATACATAGAGATAGAGATTTATTGTGAGGGATTAGTTCACATAATTATAGAGGCTCATAAATTACATGAACTATGGTTGGTAAACTAGGAACCCATAAAGCTAGTGCTGTAGTTCTATCCCCAGTCTGAAGGTCTGAGAACTAGGAGAGCAACTGTATCATTATGAGCCTGAATCTGTGAGAACCATGGCATCAAGGGTTAAAGCACCAGCCTGTGTCCAAAGGCCCAAGAACAAGTAGAGCTGATGTCCAGGGGGAGAATACGGATATTTCAGCTTAGGAAAAGAGACAGAATTTACAAGTCTTCTGGGATTTTTTGCTGTTATTCTATTCACACCCTCAGGAGACTGGATGAGGCTCCTATATCAGTGAGGGTACTATTTCTCAGTCTTCAGATTCAAATGTTAGTCCCTCCCAGAAAACCTTCATATGCACATAGAAACAATGCTTTGTCATCTATCTGGGCATTCCTTAGCGCAATCAAGTTAGCAAACAAAATTATCCACCACAGCCTCAGACTTAGTAATTTAGCCATCTCAACTTGCAGATAGAAGATTTGGGGTACATGAGTCTCCTTAAACCAAACACTGGTGGCTTAAACAAAACAGAAGAAAGTCTCACACAATAGGTGACTCAAAGCAAAGTTTGTCTTGTAAGAAGCTGATATAAGACAACCTTTTGAACTCCTCAGGAAATGGACTTATCAGTGTCTGTTGTTGTAGCATAGTGGGTAAAGCCATCTGCTTGCTATGAGCATCCCATATGGGCACCAGCTCAAGTCCAGGCTGCTCCACTTCTGATCCGATTGCCTGCTCATGGCCTGGGAAAAGCAGATGGCCCAAATGTTTGGGCTCCACCACTCGTGTGGCCCAAGATCCTGGTTCCTGGCTTTGGCCTGGCCCAGCTCTGGCTACTGTGGCCATCATGGGGGTAAACAAGCAGAGAGGAGATGTCTCTCTCTGTGTGTGTGTATATCTCTGATCTTCAAATAAAAAAACAGACTTATCAAACTACCTCCATCTTCTTCCTTTGGTCATCTTTCTGCATACATTCAACAGAAAATGTTGAGGACAGACAAAGGAACAAATAGCAGTATCTTTAAACAAGACAAGTTACCTCCAAGGAAAATAATTTTCAAGTGTGGTCAAATGATCAAGGACTTTGTAACAGAAATTTCTTACCCTTAGGAGATATTTGTGAGCATAAAATGAAGAGATAACAGCTTTGACCCACTGTGGTACTTAATACTCATTGCAAACAGAGATTTCAGATAGGAAGCTCAAGGTGTCCCAGGGAGCACACTATTCCAATTCCAGATTGTTGAGACAATGTATATTGAAAGAATCTAGAGTATTTTGACTGTTGGATCCACAAAAGAATACTAGAAAAACTGTTGATCAAGAAAAGCTAAATTTATTAAATACACGTAACATAGAAAAGAAGAATATCACCTGTATAGAGTCTTGGTAGTCTCTGAACTGTGAAGAAAGGTGTCCAGGAGGATATGTATAGGTTTCATAGTGTGATTTTGAGGCAGGTGTTGTGAGAGGTATACTAGTTGGCATTCTGCAGATTTTTATGATACAATGGGCTTGGATGGTGGGCACAGTAAGGTAAGAGTCTTGAAAGAGTTCTTGACGAACAAGCTGTGTGTCTTGATAAGTAATCTCGTTAGTTGGTTTAAGTTTTATCTTCCAGGAGCAGATTATTTCCTGGAGCAAAAAGTTAAATTATTTTTGCCTGGCCCCAGTATTGTTTATCATGGAAACAGGAAAGTAAGCTTGGTTGAAGAACAGTTTAGCACAGGGAGTGAGATATGTTTGGTCTCATGGTTCATTGGTGTAGAGAAAATGTCTGGAATATTCACATATGAAGATTCTCTCTTAACAAATGTCTTTGATTTAAATATAACCAAAACTGTAAACTGTTTTTTTGTATTGTTATTATATAGTGTTAACAACCTGACCTTCAAGCAAAAAAAAAAAAGTGCGTAAGCTGTTAAAATAATATTAACAAAAGCAACCAAGACAATATTATATTTGCAACTCAAAGGATATGAAGAAGAAGGTTTGCATTCAACTGGCATTGCAAATAATTTTAAAACTCCTTATTGCACAAACATATTGTCTGATTTGGGAAGCAGGACCCAAAAAGCTGTACATGTGGGAGAGTGTGTGTATATTTAGGTGTGTGCTGTATATCCCATCTCACAGAAGCAGTACAATGTGTGGACACAAGCACTTCTCTGCAGATGGAGCATGGGAGTGAATGTTCATTTATTTCTCACACTGTCATGGAGGGCACGGGCTCCAGGCCAGACTCTGTGACAAGCATTAATAATACTTGGATGAAAGAGTAATCCTAGCCTCGTAGAATTCACAGTAAAGTGGGCATGGACCATGAGAATAGATCATCATAAGAAAGCTTGAAAAGTATGGTAGAAACCCTGAAGAGGGACTGACTAATTCTATAGAAAGGGCCACAAAATGTTTACACTGGGGCCAGGCCTTTAACAATGAGGAAGATTGAGCCAAGCATTCAAGAGGCAGTTGGGAAGCCTCCAAGAAAGCTGCGAAACAGGAATGAGTGAGCACCAAAAGGACCTCCCCTGATATTTTTCAGGGACTGGGACAAGTGTGAAAATGGAAGCCCCTGTAGATTGTGTCTAAATTTTAAAATTACAAATCAAGCTTCAAAAACTGTGAAATTAAAAACATTTTATCGAATGCATGTCTATAATTTTTGAGAAAATGTATTTTAAATTTATATTACAGTAAAAAGGCTTAATACTTCACCAGATAAAAAGTTTAACAAGTCAAGAGCAAAAAGACTCTAGTTTAGTGTTTAGATATAAACAATAATTGAATGGAAAAATGACCATGTCAACTCATATACAGTAAATTTAAAGGAATCACGGATCATTGAAACTATAGTAGTATAATATTCTTAACCATTGGTTTCACAAAGGTATAAAACAAAGTTATATGAAACTATATTTGCAACAACAATGATACACCTGTTCTTAGCCAAAAGGCTGAGAAGTGATAATTATAATGATACACACAGACATGTCTCTTTTTTCTTTCTTCCAGAGAAGGAGGGTGGGAGGGAGAGAAGAGGAGGGAGAGAATGAGGGATGAAGGAAAGAAATATCATTATGTCCTTAGAATGATATCTACAAAGCAAATTGAGTATGTTAAAACTAACTAAAATTAAAATTTAAAAATACCTATAAAAACAAAATTAGAAGACTATGTAAAGCTATGGTTTTATTTATTTAAAAGTGAACAATGTAGTCAAAGCAACTAAATTTAATTATTGCTGAACATTTCTGAGTATAGGCCAACAATTTTTATATGAGTAACTGATTCCTAAATTATTGTATATTTCATGGCAGTTTTCTACTTTCAATTCAGCCAAATCACAGTAATACTATAAAGAAGCTTTTAAATTATTTTGTCACCGATAATAACTTAAATTAAAAGTAAGATCCAAGTGTATTCAGAATGCAAAATAATGAAATGTATTTCCATCAAAATTATAAGATAATACCAATATAAAAAAAAAACTGGCTGAGCAAATGTTCCAAATTATTTCTTTTAAATTTTATTTCAGAGTAATTTTAAATTTACAAAACAAAAATTGTGAAATAGAATGCAGAGACTTCCCATATACACCTTACTCTTCATCACCTATTATTAACATCTAATATTAGTGTATTGGTCTTAATTAAAGTACCATACCCAGTTTTCCCTATTTTAGTCAAAACTCTTTTAATTCCTGCCAGCCTGTAGTAGTCAATAGTCTGTGTTCAGATTGAGTTTTTTATTTTTCATCTGTAGCTCCAACATATAACAGAGAACATGTGGTATTTGTGTTTCTGTGTGTGGTTTACTTCACTCATTTCACTCAAATTGATGTCCTCCAGGTCCATCCATTTTGCTACAGATCACAGGATTTCACTCTTTGTGAATGGCTGAATAGTTTTCCGTTGTCTGTATATAGCTCATTTTCTTTATCCATTCATCTGATAATAGACACTTTGGCTAAATCCATATTTTAGTTATTGTGAACAGTGCAGCTATAAACATAGTGGGACAGGTAACATTTATACAATGAGTTCATGTCTTTTGATTATACACCCAGTGGTGGGGTTGTGAATATGCCAATTCTATTTCTAGGTTTTTTTTTTTTTAAGAATTTCCATAATGTTTTCCACAGTGACCACACTAATATATATTGTCACCAACAGTGTGTAAGCATTCCCCTTTATCCTCAGCAGCAATTGTTACTTTCTGTTTTTTAATAATTATCATTCTGACAGGTATGAGGTGATATTTATTCTGGTTTGATTTGAATTTCCCTGATGTCTGGCAATATTGATCACTGTTTTTCATATATTCGATGCCCACTGTATTTTTTATTTTTCTCTCTTTTTGTATACGATGCATTATATTTTTAAAGTTTTTATTAATACAAAGAGAACAGGATTCATGTATTTCAGAGGTACAGTTTGAGATTAACTGCTAAAGTCCTTTGCCCATTTCTTAACTGGATTGGCAGTTTTTTGTCATTGTTAAGTTTTTCAGGTTGTAGATATATTCTGGATATCAACCCTTTGTCAAATAGGTAGCTTACAAATATTTTCTCCCATCCTGTCCTTTGTTTCTTCACTGTATTGATCATTTCCTTCTCTGTGCAAAAGCTTTTGAGTTTGTGTCTAGTTTTGCTTTGTTGCCTATACTTTTGTGATCTTACTGAGGAAATCATCACCTACACAAATCTCCTGAAGTGTTCCCCCCATGTTTTCTTCTAGCAACTTCAGTTTCATGCCTACATTTAGATATTTGATCCATCTTGAGTTGATTTATATAAATTGTTTCTTTTACAATATTAAATTATCTATTAAAACAAAAAGATAAAATTTAAATTGTAAGGAGTTGGCTGCAAATTTTATCTAAATATTGAATATTGTACATTAAATATTTTTTAAAGATTTTATTTACTAATTTTAGAAGGGGAGTTACAGACAGAGAGAAGGAGAGATAGAGAGATAGGTCTTTCATCTGCTGGTTCACTTCCCAAAAGTTTGTAAAAGCCAGAGCTGAGTGGATGTGAAGCCAGGAGCCAGGAGCTTCTTAAGGGTCTTCCACATGGGTGCAGGGGCTCAAGCACCTAGGCCATCTTCTACTTCTTTCCCAGGCATGCAGGCAGCAAGCAAACCGGAGCCCGTATGGGATGCCTGTGCTGCAGACAGAGGCTAACCCTAGTATGCCACAGCACCACCCCACATAAAATACATATACTTAGTATATTTAATATTTAATTTAGCAGATGTAGTTTATGAAACATTTAACCAAAATATTTTAAGCTGATAATTACATTTGACTTTTAATTTTCAAATTATATTTATGTAAAACAAATTAAAATTGCATTTTAAATTATGAATTTTAGTTTAAATTATGCATTTTAGAATGTTAATATTATATCTTATTTTTCTCAAAAATGGAACTATTTCCATTTCACTGCCAAGGCAACTCTTTTTTTTTCAGTTTTTTATTTTAATTTTAATTAGTTTTTAACACATTCAATATGATTTGTAGACACATCTAAGAACAGGCTGATATTCCCTTCCTCCTTCCTTCTTTTCTTCCCACCTTCCTTCTCTCTACTTTTGCCATTTTTTTAGTTTTTAAGATAACATATTTTAAATTTAAATTGCAGTAAAAAGGCTTAATATTTCACCAAATAAGAAGTTCAATAAGTAAAAAGCAAAAAGATCCTAGTTTACTGGGAATATAAACAATGACTACAGATTTTAATTAATGTGGAAAATGACCATTTCATCCATATACATAGTTTTTTGTCAATTATTCATTCATAATTTCTTTCAATGAGATAAACAATGACAACGTAACATCTACATATTTGCTGTGTGGTTGTAGTAATTAGGTTCATTTAGAATTTATGCTATTTCCTCTCAGCATTTGCCAGTGCAAATATTCAATATCATGCTTGATGCATGCTTTATCTAAACTTACACATAACAAATTTAAGAGCCATAAATAACAGTCGTACACCCAGCTGTTCACAGTACTTCCATAAATACAAACTGAAAGAAGAGAAGTAGTGGGAAAAGAGTTGCTCAGACATCTTGGGACACATTACATTTTTAAAAAATTATTTATTTATTTATTTGCTAAGGAAAAAGAGATATCTTCCATCCATTGGTTCATTCCCCAAAGGGCCCTAATCCAGGAGCCAGGAACTCCATTTCTATCTCCCACATGCATGGTAGGGGCCCAAGAACCTGGGCCATTCTGCACTGTTTTCCCAGATGGTTAGCAGGAGGCTGGATAGGAAGTGTAGCAGCAGAGACTCAAATTGGCACTCAGAATGGAATGCTGGCATGGGAAGCAGTGAGTCAACACACTGTGCTGCAGATCTGGTCCCTACCCTACTTTATTATGAATGAGTCTGCTGCATTCTTGCTGTCTATGAGAACTGATACTAAAATTATAGTATGTAGGCTCTCAAATCAGAGGTCCAGAATGAGGGTCCCCTTGCTCAGATAAAGGGCAGTTCTAGGAATCAAATTGCCTAATGAAGGACATTGTGACCAGATTGTCCACTACCTCATGGGCCATTCTGCAGGGGCTTATCTGACAACTTGTCTGCTACTAATCTTGTAAGACAATGGATATATCATGGCCCCTTTTCACTCTCTTCCTTTCTACTGAAGCCACACCAGCTCTTATGAAGCAGAAATCTAGATGCTGACCTTAGAGATGATAAGAGTACATCTCTGTTCTTATTAAGTTTAATAAAGTGATCCATCTAAATCTCAAATCATCTCAGATGACTGATAAAATTTGTAGAATCTCCATCATTCACAAGAGAAATTCCAAGATCCTCACCTTGACATCTGTTCCCTCATTGTCTCACTAACCATTAACCAGTGCCTTCTTGATGATCATCTAACTTTTTCTTGTAGACTGCTTGAGTCCTTCTCACCAAAATAGCCTGGACGAGAAATAGATGATATTGTGGCCTTGACTTAAAAGCCTATCAATAACTTTATAATGTACATAGAGTAAAATGTAATCCCCTAAGAAGCTGTAAGATTTGGACCCACCGCAAATGTGTCCTCTGCTGATTCACTTCTTTCTTATCATGCTGTGGCCTCTAAGGCTTTCTTTCACTTTCTGAAAAACAGTAAGTTCTGTGCTCCCATGGGTCTTGTACAACTGTGGTCCCACCTACCTGGAAAGCTTTGTCCTGATCTTCACGTGACTGGCTTGTAGGGAGTCCTTCCCAAAACATCACTCCTCCCAGTCATTGTCTCTCCAGCATTTTTCCCATATAGGTTTCCTGCATGGTATCTTGCACAACCTATTCTTCCTATTTATCTTTGCTAATACATTCCTCTTTAACACAGAAAGCTTTGCTAATTGTTCA
The DNA here is from genome assembly GCA_949820135.1 of Sylvilagus floridanus. NCBI lineage: Eukaryota > Metazoa > Chordata > Mammalia > Lagomorpha > Leporidae > Sylvilagus > Sylvilagus floridanus. Next base: position 86,812,225 of record OX463225.1, on the reverse strand, counting down.
GTGCTGTATTCTCAGCTTTCACCACCAAACTAACTCATGAATCGACAACACTTTAGAACATTTTATAGGCTCAATAACTATCACTCTACACCTTGCAGTGCATATACCAATAACACTGACTATCTCATAGTTTTCTCAAACCTTCAAGGGAACACCTAGGCTTGTTTTGTGCCCCATGCCTTTGCTCAAACTGTCTCACCTATTTGGATTTTCCTTCTTCTTTTTCCACCCTGGTGACTTCTACTCACTCTTTAAGGTCCAGCTCACGTATATCTCCAAGATGCTGAGTTGGTTTGCTTCCTTCCTGCTCTGATAGAATCCTCTTCCTTCTTCGTAGAACTTACTAAGTTTTATGGACAATGTCACCTTCAATTGTCTGTGTATATTTAGAAGGAGAAACCATACTCTATTTATTTTCTTTCTATATAAGTTGAATACAATATCTAGTTGGCTGCAGATATGCTGTAAATGCACTTACATGGAATTTAAAGATTTTCTGTTTCTTGCAGCTAAGGCCTACAAACTTCAAAACCAGAGTGGCTGGACCCAAATCCCAGCTCTATCACTGTCAGGTCGTCTGGGGAAAGTCACTTGAACTTGTGTCCTACTTTCCTAATCTACAAAATGGGCTGCGGAGAGGAGATAGCTCATAGGGCCATGTGAAGATTGAATTACTTAGTACATGGAAAGTCTTCAAAAATAAACTCAGTAAATGTTAGCTGTACCTTTATATGAAATGTTTCTCATAATCCTCTCCTTTTTCAGGACAACTGGAGCAGATAAAGAATTCTTCCAATATCTCTTCTCATGTAATGGTAATGAACTTTAGTTTATGGTGAATTTGTGATTATCTTGGCAGTAGCCTGTTTTCTAATTGGGCACACATACATAAATCGTGACTTTAGCTGCTTAACTGTTGTGTAACTTAAGGAGTATGTATATATTGCCAGTCTGTGCCACTTGGCAGCTTAAAAATATTTAATTTAATTTATTTAAAAATGGAGAGATGCAGTACATGTGAGACTAGTACTATGTAAATATGCTTAAATCTATCCCCATATGTTTTGTTCAAAAATGTTTTACACTGTAATGTAGAAGAAGAAAACAGATCTGATCATATATCACCTCACTACTCAAAATGTTTCTTTAGTTTCCAAAATAGAAAAAAAATGTTTGAAATATCCTAACAGACCCTCAAAAGAAACAAAATGAACAAAGGTAATGAAACAATAAAAGAGATAAAAAAAAAAAGATACAGAAGCATAGTAGTAACTTTAAAAAGCAAGCCAAATTCAAAATGCACTTTTTATCCACAAATAACAAAACTTTTAAAAACGAATATTCAATGTAGACAACAATGCAAAGAAATATAGACCTCTAAACAATACTCCAGGTAATTTGGTTTATTTAAGCTCTAGGTAAAAAAACAAATAGGTATCAAGAGTCTTGAACATTTTCATTTACAGAAATAATCAAAAGTTTTGACAAAATTTCACCAGATTTTGATTATGATATTACACATAAAAACAATACAGATAGATTACCAGTTTGGTTAATTTATGTTTAATCTCTACAATGAAATAGTATACAGAAACATTGGAAAATATTTGTTTTATGCTATTTATGTAAAACACAGTAAGTAAATGAGTTATGTACAATTATTCCTTTGTATCCACTGGGCATTGGTTTAGGACCCCTACAGATACCAAAACCACGAATTCTAAGTCCCTTATACAAAATGTAGTAGTACTTGCACATATTTTGTTATGCACATTCTCCATATACTTTTTTTTAAAGATTTATTTACCTATTTGACAGTCAGAGTTACACAGAGAAAGGAGAGGCAGAGAGAGAGAGAGAGAGAGAGAGAGAGGTCTCCCATCCTATGGTTCACTCCCCAACTGGCTGCTATGGCTGGAGCTGCATCGATCTGAAGCCAGTAGCCAGGAGCTCCTTCTAGGTCTTCCACACGGGTGCAGGGACCCAAGCACCTGGGCCATCTACTGCTTTCCCAGGCCATAGCAGAGAGCTGGATTGGAAGTGGAGCTGCCAAGTCTCGAACCAGCACCCATATGGCATGCTGGCACCTCAGGCCAGGGTGTTAACTCGCTGTGCCACAGCTCCGGACCCTCTCATATACTTTTAGATCATGTCTAGATTAGTTACAATATCTAATACAATGAAAATGCTATGAACAATAGTTGTTTTACTATATTGTTTAGGAAATAGGACAGGAAAAATGTCTATACATGTTCAGTACAAATGTAATTGTTTTGGAATACTTTTGATCTACAATTTCATGGATCTGCAATTGTGGAACTGACAGATACAGAAGGCTAACAGTACACAAATGTATATCTTTTTTTTTAAAATTTTTATTTAGAATATAAATTTCCAAGGTACAACTTGTGGATTGCAATGGCTTCCCCACCCATACCTCCCCTCCCCCCCCCCGCTACCCTTCCCCCTTACCCACTCCCCCTCCCCTTTCATTCACATCCAGATTCATTTTCAATTCTCTTTGTATACAGGAGTTTAGTATGTGTTAAGAAAAGATTTTAAACCATTTAGTATGTGTTAAGAAAAGATTTTAAACCATTTGCCCTCACATATCATCACAGAGTGAAATATACTCTTTGAGTACTAGTTGTAGCATTAAATCACATTGTACAGCACATTAAGGACAGAGATCCTACATGATATATTTTTTAATTGATTGATTTTTATGTAACTTCCAATTTTTTAATCATTTCCAATTATCTTTCTATACGGAAGATCAATTCAGTATATACTAAGCAAAGATTTTGTCAGTTTGCACCCGCGCAGAGACACAAGGTGCAAAAATACTGTTTCAGTACTAGTTATTGCATTACTTCACCTTGGACAACACATTAAGGACAGATCATACATGGGCCGTAAGTACACAGTGACTACTGTTGTTGATTTAACAATTTGCCACTCTTATTTATGGCGTCAGTAATCTCCCTAGGCTGACAACTACACGTCACACATGTATGTGTGAGAAGACCTCAAAAATATTATTAGGAAAATGGAGTTAAAAAATAGCAACAAGAAATAAAAGCTTTTTCTTAGCATAAATTCCATCAAGTTCAAGATACTTTTATAAACAATGTTATCAGACATTTAATCCATCCCTAAATAATTGAGCACTCTGGGAATTTAACTGTGTCTTTTTTACATAATTAGCTATAGAAAAATGGATGACATTTAAAGATTTTTTTTAAGATTAATAAACCAAAAGCAGTCAGAAGTAGCTAAGTCAAGACTGTAAGGTGAATGCCTAATTATTTCCCATTGAAACTTTCACAAAATTGCCTGCGTTTGATGAGAGACATGAGCAGGAATACTGTCCTAGAGAGAAAGACTCTCTAAAGAGCTTTTCCTATTGTTTTTCCATTAAAATTTTGGCTAATTTTCTCGTAACACCCTCCTTACAAGTAGGCCTTCCAGAAAATCAACAGGAAAAACACCTTTGGCATCCCCAAAAATGTTTCCATGAACTTTGCACTTGATTGGTTCATTTTTGCTTTGACTGGACCCCTGCACTTCTTGTTAGCTATTATTTTGATTGTGTTTTGTCTTCATGTTTCATCTCTTGCTACATTTTTTCATATAAATGCTTCAGATTATTGATCCCATTTGTTCATAATTCCCATTGAAAGCTGTGTTCTTATTTGCAGCTGATCTGGGTGGAAATGTTGTGGCACCCATTGAGTAGAAAATTTGCTCCATCTAAATCTGTCGGTTAGAATACTGCAAGTTGAAACAATTGAAATGCCAATGCTGTTGGCTCTTGTTTCTGCTGTTAAACATTTGTCCTCTTCAACCGAAGGACAAACAAGATCTTTTCTTTTCTCACAAATTGATGTGGGTGGTCTGTTTCTGTGATCCTCATTTTCAACATCACCTCTTCTGGGGCCAGCACTGTGGCATGGGGGGTGAATCTGCAGTGCTGGCATTACCTATGAACACTGGTTCAAGTCCTGGCTGCTCCACTTCTAATCCAGCTCTCTTCTGTGGCCTGAGAAAGCAGTAGAGGATAGCCCAAGTGCTTGGGCCCCTGCACCCACGTGGGAGACCGGGAAGAGGCTGCTGGCTCCTGGCTTTTGATTGCCCCAGCTGCCGCCATTTGGAGAGTGAACCAATGGATAGATCTCCCTCTCTGCCTTTGCCTCTCTGTAACTCTGCCTTTCAAATAAACTAACTCTTAAAAAAAAAACCACCTCTTCCCCCACTTAACCAAGTTATCTACTTGCAAACTGCTTATTTCTTTAGGGTGCTAAAAATAATCTCTTCATCCAGTATCAATGATTTCACCATTCTGCCATCCATGCTTTATCACATATTTGCTATTTGTTTTTGCTTCAGTTTGACTTGAATGTATATTGTTCAGATTAGGACAGTTTTCAAACAAATGTCTTATCTTTTCAGTGCCTCAAACTAGATCCTATTCAGACAAGTTATAACCAATTTGTATGAGTTTATTGTGGTGCAAAAACATTTTTAAATCCATGTTTATTTTTTTCCATGGACTTTTTAAATATTTCTCATATGTGTATATCTGGTGTGTGTGTCAAAGAAAGCATATTAAAATATTAACAATGGATCATATGTGGGGTAGAATTTAATTTTTTAAATACTAATGTTTTTCTCAATATTTCTCTTCCACATTTATAAAACTTCTTATCTAGGTATATTGTATGATTTTCTAGTCAGAAAGATACTCCAAATAAAAAAAATTTCCTGTTGGCATATAAAGCTCCCCACAATTCAATACAACCTATCTTCCTTTATTCATTCTAGTCATATCATTGCATCCACCAGAGGAAGTATAGTGTAGACTTTGATGCAACCTACCATCTTTCAAATATTCTAAACCTTTGGTTACATTAAAGGGCAACCAATATAATTTTTGGATAAGGATTTTATTCTACTTCTGTCAACTATGGATTTTAGTAACCAGAGTTATAGCTTTAGCTCCTGGAACAGTGTTCATCACACAGCATAGCCTTAATAAATACTTATAAGATAAACAAATGATTTAATGAGCGGACTTTATTAGTTGAACACATTGAACAAGTAGACTTTACTATTGACCAAATTTTCTGGATCATCTTCCAGAAATAAGAAAGTTTCTACAAATAGGCTGTTACACACATCCAAACCTGATATAAGAGAAACATTGAACCAGGAAACCAGAATTCTTCTAAAGTTTTCATCTGTAACTAAATGAAAACATTTAGCCACTTGAGCTTTGGTTTCTTCAAATATAAAGGAGGTTAACAGATTCTGCCTACTCCACAAGTTACTGTGATTCTAAATAAAATATTATACTTAACGTGTTCAAGCTATATTTGTTAATTAAATGACTGTTGTAATACATTAAAGAGCTGTAGAGATTTAATCACATACAAGTGTCAACTAAAATGATTATAAACAGATATTAAAAAGAAAATAAAAGTGTTACACAACTATGAGATAAATAGATTGCCAAAACCAAAAAGCTATAATTTCATTTTCATTTTTTCACGTCTTTCTTTCCATTCTATAATAAACATCCCCTCTTAGCAAACATACTGAACCAAAACTTCTCATTGCTTAGAGGAAAGCAAAAATGTCTAATATGTTTTTCAACAGAAAATGGAAATTTCAGGCAAGAAATTTTCTGTGCTCATGGACCACGTAGAACTCAAATTTTGTTTCCTCCACATTTTTTCTAAGACTTCGAGCCAAATATTTGTTTCTTACCAAGCTTGAAGTGGAGGTTTAGGTAATTTTTCTCAGTAAGAATATATTGCAGTTATTACACTCTTACATGTGTCAAAATATTTTCACTTACAATCTCTTAACTGTTTTTCACAACCACCGAGGGAGGTGACATTAACACTTTTGTTGTAATTAAGTGGTATCCCCAGTAGTCTACCAGAGCCAGCTCAGACCAACAAGTTAGATCTGACTGTAAAATTTTTAGAAATTTGGCAAGCAGATTGCTAAACATAGGCAATATTAAAAATTAAATTACACATACAAATTAAACTATAGTTAAATAAATTATATTTAAATGATTATAGATACTCAAAGATGATCATTTTTAATATATGTTACTATTACCTGAGTTTTTAGATTTATGTCCATTGGGTCTCTTCAGTGGAAATATTTGATTGTGTGCTCCCACCTCTGCGTTCAATAACATCTCATTGGTAGCTTGAAATCAGCAATGTTGTTAATATTTACACCACTAAAATTGTCAAACACTAGAAACCAGAGCTATATTTATTGATTTATTGATTGTCTAGACTTTAAAAAAAGATAGAAAGTGATAATTATGAATAAACTTAAATATGTGCCATGTCCATATCCACTTTACTATGAATAGTTAAAAAAATGAGAAAACATTCTTCAAATGTTGGAAAGGCTTTTATTAATAAGAAATAAAATTCCAACATCTGTCTTCATTGTTTCATTTCTTATTACTCATTGATGCAAATAAAAATACCAAATAATATTCATATCAGAACTACCTCCATTCATCAATTGTGATCATAGATTGGATATTCTATAAATTTAAGAATCAAAGAAAGCATTTAATGAGAATCTTGTGTCTACATGGAATTTAAAACAGTCTATGTAGTCATTAGTTATAAATTATGTGGTCAAATTTTTATACCAGAAAATTGTATAATAAACTTATATATATATATATATATATATATATATATATATGAATATCCATACATTTCATGGAGAGACTTGGTTATTGAACATTTATCAATATGAAGATTCTGGGAATATGGAGGAGCAGAAAGCACCAAGGATCTGCCTCCACACCTACACAACAATTGCACTGATAGAATGTGTCTAATGTAACTATTTTAGATCTTGGGAATCTACTAAAGGCTTTCAACTTCCATAGTAAGTCTTGGATGATCAATTATGGTCAATCTTGGCTCATAGCACAGTAGCAGCTATTCACTTTTCATGTTCAGATCAGACTCAGGCAGCTGTGCATAAATTTGTGAAACATTCCGTAGACAACTTGAGGGAATGAGAGTTCATGATCAGGGAAACACAAGTTCATAAAAGACCTGAGAAGACCTTGAGTTCATACCTCAGGCTAATCAGTAATACAGAGAGAGCCTACATTATATATTTTCAAATGTTAAACCAAAGCAATAACAGAGAGAGAGAGAGAGAGAGAGAGAGAGAGAGAGATCTGAGAAAGAAGCAGATTTCAAGAGTTATCACATTATTAAATCCATATGTCTGGCCTACAACAACAAAAAACAAAAAATTCAGGTGTACAAAGACACGTGAAAGTAAAACCCAATGAATATTTTGAAAGTCAACAGAAACTCCTCAAAAGTAAACACAGAGATGGGGCCGGTGCTGTGGCGCATCAGGTTGATGATCTGGCCTGAAGCACCCGTCCCATATGGGTGCTGGTTCAAGACCCAGCTGCTCCATTTCCATTCCAGCTCTCTGCTATGGCCTGGGAAAGCAGTAGAAAATGGCCCAAGTTCTTGGGACCCTGCACCCATGTGGGAGACCCAGAAGAAGCTCCTGCTCCTGGCCTCGGATTGGTGCAGCTCCGGCCATTGCAGCCAATGGGGAGTGAACTAGCGGATGGAAGACTTCTTTCTCTCTCTCTGCCTCTCCTTTCTCTGAGTAACTCTGACTTTCAAATAAATAAATAAATCCTTTAAAAAAAGAAACATACCGAGAGGACCTTGAAAACTGCAAAAATGAAGTAACATTATATACTAAGATATCAAATACAATTATATTGCCCACCAAAATTTGGAGGATAAGAGGAAAGGTGATGATATATTCAGAGTGCTAATAGAAAAAAAATTGTCAACTAAGAATCCTGTATCTGGCAAAATGATCCCTTAATTATAAGAGAAAAATTAAGATATTTACAGAAAAACAAAAGCTAATCAAGTTCACAACCAAAGGAATTCTGCAGGATTAAACACAAACACCTTTGGATAGTAAACCTGACATAAGAAGAAATAAAGATTTCAATAAAGGTGAGTGAAATTATTACTAAGGAGATAGAACACATTAGAAAGAACCAGACAGAAATTTTGGAGATGAAATTTTCAATCAGTGAAATAAAACACAATTGAGAACTTTAATAGCAAAATAGACCAAGTGGAGGAAAGAATTTCTGACCTCAAGGACAAGTATTTTGAGATAACCCAAAAAAAGAATTTAAAAGAACAAAGAAAGTCTATGTGGAATATGAGATAATATTCAACAAAAAAATATTCATATTATAGACATTTCTTAAGGAGAAGAAAAAAGGCATCTTAAACCTACTAAATAAAATAATAGTTGAAATTGAAAATTCCCCAGGTCTTGAAGGAGACATGGACATCCAGCTCGAAGAACCCCCAAGCAAATTCAATCGAAAAGGATGTTCTTCAAGGCATATTATAGTCAAATTGTCAAAAACTGAAGACAAGGAGACAATCCTAAAGACAGTAAGAGAAAAGCATCAATTAAATATAAATGAAAACCAAACAAATTAACTTCTCAGAGGAAACCTTAAAGGCAAGAAGAGAGTAGTATAGTATATTCAAAGTCTTAAAAGAAAAGAAAAAAAAAACCAAACTTCCAACCAAGAATATTATAATCAGTGAAATTATCCTTTAGAAATGAAGGAAAATTAAGTAGTGTAAGACAAGAAAAAAATGAGAGAATTCACCACCACCAAACCAACTTTACAAGAAATTTTGAGGGGCTGGCACTGTGGCACAATGGGATAATGACCTGGCCTGAAGTACCAGCATCCCATATGGGCGCCGGTTCAAGTCCCGGCTGCTCCACTTCCGTTCCGCTCTCTGCTATGGCCTGGGAAAGCAGTAGTAGATGGCCCAAGCCCTTGGGCCCCTGCACCCACATGGGAGACCTGGAGGAGGTTCCTGGCTCCTGCCTTAGGATCGGTGCAGTTCCAGCCATTATGGCCAATTGGGGAGTGAACCAGTGGTTGGAAGACCTCTTTCTCTCTCTCTTTCTCTGCCTCTCCTTGCTCTGTGTAACTCTGACTTTCAAATAAAGAAAGAAATAAATATTTTTTAAAAAAGACATTTTTTAGATTTCACTGACATTTTTCCCTCAGGTAGTCTGGCAGCTGTGCACTAGTTACCTGACTCCTTGTTCTGTGCTTGGCAATCAAAGCCTCCCTTCTTCCGTCCTGATATCAGTGACTGGATTTCTGTGCATTGGGCAAGCAAACCGTTTGGGGGTTACACAGAGACTCTTCTGGCTACTTTTGGGAGTTTTCCAAAACAAATGTTTACAATAAAAACCAAGAACTATCTCAAATCAACAACCCAACTTTACAGCTTAAGGAACTAGACAGTGTCTCCCCACTCTCTCCTAGTCTGCACCAGTTCTGATGAAAAGTCAGCTGTCAATCTTATTGGAGAGGTTTTTGAATATAATCTGGCATTTCTCTCCTGCACATTTTAGGATCTCTTTTTTATGTTTTAGTTTTGGAAGATTAACTATCATGTGTCATGGTGTAGATCTTTTCTCATCATGTCTATTAGGAGTTCCAAGTGCTTCCTGTACTTGGATGTTCATATATTTCTCCAAATTAGGGAAATTTTCTACTATTATTTCAGTGATTAAGTCTTCTAATATATTCTGTTTTCCCATATCTTCAGGAACCCCTAAGAAATGTATATTTGGTCATTTGATAATATCCTATAAATCTCAAATACTTTTTTCGGTTTCCCAGATTTTTTTTTTTTTTTTTTTTTGGTCTGATGGTCTGACAGAGATATTTACAGAGAGTTGTCTTCTGGTCCTGATATTCTTTCTTCTGCCTCACTGAGTCCGTTGTTAGGGCTATCCACTGTATTTTTTACTTAACATTTAATTTTTCATTTCTGATATTTCAGTTTGATTTTTCTTTAATGTCTCTATCTCCCAGAAGAATTTCTCAACCATGTCATGTGTGGATTTCTTTAAATCATGTATTTGCTTCCCTGTGCTTTTGAGTAATCTTATGATCTTTCTTTCAAATTCCTTTTCAGACATTTCATCAGTCTTTTCATTTTTACATTCTGATATCAAATTATTGTATTCCTTTTGGGGAATGTCTTCTCTGTTCATTATTCTTATATTTCTACCTTCTTACATTTCTTCATTTTTAGGCTTCTGTGGAAAGCCTTTTTTGCTTTTTCCTCTGAGAGCTTTGGTTTCTGAAATATGTCTCTGTGGCTTAGTGGAGTGTCTTCTCCTTCAGTAGATATACAGTAATATGTGCTGGGTGGGGCCAGGGAGCTCCAACCAATGTTCAAATATAGGACAAGAGTACAGAATGACACCCAAGATGAGCATGATAGATGTCCTCTACCACCAGCAAGGTGGTATGATCATGCCAGCTAGTGAGATCATAGCCCCAGGCACTATATACCAAGATTAACCAACTACCCAGGGTGAGCTCACAGTGCTTGCACACCCCACCTACTCGGGTACATGAACTATATATACAAAGGCTCTCTGCACTCCTTCATGTGAGCATGGATCCCTCTGCCATGATCTTCCCCAGTACTCAGGAAACTCTGATACTCTAGAGCTGGACCCAGTGTTTAGCCAAAGACCTAGCCATATCCCACACCCAATTGAACCATCACATGATTCCTACAGTCCCAGGACACAAGCAATCCCCTCCCTACACTTGCAAGCCTCATCCATGGAGAGAGTCATCCTCCAAGAGTCAGCTGCCTACCTCATAGACGTCAGTTGGTATTCCACCTTCGCAAGCTGAGGCCAGTGCTTTGATGAAGTGATAGGAGGGGAGCAATGCACCCTTGCTTCAAAGACTTAAGTGGTTATCCCACTCCCTGCAGCTCTTCCAGTAAGACTCAAAGTCAGTGGAGACTCTGGATTTATCCCTCTGACAAAATCCACTACTGTGCACCTGAGCCACTGAAACCCCCATTGCCTTCTTCCCTGCTAGTTGCCAGTTGCCTTGGTGGGAGACAAGAGGAAAGCAATGTGCTCCCCCTCATGTGATTAGGTGGACACCCTGCCCCCTGCCAGCACTTCAAGCTGGACTCAAAGTCAATGGGGACTGTGATGTTGGCCTTCAAATAATATCACCATGTGGCATGGCATGTGGGCTGCTGCATGTTCTTCTCAACTTTTTCTGAGAAGATGGTATCCCCATGAGTCACTGGCTGCAGGGATCACTGGTGATGTACTGCTAGCTGCTCCATGGAATCTCTCTTCTTCTGTGGACTCTCCACTTCAAACTTCACTCCAGCTGTCCCCTGGGAACAGGTTCCTCCCACATTCTTCTGGTTTCTTCCTGTGATCAAAATCTGAATGTCTTTTGGAAGAACAAAGTAAACCAAAAGTTAGCCAAAGGAAGTATATAATAAAGATCAATGCAGGGGTAAATAAAATAGAGACTAGGAAAACATTAGAGAAGATGTATAAAAGCAAGAGTTGATTTTGAAAAATCAAAATTGACAAAACATTAGCTACACTAAAAATCAATATACTCAAATAAATAAATTGATAAATGAAAAAAGAGACATTACAATTGATTCCACAGAAATACAAAGGATTATAAGAGACCACTTTGAACAACTATACAAATACAAATTGGATAACCTAAAAGAAATTGAGAAATTCCAAGAAACATACAATCTACTAAGATCAAGTCAAGAAGAAATAGAAAACCTAAACGAACTTATAATGAGTAAAGAGATTGGGTCAGTAACCAAAAGCTTTCTAAGAAAATTGTTAGAAGACCTCATGGCTCCATTGTAAAAAATTTAAAAAATAAAATAAATAATGTTTAAAAATAAACTCCTATCTTCTCAAGAATTCTGAAATTCTTCCCAAAACGGAGAGAGGAAGAACATATCAAAGCCAGACAAAATACTAAAAAAATTATAGAATAATATCCCTGATGCGCCTCAGTAGATAAAGAAAATTTTGACAAAATTTATACAGTTTCAAGATAAAAATTATTAGTAAACTAAGAAGAGAAGGAAACTAGCATAATAGCATAATAGCAGGTATATATGAAAAATAAACATCACTATTTAATCATTTAACCACTGATAAAATAAACTAAGGGCTTTTTCTTTCTGTAAGATCAGGAGCAAAGCAAGCAACTCTGCTTTAACCACTTTTAGTGAACATAATATTGGAAATTCTAATCAGAGTAATGAAGAAAGAAAAAAGAAATATTCAAATTGGAAAGGAATAACTAAAATTATTTCTGTTGTCAGCTGACGTGCTCTTATATATAGAAAACCCTATTACAAGAGTGACTATACTGTTAAATGGGGGAAAGGAAAGCCTTTTCAACAAATAATGCTGGGGAAGCTAGATATTCACATGCGAATAAAGTAGAAACTTACTGAGAACCAAAAAACACAATTATTAACTCCAACTGGAGAAAAGTCCTAACACTTAAAAGCTTTCTAATGAAAATGTGATCAATATCTTCACAACATTGAATCTGGAAATAATTTTTTAGGTATAACACTAAAGACTTAAGCAACAAAAGACACAATAGATAAATCAAACTTCAAAATAAGTTCTGTTAAAAATTTTACATCAAATGAAAATATCAGCACACTTGAAAAGCAACCCACAGACTTGGAGAAAATATTCGCAAGACATGTCTAATAAGCTAAATATAGATAAGTCCAAAAACTTAACAACACAAGCCAAACAATCCAATTAAACTGAGCAGAGTACTTGAATAAACATTTCTCCCCAAAACAACCAAATGCTAATAAGCATATAAGAGGTTCACCATTACTAATCATTAGAGAAATATATACTAAATTGTAATGGGATACTACACACATTTCAGTAGGATGGTTACTACAAAAAACAAAATAGGAAATAACAGTTGTTGCTAAAGATGTGAAGAAAATGGAATTCTTTTACATCGTTTGTAGGATTGTAAAAAGGTGTAATAGGTGTGAAAAAAAAATGATTTCTAAAAAAAAAAATTAAAAACAGAATGACCACCGGATTCAGTATTTCTACTTCTGAGTGTATGCCCCACATGTCTGAAAGCAGAGTCTCAAAGAGATATTTGTTCACTCACATTTATAGCAGCCTTATTCATAATAGCTAAAATATGGAAGCAATCCAAACATCCACCAATGGCTGAATGAGTAAACACCATACAGTAAAATATTATTCAATATTAAAAGGAATATAATTCTGATAGATTCCTATGACATGTATGAACTATGGAATACACCATAAACAGTAAAATCATCCATTCAGAATATGATAAAGATTAAAACTAAAATGGTGGTTGGCAGGAGGTGAAGGGAGAGTGGAGAATGGAGTTATTGTTTAGTAGTTATACAATCTCCATTTTTTGTGATGAAAAGAATTACACAGTTGAATGACAGTTGTGGCTACACAATAGCATGAATGTATTTAAAACCAGTTAGCTTTACACTTAAAATGGTTACAATGGAAAATGTTACGTTAGATGTATTTCATAATATTGAAAAAAAATCAGTAAACTGCCATCATGTAATGATAATGATACAGTAAGGTAATATTTAGAAAGAAAAAATAAAAATGGAAAACAATGCCTGTCAATACTTTTATTTAATCCCTTATAATTCCAGAAAGTCTCCCAAAATATCCCTTCCTTAGACTTCAGTGTAAATGCCAAATATATACAACTGTGTGTCTGTAACAGCACAAATTGATCACAAGTTCCAGTTTCTCTGGCTTCAAAGAGTATCAGACACAAATTTACATGCTTTTCAAATTCACAGCCACCAGGCAATGTCTTCTAAATTGAAGGCTGGAGCCTTTCAAGCCACATCTGCACTTGCTGATTCCCTCTCTGCTCTGGACTTAAGTGAAATACCAGGCTTTCTAGCACAGGATCTGGCTTCCCAGGCCATCACTGAAAGGCTGGGTCACTGCACTCATAACTACATTGCTGCCAGTAGAGCATGGACATGGAAAACAGATGATGAGATGAGCCAGACACATGGATTTTCCTTTCTTCCACCTTTCCATGAACTACTTCAAGGTTCCTCCTTGCAGCCTTCCATAGAAGTCTTAGTACTGAGCTTATCCATCTGCTGGGTGACATATTAAATCTCCTAACTCTCATGATAGTAAAGGAACATATAATTTTGCTTCAAAATCTTCCATATCCCACTTTCCTTTAGTCCTCTTGCACTCCTTAATAAGGATCCAACTGTTTTCTGGAGAAGTTGAGATTTAGTTAGCCAAAACACGTTAATTTTTAGGCATTTATTTTATTATGAATTAGTTTCCCATGGCTGCCATAACAAATTAGCATAAACTGGGTAACTCAAAACAACAGAAATCACTTTCACAGCTCTGAAAGCTGGAAATTCAGAAGCCATGTGTGAGCAAGGCCATTCTCTCCCTGAAGGATGTGTGAAGGCGTCTCTTCCTTGCCACCTCCAGCTTCTGGTACCTTCAAGAGTCCCATGGCTCATGGCCATATTACATCTATCTCTGTCTCCGTGGTCACATGGCCACCTCCTCCTCTTGAAAAATCCTTCTGCCTCTCTTACAATAATATCTACGGTGGGGGAAAAGGGAAAAGAACACATATGACGTCATTACGAACTCACCTGGATCACCCAGGAGAAGCTCTTCCTCTCAATATCCTTAATTTCATCTTATGTTTTGCACAGAAGGTAAGATTCAGTGGTCCCAGAGATAAGACATGGACACACATTTTCGAGGGCACCATTTAGCTCACTGCACCAAGGGAAACTAAATTGTTTTGCTCGTAGTCACAAATCAATTATGTAATACGCAGTGGGAGTATTTTTCTATACTGGATATCTTTTGTAAGTTTTGCAGAGCAAGATACTCTCATGGTAGCATAATTAGATAGACATTTGTTCAAACAAAATGCAAAAATCAAGCACAAGAAAAAAAGATTAAATACTATGGAAGTTTTTATGCTGTTATTCATCCACTAAAACATTAGGGTCATATCAACTGCTTCAGGGTGCACAGATGACAATAAATGCCTTTGAAATGCAGAAGTATTTTGAAGTGGTACTGGTTTAGAAGGAAAGAGTTTTTAAATAACCACTTAGGGTTTGCTTTCTGTTTTACAATGTTTTTCTTTATATGATGGGTTTTGGCTTCATTTCTGAATTTTCGTAAAAAAAAAAAAAAAAAGGAAAGAAAGCTCCTGTGAAGAGTTAGGGGAGGGGAAGGGAAAGAAGGAGAAGGCAGGCTTTGAAAAGTGAGCAGCTGGGATGTGCCTGATCTGAAGGTGTCTGCTAATACTATGTTGTCTAAGATCCCAGCGTGAATTCCAGCTGTTATCATGTACTCTGTTTTTCTATATACAGTGTGTACAAAGGGAATCGTTATCATTTGCATATCTGAATTTCACATGCATTTTTATTCATTTGCGAAAGTCTTCAATTTTTCTTCTTCAATTTGTTTTACAAGAATAGGCTCCCTTCTCTGGGATAGAGGAGAGGAGAAATCCTGGCACAAAATAATATGATATGTTTATATTTGAGTTTCCAAATATAATTCATTCTGTGCTCATCTATCATTGTCTCATTTATCATTTATTCTTTGTACTGTGGTTACAATTACGACATACAGGGGAAAGGCAGGTTTTCTGACTCTTAAATGCCCCCTGGGTCTTTCCTTGCTCACTGAACAGTTATAAATGAAATACATTGAACCCACTGGGTTGTAGATTTTTGCAATGCAATTTTCGGTTCACAGGTAAAGCTAGTTATCATTAGAAGCTGCTAACAATCTGTGTAAGCAGGGCCATTTAGGAAGGACATGCTTATATTTTGGAGATCTCTGTATTCATTCATAATCCAATAAATATTTACAACTAGTTTTTCATATTACTTAAGATGACTAGGAGCTCAAATGTCAGCAAGTTTAATTTCATAAAACAGACATGTCTCTGCTGCTGCTTTTGTTATTGCCATGTCACAGCCCCACCACTCATTCACTGGGAGTGCACAGAAGAGCCCTGGACCACGCCCACACAGGCCATTATGATCAGCGTCCTGGATCCTCTCCATGAATATATTTAAATATATGAAGAGGTAGTCCATACACATGGGTAGGAAGACTCAACACTGTCAAGATGTCAGTTCTCTTCATTTTCATCTTTTGAATTTTAAATTTTTATTTATATAAGGTGAAAAACTTTCATGTATTTCATATATACAGATTAAACAGCACACAGCACAATGATACTTCCCATCTCACCCTCCCTTCAACCCATACTTCCACTCTCCCTCTTCCTTCCTTTCTTATTTTTTCTTTTAATTTTTATAATGGCATACTTTCCATTTATTTTGAAAACAGAAGCTCATCCCTCCATCAAATAAAGAATTCAATAAGTAATAGGTAGCTAAGACCACTGTTCCTCAAGAGTATAGACGAGGGCTATAAACAATACCAAATCTCAGATTGTCTATTAAACTCATATACATTACAGTTCATTACATTTTTATGCTGTGTTTGTTAAGTACCACATATCAGAGAAAGTTTATGATATTCATCTCTTGGGGACTGGCTTATTTCATGAAGTGTAATGGTTTCCAGTTACATCCATTTTGTCGCAAAAATTTTCTTTTTTATAGTTGAGTAGCATTTCTTTTTTTAAAAGATTTATTTATTTATTTGAAAGTCAGAGTTACACAGAGAGAAAAGGAGAGGCAGAGAGAGGTCTTCCAACTGCTGGTTCACTCCCCAATTGGCTGCAATGGCTGGAACTGCACCATTCCAAAGCCAGTAGCCAGGAGCTTCTTCCGGGTCTCCAATGTAGGTGCAGGGAACCAAGCACTTGGGCCATCTTCTGCTTTCTCAGGCCACAGCAGAGAGCTGGATCGAAGTGGAGCAGCCAGGACTCAAACCTGTGCCTATATGGGATGCTGGCACTGAAGGAAGCAGCTTTACCCTCTACGTCACAGCGCTGGCCCCTGGCTGAGTAGTATTTCATAGTGTTTATACACTACATTTTCACTATCTAGTCATTAGTAGATGGACATTTGGGTTGATTCCATGCCTTAGCTATTATAAATTGAGTTGTAAAAAAAAAATAGTGGTACAGATAACTCTTTCATATGCAAAACTGATTTCACTTGGGTAAATTCCTAGCAATGGGATGGCTGATATGGCAGATCTATTGTCTGATCTCTGAGTTTTCTACATACTATCTTCTATATTGGTTTTATTAGTTTACATTCCCATCAACAGTGTAAGAGGGCACCCTTTCCCCCCACATCTTCACCAGTATTTACTGTTTTTTGACTTCTGGATGATAGCCATTCTAACTAGTGGTAGAGGTGGTGAAAACTCATTGTGGTTTTGATTTGCATTTCCCTAATGGTTAGGGATCCTGGGCATCTTTTCATGTAGCTGTTGGCCATTTGAATTTTTATTCTTGAAAAGCGCCTATTAATGTCCTTTGCCAATTTCTTAAAACAATTTTAAAAAATCTCAGAAATATATTTTGTGACTGTTAATGAATTGATTTTAACATTTATATGCGGTGCGCTGGCTGCGGCAGCCATTGGAGGGTGATCCAACGGCAAAAGGAAGACCTTTCTCTCTGTCTCTCTCTCTCTCTCACTGTCCACTCTGCCTGTCAAAAAAAAAAATTAAAAAAAAACATTTATATGGAAAAGTAAAAGGTATAGAATAGGTAACACAGCATTGACAAAAAAGAATAATTTCAGAAGTCCAATACTACATGACTGACTGTATTACTACATGGTAACATATATATGAAAGAGGATACTTCAAAATTTCATGGAGGGGAGGTTAAGCTGCTGCTTGGATGTCCACCTCCTATATCAGAGTCCTTGGGATCTAGTCCCATCAACTCTGCTTCCAATACAGCTTCCTGCATCCTTGATGGAAGAAGATGACAATTCAAATACCTGGATCCCTGCCACCCATGTGGGAGATAGAGATGGAGTTCCTGTCTCCTGAGGAGTGAGCCTGTGGTAGTAAAATTGATCTCTGTTTCTCTCTGATTCAATGTATTCAAATAAATAAAAATACATTTTTGTCAGTTCATAGAAAATAGATATAAAAGAGGAGTTTATTATGGAGCAAAAAGTTCTGAAATCTATGCCTATGAAAGTCTTGAAAAAGTTCATGGCAAATGTATATTTAAAAACTATGAACTGATTCCACAATTTTCCATTTTTTTCTCAGAATTTTTGAAGTACTCCCATTTGTGTGTGTACCTACATGCTATGAATTACTATAGAGTTAATGAATAAAGTATAATATTGATTAAAGAATAGATAAAATCATCAGTGGGACAGGATAGACAGCTCAGAAATAACTGTAGAAAAACTTAGTCTACTAACCTTTGAAAAAGAAGGAACAGTAAACCATTTGAAAAAAGATTAATATTTGTTTTTGCTGTTATGGACACTCACATGTAACAATATGAATGTAGAAACAGACACTTTACTTTTTTAAAAGAACTGAATCAGGGCCAGTGGCATGGCGCAGTAGGTTAATCCTCCGCCTGAGGCGCCAGCATTCCATATGGACGCGGGTTCTAGTCCTGACTGCTCCACTTCCAATCCAGCTCTCTGCTATAGCTTGGGAAAGCAATAGAAGATGGCCCAAGTCCTTGGGCCCCTGCACCCATGTGGGAGACCCGGAAGAAGCTCCTGGCTTCGGATCGGCACAGATCTGGCCATTGTGGCCATTTGGGGAGTGAACCAACTGAGGGAGGACCTTTCTGTTTCTCCCTATCACTCTCTCTAACTCTACCTCTCAAATAAATAAATAAAATCATAAAAAAGAACTGAATCAAAATGGATTATAGATAAAAATGTAAACTCAAAACAATTTTTTCATGAGCCTAAAATTTCTCTAAAATAGTCTGTTAATTTTTAAATGGATTAAGACCTTAACTGAGATGTTAGAAATGGCATATTTTAGTAATGAGATTTATTTTAGTTTCAATCTTGAAATTCAAAATTAAGTGTCAACCATTTATTTTAAATGAGAAACAATTAAAATGTTCATTTCTGTTCATATAGGTTATCTGTAAGGGCTTTCAAAGCTTAAACCACTATAAAACTAAACCAAATAGACAATATAACTCCTTTTGGAAATTTGACAACAGGCATAATAAATAATCTGTGATCCCAAACAGGAGGGAAGCAAAGGGGTTAAGCAATGATATTGGCCTGGCATTCTGACTAAGGCTACTCAGTCCATAGCAGTGCAAGAAAAAAGGACTCAGGACTTGAGAATGACACAGTGACGGATTTGAGGAGATGGATCAGAATTTGAAAGGCAGAGCAAAAAGTTGTCATGAAGGAGCTATATGGAGGAAGAGTTTCATAAATACACTGACTTACAAACTGTGTGTCTAAAGCCTGAAACTCTACATGTTGTGATAAAGATAAGCTGAACAATTCACCAAACTTACACAGGGCTGGACAACATTCAAGTTCAGACCAGTGAGAGTGGAGTCTTCATTGACACACCAAGGCACACAGCAGAGATTGCATTGCAATCACAATCACAAACTAGCTAAATGTCTAACCAGCCCTATAAATAAGGCTGCTGCAGACCCACTGTAAACAAGCTAAAACAAAGGGGAGAAAAGCTGTAAAATATCAAGCTAATGTGTAAGGAATTAACTAACTGTTAAATAAACTTCCACATCTTTAAAGGAAGATAACAAAATGCAGGCAAAAAACAACCTGGTGTTCACAGTATGAAACAGTTAATTTACAAAAAAGACAACATATACAAAGAAACAAAAAAGTCCTGTTACAAATATATATGGTAGAACAAGACCCATAAGTGACATATCAGGTGAAATTAAGAAATAACATTAACTAATTGTTGTAAACATGTTTAAGAATTTACAGGAAAACACTGATGTAGTGAGAGGCTCATTAGAAAAAAAACATCAAAAGGGCTAGCATAATTTGTAAAAACAAATAAAAATTTTCAAAAGTATCACGAAGTTAGATAAAGAGAAGTTTATATACGATAGAAGATCAATCAACCTAAAGCATAGCAGTAGGGATACAGGGAAATAGCATAGACACAGGAAAGACACACAAAATGAGTAAAACATCACTGACACCAGATGATATCAAGTAATGCAGCATAGGAGGGAACTTCAAAAAGTTCATGTAAAAGAAAATTAAATGATAGGATTATTTTGGCAAATTTTTTTTGCAATGCATAAATATGAAGGGTCTTTTTAAAGTTCACGAAAATACTATAAATGGATTTCAAATTGTTTTGCATAAAAACAGTCATTTTTTTTTTTGACAGGCAGAGTTAGACAGTGAGAGAGAGAGAGAGAGAGAGAGAGAGACAGAGAGAAAGGTCTTCCTTTTTCCGTTGGTTCATCCCCCCCAAGTGGCTGACCCGGCCAGCGTGTTGTGGCCGGTGTGTTGCGGCTGGCGCGCTGCGCTGATCCAAAGCCAGGAGCCAGGTGCTTCCTCCTGGTCTCCCATGTGGGTGCAGGGCCCAAGGACCTGGGCCATCCTCCACTGCACTCCCAGGCAACAGCAGAGGGCTGGCCTGGAAGAGGAGCAACTGGGACAGAATCTAGTGCCCCGACCAGCTCTAGAACCCGGGGTACCGGCGCCGCAGGCGGAAGATTAGCCTAGTGAGCCACAGCGCCAGCCAAAAACAGGCATTTTTAAAACTCATTTTCCAAGAATTTTTGAAGTACTATGAATATGTTATTTTTTAAAGATTTATTTATTTGGCCAGCGCCGTGGCTCAACAGGCTAATCCTCCGCCTTGCGGCGCCAGCACACCGGGTTCTAGTCCCGGTCGGGGCACCGGATTCTGTCCCGGTTGCCCCTCTTCCAGGCCAGCCCTCTGCTGTGGCCCAGGAGTGCAGTGGAGGATGGCCCAAGTGCTTGGGCCCTGCACCCCATGGGAGACCAGGAGAAGCACCTAGCACCTGGCTCCTGCCATCGGATGAGCGCGGTGCGCCGGCCGCAGCGCGCCAGCCGCGGCAGCCATTGGAGGGTGAACCAATGGCAAAGGAAGACCTTTCTCTCTGTCTCTCTCTCTCACTGTCCACTCTGCCTGTCAAAAATAAAAAATAAATAAATAAATAAATAAATAAATAAATAAAAGATTTATAAAAAAAAAGATTTATTTATTTATTTGAAAGGCAGAGTGATTGAGAAAGAGGAAGAAGGACAAAGAGAAGTCTTCCATCTGCTGGTTCATTCCCCAAATGGCCATAATAGCCAAGACTGGACCAGGTTAACCCAGAACCCAGAATTCCATCTGGGCCTCCCACAACAGTGAAAGGGGCCCAATCACTTGGGCAATCTTTTCCTTTGCTAGGCACATTAGCAGGGAGCTGGATAGGAGGGCAGAGCAGCAAGGATTCAAACCAGTGCTCCTACATGGGATGCCAGCATTATAAACAGTGCACCACTACTGAGATCAACCCTTGGAAAATAAGGCAAAGCATTCTAACACAAAGCACCATTGGTCTTTGAACGATGAGGACCCAAGTGAGTTTGGCTACAAAAAAAATTTTATATATATATATATATATATATATATATATATATATCAGTTCCTCCTTTATCCAGTTGTCAATACTTTTCTTCCCTTTATTTTGAATCTGGGGTATGAAGTAAAACATGGGTCAAAGGATTTGTTTTTTCTCATGGGTACATAGCAGACATAAGTACAATAAGATGGAAAGCAGACAGACAGCAGACAGATAGCATTCAAGGGAGGTATCTCTGCTTCCAGACTTCATTATTTTTGCCTCAAAATTATATTTATAGATGTACTTCCAATCTTATTAAATAAAAAAATTTTACAAACAAAAGCATATGTCAATATTCCACAGATTGTTTTAATGATATATGTTGTGTCAACAATTAGTATTTCTTGTCATGCACTGCTTGTTATGCGGATTTGGGAAGTCAAGAATTGGCTAATATGGGGATAGGGGAAACTGAATTCTATTTTGGAATTTAAATACAACTGCATATTTCTCTTAGTACCCATAAGGGACTTAATGATGATATCTGAATTTGCTGGAGGTGGAACAGGCATGACTTAATCATACATTTTCCTCTTCCTTTTTTGGACAAATTTGGTCAATTTTTTAAGTATTTATTTATTTAAAAGGCAGAGTTACAAAGAGGCAGAGAGAGAGAGAGAGAGAGAGAGAGAGAGAGAAGCAGAGAGAGAGAGAGAGAGAGAGAGAGTTCTTCCATCTGCTAATTCAGAGAAAGAGAGAGAAAGAGAGAGAAAGAGAGAGAGAGTTCTTCCATCTGCTAATTCAGAGAGAGAGAGAGAGAGAGAGAAGCACAGAGAGAGAGAGAGAGAGTTCTTGTATCTGCTAATTCACTCCCCAAATGGTCAATCTGAAGCCAGGAGCCTCGAGCTTCTTCTGGGTCTCCCACGCAAGTTCAGGGGCCCAGTGACTTCAGCTTTCCCAGGCCATAGCAGAGAGCTGGTTCATAATTGGAGCAGCCGAGACTCAAACCGGTGTCCATATGCGATGCCAGCACTGCAGGCATGGCTTTACCACTATACCATAGCACCCACCATGGTCAACACTTCTGCTTTCACCAAAATGACCTTTGTACTCAATGATGGTCTTGCTTACAGAGGAAGTTCTTGGTTATTTGGCTTTTTTAAAAGCTCATCCCCTTCCTATTCCAATATGCTTGACTTTAGTCATCATATTTTTTAATCAAATGGGTTCACCTTCAATTAATGCATCTGTTCTACTCAAACATATTGAATAGGCTACATTTTCTGTTTTTTAGTAAGAAATTTATGTTTTTACTCTTTTTTTAATTTATTTATTTTTATTTAGTAAATATAAATTTCCAAAGTACAGCTTATGGATTACAATGGCTTCTCTTCCTCATATTTTCCCTCCCACTCACATCTCTCCCATCTCCCGCTCCCTCTCCCATTCCATTCACATCAAGATTCATTTTCAATTATCTTGATATACAGAAGATCAATTTAGTATATATTAAGTAAAGAGTTCATCAGTTTGCACCCACACAGAAACAATTGTAAAATACTCTTTCAGTACTAGTTATAGCATTACCTCACATTGGACAACACATTAAGGACAGATCCCACATGAGAAGTAAGAACACAGTGACTCCTGTTGTTGACTTAACAATTTGACACTCTTGTTCACGGCGTCAGTAATCTTCCTAGGTTCTAGTCATGAGTTTCTAAGGCTATGGAAGCCTTTTGAGTTCGCCGACTTCAATCTTATTTAGACAAGGTCATAGTCAAAGTGGAGGTTCTCTCCTCCCTTCAGAGAAAGGTACCTCCTTCTTTGATGGCCCCGTTCTTTCCACTGGGATCTCACTCGCTGAGATCTTTCATTTAGGTCTTCTTTTTTTTCCAGAGTGTCTTGGCTTTTCATGCCTAAAATACTCTCATGGGCTCTTCAGCCATCTCCGAATGTCTTAAGGGCTGATTCTGAGGCCAGAGTGCTATTTAGGACATCTGCCATTCTATGAGTCTGCTGTGTTTCCTGCTTCCCATGATGGATCGTTCTCTCCCTTTTTGATTCTATCAGTTAGTATTAGCAGACACTAGTCTTGTTTGTGTGATCCCTTTGACTATTTGACCTATCAGTGTGATCATTTGTGAACTGAAATTGATCACTTGGACTAGTGAGATGGCCTTGGTACATGCCACCTTGATGGGATTGTATTGGAATCCCCTGGCATGATTCTAACTCCAACATTTGGGGCACGACTGATTGAGCATGTCCCAAATTGTACATCTCCTCCCTCTCTTATTCCCACTCTTATATTTCACAGGGATCACTTTTCAGTTAAAATTTAAACACCTAAGAATAATTGTGTGTTAATTAAAGAGTTCAACCAATAGTACTAGAACAAGAAAAATATTAAAATGGATAAAGTATTACATTGTACATCAACAGTCAGCACAAGAGCTGATCAAGTCACTGTTTCTCATAGTGTCCTTTTCACTTCAACAGGTTTCCCCTTTGGTGCTTAGTTGGTTGTCACCGATCAGGGAGAACATATGATATTTGTCCCTTTGGAACTGGCTTAATTCATTCAGCATGATGTGTTCCAGATTCCTCCATCTTGTTGCAAATGACCGGATTTCATTGTTTTTGAATGCTGTATAGTATTCTATAGAATACATGCCCCATAATTTCTGTATCCAGTTACTGTTAATGGGCATTTGGGTTGGTTCCAGGTCTTAGCTATTGTGAATTGAGCTGAAGTAAACATTAATGTGCAGACAGCTTTTTTGTATGCCAATTTAATTTCCTTTGGGTAAATTCCAAGGAGTGGGATGGCTAGGTTGTATGGTAGGGTTATATTCAGGTTTCTGAGGAATCTCCAAACTGACTTCCACAGCGGTTTTACCAGTTTACGTTCCCACCAACAGTGGGTTAGTGTCCCTTTTTCCCCACATCCTCTTCAGCATCTATTGTTGGTAGATTTCTGAATGTGAGCCATTCTATCTGGGGTGAGGTGAAACCTCATTGTGGTTTTGATTTACATTTTCCTGATTGCTAGTGATCCTGAACATTTTTTCATGTGTCTGTTGGCCATTTGGATTTCCTGTTTGGAACAATGTCTATTGAGGTCCTTGGCCCATCTCCTAAGTGGGTTGTTTGTTTTGATGTTGTGGAGTTTCTTGATTTCTTTGTAGATTCTGGTTATCAACCCTTTATCTGTTGCGTAGTTTGCAAATATTTTTCCCATTCTGTCTGTTGCCTCTTCACTCTCTTGACTGTTTCTTTTTCAGTATTTACTCTCTCTAAAGCTTTCATTTTTTAAGCATTAAGCTGATATCTCTAAGAATACTTAAGAAAATTACACTCAAAAAAGTAACATGTAATACATTTCACCTTCATGAAGCCAATAATTTTATTTAAACCTCCCATTTTAGTTCCTTTACATGTATTTCTTTTAAAGAAATCTAAAATAAGAATATTAAACTCAAATTTCAGCACTTTTGGTAGTAGACAAGTGCTATGCTATCAATTTGTTAATTAACTGGATTTCAGTAAATTTGCTTTTGAAAACTTACTGGTGAAATCTACATTAAACAAATGCTCATGGCATCATGGTTTTGCATTAAGCATGCAAACAACGAAATTTCATTTCTTTTTCCACACTGGCCTGGCAGGAGAAATGATACTTCAGACACAGCTTCAGACTTTATAATGCTGATCAACTATCCTGTGTTGGCCCCCAGTCTCTTCTCCCAGACTGAATTTGTTTCAGGAACTCTAGTTCATTGATGTGCTGGGTTACTGTCTAGGTTTTGTGATTTCCCCAACTATCTCCTATGCCTGTTTTCAGGTGCTTTGTGTCAAGTGGATGAAATTCTTAAGGAAAGTTACAAGGTCATCTGACTCCAATACATTCACTGGCTTTAGCAATCACATATACTGAACCTCATCTCCAGAATTATTAAAGTGAATATTCTCTTCATTTACTGCTTAACACACTTTACCATTCTCTCCAGAACTCTCTGCAATAACTGAGTCATTCCTCCAAGATTTCCTCTCCTGTAGTAAGGAAGTCTTTGACAGCTTTCCTTTCTCCATAACTGCCATATAGCATTCTAGATTCTCCCATGTCACAGGATTAACAGACAAAGTCTATTTGCAAGGATTTCTATGTTCTCCAGCTCTACCCAGAGACATACCATGTTTTCCTGTTGCCTCTACTGCAAACAGTCTTTATGGACCCCAAAGCTGGCTTTGTATCCTCTGTTTATACAGTTGTCAGTGGTTCTCAGGGTTCTCTCTTTAACCACTTTTCTTTGGTTCACCTTTATTGTTTGAAGCTACTCCTCTAATTTTAATGACACAATTCGCTTTTCATTAACATGAAAAATCTCACTGTTCCTCATGAGGTTCACATGTATTTACCCAACTGTCAACAGACTTGGTGACACGGATATTCATTTCACCCAGGCAATCTGAATTCAACACTATTTGACCTTACTGAGTCTCCTACAGGTTACATCACTACAAATGCTTCCCACCATTCTTTAGCATGCAATGCAAAAGCCATCACTTGTGTGAAAATGTCCCTGAAGCTGATCATTACACCCACTATATCCAGGCTGAGAAAGAATGCTGATGTTCAGGATGAGAAGATTTAAACAGTCACAGAATGAGGAGGAACACTTCATAACAAATAGAAATTGAGTATGGATGACTTTTGGAACTGTAATATGCCTATATTCCAAGGTGAAAATAATTTTCTCACATTTCACCATTGGTTTTGGTGATTACTATTGAAGCTTGGTAATAAAGTGATTAATAAGAAGGTATTAAACTGGAGTATAAGGAACTAAAAGGCTAAAAAACTAATCACATACCAATATTTTTAAAATGCAATTACTATAGTTATACTATAACTTATAGAGTTTAAAAATACTTCCTCTACTTCTTATACTCATTAGAGTATATTAGCATTTTCCAGAGAAACACAACCAACTGGATATATTTAGATGCATAAAAAGAGAGTTCCTAAGGAAAATGGCTCACATGTAAATGGAGGGCAAGAAGTCCCATCATACACCATCTGCCAGCTGGAGAACGAGGAAAGTCAGCAGTGTGGGCAGCCCAAGTCTGCAATCCTGAGATCAACGGAAGCTGACGGTAGCTCTGAGACTAAGGCCAAAGAAGCAATGGTGGGCATGGGGAGGGAATGTGGGCTTAAGTCTCAAAGTTCAAAGGTTGGAGAGCCAGGAACTCTGATGTCCAAAGTCAAGAGAAGGTTAATGAGTATCATCTAAATGACGGTGAAAGAGAATCTACTTTTCTCAATCTCTTTCTTCTATTGCACTCTCAACAGATTGAAGGACACCCACCCTCAGTGGTGAGAAAAGATCTTCTTTACTTAGTGTATGGATTCAAATGCTAGTCTCAATAAAAACCTTCACAAATACATCCAGAAGAAATGTTATAGCATTCATCTGATCACCTCTTAGCCTATCAAATTGACACATAAAATTAATTGTTATAATATGCATCCACTAGAAGGAAAAACAACAATTTTACTAAGTATCCATTGTAAAAGCACTACTAGCAAAATATTAATACATGAAAAGAACTTTGGGTAACATTTTGTATAGTGTGAAAACATTTAATAATATTCTTTGTGATATTTAGTACAGCAATGGAGTTGGTTTGTTCAGGCAGTTTTCATTTATCAAAATTATTCATTTATATTTAATTTGGTAGCAATGAACATTGTTTTCTCACTGGTAAGAGAGAACATATCATTCTGTTACCAATGGAAACCTGGAGCCCAATAATCATCACGGTCAAAAGTAGTGACACAATGAAATGGCAGAATGAAATAAAGACATAGGTCTCAGTTTGATGTCTTCTTTGGAAATAACAGCAATGTTTCCATGATGCTAATAATGCAGTTGCTTGTGATTTCTTAGTCCTATCATCAGTGAATATGTATATTGTTAGAAAACATGAGTGAAATAACTCATCTCAGCATGCCATAAGATAAGATAGAAAGGGGGTCGGCACTGTGGTGTAGCTGGTAAAGCTGCCATCTGAAGTGCTGGAATCCCATGTGAGCGCTGGTTCAAGTCCCAGCTGCTCCACTTCCGATCCAGCTTTCTGCCATGGCCAGGGAAAGCAGTGGAGGATGGCCCAAGTCCTTGGGCCCCTGCACCCACATAGGAGACCCAGAAGAAGCTCCTGGCTCCTGGCTTTGCATTGGCACAGCTTCAGCCGTTGTGGCAATCTGGGGTGTGAACCCGTGGATGGAAGACCTCTCTCTTTCTCTCTCTCTCTCTCTCTCCACCTCTCTGTAACTCTGCCTTTCAAATAAATAAAAATAAATTTAAAAAAAGACAAGGTAGAATGACTCAAATCTGGCAGTTAGGAAACCAAGAAGCCAATATAAACTTATAATGAATACATACTAGGGAAACTCACTTAATTTCCTTGCTTTCAACTTTCGATCCTTAAAATTGAATGGTCTAGAACTTTGGGTCACTTTTGGTTCTGGAATTATTTTATTTGAAACTACAGCAATAAGGAATCAAGATGTAGAGCAGGAAAGTAGAAAGGCCAATTTTTGGTAAATTTGTAAATTTATCTGCCCACTTCCTCTTGTATTTTCTACAATATCCTAAGGATTAGTAATATGAGGACATCACAGGACTAAAAGGAAAGAAAAACGCAGGAGAGCAAATTTACAATTTTAAGTATTTGATCTTCAAAGTTGAATCATATTTGATGGGGCACAATGTGTGGAAAGTTAATATCATCGCCACAATAAGGAGAAGATGGACAGGTGCTTGTCACTCTTCCCTTCTTCCCCATAAGGGGAAGACTATTTTACTCACAGGTCTAGACTATACACAGCTAGCCTGATCTACGACCATGTAGATTGGTTATCAAGCAATTGTCTTTCATTTCCGGAGTCATCCTTCCAGGCTTTGCTTTTTGATGTTGGAGTTTGGGACTCCAACTGTATTTCTCTTTGGCCAGTGGGTTTTCCCCTAGAGTTCTACCAGTGGTGCTAGATAAATAATAGAAGGCTGGAGAAGTAAGGAAATTTTTTCCCCTAGTTTCTGGCTATTCCTAGTAGCATTCCTTCAGTAATGCGCTTTATTCCAGCAATGGCAGCAGTTGAATTTTCTTCTAGTTTTGTTTTTTTTTTGTTTGTTTGTTTTTTATCTCAGAATTCCATACTGCTGCTTCCAAGGGACCTTCTGTGGCTCTATATATCTCCTCCCTAGATGTATGAGCTCCATTTCCTTGAGTTTGCTAACTTCAGCAGTTCTTTTTATTTTTTAAAGAGTTATTACTTGGGCCATCTTGTGCTGTTTTTTCCCAGGCCATCAGCACACAACTGCACTAGAAATGGAGCAGCCAAAACATGAATCAGTGCCCAGAGAGGATATTTGCATTTTTCAGGTGGAGGTTTTACCTGCTATGCCACAATGCTGAGCCCTAACTTCAGTGGTTCTAGACTTTCTTTTGTTCCCTGAGCCCAGAAGGCAGTACTTCCCACAGTTGCATTTCTTTTATTTTTTGGTGTTACATTTTGCTCTTTTATTCCTTCTTCACTTGTGTGATGACCTCTCTGTATGAAATTCCCACTCTTAAAAAATCTACTGTGGCACTGATTGTCAAGGCTTCACTGTTGCTGATACCCCAAGTAGGATTTGAAAATTATGTTCACTTGTCAGCAGATTTTCACCACAACCAGCATTTTCACTAGAGAAGGGATGAGTGGACATTCCAACTACCAACTTCAGAAAATTTGTAACAGATGGCGATCAGACTCTCTTTCATTAACTTCCATAACATTTGTGAGCATTTGTTTTTCCAAACTATTAACATTAGTGATTAACAGATTCAAATTTCTTCAAATTCATCCACCAAAACTACCACAATCACCATAATTCAGTAAAGAAATCAGAAAGACTAATTTTACTGGGGGGAGGTGGTGGTGGGGCTCAGACATTTAAGCTCTGTCTAAGGTTTGAAAACAACTTAATAGATGTTGTTTCTGGAAATCTAGATCAAACTTTTTCAGACTACTTGTAAAACATAATTCTTAGGACTCATAATAAAATTCAGTGAAGTATTTTTCCAGTTCTTCTGTCAAGGTGGGAACAATGTTTGGTATATTTATGTGATAATATTAATTTGCTAATATACTTTTTCCCTGTATATTTTGTACTATATACTTAAAAATGTATGTTTGCAAATCTTGTAAGTACTCTAGGATATTGACAGTTTTAATTGTATTTTATGAATGAGGAAAATGATATTACAAGAGAGTATAGCAATGTATCCAACATCATCTATTAATAAATAGATAGTTCCAAACCTGTATAAGAAGCAGGTAGATAGCTGTGACTACCCTAAATCCCATAATCTCTCCACTCATATTAAACTGTCTACTTAATATTATATTTGTTCATACTGATAACATTAATGTGAAACTCATTTCATTTTCTTTATTTAAAAAGTCACTAATTAACATGCGCTTTGCAAAGAAAATTCTATTTTTCCATTAGTCATTTTATAACCAATAGTATTTTTACTTACCAAAGGCAGGAAAATACCAACTGAGTTCAAATTACAATAATGGATAATTAAAAAAATTACTATATCACTGTAAAAAACCATTATTAAGCAAAATAAATAATGAGTGAAAATCAAGTCTTAACAATTTCTTTTAGAGAATAGCCTTACTTTGCATGGACAGTATGTTATTAGCATCTGAAAGAAAATCAGGGCTTTGCTTTAGCAGCAGATTCAAAGTTAATGTGCAAAGGATACTACCTCTTTGTAATCCATTCAATAATACAATACTTTATTGAATAAAGGAAGCCATTCAGACTTTACATCTTGAGCAATTGCTCATCTGAAAAAATGTCAGAATGCCAAAGAAGCAAAGGAGAAAGTTACAAAGGATTTCTAGTCTCTTAGATAAGACTTTAAAGCAATATATTATCATTCAAATTAAAAGTTATATATTAATAGCCATACCAAAGTCATATGCTCTCAATTTAATAGTGAGAGCTAAATCGAGAAGGTGCCCAAGTTTATGTTTTTAAGAATTCAGTATGACTGCTTAAAAGGTAGAACCAGGTCAAGTGGCAGCTGTAATGTTCTGTTCTTAGTCACTATCTATGGTAAGAAATAGCATTAGGAGGAAAAGATTCTCATTCTATTATTTTAAAATATGTTGATAGTTTAAGTAAATGAAAAGAACAGTCAACATCTTTGGTAGCCACAGGTGCACTTAAGTTTGTGAATCACTGCGTGTTCTGTCACTGCAATTGATCCTTTGGTTCAAAGACAGTGTGGAATATGCATGAATCTGAGTGAATTCAGGGACAAAAGTCGTCCAGGGCTCTCAATTTAGAGTGTTTATTACTGTATTTTTAGTTCTGTGTTGCTGTATTTTTTTTCTTCTCCTTGCCACTACTCAGTTGTCATATGCTGGTGTCCAATCCAGAATAGCAGGGCTCCCTTGCCAACTTTCAAGTCAGGAATATGACGGTGAGGAATCCTAAATTCCTCCCCTAAGCATACCATACCAATCTTAAAACCTCTACTAACTGGGAAATGAGAAGCTGTGCCTGTTCTAATTTTGTCAAAGGGAGATTCTGCTGGGTAAACGCAGGAAATCCCCTGTAAGATTCCGACAAATCCACTTTGTGTGGGCTTTAAACCCGACCGTAAGTATAAATGTTAGCTTTCCATTTTCGATACCAAGACAGTGAGGTAGAGCTGTTGAGTGGGGAGGTGGGAGTCGAGTGCTGCCCTGAGCCTCCTGAGTCTGGGTCAAGAGAATTGCATAAGAGAGCCTAGAAAAGCCAGAGCTCCCCAGCTGCTGCTTCTGTGTCTTTGTCCAGATTTTGGTACCTTGGGGGTTGGGGAGAGCTTTGCAGATATCCTTCTCAGAGGGTTCCCCTCAGCTCTCGAGAGGGCTTCAAAAGCATAGCTAACAGAGTGCGGGAGCAATACCCTTCTTTCTTAACACATTCTCCAAAAGTGGAGCCTTTTGAAAAATAAGGCAATATGTTGACCAAATTGACAAAAGGTATTAGATGAAAGTGAGACCAGGTGATTCACAAAAGAAATCAATGGAAGGGTGCTACCATTTTTAACTTGCTTACCTCTCAGGTAACTACAGGATAGGCCTTGCTTGACCTCGTCCGCAGTCTCATGCTTTCTGGTGTTAGAACCATTCTAGTCACTAGTTCTCTAAGGCCTAGATCTGAGGCCAAAGGACTTGTTAGCAATTTCTTAGCTAAGTGTATAAATGTTGTGAGAGGTGAACAGGGATTACATAGTGAAGAGCAGTTTCCAATTACTTAGATTCCCAGCAAAGCCTTCAGATTCAGGTGAGCCAGCCACAACTCCAGGGTCACAACTCACCCTAGGGTTGTGGGATTTGCTGCCCCAAGGTTAAGCAGCTTCAGGTTTACTTCCCTAACTGGGTCACTGGTCAGCCATGAAGGTGGATTTTGTTGCCAAGCTGAGATATCCTAAGGGACATTGATTTAGAGGCTGTGCAGTCAGGTCATACCAGCTAGGCTGGGGTAGAACAAGGAAAAGGTCATGAAAAGGAAGATCTTAGAATTCAAGTGTTTTTGTGACAACAGCCAAAGAAGTGAAAATTTCTCATCTCACTACTCCTGATCAAGTTCTTACTCTTTTCCAAGCATAACAAGAATGTTGTGTGCATTTTCATATCATTTAATCTTCACAATCCTGAATGAGACTTTGTAGTTTGTTTTTCATAGATGAGAAAACAGTGGCACTGATTCTTCCAAATCATATAAATAGCAAGCTAAGGGGCTGGGGCTGATCTCCAGCCCATGTCTTAGCCTGCACTTCTCCTCCAGTATTTGTCAACTTCTTTGGGAGAATATCAAGAAAAAGGAAAGGAAGAAGGTTAAGAAGAAAAACTAAGGATATAAGTTTAGGCAATGGAATGGGATTTAACAAGCTAGTAGCAAAGTTGATAGCCAGTGATCAAAAGAAGAGAAAAAGAACTGAATATGAAATGCATGTGAAGACAATACAGTAATTTGGCAAATCTTGGTCTTGAGAGAGGAAGTAGCTCCTTTTTAAGAAAGGTCATTTGTATACCCTCAGTGAGCTCTTAGAAGCTGCATCAATAAACTAGATATTATAAAGCAATATTCACAATTGCTCAAAATTACTATCAAAAGTATTGTTCCTGAAAAGTCCCAAATAGAAAGCAATAATTCTATGCTCTTCAGAAATTGACTTGCAAATAATTGTCCTGAGATACCTTTATGAGAGTTTAATTTGTTCCCATTTTTGTTTTGTAAATCTGCAGGTTCTTAACAATATCCATGTTCAAACTCTTTTACTCATACTCTTAAAGAAAAATTAAAATATACTTGTTCCCTTTTTGTACCAGAAATTTTGTTCATATTATTAATGTAGCAGCTTCTACATAGAGGAAATCTTGAGATTTATGTACCATTAAAAGATAAAGTCATTGACTTTTTTGTTCCCAATATTTATATCTTATGTGAAGCTAGGAATGTTTTGTTTATTATTTATTTTAGCTTTATTAATTATAGTTTAGACAGCTATTTTTAATTTAGCTTATGAAGTGAATTTCTGCATTTCTATGTTTCTCACTTCAATCATCTACCCAAATCATCTACATTTTGGGGTCAGATTCCACAAGGATGTAACTATTAATGCCTGTAATTTTCAAACATTAAAAATGACCTATATTACAAGCCATAAGTGTTTCAAGATTAATTGAACTCTTTCTTCTTGGATGAGCTTTTGGCCTTAGGCCCTCAGGCTATGTGTGATAATGAAGAAGTTCAGAGGACAGGCAGTTACAAGTACCATGTTCAGATGTGATTCACTCCAGGCATAAGGTAACATTTACTCCAGGTATTAATGGTCACAATCCACAAAAGCAAAAATTGTTCTACTTTGTCTCTCCTCAGACACAGCACACACAAAAATGACTGGTGAAAGCAGCGAGTTTCTAATAACAGCTTCCAGAGGTCATGGAGAGATGAAATTGTCACTGTGATGTGCATACTGTGGAGGTGAGGCTGCTCTCAGAGAGACCTGTGCTTTCTCCTTCGCATTATGAAGAAAAAACTTCTGGCCATTCACATCCCAGTTGAAAGCTTCTTCAAAAAATAATAATAAGATTTCTTTGTGATTCTCAATACATACTATGAAACCAATGTTACAACATCAGACATTTCAAAACATTACCTATCTGAATTAATATCTTTGGAACCCAGTATATTGGTATCCATCTAAGTTAAATTTTCTCTGACACTGTAGTTATTTACAAAGTTAAGTGGACTGTAATTAAGAGAATTACTTATTTATACTCTTTCTCTAGAACTGCTCACAAGGATAGCAAGAAACTTGGTTCAGTAACCACATCCTCACTTCTAAGCTTGGTGACTTGAATTCAGTTAGGTACAAAGAGTAGCTTGGTTAATGCACTGAGAAGGTAGGGTCTAGTCTAAAATACTGAGGTAGTAGCCCATAGTCAAAAAGTTATATTTGGACCAGCATTGGATCAAAATCCCATAGCCCACTGCAATGCATGAAGGGGCAATATTGGTTATTGTAAAATCCCCTTGTTTCAAAAAGGTGTGAGAATGGTACTCGAGTTGTCATTCACCCTTGACACTTAAGCTGGATAACAAGGGTGTAGAAATCAATGAAACCCATCCTGCAAGGTTCAGGGCTTTCTAATCTCTTGGATGAGGAGAAGTTCTAGTGTTTGTTTGTGCTTAAAGCAACAGAGTGATCATTCAGAATACCACTCTCATGCTAGGAATCAAACTTCAAGCATAGGAATAAAGATTTCTTCTGGGCCCTCAATTGTTGAAAAGAAGTTCTGGGAATTGAATAGAGAAGTGAAGGTTAGGATATGAAAGGATGCAAAAAATTCCCAGGGCAAGTTCTGTGAGTTATACCCCCTCATTCCCCAGTTCTTCTACCTAATAATATCCATTGCTGCTCCTTCCTATTCTCTAAGTTAAGCTGTTTTGAGAAAAGAGTTGACACTGATTCATAATTAAAAGTAATATAACCACCTAAGGACTATTTCTCTCTCTCATACACACATACACTCAAATATACAGCATTTGTATAGGTAGAGCTGTAATCTAAAGCTGTAAAATTTTATGGTAGAAGCTACAGAAATAGTATTCTTATGATAGAATCAGAAATAATAATTATTGTGTATGCTGCAGCGAGGGAAAGGGAAAGAGGAAAACAATGAAATCACATAGTACTCTCTATGTTGTGGGAAGTATGCATAGAAAAACCTTATCTCAGTCTTGAATTTTGTTTCTTCACTAAGCAAGCATTTGTCTCTACATCTACTTTTACTCCTGACCTATGAACTCCCTATAAGGATAAGGAAATGGATCCATCATCTTCCCCATGTCTCCAGTGAGTTGACTAAGCTCTGAATTAAAATAGACTATAGTCAAACGTTGAGTGAATTAATAAGTTTCAAAATTAAATTTTTGGTCAGAAAAGTAATTCAGAAACAATAAGGAAATCATTCTCATGTCCAGTGAGAATTAATTAGCATTATCCTCCTTTCTTTTCTTTTCTTTTTTTTTTTTTTTTTTTTGTTTTTGCAGGAACATCACAGGGTCTCATGCCTGAACACTTAGCATGATGAGCTGGGACACAGTAGCAAAGAAAAAGGCAAACGCATCTAGAGGACATCCAAGAGTTGGCCAAGTGCTAAAGATATTTTGCTTGTTCATTGTTTCTTTCATATGTGAATCACCTCTAGTTTCCCTTCATCTGAAAAAATACAACAGTGCTTGTGTATCCAACAGGAGATCACATTCTACAGAAGTACAATATATCCCTGTGTATCTGGAATTCTGGATTTGTGCTCATAGTGATACTCATATCATTGTGGTGAGCTCTTTGCATAAATATCTTCCTATAAAACAAAACTGTGCCTCAACAGGACATCAAATGAGTGTCTAGGATAAAAAAAGAAATGATAATAGTGTAGAAGCAATTAAGAAAATAATGCTGTTGACTTACATTTGATGAGCTTGTTCTGTCTGATTAAGATTGAATAAAGCACTAAAAATCAAAAACATAAGCCTGGTTGCTTCAGGAGTCCCACTTATTTCAATTCCCACTTCCTCTTTGCAAACACAGGCCACTGGTAACTTCCGTTTTTATTTCCTATGATTTCAAATGCTTCAAAATCTGTGGGTTT
This sequence comes from Sylvilagus floridanus, assembly GCA_949820135.1. Classification (NCBI taxonomy): domain Eukaryota; kingdom Metazoa; phylum Chordata; class Mammalia; order Lagomorpha; family Leporidae; genus Sylvilagus; species Sylvilagus floridanus. The sequence continues at coordinate 86,776,409 of OX463225.1, read as the reverse complement.
TTGATCCTTCATGAAAAAATGTTGACAGTCACCACTATAAAATTCATCATTTTACAGCCACATATCTGAGAACACTGACATAACATATACTGGACAGGCCACTTCACTGTATATGAGCTCATTATGTTTTCACTATTTAGGAAAGGATTTTTAGGCATCTAGTCTGATACAAACAGTGGCTCTGCTAGATTCAGCATGGCTCTAGTGATGAGCATTGACTAGCATTTAGTAGTTGGCTTTGCAGTAGAAGGAACTCTGGGGAGGATCCTGTTCTCCTCTGTGGGAGAACCTATTTTTTATGTTGTGTTATTGAAGCAATCTTAGCTAGATGAATAGCCCCACCAACAGCCATGCAGAAACACAATTGTGGGGAGAGCAAGACACAAGCTGTCACTTAGACTCTCACCTCCACCTGCAGTGACAGGCCAGATTTTTCTGTAAAGCTTCATGTGGACCATGAATGCATTCCCTATTTAAAAGGACTCATTTCTCTACCCCAATCCGAAGGCCAAATTTCATTATCTCTGAAATTTCTTTAAATGATATTTATCACAAAATTGAGTAATAATCTTCCAAGTTCTCATTTCTTTGAACATTTTTTATAAATTGAACTTAAAATATTATCAGATAACAGAATTGTCAAGAAAAGAATATTCTGTTATATAAAATTGATAACAAGGAGATGATCTTAGCTAAAATTAGACTTTTTCACAATAGTAATTACTGATAAAAAGAACATCAACAGTTAACATTTGTTGTGAATTTACTATATGCCAAAAGTCTATGCTAAGGATTCTTTACATAATCTTCCAAAGCACAAACAGGAACACAGGGACTCAGGAAGGTAAAGGAACCTACCCAAAGTTGTACAAAGAATAAGTGGCAAGATAGGAATCATGATAGTTCTGAGAATGCAAGTGATTGACCCATCTCTGTAACGTTAGTCCTTATGTCAGGTTCCTGGGATTCATGCACCTAGACACCCAATCAGAAGTCACTATCAGATTGGCTTTGGATCAAATTTTATGAGCTTCAATTTTCTTATCTGTGAATCAAGCATAATTATAGTGCCTCCTTTATTTTATCCATTGTGTAAAATAATGAGCTATTACACACAAAGAGCTCACAAGCAATGTAAATTTCAGAGATTGTTGTCCAACTATAAATATTAAATTCTTTTAAATATGTAAAACACAAATAAATATATTTGTATGTTTCAATACATAAACAAACCCTCCCAAATAAACTATTTGGGCCAAGCAGTCCTGGATTTAAATTCTCACTTCCCAGTTGATCAACAGTATAATTCCAAGTTAAATATTCTATCCTCAACCGATTTCTTTTTATATGAAATGGAGGTTAAAATATGGGTCTCGGCCGGTGCCGTGGCTCAACAGGCTAATCCTCTGCCTTGCGGCGCCGGCACACCGGGTTCTAGTCCCGGTCGGGGCACCGGATTCTGTCCCGGTTGCCCCTCTTCCAGTCCAGCCCTCTGCTGTGGCCCAGGAGTGCAGTGGAGGATGGCCCAAGTGCTTGGGCCCTGCACCTCATGGGAGACCAGGAAAAAGCACCTAGCACCTGGCTCCTGCCATCGGATGAGCGCGGTGCGCCGGCCGCAGCGCGCCGTCCTCGGCAGCCATTGGAGGGTGAACCAACGGCAAAGGAAGACCTTTCTCTCTGTCTCTCTCTCTCACTGTCCACTCTGCCTGTCAAAAAAAAAAAAAAATGGGTCTCACAGAAGTCATATGAGATAAAATGCAGGACCAAGGAGTTTGCTGGGGAAATGTGTGTTCCCTCTAGCCATGCTCCTAGCATTCCTGTGCCTTTCCAGCTGTGAGAATCCCACAGTGCCTTCAAATCCTTGCCACACTAGACCTCGTGCACTGTTCAGGGCACAGGATGCAAAACAGCTAATGGGGTGGAAATATTAGAAAATAACAAGAGTTACAATGCAGTAGGAACAGGCTTCCGGGTGAGTGCCTAACGCAGGTCTTGGACCCATGGATTGTCTCTGACGTACTCTAAGAATGAGTAAGAATTATAAAGGCGAGAGCAAAACTTTTAAGTGCTTCAGGCAGAAGGAATAGTATATGAAAAAATCTCTGAGGCATCCAAAGTCAAACTTCAAAGCAGATCAGGTTTGAATATGAATGGAGGAAGGAGTTCTAGAGAGAGAGGCTGAGAGATGAGGCTGTAGAGATGGGCCTGCAGTCTTTCATCACTGAAAGACTTCAACAGTAGGGTAGGTTGTCACCATCATATTGGCACTTTAGAAAGATTCCTCTAGGTGTGTCTTCTTGGGTTCTGTTCCATCTTATAATGTTTTCTTCTTATTCTGAATAACCAAAGCTGCTCCTTTGTGCCATTCATGTAATCAATACAATTTTCTCATTTTAATTATGAATAATAATTGCATATTTATAATATTTCAATTTTTAAAACAATTTATATACTTTTATTTGAAAAGCAGAGAGATACACAGAGAAAGACAAAGACAGAGATACATCTTCTATCCACTTATTAACCTCCCCCTAAATGCCCAAAATGGCCAGCGGTTGGCCATGCTTAGGCCAAGAGCCTAGAACTCAATACAGGTCTTTCATGTGGATGGCAGGGACCCAATTACTTGAGTCATCACCTATTGTTCTAGGTTGCACATTAATAGGGAGCTGTAGTTGAGAGCAGAGCTGGGACTCTCATTCAGGAACTACAATAAGTAGTGTCTTAACCACTGCACCAGACTTTTTCCCCTAGTATTTTATATCTTTATATCTTTCACAGTGCTTTGCAGACAGTAAGAACTCAACAATTGTTAACATACCCCATCATTCATCCTCTACATTGTCTAGGAAAGTTGAATATAATTGAGTGATAGCTTCGTAATTTAAAATTGATTTCAACACATTATTTATGGTTTAAAGTATGTAATCTAACAGAAAAGAATAAATAAATAGAAAATACAAACACATTGCTTACACTCAAAATATCTTCATTGCCAGCTAAAATTACCTAAAATTAACCACAAAATATTACTATGTTTTAGGACAATCATAAAAACTTGGCATTTGTAATGGGCATTTAGTCTAGAGGTTAAGGTACACAAGTCTCATATCATAGTGCTTGGCTCCAGCTTCCTGCTTATGAAGACTCTGGAAGGAAACAGCGATAGTTTGAGTAATTGAGTTCCTGCTACCCACTTGGGAGACCTGGATTATGTTCCCAGTCCTAACTGGACTGGGAAGTGAACCATTGAACAGGAGCTGTCTCTCTTTGTTTCTTTTTCTACCTTTAAGTAAATAAAATTTGGAGCCTATGGGACCAAAAAGGGGGAAGGATGTGCCAGCAGGAAATCAAGAATCAGCTGATCAGGCTTCTTGACTAAAACAGTGCATGACTTATCATAGTCTGCAGATGAGTCCCTAATACCTACCATGTGAGGAATCAACCCTACTCTGTGCAGAGCATGATACTCTCACAGTTCAGTGAAAAAAATTAGCCAATTCCATCACCTATTACACAAACACTTCAGAAAAGGAGGTGAAAGGCTAGTCTTACCAGTAAAGGGGTTAATTAAAACATCCCATAGGGCTAATGACAGCAGTTGACATTTGGTTGCTTACTTGAAATGGTATAGAAGTGATGCCAGAGAAAAGAATTTCATCCTGTATGAGAGTCATGAACTACTCAATTCTCATGCTCTTTTGACATTTCCTAAAGCAGTTCAATGGAGTAAACATAAAGTGATGCTTTTGTAACTCAGCTCTTCAATGAGGTATAAAATTCCTATTTTCCCTCAAATAGTTCTCTGATTTAATAGGTAACTTGAATTTTTCTTCAATGACTCATAACAATGCTAACTGTAAGTCACAGTGAACATAAGCTGGAAAGGTAGGAGCATTATCTATGGAGGTCTGAAAACAAAACACACCAGCAACAGATGGAAAGAAAATACTCAGATAAGAAACTCATTCCAGGTTTTGTGTTAAGAAAGGATGAAACTCATTAAACTGTCTCGCACTAACATCACTGTGGCTATAACGAAATAAGTATTCCTTAAGAAAACAGAATTATAAAATGTTCTGTGCAGATTTTCAGCAATGGCTTCACCCATTACAAAACACACTTCTAGGAGTACTCAAAAGTCAGTGAGAAATTCTATGATCAACAATCTAAAACCATTATTAGTAGAACATTCATCTTGAACTGAATGCCTTTGTTATAGTAAATACTGCTGGGAAGTTTGTTAGTGGTCAACATAGGCATAGAAAAGCCCATGAATGGCCTCTAAGAGAGGAATAGTACTAATGGGCTTAGAAGAATTAGAGTACTGGATTCAATGTTCAGTAAGTTAGTAAATGGGTGTGACAGAATGAGAAAGAGAAAACTGCCCCATAAGGTGTAGTGCAGGTAAGGCTACACTACTTGAGTGTACCTTTGAGTACATACTTTGTACTCAAGAGAATATACCATTTCATAAAGATGAGGGCTAAAAATAGTAACATAATGACAATGATTCTGATAAGAACTCTCATAGTCACAGCAGCTTTCACCTATTGGTCCTCTGTTTTGCACTGGGCCCTTGGCACATATGAGATGACCCCCTGTTCTTACAAGAAACCCCACTTTAAGTGGCATCACCTTCATTGTCAGATAGAGCAAGGATCCATCAATTCTTTTTTCTGACAATTTTCTTTGTAAAAACAAATGTACTCTAAAAATGGAAAGAGAATTTGACAGATCTGGCAGGGTCCTAAACAGCTTCATGAAATACCAAGAAGACTTCAGCAGCATCCTTTGGACAATGGTGGGTCTCTTTGGTCCATAGCTGGGTAGACCTCTCATTTACATCTTAAAGTCCAACATATTTTATAGGGCAAAAATTTGGATGTCAGTCTTTTTTTCTGCATTATTCACAGTTCAAGGAAGAAGGAAGACAAGAACTTACTCTACCTAAATAGCATTTTGGCTACAACATAAATCCTCCTCATCTCCTTTCAAATCTCTGAAGTCTGGATATCACTAAACTTCTGAATGAACAGTGCCCTTTCATTCCTACCACATCCTTGGCAAGTCTTAAGTTGCTTTCAATCTCAAGGTTCCACCTCCTTGGAATTTGATTATGCATATCTGTTCTGTCCGGTCAATAGCCACCAGCCACATATGACTATTGAACACTTGAAATATGGCTACTATAGATTGAGATGTTCTGTAACTATAAAACATACACTTAATTTCAAATATTTACAATGAGAAAATATAAAATATATTTTCTGTGTGATGGACTAAATCAAAATACTACTAAAATTTCCATTGTTCCTTTTTACTTTTTTAATATGAACACCAGAAATTTTAAGCATACATATGTGGCTCACATTTACACATCAAATCACATTTCTATTGGAGAATGCTGTTCTATATTCTTCCAACTCAAAGTATAGTCCACAGATAGCAATATTTTACATGAAAAATTATTAGAAATGTAGTATCTCAATCTCTTTCTTGGACTTATGCAATACAATCTGCTTTATAATAAGACTCCCTGGTGACTCATTAAAGTTTTGATATTTCTGAAATATATATCACTAAGTTTGAAACTTTCAACAGTGATAGTTTGTAGATCATCTGTTTCATGTGCAAAGGTTACATCTCAAAAAGGCATACTTTGGAGTACAGATTAAAATTTCTATGACATGCGGAATTCTCATAGTGACTACAATAGAAGTAAGTATTTAAGAGACACTGAATACATTATTTGAAATTTATAAATTACTATTTATGAGATCAGATAATTCCACTAATTTCCTTTTGTGGAGAATTTTACATTTTGATCTGTTTTCAAAATAGCTTACAAAATCGAGAATTAAATCTTCAATAGAAATAGAAGATTGTGTGGTTTGATTATGCTAGGGTGATTCCATGCTTTGTAACTTTTTTTCCCAAAGTTAACTTTAGAGAACTGAAGGTATTTTACTAAAATCTTGCAAGGTCACAACTAACTTTCTTATATCAGAAACCACATAAAGCTACATTATCAAAATTATTATATTCTTTCTTAATTCCCATCTGAAAGTTAATCGGTTACTTTCTTATCAATAAGAAAATCATTATAGAAGTATACATTAAAATCTGGACTAATTATAAATAGATTTTTAATTGCTCATGTATGTGGTATTGGTGGTTAAAAAAAAAAAGTTGATAGCCATGGTTCAAAAACAAAACAAAACAAAAAAATGGAAGAATGGAAGTTAAGATGGGAACATATTCAGTGCAATTTTCTACCATATTTATATATACTCTGGGGCTGTAAAAACTGTCCTATCCTCATTGACGATGACATGAAATAGAAGATATAAATGCTGAAGTGAGTATTGTGACATACCAGGTTAAACCATCACTTTTAACACCAGCATCCTGTACTTGAGTGCCAAGTCCCGGCTACTCTGCTTCCAATCCATCTTCCTGCTAATCCACCTAGAAGGCAGCAGATGATGGCCCAAATGCATGGGTCCATGAAATACATGTGGGAGACCAGAATGGAATTCCTGGCTCCTGTTTTCAAGCATGGCTCAGACCTGGATGTTGCAGCCATTTTGGTGAGTTGCAGCCATTTTGGTGAGTGAATCAGCAAATGGAAGATCTAACTCTCCCTCTCTCTTTATTACTCTGCCTTTCAAAAAAATATTTTTGTTTTCAAAAAGAAGAGTCTGTGAAAAGATAAAATAGTATACATATACAGTATCCCTAGTGAAGCATGATGTTCATAATGACGACACAAACACCTGGAGCTACAATTTATCGTCAAGTAAAGATTCAGTTACAAGCAGTAAGCTCATGCAAAGAAGGTCAACTGTCTTACGTTTGAAATGGTGGGGAAAGTAACTCATTGATTGGCATACCCTTGTTCTCAGAGCATTCTCTGCATTTACATTTTCTATCCACAGGATCCTTAATCTACGTTGCAGATTCACTGCAGGTTATGTAGTCCAGAATTCTGTATTTAGAGTCTCTACATTATCCTTGCTTGAAATGAAACCTGTGGTCACCTTAAAAGTCTTTTTTTTTTTTAAAGATCTATTTATTTTCTTGAGAGGCAGAATTACAGACAGAGAAAGGCAGAGATGGAGACAGGTCTTCCAACCACTGGTTCACTACCCAAATGGTCAGAATGGCTGGAACTGTGCTGATCTGAAGCCAGAAGCCAGGAACTTCTTCCAGGTCTTTCATGTGGGTACAGGGGCGCAAGGACTTGGGACATCTTCTGCTGCTTTCTCAGAACATAAGCAAAGAGCTGAATCAGAAGAGGAGCAGCCAGGACACAAATCGGCGTCCATATGGGATGTTGGCACAGCAGGGAAATGCTTAACACACTATGCCACAGCGCCAGCTCCTAAGAAATAGCTTTGTGCTTTTTTTTTTTTTGAAAAGTATTTAATGTTTTTAACTGCGATAGTCTTTTTAAAAAATATATTTATTTATTTGAAAGTCAGAGTTACACAGAGAGAGGAGAGGCAGAGAGAGAGAGATCCTCAATCTGCTGGTCCACTCCCCAGATGGCCACAATGGACAGAGACACGCTGATCTGAAGCCAGGAGCCAGGAGTCTCCTCCAGGTCTCCCAGAAATAGTTTTGACATGTATTTTGTGTGGTTATTTCATCTCAGAACACATAAAATTTCTCTTAGCCTGTAATATGCCACCACAAACCTTGCATTATTATAATTGCCTTGTGTTGTCAGAATAATGTACTGAACACACCCAAAATGGTTTTTGCACAGAAAAAAATGTAGTTCAGAAAATTTTTTCTGCCTTTTAGTTCTCGATGGAAGCACAAGAGTAAGCATTTTAACATCTCAACCTCATTTTACAAAGAAAATTTTTCCTAAGGTCCCTAAAACCAACAAATAACTCCCTTCAAGCATAATATTTCCTTAATTCCTTACCAACACAGGGGAAAGGAAATGAGGGATGTGGGACTGTGAATTTGATCATTCTCTGTTTGGGGTGATATATGTTCTTTTGGTGGACTACTGGCATCAGAGAATTTCAATATAAACATTTTCAAGTGAATGCAAGTCTCCTAACTCTGGTGCCACAAATACCATTTATACCTGTAGCTACTTTTACCTAGGAGAGAAAGGTGGGCCAACAAAGTGTGTCTGTGTGTAATTATAGCCCATAAAAATATAAGAAGAGGCCTTCTGCCACATGTTCCATCGATGTGCATGCTCGCAGTTGGTCACTCACCTCTGCGAATTTATTTTCTCTGAATAAATTTGGTCTGGCTGTAAATTCCTACACTGCCTCCTCTCTATGCTGCACCTCTTTTCTTAATATTTATGGTGCCTTGTATGTGGCAGGGAGCAAGGAATCAGCATCTTGCCCAAATCAGCCACTCCTGCATTCTCTGGGTAAGAGCTGTGATTCCCCCAACCCTTTCTGCAAACCCTCTTTTCTGAACTCCTACTTTTTACTGTCTCTGCCCACCCCTTACCTTCTCTTTCCTACAATCTCCTTTTTTTCCTTCTGACCCAAGCGGCCCTGAGAGATGCCTCTCCAAACATATTCTCACTCTGATTTACACTTATCATCTCCCAGTGAATATACAGCCAGAGCCCTTTCCTGGATCTCAAAACTGCACACAACATCGGATCTCATTCTCGACCCATCAGACTGTTAAGAGAGGCCTCTGTTACCTCAAGTGCACTGGGGTGATGCGCTTGACTGGTTCATCCCCCCTGATAGGGCCTGCAGTGTTTGGTTGGTTTCCCTGGCTTATAACTGGAATGCTGGTCTAAGTTGGGGATTTCTAGCTCTCTCAGGAGGGCTCAGAACTTTGGTTCTCGGTTGGGGTAAACCTTGCCCAGAGGACATCTTGTGAAAAGTGAAAAGGATCCCCTCCCCTCAGGATGTATTTTGCCTAATCCATGGGTTCCAAAATTTCTTGCATTTCACCTGACTGTCCTTTGCACTGCCTCTTAAAAAGCTTGTGCAAGCTGGACCTAAAGGGAGAGATAAAACAGAAGCAATTAAATAAGCTCTGTACTAAAACTTGGCCTCAATATGAATTAGACAATGGCTCAAATGACCAGAATTCAGCACTTTTGTTCTCCAAATTCTCTACGACCTTATTAGTTTTACACAGAAAAATGGAAAATGGGCAGAGGTCTCTTATGTCCGAGCTTTCTTCCTCCTTGGGGGCCAATTTTCCTCACTCCAAGTTCTCATAGAGGAAGAAGGTTTGGATCCCTCCCTTAAACCTTCTACCTCCTCACCACTCCCTTCTCTCTTCCCACCTGAGAAGCCAGCTCCTCAGGTACCCACCCTTTTGCTCACTCCTCCCTTATCTCTTTCTCACCCCTCCTCCTCTTCCACCCCACCAATGGAGGCAGGGGCAGTGGCTACCACTCCTCCCTCTTCTTTCCCCAATTCCCTTTACACAGTTCTCCCCAAAGAAGAAAAAACTCATTGTAAGCTTTCTGCCCCATCACCGTTCCCTCCATCATCTCATCAGCTCTGTGATCCTGATCCTGCCGGTGGTAATCCACACCCTATCCCCCATCCCAAGGAATTCTGGAGCCTCCGCTTCCTCCAGACTCCTCTCTAACCGACCCACCTAATTCTCCATCAGATGCCACACTGCCTGCTCCTGACTCCCCATTCCCTCCCACCCCACCTCTTCTCCTTACCCTATCTCCTCCTCACATGTGCTCCCAAACTATGCAACACAAACCCCTCCATCCCTTGAAGGAGGTGGCTAGGGTGGAAAGTGGGTGGAAGATTGGATTAGGGTCTATGTGCCCTTCTCTCTATCAGACCTTAGGCAGATTGAGGAATATCTAGGCTCATTCTCAGAGAATCCCTCCAAATATCGTAAGAGGTTTCTCCACCTGACTCAGTCCTAATTTAACTTGGAACAATCTGCATTTAGTTCTATCCTCTGCCCTACCTCCAGATGAATTTGAACATATCTGGCATGCTGCCAAGCAGCATGCAAATGAACTGCACAGCCCAACCCCAGACAAACACCCAGAGGCAGCTTGAGCTGTCCCTAGAGCCAACCCTAATCCAAATTGAATTTACCAACCTGGGGACCCTGGGCTTTAGGCCCAAGACCACATGATCTCATACCTGCTGGTGGCTATGGATAAGAACAGCCATAAACAGGTTAATTATGAGAGGAACCGAGAGGTCCCCCAGGAACCCAAAGAAAACCCTGCTCTATTTATGTCCTGCCTTATAGAGGAAATGACAAAGTACACTAACACCATTCCCAACCCCCTCCAGTACAGACATCCCATCTCTGTTAAACTTAACAGAATGAAGAGGCCCAAATTCCATAGCCCCATCACAGATGAGTCCAGGGACCCAAGGTTAATAATAGGGACAGTGTCTGGCAAGAGAATTTCTTTCTTGGTGAACACTGGGGTTATCTATTTAAAATGAATATTGCGATCTATTCCTTCCTTCCTCAGTCTCTGTTGTTGGCATGAAAGACCTAATCAGACCCATCCCTTATATTGCTCCTTTGGAGATGTTACTCTCCTGCATTCCTTTCTCATCCTTCCTAACTGCCCCACCCCCTCTTAGGCAGGGACCTTCTCTACCACTATGAAGTTATCAAAGGCAATCTAGATGAGCCCTTGCAAGAGTCTTCCTCCCTACAGATCCCATTCCAAACCCTAAAAAAGGCTGTTCTACAAGCACACACCTTGAGCCTTCCCAACCTACTTAAACAATTCCTCCTCTATATTCATAGCTCTAAGGGGCAGGCACTTGGTCTCCTGGCCCAAAAGGCTGGAGACTCTGTTACACCTGTGGCTTATTTCTCCAAACAATTAGATGGAGTTTACCAAGGCTGGCCGCAATGCCTAACTGTCCTGGCCATGGCAGCCTTTCTCATAACTGAGGCTCAGGAGCTAACCCTTTATCACCCCCTACAAATCTGGTCCTCTCCTGGGTTTCAAGACCTCCTCAGCCACCAGGGTTTTCAATCTGTATTGCCATCTCATATCCAAGTACTTCATTCTACACTTCTCCAGCCTGCCATTACCTTTCATTGCTGCTCTTCTCTCAACCCAGCTACTCTCCCCACCACTGTCTGATCCCCTCAAACCCCATTCCTGTCCTGACTTCCTTGATGTTTTCCCTGACTACACTTCATCATCTCACAGACTCTCCTCTTCAAAAAGCCCCAGATTGGTTCATTGATGGTAGTGCTTCTAAAACTCCCCTTTTTCCTGTTGGATGTACAATAATTGGGGGGCACCGTGATGATACCTCCTCTTCTTCCCCACATAGAGTCATAGAGGCTAGGCCCCTATTTCAAGGCACTACCTCTCAACAGGCCAGAATATTAGCCTTGATTCAAGCCTTCACCCTAGCCAAAAGAAAGACAGTCTAGATAGATAGATAGATAGATAGATAGATAGATAGATAGATAGATAGATTCCCAATATGCCTATAATCATCCATTCCAATGCCCAGATAGGGCAAGAAAGGGACTTTCTGACAGCCTGAGGGGCCCCTACAATAAATGGGAAGCTGATTAAAGCTCTTCTTGATGCTGCCCAGCTGCCAGCAAAGGCCCCTATTACTCCCTGCAAAGGACACCAGAAAGGTAAACAATACTCATCTGAAGCCAACAACCAGGCTGGTCTGACAGAGGAAGCAGTGGCTCATGAGGAGATGATTCCATATTTTCTCTTTAACCTATCTCCTATATATTCAGACTTAGAAATCTCACAGTTCCAACAAGGGGCATCTAGCAAGGAATCATGATGGTTTCTAGAGGAGAAACTACTTCCTCCTTCTTCTCTCCAAGTTACCTTTCTACTCACACTCATACTCTCTTCTTCACTTCCTGAGATCACACATACACCTAACTCCTGCCATAAGAAAAACTCTGCATTACATAGCTCAGATAAGTAGCATCTGTCAAGCTGCCAAATCTAACTTCAGTATCAGGCCACCTCCACCCCCCACTCACTAGGCCTACGGACCCACTCCCACAGGACCCACCAATCTCAGGTTGATGCGCTAATGAGATGTATTTACAAGGTAACTCTGCCTCATTTTGGCCATCTTTTCCACTGTGGGCAATGTCTCTAGTATCTTCTTTTGTTCTCATAATCATAGTGTTCTTGTTTCTGCCATGTATAATTAACTTATTCCAAAGGTTCTTGCAGGGATGAATAACTGGTATATCTCAAGCCATCTCGCAGGAGCAACACAAGACTGCTCATCTTCTTCAACCATTCTTAAATCAATCAAATCTCAAATATAGACCCAGGTTCAAGTCCTGGTTCCATGTCTATGCACCATATCAGCAGGAAGTAGCCAGAGAAATAGGTACCTCTTCTCATCTATACTCAGAGTTAGGATTAATGGAACAAAGACATAAACCTCAGCCATTCTCACTCATTGCCCAAAAGATAGGCATTGGAATTTATTCTTTGCCCTTGAATCTCAATTAAGTCTCATACCTTATTGCCTTCATACCCCACCTCTAAGACAACCTGAAAGGTCAATTGTTGTAACACCTGAAGGACAAGTTCTAGGAACTCATCTCTGCCTACTACCCCTTTCTCCACCCCCATCCCCAGCCCTCCTAAAATATAAAAAGGCCCAGTCCCTGGGGGTCAGGGACTTCTGCCATCAGTTCTATCAATGTGCATGCTGGCAGTTGGTCACCAACCTGTGTGAACTTACTTCCTCTGAATAAATTTGGTCTGGTTGTTAAAAAAAAATACAAGAATAAATGCAGACCACAAGCAACTGGCTCCTCCTTAAAAGAGAAAATAGGGCATAAGGTGCTCAGACACAGGCTATAGCAGATCTGAGGTGATGAGGGAGTAGTGTGGATCATTCTAGTGTTGGTCTGTCCTCAAACTTTTAGAGCTGACAATTCAGGGCATGGTTTGCAGCTTCTAAATACAAATTGCTATTTGGGTGGTGAACAGGCAGGCAGAGTTGTAGGCCAACATTATCTATTTTAATGTTGACTATAATTCTGGTCTTTGGTAATTATTGCCTTTTTAAAAACTTGTTTGTTTTGAGCAGCACTGAGCATAATTTATTGACTATGGCATATCAGTTCGAAGAAAGATAAAACTTTAAATACTGGCTAACAAAGTAAAAAGCATTTTATTACACAAAGAATATTAACAAAAATAAGCAAATACTCACAATTTACAAAGCTAGTTTTCCCTTTTGTTTTGGGTGTTTGTAAACTACTTTCAATAGCTCAGGAAACTCTCCTAGGTTTACAAGACCATTATTTCTTCACAATTTCTATTTCTGACTTCTGTAATGATAAGGAAACTGCAAGCTTTAGTCTTTTATTCTACTAACACCTCCCAAATATATAAGCCTATAAAGGCGCAGCCCAGTATGTGGATTGCTTTCCTACTTTTGATCTATCAAAGCCAATTAAGTAGTTAAAGATTGTTTGCACAGTCTAAATCTTAGCTAAATAAACAGCATTTTCATGGTCCATTTCAGCCAGAATGTGTAAGAAGGAAATGTCCCAAGGATAAATATTCTCTTGTTATCTAGGACTATGGATACAAACAAAATAGCAGATGAAATATCCAATTTTTTGGATGGTAGCCTTGTAAATGCATAGATTATGCTGGTCTTTTTACTTTGATACTATAAAGAAGGTCATGAGGAATCCCAGTTAGTAATCAGAACTTCTCCCTGAATATTCTCTTTGAATTCATACTCCAAATAGAACCTGCTCTTCCCTGAGGAACACTATTTCCCCTGCAGCCCTCTCAAAAAGAGTCAGTGTTTTTCTCCCACAGTCCTTGTCCTACTAGGTCAGGACATGGATAAGTGATCCTTGTGCTTTCTGCTTTCAAACCATTCTCTTCTCAGAAAAATCCCAAGCGTAGAGTCTCAACAAACTGTGTCATCTTGCCCTTCATTGTTACTGTCATCTACTGATCTCCTCCATACCTGAAATGGTTATATTTCCTCATTTCTAAAAGAAAAATATAATACCTGGCTAACACTTACTCTTTGCATCTCTTTTTGCTGATAATGTAAATGATCCCTCTAATAACTTGATCTCTCAGTGCCTTGGCATTCTCTTTCCCATTGATGTTGTACTCCACTCTAATTCAACAGACTCTTTTTTGTTCTCACCCTAGACACTATCATCAATAATAAAATCTCTTTGTGATCCCAGTTTCATGCTCCTCATTCTACTGACTGTCTCTAATCTTTCCAGTTCATTCCTTTCAGTATTTCTCAACTTCAATAGAAGCTCTATTCATGATGATCCTATCATCTTCCAATGACTATGAATTTGTAATGTATTCATTTCCCTCTTCACCCATTTTAAGTCATTTGTCATTTGTAAATTAACCAGACTCCCTTTATTCTTACTTCGTTTGCTAAATTCCCCTGACAAAAGCACAATTCTAGTTAAAGTCAACTATCCCCATATTCAACCCCTGTGCCTAAACAAAATACATCATCACTTCAATGCTCTCACTACTTGTATTAATTAATGGATTCCAAGTGGCTCCTTAACATGGCCACAGAGTCATATTTTACATGCATATCTATGCACATATTTTATATGTATACAAACATGCATATATAATATTTTAAGTTAATACTATTGGTTGAATTCTGTAATTAATACACAATTATTCTTAGGTGTTTAAATTTAACTGAAAAGTGATCCCTGTTAAATATAAGAGTGGGAATAAGAGAGGGAGGAGATGTACAATTTGGGACATGCTCAATCAGACTTGCCCCAAATGTGCCAGGGGAGTCCAATACAATCCCATCAAGGTCGCATGTACCAATGCCATCTCACTAGTCAAAATGATCAATTGCAGTTCACAAATGATCACACTGATAGGTCAAAGAGTCAAAGGTATCACACAAACAAGACTAGTGTCTGCTAATACTAACTGATAGAATAAAAAAGGGGGAGAATGATCCATCATGGGAAGTGAGAGACACAGCAGACTCATAGAATGGCAGATGTCCTAAACAGCACTCTGGCCTCAGAATCAGACCTTAAGACATTCGGATCTGGCTGAAGAGCCCATGAGAGTATTTTAGGCATGGAAAGCCAAGAAACTCTGGAGGAAAAAAAAAAAAAGAGGACCTAAATGAAAGATCTCTGAGTGAAATTCCAGTAGAAAGAATGGGCCATCAAAGAAGGAGGTACCTTTCTCTGAAGGGAGGAGAGAACTTCTGCTTTGACTATGACCCTGTAGGAATAAGATTGAAGTCAGCGAACTCAAAAGGCTTCCATAGCCTTGACAACTCATGACTAGAGCCTAGGGACATTACTGACGCCATGAACAAGAGTGTCAAATTGTTAAGTCAACAACAGGAGTCACTGTGTACTTACTCCTCATGTGGGAAATCTGTTCTTAATGTGTTGTCCAATGTGAAGTAATTCTATAACTAGTACTGAAACAGTATTTTACACTTTATGTTCTGTGTGGGTACAAACTGATGAAATATTTACTTAATATATACTAAATCGATCTTCTGTATGTAAAGATAGTTGAAAATGAATCTCAATGTGAATGGAATGGGAGAGGGAGCAGGAGATGGGAGGGGTATGGGTGGGAGGGAAATTATGGGGGGAGAAGCCATTGTAATCCATAAACTGTACTTTGGAAATTTATATTTACTAAATAAAAGTTTAAAAAAGAATTTAATGTCTGCTTTTAAGCATTTTTCTTAATTGATATACAATTGTGCATATTTATGGGATACAGTTGCTATTTCAATGATGTATACTATGTACAATGATAATATTAATTTGCATATCTGTCACCTCAAATATTTACTATTTCTTTGTGTTGGGAACATTTAGTATCCTAGTAGCTATTTTCAGATGTAAAATTAATTGTTTTTATGCAGTTACCTCACTGTGCTATATAGAACATTAGAAGTTATTACGCCTATCCATCTGTACCCCTGTAGCCATTAACTATCTTCTCTCCATTCTCTCTTGCCATTTCCAGCTTCTAGTGATATTTATTATATATATTATGTTGTACTATAATCATATTATATCATGTATTATAAAAATACTATTGTAATAACATTACATTATGTATTTCTAGTTCATTCATCCATTCCTCCAGATAACTATTTCACACTTTCTGTTTTTTTCTGGAAACTCTAATGTCTTCTCTATTCTCAGTTCATGACTATTGGCTTTCTACTTTACTGAAAAGTAAAGACAATCATAAGAGAAGCCCTGCAGATTTCTATCCCATGTTCCTATCTGTCTGAATCTCCCTCCCACCTCGTGTATCTTCTATGCTCCTGGTTTTAGCTAGTATTTCCACTTTTATATTAGATTGCATTCACTCTTCCCTACTCACAATGCTGCAGCAATTCTCCCCATGATCATCTACATCCTCCTATTTCCCTGTTTGCAGGATTATTTCACCAACATACAAATATGCCGTTATTTTTCCCACCATAAAAACGAATATGCAAAAACCTTTCTTTTCTCCACTTTCCCTAAAAGTTGCTGCTCTAAAAGCAAAGTCTTCTGAAACAATTGCCTACACTTACTTCTAATTTTTCTTTCCCTGTTCATTCCTTTATTCCTTTTTAAAAAAGATTTATTTATTTGAAAGTCAGAGTTACACAGAGAGAGGAGAGGCAGAGAGGAAGAGAGAGAGAGAGAGTGTGAGAGAGAGAGAGAGAGACTTCCATCTGATGGTTCACTCCCCAGATAGCTGCAATGGCCAGAGCTGTGCCAATCCGAAGCCAGGAGCCAGGAGCCAGGAGCTTCTTCCGGGTCTCCCACGTGGGTACAGCGGTCCAAGGACTCAGGCCATCTTCTACTGCTTTCCCAGGACATAGCAGAGAGCTGGATCAGAAGTGGAGCAGCTGGATCTCATCCTCGTTCATTCTTAAAGTCACTCCAGTCAGCTTTTACCCTGACCATTCAACTAAATCATGCTTTTCTGCTTTCAAATACATCCACATTCTTACATAAAAGAGCTACATATAGTCCTCATCTATTTTACCTATTAAGTGGCATTTAAGAGATGATTATTCCTTCCTCAATGCATTATTTTTACTTGGGGGACAAGAAACTAAAGTTTGTTTATTTTTCCTCCTACGTCACTAGTCTTCTCAGTTTCTTAGCTATTTTCTCCTCTTCTGGACCACTTAAAGTTGGACTGCTCCAAGGCTTAGTCCTTGGACTTCTACTTTTTTGTATATTCATTCTTCTGGTAGTTTCATCCGGTCTCCCAGCTTTAAGTAAAATTTCCTTTTTTTTAAGTTTCAAGAGTATCCCCAAATTTCTCCTGGTTCCAGTCTTGTAATACCTGATTAAAAAGTTATTGGGCACCTCATATATATATATATGTGTGTGTGTGTGTATACATACATATATATATATATATATATATATATATATATATTATATAGCAGAACTACATCCATAGTAGAATAATGATCTTCTCTTACACCTCCCAATGGATCCACTCTCCCCAAGATACTCCAGTGAACTCTACTCTACAGTTGAAGCCAATCTCATCCTTCCAATCCGTTGGCCTAGAGTCATCCTTGACTCTTTTCCCCTCATCCTCAAGGTCAAGCTGTCTTAATTGATCATGGGTTTATATTTTCACTGGGAGCTTGGTTTCCTCTGGGAGTATAAGTCCTCTTCTAAGATTGTGTAGCTATTGAAAGAATTTAGTTTCTTTTTTAATTTTTTTTAATTTATTTGACAGATAGAGTTATAGTTAGTGAGAGAGAAAGAGAGAGAGAGAGAAAGGTCTTCCTTCCATTGGTTCACCCCCCAAATGGCCACTACAGCTGGCACAGCGCTATCCGGAGCCAGGAGCCAAGTGCTTCTTCCTGGTCTCCCATGTGGTACAGGGGCCCAAGGTCTTGGGCCATCCTCCAGTGCCCTCCCAGGGCACAGCAGAGAGCTGGACTGGAAGAGAAGCAACCAGGACTAGAACAGACACCCATATGGGATGCTGGCACTGCAGGTGGAGGATTAACCAAGTGAGCCAAGGCACGGGCCCTGAGAATTTAGTTTCACGCAGTTCAAAAACTCATGTTGGCTTGACTCTTCTTCAAGACCAAGAGGTTGTCTGTCCCATCTATCTCTTTTGGGATCTCTTTAAGGCTTGATTAATTCACATACATTCAGAATGACCTCCCTTCAGCTACCTCAAAGTCAGCTATTGAGGAAACAATCACATCAGCAAAACACCTTTATTTTTAACATGATCTAATCAGAAGAGTGATAGCGCATCTTATTTACCAGGTTTCTCCCATACTCAAGAAGAGGTCCTTACACAGGGGGCAGGAACATTGAGTCCATCATAGAACTCTGCCTTCCTCCCTAAATAACTCAGAAGACTGTAATTATGACATCTCAGTATCCCAAGTACATACAACTTCAAACTCTTCCAACCTTTCTCATTAAGCCAATTCCAAAAGCTCCTCTGCACCTTTAGGTATAGTTAATAGTAAGATCCCCACTTCTGGTACCATTAGTCTGTTTTAGTCAGGGTCCTCTCGAGAGATACAGAATTGCTAGACTACAACTAGAAGTAAATGAAGGGGAATTTATTAGGGGGTTTGTCTCACATAATTATGATTGCTGAGAAACCCAATCAGAGGCTGTCTGCAGGCTGGAAAGGGATGCCAGGAGTGTGGCTCAGTTCAAGTCCAAAGGCCTCAGTATCAGAACAGCCTGGGATCTAAATTTCAGTTAAAGGCCAAAATGTCTGAGTGCCAGCAAGAAGGCTGCAGGAATGGTCCTGAAGTACAAATGTTTGCAACCAACATCCAAGACAGAGTCGGGGGGGTGTCCCAGATCTTATCTGCAAAAGCCCCAAATCACCTTCTCATTTAGTCTTTCTGTATCCCCAGCCCATTGTTGACTCCCACCCATATAAAGATTGGGTCTTCCCACCTAGTGCACTGGGAATCACCTAGTAATCTCCTTTGGAAACACCCTCACAGAAACACTCAAAACAATGCTCTTCCAGCTTACTAGATGTTCTTTAATATAGTCACGTTGACACCATAAAATTAACCATCATGCAAGTGATGTCTCCTCTAACTCCAGGTGGTGTCAGAATTAAATTAAATGTGGGCACTGTATTCGTGTTAGAGAATTTATGTTGATCACCTAATAAAGAATTTCAGAGTAATTTAGAAATAGTAATAAAGACATTGAAACAAAGAGGCCACAATTTCCAGGAAAATATATGAAGGAACATATGGGATGGATTATCGAAACCTAGTAAAAGACTAATCACAATCTGGACCACAACAACTGCCACTCATTCCGTTTGTCACAAAAGATAAAGTTTCACAGCAGGTTTCCAGCAAGAAGGAGCTGGAATTTGAAACCAGATGTCCACAACAACCCTTTCCGTTTTTGTCTATCTACTTTTGATCAATATAACAGGATAATAAATGGCATGTAGTTCTGACACTGGGATGTGAGTCCTGTTGTTGGTAACATCATTTTGGGATTTTCTCAGAGCCCTGAATTCGAAAATCCCCTCTGCATTGGGTAGCAGACACAATGAAGAAAGAGGGTGGACAGTTTGTCCCCAGGCCAAGAAAAGAGAGAATTAAGAGGAAGCCATAGTCAACAATACCAAAACTTGGGAAAAAAAAAAAAAAAACAAGAAAATGACTGTCTTTTCCAAAGAATCAGTTAGTCAATGATCTTACTCAAATGTGGACCTAAACATTAACACATTTCAGAATCCCCAGACTCGGTGTGTAGGGTAGGGAACCAATCACATCCTACACGGACTTCAGTAGGCCTGCAGACTGCTTTTAATGTTTAATCCTGGAACAGGTTTCCACGTGTCCCCACTGCAAGCGTCTGCACTCTTTTTCTGAAGGGATCACCAGGCCATTTCCCAACCAAGGAAACACAGATAGAACAAAAGGAGATTCTAATTAGGTAACAATTTTGAATAGACTAAAGTGCAGGGGACATGAAATTCAGAGTCAGTCACAAATACTGACTTTTAACAGAGTCTCTGGTTTCAGAATCAGGTTCCCAGGACTGGGAAAGCTGCTAAGGCTAAAGTCATAAAGTGGCTCCCAGGCGAGGGGACAAAAGAACAGAAGTGATCCTCGTAGCATAACTGTCTCATGACATCAAACTGATATCTTGACCTTCCTAGTTGGATTCTATAACCCTGGGTCCACTAGATTAGAAAACAGAAGTTAATAATTCCAGGGCTCAACTCTGCTATTCTGTGCTACTTTGAACAAGATACTTGACCTTTCTGCAGTACATTTTTTTCTCCTCTATAAAATGATAATAATAACATCTTGCCACCTACCTCTCAGCAATTTTGTTATTGCTGATTTTTTTTTTTTGCATTTCCACAATGTGCTGGTGAGTGTAAAATTCTGCTCCACAGAGTTTAAGTCCATAGACCAACTAATATACCAGGAGCAAGTTCATCATAGTTTTTATATGATTATTATAGTCACAGTTTTATATTCTTAAAGTCATCTCCTAACAACTCAGCCCTGAGCAGAACAGCAAATAAATACTACACACCAGTTAGAAGTGGTAGCTAATGGTTATTTCTTCACTATATTTTGGTTTTCTTTTAGTCCTTCATAGTGAATCCATTATCCTAGAGAAACTTGTGCCTACAAAGTAATTTAAAGAGAAACCTCTTTTCCTCACATGGTCTGTGTTAGTGCTCTCATCTTAGTCTGTTTGGGTTATCATAACAAAATTCTATTAATTGATGGTTTAAACAACAAAAAAAATGTGTTATATTTCTAGAGACTGTATGTTCAAGGTCAAGTTTCTGGACAGTTCTGTTTTTAGGGAGGTTTCTCTTCCTGGCTACCAACAGCTGTCTTCTTGTCATGTCATCATTGACGTTCCTCTGTGTAAGCTCAAAGAGAGAACGGGCTCTCTATTGCCTCTTTCTACAAGGAAACTCATTGTATTGGGTCAGGGTGTCAGAATTGTGACCTCACTTAATGTGAATTACTTTCCTTCAAAAATGTGTGCCCTGAAAACTATAAAGCAAGGATGAAAGAAATAACAGGTGACACAAATAAGAGGAAAATTATCCTGAGTTCACAGATGGGAAGAATGAATATAATTAGAAAGTTCATTTTCCTCAAATTGATTTACAGATATCTTGCAATCACTACAAAAAACCATCAACTTTTCTCACAAAAATAAACAAAATCATCATTAAAAGATCCTGAATATCCAAATCAAGCTTAGGTAAAAAGAACAAAGTAGAAACATCATCCTACTTCATGTTAAAATCTACAATAAAGCTATACTAATTGGAACCATGTTGCACTTGAATAAAAATAATACCATTGGAATGGAACTAGTAGAGTAAGAGTCCAAAGCCAAATCCATGCATTTACTAAAAACTGTTTTTTTTTTTCAAACATTTATTTATTTCCATCTACTTGAAAGGCAAAGAGAGAGAAAGCTTCCTTCAGCTGATTCTCTCCTCAAATGCCCATAATGGCTAAGGTCAGGCCAGGCCAAAGTCAGGAGCCCAGAACTCCATCTGCATTTCCCTAGTGGGTGGTGGGGTCCAAGTACTTGGGCCATCACCTGCTGACTCCCAGGATGCATGAGCAGGAAGATCAGAAATGGAGTGAATCTTGAACCAAGCAGTCCAATATGGATGTAGGCATGCCAAGTGGTAGTTTAACCAGCTACACCATGATGCCCCAACTGTCAATTAACCTTTGACAAAAATACCAGGAACAAAAACAGAGAAAGGATTGTCTTTGCAATAAATGATGTTGGGAAAATTAGTTATCAAAATGCAGAGGAGGGGTGAGTGTTGTGGCAAAGTGGGTTAGCCTGACACCTCGGACACCCACATTCCATTTTGGAGTGTCTGAGATTTGATTTCTACCTCTGTTTCTGATCGAACTTCCTGCTAACACACCTGGGATGCAGCAAATGTTTGGCCAAGTACTTGGGTTCCCAACACCAATGAGGGAGACCCCAATGAAGTTCCTGGGCCCTGACTTCAGCCCTGCCTAGCCCTAGCTGTTGTGGCAATTTGTGGAGTAAACCAGCAAATGAAAGACTCTCTCTCTCTCTCTCTCTCTCTCTCTCTCTCTCTCTCTCTCTCCCCCCCAGCCTTTTCCTTGTCACTGTGCCTTTTAAATAAATAAGTAATTTTTTATGCAAAGAAATTAGAATTTCACTGAGCAAAATATTCATGTCAACTCAAAATTTATTAGACTTGAAAGTAAAATCTGAAACCATAAAGCTACTAAAAGAAAAGATAGGGGGCCAGCACCACAGATCAATAGGCTAATCCTCCGCATGTGTCACCGGCACACCGGGTTCTAGTCCTGGTCAGGGCATCAGATTCTGTCCCAGTCGCTCCTCTTCCTGTCCAGCTCTCTGCTGTGGCCCGGGAGTGCAGTGGAGGATGGCCTAAGTGCTTGGGCCCTGCACCCACATGGGAGACCAGGAGAAGCACCTGGCTCCTGGCTTCGGATCAGCACCGTGCGACAGCCGCAGCGCGCTGGCCATAACGGCCATTGGAGGGTGAACCAATGGAAAAGAAAGACCTTTCTTTCTGTCTCTTTTTCTCTCATGGACCACTCTACCTGTCAAAAAAAAAAAAAAAAGGGGGGGAAAACCTCTATGACATTAGTTTGAGTAATGGGTTTTTTTGCTCTAAAAAGCACAGGCAAGGAAAACAAAAATAAACAAATGGGATTGTATCAATCTAAAAAGGGCTACATAGCAAAGAAAGAAATTAATAGAATGAAGAAACACCAATGAACTGGGAGATAATATTTGTAAACCTTAGATCCAATAAGGGACTACTACACGAAATATATGAGGAATTCAAACAGCTCAATAGCAAGAAAATCAATAACAATAAGAAATGGGTAAAGGATTTAAATTGACTTCTTTTTTTTTTTTTTTGACAGGCAGAGTGGACAGTGAGAGAGAGAGACAGAAAGGTCCTCCTTTGCCGTTGGTTCACCCTCCAATGGCCACCACAGCCAGTGCACTGTGGCCAGCACACAGCACTGATCTGATGGCAGGAGCCAGGTACTTCTCCTGGTCTCCCATGGGGTGCAGGGCCCAAGCACTTAGGCCATCCTCCACTGCACTCCCTGGCCACAGCAGAGGGCTGGCCTGGAAGAGGGGCAACCAGGACAGAATCTGGTGCCCCAACCAGGACTAGAACCTGGCATGCCGGCGCCACAAGGAAGAGGATTAGCCTATTGAGCTGCGGTGCCAGCTAAATTGACTTTTCTTAAAAGAAGACATACACATGGCCAAAGACATACACATGGCCAACAGAAATTTAAATCAATAGAGAAAAGAGATAATGGCACACCCATGTTCATTGCAGGACTAGTAACAATAAACAAGATATGGAAGCAACCTGAATGTGCATGTATGGAGGAATGGATAAAAAAAATCTGGTTTAAACACACATTTAAAAAAAAAAAGGAAGCAAACAAACCAACAACAACAACAAAAACTCAGCTACACAAAAGGATATTCTTTCTTTTAAAAAATAAAGGATAATCTTTCATTTGCAACAGCATGAATTAATCTAGAGGTCATTATGCTAGTGAAATAAACCAGGAATATAAAGATAAATTTTGCAAAATCTCACTTGCATGTGGACTCTAACAATATGGAGATCACAGAAGCTGAGAGCAGGGTGGCACCTACCAGAGGCCTGGAAAGCAGAGCTGATGGGAAAAAGGGACATGATGAGTAAAAAGCACGAACAGAAATCTTTTATGGTCTACTGCATTGAATGGTGACTATAATAAACTATGGTGTACCATATATTTCAAACATGCTGGATGAAGATATCTTAAACGCTTTTACCACAAAGAAATGATAAGCATGTGGGGTGATCTAACTGTCCATTAGTTTGATTTAAACATCCCACAATGTTTAAATGTATCAGTACATTACCCCATACCCCACAAACATATAATTGTTTACTATGCATAATTAATTTAACATATCCTTATTTTTATTCATAATTTTTACTTTTTATTTATATGAATGGAACAAATTTCATGTATTTCATATATACATGAGATACAGTGTTTTTTTTAAAAAGTATTTATTTATTTATTTGAAAGTTAGAGTTACACAGAGAAGGAGAGGCAGAGAGAGAGAGAGGTCTTCTATCCACTGGTTCACTCCCCAGTTGGCCACAGCAGCTGGAGCTGTGCTGATCCAAAGCCAGGAGCTTTTTCCAGGTCTCCAACATAGGTACAGGGGCCTAAGGACTTGGGCCATCTTCCACTGCTTTCCTAGGCCATAGCAGAGAGCTGGATCAGAAGTGGAGCAGCCAGGCATGGAACTGGCACCAATATGGGATGCCAGCTCTGTAGACAGCGGCCTTACCCACTATGCCACAGTGCCAGCCCCTAAAATACAGTTTTAAGAACATAATGATATTTCTCACCCTACCCTTTCTTTTCTTATTTTTCTTTTAATCTTTACAATAACATACTTTCAGTTTATTTTAATATATAAGTGACTTTTATCAACTTAAAAAAGCCCTTTAGCTATAGCCTAAAGACTATCTCCAAATACTGTCACTTTGGGATTTAGGTCCTCTGAATATATGAATGAATCTGGTGGTAAAACAACGCAGTCCATCTCCTTTCTAAAAGAGGTATGCTTTATGAGAGATTTGTTATACAGAGAGGAGAGATGCCAGTAAGACATGTTTAGTACCACCAGAAATTGCTTAAATCATATATTTTCAAACATTTTAGAGAAGTAGAACTTTTTTAAAAGTATATATTTAATTGAAAAATCAATATCTTATACATATATTTATTTTGTCTTGAAATAAATATGTTATGAAATGGCTAAATTGAACTAATGAACATATGACTTACCTGAGATATTTATTTGTAATGAGAACACTGAAAATATGTTCAATTACTTTCCAGAATATAATGCATTGTTATTAACTATGATCACCATATTGCCTAGAAAATTTCTTGAAAGTTTTCCTCCAATCTGACTAAAAGTGTTATATTCTTTCACCACATCCCTCCAGTGTCAACATCCTAGACCCAGGAGTCATCATTCTACATCTCATTTTATGAACTGAACTTTCATTCACTCTACCTATAAATGAGTTAATTGTGTATTTATCTTTTGATGTCTCACTTATTTTATTCAGCATAATGTCCTCCACATTCATCCATGTTGTTGCAAATTGTCAACATTTCCTTCTCTTTTGCTTCTGAATTACATTCCATTATGTGTGTGTGTGTGTGTGTGTGCGCATATATGTGTGTGGGATGTTTTCTTTAGTCATTTATCCTTTGTTGGATACTCAGGTTGATTCTATATCATTGCTATTGTCAATATGGTTGCAATGAGGATCAAAGTTTGAACATCTCTTGGACATGCTGAATTCATTCCCTTTTGAAATGCAAATGGTCCCCTACTGCAACACTTCAACCTACAACTTACTGATTTTACAATGTTACAAAAACATCATTTATTCAGTAGAAATCATACTTCAGAGTTTGAGTTTAAGTATGATTTCTACTGAAAGCATTACATGTAGTGGAACACTCTCTCCTGATGCTGGGCACAGAAACTAGCTGTAACTTCCAGTATGTCACACAACTGCAAAGATTAAAAACAATTATTCTACAGGTACTGAGTTGCTAACTTTGAGATTCAGTAGGGTAAATGCATGATGTAACCCTATCACCAGTCAAGGAGCACTGTATAGCCAGTCGTAGGGTTGAAGTCTTGGTGGTTTTATGTGCCTAAGAATTTACTCATTTCTTCAAGTTTATCTTACTTGTTGGCATAAACTCATCTTTTAAGATCCTTTGTATATATTGTAAACAGTGGGGCCAGCACCATGGCACACTAGGTTAATACTCTGCCTGTGGCGCTGGCATTTCATATGGGCACTGGTTCTAGTCCCGGCTGCTCCTCTTCTGATCCAGCTCTCTGCTATGGCCTGGGAAAGCAGTATAAGATGTCCCAAGTCCTTGGGCCCCTGCACCCATATGGAAGACTGGGAAGAAGCTCCTGGCTCCTGGCTTTGTATCAGCACAGCTTCAGCCGTTGCGGCCATTTGGGGAGTGAACCAATGCATGGAAGACCTTTCTCACTGTCTCTCCCTCTCACTGTCAGTAACTCTACCTCATAAATAAATAAATAAAATCTTAAAAATAGAAACAGTTATGTCATCTCTTTCATTTCTACTTTTATTTATTTGAGTCCTCTCTCTTTTATTCATAATGTCTGCCTAATATTTGTCAATTTTGTTTATCTTTTCAAAATATCAACTTTTGATTTGAATTTTTCTACTGTTTTTTCTAGTCTTATTTATTTTTTCTGCCCTGATTTTTATTAATCCCTTTCTTATGCTAACTCATGCATAATGCATTCTTCATTATCCCCTTCCTTGAATACTAACATTAGATTGTTTGCCAAAGTACTTCTTTTTTAGATGTAAGCATTTATTTCTATACACATCCCTCTGTCAACTCTTTTTGTTATATCCCCTAAGTTTTAGCCTCTTATGTGTGTCCGCTTTCATTTGTCTCAAGATAGTTTTTTTTTTTTTAATTTTCCCTTTAACTTCTTCTTGTACCCATTGGTTGTATAGGAGCTTTTTTTTCTATGTATTTATGAATTTTCACAAATTGCTCCTGTTATTGATTTCTAGTTTCAGACTATTGTAATAGGAAAACATAGGTAACATGATTTTAATCTTCTTGGGTTTTTTTTTTTAAGACTTGTATTGTGACCTAAAATGAACTATCTTGGATAATGGTCTGTGTGCACTTGAGAAAAATATGTATTCAGCTACTATTGGATGGAATGTTCCATAGATATTTGTTTGGCCAATTTATTCCTTTTTTAAAAGATTTATTTTAAGACAGAGTTACAGAAAAGCAGAGTTAGAGGCAGAGAGCGAGAGAGGGCTTCCATCCACTGATTCACTCCCCAAATGGTCACAACAACCAGAGGTGGGCCAATCTGAAGCCAGGAGCCAGAAGCTTCTTCTGGTCTCCCACAGGGGTGCAGGTGCCCAAGGACTTGAGCCATCTTCTACTGCTTTCCCAGGCCATAGCACGGAGCTGGATCAGAAATGAGCAGTTGGGACTTGAACCAGTGCCCATATGGGATGCTGGCAATGTAGGTGGTGGCTTTACCCACTGTGCCACAGTGCTGGCGTGGGTCCATTTATTCTAAGGCATTGTTTAAGTCTGATGTTTCCTTATTGATCTTTCTTTCTTGATCTGTCCATTGTTGAAAGTGGGGATATTAAAGTCCCCAGGTATTATTATATTATATTTTCTCTCTCCTTTCTACTACATTAATATTTTCTTTATATTTTAGATACTCCAAGATTGAGCACATATGTTTTCATAATTATTATATCCTCTTGGTGGATTGACCCCTTTATGTAGTCTTTGACTTGAGAAAAATTTCACATCATATTAATACAGCTACCCTGCTTTTTAGGTATCCATTTTCATGAATTAACTTCTCATGAATTTTAGGAAGTCTGAGACAGGTGCAGACTTGGAAAGGAATAAAACCCTAGATAACTGGACTTTATTCTTTACTCTTCTCCACAAGTTCAGCTCATAATATTTCATCAAAGAGTCACAAGAGGACCAGCAGAGCTCTTTACAGCAAAAAGTCTCAATATTTGTAATTATAAGTGACATTGTTGAGTACCAACCAAGCGCCCTCTTTTAAATTTTTTTCTTAAAAAATACAGACACTCAAGTAAAAGTTAACTCTTACCTAGCTTATAATACACCTTATTCTCTCAAATATGTTGTGGGTTCCTCCAAGTAGAGAACACAACTCAAATCTTTTCTTTTTTTTTTTTTTTTTTTTTTACAGGTAGTGTTAGACAGTGAGAGAGAGACAGAGAGAAAGGTCTTCCTTCCGTTGGTTCACCCACAAAATGGCCTCTTTGGCCGGCGGGCTGCACTAGTCCGAAGCCAGGAGCCAGGTGCTTCCTCCTTGTCTCCCATGGGGTGCAGGACCATCCTCCACTGCACTCCCGGGCCACAGCAGAGTGCTGGACTGGAAGAGGAGCAACCTGGACAGAATCCGGCGCCCCTACCAGGACTAGAACCCGGTGTGCTGGCACCACAGGCGGAGGATTAGCCTATTGAGCTGTGGTGCTGGCCTGATAGATTATAGATTTCAACTTTATCATATAGGAACACAGAATCACAGAATACAAGAACAGGATAGGATATTGGAAGTGACCTAGTTATGTCTGCTCATTTTACAGAAGGAACTGATGTCAAGAAAATCTCCCAACTGGTCACTATCAAAACAGTATAGACAATTCCCATCTTGGCTTCTCTATACCAGGTATCTTTTCCCTAAGGCATTCACCCTCTCAGAATTCATTTCTTGTAATCCTCAGATTTAAACACACAAACTCATACTCGGAAAATTTTGTGAGTTAAATTTTACAGGAGGGCCAGACCTCAGAAAATTCAAAGTAAACCTGGGATGCTCATGCAATGATTTTCATTAAACATCTGACATTTATCTTATAGAGGTGAGTTTGTCTTACCACAATTCTTCATTGCAGTCATGGGAAAATAGCAGCACTTACTGTGTGAAGGTAAATATTATGGCAAGATAAATATTAACTTTTGTAAGAAACCATTCTAGCTGGTTAAAAAATCACAAATGGCATCAGTTGTTTAAGGTTTGTGCTTTCATAGTGTCTCTATGGACAATAGAGTTCCTGAAACTAAATGTGTTTTTCTCAGATTTAATATTGCAGTAAAGGTATAAGGTACTCCCTTCAACACAAAGGAATTTTTTAGTAGCAATCAACAGTGGGATTCATCCAGGGATATCTGACCTCTCTCTATACAGTTACACTTCTCCTCTCACTGGGTTCATCCCTTCTATATGTGCAAGTATTGCATCTGAGGCACATGTAAGTCCCTCCCACCTTAATCTGGCTCAGATTTGATTAATATAGCCAAAGATTTCCAGTTTTAGTTAAAAGATGACAGCAGTGCCTATAGAACACCTATATGCTATGTGCACCTCAATGTAGCTATAGGGGGAACGGTCATCAGAGCATAAATAATTAATATGCTCTCCTCACTCACCAAGCCCTGGAGGAAAAAAACTGGAGGGAGTTTATGTTATACTGCATACTTTATGCATTAGCTTGAAGAACCCACTAACTATTTGGAGAATACTTTGTAAACTATTGCCTTACAAAATAAAGGCTTACTTTTCTCACAAAAGAAGAGTAGCCTGTCCGGTCTTCAAGTTAACAATTTATAAAAAGACCCATAGAATGACCTAAAAGATAAAGAATCCTTTTGAAAATGCTTACACAGGTTCCTGGAACAAAAAGAATTTTCCAATGATAAACATGCCTGGAATGATTGATGTTTTCTTTCTTGTATATGAAGATCACCTCCGACAGCAAGGTAAGGACCATGGTAAATGTCAGTATTAGCTATATAAATATGAAAACTTGTTTTAAAAAATGCATTAAGGAGTTTGTTAATACACAGAATTTTTAAATTTTTATTTTCACTTTTTATTGGAAAAGGAAAGAGACACAGAGATCTTGCACTAGTTGGTTCACTCCCCTAATGCCTGCAACAGCCAAAGGTGGCCCTGATCAAAGCCGAGAGTGCAGGACTCAATTCAGATCTCTCACAAGCATAGCAGGGACCCAAGTCTTGCAACCTCATCTCCTGCCTCTTGCGTACATGTTAAGAGGAAGCTGGACGGAAAGCGGAAGAACTAAGACTCAAATCAGACATTCTTATATGGGCTACGTGGTACCCTAAACACTTTGCCAAAAGACTGGCCTGAACAGAATGTTTTTGTAGATGCATGTGTCTGTGTGTGTTTGTCTGACCTCATCAGGGAGTAATGGCTTCATTAACACATTTCTAATGAACTGAAAAAACTAGATAACTTTTATGGAAATATTAAAATTCAACAGACACAGAAGACTGGGGCACCTCTCCCTAAAACTTTAATCTGGTTAAGAGTGGGACGCAGATGAATCCAGTCATGTATACATCAGACAGTATTTGACCCCTTCCTGTTTGCCCCTTTCCTGGCATATGCCGATGCCTCACCAGATCCAGGCTGTGTATCCTGTTTAGTACCTGTTTACAAATATTTCTTTGTCATTAAGTGAAATTTTCTCATCCTACAGACAGCCATCAGGATTGTCTCAGCCCTCAGCCCCTGCCTTTCCCAGGATCTCTATTCTTGCCCTGTCTTATTCTGCTCTCTTACTGAAAACTGCCTTCCCCACACTCCTCGGTTGTCCATACTCCCTTGCTTACCTGATCTGCACCACTCCAAAATCTTGGCAGATATTGATGTCATCCCCTTTCCCATTTATGGTCTTTGCCTTTAAAATCTGTTTGAAATCTGTGAGAACTCTGAACACAAGCAGGAAATATTTGGGTTGTGTTGTACTGGGCTGAAATTCTAAACAAGCCCAGACAAACTTTGTTTTCTTAATTGATTTGCACCTAGGTCTTCCTAAGCCCTGAAGCCTGTAATGTCTGAACAGCTCTGAGGGCTCTCTCCTCCTCATTGGACGATCCAAAGTAAAACTGATCAACCAAGAAAAAAGTGCTGTATTATAAACAAAGACTAAGTCATGTTATTAAATAAACATACATAATTCATCTAAATATTTGAAGTTTTCTCCTGCTACCTGAAAAGCAGAGAACAGAGAGAAAATGAGAGAGGGAGAAATCCCTCCACTGTTTCACTCCCCAAATTTTCACAACAGTAAGGGCTAGATCAAGCTAAAATCAGGGTGTGGGATCCTAGCACTTCAGTCATCACCTGCTGCTTACTATGGTTCATGTTAGAAGGAAACTGGATCAGAAGCAGAGCAGCAGAATGTCTGATAAGGGATGCAGACATTCCAAGCGTCGGCATAACCTGCTGTAACACAGTGCCAGCCCCCATAGATATAATTTGGATCTCTCTTTTTAGAACTGAATCTGGAGATGGGGACTCATTCTTTTGACTATCCACAGCTTATGGTTCTTCTTTAGATGTCAGGGCTTATTGTTAAGAAATTAATAGTCACTTGCAGTCAATTATTATACCTAGATATTTGGTTAAAGAGAATAATGAAATTATTGGCAAACAATAGTGACTACAAATTAATGAACTGATAATTTAAACAGCAATGAAACATTGGCTCTAAAGGAAATTCAAATAAGTTTCTGGAAAGTTTCGGCAGAGGTAGAATTCATGGATTTTGTACATAATTTCCCAGGGACTATTTTTAAAAGCAGAACTCAGTTATAGAAAAAAAAATTCTGCTTATTTAAAAGAAAAAAAAGACCCATAGCTTTATAGTTTTTACCTTATGCAAGTTGAATAACTATGGACCAAAGCATTGACAATTTCAGACTCCTGAAAGCTTCATGCATAGAGCTTGTAGCAATAATGCTATAAAATCTATTGTTTTTGTTGAGTATGGCAAAGATATCCAGCTGCACAGAAAAAAAAAATGCAAAAAGAAGGAAAGCGTTCATCCCGGAGGCCACGCGGCTAGAAAATGAGAATGATGTGAGACATGAGTCTCCTGAGATGAATGAGTCCAGGAGGGTTCACTTTAGTTACAAACTGCAAATCGGGGCCGCTGTGAGGTAGTTACAGGTTTGGAATTTAGGGTTCCCCAAGGGTTCTGTTTAAAGAACGAAACCTCTATGATGACAAATGGTTGAAGGTAATACATCAAATAGTATCTTTATGTGCATGGTTGAGTTTTAAATCATTCTTTCTCGGGGAGAAAAATAAAATGACAAATTTTAATTCAAATGCCACAGGAAATGTTTAAATAGTAATGCTAATAACAATAAAACAGGGACAAAAAGGGAGAAGAGAAAAATACACAATTACAAGCTGGCTCAGGGAGTGTGTAAGAAATGCAGGCTGCCTCTGGGTGCCAGGGATTCTGTTTCGGGATATAGAAAACTTTGTCAGCTTCAGGGTTGTGGCCATGTTCCATATTTTAACTTTGATGTTGCAAGCTTTTGTCTGACTGATATAACAAATCTTTGACTTTGGTGGAAGTAATTCAAATTTAAACTTAAAGTAAAAAAGTTTATACAGACTCCTGCAGCTCTTAGCAATAAAATGGTGATTCTAACTATGACTTGTTTGTGTGAATTTGAACTTGACATATCCAAACTGAAGTGGGAAACAAAATGCTTGCCAGTCAGGGTAATAATAGTCACCTAGAATCTAATCCAACACATTTACAAGGGGACTTTTAATATATACCTGAGGTTTCCCATTTAATTAGAGGGCCAATAGATATGAATGATTTTATAAATTTTCAACTTTATTGATTTCCAACCCTTTCCTAAAAAATTGATGTAGCAATATAGCTCTACTTGTTCTTCGATTAAAAAAGTCATCTACTATGACTTATTGGTTTATATGCAAAAAATACTGATTAGCTGCATTTGATTGAAATATTCCAGGGAATATTGGCTAGAAGAAAATAAAATGACAAAAGAGGTTGTGTGATTTTTTAAAATCTTTTCTCCAAAAGAAATTTAAATTCTCTTCTGCAATCTTCCCAGTAGGAACCATAGGAAAATGACAGGAAGCTGCTGGTTGGTTTCTCTTGCTGCTAAAACATATGTTGTTATGTCATGTCCTAAACAGAAAACTGAAGCATCCCTTTCAAATTCTCAGCACCACTGACACTTCCAACAAGTGCTCTCGTATTGGTTTTGGTCTTATCTGTTCCTAACAGACAGCCTCATGCCTTGGAAATTTGACCTGAAATAAAAATTCAGCCCCAAGTATCTGCTGTCAATTGCGCAGAAAATAGGAGATGACAGCAAAGTCACTTCTGCATGCTGAATTAGATCTCTTTCCAACATCTTCTAATGTCATTATTAGCACTCAAATACGCTGTGTCAAAATGTGTCTGTGTAGGGAGATGGACTGGGCAACATCAAGTTTCCCTCTTAGTCAATTTGACAAGCTATTTTTAATACATACCTCTGCATAGGAAATTATTCAGGAAATGCACCTAACCCGTCACAGAGATTAGTAGATAAAGATATTAAAAATGGACATATATGTTGAACAGGGAGCACGAGTTTACAATTCAGTAGCAATTAGCTTCTTCCAAATTTGGGTGGGGGCAATTACAATGCTCTTTTTTGGAAGTGATAATGAAACAAAGTACACTCAGCTTGAAAATTGAATTTCAATGATTCAAAAATGATAGTTACTTTTGATTAGGGATCCTTCATGATGGTTCCATCAAAGACAAAGTGCTCATCTCCCATGTGAATCTGTTCCATGTGTATAAAATTAGGCTGAAGTAATGAGAACAGTTTTATAATTAATCAGTATTCTGAAATTATGACAGGCACGCTATATATGGGATAAATGAACTTAGAGTTTTTGATGTTTCCTCCATGATATCCCCCAAGTATCTTGAAAGATGTTGATGAAGTAAATACATTGAGGCTGTCAGCCTATGTACTACATAGTTTCTATATAACACAAAAGAGATGTTTTCATGAATATAGAGAGGAAATCTAGAATAAATGAATGAAAACATCAAATCAATAGAATTATATACATATGTTCTCATATTTTCTCCATCTTATAAAAGTAAAATATTTTATTCCAAGAGAGTTTCCTGTTACAAAAGACATTCAGTTGTTTAGAATGCAGAAAAGTGGATTAAAAATCAACAATAGTTATATTAATTGAATTCACACACCTCTTCCTCAAACCCTGGAGAGCTATGATTTAATTATTCAATGACTCAAAATAAATTGAGGGCATTTCCATTCAAGAAAAGCACATGTGCTGCTTCCATAATTCAAGAGACAGAATTCTGAAACTTTAGTGAACTACCACAGCAGCCCCACTTTTGAGTTTATATCCAAAGGATATAACTTCAGTATGTTGAAAAGAGTTCTACACTTCCATGTTAATTGCAGCGTTATTCATGATAGCCAAGAAATAGAATCAAGCTAAATAGCCATCAATGGATAAATAGATAAAGAAAATGTGGTATAGACACATTTATCTTATTGAATTTATCTTATTGAATACTATCCAATCTTTAAAAAGAAGGAAATCCTGTCATCTGAAACAACTTAGATGAAGCTGACATACGTTACACTAAATGAAATTAAACAGGCACAGAAAGACAAATACTGCCTGGTCTAATTTATAAGTGGAAGCTGAGAAAGCAGAAGCCACAGAAGCAAAGTTAACACTGTGGTTTTCAGAGGCTAGAACTGGGCGGATTGAAGAGCTATTGGCTAAACTATACAAAATTTCTGCTAGATAAGAGAAATGGGTTCAAGAGATTGATCACACTTCATGGTTCCTATAGTTAATAAAAATACATTGTACTTGAAAATTACTGACAGTAGATCTTAAGTGTTTTCACAAAAACAAGATAATACATATGTAATCTAATGCATGCATTAATTAGCTTATGTAGGAATTCTACAATGTATTATGCATATCAAAACATCATGTTGTACAACATAAAATTATCTAATTTTTCTCAATAAAAATAAAAATATTTCTGTAAGAACTGAATGTATTGCCAGGGGCCTGGCCTAGCCATATAATTTTAAGCCTAATGTTTACTCATTACCAGAAATAATAAAATTATAACTCAATGTTCATTTCCCAAACCATCTGTAACAGCCACAGTCTTTGGCATCTTGCCCTTTGTCTATTTATTGTCTTTTGCATGCCACTAGATCTGACATCAATATTTGTTCCTTAATGTTGACCTTAGCTTCTGCGTTTGATCACAACATAAGTTCACCTTGAACTATGCCTGCCTTGGGTATATATACCAGTCATCCATTCTTGTAGCCAGGAATTGACCCCACTGCAAACACTATAGTCCATACAAAGCTAATGCTTTTCCTACACCCCCAAGAATTGGAACGAGAAATCAGACTAAGAAGTTACACATCTCCAGTTTATGCAAGATACCTTTTAGCAAAAGTGTGCTTTATACACATGAAAACATTTCAAAATGCTACTAAGGGGAAAATATCACATATACTATATATCTCTTAGCTAAACCATATAGAAATTTTGAGAATTTTCATTCTCACTTTCTATATGCCTCCTTCCCTGGCTTCCCCTTACTACCCACAGATACATAAACACACACACACACACACACACACACACACTTTTTTTGGGGGGGGCAGGCAGAGTTAGACAATGAGAGAGACAGACAGAGAGAAAGGTCTTCCTTCCGTTGGTTCACCCCAAAATGGCCGCCATGGCCGGTGAACTGCACCAATCCGAAGCCAAGAGCCAGGTGCTTCCTCCTGGTCTCCCATGTGGGTGCAGGGCTCAAGCACTTGGGCCATCCTCCACTGCTCTCCCGGGCCACAGCAGAGAGCTGGACTGGAAGAGGAGCAACTGGGACAGAATCCAGCGCCCCAACCGGGACTAGAACCCGGGGTACCAGCGCCACAGGCGGAGGATTAGCCAAGTAAGCAGTGGTGCTGGCCAATACAAACACTTTTCAGTAGGAATATTTAGTTTCAAAAATTTTGATCAGGTACCATCCTGTTGCATAGTGGGCCACACCTCCACCTGAAATGCCAGCATCCCATGTGGGCACCAGTTCATGTCCCAGCTGCTCCTCTTCTGATCCTGCTCTCCGCCATGTACTGGGAAAGCAGAAGATGGCCCAAATGTCTGGGCCCCTGTACCCCCATGGGAGACCCAGAGAAACCTCCTGGCTCTTGGCTTCAGATCGGCCCAACTCCAGAAGTTGCAGCCATTTAGGGAGTGAAGCAGAAGATGGAAGACCTTTCTCTCTGTCTCTCCCTCTCTGTGTCTGTAACTCTACCTCTCAAATAAATAAATAAAATCGTATTACAAGTTTTTAAAAGATGTGATCAGCCAGAAAAATGCATCAGCTGCCTACTTAGCATGGAATTGTCAAAAAAGAGCCTTATGACTGAACCCTTTTCCAGACACATGTTGGGAGAGGCAGGAAGTGATAGTTAAGTCAGACACTCATGAAATCATCCAGAAAGTTTTGTTGCCCATTTGGCTAGTTGTCTATGTAATGTTCCAAAGGCCAGGGCTGAACCAGCTTGTAGAATAAATCTCCTGCGGCTTCTAATGGCGACAAGAGTGCTCCTCTGACAGTAGTTGCTTATCAAGTGGGCAGGGGAAGAAAAGAAAGATTTGTTAAACACTTATTGTGTGGCATCCATGTCCTGGATATATTCATGTATCTTCCTTCATTGCAATGTCATAAGGCCCTAGAAGTTATACTCATCCCTGTCATCACAGATCCATTAAATGGTTCCTGAAGGGAAATGTCTCTCAAAGGGGAGGAAGCATGGTCTTTCTCTATTTGCCAGACATTCTTTCCTTCCCCAGTGTTCCAGCTCTTCTAATCTCCCCAATGAAAGGTAAGAGGAGTGATGTCAAGTTGCTTGGCATAAGGCAAGAAGCAAGTACAGTGAGCGAAGTTTCAAAGTAATGGACAGAAAGGTGACCAAGAGGAAGGCTGAGATTGGACCAGCAGATGGTGGTTCTCCAATGATTTCCGAAAAAGAGGGTCTAAGGTGGGCACTGAGAGCTGCAAAAGAGGAAGCTAGACACGGACACAAGAGCAAAGGTTTGCAGGTCAGAATGATTGAAATGGCCACTTGTCCAGCCAGATTCTGGAAATAAGGCCACCTACCACACATGGTTCCCAGAGCAGGGTGGTTGTCCCAGCTCTTGTTTTGTTTCTTTCTGAAGAGATAGCTGTATGACAAAAAGACCTAATAAATGTTTCAAAAATCTGCTTCTCCAAATCTTCCCAGAGAACCCCCTGCCTCCAATCTTGTGACTCAGGCAATTAGTTACTGCATCTTTGGTATTGCAGCATCCTCTTGTCTATGTCTCTATCAATACTTACCTTATCAATTGCCATTACATATCTCTGTATAAATTCAGAGCCCCTGTTTGCATGAAACATGCCTTAAGCCACCTCACTAATAGCCTTGAAGACTGCATGCCCAACAATCAGTGGATAGTTGTTGAATGAAGGAATATATGAATAACTGAACTTCAGAGTCATTCTGCACATGTCTTAATGCTCCTCTACAGAATATTGCAATTTAATTCTGTGTTTATGTTAGATATATCAGTATGTTTGAAGCTAGAGTATTTTTAACAAAGTGATGTATACTTCAATGTAATTGTCTACCATTTTCTCCCTTGCCACACACACACACACACACACACACACACACAACTGCTATTGAAGTAATGGGATTGGAACCAGTATTGAGGCACGGAGGGTTAAGCCACCACCTACAACACCAGCATTCTGTCTGGTCAGTGGTTCAAGTACCAGCTGCTCCACTTCCAATTCAGCTCCCTGTTAATGCAGCTGGGATAGCAGCAGAAGGTGGCCCAAATATTTGGACCCCTAAACCCATGTAAGAGACCCAGTTGGAGTACCAGGCTCCTGGATTTTTATCTATCCCAGTCCCAGCCACTGCAGTCATTTGGGTATTGAACAAGTGGATGGATGATCTTTATCTCTCCCTTCCTTCCTCCTCCCCACCCCTCTAATTCCACTATTCAAAAAATAAACAAATCAATAAAAGTAAACAACTGGATGACTTCTATATTTTAGAATTAAGGTGATAGAGTAAAATTTTTTGGGAAAGGAGAGATACTGAGAGGGTCGCAACCTTATTCCAAGTACTTTTTTTTAACCATGGAGTGCTTGGGCACTAGAACAGTTGCATGGTATAATCTGAGCTCTTTCAAATTCCAGTGTTATCACCTCATGCCTACATGGAGCAGAGCAGCACTACCAGAAAAGTTAAAGGAAGAATCACTTTCACACTCTACTTACCTCAAGCGTGCTCTAGTGAGTATCCTCTTAATGCACATCTTGTGAACAAAAGTAAGAAACAATACAAAACTGTCAAGAAGTAGGCCATTACACTATTGGCTGAGGTCAGAAGCACGAGCACCAGCCAGAAGACAAGCAGATGTCAGTCACTTATTTGTGCTTTCCTGTTAACAGTGCTTTTCTTTGCTGTAGAACTATAATGTTGTTCATATGCTTTAACTCCTTTTCTAAGCTCTTATTAAGGGCTAGGACCATACCTTATTACCTTATTCATTTTCATAGTACTGTCTGGTAATTATTTCAACAGCATTTCACAGCTGAGTACTTATTACATATGAGAACATTGTGCAAATATTTTGTATATTTTATTTCAAGCAATTTAATAAATTTCCACAGAGCTTAATTATTGCCCTCATTGTACAGGTGAAGAAACAGCAGTCTTGCTCCTAGATTGTCCTGTATATTGGCCAAGTTGCAAAGTTAGTAAGTGGAGGATTGAAATACAAGCTCAGGTGTGACTGACTCAACAGCCTTACTTTATTGGAAAAGCTTTCAGTCAAGTTCACTTTACAAGGACCTAACCTGAATATTTCTTTATCTAAAAATAGGGGGTGTTTGGTGCCATTACACTTTATAATCAGTTTTCAATATAGTTAATATAAAATTTAATTCAAAAATATTACATGAAGGAATAACATGTGGGGTGAGACAGGTGTTCGGCAGTGGTTAAGTCACTGCTTGAATGTCTGCATCCCAGCTTTGCTTCAGAATCCAGCTTCCTGCTAAGATGCACATCAGAGGTAGCAGATGTTAGACAATGTACTTGGGTCCCTGCCACCCATGTGAAAGAACAATATTGAGTTCCAGGCTTCTAGCTTCAGTTTGGCCCAGCCTTGTCTATTCTGGGGGTTTGGAGAGTGAACCATCAGGTGATCAGGTGGAAGATATTTCTTTCTCTCTTTCCTCTCTCTCAACTAAGAAATGAAAATAAAGAGAGAAAATGTGAAGTCTTACCTTTATGAAGTAAAATTAAATTATTAACTTTGAGTATCTATACATATGCTTGCCATGCATTTTATAGAAAGCCATTAGACAAACCCATGTCATTTTTGCAGATTAAAAAGAAAAACTGCATGATCCTGGTACAATAGCTAGCAAGTGGAAGAGTCATCTCAGCACTGTGTCAGCTCTCTAACATTGCATCTGGGAGAAAACACGCCTTTCATTCTGGCATCTTGTTGATTTCCTAAAGAGGTTTCTGCTGCAGGGATATTCCAGTTCAGCACAAAAAAAAATCTCCCTGCACTCTCATGTTATTGTGTGTTCATAAAAATAAATAGTGGCTACAAATAACTTGTTACTCATCACAAGGCATAGTGGTTGTAAATCATTTAGAAAGAATATTATGCAAATAAAACATAAACAAATGCAATAAAGCCTATCAGTCACAGTTGTAGGAGATCTGGGAGGAAATGCAGAAAAGAATGGAAATGTTCAAATTGAGAGGAATTAATAAATTACCTTGAAAAATGTTTGTTTTATCTTAGTACTAGAAGCAATCATGGAAAAAGCAGGCTAATAGCACACAAAACACCCCTCCATCATCGTAGAAACTTGGCCCTCCCTGTAACCTTGCTAAAACAGAGGCTTCCAGGTTTCTTGATCCCTTAATGCAAAAGGCACTCATCCTTTGTGACATCACTTGGGTTCCTGGCCCTCATCTTTCAGAAATCTTCCTCACGTCCTCCACAAAAGAACATAACCCCATTTCCTGGCTCTGAGACCCAAGCCTTTCCTCTGTGAAGCTCTTTTCACTTTTGCAGGTGTGTTTTCCAAACCACTTTGGTTTTTCCTGAACCCTGATGCTCGGCTTTTGTTCTGGCTATTTTCTCTCACCAATCTGTTTTTTCATATGTTTGCCTTCAATAGTGACCTGTATTTAACGTTCACTTAAAATCCTACCATGTCCATTCCAACATCCAGGCTTTTCTCAACTGAAATTAATTTCTAACTCTACAATAATCTCGTACTCACGTTAGAGCTCAATTACATAACCCTTTATAGTGTCAGAAGCATTTGTGTTTGAAGCTGTCTCTTCTAGGGTACTAGTAGATAATTTATCTTTTCTAAAATTATTTTTTGTTTGATGCTCACAATGCACAAAAGAATATATATTTGTGTTTGG
Source organism: Sylvilagus floridanus (assembly GCA_949820135.1). Lineage (NCBI taxonomy): Eukaryota > Metazoa > Chordata > Mammalia > Lagomorpha > Leporidae > Sylvilagus > Sylvilagus floridanus. The sequence goes on along the minus strand of OX463225.1, from coordinate 86,736,294 downwards.
GGCTAAAGGGGGTGATTTCAGTAAGTAATCTCTCTCTTTTAAACAATGGTTTTGTAAAATTTTTATTTTAAGAAACTTTTAAAAAATAGATTTTGGGGGGCCTGATGCCATGGCACAGTAGGTTAATCTCTGCCTGCGGTGCCGGCATCCCATATGGGAGTCTGTTCGAATCCCTGTTGCTCCACTTCCAGTCCAGCTCTCTGTTATGGCCTGGGAAAGCAGTGGAGGATGGCCTGAGTCCTTGGGCCCCTGTACCCGCATGGGAGACCCGGAGGAGGCTCCTGGCTCCTGGCTTGGATCGGCGCAGCTCCGGCCGTTGCGGCCATTTGAGGTGTGAACCAACGGAAGAAAAACCTCTCTCTCTGTCTCTCTCTCTCTCACTGTCTGTAACTCTACATCTCAAATAAATAAATAAAATCTTTTAAAAAATAATAAAATCTTTTAAAAATATTTTCAAGTCTCAGAGTATTTGAACTTTTCCTCTTAACTCTACTCTTTTAGGTAGGCCTTAGGCCAGCAGGTCTCTAACATTGTGATCGTGTTAAAAATATTTATTTGAAAAATTGAGAAAGAGAGAAAGAAAGGGAAGCTCCTATCCACTGGTTCACTTCCCAAATGTCCTCAGTGGCCAATATGAGGCTGAATTCAAAGCCAGAAGCCAAGATTTCAATCCAGATCTCCTCCATGGATCCCAGGAACCTAATTACTTGAGCTATCACTGCTGCTTCTTAGGGTCTGCATTAGCAAGAAGCTAGAATCAGGAGTTAGAGCCAGAAATTGAACCTAAGTACTCTGACGTTGGATGGGGGCATCTTGACTGTTAATATAAATGCCCACACCCACATTATCATGTTATGTATGATCTCATTTACTCAGATGGTCTACAACTAGAAGTGATATATTTTGCTTCTGTCCCAAAAAATCTGTATGCATTAGCCATTACACTTTATGGAGTTCTTCTTAGCACCAATTGCTTCCTCCACTCCCAGAGAAAGGCTGTATTCGACATTTGGACCAAGATAGTGTGAAGACTGAATTATTTCATCCAACAAATATTTCTCAAGTGCCAATGTTTTTAGGTACTAAAAGGAATATACAGAGACGGCCGTTGTGGCATAGCGGGTTAAAGCCCTGGCCTGAAGTGCTGACATCCCATATGGGCACCGGTTCTAGTTCCAGCTGCTCTTTTTCTCATCCAGCTCTCTGCTATGGCCTGAGAAAGCAGTAGAAGATGGCCCAAGCGCTTGAGCCCCTGCACCTATATGGGAGATCTGGAAGAGGCTTCTGGCTGCTGGCTTCAGATCAGTGCAGCTCTGGCTGTTGTGGCCATCTGGGGAGAAAATCAGTGGATGGAAGACCTCTCTCTCTGTCTCTACCTCTCTCTGTAACTCTCTCTTTCAAATAAATAAAATAAATCTTAAAAAAAAAGAATATAGAGTGATAGTACTTTTGCTGTCTGTCCCTAAATATGTTAGAGAATGGAGTTTAGAGTCACATAGACACAGTTAACATCTTAGCTATGCTATTTTATGTCCCCAGAAGTACTAAAAAACAATTCAGAGAATTCTCACAGTTACATTCACTGTAATGACAGGCATTCTTCACTGTATTATACAACCACCACTTTATTAATGCTGGCAGTTAGGTGCAAATGAAAGGCCTTCAGAAAGTTCATGGCAAAAAGTAAATTAATGAAAAGTTTAAGTTAAAAAAAAATTGGAACTCATGCTTAGTTTTCCTTTTACAATATTTCATTTTCCATGAATGTTTTGAAGACACCTTGTATTGTGAGTGGTTCAGAGTAAGAAATTACTTATTTTTATACGTTTATATTCATCACATCTCTAAGTCTCTGGCATTAAGTGCATTTATAAATGGCTTGTCGACTGAATGAACCAATTGTCAAAATATGAGATAACAGTAAACACTGAGAACTTCTGAGAAAAGTTGGCTTCTGTAAGCTAGGAAAGCAAAGGCAAAGGACTCATGTAGGTAATTTATCTTAGATATTAAACTCCAGTTAGACTTGAAAACCGAAATGGAAAGGAACAGATAGCACACTTTTTGGTATCAGAAACTGGTACATCAAATATTCCCAGCTTCTACCATTGTGCAAGAACATGGACAGTGCTTAATAATTATTTACCGTATGAACAAAGGCGTTGTGTAGAGAATAATGTAAAAGTAAAAAGGATTGACCACAGTATCTATTAAGAAAAAGAGCCATGAGATGACCAGGTGATTAATAGGACAGGGAGAGGGAGATACAGTCTGCAAGGGAAATGGGAATTAGACCTTGGGAAGCCTTGAATACCAAATTGGATATTGGCACTGGGAGCCATCTCAGGATTGTAGGCAGGGACATTAAATGCAGTCCAGGAAAAATAGTCTGGAAACGAAGACATTAGGTGGCATGAGATGATCAGAAAAGGACTGAGTGGTGGTGAAGAGGACAGAAAGAATCACCAGGCTCAATGGCTGATCAGATCAGGAGGGCACAGGAAAGTCAAGAAAGACTTCACAAGTTCACCCTTAGACAATGAGAGAATGGCGGTGCCCTTGTCCTGGAGACTGTAAGAGGTTGTGATGATTTGGAGGAGGTACTCTACATCCACTGTTGCATGTTACATCTGAGTTGATGAGGGGACACCTAGTGTGCTGCTGTCTTGTGCAAAAAACACCTTTCAACTGATAAAATGTTCAGGTCATTTGTGAGAATACATAGAATGATACAGTCTTTCTTTGGCCCTGAATGTGCTAAAGAGGAGAATGGGCTTTGGTATAAGGTGGACACAGTTCAGAGATGATGATGTTCCTTATATCAGAAAATTGGAGTTCAGATTACAGGTGAGATGTCCTAGCTGATCCTCATCATGAATCAAACCCAGTTCATCCAGAAAAACCATAGAGAGAAATAGCAATGGCAGTGATCAGAAAGCAGGACTTTGTTTTTCATAGCTATGACTTGATGGAATCATGAAATAATATCCTTTGTGTAGCTCCCTTCTTCTCCTTCATGTGTTAGCTTAAATATTGCCTGAGGAAGGCTCTTGTCCTCACCACATTATTTTCTTTCTCCATTATGCATGTACTTCTTTCTTATTACTATATAGAGAACAGTACTCATATCTTTTTCTTGACACCACTGTAACTTAGGGCAAGAGACATGGCTTCCTCATGCATTGTTAAATTTTTAGAAGACGGTGACTCAATAGAACTTTCTGCAATGATGGAAATGTTCTGTATCTATGCTGTCTAATGTGGTGGTCACCAATCATGGAGATTATGCAATACCTAAAACGCAGCTGTTTAACTCATTTAAATTGAAACAGTTACATGTGGCTAGAGGTTATCGTATTGGTCATCTCAACTTTAAAGTGTTCTCTAGAGCCAGGCACATTATAAGTATCAATAAGTAGAATTTTAATAAATGAAAAAACGATACAGAATAACCTAGCTCAAGTACTCTGAAGATTGTTTATTTGGTTTCTAATATCTATCATAGGGATTGGACATCTCTTCATTATCAGAAAGGAGAGAATCATGACATTTTGTAATAACATTTTAGCCCTTTTATTGTTATTATAGATAAAAGTCTATGAAAGATAGAGTCAACCCGTGACCCCATCTTTGTCTGTATTGTTAGAAAAATAGTTCTGGATGGTCCTGTCTTATTTTTATATGTTTAATACTTGTGGTATTTAGTTGATATATACATATGTATATAACACACACACACACACACACACACACACACACGGGGTCCTTTCTCCACACCTAAAACTTACAGGTGAACACTCAAAATTATCTAGTTGATACATGGCAACATCAACATCTAAGAAAAAATGAGTTACCTATGCTAGGGACCTCTTTAATAGTTATAGAGACGCAGATAGCTTCCCAATCCCCAAACTCACCCACCCACACACATGCACACACTTCTCATGCTTTTATGTAGGGAGAAAATAATTTCTAGTTGGAACCAACTTAACAAATACAAAGATTTAAAATGCTAGAATAACAGAAGTCAGCAAGGAAGAGAGAATAAAGAACTAAGAAATTATGTATGTATTCTAATTTGAAAAGCAGGGAGACAGAGAGAGAGAGAGAGAGAGAGAGAGAGAGAGAGAGAGAGAGAATGAGAGAGAGAGAGATTTTTCCATCCACTTGTTCAATCCTCAAATTCCCACACAGCTGGAGCTGAGCCAGGTTGAAGCTAGGAGCTAGAAACTTGGAACTCAGTTCTGATCTGTCATGCAAATGTCAGGGAACCCAGGACTTAAACCATCATCTGCTGTCTCCAAAGTTGTGCATTAGCAGGAAGCTCCAATTGGAAGTGGAGCTGGAACTCAATCCCAGGTACTCCCATCTGGGATGTGGGTGTCCAAACAGTGTCTCAGCCACTGTGCCAAATGCCCATTCCATAAATTCATTTTCAAGATGTCTAATATCCAAGAGACTATTTGATTATTTTAAATCAATCTATATATACTATATCTTTATAATTGAAACAATAATTGATACTGAAGCAGTGAATAGAGAATTCACTTTATTACTTACTATAGATTTTTCATAATCAATACAGATTTTTAACTTTCCCAGGAAAAATATTTTTGATCACTGAAAATAACTGATCACTAAATGGCAAAGATAAAGAAAGAAAAAATAAAAGCATTATTTCCACCTTCGCTATTCTGGCTTTTGTCACAATTATGTTACACGGAGTCCATGACCCATTTTCAAGATATAAGTAAACACCAAATATAAAAACAAGTTAGAAATGAAGTCTCAGGGCCAGTGCTGTGGTACAGCAGGTTAACACCCTGCCAGCCTGCCAGCCTGGAGCTCTGGCTTCCCATATGGGCACCAGTTCGAGACTCAGCTGCTCCATTTCCAACCCAGCTCTCTGCTATGGCCTGGAAAAGCAGTAGAAGATGGTCCAAGTCCTTGAGCCCCTGCACCCACATAGGAGACCCCGAGGAAGCTCCTAGCTCCTGGCTTCAGATCAGCGCAGCCTCTCTCTCTGTCTCTACCTCTCTCTGTAACTCTGTCTTTCAAATAAATAAATCTTTAAAAGGGGGGGGGGGGGGGGCGTGATGTGGCGCAGAGGGTTAAGGCCCAGGACTGAAGCTCCGGCATCCCACATGAGCGCCAGTTCTAATCACGGCTGCTCCTCTTCTGATCCAGCTCTCTGCTATGGCCAGGGATAGCAGTGGAAGATGGCTCAACTCTTTGGGCCCCTGCATCCACATGGGAGACCCGGAGGAAGCTCCCGGCTCCTGGCTTCGGATCAGGTCAGCTCCAGCCGTTGCAGCCATCTGGAGAGTACATGAGTGGATGGAGGACCTTTATCTCTCTGTCTCTACCTCTCTCTGTAACTCTGTCTTTCAAATAAATAAAGTAAATCTTAAAAAAAAAAAAAATCAGATTGGCACTGCTTTGGCCATTACAGCCAATTAGGGAGTGAACCATCGGGTGGAAGCCCCCCCCCCCCCCCCCGCCCCGTGTGTGTGTATAACTCTGACTTTCAAATAAATAAATAAATATGTAAAAAAAAATGAAGTCTCCCCTACTGTTGATGGCTCCTTCTCTAGCATTGTTCCAAGCAGGCTCATGGCATAGTTAAAATATTGAGATGGTAAAGTAAGTTTCATTGTTTAATTAATATAGACAGAGGGTTCAGAGAGAGTAAGGAGTAGTTGTCCTAAAGAAAGCTATCCAAAATCCGAGGTTTCGTTTTCTCATTTGAGAAAACCTGAAAGCCCCAGATATACTCAAATCCACAGATTTCTTTGCCCTTAAGTGACTGCTTTTGCAGTAAACGGGTTTCTGGCCTGAGGCCAGAAAGGGCACTAATAGGAGAGGAAAGAGATGACAGAGGAATAATCTGGGTAAATTTGAGTGACAATTCTACAGATTTAGAGACTTAAAAGAGTCAAGCTGTCATTTAGACATCTCTCATCAACTCTCTGGGAAATCAGTCCCCTTTATCAAACCAACCACTTTGCTATGGACCACAGCTAATGGGTGTCAAGTGTGTGAGGATATCCCAAGTCCTTGGAACATCTAGACAGGGCTGAAAGTGGCAGAAATGGGCAGGGTGCAGGTGCCAGCAGCTTGCACATAATCCCACTTTCCCTGTACACTTTGCTTGGAAGTCAGAGACATACTTGACCAAAAAGAAAAACGAAGTCTGAAATGTGCCCATATCTGCCAGGTGCCTCCAAAGCTTTTAAGCATCAGTGTTGTCCTTGAACATGTTTACATACATCAGCTGTCTGGGTACTCACTTAATATTAACAATATTCCCAGGCCCACTGAAAAGGAGAGCCAGGTGCCCTTACCCTGTGTGAGAAAACAGTGACTGAAAATATCTTCAGCCAGAGAAAAGCAGGAAGAGAATCTGTCTCAGATATGAAATCCAGTTTAGTTAACATTTCCCTTATCCACATGCGTGTATTTAAGACAGCCTCCTTAATCTTATATAAATGATCTTTTAAGATTTAATTTCCTTTTTTGTTTAAATATGTATCAAACCCTACAATGGACTCACTATAAAAATGAATCAAGCCACATAATGTCACTAAATAACACTTTATGCATATGAAGTTCCATTGCTGTGGAAATAGTAATAAAAACCCTCAGTGTAATGCCTATTTTATCAGCCCACTGAGATTTAACATCATGACCCTATTTTACTTGAAACATCCAGAACTATTCTGAATATATACTGAACCCAAGGACAAGCATTATATTCTATCCTGAGTATGCTTGTGTCATCACAATGCTCCCAGGCTTGGTTTACATTTGTGAAGTGAGGAAAAGGTATACCTGGGTGCTATGCTAAAAGAGTGATATGTAGCAACACTAAGAATTTTTCTGACACAGGGACTAGGAGTATGCAGCAAGCACTCAAAACTAGTAATATTGAAAAGACAACTTAAAAACAAACGATCTATCAAAATGCCATTGTACTTGAATAAATAGGGAAGGAGAGATTTCATTTTAAAAGTTCCCTCATTTTAAGATTGAGAAAATTATATCAATGTAAAAATTCTATTTTCTATTGAGTTTAGGAAATGAACCAAGAGTTTATCATCATGAAGTTTACTATGAAACTAACTTTTAGTGATTATTCAAGCACCCGTACCTCTCAGAATAAAACATATTTCCATTGTGAACTAAATAGCCATTGAAGGTATGTAGAATTAGCATCCTCAGGAAGTGTTATTTTTTTTATTGTGTGTTTGGATTTGTGTGGAGTTCTGTCTATAAAAGCTGTAGTGAGTTTGCAGCAAAAGAAGTCGAAATAAACCATTACCAAGAACTTTAATGGGAAGCATAAGTGTTGGCAGCGCTATGTGATCTATATCTCAAAAAACAAATTAACACTACACACTTTCAGGACATACAGACAGAGATCAATGAAAAGATGTTCTTGCAAATGGAATATTGAAAGGCAAGCAATTGTACACTTCTGCCTTTAGCATCTTTCCAATGAGAAGCAAGTTGTATTATTGCAGAGGCTGCTATTTCTGTTTCTCTCTGTGTGTCTTTCTTTTTGTTTTTCTTTCTTTTTTTTTTTCATCCCTTTATGTGAGGCAGTTCAACTTTCAGGTATCACATGAACCTCTTTTGAAACATTCATCATCAGGAATTGCACTTATGAATATAATGATAAATAGGGAATTTATCTACATTTGATATTCCCTATAATAGAAGGAAATATGTAGTCCCTGTCTGAAACATCACCTATCAGTTTTGATAATGTGTGTATGTGTTGACATGTGTGTGCATGAGTGTATGTAAGCCTCAGGGTCTTTGTGGAGGAAAACTGTTTCAACACATGGGTGCCACACACACACACACACACACACACACTCACGACTTTCTGGACGGTGGCTGCTGTTCCACCTGCAAACACATGAGATGTGTTGCTGAGCCAGGGTGGCTTGGTAGGGGATAAGAGAGACAAGAGGAGGACATGTACTTTGTTTTAAACCCCATCATGCTAGGAAGGGGGATAATTTATGCCTCAAATCAGTTCATTATATGTATTTGTATCCTTTTCCTGTCATTTAAAGAAACATTATGCAATTTAGAAAATTCATAGGGATGTTATTTTTTCATCAGAATACAGTGCTGCACCCCATGCCTGCTTTGTTGTCAAAAAAAGGGTCTCCTCACAGCAGTTTCTGGAAATGCTGCAGGTGCAGCAGGTGAATGTAAGAAAATATGGAAGCCAAGAAGAGTCTTGGGAAATGAATAGCAGTGGTGACAGGGGCAATTTTTCCAACAACGAAAGATCTGTCTCTCGTCTGGATTATTAGTCAATTTTATTAGTAAAAAAAATCTCTATTCCTGTGAAATGATTTTTTTAACTACTATCCAATTAGCAAAAGAAGAAAAAAAGAAAAACTCTACTGGATAAATTGATAAGTCACACTTCTCTAAAAATCCAAATTGCCTTTTGATTGGTTTTCTGGTAATTGCTATTGGGTAATCAGAGGCTTTCAGCACATTTTTTCTCTTGTCAAACACAAAACAAAACTACAGAATGAAAGCAACCATTACAGGCAGTTTCAGTTTATCTTGAGGCAGTTATAATTAAAGGGTTTGTAGTTGCTGTCATTTTGCTTGGGTTGTTACCAACATGATCAATTTTGTGGATCCCCCATAGTAGTTTTGGGTTTGTGTGTGTGTGTGTGTGTGCATTTTTGTTTTTGTTTTTTGCCCAATCATCAGAAGAAATGTTCATTTGTGGTGCACATAAGAGATACATCTTCATGTGAAAAAAAAAAACAGTTAATGAATCAAATGAAATGAAATCTTTATTATACTCAGCATGAAAGCTGCCCCTTTTCTTATCAAATGTTTCATTGAACACATCTGTCCTTGGGGGCTTTGTCCTATTTTCTCCCACTCTGTAATCAGCCAACATCAAAAGTGTCTTTAATTACAGAAGGTAATTACAGAAACCATTTTTTCCTAGTTCTACATAACCTTCAAATTTTCTAACATATGAGCTCTCTGATTTGAAATTCCCTTGATGACACTTAATTCTTTGAACATAGAGTTGGTGCCTTGGGTGCATTCTCTAACTATGGAAAGGATGTTCCTCTTTCCATCATATGGAAGCATGCACTTTTGACTCCATTGGTGTCAACGTAGATGATATCTCTGAATGTTTTGTGTTATTTTGTTTTCAAATAATCATAATAAGCATGAGCAGAGAACAGAGAAATTGGTTAATTGCTTAAATCCCCCAGCAGGATGTCAGACCTGAAGCAATGATGTTCCCAACTTCTGAGTTAAGTTCTGCACTTTACAATGATGAGTTTGAAGTGATAATGGAAGATGAAAAAAGGATTTGTGATTACTGGGATAAAGTGCTAATCTGCACCACAGAACCTGCTGCAGCCATCTCCTAACATTTACTCTAAAATGCTTTCAGCTTTTAAATCCACCATCCAAAATTAGTAGGGGGTTAAAGTACAACCCATTGGGAGGTTACATTTATTTAATATTCAGTCCTTCCTTGGATGAAATATTGCAGTCTATCCTCATAGGTATTTGTCAAACCATTAGAGTAATGGTTTATAGCTATTAAATGAAATTGCAGTTCTGTTTGTAAGTTCCATTTACACAGGATAAGCAAAGTGCCTTCATTTAGATTTAAAATACCTGAAATCTTAGTGGCAGCACATGAAGATTATGGAGACTGTTAACTAATTCATAACCATGGTGTGAACACATCACTGACGAACCTGCTCCAGTTGTATGTGCCACACAAGACTGGAGTCAGCATCCAGAGCTATGTGCAACACGCTGCGCCATTCATTTCTGGAGGGTTGGGCCTGACTGGTACTAGTCAACTTTTTTTTTTTTGGGGGGGGGGTAACAGCTTACACTCTTTTGAGTTTTAGAATCAAAAGAAAAGGTGCTTTTAATCATTGTTTCCTGTGCAAGAATATTTGATATGGTTCCCTCTGATAATCAATGGAGAATCACACCGAGAGTTAAAACAAAGCTTTTCTTGGAACCTCATGTGTGCCTTTCCCCGACGCATTTCATTTTACAGGCAATTTGCACAGGCACTGCTGAGTACAAAGGAACTGAGATAAATGAAGTCTTTAGAACTTCACCCTTCTCACTAGGTGATGAGTTTGACTGCTTTAAATAAAAGAGAGACTCTTAAATTCAAATGATTAATTACCAAAACTCACATTTTTGGTCACAAGGGATCCTCCAGATCCTGCCCCTTCCTCCAGAGAGTGAGTTAATTCTATGCTAATGGGCCTCCTAGATTGTAGGATTAGTCCCCAGTGGATTCTCACTGGAGTGCCTCCTCTGGCCTACTATTTGATGCACATGTATGCACATGCATACACATATAGTACTGTCTTGAAAGCTTCTACGCTTTAGTGTAGCACAAGAGTTCTTGGCCAGAGACCCCAGTCTAGATAAACATTTTTGTGAATTAAGTAGGTGACCCTCCAATACACTTGCTCTATAGGTGGACAACTTAGCCACTATGACAAAAATTGGAATACAGGCCTGGCCTGTCAATTGTTGACCTGTTCTCTTACGCAGTACTGTTATTTGAGGCAGTTCTTACCTGTCTTAACTAATAACAAAAACAACTCTAGTGGCCATACAAATACTCCTGTATACTCAAAGTTCATCCCAGGAGAAGCATCATTGACTCCTAGCACCCGCTGACACTTTGCACTCATTCAGTTGCATAGCCCCCAATTAATCTCACATGCATCTAATTCTGCCTTGATGCCTGCTTCTAGAAAGACTGCACAACAGCTAACATTTTAGAATCTTGCCCTTATCAGAAGCTTTCCTTGTACCAAGATGAACATGAAGGTATTTTTCAAAAAGTTCATGGAAAATGGAATTGAAAGAAAAATTGATTTCAATGAAAGAAAGTTTTGAAACCTGTTCACAGTTTTCCTTAATACACATATTTCAAAAACGTATATTTCACCTTTGATTTCTCATATGACTTTCTCGACCATCCATATAGGAGGAGTTCCTTGTGTTCTCTTCCTTTTACAACTGATTCACTGGAGCTAGAGAAAGAGTCAACAGTTTCCCCGCATCACACAAGTTTCATGAAACAGAGTTGGGATGTGGTCACAGAACTTATGAAGGCGTTCTAAATTTCTCTGGTATACTAGTTTGCTGTATTTTCAACCTTTATGAAACTGATAGAAAAACAAAACAGGTGGAGGCAATTTTTTCTTACAACATGAAGACGGAATACAGCCTTTGTCTTGAAAAAAAAAATATCTAATTTGTCCTAACTATGCCAGTAACCTAAATATAATACAATACTTATTGTTCTTGAATAAAACTCTTTAGTAATGGTTAACTGGAATTCAGATGCTTTAAGATCTAAAAAACAAGTGTTTTGTTTAGTAATAATTATTATTGGAAGAGTTGCTGATCTGAAGTAGAAAACCAAATGTTTCAGAATAGTCTTTGCTCAATCTAGCAGGGAACACTGACACTCCAGGGTTCCCAGCTTCTGGGAAGGGCAAAAAAAATTGTCTAGAGATACCTGTAGAGGATTCCAAGAAGGCCAAAGAGGGATAAGACAAGCGAATTTGGACCAGCTGAAGATAACCAAAAAAAAAGTGGAAGAAGTGCATTTCCAGAGGAGGTTTGGAGAGAAGTTTGCAGTGGAAGTCTACAGAAAGAAAAGTGACTCTACGGAATAGCGTGGACAGTACAAACACATAGCAGTGAGTGGGGACACAAGCTGACACTCCCACTATGGCAGGGCTAGAGGAGACACCAGCTTCTTTTTTTTTAAATTTTTTATAATGCTTTTATTTAAAGAATATAAATTTCCAAAATACAGCTTATAGATTACAATGGCTTCCCCCCCATAACTTCCCTCCCACCCACAGCCCTCCCCTTTCCCACTCCCTCTCCCCTTGCATTCACATCAAGGTTCATTTTCAATTCTCTTTATATACAGAAGATCAGTTTAGTATATATTAAGTAAAGATTTCAACAGTTTGCCCTCACATAGCAACACAAAGTGAAAAATACTGTTGGAGTACTAGTTATAGTATTAATTCACAATGTATAGCACATTAAGGACAGAGATTCTACATGATATATTTTTTTAATTGATTAATTTTCTATGCAATTTCCAATTTAACACCAAGATTTTTTTTCATTTTTAATTGTATTTATATACAGAAGATTGATTCAGTATATACTAAGTAAAGATTTCATCAGTTTGCACCCACACAGAAACACAAAGTGTAAAAATACTGTTTCAGTGCTAGTTATAGCATTACTTCACATTGGACAACCATTAAGGACAGATCCCTCATGAGACGTGAGTACACAGCGACTCCTGTTGTTGATTTAACAATTTGAGCAAGGTGAGAGCAGACTGCTGCAGCATCACTGTGATAATGCCTGAGGGAGAACTTGTAGAAAATGCTGATTTTGAACTTTATACTTTGTGTTTCTGTGTGGGTCACAAGCTGTTGAAATATTTACTTAATATATACTAAATTGATCTTCTGTACATAAAGATAATTGAAAATGAATCTTAATGTGAATGGGATGGGAGAGGGTGTGGGAGATGGGATGGTTGTGGGTGGGAGGGTGGTTATAGGGGGAAAAGATGCTATAATCCAAAAGTTGGACTTTGGAAATTTATATTTATTAAATAAAAGTTAAAAAAAGGGAAAATGCTGACTTTGAGTCTAGCATGGAGCTCTAGCGTGGTCAGGGTACCCACCAAAACAGTGAAGGAAAAGTACCTTCTTTCTTTCCATTGGCCCACAAGGGTACCTGGAAACCAGCAGGGAGAAAGTATCTTCTGAACACTAAAGGAGGCTTTGGAGGCTTTTGAACACATGGGACTAGGGGATTTTATCAGAGGGATAAATCTGCATTCCCCATTAACTTTGTGTCTGGCCTAGAAGGTTGGCAGGGGGCTGGGCACTCACTTAGAACTGTAAAGAGCTCCCATCCCCCCACCCTATCACAGGCTCTGGGGCTCAAACTGCCACAGCAGAGCACCCATGGGCATTTGGCTCTGGGAACATCCCCGCTCTCATGGACAGGACAGGTCCATGGGGCTGAGAGTGGATCCCCTGCATCCTGTGACTGTGGGAGTCTTGTGTACTATGACTGCAGGAATTCTCTGGCTGCACAACAGCCAATGGTGTGTAGTTGGGTCTTTGGTCAATCACTGTGTCTGCCTTCAGAGACTCAGAACTCCCTGACTAGTTTGGAGTTATTTTTATCCCAATATTTATTACAACTAAATTCACAGTAGCTAAAATATGGAATTAACCCAAATGTCCATCATCTGATGGCTGGATAAAGAAAATAAGGTATATATCCACTAAGGGATACTATTCAATCATAAAAAAGAATGAATTCCTGTCTTTTGTGACAAAATGGATGCAACCAGAAACAATTATGCTTAGTAAATAAGCCAGTCTCAACAAGGCAAAATAATGCTTTCTGAGATATATGGCGGTTAATATAGAATGTCAAAAAATGTATATGTAAATGGTCATTTGAGTATATGATTGTCATTTTTAGCCCTTGTTTATATTCCTGTGGAACTGTGGTCTTTCTACTTTTTACTTGTTGAGTATTATAATTAGTGACTAATTAAGTCTGAACATAGAGTTGATTAAAATTATGTCTTTGCAAAACTAATGAAGAGAGAAGAGGGAGGAAGGAGGCTTGGGGGAGGGCAGAAGAGTGATGGTTATCTTCTTGGAACTTTACCTTTGGTATACATAAAATATTTTTCTTTATGTTAATAACAATGTTTTTTTTTAAAAAAAAAAAAGAAAGTTGAGGCCGGCGCCGTGGCTCAACAGGCTAATCCTCCGCCTTGCGGCGCCGGCACACCGGGTTCTAGTCCCGGTTGGGGCACCGGATTCTGTCCCGGTTGCCCCTCTTCCAGGCCAGCCCTCTGCTGTGGCCCGGGAGTGCAGTGGAGGATGGCCCAGGTGCTTGGGCCCTGCACCCGCATGGGAGACCAGGAAAAAGCACCTAGCACCTGGTTCCTGCCATCGGATGAGTGCGGTGCGCCGGCCGCAGCGCGCCGGCCGCGGCAGCCATTGGAGGGTGAACCAACGGCAAAGGAAGACCTTTCTCTCTGTCTCTCTCTCTCACTGTCCACTCTGCCTGTCAAAAAAAAAAAAAAAAGTTGCCTGATTCCTACATGTTCATTTTCTGTTTCTTCAGCAAGGTGCCTGGAACTGGATAATTTATAAAAAATAGAAGCTTGTTTGACTTATGGTTCTGGAGGTTGGGAAGTACATGAGCATGGTACTGGCATTGGCTCAGCTGCACTGTAACATAGCAGAGGGCATCACAAGGCCACATAGAGTAAGCGTACCAGTTGGGTCAATCTTCCTTTTCTTAGAAAGTCACCGATGGCATCATGGGAACTCATGCTCATGATATGATATAATCCTAATTGCCTAGGTCCCACCTACAAACACTATTAACATGTGAATTTCAGGATTAAGTTTCCAAAGCATGAACTTTCCTGGACACAATAAAACCATGGCCTCATACTTGAAACATCTCACTATTCCATTAAATCACAAAAGAATGAAAATTACAGAAAAAACTTGGATCAGCTTTAATTGAAGTCTCTTGAGTTATAAGAAATCTGTCATACTGATGTCCTGGGAGAGGAATAAACTACTACATTGCTAGACTTCTCAGATTGTGACATTGTTTTCCCCTGGAAATACAAGGATTATTCAAAAAGTTTATGAAAAACCAAAATTAAAGATAAATGGGGGGCAGACATTCTACACCCAAAGTAGAGTTCCTGGGTTTGACTCCTAGCTTCACTTGCAATTCCAGCTTCCTGCTAATGTGCATCTAGAGGCAGCAATGGTTACTCAAGTTGTTGAGTTCCTGCAACTCACTTGACAGACTGAGATTGAGTTCCTGGCTCCTGGCTTCCACTCGGCCCAATTGTAACTGATGCAGGCATTTAGGGAGTTAACCAGAGTATGAAAACTCTGTTTTCCTCTCTGTTTTTCTGCCATTAAATAAAATAAATATAAATAAATAAATAAAATATATGTCTAATTTTATGCAAATTTTTTGAAATCCATGCTGCTTATGGAAATACCCATTTCCCAAGAACTTTTTGAAGTCCCTTTATAGACTTGAACACTTGAAGTGTAGGTCTCTGGAGGACTTCCCTGTTGCAGTATAATAATTACCATCTATTGTAAGCCTATTATGTGTCAAACTCTAAATTAAATGTGTTGGTTACCTTACTCATACAGTACAGTATTTAGAGCTATAAGCTTAGTACTTTTGTATTTTTCCCAATGTCAAAATTTTTTAAAATGAAAGACATTTTAAACAATTCACTCAAGACATATTACTAGGAGGAGGCAAAATATACTCAAAATGAGATTTTTATGATGCCACAATTACAGCTTACTCACTAAGAGACAGTTCAGCTGGAATTCAGTGCATCAGAGAACCATCTCTGTTTAAGCAATGTGTTTCAGAAATTCTGTACTCAAGCGAACCATGTGGTGTTTTAATAATATCATCCAAAATGAGAATGAAAACAATAGTCTTCTCAAATGATTTCTATGTGCCAAGCAATATCCCTCAGTAATAAAGAGTTCTAAACACATTTCAAAGTACTGAACTCACAATAGTTTAAAAAAAATGACTTCTGTTGATTATCTATGCTATTCCAACTTTAATATGCCTCAGAATCATTTGGTAAGCTTGTCAAAACAGGTGGCTGGACCTCAGTCTCAGATTTTCTTATTAAGTAAATTTGAGACTTTGCATTTATCACACATTTGCAGGTCCTGTTAGGCTGCTGGTCTTGAGAACTCACTTTAAAAACTACTGATGTAGAGGGCTCCACTTTCTTCCTTCACTTTCAGATGTTAATGGTAGAAAAATAACAAAATAGCTCACTCTCTCAACTAGTGAGAAAGATAAAGTGCTGGTTAATAGAAGATAAATTCAGAGCTGTGACAAGAGTATGATGACCTACACGCAATACCAGAAAGCTCCTCCTCAGAGAGATCTGGACTAGTCCCCAGCAACAAACAGCCCAAGGAAAGGTGGGAGTTGCCTTTGCAATCTCATTTATTTCCTCAAATCAAACACTGAAATAAGAGAAATGTGCAATTGTAAAGCAACTTGTGGAAATCACAGCCAGGTCCCCAGGATTTCTCTGGACACTACCAATGTCTGTTGTGATGTTTCCTGACTGTCTTAGTCCCCAGGATGCCTCTCTTCAATGACAGGAACCACACACAAGTACAAGCTTGATACTGCATTTAGACTTCAAGCTTCAGCCTATTTCCTCAGCTCAGGTCCAATTCTGGTTGGAAGCTTCAAAAGCAGGTGAAGGCATGTTTACCTCTCTATTTCCCTATCAAGAATGTCTGTTCCTTAGGCCTATCAATGTGATCAATTGTGAACTGAAATTGATCACTTGGACTAGTGAGATGGCATTGGTACATGCAATCTTGAAGGGGTTGTATTGGATTCCCCTGGCACATTTCTAACTCCACACAAACAGGACTAGTGTCTGCTAATACTAACTGATAGAATAAAAAAAGGAGAGAACGATCCAACATGGGAAGCGAGATACACAGCAGACTCATAGAATGGCAGATGTCCTAAACAGCACTCTAGCCTCAGAATCAGCCCTTAAGGCAATCGGATATGGCTGAAGAGCCCATGAGAGTATTTTAGGCATGGAAAGCCAAGAAACTCTGGAAAAAAAAAAAAGAGGACCTAAATGAAAGCTCTCCACGAGTGAGATCCCATTGGAAAAAATGGGCCATCAAAGAAGGAGGTACCTTTCTCTGAAGGGAGGAGAGAACTTCCACTTTGACTATGACCCTGTTGGAATAAGATCAAAGTCAGCGAACTCAAAAGGCTTCCATAGCCTTGGAAACTCATGACTAGAGCCTAGGGAGATTACTGACGCCATAAACAAGAGTGTCAAATTGTTAAGTCAACAACAGGAGATACTGTGTACTTACTCCTCATGTGGGAAATCTGTTCTTAATGTGTTTTCCAATGTGAAGTAATGCTATAACTAGTACTGAAACAGTGTATTATTACACTTTGTGTTTCTGTGTGGGTGGCAAGCTGTTGAAATCTTTACTTAATAAATACTAAATTGATCTTCTGTACATAAAGATAATTGAAAATGAATCTTGATGTGAATGGAATGGGAGAGGGAGCGGGAGATGGGAGGGGTATGGTTGGGAGGGAAGTTATGGGGGGAGAAGCCAATGTAATCCATAAACTGTACTTTGGAAATTAATATTTACTAAAAAGTTTTAAAAAAACTTTTAAATAACACTCCACAAATATTTCTCTTTTTTAATTTATTTGACAGGTAGAGTTACAGACAATGAGAGAAAGAGACAAAGGTCTTCCTTCTGTTGGTTCATTCCTCAAATGGCCGCTATGGCCAGCGCTGTGCCGATCCGAAGCCAGGAGCCAGGTGCTTCCTCCTGGTCTCCCCTGGGGTGCAGGGCTCAAGCACCTGGGCCATCCTCCACTGCCTTCCTGGACCACAGCAGAGAGCTGGACTGGAAGAGGAGCAACCAGGACTAGAACCAGTGCCCATATGGGATGCCGGCGCCGCAGGTGGAGGATTAACCAAGTGAGCCACAGTGCCAGCCCTCCACAAATTTTTCTGCTGCAAATTCCTTCCCTGGAGACTGGGAAACTTGAACCCTTGACCTGCTTTCAGTGGAAGATGGTCTCCTCTCAAATGCAGCCTCCTCCTCCACTGCCACTTTAACTAATTTACAATCCAGAACTTTCTTTCTTCCATGTTTGAATCAGATACACCAAGATCCTAGACTTCAGAAGCCATTTATAAAGCTCTCAAATTGTTGTCTTTAAATCTTTTCTATTTTCTTTGCTCT
The DNA here is from genome assembly GCA_949820135.1 of Sylvilagus floridanus. NCBI lineage: Eukaryota > Metazoa > Chordata > Mammalia > Lagomorpha > Leporidae > Sylvilagus > Sylvilagus floridanus. Next base: position 86,718,340 of record OX463225.1, on the reverse strand, counting down.
GGACTTAAACTGAAAAAGGAATATTGAAACATTGAGTGACACAACCACACACGCTGAAGTTCTAGCCCAGGATACGATGAAAGCTCCTTTTGCTAAATTGACAAAATTACTTGTAAGTCATGGTCAGTAAAGCTATTCTTGAAGTACCTCACAGAGATGACAGGTGTGGAAGGGCTCACCATTTTAGCAGATGCAATCTATAAGACAAAGACAGAACTTTGCTCCAGAGGGTACTCTAAAGGGACTGACACTAACACTAAAATAACAACTGCTTTCTGCCCTTTCAGTATTCAAAGCGATTTTACTTTTCACCACTGGCTCAGGAGTAACCTAAACAAATAGCAGAGTTTCTTCGGGCTTTAAGGAGGCCAAGGATCTGAAGGAGATGACAGACAGCCTACTACAGAAGATAGACAGAATAGCCTGCAGTTGTCCAAACACATATATTTATCCCACCACTCCTTTATAAACACCAATGAAGTCACAGCATAAATGGGAAACAAATTCTAAACAGCACAGAACATGAAGGGATATGTGGGGTGCTAGAAAACTAGAATGGTGAGGCATTTGTAGGAGATATAAAAATAAAGCGGTGGAAAAAATCCTGGCAAGTCACAAGGACAAAGAAAGGGGTGACAGGCATCGTGGGCCAGCAAACAATATGTATATTTTAAGGTTTGCCTGTAGAACTGGCAGAGGGGTAACTGCCCTGAATTGCCCTGACTACACCCCCACCTGTGCTCAGTGCAGCAGGTGTCACTCGGTTTTCTAAAATGAGACTCCTGACACCACAGTCTGTCTAAGAAGATTCTGTGCTTGGATCCCAGTATCCATCTGATGGCAACTATGAGGAAGGAATATGCTGTCCCTGCCCTCAGGAAAAAAACTCTCATCCCATCCCACAGGAAATCTCACCCACAGCACACCAGCTTTCTTTCAAAACAAATTGTGAGTTAAAGAAGAAATATAAACTAAAATTGTAGACAACGTAGAAGCAATGACGATAGAAATTCTGCAGGATGCCTACATGATTTACCCTGTGTCTGTTTTGTGTTTCTATGACAAAACACCCAAGGCTGGATACTTTAAAAATAAATAAGAGGTTTATCTAGCATACAGTTATGGAGGTGCAAGAACACAGCGTCAGTGTCAAGCTACCGGCAAAGCCAAAAAGGGGAAGCAGTTGTGTGAGGAAGAGCATTGTAAGAGAGAGATCTAGAGGAAGGCCAGACTCGTGTTAAAACCTATTAACCAACCCCAGTGGCCCCCATGAGAAAAAACATTAATCATTAATCTCTTAAAGGCCCCACACCTCTCAATACTGTTACATTGAAGATAAAGCCCCCTCATAAGTGTTGGTGCCAACAAACTCCCTTCAAACCATAGCACTCCATGACTGTACACGGGATGTCTCTTATGTTTCTACTGGAGTCCAGTTTGTGTTTCCTTGACATGTAAGTGACTTAGCTCCCAATGTCAGTCCCTTTAATACCAAATACATCACAGGGCTTCACACTCAGTACTGTGTGGTCTTTTCATATTCCTGACACTGAAGATTTCACTTCCCGTTACTGAGTTCAGACAGGGACTTTTAAAAAAACCACTTGTTTATTTATTTCTACTGACATAGAATTGCACATATTTGTGGGATACTATGTGATGTTTCAATAGATGCACTCTGTGATGCTTGTATCAGGGTAAACATACCCAGAACCTCAAACATTTATCAGCTCTTGGGATGAAAACATTGAAAACCATTTCTTCTATTTTTGTTAAGTATATAGTACATTTTCATTATTGCCACACTAGTGTGCAACAGAATGTTAAAATTTATTTCTTCTATCTGCTATTAGTCAGTACCCATCAATCAATCTTTCTCCATCCTCCTACTCTTTCCAGCCTCTGGTAACTGCTATTCTAATCTCAACTCCTATGAGATAAACTTTTTTAGATTCCTCCTATGAGTAAAATCATGTAGGATTATCTTTCTGTTCCTGACTTACTTCACTTAACATAACAGCCTCTATTTCCATCTATCTTATCACAAATGACAAGGTTTCATTCTTCTCTATGGAAAAATAGTATCCCATTGTATATATGTACCCTATTTTCTTTATTCATTCATCAGTTGACAGGTACTTAGATTCTTTCATTTCCTGGTTATTGTGAATAGTGTTGCAGTAAATATGGAAGTGTGGATGTTTCTTTGATATACAGAGTTCATTTTCTTTAGGAAAGTACCCAGTAGTGTAATCCTTGGATCATATGGAAGTCTTAGTCTTATTTTTTAATTTTTTAAATAACTTCCATAGTATTTTTCCATGTTGGCTATACTAACTTACATTTCCATGAACAGTATGCAAAGGCTCCCTTTTTCTCTACACCTTATCTTTTATCTTTTTTTATTAAAGCCATTCCAACTGCAGTGATGTGATATCTCATTGTGGTTTGATTTATATTCACTGATGACTAGTGATGTTGAACTTTTTTATATAGCTGATGGCCATTTTTATGTCTTCTTTTGAAAAATGTCTATTTTAGTCTATTGCACATCTTTTAATCAGATTGGAGTTTTTGCTATGAGTTGAGTTCTTTATATATTCTAACTAGTAAGTCATTGTCAAACTACAGTTTGCAAATATTTCCTTTCATTCTGTATATTATCTTTTCACTCTATTGACTGCTTTGCTGTGTAGAAACTTTTCAGTTTGATACAGTAACTTTGTCTATTTTTGCTTTTTTTCTTGTGCTTTGGGGATCTTATTCAAAGAACTCTTGCCCATTCCAATGTCCTAAGCATTTCCTCTGTTTTCATCTAGTAATTTCATAGTTCCAAGTCTTACCTTTCAGTCTTTAATCCATTTTGAGTTGACTTTCATATTTGTGAGAATTACTGGAAAACAATTCATTTATTTAGCTTGGACTAAGTACTTTCTATGGATCAGTTTATTCTCCCCTCTTGAAAAGAATATCTCAATTGATTTATATTCAAATATGTGCCTAAATGAGCTTTAATTACTTTCTTCCTCATGCTTCATTTCTCACTGTCAGTTCTCCATCTAAGCTAATTGTTATTTTCCAAATCTTATGTTCATGCTTTTTTTGTTAAATCTCCCATTATTTTCTAGTACAAAACACATGTTCATCATTCACAATACAGCTCAATCATCACCTTTCTTAGGAAGTTTTTCAAGGATCCCACAGACAACACTAGTAACTTTTTCTTTTGGGCTCCACAACTTTTTCTTCACACCTTCATGAAATCTCTTCTTTTGTACCATCATTAATTAAGGGCTCTTTTGGGGGATTATTGAAGTCTAAACCATTGTTTTATATCACCAGCACTCTGCATGGACAAAAAGTTGGAAGTCACAAACAAGTATAATAGATGAATAACTTCCCAAGTGTAAGGAGTAAATAACTATATGCAAGAAATATATACCATGTGCCCATGGAAGGAGTAGAAATTACTAAAAAGTAATAAACAAAAAAGGCAAAAAAAATCTCAGATGCTTAGGCTAAATCTGCCATGTATAGAGAAGTCACTTCAATATTTTAGTTAAGTCAGAAACTTGGCAAAATGATTTCTTGCAGAAACATTTAAAAATTAACTGGAAAGAAGAAAATGCTGAAGGCTTAATAGATTAGTGAGTAGTAGTAAATGGTAAAATTTAGAGTCCTTAAGAAAGGTGAGGAAGAAATCTTTTAGGATGGTTAATAAACTCTAATAACCCTCCCACAAGCTCTGTGGGATACAATTGTCCTTCTCCCAGTTCTACCTGAAATCTTTGACATATTCACATAATTTGTCCAAGGGCTGGCAGGTTTTTGTTTTTTAAAAGATTCATTCTATTCATTTGAAAGACAAGGTTACAGAGAGAGACATAGAGAGAGAGAGAGAGAGAGAGAGGTCTTCCATTCCTCTTGTTCACTCCCAAGATGATCACAATGACAGGAGCTTCTTTCAGGTCTCCCACGCTAATGCAGCCGCCCAAGGAGTTGGGCTATCTTTTACTGCTTTCCCAGGCCAGAGCAGAAAGCTGGATCGGAATAGGAGCAGCCAGGACTCGAACCGGCGCCCATATGGGATGCCAGCACCGCAGGCTGGGGCTTTAACCCGCTGTGCCACAGCACCAGCCCAAGGGCTGGCAGGTTTTGAGGTGTAGATATGACTTATTAAGGAGTCTGGGAACATTTACCAACTGTGAGCCTCCTCCTCATCAAGGCATACCTACTTTCTCCACAATATGACTTAGGCTACCCTTGATTCATTATCCTAAATGACATTTACTAGGAACTCTCGATAAAAATAGATGTGTTTCACTCCATCAATACAAATAATATTGCACTACTCTTTTGGAAAGATAATTACCTACCTGATGTTCAAAATGTAGCAATTAGTTCATTGCACTCTACCTAATTTCTAGATGTTGACATTTGGAAAGTACTTCTGGCTAAATGGTTATTAAAAACTTGTAGTTGTCAATAAATGTCTGTTGAATAAATGATTCATTAATACATTCTAATGATGTTATATGGCCTCATATCTCAGTTTAAAATTATTTTAATTACACATTTTATTTATCCCTTCATATAACTTTTACACAATAAATACCCAACTGATAAGAAAATGTTACTTTCACTATAAACAACTAGCTCAATCAATGATAAATAAATTTTATTTTTAGTACATGAAAATCATCTTATGCATTTCCAATTAATTAGCAAGATCAGAAGTATCATATAGAACCTGAATGACTAAGATATGCTATAAATGCATACATATTATACAATTTCATAAGCAAACTAATTCTACCATCTTTACCATTATCCTAAGTTGTAAATATCATGAATTATTGCACAAAATACATTTGTACTTTAACACCTTGCACTTTCAGACTCTTTGAGGACCAGAATTTCTTGTTAACTGGCTCTTCTAATTAATGAAAAATGACTACACTCATATCATGAGCAGATCACTAATTATGAAAGAGAGAGAATAAAATATACTCTGTTTTGCTGAAAATAAATTGATGCTACTTGAGGATTCAGATGTTATTTTGGGACATGATAAGTCAAGCTTTTCAATATGAATGTAACATCACAGAACTGCTTTAAAGAAAAATCTTGTTGCCTTAGTATAACAGGATGAATGATATTTTATTAACTATCAGCACATTTAAGACATCTCCCAAATCCAATCTGACCAGGCAACCTGAACTTTGGGAGCAAGACACACGCATATTTGGAGATTCAAAAAAATAAGAATTAGAACTTTTTTAAACATAAAAATTTACAAAGCATGGCATCTTCAGCAGGCACAACATGAGTTTGAAAAATATATCTCCAACAATCTATACAATAAATTTATTTAGCATGTGTATTCATCAGGCTTCTGAGGGTCATTATATGCTGTCAACCCTACTTGAGAGTGGTGTTTCTAATCTTATTTTCTTGATATTTTCTGCCTGGTGCTGTCTTTCTACTTCCCTGATTGGCTTTTATCTTCTTGACTCTTCTACTAGGTGGTAAACAAATCCCTGCTGAGTGGTAAACAAACCTAGAGGCTAGGCAGGACCTCTGGGAGTTGTGGCTGACACAGTTATAAAAAGAAGTCTAAACTCTTAAAGAAATGAGGACCCTTTAAAGCAAGTGGAGAGCATAACATTGAAGTTTTTCTTCAGTTTCACCATTTGTACTAAAGATGGCTGAAAAGAAGTCAATAAGAGAAAAAGATAGCTATAGGCAATGGAACACGGAGTACAACTATTCAAAGCAATATCTTCAAAAATATTTTCTTTGAAAGGAATATAATAAAGCCCTAAGTCAAATATTATTTCACTGGCAACCACCAATTTCTGGCACAGTAATAATATTTTCTCACATTTCTACAGTGTTTAGAAGTTCACAAAGCTCTTTTTCCTATATTATCTCAATTGATGCTCACAACTTGCCACCCTCTCTGAAACTCACCCACTACCCAACAGCTCAGGACCCTCTAACCAGACCCTACTGTATTTTATCATTCACTGTGCTCCAGTTTATTTAGTTTAAATTTCCACCAGTGACTGACCTATCCCACTCTAATTTGGCAATTAAGATCAAGCTCCAAATATCACTTCCTCTGAAAAGACTTTGATGACCCTTCTTCAAGAATCTCCCGTTTCTTTATGGACTATGATAATTGATGTCCATGATAACAATAGGTGAAAATCATGTTCTGTATCTCCTAAGATCTATTATTATGATAGTTTAAAATCTTTTAGTGGGGGTCCCACATTGTATCACAGCTGGTTAAGCTACCACCTTAGAAACCAGTATCCCAAATGACTGTCAGTTTGAGTTTTCTATGCTCTGCTGTCAGTCCAGCTCCCTGCTAATGCACCTTGCAAAGCAGTGGACAATGCCCAGGTACTTAGGCTACTGACAGCCACATGAATAATCTGGGTGAAGTTCTGGGTTCTGTTGTGGTTATTTGAAGAGTGAATCAGCAATGAAAGATTCTCTCTATCTCTCTCCCCTCTCTCTCTCAACTCTGCCTTTCAATAAATAAATAAATAAATAAATAAAACCTCCTAGTAACTAAGTTTTCAAACCAAGTCTTTCCTCCTTAACATGTAATTCCCAGGAAACTAAGAACAAGAAGCTGAAAAATTGATTTTGAACAAATTAGGCCTGATAAATAGTACATGATTGGCCAACTGTAGTTCATTTCTGGGACTCACAGGAGATGGCCAAAAATTCTCCCTAGAGTAGAAGCCCTAGTGCCCAAAAGAGAAATAGGAAATGGAATTGATTTATGGAAAATTGATGTTTAAAAGGAGCAGGGATCTAAATGGAAAATCTGTAAATTCCTCAGTCACAGTTGTTGCTCTACTTGATTATAAGCTGCTTAACAGTAGAGGCCCTGTCTTATTAATAGAATTTACTTCAGGAAATTAAGCCAGTAGAGAACTGAGGAAGAGGGAGATCACCTAGTAATGAAAGATCCTGAGATGATAGTAGATCGTGCTGACAGTGAATGTGAAAAAGACAGGACAAAGTGAACCGAGGAAAGAAATACTGAAAACAAAACCCCACAGCAGTACTATTGATAGATTCCTAGATCAAGGAATACTGACTCATTCTAAAAACCGATGACTTCAGACCCAAGCACAAACAACTGAAGAATTTAAGGGTCAATTGAGTGAAAGAGGGTTTAGGATAGACATTAGATTTTAAGGTTTACGACTCCAGGATTGCTTGTCAGAGTCTTAAGGGTTAAATGAAATAGTACGGGTTATAAGGCAGAACTGTGTCTTCTATTAATTGAAATTCACAGCAGAGTAAAATGCATAGAGCAAGAGCTCTATAAATATAGTATTTGGGATTTTGTGACATATATATTGTGTATGTATGCTTTCATGTACCATGTTGGTTTTTGTAGGACTTTCTATTTATTCCAACATTAACAGGTGAGGCTTGATCTAAGCAGATTTTTGGGAAGCAGATGGAACTCATCATATCTCAACCTCCCTATTCAATAATATCTGGAAGTGTCCATCATTTTCAATTCTACTTTCGCTAATTCACATGTCCAGATTCCACCACTCAATTGTTGCTAATGAATGCTGGAATAAGGATCATATTCTAATGGCTACAAAAATACTGAGGCAAGTGAAATCTGTAAAGTAAGTGGGAGGTTCATTTCAGCAGGATCATGAAAGATGTTGACTTTGGCAACCCATGTACTAATAGCAGTGATTACTTTTACTGATAGCAAAAAATAATAACAATTGCAGAAATTAATTTAAAAATATGTCATCAGCTATGCCACAACACTGGCACCTTTAGTATAGTTTTATAAAATTCTTTTGAAAGGAGAAACTTAACTTTGTGTGTTTTAGAGTCTCTTTCTAGTATTGTGCCATTTACTGTTGCATGTGGATTACTTCAACATTTAGCAGCACAAATCAACGGTACATATTTATTATCTCAAGTTTCTGTGGGTCAGGGTCTGTGTTATTGAGCTAGATCAAGGTCTTTCATGAGGTTACAGTCATGATCCAAGCAAGAGCTTCTGGCACTGCAAAGTCTGATGAGGTTGAAGGATCAATTTCTAAAATGTTTCTGTCTTGGGCTGGCACTGTGGCATAGTTGGTAAAGCCACTGCTCCACTTACAATACAGCTCCCTGCTAATGTGCCTGAGAAAGCAGCAGAAGATGGCCCATGTTCTTGGGCCCCTGCACCAAGATGCAAGACTGTAAAGAAACTCCTGCTTCCTGGTTTCAGATAAGCCAAACTCCAGCCTTTGCAGCCATTTGGGAAGTGATCCAGTGGATGGAGGCTCTCTCTCTCTCTCTCTCTCTCTCTCTCTCTCCCTTTTTGTCACTCTGCCTTTCAAACAAATAAATAAATGCATCTTCAATTAAAAAGGTCTCTGTCTTGTGGCTGCCAAATTTGTGCTGGTTGTCAGTTCTTAGTTCATCACCGCATGGTCCTTTCCATTTGGATGATTGTCCTCATGATGTGGTAAGTGATCCACAACAAAGTAGAAACTGCAATGTCTTACATGACCTGGCCTCAAAAGATATGTATCACCCATTCTGCCACATACTATATACCCCGAAGACTAACTGATACACAATAGACAAGGATTATCCCAAGAACATCAACACTAGAAGGCAAAAATCCCCGAGCCCCATTGGAGGCTGGCTACAAGCATAAATGAAACTGTTAACTCAAATAATATCACAATTTTGTGTGCCACAATTTCCAAAAACATTGAATAAAAACAGTGCTAGGCCAAGCATCTGGTTCAGACTTTAACACGCTGCTTGGAATGTCTTCATTCCGTATTAGAGTGTTTGGGTTCAAATCTGATTCTGCTCTCCAAATCAGCTTCCTGACAATGCATGCTATTGAAGAAAGCAGGTAATGGCTCAAGTACTTTGGTTCCTGCCACCCACATAGGAGACCCAGATTGAAATCCTTGCTCCTGGTTTCAACCTAGCTCAACCCTACCTGGCTGTAGTTAGTATTTGAGAAATGAAGCAGCAGATGGATGGAAGATCTCTTTCTCTCTCTTTCTGCCCCTTTCTTTGACTTTCAAATAAAACGTAAACAAATATATAAGTAAAATTTAAGAAAAGCAGTGTCAGATATATCCATAAATAATCAGTATACTGTCATTATTCTATCAGAAGCAAGGAATTTAAAATAATTTTTAAATTATATAATTCTTTAAAAAATAATTGTGAACAAATAAAGCCAGATGAAGAAGTTTTCACCATAAAATGTGATGTGGAAATGGCAGCCTCTTTTTCACCCTAAAAGTACCAAGAACTTCAGAAACTATTAGGAATAACATTTAAGGGCCAGCACTGTGCACAGCTTGCTAAGCCACTGCCTGCAGTGTCAGCATCCCATATAGGTGCCAGTTCAAGTCTACCTGCTCCACTTTATGATCCAGCTCCCTGATAATAGCCTGGAAAGCATAGGAGTAGAATATGGCTCAAGTGCTTGGGTGCCTGCCAATCAAGTGGGAGATCCAGAGGAAGCTCCTGGCTCTTGGCTTCGGGCTAGCCCAGCCCCAGCTGTTGCAGCCAGTTGAGGAGTGATCCCATGAATGGAAGATCTCTGTCTCTCCATCTCTCTCTCTCTCTCTCTCTGTCTCTCTCTCCCTCTCTCATCTGTCTTTCAAAGAAATAAATATTTTTAAAGAAAACAAGTATAATGTTAAAAACCAACCCAATGCATCACAAAATGACCCTCATGAGAGCATTCGTGCTGCATTCGTCCTCATGGGTTGAAATGGAAATCCTTCTCTTTTCCTTTTTTTTAAACATGAAAATTTTGTACTCAGTAACATAAAATCCACACCCACTAAGGATAAATGATAATTACTTCAAATTGACCAAAGTTTCAACAACAACAACAACAACAAAACCTTTCCATTATGTGGAATACAATGACTGAGATTGAAAAATACAATCTTAAGTGGACCCAAAGCAAACCAGAATCTCAAGGGTTAAAAATATTTAGCATTCAATTGCTAGTTCACTTCTTGGCCTCTGATAACCGGGAACAAAATTGCTTTTCTGTTGCATAAAGTATCTTTCAAATTCAATTGCTTATCTCCTCATTCATTCAAGAAAGAGAGACCTCAGATTTACAGGAACCAGAGCCCATAATACAAATATAGTATATTAAACATACAGCAGACATCTGCTGAAAAATAACCAAAACACAGTCTATTGATTTTAACCTTCTATATCAAGGTATTCTCCAGTGGTCTCAACTAGATGCTGGCTATGAGAAATTCCAATTATTTGAATTTCTATATATAGGATAAGCATTTAGTTATCAACACACACCATAAAACATATTTTCATCTGTTATTAAAGCACTATTACTATGTGGAATTGAATGTGTTTCTACTGTGAACTCAACTGCCAGTGAAGCGGGCGAGGCAGCATTTTCTGCGGGAGATTCCCTTTGCAGACCTGTTTTATGTGCACTCTCCTGTAGCAACCTTTGGATTTGCTTTTGGGAAAATAAAACTCCATGAAAAGAGTTTTAGCATTCCTCCTTCCCTCTTTTTTTGCTTTCGCTTACCTGCAATTATTCATTAGCTTAGTTTTAATGAATCAATTTGTTCTAAGTCATTTTTCTACAGTGACTTTTAGGTTCAATGCCTACAGTCTTACAGAGATACTTCTTGTGTAAGGCAATCTCTTACAGGATCCTAAGCTCACTTAATTTTAGCAAAATACCGCAGCGGGGCTGAGATGTACCTGACTTCTTATCACACTGATTCCAATTTTGATTAAAACAAGTTTGCAGACTAGGACATGGAGCCAAATTAAATGTATTTCTAGAATAGCATGGATGCTGGTGATATCAGTGTTTGCGTCTCCTAAAGAGCATCACTGCTCTTCATGGTTCAGAGACAAGCAGAATTGGAGCAAGATGGAGAGGAGAGAAGGGAGAAAGCCAGGGGGAACGAACAGCTGGTTTCATCAAGATGGGAAAATTCAGAATTCTCTTTCGGCAGCAGCAGAGCGGTTGATTTCCAAGAAAGGTTGGTGGGTTTCCCACGTGCTTCTGTAGATGATTTACCCCAACTTGAGTATCTGTAGAACTGCTGAAAGAGCAAGCTCAGACTTTTATTAGGTTTTAATTCCCTTTTTATTATAAAACTTTATAACTATTATAAAAGAAATAGAAATACAAAAAACAAGATTAGGATAAAATAAAATTGATGTTTAAATCTTAGAAATTACCATTATTAAAAATCTGGTGCACATTTGCCCATGGTTTCCAATTTGCATAGTATTTGTATGGATGAAGCACCATTTTGGCTTCACTTAATGTAAATCAAAACCATTCTTCAAACCATAACATCAAACAATTCAACAAACAACATTGGGTATATGTTTTGGTCTGTCCTGGATGTTTCTCAAAACATTTCTAGACCAGAAATTTTTAGTAACAGTTTATTAATGTAAAAGCATTGTACAATGTAATCTTTCTCTAGGCAAATAATTAAAATGCAGAGAACATAAAACTTATCTTTTAGCCTTTTCTTTTTAAATTGAAGTAGTGCCAGGTGCTATTGTTTGATGAGTTGACAAATGAACACACCTATGTAATCAGGCTTATATCAACACAGAGGATATTTTCATCACTCTAGAATGTTCCCAAGTGCTCTATTCCAGTCAACCTCCATTCATAGGAGAAACTCCTGTTGTGATCTTTGTCAGAATAGATGAGTTTTGCCTGCTGTAAGTCTTCATACACAACATGGTCAAGGGGTCTGGCTTATTTCTCTCTGCATAATGTTTTTGAAATTCACATTTCATGAGATTAATGTTGCTCTGTATATTGTTATTTAATCATTTGTATTGTTGAATAGTATTTTACAAATACTATAGTTGGCCAACCAATCTGCTGATGGAAATTTGGGTTGTCTCCAGTATTTTGGTATTATAAATAAAGTAGCTATGAAATTCTAGGCGAGCATTTTTAGATTTATTTTTTGACTTTACTTGGATCAATGCTGATCATTATAATTTGAGTCACAGAGGTTATGGTTAGCTTTATGAGAAACTGTATCCCAAGCAGCTGTTAACACTCCCTTTAGCAATGTATACAAGTTTCAGTTGCTCTATATCCATGCCAACAGTTAGAGTTCCTAGTATTTTACCCACTCTAGTGGGTATGAAATTGTATCTAATTGTAGACTACATTTTAATTTCTCTGATGAAAGCTGTCAATGATTTTTTTTTTGTTATTGACATTTCCTTATGAAATGTCTGAGCTACTTGGAAAAAAAACAGTCTTACAACTTCTGAACTCCAGGCATTTATAAATATAAGTTTATAATATTTTATCACATTTGTGACATATCTATGTCCATACTGTTGTTTTTTCCCATAAGCGGAAGTATTTTATTCTAAGGGTATGTAATTTACCATTTAAAAAATTTTGGTGATTACTGTTTTTTCTGCCTAAGAAATCATTGCCTACAGCTGTGATTTAAATTTTTAATCCCTCAAAAATTCATATTTAAGCTTAATCCTCAATGCAACACTATTGAAAGGTATGGCTTTTCAGAAATGATTGAGTCCTGAGGGCACCCACACGCACACTTTTGCCATGAAGAGAATTAGGTGTCCTTATAAAAAGGCTTACCAAAGGGAATCCTTTTTTTTGTTTGTTTTTTACTTTCTGTCTTTTACCACGTGACAAGGCAGCAAAAATGCCCTCAACATCTTGACCTTCAATTTCCTAGTCTCTAGAATTGTGAGAAATACACAAATTTCTATTCTATGTAAATTCCCAGTCTCTGACATCCTGCTATGTTAGTACAAAATGAACTATAACACACATCCTAATTTATTCTCCTATATTATCTTCTAGAAGTTTCACAGTTTTAGATTTTACATTGAAATGTACGATTCACGTTGAATTAATTTTTGGTTATGGAATGAGATAGGGCCAAAGCATAGTTATCCACCTGTATTTCCAGGTATTACAGTAATTTGTTTTAAAACTTTTCCTACTGAGTTGCTTTGGTACCTCTGTTAAAAGTCAATTGACTGTGTAAGTGTGGGTGTATTTCTGGATCCTCTATTATGTTCCATTGATTATATCAAGAATAATTTAAAGCAACAGCTATCTGATGCCATATTCTCCAGTGACCTCCAGCCAAGGCGTTTCTTTCCACTGGTATCCCATCAAATCTCACAACCAATTTTAGCAATCACACTATAATAGCAAGGATCAGAATTCCACTAACTACCTATGATTGAATCATTGCCTGTTGACCACTGCATGAGTCAGCTCCCAAGTCTCATTTAGAATCTATTTCCTAGGGCAATCCTGGCACTGCCTGGACACAGAAGGTGAGACAGATTCACATGCACAGTGTCTACTGGGAGATACTCTTGGGAATGGAGACTATAGGGAAGCAAGAGAAGCCAGAATGAACAAAAGGAAAAGATGAACTCTGATGCACTGTGGCAGAAGCTTCAGCGGGAGGCTCTGAAGCTGGGGATCATCTTCAAACTTATGTCTGAGTATTTTGAAATAATAAGAAACATACATAGTGGTGTCTGTCCCCAGGTCCACACACAGATGCCCTAAAACCATTGCACATAGTGGTATTAGAAGAATTCTAATTTCTCATACTTGGTTTTTGACCCCAATCCCTCACAGAGTTCCTAACAGGAGTAACTGACACAGAGCTTTGAAATCCCTTGGAATTTTCTAAGTAATAGACACATTTTTTTTTTATTTTAATGTGGCAACTCTTGGTGGACTCCTGGGTGGAAGCTGGTCATCAGAAAGACCAAGCCACAATTAGAATTTCAACTCTACTCCCCATTCTCCACAAAAAGACTAGACACAGAGTTAGTAACTGGCCATGCCATTAGACAAAGTCTCCATAAAATCCCTGAGGTTTAGGATTTGAGATGTTCCCAGGTTGATTAACAAGAGCACAGCCATGTATCTTGAGAGCAACACATCTCAATTCCACAGGGCAGAAGCCACTGCACTTGGGACCCATCTGAACATCACTCTGTCTACTTCATTAGAGTTCTAGGAGTTCCTGAAGGCATGGAGAGGGAGAAAGGATTAGAAGGCCTTTTTAGTGAGATAATAGCAGAAAATTTCCCAGTTTTGGAGAAGGACAGAGACTCATCCTACTACAGGAAGCTCATAGAACCCCTAGGAAACATGACCAAAAGAGATCCTCATCACGACACATTGTAATTAAACTCACCACAGTGAAACAGAAAGAAAAGATCCTAAAATGTGCAAGAGAGAAACGTCAGATTACTCTCAGAGGAGCTCCAATTAGACTCACAGCAGACTTCTCATCAGAAACCCCACAAGCTAGAAGGGAATGGCAAGACATAGCCCAGGTACTAAGAGAGAAAAACTGCCAGCCCAGAATATTATATCCTGCAAAGCTCTCATTTGTGAATGAAGGTGAATTAAAGACCTTTCATTGCAAACAGAAATTGAAAGAATTTGTTGCCACTCGTCCAGCCCTGCAAAAGATGCTTAAAGATGTGTTACACACAGAAACACAGAAACATGGCCATCAACATGAAAGAAGGTAAACGAAGGGAACCTCACAGCAAAACATCACAGGGAATTCAAAGCATACATTTGGATAAAGAAATTATGGGACATGTACTCTATAGAATACTGTACAGCAGTCAAAAACAATGAAATCCGGTCATTTGCAACAAGATGGAGGAATCTGGAACACATCATGCCAAGTGAATTAAGCCAGTCCAAAAGGGACAAATATCATATGTTCTCCCTGATCGGCGACAACCAACTAAGCACCAAAGGGGAAACCTGTTGATGTGAAAAGGACACTATGAGAAACAGTAACTTGATCAGCTCTTGTGCTGACTGTTGATGTACAATGTAATACTTTATCCATTTTAATATTTTTTTTATTCTAGTACTATTGGTTGAACTCTGTAATTAACAAACAATTATTCTTAGGTGTTTAAATTTTAACTGAAAAGTGATCCCTGTGAAATATAAGAGTGGGAATAAGAGAGGGAAGAGATGTACAATTTGGGACATGCTCAATCAGACGTGCCCCAAATGATGGAGTTAAAATCGTGCCAGGGAATCCCAATACAATCCCATCAAGGTGGCATGTACCAAGGCCATCTCACTAGTCCAAGTGATCAATTTCAGTTCACAATTGATCACACTGATAGGTCTAAGAGTCAAAGGGATGACACAAACAAGACTAGTGTCTGCTAATACTAACTGATAGAATCAAAAGGGGAGAGAATGATCCAACATGGGAAGCGAGATACACAGCAGACTCATAGAATGGCAGATGTCCTAAATAGCACTCTGGCCTCAGAATCAGCCCTTAAGGCATTCAGATCTGGCTCAAGAGCCCATGAGAATATTTTAGGCATTGAAAGCCAAGACACTCTAGGGGAAAAAAAAAAACCTAAATGAAAGATCTCTGTGAGTGAGATCCCAGCGGAACAAATGGGGCCATTGAAGAAGGAGGTACCTTTCTCTGAAGGGAGGAGAGAACTTCCACTTTGACTATGACCCTGTTGGAATAAGATCAAAGTCAGCAAACTCAAAAGGCTTCCATAGCCTTGGCAACTCCTGACTAGAGCCTAGGGAGATTACTGACGCCATAAACAAGAGTGTCAAATTGTTAAATCAACATCAGGAGTCACTGTGTACTTACGTCTCATGAAGGATCTGTCCTTAATGTGCTATCCAATGTGAAGAAATGCTATAACTAGCACTGAAACAGTATTTTACACTTTATTTTCTGTGTGGGTACAAACTGATGAAATCTTTACTTAATATATACTGAATCCATCTTCTGTATATAAAGATAATTGAAAATGAAAAAAAAAACCTTGGTGTTAAATTGGAAATTGCATAGAAAATTAATTAATTTTTAAAAAATATCAAATATCATGTAGGATCTCTGTCCTTAATGTGCTGTACATTGTGAATTAATACTATAACTAGTACTCCAACAGTATTTTTCACTTTGTGTTGCTATGTGGGGGCAAACTGTTGAAATCTTTATGTAATATATACTAAACTAATCTTCTGTATATAAAGAGAATTGAAATTGAATCTTGATGTGATTTGAAGGGGAGAGGGAGCGGGAAAGGAGGGAGGGTTGCGGGTGGGAGGGAAGTTATGGGGGGAGTCACTGTAATTCATAAGCTTTACTTTGGAAATTTATATTCTTTAAATAAAAGCTTTAAAAAAACAATTATTTGGTATGAGAAAAACTCACAAATATGGGATCAGAAGAGCAACAATGAGAAAGATGTAAATAGAGAAGAAAACCTGTTTTTTTTTTTTTCTTGTATAATTATGTCAAGGAACAGCGTACGGTTTTAGGACTCAGTCCTGCTGAATCTAATAGATATATCTGAAAATGTCTCATGGAGGAACAGGAAAGCCAAAGTAGTAATCCACAAGTTCCCATCTCTCAAGGCCTCAGGGCTACCCTAAATGTGCTTCTTCACTACCTTGCTGAACAAGTTTTCACGGCACTAAAGAAAGCAAAGACAAGTGTCTGAAGTGAGAGGTTTTTAATGTGCAATGGGGTATGTCCTGATAAACACTTCATTGATAATGCATTGACTGCACCTACCTATTGGACATCCTAGCTTAGCCACACAATACACTATTGAGTATCAGTTGTTTACCTTTGTGATCTCATGGCAGCCAGGGAGCTGCACTCATGGCTATGGCCCGATATCCCAAGGGAGGAATATAATGCAAACCACTAGCCCAGGAAAAGGGAAAAGAAAATCAAAATTCAAAGTACAGCTTCTCCTGAATGCATATTGCTTCCACACCATCATACTGTCAAAAAAATTATAAGTTGAACCATCTTGAGTCTCAGACTATCTAAATAAAAAACTCAGAGGTGAGCTTGGAGACATCAGCTGGGCAGCAATGGTACCTGCTGTAGTCAAAAATACCACATTCATAATGCACCCAGGAGGTAGCAAGCATAGGTAGAAAAACTAAGATATTTTATAAAATGAAGAGGTTCAATTACCCACCAAGGGGCTCATGTATTCATTATCCCAGCAAGGATTTGAGGAGTTGAGGGAGAGTTGTAGGCAATAGCAATGAGTTCAGCTCCTTCATGATATTTGTTAGTCCTCATCTTGCTATAGCAGGTTTGCTTTAACATGCCTTTATTGATGTGCTTACCGTCAGAGAGTTTATAGTTTACCAAATAATAATAATATATAATAATGGGTGACATTACTTTCTACAGTATGACTGGTAATTTCCTAAATACGTTACGTATATCATCTAAATGAATCTTCACAACATTATAAAAATAAATATAGTACAAATTTTATCCTATATTATAAATAGGAACTTGAGAACAAGAAATTGTATCAGCTATGGTTGTGATGATGCTACATAACAACCCCAAATCTCAGTGACTTATAATAATTAATTATTGTTCTCACTCATAATTTTTTGGGTCAGCTAGGGTGGCTCTGTGGACTGAGCTGGGATCCACTGGATAGGCTCTAGGCTATAGATCAGGTTCAACCCCAAGCTTTGCTCAAAAATGTCTCTCATTCAGGGTCCAATAGCTACCCAGAGCATACTCTTCTTGTGGCTGATGGCCCAAGCCCACGGACAAAACAAAGTAGGCAAGCACATTTCACATTGAAACAATGTGTCAGCAACATTATGATTAAAATCTTTTTATAACATATCTTGGACAAAGTAAATATGATAGCCAAATCAATGTCACCACAGCTCCCATGGGAGAGGTAGAAGGAACCAAAACTTTTCTGGACACTGACACAACCTATTAAAGATCTTAAATAACTTGCTGTGGTCACTAATAGTGGGGCTAGGAGAAAAACACAGTTCCTCATTTCTTTCACCCTGCTCCGAAATTTACAAACTCTAGCTCATCAGAAAGGGAATAAAGAGAAATGTGGAGAGATTTAAAAACTAACCTTCTAGAAATATATTCCTAAAATTAATCTACCTTGTAAGGGTGACTTATGAGCAAGTAGGAGAATCTCTTAGTATTGAAGACATGCAGGGATCAACAAATAAACTGAAAATTTCTAGGAAGTTGAACCAATTGATCTCAGAATGTCAAATAAAAAAGAGTCAAGAAATCTGGCTTCCTGTCTAGATACTGCCACCGTGTGAGCTGGTGTCTTCAATCTGTCTTCTGTTCTTTGCCTAGCCTCAGCTTCTTTTAGTGAAAGAGAGCACTTAGTGAACTTGAACTCTTGGTTTTTAATGAATCCTTCAAGCTGATTTGAGAGAACTTATGAAAGCCTCCTCCCACTATGCCTCCGTAATATGTAGAAATAAAAATTGAAGTGAACAGCAAACTACTCCAAATCAGTAATAATTAAAACAAACCAACTTGGGGGAAACATGTGATCAAATAGACCCACCATATGACCCAGCCATTCCACTCCTAGGAATTTACCCAGAGGAAATCAAATCAGTATAAGAATGAATTAACTGTACCTCCATGTTTATAGCAGCTCAACTCACAGTAGCTAAGATATGGAATCAACCCATTTGTCTATCAACTGATGACTGGATAATGAAATTGTGAGATATATATATATATATATATATATATATATACACACACACACACAGTATGGACTATGATTCAACTATAAGAAAAATAAAAAGAAATCCTGCCCTTTGCAACAAAATGGATGCAACTAGAAGCCATTATGCTTAGTGAAATAAATAAAATAAATCAGTTCCCAAAAGACAAATATGTTTTCCCTGATTTGTGGTAATTAATATACAGAGTACAAAAAAATGTAACGCATATGAATGAAATTGACATTTTGAGATTTCATTGTTGTTTATAGTCCTGTCTATACTCTTCAGGAACAGTAGTTTTTCTACTTGCTACTTATTAAATTCTTTATTTAGTAGAGGGTTAAGCTTGTGATTATAAAGTAGATTGAAAGTATGTCATTTATAAAGAACAAAAGAAAAATAAGAAAAGGAGGAAGGAGGGTGGGGGGTGAGAGAGGAAGGGAGGGAGGATGGGAAATATCATGCTCTTTAAACTGTATATATGAAATACATGAAATTTGTTCTTTTTATATGACTTTTAAAAAGTTTAAAAAGATAAAATATAACTCCCATAAATTTGACAGTAATGAATTTTATTTAATCTTTTGTTTATAAAAATTTGTCAGATTTTCTACAAATGCTCAAATTCCTTTCTAATCCTGAGTGTTTAACTTGACAGAAAGTGAGCTGAGTCAAAAATTTCAACACATCCTTTCAGAGAAGTGTCTAGTTTACACAAAGTATTATTTGGCTTTCGTGAGCTATTCCACCAAAGGGCAATGAAATACCATTCCAAGAATATCTCAAATATCAAAGAAGGGAAAGAAGGCCTTGTTGGCTTTTTTCCTCTTTGGTGAAGAAAAAGAAAACTATTTGGACTACTCTACATACACTTTAAATTTCAGCAAAGGGAGAAACATTTTCCTAATTGTGGGACAAGGCCTAGTACCTATAGGCAGTACATTAGAAGTAAATCGCTTGAGGCCTTGAAACATGTTTTCTCAAGTGTATCCTTCCAATACCTGTTCTTGCTTTGAACATAGAAAGTTTCAAATAAGTTTTGTGGAATGAAAGGCCAAACAATTAAAACATAAATCCCAATGATTATTATTGTCTTTGTAGTCACATGAGTCACATCATGTAAATGCAGACCAGAAGTAATATAATCAAGAGACTTTACGAAGAAGAAATGTAGGGGTCAGCACTGTGGCTTAGCAGGTGAGGCTGCCACCTACAGTGCCTGCATCTCATATGGTTGCTGGTTCAAGTCTTGGCTGCTTCACTTCCGATCTGACTCTGCTATGGTCTGGGAGGGCAGTACAGGATTCTCAAATCCTCAGACTCCTCCACCTCTGTGGGAGACCTGGAAGAATCTCCTGGCTCATGGCTTCAGATTGGTGCAGCTCCAGCCATTGTAGCCAACTGGGGAGTGAACCAGCAGATGGGAGACCTCTCTCTCTCTCTCTCTCTCTCTCTCTCTCTGTGTGTGTGTGTGTGTGTGTGTGTGTCTCCTTCTCTCTGTGTGTATGTCTGACCTTCAAATAAATAAATAAATCTTAAAAAAAAAAAGAAGATATGGCTCAGTCTTCTTAAGCAGAGTGTTTAGATCAAGGAGAATAAAAGACTTGGTGAATATTTGTGGAACCACATTCAGCATCTAAAACCATAATTTTTTCCAGAAGCGTTGCCAAAGTGAACTGAGAGATGAAGACCCAGATAAATCCAAACAGTCCAAAATAAACTGCTGGATATGTCTTCCCAACACCAGTGCCTCTAATTCAGACTTCTACAACTTAAAGTGAAATCGGACATTTTATTATACTAGATAAAAACTACAGGAGCAATTGGTTAGCCTAGAAGTTAAGATGCCTATGCCATACACAAAAGTACCTAGGTTCAATTCCTATCCCTAGGTCCTGACTACAGCCTCTTGGTAATGAAGATTCTGGGAGGCAGCCATGATAGTTCAAGTCACTGCGTCCAGCCTCCTGTGTGGGAGACCTGGATCACGTTCCCAGCTCCTACCTCCAGCTTTGGCCTAGCTGGAGCCACACAGCTATTATGGGTACTTGGGAAGTGGACCATTATATGGGAGATTCTCTCTCTCTCTCTCTCTGTGTGTGTGTGTGTGTGTTTGCTTCTCCATCACTCCACATCAATAACTATCAAATCTTTAAAAAATAATTTTTGAGAGATTTTATTTATCTGAGAGGTAGAGTTACATAGAGAGGTAGAAACAGAGAGAGAGGTCTTCCATCCATTGGTTCACTCCCCAATTGGCTGCAACGGCCAGAGCTACGCCAATCCGAAGCCAGGAGCCAGGAGCTTCTTCCAGTTTTCCCACGTGGGTGCAGGGGCCCAAAGACTTAGGCCATCTTGTACTGCTTTCCCAGGCCATAGCAGTGAGCTGGATCAGAAGAGGAGCATCCGGGACTAGTATCGGTGCCCATATGGGATGCCAGTGATTCAAGCCAGGGTGTTAAACCGCTGCGCCACAGCACCACCTTCTCCTCCCATTCTCAGTCCCATTGTTCATTAAGATTCATTTTCAATTAACTTTATACACAGAATACCTATGCTATATTAAATAAAGATTTTAGCAATTTGCACATACACACATACAAACACAAACTGTTTGAGAACAAGTTTCACAGTTAATTCCCAAAATACAACTCATGGAGAACAGAGTTCCTGCACAGGGAGTAAGTGCACAGTGACTCCCATTGTTAACTATCAACACTTGTATGTATGTCAGTGATCACCGAGGCTCTTGACGTGAGCTGCCTACGCTATGGAAGCCTTTTGAATCCACAATCTTTGTCAGTATTTAGAAAATGTCATAAGCCTGGCTCTGCGGCACAGCAGGTTAACGCCCTGGCCTAAAGCGCCGGCGTCCCATATGGGTGCCAGTTCGAGACCCGGCTGCTCCACTTCCAATTCAGCTCTCTGCTATGGCCTGGGAAAGCAATAGAAGATGGCCCAGGTCCTTGGGCCCTTGCACCCATGTGGGAGACCCAAAAGAGGCTCCAGGATCCTGGCTTTGGATCACTGCATCACTGCAACTCCAACCATTGCGGCCAATTGGGGAGTGAACCGTCGGATGGAAATCCTCTCTCTCTCTCTCTCTCTCTCTCTCTCTCTCTCTGCTTCTCCTCTCTCTGTGTAACACTGACTTTCAAGTAAATAAATCAATTTAAAAAAAAAAAATCCTAGGTCCAGGCATTTGGTGTAGTAGTTAAGTCACCACTTGGGACATCCCATATTGAAATGCTTGGTTCAAGTACTGGCTACTCTGCTTCTGATCCAGCTTCCTACTAATGCCTATTTGGGAAGTAAGCAGATGATGCCTCAAATACTTGAGTCCCTATTACTTATCTGGGAGACCCAGATAGTGTTCTAGGCTCCTGGCATTGGCCTGTCCTAGTCCCGGCTATTGCTGGCATCCCAGGGGAGTATCAGGTAATGGAAGATCTGCCTTTCAAATAAAAAAAAAATCAATTTTTTTAAATTCCTTAATTTCAATTTCCCTCAATTGAAGTTAATGTGAACTATGTCTTATATTGCTATAACATCTATATTTCTATTTTATCTACATTTCTGCAGTTTGTCTACATTTCTATTTTATACTGCTTAAAAGTCTACATTTTAATTTTATCCTGCAAAATACAAGGCATTAAAAAAACTTCAATAAATATTTGGTTACTTTAAAAAAAAAGAAAAAAAAGAAAAGGCCATAAGCAAAGTGGAAGTTCTTTCCTCCCTTCAGAGAAAAGTACATCCTTCTTTGATGGCCCCTTCTTTCCACTGGGGTCTCACTCACAGAGATCCTTCATCTACAACTTTTTTTGTTGTTACATTGTCTTGGCTCTCCATGCCTGAAATGCTCTCGTGGGCTTTTCAGCCAGATCTGAATGCCTAAAGGGCTAATTCTGAGATCAGAGTGCTGCTTAGGGTGTTTGTCATTCTATGAGTCTGCTGTGTGGACTGCTTCCCATGTTGGAACATTCTCTCCCTTTTAATTCTATCTATTATTATCACCAAACACTTGATCTTATTTATATGATCCCTTTAATACTTAATCCTATCTATATGATCACTTTAACAGTTAATATAATCACTTTAACACTTAAGATGGCATTTTTACCTTCGACTTAATGAAATTTGCAGTTCCATGGCAAGTTTGTTTGTTTTGACAGGCAGAGTGGACAGTGAGAGAGAGAGACAGAGAGAAAAGTCTTCCTTCCGTTGGTTCACCCTCCAATGGCATGCTGCGGCCAGCATATTGCGCTGATCCGAAGGCAGGAGCCAGGTGCTTCTCCTGGTCTCCCATAGGGTGCAGGGCTCAAGCACTTGGGCCATCCTCCACTGCACTCCCTGGCCACAGCAGAGAGCTGGACTGGAAGAGGGGCAACCGGGACAGAATCTGGTGCCCCGACGGACTAGAACCTGGGGTGCTGGTGCCGCAAGGCAGAGGATTAGCCTATTGAGCTGCGGCGCCGGCCTCCATGGCAAGTTTTTAAACTGTACCCTTAGAAGTACGTTATAGGAATATATGCAGAACTATACAGCTTTATAGTTACAAACTTCTTCCTCTGTCTCTTATCCCCACTCTTATTTTTTGCTGAGATCGATTTCAATTGACTTTATACACATATGATTAACTCTACATTAAGTAAAGAATTCACCAATGGTATTAAGAAGGAAAAAGAAAAAAAAAAACTGTTCCTCAAAGTCAATACAAGGACTGTTCAAGTCATTGTTTATCATAGTGTCAACTTCACTTCCACATATTTCCTTTTAGGCGCTCTTTTAGTTATCACAGATTAAGGAGAATATATGGTATTTGTCCCTTTGGGTCTGGCTTCTTTCACTAAATATGATGTTTTCCAGATTCATTCATTTTGTTGCAAATGACCAGATTTCATTTTTTACCTGTGTATAGTATTCCATGGTGTATATATCCCAAAGTTTCTTATCCAGTCTTTGGTTGATGGGCATTTAGATTGATTCCATGTTTTAGCTATTCTGCATTGAGCTGCTATAAACATGGGGATGCAGATAACTTTTATTTGCTGATTTCATTTTCCTTGCGTAAATTCCCAGGAGTGGGATGGCTGCATCATATGGTAGGTCTATATTCAGATTTCTGAGGTATCTCCATACTGTCTTTCATAGCAGTTTTACCAGTTTACATTCCCACCAGCAGGGGATTAGGCTACATTTTGCCACACATCCTTGCCAACATTTCTTGTTTGTTGATTTCTGTATGAAAGCCATCCTAACTGTGGTGAGATGAAACTTCATTGTGGTTTTGATTTGCATTTTTTCATATGTCTGTTGGGCATTTGTACTTCCTCTTTTGAAAAATGTCTGTTTAAGTCCTTTGCCCATTTCTTAACTGGGTTGTTTGTTTTGTTATGGTGGAGTTTTTTAATCTCTCTCTATGTTTTGGTTATTGATCCTTTATCATTTGCATGGTTTGAAAATGATTTCTCCTAAAATGTCAGTTGTCTCTTTGCTTTCCTTACTCTTTATTTTGCATTACAGAACTGTCTCCCTCGGCCCTCCCCTCTCCCACTCCCTCTCCCATCCCGCCCTTCATCGAGTTTCATTTTCAATTACCTTCATATACAGAAAATCAACTTAGTATATACTAAGCAAGGATTTCAACAGGCTTCCCTCACACAACCGCACAAGGTATAGGGTATTGTTTGATTAGTAGTGTTGTTTTTAAGTTTTGTAGTAAAACACATTAAAGACAGAGATCCTACATGGGGAGCCTGTACCCAGTGACTCCTATTGTAGATTTAAGAATTGGCACTCTTATTTATGGCATCAGCAATCACCCGAGGCTCTTGCCATGAGTTGTCTGGTATCAGGTCATAGATTTAGGTCTTTAAGCCATTTCAATGGATTTTTGAGTAAGATGCAAAGTAGAGGTCCTGCTTCATTTTTATGCATGTGGAAATCCAGTTTTCCCAGCACCATTTATTGAAGAGACTGTCCTTGCTCAGGGATTGGTTTTAGTTTCTTGGTTGAATAGAAGTTGGTTATAAATGCTTGGATTGATTTCTGGCATTCCTATTCTGTTCCACTGGTCTGTCCATCTGTTTTTGTACCAGTACCAGGCTGTTTTGATTATCACCGCCCATTATATCTTGAAATCTGGTATTGTGGTGCCTCTAGCTTTATTTTTGTTGTGTAAGATTGCTTTAGCTATTTGAAGTCTCCTGTTTCTCCATATGAATTTAGCATCATTTTTCTAGATCTGAGAAGAAAGTCTTTGGTATTGTGATTGGCATTGCATTGAATCTGCAAATTGCTTGTGGAAGAATGAACATTTTGATGATATTGATTCTTCCAATCCATGAACATGGAAGATTTTTCCATTTTTTGTGTCCTCTATTTCTTTCTTTAATGTTATGAATTCTCATCATAGAGATCTTTTGCATCCTTGGTTAAATTTATTCCAAGGTATTTCATTTTTTTATTTTTATTTTTTTGTAGATAATATGAAAGAGATTAGAAGTCCTATCTCAGCCATGGCATTGACTGTGTATACAAAGACTGTTGTTTTTTGAGTGTTCATTTTAGAATCTGCTATTTTACCAAACTCTTCAATACATATTTTGGATCCCATATATAGAGAATCATGTCATCTGCAAATAGGGATAGTTTGATTTCCTCTTCCCCAATTTGAATTCCTTTGTTTTATTTTTCTTGCCTAATGGCTCTGGCTAAAACTTCTAGGACTATATTGAATAGCAATGTGAGAGTGCTCATGCTTGTCTGGTTCCAGATCTCAGTGGGAATGCTTCCAACTTTTTCCCATTCAGTAGTATGCTGGCTGTGTATTTGTTATAAATCATCTTGATTGTGTTGAGGAATGTTCCTTCTATACCCAGTTTTCTCAGAGTTTTCATCATGGAAGCATGTTGTGTTTTATCAAATGCTCTCTCTGCAACTACTGAGATAATCATCAGATTTTTGTTCTTCAGTGTATTCATGTAATGCATTACATTAATTTGTGAATGTCGAACCATCTCACATACCAGGGCTAAATCCTGCTTGGTCCTGGTGAATGATCTTTCTGATGTGTTGTTGGATTTGATTGGCCAGAATTTTATTGAGAATTTTTGAGTCTATGTTCATCAGGAAATTTGGTCTGTAATTCTCTTTCTCTGTTGTGTCTTTTTTGGGTTTAGGGATTAAGGAGATACTTATTTGTATTTTTATTTATTTTTAATATATATTTTATTCACTTTTATTTATTTTTATTATTATTTTTATAAAAAAATATTTATTTACATTTATTTATTGTTTTATTTATTTTTAATTTTTATTTATTTATTTTATTTGATATTTATTTATATAGAATTCAGGAGGATTCCCTCCCTTTCAATTGTTTTGAATAATTTGAGAAAAAGTGGGGTTAGTTCTTCTTTAAATGTCTGGTAGAGTTCAGCAGTGAAGCCATCTGGTCCTGGGTTTTTCTTTGTTGGGAGGTTTTTCATTACTGATTCAGTTTCCATCTTGGTTTTGGATCTGTTTAGGTGTTCTGTGTATTCTTGGCTCAATTTGAGTAGGTATTATGTGTCCAGGAATCTATCCATTTCCTTTAAGTTTTCCAATTTGTTGGCATATAGCTCTTTGTAGTAATTTCTGATTGTTCTTTTTATTTCTGTGTTGTCTGTTGTTACATTTTCCTTTTAATCTCTAATTTTACTGATTTGAGTCTTCTCTCTCCTTTTTTGGTTAGTTGTGAAATGGTGTGTCAATTTTGTTTACTTTTTCAAAAAACCAACTCTTCATTTTCCTGATCTTTTGTATTGTTTTTTGGGTTTCAATTTTCTTGATTTCTTCTCTAATTTTAATTATCTCTTTTCTCCTACTAGTTTTGGGTTTGATTTGCTATTGCTTTTCTAGATCCTTGAGATGCATTTATAGCTCATTTATTTGATACTTTTCCAATTTCTTGATGTAGGCAACAATTGCTATTAAACTTTCCTCTTAACACTGCTCTTGCTGTATCCCATTAGTTTTGATATGGTGAGAAGAATATGTATTTTGCAACTGTAGGATGAAATGTCTGTAGATATCTAGTATGTCTATTTGGTCTATAATGTCGACTAACTCTTCTGTTTCCTTGCTGATTTTCTTTCTGGTTGATCTGTCCGTTGATGAAAATGGGGTATAGAAATCCCCCATTACTATTGTATTTGAGTCTATGTCTTCCTTTAGATTCCTTAACATTTCTTTTAAATAGCCAGGTGCCCTGTAATTAGGTACATATATGTTTATAATAGTCAAATCTTCCTGTTGAATTGATCCCTTAATAGTTACATAGTGTCCTTTGTCTCTTTTAACAGTTTTTGTATTAAAATCTATTTAGTCTGATATTGGGATGGCTACACCAACTCTGTTTAGGTTTCTGTTAGCATGGAATATATTTTTCCACCCTTTTACTTTCAGTCTGTGTGCATAATTGTTGGTCTTGTAGTCAGCAAGTAGATGGGCTTTTTTTTTTTAATCCATTCAGTCAGTCTCTTTTAACTAGAGAGTTGAAGCCATTTATGTTCAAGGTAACTATTGATAAGTATTGACTTTGCCTTGCCATTTTTTCATAAATATTTATTTTTTTTTCTTTTTATTGACAGGCAGAGTTAGACAGTGAGAGAGAGAGACAGAGAGAAAGGTCTTCCTTCCGTTTTTCTCCCCTCCCCCAAATGGCCACTACGGCCAGCACACTGTGCTGATTAGAAGCCAGGAACCAGGTACCATTCCTGATCTCCCACATGGGTGCAGGTGTCCAAGCACTTGGGCCATCCTCTACTGCCTTCCCGGGTTGGACTGGAAGAGGAGCAACCGGGACCAGAACCCAGCACCCATATGGGATGCTGGTGCCATAGGCTGAGGATTAACCAAGTAAGCCACAGCGCCAGCGCCACAAATATTCCTATTTTTAACTTCGGATTTTCTTTGTACTTTTACTGGGAGATTTTCTTCCTTTACCTTCTTTTGTAGTGATAACCATGTTTCTGTGTTTCTGTGTGCAGCACATTCTCAATCATCTTTTGCAGGACTGGACAGGTGGTAACAAATTCTATGAATTTCTGTTTGTTCTGGAAGGTCTTTATTTTACCTTCATTCATAAATGACAGCTTTGCAGGATATAGTATTCTGGGTTGACAGTTCTTTTCTCTTAAAACTTGGGATATATCTTGCTATTCTCTTCTAGCCTGTAGGATTTCTGATGAGAAGTCCATTGTGAGTCTAATTGGAGAGCCTCTGAAAGTAATCTGGTGTTTCTTTCATGGGCATTTTAGAATCTTTTTTTTATGTTTTATTGTGGAGCGTTTGATTACAATGTGTCATGGTGAAGATCTTTTCTGGTAATGTCTATTAAGATCTCTATGTGCTTCCTTTTCTTGGATGCCCCTTTCTTTCTTCAAATTGGGGGAATTTTCTTTTATTGTTTCACTAAAAAGCCCTTCTAATCTTTTCTCTCTTTCCATGCCTTCATGAACTCCCTGAACTCATATGTTGTCTTCTTTGATAGTATCCTGTAGATTACCAACAGTGATTTTTTGGTTTTCTAATTTCTTCTTCTTGTGTTTGTTCTGACTATATAATTTCCTATATTTTGCCTTCTTTTTTTATTTTATTATTATTATTTTTATGTTTGACAGGCAGAGTGGAAAGTGAGAGAGAGAGACAGAGAGAAAGGTCTCCCTTTGGCATTGGTTCACCCTCCAATGGCTGCTGCGGCCGGCGCGCTGCAGCCAGCACACCACGCTCATCCGATGGCAGGAGCCAGGTGCCAGGTGCTTTTCCTGGTCTCCCATGGGGTGCAGGGCCCAAGCACTTGGGCCATCCTCCACTGCGCTCCCGGGCCACAGCAGAGAGCTGGCCTGGAAGAGGGGCAACCGGGACAGAATTCGGCGCCCCAACCGGGACTAGAACCCGGTGTGCCAGTGCCGCAAGGCGGAGGATTAGCCTGTTGAGCCACGGCACCGGCCTATTTTGCCTTCTAAGTCTGATATTCTTTCTTCTTCTTCACCAATTCTGTTGTTAAGGCTTTCTACTGCATTTTTTATTTGTTCCATTAAATTCTTCATTTCCAAGAATTTATTCTGATTTCTATTTAAGATCTCAATTTTCATGGGAGAAATTTTATTTCAAGTCATATACAATTTCATTAGTTTGTGCATTTGCTTCTTATTACTTCTAAGTAATCCTATGATCAATTTTTTTGAATTCCAAATCTGGCATTTCTTCAATCTCATCATCTTTGCAATCTAGTATTGAAGTGTTTTTTTGGGGGGTCATGTTTTCTTCCTTATTCTTTTTTTATGATTTATTTTATTTATTGAAAGACAGAATTACATAGAGAGGTAGAGCCAGAGAGAGAGAAGTCTTCCATCTGCTGGTTCACTCCCCAAATGGCCGCAATGGCCAGAGCTGAACTGATCCAAAGCCAGGAGCCAAGAGGTTCTTCTGGTTCTCCCACATGGGTGCAGGGGCCCAAGAACTCAGGACATCTTGTACTGCTTTCCTAGACCATAGCAGAGAGCTGGATTGGAAGTGGAATATCTGGGACTAGTACCAGCACCCGTATGGGATGCCAGTGCTGTAGGCCAAGGCTTTAGCCTACTGTGCCACAATGCAGTCCCCATCTTCCTTATTCTTGTTTCTTAAATTGGGGTGTTTGTTAATTGTCATTTGTGGAGATATTCATTGGTTTCTTCATTTTTTTCACTGTGGTGGCTTTTATCTTTGTATTATGCCTCCACAGATTAGTGAAATATCTGCTTTCAATGAATACATAGAGGTTTGTGTTGGGTGTGGCCAGGAAGCTCTGTTCAGTTCTCCCAGGTGAAGGACATGTCTGAGGTGACACACCCAGGTTTGGCATGGTAAATCTCTCTCTCTCTTTTTTTTTTAATCAAAGGGGAGGTTTGTTCTTGTCTGTTGGTGTAGACTCAGCTGAGCTCCTCTCCTCAAAGGAAACCAGTGCCTGGGCACCAGCCCCAGAGGGTATATTATTTGTCCACTCTGCCACAAGGATCACATGAAGGATCTGTGCAGTCCTCAGTATAAGTTCAGATTCCCCAGCAATGTCCCTCACCAAGGAACCAGGGTGCCCTGAGCACACAAGTCCTCCCCTAGTAACTGCCCAAAGTCCTAGCCACACCCTGAGCTCTCCCACAAAGCCTCAGTGTTTTCACAGTCCTGGCACACAAGCCTTCTCCCTTCACGAGAACCCAGCCCCCTATCTGTTCACCCCATCAGACTCAGGAGTCTCCACTTGGCTGGTTGCTGGGTGCCAACATGAGCTGGCACAGCTGTTACATACATCCAAAATGGCACCTGCTCTCTATCAGCTTGTTACAGGATGCTGTTGCAGGTTGATCAGGGAGAGAGAAACGTGCCCTCTACTTTGTCTTTTCTCCTCTAGTTTGGCAGGTACACTATCTCCCATGGGGCTTTAAGCTGGATTCCCTCTAGGCTCTTCCTGCAGCATTTTTGTCAGTAGGTGGGCTGCTGAGGTCTGGTCTCACTTCACTCTCTAACACTGGTGTGGGGGCTCTCAGCTTCTGTGGTCCTGAGTTGTGCACATCCCTCTCCTCCATGTAAGTCTGCTGTGTCCCTCTAATTTGTGTAGAGTTTCATCTGCTATTTTCTCCTTAACTCTTCCCTGAGACTGTACCCTTTCCACTTTTTTTGAAACTATCTTCTGCTATACTAGAGCAGTAAGCACCTTCAATGCTCTGCTATCTTAATCCAATCCATATTTTTTCATTATCCATTCATCTGATTATGGACACCTTGACTGATTCCATATTTTGGCTACTGTGAACAATGCTGCTGTAAACATGGTGGTGCAGGTAATTCTTTGATATAATATGTTCAAGTTTGACCTCTTAGATAAAACCATACTTAAGGATTTTATTCTCTAACACAGTAAATCTTAAAAGTTTTCTTTGGCAAAATAGTATAAAGTTTCCTATTTTTGTTGCATGTTACCATTTATTTAGCATCTATATATGGTGTACTTTTGCTTTTCTCTTTCTCTCTCTCCACACACACACACATACACATACACACACATTCACACATGAAGTATCTTCAAAATGCTTATGGAAAATGAGTATTACAAAAAATATTCATGGATTTCTACATTTTTAAATCAAAATAAACTTACTTTTTAGTTCCATTCTCCGTGAACTCTCAGAAGCACTCTTGCATATTATCAGGTCAATCAGAGTCCATTTCATGACTCATCTGATTGATACTAGGAACTCCTTAAATTCTGAGATTTCTTACAATAAGAAACATGTAAAACTGGAATTGTCAGTGGTTACTTTTGCCACAGAATAAGGAAACCTAGCCTAAGAGTGGAGTCAACACAAAGGAAAGTAGAACTGAGAGATTTAAATAGGCACTGTTTAAGTACCCATTTCCTAGACTTTATGGTGTTTCAAGGCAGTACCTTTCAAGTTTTCTTAAATTAGTTTAAATTAGATTTCTGTCACAAGCAAACAAAACCTCAGATTAATAAAAATCTGCAGTATCCAGCATGGTGCCAGACAAAGACGTCATCAGATGGAGTGATACGTGGCAGTAACTTTTTCTGCAGTTCCAGAAGAGATCTGCCACCTTCCTTGAAGAGCAACCTTCTCTCTAAAAATAACCCATATCCTAATCCTCTCAAGAGCCTTATTCCAAAATGTATTCCTACCCTCTCCAACATCTTGAGTTCCTCAATTTATTAGATCATTGATTACATTTTGCTCATTTGTAAAAATTCATTTATTTCCATTTCTTTAACAGTTGTCATTTTACAAAGCACTTTCTTACACAATTAACCCTGCGGCATCAGTCCCCATGAGCTGACTCTTCCTTCATAATGTTCTTTTTCTTTCCCTTAACTCTCACCTAGCTGCACCTCAACTAGACAATGTCACTTCATAATCTACCTTGTCTTTTTAAAAATAGTCCACCAATGACTCCTGCCACTAAATTAAGCTTTCTAAAATGCTATTTTAAGCATATTTCTTTATACAAAGAGTCAAAAATTCTAAGAATTTCAAATAAACTCATCCTCCTCATTAATCCAATATCATTCTCCAACTGCCACCAGGGTATTTATCCAATCTCATCTTGGAATGAATAGTTTATTCAATTTCAAGCTCTAATTGTACTAGCTATGTGATTTTGGTCAGTGTATTTCTTTGTTGAGGTTTTTGGCCCCCAAACTACAATTATATTAATTTTCCTATCATCTCTTACTCATACAAGACTGATTTCTTTTTTTGGTTATTTTTTCATAATATTTTCACAGTATTGAAGTCAAATTTATACACCAGAAAATTCACGTATTTTAAGTACATCAGTCTCCAAGTTGTGCAATCACTTTCACTATCCAGTTGCAAGATAGCTTAACCACCTCGAGAAGATCCCTCATGTCACTTTGCAGTTAGTCCCCATTCCCAGCCTCAGCCCCACTTTCTGTTTCTGTATATTTGTCTTTTATGGGCATTTCATATTTGCATTAATGTTTTAAAAAGTTCATGGGTACATAGAATTTAAAGATAAGTTAATTTTGGTGCAAGTATTTTTGAAACTTATGTAAAATTTTTCATAAAACACATTTTTCTGAATGTTTTCATGTGCCTATGTGCATAGACTCCAATCTTTTTTTGCACCTAAATAAATTTGCCTCTTAATTCTGTTTTACATGAATGTATTGAAGTACTCTCAATTAGACAATCACATAAAACATGTTTTTTTTTTTTTTATGTCTGATTTCTTTCACATGGCCTAAAATACCAGACTCAAGCTTGCCTTCATCTTTTGCACATGTGGGCTCTTCCTCCACCACCTCTTCTCCTCTCCTCTAAACCTAACCAAATTGTTCCTTCTGATCTGTTATCTTCAGTATTCTGATTCTCCTATGAGATCTCCAGGCTTAAAGTTCTTCCTTAGTTGCTTCATAGTGTTTTATTTCTTGCCAAGGAAAATGAAAAGTTTTTACGGAAAGTGTTAAGACACATTTGGCAGCAGAATAGCATTCCCTGAAACAAAATGATGGACTGAGTGCATCCACTTATACTTCTCTTTACCAAGAACAATTAACAAGAGTGGTACTCAGGCAGAAAGGGAAGATGTGGGTAGAGGTTGTGCTATTTTCTACAGGTTGTAAGCCCGAGCAGCTGCTGACTGGACACAGCCATTGCCTTTTTCCCTCCTGTCACAGATCCTTCACAAGCCCCCGAATTTCAGCAACTATTAATTTGTTGAGAATAGGCTCAATATCTGCTGATTAGTCTTTATTTCCATCTTACTGCGTAGCTACTGTTTTGCATGTAGTTGGTGCTAAGTATATATCCAACGGATGAAACTATGATGAGGGTTTCAAATGAGCAAGCAGGAACTAGTCACTAGGTCAGTATTAGCTTTAGTTAGAAAGTCCAGGTTGAATTACAAAAACCAATAAAAGATCCACACTTATTACCTATTAATTTGTCAGCAATGCAAATAAAAATGTAAGAAATCTTGGTGAAAAAGTACAGACCTAAGAGCAAAACCAAGGAGATAGCTCATTATTCACATAATTAAATTCCTCTGCTGTTTCTAGGCTAACCTACTCATGTTTGAGGGAATTGTTTCAAGTCACTTCCTTTGGGTAGCATTCCTTCACATCCCAGGTCTGGTTATATTCCTATTTTCCTTTCATCATAGTATTCAATTTTTCAATAAATATTTATTGAACACCTACTGTGTGTAAACATTGTTATAAGTGTCATGATATAGTATAGTAGTGAATAAAGTAGAAACAATGAAGGCTCTGTGTCCATGGAGCTTACATTTCAATGCACTTCATGTCATTATATTTTCCTACTTTTATATGCTGAATTCATTAGGGTTAGGAATCAGTCATATAACCTTCATGGATATATGTGTGTGTGTGTATACACATACATATAGATAATAATAATACTACATAGAATTAGTAGAATTAATGCACACTGGTTAAATAAATGAGACACCATTTATTTGACATACCACAATTACATTGAATCTTCATGATTCCCTGAACAGGAATATACATAACTTCCAAAGCAATATTCTCTGCTACACTGCCCTTCTTCATTAAAGTAAAAAGAGAAATAATATGGGCATAATCATTTGCATGAAAATTCAGTCTAACTGAATTTGCTCAGGCCAGGTGAAAACTCACCTCTTATTTCAAGCATTTGAAAGCCCGTTTCCAAAGTGAACATCTATGCTGAAAAAGGGCAAGATACCACTATGAAATAAGTAACAAAAGAATAAAATAGGTCTTGTTTATCCTTGAAAATTAAACGGATAGCATCTCACAAAGAATCATTACACCATCTACACTGGTACGTCTTCCCAAAATGTTTTGGAAACCTGACCTAAGAGTAACAGGGAGAGAAGAATAACAGCTACACTGTTTGCCCCCAAACCTAAAAGTATTGCAGTGATCTCAAATTAGCAATATGTTTTGATTATTTACATATTATATTATTTTCTAAGTATTGCATATATTTAAATCTTATACCCTCAGGTTTCCCCAAAAAGCAAGGTTGCCATGGGCATAAATTTATTTTATACACCACGGTATCTAGTGTGATGCTGAACTATATGCTTAGCTCGGAGCCTTAGGAATGGAAATCAATTTAGAAAATTTGGTAAAGGGCTGACTTGCTTTCCCTGTCAAAGTTTGCTTCCAAGATTTTGTCCTGTTAATCCATGCCATAAAGGCCAGCACTGGCTTTTGTTACTTCCAGACCACTCCAAAAGGCCGCATCAATATTCATCTTATCACAGAATAGTGCAAAAAGCAGATTTTATTTTAAGATTAGCTTTACTCCCTTTAGTGCATTCGTGTTAGAAAATGTGCCTAGATTCACATAAATAGGAGGCAGAATCTGTGCCTGGGAGAGAGGGAGAAAGAAGGAAAGGGAGAGGCAGAGGAAGAGCGAGAGGCGAGCGTGTGCTCACACTTGTGGGTGGGTTAGCATCTTCAGAAAGCCCCTCAGCTGCTCTGGAGGCGCGTACAGCCTGTACCATGGAAACGGCGGTTACCATGGAAAGAAAGCGCTATTGTGATGAGCTGAAGAAATGCCTATGTAAAATCATCTTACCATGTAACCTTACACTTTCCAGCGTTTTTAAAAATATGACAGGATTAGAGCACAGTCCTCTGGGAGTCAGTCCTCTCAGTGATCTTCCAAAACAATCTAGGAATCCAGATGATTAACTGCAGGGTGGTGCGGACTTGCTAAAGGGCTTGACAAGCAGTTAGGTGGAGAAATTGCCAACATCGTTTATCTACGGACTACATGGCACACTATTAAATATTTTCCGTTAAAACCCACAAAGTATTACAAATGAAGAGAAAACATGGATAAAATTAACTTAAAGCGAATGGCTCCCAACTTAGTGAAATCAGAATTGATGTGTTTCATCTAACTTATCGGTTAATAGCCTTGCTTGATGCCCTCACGTTACCAGAATCTCCAAAGCACTGGACAAGCCAGTACATTTGTTTATCTTTATCACTCTTTGCTTACTAAAGAACTTGTTTTTATTAAACAGATCAAT
This sequence comes from Sylvilagus floridanus, assembly GCA_949820135.1. Taxonomy (NCBI): domain Eukaryota; kingdom Metazoa; phylum Chordata; class Mammalia; order Lagomorpha; family Leporidae; genus Sylvilagus; species Sylvilagus floridanus. The sequence continues at coordinate 86,683,092 of OX463225.1, read as the reverse complement.
CACCTGCACTCAGTTTAATAGCCTTTGCAGTACATACAAGGTAAAAAAAAAAAAAAAAGGCAAGAGCCCTGTTTTAACAAAATCCCCCAAAGCATTGAAAAGGCAATAAAATAAGCTTTCAATAATACACACACACACACACACACATATGTATTTCTTAGAGGTAGAAAATGATACCAAAATTAGTCATCAAAAACATCTTTAAAAATGGGAAAGTAGAGGCTTAAAAGCAATCTGTGCCAGCACTCTGCACTCAATTTTGCCTGGTTACTTTAATAAACAGTCAAATGATGCTAAGTGGAGAGACAGAGAGTACATTATGTGTTGCAAACATGGCTTCCTTCCCTCACCTACGTGCATGGGAAAGCCAGATGTGGGTGGCTCACAGCCAGGCCTCAAAGCAGGGATACACACTGGCTTAATAATGAGGAGGTGGCTCCTGAGGGCCACTATTGGTAGTCTCTGCACTGAGACTTTTTTGACACGCTGGTTATAGCTCACTGTCCACATGAAGTGTGGGAGGGACATGTGACAGCTTTTCTCCTGAAACTGCTCTCCTACCTACGCTGAAAAACAACCCTATCCGCAATCTCTCAGTGCAGGAACATAATATCATATTTTATCTCGTCTTCTGGGATTAAAAATATTGATTGAAATTTTCATTGGAAGCTTTTCTTAAAAGACACTTTCTTCCAAACCTCTTCTTTCTACTCCATTGCGAGTCAGCTATTTTTCTTGCCAAAACGCAGGAAAGCAATTAGGCTCAAGGGTTTTATAAGCTGCACTAGTTCAGGGCAAATCTATTGAACTTTGCAGAGAAATTCTTGTTCATTCACTGTGAAAATTTTGATGGTTTTATCCTCTTTCTTGATAACCACTTAGTTTTAGGAAACTATGTAACGTGTGTACTGCAGGATTTCAAGAGAGGCCACCATAATTAAAGCGTTGTGATGTTAAACGGGAAAGTACTAAACATATTCCTTTTATAACTGCCATGTTAAGCTCAAGAATACATTGGAAACAACTGAAGCTAGAATACAAAGGAAATTTAGCAGAAGTGGTGATAGTTAAAAGAAAATAGTAAGCCGCGCTGCGCCTCACAGGTTTTGTAAATAACGCAGGAGGACAAGAAGAGCCGAGCCTTCATCTCCTCTCAGCTGTTGCTGTTGCTGGTGATTATCGCCATATTTCACAGAGAACATATGGCTGTGTTTATAGCCATCAGGCAGCATTTCACAGAGCTACGACACCATGTGTCCACCAAGTAGCCTTCCTGATTGAAGTTAATTAGACAGGAGGTGGGAAGCATTTGAAAAATAATATTAAGGCACAAAGATGAGTTCCCAGGCCTATTTATAGGACTAGGTGACCAGAGAGGTCAATATTAAAATTATAGGAAGCCAGAATAAATAGACATTTTGCACAAGCCTTCCCCTAAGGAATGAGGACTAATACAACAACAGAACAGAGGGGAAAAAAGCATAGGAACACAATGAATCATGCAAGGCGCTACTTGGGAAAGTTGCAAAAGGAAAAATGATTTGATCATCCCTAAAGTGTCTTACCCAGGGAAAGATTCCAAATCAAACCTACTATAATAACACTTCCAAGAGTCACTCTGTGGTTACCAAATCCAAGATATAGAGCATTTCGTATAAGATTATAGAGAGGCCTATTGTACGCCTTTGAAAAATATGCTCCAGCCCAATTGGTGCCTCAACACCAACCTGCCCTTTCTCCTTTTTTATCCCAAAGTAAAATACAAGAAAACGTATGTCAACTGGCTAAATATGTAACATGATATAAGAACTTCAGCTTTCCAACGTTCCCTCTTTCTTCCATAAGCCTCCTGGAAGAGATTTGGCTGTAGAGGATTCCAGAGATAGTGAATTGAGCTCACATCCCTGTGAAGCCTTTATTTAGTAGTTCCCTGCCTCCTGAAGTTTTCAAATGTGGCTGCCAAAGGGGAAGAGTGTGTGTGTGTGTGTGTGTGTGCGTGCGCACATGCACAGGCCATTCTGTCTCTTGCAGATACTTCCTCCTCTAGGCTCCTTTGAAAGTTGAGAACACATATATTAGTAAATTGTGTCATTTTTTCCTCTATTTCACTGCTTGGCTGAAACTGGACCATAATGACATTAGATAGGTTGCATGATGGCAAGTTAATGGCCTGAACTCAATCCACAGGTACATTGTTGTGGTTGCCTTGGGATCTGTTCTCATTGCTGTGACATGACAGAAAATACTAGCAGAGTTAGAATGGATGGCCCACTGCAGTGGTGAAGACAGTGTGTCAATGCACACAAAAGACACTGACTGAAATGCAGGAGCAACCCAGCATCTGTGAAGTCACCCTGCTACCCCCTTGCTGCTCCCTATCTTTGCTATTGGCCCAGAACACTTCATGCAACAGTGTGCATTTATTTTGCTCATTCTTTGGCATTGAAGGCACAGGGACAAACAGAACACATACAGGCCTGGCTCTCAATCAATTTATATCCTAGGGGGAGATGCATAAACATTTAAAAACACACATGCGCTAAAAGAAACATAAAAGTGCAATTAAGAAACTCTATAAGCAGCATTGGAAGAGGAAAGTAGGAATTCAAGGCATTATAGTGCTTCTGCACTTAGCTCAGCATAATATTCAGAGCCCTGGCAAATGCTTCCATTTCTAAAGAGATTTATAGCACTCCATTCCAACTTTTTCAGGAAACAACACAGAAGAAGTCTCTGTAACAGGTTTTCTAGAATCAGAAGATATTATGTGTAAATGCATATATATATAAATATATATAAGATTTTGTGCTACCCATAAATATACTTATATTTGATATAAAATATCATACAGATACATAAACCTAGATGCCCTATGAATATTCATAGATGACATTTTGGTTGTGTTACTATTAACCTTATTTTTGTTGTGGCTAATTTTAAAGTGCTGGTCAACAAATTATGATCCATAGGCAAAAACCTGATCCACAGAGGCCCAGACCATTTCATACTGTACATGGCTTTGGCATTCAAACTGCAGAGTTGAATAACTGGATAGTCACAACATTATAAATCTATTTTTTCAAGTTTTTTTTTTCATTTATTTTTGCAGAAAACCTATTCCTAGGAAAAGGAATCTGGTGATCAGGTAAGTAGAGACATTACATACTACATTCCCCTCTGGGAAATTTATGATACAGCTTAGTCTTTAAAAACTTTGAGAAGTTCTGTATAAAAGGAATCTATTTGGATTTTCTTCCAAAACTAAGTTGGCTATTTTTTATTCTATCAACATGCATCAACAAATATGGCTGACTCAGTGTATTGGCCACCCAAGAGCAACTCACTTCTCTGTAGAAGACAGAACATTAAATATATCATTATTCAACCTCCCTGGGCTTAACCTTGGCTGTGTGCCATTCTCATGGCCAATAAGAGGCGGAACTCTATGAGGTCCTTTCACACTCTAAGAGAAATCCTCTTTTATCCTTTTCTGGTTGCCCTTCCTCTTTCTTCTTCACCAGAAGTCAGTGGTGCAGCAGCCACCTTGCGATTTTATGGTTAACAAATGTAGCCAAAGTTCAACACGTTGAAGATGGTGGAGCACAAACATGGTAAAAGTCTAGTCTCCTATTGAATCATGGAGACATTCTACTCCCGGATTCCTTGTTGCATTTAATAAATAAATGCCTTCTGTTTATGGCAGTATAGTAAGTGGAGTAGTGTTTCTCAGATGTTAAAGATACATGACTCACCTGAGGCTTTGTTCAAATTCCAATTCTCATTCAATAGGTCTGGACTATGGCCCCTAACCGGGTCCCAAGAGATGCTCATGCTGGCCAATGCATTACATAATTGAGTAGCAACATAACAAACTTTTCTGTTATCTGAAGCAAAATAGCTTCATGATTGAGACATTTGTCCAATCCTTGATTTATATGCAAGTAGTCTTAGGAACAGCGAGACCCATTGTCCTCCAAGAACCACAAGGAATGGAAGGAGAGGGTCCCATGAGATCATGCCTGAGTGTCAAAGTCTCCCTGCATAAATCTTTATAATAGATATCCCCTTTGCATAGAGAAATCTTTCAAAAGAAAATATTGCCACCTTACATGGCATATGCAATATATACCAGCAGAAAATTTCAAGTTTACATTTCCAGATTTTCACACTGTTTTAAGCAACAGTAAAATCAGCCATTTTCTTCCTTATCATTATTAATCAAAGCAGTAGCAACTGTCCAATCTATTTAAGAGATACCAATCTATACAGAGGGTTTTCCTGATCCCGTCCTTAAAATATAGTACCATTTGACCTAATTAGGATTTGGGGAGATTCTGTATCTTACTGTTTTCATCTTTCCATAATTCCATAATAAAAATGAGTTAACAATGCAATGTTTGAATTTGCTGAAATATTTCATGCATTCTTTATTAAATAAAGAAAAGGTTTTCATCTTAAGGTATTGAGAGCTTTAAGAGCAAATGACAGCTACAGGAAATTCAGAAAGAGCTAAAATAGCTGAAATGTTCTATTTTTTTCTGTTAATTAATGGGTGCTAAAGTAGGAATATGGACTTTAGACTTAAAGGAGAGGGAGGAGGAAGAAAGGTGGAAAGCTGGGTAGGGTGAGAAGAATCACTATATTCCTAAAGTTGCATTTATGAAATTTATGAAGTTTGTATACCTTAAATAAAAAGTTTCTGGGGAAAAAAAGAAAAGAAGCTAACTTGTAAGTGTTTTGACAGGCAGAGGAAAATTTCATGGGCCAGCCAGCAATAACTATCCTCTCCTGTGTTTGACTGTGTTTGTCCTCCAGTCCTCTGGTAACATTAGTACTGTTTATGTCTTCTGTGGGTCTCAGTGCTCACATGGTTTGTTAGAATCTTTTAATTAGTTATTGATCAATTTCATTTTGGATTTGTATAATCTATAATTTCCATCCAGAGTTCAGGTAACTTGGGGTGGGCATTTGGCATAGCAGTTAAGATATTTTTGGGATGTCCACATCCTGTATTCAAGTACCTGAGTTCTACGTCCTGGCTCAGTTCCCCATTCCAGCTTCCCAATAATGTGTACCTTGGGAGGCAGCTGATATGGCTCAAGTACTTGGATCCCTGCTGCCCATGTGGGTGACCCATTTTGAGTTCCTGGACCACAGTTTCGCCTTTCCCAGCCCTTGGAATCAATAGGTATGAAAATTCTCTCTCTCTCTCTCTTTTCCTCTCTCATTCAAAATAAATAAACAAAATGCTTAAAATAAAAAATAAAATAATTACATAATCAGGTCAAATTGAATCTTCTAAATATCTGTTGTCATTAATGATTTTAACAACTTCTGCAAATTTTGGTGCAACTATTTAAGTGTTACACTAGGGACAGCACTTTCCTACACAGGTAAAAGTTTGTAGATCTGAATTCTAGACTCCACTCAGATCTCATCAGGAACTCAGGCAAATCACTTTGGTTCTACTGTACTTACGTACAGTAGAAATCTAGGGACATACAGTAGACTAATTAATAATCCTCCCCAAATCATCTATAGCCTAATCCCTTAAACCTGTGATCATCCCACATGGCATTCTGGGTAGAAATGTGCTCTCCCAAAAATTTATTGAAATTCTGATGCCCTAGTAATGTTGAACATGACCTTGTTTGGAAACAGGTGTTTTGCAAATGAAATCAAATTAAGATGAGGTAATTAGTTTGGGTCCTACTCTAACATGACTGGAGTCTTCACAAAAGATGAAAAGGCCATGTGAAAACTGAAAAGCACTGGGAGAAAACTACATGATGGCAAGAGGAGAGACTGTAGTTATGATCACCTTCAGAAGCCAGGAAGAGGCCAGGAAGACTTCCTTCAAAAGCCTTAGAGGGAACATGGCTTTAATGACATCTTAATTTCAGATGTCCAGTCTCCAGAGCTGTGACACAGTAAGTTTCTGTTGCTTTAAACCACCCAATTTGTAGTACTCATGGTACAACCAGATAATCCACAAGGTAAAAACTACTTTGCCAACATGATAAATTAAGGGTGTTGGAGTGTGAGGATTATCCTGGATTATCTGGATGGATTCAATGTAATCAGGGATTTCAAGGATCCCTATAAAAGAGGGAGATAGGAAAATAAGCATCATTAAAGGAAGGAGATATGAGGCTGGAAGCAAAAAAGCCAGAGAGATTTGTCTTATAAACATTTGAAGATGCTGTGCAATTAGTTTCAAAGATGAAAGGGACCACAAGTCAAAGAATGTAGTAGGTAGGCCTTCAAGGCTTGAAAGGGCAAATAGAGAGATTTCCAACTAAATCTGCAGAGGTTGCATGGGCTGGCCAACTACTTGGTGTTGGCTCAGTGAAACTCACTTTGGGCTTTTGACCTCCAGAATATAGATAACAAATCTGTGTGGCTTCATACCATTCTGCTATAGTAATGTGTTATATCAGCAAAAGAAAATAAATAAAAATAATATTTTCCCTGGTTAACTTCTAGATGCAATGTGCTAAAAGCAAAACTTTTTAAAAATCTATTTTAGTGTTTTCATGTTTTTAGTTAATGTTAAGTCCATACAGTGTAATCAATATCAGAATTTTAATGAATGGATAAAATAATTAATCAAAAAATTTCAACTGTACAGACATGGAGACCAAATTGTGTCTAATAGTTACTCCTTCAGGGCAAAGAATCTGTGATAACAGCCTCTATAGTAGATATCACAGTGACTTCCCCATAACAAGCCTTAGTTAAATGTTCTTTAGTTAATTAAGCAAAAAACAAAGAAAATCCCAGGAAAACACATGTAGCCACTGGGATTGGGAAAAAAATTAAGGGCACCAAATAAGTACTTCTTTAAGTCTGCACCACATCCACCCTCACCCTCCAAAAGTATTACTGAGTTTACAGAATGTGGCCAGTTGCCTTTGGGGTAACTTCATGTCTGTAGCTCACTCCTGGTGACTAATTAGCAGCCCAGATGCTCTGCACATTAGGGCATTTCCCCTTTCAGGACTGCAGACAGATGTTCAAAGGATGATCCTAGCTAACAAAGTAGCATCTGGCATTTAGCATCTTGCTGTGACTGATTGTCTGATATATCACCCCAACATGAGGTGAAGCAGGGCTCTGGAATGTGAAATGGTTCCTGTGGTATTAATACCCACAGTGAGATGGGAAACATCAAATGTGAAGACTTTACATGTTGGAAAAAGAGAGGAGAAAAAGCAGAGTTGTAAAACACGATCAATGCCATGATCGTGTTTTACCACAGTTTTTCAGAAACCAAACCAAAATAATTACAAAAAAGACTACATGAGAGCCATTGGCGAGATAGAAAAAATGTAATAGACTTGTATAAAGGTATACCACTACTATCTGAGATTATTATTACTAAACATGGGAACTGTAGTATGGCAGATTGGTTAGTAACACAGGTTTAGGTGTTCAGAGGTACAAAACATCTGTTCCAATAAAGCTATCCACTTGGAATATGATGCAGAGTTAAAGATGCAGCCTTAAGTGAAGTATTTACTCTTTAAATTTATGTCCAGATATACATAATTGAGTCTATTGCTACCTTACTGCATGGTCATGAGAATTTTTTGAAATAATATGAGGGTACTGCAAAAAATTCTTGGAAAATGAAATTCAAAGATGATAGATTTAACAGAAATTTTAAAATCATGCATTTTTATAATACATATTTTCTATGAATTTTTGAAGATCTTTCATATATGTAAAAAGCCTAGCAGGCTATCTGGCAGAGTTACAGTCTTAAATTTTGACTATTTGGTGATTGGTTGGCATCTCACAAGGCACTGTGCTAAGTTCTTTCCTTATAGTCCTGAAAGCAAAGTTGTCAAGTTGATTCTAAATTCACATCTCAGCTCTACCAAGTACTCTCTATAGACCCTTACAAGAGTTACATAACTTCTCTCTTCCTCAACTTCCATCTCTTCACAGACTTGTGACCAGAATTAAGTAAGCAAGTATGTACATTGAATTCAGAAGCTGTGCCTGGCACATGAAAATCAGTCTTTCAGTGTTAGCTCGTGTTATTATTATTCCTTTAATCTTTACAATCCTTTGCTGCAGATGTTGCTATTAGATCCATTTTTTAAGCGAATTACAAAAGTTGAAAGAGGCTAAGGAAGCTATGGATCCAGGATTCAAGTACAGATAGCCTTGTTCTTGGTCCAAGTTTGGATTAAATGAGATGGTGCTGGAAGACACAGCCATCGTAATCTACTTTGACCTCTCACCTACACTTCTACAACCACAATGAACTGGCTTTATGCCTTCGGAGAATTCCTTCAGTGTCAGTATGATGGGCAAAATGATATTAACACCTCATCGGTTTTACAGCCTGACACATAGAAAGTCTTCAAAATATGTTAGCTACCGAAAGAGTTACCATTAGGAAATCCCTGAAGACCAGCAGTTATTTAGTGCTCTAGCCCTCTTTGAAAAATATGAGACCAACTTTTAGTTTTCAGAACTTCTCCAAAGACATTTCCTCATATCTCAAAATTGTCTTTGGGCCTTTCTCAAACAACAACCAGATTTGATCTGGGAAAAATAATTGTGTCTTAAAATGAGATATTGCTTCTGCATTCTCTATAACTTCCTTTGGGCTGGATTTGATGATCAGTAAAATGCTGATTGGTCCATGTCAATATAACTGCTGCTAAGAGTGTGTTGACAGGTAAGTGACTTTCCTAACTCTCAAGTTCAACTAGTATAGACCTGGAGTACAGCAACAAAGTGGTGAGTGATACCATGGCACTGGAGCACTGGTTGGGAAAGAAAAATCATTAAAGGTTAAGCACAGGGTGAGAACTCTGAGTGATAAAGCAGCACAACTTCCATGCAGGCAAATTGTATTCTCTGACCCATTAGCAGAACTCTTGAACCTCCTCATACAGTGTCTAACATGGTGGTGAGATAATTGATTTTGCATTAACAACTTAAAGCATAGTGTATAAGAAATATTGCCAGCATACTCCCTAGTTGCTTGCCAAAGTAACCTTTAGAAACTGACAAGAAAACATTTCCTTTTCTTTTTTAAAGATTTATTTATTTATTTGAAAGGCAGAATGTCAAAGAGGGAGGGAGGGAGGGAGGGTGAGAGAGAGAGAGAGAGAGAGAGAATCTTCTTTCTTCTGGTACACTCCCCAAATGACCACAACAGCTGGGGCTAGGCCAGGCTGAAGTCAGGAGCCTACAACACCATCTGAATTTCCCACATGGGTGGCAGGTGTCCAAGCAGTTGAGCCATCATCCACTGCCATCCTAGGCACTGTAACAGGGAGCTGGTTTGGAAGCAGAGTAGCCAGGACTCAAACTGACACTCCCATATGGGATGTTGGCATGACAAGTGGCAGCCCAACCTGCTGCAGTAAAACGGTGGCTCCGATTTCCTTTTCTTAAGCACATTGAAGGCCCTTTATGTCTCAGTTGCTGCCAGTCTTCCTCATGGGTTGACAGTGCCCTTGAACTCATCAGGTTTTGGTGGAAACTTATGTTATTTGGGAATGGGACTAGATCTAAGTAAATACAAGCCTGGCTACAGTTCTGTTGTATCTGTGTGACAAACAATCCCCTGAGGTCAGCGTCCAGGGAGATCTTTGCTAATTGTCAGGAGTGAATATCCAGAGAGCTTCAGCATCATGTGAAGTGCACTGATGCATTTGGGTTAAAATATAGGGGAAAAGAGATCTTTTTGCTTAGAAATCATGAAAATAAACACTGAGCTAGAAAAGCAGATGGTGGGCCTTAGAAGAAAATTCCTTTCTTTTTCTGGTTCCTTTTGTGTGAGTGGCCCAATAGTATTTTCATGATTCTGCTCAAGTGTGAAAATCCTGTCTCTAACTAAAAGTTATGTGTATTCCCTTTATCTACTGATAAGAGAATCAGTGGCTAAGAATACAGCTGGGAATGTGCTACAGACTAATTAAAGTGCTGTGAATAAAGGGAATGATTCAAATGGAATTTTCAACACAGGAAAAAGTAATTAAACATGAGTGAGGAAAATTAAGAGCTGCTGGTCTTGGTTCTTCATAAGTTAAATACATCAGCAAAGCTTGTCAAATGTCATGATGCTTCTCTGGCCCAACATATTTCTAATAAAATAACAGTGATCACAATAATCTTAATAATGATAATATAAATGCTGTAAATTAACCATGGTACCAAATTGTGAACCACACACAAGAGAATCTAGGTTTTATGGGGCAGAGAGTTTCTCTAACCTGGGCTCCCTTTGTAGGGAGGAAACAAAATTACTGATGTGCAGTGGACAGGGCACATCCTAAAGATGTTTGCCAGGTAAAATACAAGACTCCCAGTTGAATCAAATATCAGCTAAACAATGAATAATTTTTTTAGCATAAGTATCTTCCATGCAAAATTTGGGACATACTTATCTTAAAACTATATTACTTTTTTGTGGTCTTATATTTAAATTTAACTAGGTGTCCCATAATTTTTTATTTACTGAATCTAACAACACTGCTTCCAGAGCCTTGGAAGAGGCCCAGTGAATGTGAGAGGAGCCCAAAGGTAAAGCTTCATTAATTTCACAGCAAATCTGTCCTTGAACAGGTGCTGTTAATTGCTGCATTCCATAGCTGCAGAAATTGAGGCCATACTTAGCCTCCAGTATTACACGTGGGTCTCACACACTTGAAAGAATTTGGGAATTGTAAAAGTTTACAGGTGTGGGCAAAAGGTGACTAAAAATACACGATACACTAAAATGAATTAGAGTTGTGCCTAAATAAGATTAAAGGAAACTTTGGATTGGCGATTTCATGATTTTATGAACCAAGAGTTGCAACTTCTTAGAATTGGGAGAGACCTTATTGCTTCACTAGTCCAACCTGGCTTCAACGTTTGACTCCCCTCAAAGAATTTCCGACGAGAGATAATTAGTCAAAGTGTAGCAAGTTTAAACCCCAGCTCCCTCCAAAACAAGTATTGTATATTTTTTTCATCTAAGTAAAATGAAATATGACTCTGAGCTTCATGCCTTTTGAGTTGGCAGAAAATTGTACATCACCCAAAGTGCCTTCCTCTCTCAGGATCACTGTCTAGTTCCAAGGTTTAAGGAATGGAAGCCACTATCCTTCAGGCTGTCAGTCATCTCTAGCATCCCAATTTTTCCAAGTATCAGTAAGTCTCTGAAAACATGGTTCCCCTGTTGGAGTTCAACCAGAGTGCTGCCAAAGTGACCCAAAGAAGGTCCCTGTCATCCCTTGACCTGATGCATCTCTGATCTTGTTCTTTCTCAGTATCAGTTTCTCCTTTATGCTTTTAACCATAAGACTTGGGTAAGGAGAGTGGAGCCATCAAAAAATTGATACATTATTTTTTCCAGTGTATGCCTCTGGATACTTCTCACATTAGGAGACACACTAACCCAAGGAGCAACCTGTTATATCATTGATCAACAAATTGGATTATTTTTATCATTTATTTGAAAGGCAGAGTTACAGAGAGAGGGTAAGATATATAGATCTTCCAACCACTGGTTCACTTCTCAAATGGCCCCAATGAGCCAGGTCGAAGCTATCAGCCTAGAACTCCATCTGGATCTTCCACATGCACGGAAGAGGCCCAAGCACTTTGGCCACCTTCTGCTTTCCCAGGTGTATTAGCAGGGAGCTGGATTGGAAGCCAGTCAGACAGGACTCTAACCAGTGGTCATATGTGATGCCAGAATTGTAGGTGATAGCTTAACATGCTGCATCACAGTGCTGTCCCCCATTCTGACCATTTTTAAAGTTTATTCTTCTGTCTTTTACAGATTGAGTCTCAGCTGAACATTCAAGAGTCCACGGAGACTAATGTAAGAATGGCAAAGAACTTTAACCTGACGAACTGCATAGATATAAGTGTACCACTGTGGAGAGGGTAATGAGGCTGCACCTCGTGCTAGAAGGGAACAAAGATCTTTGTTAATCACTGATGGCTGATATGGTAGCACCATGAGAAATGGTCATAGCTGCCCAAATCCATCTCCTAAACAATAACACTTCAAAGATTGGAAGCCCTATGTCTCCAGGTCAAATGGCTCCACCTCCTCCAGGTAAATACTTCATGACTTAAAGATCTCTCAGAAATTGTGTTCTTTCCTCTGAGCAAAATTCACTATTCCATCCTCTATCTTAAAGTCAAATCCCAGAATCAGTCACAAAAATATGAAGATGTCTATGTGAGAAATGCTGATCACTTGGTTTTCATTTAAAAAATATTATACAACAAGAGGAAATGATCTGCAGAAAACCAGCAAGTATTCTATTTGGATACACTGAAGAACTTAATTGACTTTTAATTCCTCAAGTTTCACATCTCTGTGTCTTCAAAATATCAATCCTCTCTTCCTTCTACTGCCTTACTTGGCATCATTAATATGCTAATACAAACTAATTTTTCCATTTACAATGACTTTCTTCTAAAGCTTTGTGTGAAGACCACCCCCTGAGATGTATCTCCAAGCAGATTGCTAGCACTGGACTGTAGGTTGACTGTAACACAATAGGTGACCTCTCAGAGGGGTGCAAAGATAGAGACTAATAGAAAAGAGTAATTTGCATAATAAAAACTAAAATAGTCACACATGAGACAATCTAGAAACATCTCCCCTCCACTCACTGAAGTCATGAAAGTGGGAATGTGCCCTTTGGGATTCTTCTTTCACTTATCCATTCATCCTTTATTACATATGAGAACAGCTCTGCCCAGAGCATCCTATACAAGAAGAGTAGTGACAATTTATATAGAGGAATAGAGTGATGGGAACAACTAGGAGCAATACAAAACCTCTGCAACAACCTTTCATCTTCTGATGGAGACCTTCAACTGCTCCAGCCTCTTTATGCTGGAATCTCTGTGGTGACCTAGGGATTTGCAATAATGAGGTTGTGATAGAAGCTACAGGGGCCAGTGTTGTGGTATAGTAGGTTAAGCCTCTGTCTTCAGTGCCAACATCCCATATGGGTACCAGGTCAAATCCCAGCTGCTCCACTTCTGATCCAGCTCTCTGCTAACAGCCTGGGAAAGCAGTGGAAGATGGCCCAAGTGCTTGGGCCGCTGCACCCACGTGACAGACCTGCAAGCATCTCCTGGATCCTGGCTCCTGGTTGCAGATCAGCCCAGCTCCTGCCGTTGTGGGCATTTTGGGGGTGAGCCAGCAGATGGAAGAACTTTCTCTCTGTCACTCCCTCTCTCTGTCTGAAACTCTGCCTCTCAAATAAATATTTTTTAAAAAATATAGAAGCCACAAAGTCAGCAGGGAGAGGCATTGTCAAAAAACGACTTTCAGACCATGGGAATATGGGCAAAGATGAGAACTTAAGGAAAGTAACTGGGTTGCTCTGGAGTCTCTCTGATCCTTTTCTGTGCAGGAGCAGGACCACTCTGCTAAGCGCCACAGGATAGGAGCAAAATCCCAGAAAAACTTTAAAAAACAGAGACAAAGGAACATAGTGATAAAATAAACCAGCATTACAGAGACAAGCATAAACGTCCCACACTGAAGGGACTCATCCGGTCTGATATTAGGTTTTGTTTTCAGAAGTGACAGGGCTGACAGTGATTAAAAGAGAGAATGAGGCCAGATATGCCAACCGGGTATGTGTGGGCTCCAAGCCTTCTAATCTCTCCCCAGCCACACCCAGAACATAAACATTAGGAGGTAAATTTTATTTGTTCTAATTGGGTATTTTTGTCTTGCTTCCCTAAACATAGCCACCAGTGGCTATGTTAAAATAACAGAAAATAAAGGTTGTTTTATGAACAATAACAAAAAATACTATTTAGAAATCCCAGTTAGTCTAGTATCTTCTTTTTTAATTTCCTATTATCTTTTTAGGAAAAAGCAAATTAAACCTATTTGAGGTAGGCCCTGAATGACTGCTATTCAATTCTGTTGGGGGCTTTCACGCTTGGCTGTGGCTTGAAGAGAAGATTCACAGTCAAGGGGCCTGAGGGGGTGACTGCCATTTACCCCATGTTTTCATAAATGGAGGCAGCCAGGCAAAGAGCACAGCTGTCACCATTTCCCAAACATGCATTTGGGGCGGGAGCTACTTGAGCAAGGGCCAACATGACAGGCATGTTGCTTCACACAGCAGATCTAAAATTTTATTAGCAACAATTTGAACTGTTTGGGCAAGTTCAATGTCTGGGGTCTATGTATAAAAATAGACAGGCTCACTTATGCTACATGTGCCCTGGCTATCAATTCTAAAAACTAATCTGTAATGTACCCAGGATTCTCTAAGATTTAAAATGATCAATGATGAAAAGAAGATTGGAGCCAACCAGAGAAAATGAAAGATTCACCTGGACGAGAATTCTGAAGTTTTGTTTAATCTTGTTCCCTTGAGCATCTTCATGTTGCAGAATCCAATTGGAGTGGAAATGCCAGGTTGCTCAGAAAGAAGGTTGTCCTTGTAATGTGTCTTGGCCAATTGGAAATTGGCAGCATTTAAGCTCTCTTGAGAACTTCTTCTTGCCAAGCTTCTAGGACATTTCCCAAGACATAGAGGATTGGCCAATTGGACAACATTTTGCAAAGCACACAAACTTTTCCTAGCACAATTCAGACTTTTCAGAACTCTGAGTTGTTAGCAAAGCAGAAAAAAGGAGACTTGTGCTTCCCTACTATTATTCTTCCCAAATATCATCATTGTGATCTCCCCAAAAGAGTGAAAAAGTAGGGGCCGGCATTGTGGCATAGTGCATAAAGCCACCACCTGCGAGGTCAGCATCCCATATGAATATGGGTCCTGGCTGTTCCACTGCCATTCTAGCTCCCTGCTAATGTGCCTGGGAAAGCAGTGGAGAATGGCCCAAGTACTTGGGCCCCTGCACTCATGTTGGAGACCTGGAAGAAGCTCCTAGCTCCTGCCTTAGTATTGCTACAGCTCCTGACATTGTGGCCATCTGGGGAGTGAACCAGTGGATAGCAAACCTCTGTCTCTGTCTCTACTTCTCTCTCTCTCTCTCTCTCTCTCTCTACCTCTCTGTACTCTGACTTTCAAAAAAATTAACTTTTTTTTAAAAAAGTAACCAATTCTCTCTAACATTAAGCTAATTAAGAGAGACACTGAAATTTAGAGGAAAAGTAAAAACATAGATGAAACTCCTATTTACGGAATAACCAAAAATTCAATTTTAGTCCTTACAGGAACTTAACCTTTTGTGCAGGATCAGTTATAACATCATTAACTTTATCCAAAGAAATATATTTATCCTGGGCACAGACTAGAAAAGGTCAAGAACAAGATTCCAAAACTTTAGAAGAGAAAGATATATCTCCAAATTACTGGATGAATTCAACCTTTTGGAAAAACATTTTGTATTCATTAAGAACCTTTTTACTGTAGTAGGAAAATCACTAAATCCTTGGCTGAGAACCAGTGGTGGGAATTATGTGAATGCCCACTTCACTTGAACCTTTCTAAAATTATGGTGTTGATTTGTGTGTAATTAAAAACAGCCTCAGAAAATATTCCACAGCCTGTGATGGGGGTCATTAGATAAATTGGACTAATCATGATTTTCAAATGCAATTGTAAATTAAATAAAGTATCAAGAACAAATCCAATCACAGCTGTTTGGAAGAGTTTGTCACTGAAAAACTTCACTTATCACTAAATAATATAATTAGGCAATTACAAAGTGACAACTGAGGAATGATTATAGCAGTCAAAGGGCAGAAGTTTTAAACTCCCAGAAAAGTCACCGCCAGACAGATCACAACAAACCGAGAGGGAAAGGGATTAATTCTGTCTCTCTGGTCAGTAATTTGCCATTGGAACCTAAATCCATAACCTTTGCACCCAGTAGGCACAGTAGGTGTGAAACCCAGGATCCCCAGTACTTTTAGGGGATCCATGAAATTTTTAAAATTTATTCTAAAAGCAGAAGAAGTAAAACTTCCTAGATAAAACAATTAATATTTACTATTAGTGCCTTCATCTGAATACCACAGCAACCAAAAACTATAACAGCACATCCAAAAGTTAATGGGAAATTTGAAACAAAAGATAATTTTGTTCTGGAAGGCATAAAGAAAATGGAAAAACAAAAAGGCTAAGCATGGAGTGCTCCTGGGAAAAAATTTATTCAAGACTTACCACTGTTCTCGAGTTTTTACTTGGCTAGCTCTGTAAAACATATTACTGGAGATAGCTGGAACACAAGTTTTGTCTTCATGCAACAGAAAATTTAGATACAAGCCAGAGCAGTAGTGCGAGATGCAGCTCCATTATGTTAGGTTTGAGGATTTTAGGGTTCAAAGAAGGAGAGGTGATAGCTAGTTAAATTATAGAAGTCACCAAAGGGGAAACCTGTTGAAGTGAAATGGACACTATGAGAAACAGTGACTTGATCAGCTCTTGTGCTGACTGTTGTTGTACAATGTAATACTTCATCCATTTTAATATTTTTTTTATCCTAGTACTAGTGGTTGAACTCTGTTATTAACACACAATTATTCTTAGGTGTTTAAATTTTAACTGAAAAGTGATCCCTGTGAAATATAAGAGTGGGAATAAGAGAGGGAGGAGATGTACAATTTGGGACATGCTCAATCAGTCGTGCCCCAAATGATGGAGTTAGAAACGTGCCAGGGAATTCCAATACAATCCCATCAAGGTGGCATGTACCAAGGCCATCTCACTAGTCCAAGTGATCAATTTCAGTTCACAATTGATCACACTGATAGGTCTAAGAGTCAAAGGGATGACACAAACAAGATTCATGTCTGCTAATACTAACTGATAGCATCATAAAGGGAGAGAACGATCCAACATGGGAAGCGAGATACACAGCAGACTCATAGAATGGCAGATGTCCTAAATAGCACTCTGGCCTCAGAATCAGCCCTTAAGGCATTCGGATCTGGCTCAAGAGCCCATGAGAGTATTTTAGGCATGGAAAGCCAAGACACTCTGGAAAACAAAACAAAAAAAAGACCTAAATGAAAGATCTCTGCGAGTGAGATCCCAGTGGAAAGAACGGGGCCATCAAAGAAGGAGGTACCTTTCTCTGAAGGGAGGAGAGAACTTCCACTTTGACTATGACCCTGTCAGAATAAGATCAAAGTCGGCGAACCCTAAAGGCTTCCATAGACTCGGCAACTCATGACTAGAGCCTAGGGAGATTACTGACGCCGTGAACAAGAGTGTCAATTTGTTAAATCAACATCAGGAGTCACTGTGTACTTACGTCTCATGAGGGATCTGTCCTTAATGTGTTTTCCAATGTGAAGTAATGCTATAACTAGTACTGAAACAGTATTTTTATACCTTGTGTTTCTGTGTGGGTGCAAACTGATGAAATCTTTACTTAGTATATACTGAATTGATCTTCTGTATATAAAGGTAATTGAAAATGATTAAAAAAATCTTGGTGTTAAATTGGAACTTGCATAGATAATTAATAAATTAAAAAAAAATCATGTAGGATCTCTGTCCTTAATGTGCTGTACATTGTGAATTAATACTATAACTAGTACTCCAACAGTATTTTCACTTTGTGTTGCTATGTGGGGGCAAACTGTTGAAATCTTTATGTAATATGTACTAAACTGATCTTCTGTGTATAAAGAGAATTGAAAATGAATCTTGATGTGAATGCAAGGGGAAATGGAGCGGGAATGGGGAGGGTAGCGGGTGGGAGGGAAGTTGTGTGGGGGGGAAGCCATTGTAATCCATAAGCTGTACTTTGGAAATTTATATTCTTTAAATAAAAGCTTTATAAAAAATTATAGAAGTCTTTATTTTAAGGAGGACATAAGTGGGGGTGGAGGGGTAAAGAGAAGAGTGGGGCTGAGCCTGCCTGGACAGAGGGCAGGAGGCTTGAGGTCAGGCTTCATTCCATTTGAGCAGCAGGCAGAGTCCTTCCTTAAGCTGCTTGTTGGGGGAGATGCAGAACACTGTATAGACCCTGATAAGGTGGTCAGAAGATGTAAAAAAGGCCTCCTGGTGAAGTTTACAGTGCATTGTGTTAGCAGTTTGGGATGTCCCAGGTGCAGGATTTTCCAGAGCAATAAACATTCTACTAGTCTTTATATTATCTTCTGTACCCAGGGAGACAGAATGCCAGAACTAGGAGAGCAGTCAGGGAGAGAGGAAAACAGTTTCATCTGGGGCTGAGGGGAGGGGTGGGGGAGAGCCAGAAAGGGGAACAGGACAAATGGAGACTCATGTCCCTGAGGCAGCAGCATCCCTATGGGAAGAGGAAGAATGGAAGATGGGAAAGTCCAGGGTTAGAGAGTGATATAGGATAAGGCAGGTAGCTAGATTCAGGTCAGAAGCTGGAAGCCACACCACCCCCTCCCCATGTAATCTTATTCACCCACCTGTCAATCAGATGACCCCTGAATCCTTCCCCAGGATGTACTTCCCCTTACAGGGACCTAGGTGCAGTACCATACAATCGGTTCCTTTTCTAAACACCCAGAAGGTGTCTCTCTCTCTCTCTCTCTCTCTCTCTCTCTCTCTCTCTCTCTCTTTCTCCCCCCTCCCCACAGAGACCCAGAGCAAGCAGTGTATGGAAATCTCTCTTTTCCTTTCCTTGCCCACTATCCCTGAACAATGCCCATGTTCACCTTGTAAATAAACTTTATCACTTCTCACATTGTGTTAGTGCCTGTACTTAGAATTTTTCTCTAAGCAAGGGCCTAGAACCTGGAATAGGAATTTAGACCCCTCCACAACAAAAGGAGGTTCCAAGCCTTTCTCCTGCCTGAGGACCTGGAAAACAGGTTTGGAATGAGGAAAGGTGACCCTTGAGGAGGACAAAGCCTTGGATATAGGAGACCCCTGACCATTTGTCATTTCTCTGAGTAAAGTTATTAAGGCCCTGGAGAATTTTGAAAGCAAAAGTCCCAAATCCTTGGCCATTTCTTTGTTCTTGTCTCCTCCTTTAGGCCCAACCTGTGTAAGATTTTTTTAAGAGACAGGCCAGAAGAGAGTCAGGCAAAATGTGAGAAATTACAGAGCTCATGGATCTGGCAGAATGGGCCTGAAGGTTGGAGGGTCACTTTCTTACAGCATCCCCTAAGATGCCCCGTGCATCCAGAATCGTATCCCAGAGAGGAGCAGTCCAAACTTTAAAACAAGCATCTTTCCCCAAAAATAGGACAAACCCACCCCAAGTTAGACCTCCCAGAGGTCCTCTTGTTCCTGGAACAAAGAGAAGAGAGAGGTGGGACCAAAGTCTACCCTAGACCTCTTGGAGGCAGGGGACAATGGCCACTCTGTCCCTGCACACTTTGAGGAGACAAGAGCCAACCTCTTACCAATCTGATGGACTGAGAATCAGGCCCGATGTGGTATGTAGAGATGAGATCTGGCAAAGGGCTCTGGCTGTGAACTCGCTGGGAAACAAGAAAGTGCAAATGGTGATGAGGTATGACCAAGACAGTTTGCCACACAAAGAAGAAAGTTTGGAGGCAAGGGAAACGGCTATGGCTCTTACCCAGAGAATGAAGCAGCAACTGGTTTCTGAGGGACCATGCCCTTCCTCATGCAGGGCACCAAATGTAAAAAAAATGGGAGCAGAACAGAGAAGAGATAGAATACGAACTCACAGCCAAAACAAATTTATTCATGAAGAAAAATAAATTTGCAGAGGTGGCCCTCTGCCACATGCTCAATCTGTGTACATACTGGCAGTTGGCCACCTCTGTTCTCCCCTTCTCCTTATAGTGGAAAAATCTTCAAGGCTTTTCATATTTTTTCCCATTATATGCATTTCCATTGACTTGTTGAATACCTCTTGTACATTTCACTATTTATTTATTTACTTACTTTTATGAAGGAAAGGACCTATGACCTCATTCCTATGGGACCACATGGCATGTAAACTTCCTGGGATGAGTAGCAGAAGCCAGCTGATATAGGAGAAAGAGCGGAAGAAAGGAAGGTTGAATAGAGGAGAAATAAGAAATGAGGTATATGTATAGGGCCAATAAAGTAGTAAAGCGAAGAGTATAGTTACTTGAAGCTCTACTTTACCAAGAGAATGACAGAGCTGAGGTTATAGGCTACATAAAGTCAACAGTTCTGTTTTCTTCACCACTATATCCCCACATCAAGTATGGTGGCTGCCTCTAAGTCAACACTTAATATTTGAGAAGACATACATTATACTATGGTATGGTAGGAAAATTACAGGGTAGAAATGAGAAATATGCATCCTTGTATGCAATATTTTACCCAATTTCTATGTCAGTACTTCAAAAAGCTCATGGGAAATGAAATTAAAAGATAAATTATCATCCTTATTCATTGGTTTGACAAAGATACAAAACAAAGTTTGATGAAACTTGTTTGCAGCAATACCAGTACATAGGCACTTCTTTCTTTTCTTAGTTTTTTTTTTTACTTTTGTTTTTAATTTTTGCTCCCACATATAAGGAAGAACATGAAATATTTGTCTTTCTGTGTCTGACTTATACTACTGTATATTTAATGATCTGTGATCACTTTAAAGTTTGTTGTATGTGAGTGAATTGGATATCTTTTCATTTGATTATTATTTATAGCCCTTGCCTATATTCCTGCTTAAGTATGATCTTTTTAGTTTTTACTTGTTGAATTCTTTATTTAGAGGAACATTAAGCCTTTGATTATAATGTAAATTTAAAATATGTTACCTCAAAATTCAAAAGGAGCTGGCGTCACAGCTCACTAGGCTAATCCTCCGCCTGTGGTGCCAGCACACCAGGTTCTAGTCCTGGTAGGGGCGCCGGATTCTGTCCCAGTTGCTCCTCTTCCAGTCCAGCTCTCTGCTGTGGTCCGGGAAGGCAATGGAGGATGGCCCAAGTGCTTGGGCCCTGTACCCGCATGGGAGACCAGGAGAAGCACCTGGCTCCTGGCTTTGGATTGGCGCAGCGCACCGGCCGTAGCAGACATTTGGGGGGTGAACCAAGGAAAAGGAAGACCTTTCTCTCTGTCTCTCTCTCACTAACTCTGCCTGTCAAAAAATAAAAATCAATCAATCAATCAATCAATCAAAAGGAAGGAAGGATGGACAAGAAAGAAAGAGGAAGGGGGGATCAAAGGAGGGAGGAAAGCATAATTCTTAAAATTCTACCCATGAATTACACTAAACCTATTGTCTTTGTATTAATATTACTTCAATCTGAATATTGCTGAGATTGCGTTGTAGTAATTATCATGCATTCATGCATTTGCTGTCCTTACAATTTCTTTAAAAAAGATTACCAGTCAGATAAAATATATTTTAAAAGGATTAATTGACTTGGTTGCAAACATTTTCTGAAATCTATGAATAGTTTTTTCATGATATTCAATCCATGAGCTTTTTGAAAAACTTTCATGTGTATGACTTAGATATTTTTTGCATCAAAATAAACTTACTTTTAATTCCATTTTTCCCAAACTTTTAGAAGTACCTCCCTGTAACAAAACTGATCATACTGTTTCCTCAATAATAAGCTCACTGCTTCTTCATTCTTTTATACCAATTCTTTCTGCAACCAAGATTAAATTTGCACTGAGAGAACCTGGGTGGTGGGTAAAGCATCGATCTTTGTTGAAGTGTTGACTCCTTCATTTACCAGTACAATAGCTTTGAGGATGATCTTTTTTTTTAAGATTTATTTATTTATTTGAAAGTCAGTGTTACACAGAGAGAGCAGAGACAGGAATAGAGAAGTCTTCCATCCGCTGGTTCACCCTCCAACTGGCTGCAACGGCTGGAACTGCGCTGATCCAAAGCCAGGAGCCAGGAGCTTCTTCCGGGTCTTCCATGTGAGTGCAGGGGCCCAAGGACTTGGGCCATCTTCCACTGCTTTCCCAGGCCACAGCTGAGAGCTGGGTTAAGTGAGCAGCCAGCGCCCATACAGGATGCCAGCACTGCAGATTGTGGCTTTACCCACTACATCAAAGTGCCAGCCCCAAGGATGATCTTTCCCTTTCTAAGCCTCAGTAGCCTCACATATAACATGGAGATGACATCTACTCCAATACCAGGACAAAAAGATAATGTGTGTCCTCTGCTAAGCCCAATGACTGCTACCTGGTTAGGTTCTAACGAAACAATATTTTGTTTTCACACTTATCAATATTTTCTGCTACTACTCCTAAAATTTACCCCTAAATATTTGCAGTGTACTAATTTTCCATCCAACTATTAACTACAAGCATTGCTATATTAAAGAGCGAAAATGAACTGAAGCCATCCAGCTGCTAGATGACCCAGTTGATACTAGGGCCTGATGTTCTTAGAAAGATCAGGCGATGGAAAGAGAATAATTTGTGTTTACTAGAAGTTTGCATGAACTACTTGGGATGAGAAGTAGGAAGAGAAGAGCAAAAAATGGAGAAGCCTGCTCAAGTGACAACACAATGTCTTCATTAAGCTGCCTTAAGAGTTGGGTGTGTCTTGAAAGCCCACGACTTGTGGGAATGGCAGTTGGGTTCAGAGCTGGACAGCAGAGGAGCCTGCAGGCTGCCACCAGTGTCACACTGGTTCACTCCCCAATGGCTGCAAGAGCCATGGCTGGACCAGGCCAAAGACAGGAGTGTGGATCTCCATCTGGGTCTCCCTCATGGGTGGCAGTGACCCAAGAACTTGGACCATCTTCCACTGCTTTCCCAGTTGCATTAGAAGGGAGCTGAATTGGAAGAGGAGCATCCAGGATTGGACTGGCACTCATGGAATGCCAGCAAAACAGGCAATGGCATGACCTGCTGCTGCACAACCATCAGTGTTCATACCTCACCTTCTATTGGTCTTCTGTTTTCCTCCAGAACAACTTCTGTTAGCATCCCCATTCTCCACCCTGCCTTATTTTAGGTTACCTCCTTATGTTTAGAATAATTTCCCACCTTGACAACCCCCCAGCTTCATCATCATCATCATCATCATCATCATCATCATCAACTCGTGGGTTCTGAAACCCACTTCTGCTAGGAGCTTCCCTGTGCTGCTCATCCTGCCAGCTGCATTCTCCCTGGTTCACTCCGATTTATGTTGACCTGGCCAAATCAAAGTGCCAGCAGTTCTTCCCTCTCTTCTGAATCATCCTGTCTTGCTTGAAAAATAGTAACCCCCATCAAAACAATATTCCTAAACTCAATGTCAGAGCCCCTCACTCAGGTATCGGCAGATCTGCTGAATCAGCTTCCATAGTTCCTTCGGGTATTTTTTTCAAGTTTTCTAGAAGTTCTATGACCAAAAGCCCCCAGAAGGTGAAAAAGAAGGAAAGATATGTCTTTTTTTAAAACTTTTATTTAGAATATAAATTTCCAAAGTACAGCGTATGGATTATAATGGCTCCCCCCACCCCAATAACTTCCCTCCCACCCACAACCCTCTCTCCTTTCCCGCTCCCTCTCCCCTTTCATTCACATCAAGATTCATTTTCAATTCTCTTTATATACAGAAGATCAGTGTAGTATGTATTAAGTAAAGATTTCAACCGTTTGCCCTCCATAGCAACACAAAGTGAAAAATACTGTGGAGTGCTAGTTATAGCATTAAATCACAATGTACAGCACATTAAGGACAGAGATCCTACATGATATTTCTTAAAAATTGATTAATTTTCTATGCAATTTCCAATTTAACACCAAGGTTTTTTTTTCATTTTCAATTCTCTTTATATACAGAAGATTGATTCAATATATACTATGTAAAGATTTCATCAGTTTGCACCCACACAGAAACACAAGGTATAAAAATACTGTTTCAGTACTAGTTATAGCATTACTTCACATTGGAAAACACATTAAGGACAGATCCCTCATGAGACGTAAGTACACAGTGACTCCTGATGTTGATTTAACAATCTGACACTCTTGTTTATGGCGTCAGTAATCTCCCTAGGCTCTAGTCATGAGTTGCCGAGTCTATGGAAGCCTTTAGGGTTCGCCGACTTTGATCTTATTCTGACAGAGTCATAGTCAAAGTGGAAGTTCTCTCCTCCCTTCAGAGAAAGGTACCTCCTTCTTTGATGGCTCCGTTCTTTCCACTGGGATCTCACTCGCAGAGATCTTTCATTTAGGTCTTCTTTTTTTTCCAGAGTGTCTTGGCTTTCCATGCCTAAAATACTCTCATGGGCTCTTGAGCCAGATCCGAATGCCTTAAGGGCTGATTCTGAGGCCAGAGTGCTATTTAGGACATCTGCCATTCTATGAGTCTGCTGGGTATCTCGCTTCCCATGTTGGATCGTTCTCTCCCTTTTTGGTTCTATCAGTTAGTATTAGCAGACACTAGTCTTATCATTAAAGGATAAGAAAAGCCAGTGCACACATTGCATGGCTCATTTTGTGCTAGCAGCAAAAGGGCTGACTGTTCTTAAGATACAGAAATGAAAATATGGGTGATTTAATAAAAAAATTCTAAGTTTCACTGGTCTTATCTCCCATCTCTTTCATTTTCAGAGATATTTAGATGGGAGTTCACACAATAGTAGCAATCTGTCATCAGTTTGGTCCTCTAAATGCTTGAACTATCCAAAAGATTTTGCTGTTGCACTCTATCTTTAAGAAGAGTAATTAACTCCAGATAGTCCCAACATTTCTACTCATTCTATAACATGTGTGCAAAGTCCGAAGTGATATTTTTCTTACATTTGAATATATTATATGTTTATATATATTTAAATATATTATATATATATATATATATATATATATATATATAGTTAGTTAGTTAGGGAGATGGTTCTCAGACTGATTTTTATTCCATTTATCTTCATGAAAAAAGTCTCCACATTTTCATGGTTGTCTATAGTATTTTTTTCATGGAAACATTAGAAAGAGGGAGCCAATTATGCAAGACATTTAGTTTTGATTGCCTTAAAAACAAACTGCTGAGATTTTATAGGCTCACGCTAAAGGAAGAAAAATACTTACCACTTAAATCCAGATATCTTGTGACTTATGAACCACTAGACATAAAATCATTGAGTCTTCAGGGCAAGAAAGAACCTACAGCAGGAAGAAAGGAAACCAAGGCAGTCAATAATGAAGAATAAAAGAAAAACTCTCATTCCCAAATAGGCTCTTTTTAAATTTTACAATATTTGCTGCCTTAAATTTATTTGTGTTGGGTCTGCATCCACTAGATCAGGCTCTTCCTTATCCTCCTTTCTAGTGCTTCTCCAAGCCAAATTATCATTTAAGATTCATTATATCCCAGAGGATGGTAGGACTTAATTTTAAAAATTAAAATAATCATGCTTTTTGTTTAGCTGAACAAAAGCCACATGTTTAAATGCCTTCAGTAGCCAAATGGATGGCCCTTTATATGGCACAACTCCAGGGCATTTTTCGTTCATGCTGCATTCCAAATAAATGACAAGTAGGCAATAATAAATAAATGGAGCTGGAGAACCCAGTGGTACCATGGCAGAAATAGTAGAAGAGTAAAACAGCTGTGGACAGAACAGGAAGGGGCAGAAGAGTTTGTCATCAAATTGGAGGGTGCAAGACCCTGCAAATAAAGCAAATTCATATCTGCAAGATGAATGCTGGACAGCAAGTGGTGTGACTACAGGTTCATTTTAGAATTAGATTGCAAGGTACCAAGGCAGGCCTTTGGTGTCTTGGGTTAAGACTCAGCTTTAAACAAATGCATCCCAAATCTTCCCCCAATACTGGAGTGCCTGGAATCAAATCTTGACTCCACTTTCAATTATAGCTTCCTGCTTATATGCATCCTGGGAGGCAGCGAGAATGGCTCACGTGGCTGGGTCCCTGCCACCCAGTGGGAGATATGAATGGAATTCCCAGCTCCCTGAGAATTAGGAAGTAAACCAGTGGGTGGAATATCTTGGATTAGCTTATGTCAGGCTATAAACCACATTCAGCTCCCTCTGTTAACATCTCAGATTAGCATAATATATTTTTCACAATTAACATATCACACCCATATTCCCCTACAGTTTTAATCCAAACACTCTTAAAAGAAACTGAACACAGTTGGGTGGGAGGGATACACACATGAATCATTTGCAAGGTCTTCAAAAAGTTCATGGAAAAATGCATATTATGAAAAAACTATTCATTGATTCCATTTTTTGTACCAAAAATAAACTTATCTTCCCAAACTTTTTTTGAAGTATTCTCCTATTGTCTATCATCATAGGAATATGATGACAAATCTCTTTGTTTCCACAGAAAAACAAAAATTTTAGATACAAACGGAGTCATAAAATAACAAGATACTTTTTTGCATCTTCATCCAATCCATACCTGCTCAGTGACTGCTTGGTGAAATGTAATTTTGCACAATAAGTGAGCAAAGGGGCAGGTATTGTGGCTCAGGGAGTGAAGCAGCCACTTGGAATGCCTGCCTCTCCTATCAGAGGGCCTAGGATCAAATCCCACCTCCTCCTCAGATCCAGCTTCTTGCTAATGTGAACCCTGGGAGGCAGCAGATGATGACTCAAGTGCTTGAGTTCCTGCCACCCACATGGGAGACCCAGATGAGTCTTGGTCTCTGTATATGAGGAGTAAACTAGCAGATAAATTCATTCTCTCTCTCTCTCTCTCTCTCTCTCTCTCTCTCTCTCTCTCTCTCTCTTTTCAAATAACTAAAAAATGAAATAAGTTAACTTCCAAAAGAAGTTATTAAGGTAATCCATAAAGCTGCATTAACCCTTACCTACAAAAAGCTTACAGTTTAGAGAAGAAACAAGCACAAAGCTCTATAGGAAAAGGTGTGTAGAAATTCTATACAAGTGTTGTTTTTAAAATAGAGTAATGGGTACACAAAGAGGAAGAAATCTAGAGATAAAAGAAATACATTATTGAAAATGATCCTTGAAGACAGACCAGGACAAAGTCTTGTGAGAAAAAGTTGGTGGGCATATCGTGCCACACTTAGGGCATTGCATCAGTGAAGAAAGAGACAAGAAAAACTGTGACCAAATGTGGCCCTGTGGCTGGATCCCCTGGACCTTGTGGAGGAGCAGATGGGATGCTGTACTACGAGGAGGATAAGTAGAGCATTTCCCTACTGGCTACTTTTAGACATCTTCCCTTAGTCTACTTCTTCTCCCTCTCCACCTCCAGATTTTAAACCAGGCAACCAAGGGTTCATTCAGTCCATTGGAGTGTTTCCACTTTCTATTCACACCCCCATCCTTTACAGTCTTATCCACTATCCTTAGTCTGATGACTCCAAATTTATGTCTCCCAAGCATATTTTGAATTCCAGAGTTGTTTATTAAATTGTTTACATACCATCTACACTTATAAGCTTGATAGGCACCCTAAAATTAAGAGTACTGGGGCCAGCGCTGTGGCGTAGAATGTTAAGATTCTGCCTGCATTTCCAGTATCCCATATGTTTGAGTCCCAACTGCTTCACTTCCAACCCAGCTTCCTGCCAATGTGCCTGGGAAAACAGTAGAGGATGACCCAAGTGCTTGGGCCGCTGCTACCACATGTGAGACCTGGATGAAGCTACTGATTCCTGGCTCCTGGCTCCTGGTTTCAGCCTGACCCAGCCCTAGCCCCAGCCATTGCAGTCATTTGGGGAGTGAACCAGCAGATGGAAGATCTCTCTCTCTCTCTCTCTCTCTCTCTCTCTTTCTGCTTTTCAAAAAATAAATATTTTTTAAAAATTAAAATTATTATCTTAGTCTGATTGGGTTGCTATAACAGAATGCCCTAGACTGTGACTTATAAAGATTAGAGATATGTGTCTCACTGTTCTGAAAACTAGAAGCCCGAGATCAAAGAACCAGCATTTAATGCCTGGTGATAGCCCACTTTGTCTTGAATGGTGCTTTCTTGCTGGATCCGCACATAGTGAAAGCCATGAGGGTTCTCGCTGGAATTTCTTTCATAAAGGCACTAATCTCATTCATGATGGTTTCACCCTCATGACCTATTCACCTCCCAATGGAACCCTCTCCTAAATCTCATCATCACACTGGGGGTTAGTTTTCCAACATGTGATTGGGGAAAGAAAGAAGCATTCAGTCTGTAGCACGTACTAAAATGGGCTCACGGAATTCTCTGTCAAGCCTACTCCTCCAGCCTTCTCCACACTAGCTGGTTTCCTTCCACATGCTCAAGCCAGTAGCCTGCAAGTCACCATCGATGCGTTTCCTTCTCTCATGCCTACAATTATTAGAAAATCCCAACTTCACCTTCACATGTGACCACTTCTCGTTATATTTGCTGCTACTGCCTGGATGAACCGCGTCATCTCACCTGGATCCTTCAAAATCTTCCTAACAGTTCTCCCTGCTTCTCCTCTTGTTCTGCACACAGGATTTTCAACAAATAGCCAGAGTCATTCTATTAAAATACAAATCCAATCATGTCTTTCTCTACTCAGAATACCCCAGAGCAACAATCTCACTCTTAGGAAAGGCTCAAATCCTTGCAATGGCAGTGCACGCTCTCATTCCCTCAGCTTCAGCCAAGGTGGCCCCTTAGCTCCCAGTGGCTCCCACCTGGGAGCCCTGAACTCATCCTTGACTCTTCCTTGGAGGCTCTCCCTGTCTTCTGCCTTTTCCTCTATGCCCCACTATGTGGCCTATTCTGGCCACCCGTCTAGAATAGCACCTACTCCCCACCCTTAACAAGTCCACTTCTTTGATTTATTTTTTTCTCCTCAGCCCTCTCTGCTGACTAACATATGTAGCTTACATATTTATTTTGTTTATTCTCAGATCTTTCTGTGAGTTAAACTCCAAGAGGGCAGAGATGCCTGTGGAGCTGATTCACTGCTGAATCCCTAGTATCTAAGGCAACATCTCCTGAGTAATAGTAACTCAGGAAATGTTTGGTGGCTGAATGAATAAAGAAAGTCCTAAAGGATTGTCAGCAATTAGAAACCACTGAAGATGTTGGAATTGAATATTAAGAAGGAATAATGAGCATCAAATTTATGCCCAAACATTGTACTACTCCTTTGAGTCAGAGATGACATTTCAGGAGTAGTTGTTCAAAAACAAAAGATCAGAAAAGTCACGGAGATCATTCCCCCACGATAATTCCATTGCTGCTTATCTCCAACTTGATTTGGCCAAGTCTGCTTCGTCTTGTGGAAGACATTGGAGTAAAAAATTTACCTATGTTAAAATTCTGACTCTGATCATTATTGTCAACTTCACCTATAAAATGGAAGTTATAATTGAAATTATTTTTTATTGCTTGTAAGGATCAAAAGTAATTCTTAATATACATATATGGAATAGAAAAGATAACAGGTATTTTAACAAACCTTTGCTTTAATAATAAATTCAGGAAAGACAGACACCAGTCAGTCTCCCAAACTGCCTATATAGTCTATTCACTGAATTGTGTGTTAATTAACACCTAACATGTGACTAACATGCCCAGCAATATAGTGTACTGTACCATTCCTTCCACCATACTTCATTAATTTTTATATGACCCAGACTTTCAAATTCTCCAAGCATCATCTGGCTGCTCCATCGATGCCCAGTCTCTTTGAGTATAGCACATTCACAAAACACTCTTTTTGAATTAAACATTAATTCATTTTGATTCTGTATTCCCTCCCATAA
Organism: Sylvilagus floridanus; assembly: GCA_949820135.1. Taxonomy (NCBI): domain Eukaryota; kingdom Metazoa; phylum Chordata; class Mammalia; order Lagomorpha; family Leporidae; genus Sylvilagus; species Sylvilagus floridanus. The sequence continues at coordinate 86,653,559 of OX463225.1, read as the reverse complement.
AGAAGGATTTGAAAATTAATTTTAAAACAAAAGAGTTTGGGATTACTATATCCTATTCCAAATTACTCAAATAATTTCTTTGTTAGGCAAGAAAAACTAATCTACTGGTTCTCAAATGTTTTGATTTCAAGATCACTTCACTCTTAAGAATTATTGAGGACTCAGAGATTTTGTTCACTTGGGTCATGTCTATCAATATTTACAGCATTGGAGAGTAAAACAGGGAAAATTTAAAAACACAAGAACACACAGGGCAAATTCCATTAGTTGTAAGGGCAGTGATTTCACACATCATATAGCATCTGGAAAGTTCTGCTATGTGTCCATCACAAAATGCAAGTTGAAAAGGAAGTAACATCTTAACATGAGTACAGAAACAGTTTTCACCTAGCAAACCCTTGCAAGAGGGTTTTCAGAACATCTTGAGGTTCTTGGGCTACATTTTGAGACCAACTTGCTTATCATTGCTTAGTAACAAATCCAAATTCTTTCAGTCACTTCATACAGTGAAGATTTCTTTTCTGCTCATATGAAGTCCTTCAAGGTCTTTCTATCTAGGATCTATACCATGTAGAGAACATGGCTTTACCACAACAAGGCAAGAAACAGGTAGAAGATGCACCCAACTAGCTCATAACTTCTCAGATCCCAAAGTACACTAGATACTTTTACTCACAGTTTCTGGGCCAAAAGTACATTCAGTCCACTGAGCAGAACCCAGAGTGATGATGTTCAACCAGACAGTGAGCAACAGTGAAGTATAGACAAATTCAGTTCAATAAGAGGATAAAGAAGTGATTGGGTTCAGTCATGATATAGGACTTGTCTGACTTAGTGAGTACTTACTATAAATGAGCCAAAGCTACTTTTGTGGTCTCACTTAATCCTCCCAAAACTTCTGTGTTCAATACCATTATTATACCAAATTTTAAGGTGGGAAAACTGAGAGGCAGACAGGTTTAAATGATTTCCCCAGGGTTGTTCTGTTAGCACAGAGGGTAGGGGAAGCTGGGATTTGAGGTCAGATGTGTTCGTCTCTCAAGACTGTATTTCTAGTGACTCAGACTTACAGTACTTCTTCCCTGAGATATCTTTTCCTAGAGAAAATGCTTCATCTTCACAAAGATCTTTTGGAGGTTTCATCAGGTTGACCCTATCCCCTCAAACTGGGTAAGAAACATGTGACCGACCTGTCACAATCCAAAGCATCAGTATCAATAAGTGAATCAAATTAACTCTGAAGGCTGCCTTTGCTAAATCTCATTAACTGTATCTTTGAAATGTGAAAGCACGGAAGGTTAAGAGCCTGGAGTTCTGGGTTCTAGATGCATCTCTGCATGGGACAATCATGTCACTTCTTTGTTCACTATTTTCCCTGCTTTTATAGATGAGGAGACATGGGAAGCACAGAGACACAGGAATTAGATCTATAAAAGATTCTCTGAAACAGTGGGAATCATTGCTGCAACCTTGGGCATGTTACTTAGCTATAGGAAGCTACAGTTTAATGGTACAATGCGAATATTAGTGAGACAATTCAAATATTATGGAGGAAAGTAGTTCATGAGAAGCACCACTGTAAGTTCATGCACCAGGAGCATGTCCCCCAGTCCTACCATCCAACTCCTCTATCCTGCATTGATTAATGCATTTCAAATAGAACCCCAAGCTCTGTTCATGTACAAAACTTGTATGATTCTGTTCTAATCCTTTACTCAAATCAATTCATCTGTAACCCTTTCACCAGAGCATTTACCTTGCTAAATATAAGGAAACTCATTTAGATGCTGTTATTATATAATATGACTATGTAAAAACTTTATTTGATATAAGGTTTTATTCTTTCATACTTTTCATCAAATTGAAACACACATCAAGGCAGTTTCTTCTAAGATGAAAATGCATAAAATTTAGACTGACATAGTTTCATTTTAATTTGATTAGGTTGTCTGCTTCTTTCATTTATAAAACAAATCTGGGGTCTGCATAATACAGCATTTCAAAAGAGGCAGAATTCCAAGAATTGGTGTAAACTTTTTGCAAAGCTGTTTGGCAATATGTATCAAGAGCCTTAGGTTACTAAGAAATTCATCCTGAGCAAAGAAAAAAATTATAAATATAGAAAAGACTTTATATACAAGGATGTCTATGTAGGATAATGAAATTAGTTAAAATGTTATTGTGATCTAAATTATCTAGGAAATGACATTTGACCTATCAGTTAAGGTGCCTGTATCCTACGTGACACTACTTGGGTTTGATTACTGGTTCTGGCTCCTGATTTCAGCTTTCTGCTAATGCAGACTCTGGGAGGCAGTGGTGATGTCTCAAGTGGATGGGTTACTGCTACCCATTTGGGAGACCTGGATTGAGTCTTCAGCTCCTGGCTGTGATGCCAGTCCAGCCCTGGCCATTGAAGGAATTTAGGAAGCAAACCAAAGGATGGGAGCTCTGTGTGTGTGCATGTGTGTGTGTGTGTGTGTGTGTGTGTGTGTTTCTCTCTCCATCACAAATAATTGTTGTGAATGATATATAGGAAGATTGATAATTATCATTTGGGAGCGCCTTCAGCTGAAGAGAAAAATCTGACCATGTGACTTCAACAAAGAGAGCATTGTTCCTCCTGCTAGGTAACAACACCTGGTGTAGCTCAGTAATAATATCAGAACTCAAACTTGGGTCCTCACTGATGATTCATGCTGCTACGGACAACTCTTAGCTTTTTGTCTTGATGCTCATAGCCTCTTTAGAGCAGGATGACTGAAATTGTTTCAGTTACGTTTTCAGGTCAGGAACAAGGGGAAAATGGTGTTGTCAGAGATGTCTGTTCTTGCACTTGTCTCTTTCCTCAGGAAGTAAAATATCTTTCTCAAAAGTCCCCAAGCAGACTTCCCTTTGTGTCTCGTGGTTCAGAGATCCATTTCATGGGCAGCCCTAGCTTTCAGGGAGATTGAGAAAGTGATTATTTGGCTTTCTCCTCCATCATAGAAGCAACGAGAGAAGAAGACAGCAGACAGTCAGTAGTATGCAAGGCAGTAATTGAAGGCCAGTGATGGGGAAGAAGCATAAGAAGAAAGAGCTTGAGGCAACCGTATTGAGACATGACCATGGGTTTGGAAGGGTGGCTTTACAATCCTGTCCAGCCACATGGTCAGTGTAAGCTTTATCCCAAGGTTGGATGTTGGAGCACAGACTGCCTGAGGGAATGTATAATTTCAGACTGATCACTGAAGCTTATAAAAGGCTGCTCCTGGTGACCAGAAGGTTCTTTACATCCTTTTCCATTACACAGCCCATTTTATGTATATATATACATATATATATACATACACATACATGCATATACATATTAAAAATTTTTTTTTACTTTATTTGAAAGGCAGAGTTACAGAGAGAGAAGGAGAGTTGGGGGGCGGGGGAGATCTTCCACCGCTGATTCATTCCCCAATTGACCACAATGGACAGGGCCTGGCCAGGCTGAAGCCAGGATCCAGGAGCTCCTTCCTGGTCTCCCATGTGGGTTCAGGAGCCCAAGCACTTGGATCATCCTCTGCTGCTTTCCCAGGTGCATTAGCAGGGAGCTGGATCTGAAGTGAAGCAGTTGGGTCTTGAAACAGTCCAGATATGGATGCCAGCGCTGCAGGTGGTACCTTTGTCCACTATGCCACAATGCCACCCCCAACAGCCCATTATATTTTTTCAACTTCTATTTAATAAATACATTTCCAAAGTACAACTTTTGAATTATAGCAGCTTCCCTCCCCACCAATAACCTCTCTCCCACCCGCAACTATCCCATCTCCCACTCCCTCTCCCATCCCATTCTTCATCAAGATCAACTTAGTATATACTAAGTAAAAATTTCAACAGACTATACCCACACAGACATACAAAATATAGAGTACTGTTTTAGTAGTAGTTTTACCATTAATTTGCATAGTACAACACATTAAGGACAGAGAACCTACATGGGGAGCAGGTGCACAGTGACTCCCGTTGTTGATTTAACAATTGACACTATTTAATCTCTCCAGTCTGTGAGGTGCCCCAGAAGTGCCAGATGATGTAACATGGCCATGAGGATTATGAATGGAACTTGTCCGACTTGAATTTAACTCCTATCTCATCCACCTACCAACTATGTGACCTTGAGCTAACTGAGAACTTCTCTGTACCTTAGTTTTTACATATTTAAAAAGGAAAATGAATATATCAATAATAATAATCTGTATAGTATTTATTAGTATTATTAGTAATAGCATATTTAAAAGCATCTTACTCTTTTGTTGAGGACAAATACAGTAAAGAATAGAAAGCACATAGCTGCTTATTACAAGTCAACTGATCGTACTGGAGACACATATTAGTTCATCAGAAGTCAAAGAAACATTTAGAACATTCTAGGTAGAAATAATACCAAGTAGTACAAAGATTAGCAGATAATGAAATGCTTGAGACGATATTGCTTGTCAGGAAATGTTTTACTTGAGTTACCTCACATGATTCCCACAGTTATTGTAGTAGAGCATTAGTGAAGATTCATTAGGTTATGCTGTGGTTACAAAAACGTCTTCAAATCTCCTTGGCTTAATACAGCAAAACTGTATTTCTCACTCACGCAAAATTGCACAGTAGGCCTGAACATTTATAGCAGCACTCAAAAATGTTTTCATCACATGCAGCCATGACCACTGAGGCAGAGTGGAATAACCAACCATGTTTCTAGAGGCAATAAACTTGATGTTTTCTTCTCTGCGTTTGTGCTGGCCATGCCAAACTCTGAGCAGCCGAATAGTAAGCTTGAATCCCTCTGCCTTGGCTTCTGCTTCCCTTAGTTCCTTAGAGTTGCTGTAAAAAAATAACATAAGTTGGACAATTTATAATCAACAGAAATTTGCTTCTCACAGTTCTGGAAGAATCAAAGTGCCAGTGTGGTTGAATCCTGGTAACAGCCTGTTTCCTGGTTCATAGATGGCTGTCTTCTTACTACATCCTGCCCAGGGAGAAAAGCCTCCTATACAAGGCACTTTTCCACTTGTAAAGGCCCTACCCTCCTATCATAATCAGTCTCTAAAGCCTCACCTTCTAATATGATCACCCTAATGTTGAGGCTATCAACATATGAATTTAGGGGAAATGCAAACATTCAGACCACAACTGTCCTCAGGAGGACCCCTCCTTCCCAGAGGCACAATTTCCAATATAAACTAAACAGTCCAGCATTATCCTGCATTATCAGGCTCTCAGATGCTGCGTCACCACCTGCCTGTCCCAATCATCCTAGGACCAGGAGTCAGGCAAACAGGGATAGGCTCTGTGCCTTACAGCCTGCTGAAATCACTGAGTGGACACCCCAAGCCTGTCAACCATGCCCCAACCCATCCCTTCCTGCAGTGTTTCCCATGTGCCCCTCCCATGGCATGGACAGACCCTTCCTCCAGGGAACTGGGAGTAATAAATGACCTTTCCCATAGCAACCATTTCTTGACCAGCTGACCTATGATACTTCCGACGCTTTATCAATGCACCATATTTTAAATCTCATAGTGATTTAAATATAAAGAAGAAAGACATGAAGAGTCATGCCTCATCCTTTTAATGCTTCCTCCCAGACAAGCTCATGACCATCTGCACAGCGTTGAGAAAGTGAAGTCTTCTTCATGCGTTCTCAGCAGGAAATGATTGAACAAGCTTGGAGCCTGTTATGGGTTCATTTTTAGCCAATTTAGGAATAACAATGGTTGAGATGGCACACATGGACGGGGAGGTGACAATGGGTACACATCTGACCCAAGGCAACTTAGAGGCCCACATTTAACAAATGGGCAAGCTAACTATGCATTGGTCACTTACCTGTTTTATTAGATTCTTCAAGACTTACTTTTGGACCAGAGAAGCCACAAAATCCATGCATTCTCTGTGACCTACTTTAAAATATTTCCATTATACTTTTAAAATTAAACAAAAAATTGTGCTGCCTTTCCTTTTATGAATTCCTAGGAACCTAGTAGTCTTCCATGAGCTTTCAAAAATAATTGCAAGCTGGCCTGTACTCCCTCCATTCTCTTCCTTTGTGCTCTGCAGTGATTTTCCAACTCTGGATATTCTGAAACACATTGCTTCTCAGAGCTGTCTCTCCTCATTGACTATTATTACTGTAAGTATTCTTTTTGCTATTACCCTGTGTCACCAAGTCTGCATCGTCAGGCAGGCCAAACCTGCCTTCCTTTTCCTCTAATTTCCTATTTGCTTTTCCCTATTAAAAGTCAATCTGCCTTTTCCATTTGTCATCCTTTTTTTTCCTTTCTGACATACTTTCAAAATGTTATTTTTCTCTCACGACTTCCCCCCCTTTACCAATAGCATCTATTTTATGGCCCTGTCTTTCCTAAATTTGTCCTTCCATGTTTTGCTTACTTTTCTGGCACAGTAATTTTTCATGATCATCTTTTCTATGATCCATTTTCAATTTTTTGTATATTTTAGAACTTCACCCCTGCCCCTAGTTAAGTTTCTGTTAGAAATTATGATAACATTAAGTCATTAAAATCTGTATCACTTAGCTGTGTCATTTTACTGCCACCATGTCAGAGACCTTTAGAAATAACAGTATAATGGAAAATTACTCTCACACATGCAATAAAAAAGAGAGGGGGGAAGTGACAGGAAGAGAAAACAGGCTGAATATAAAAGTAAATTATGGAAGAGCCACACAAAGTGAGCAGAAGAATCAACATTGCTTCAACATGGATGGTCAGTCAAAAAAAAAAATGGAAAGAAAGAAGGGAAGATAAGGGAGGCAGAAAATATTCCCATTTCCTTTTCCTCCTGACTTTTGGAACATTCTTAGTGAGAGTAGTGGGAGCAAAATAGGAAGATGTAGTCACAGCTGTAGTCTGTGCAACATATGCTAAGAAAGGAAGCAGTGGGATGAGATGGTGATTGTAGCCATGTTTTGTGAATGTACTTTTTCTCTTTGTCAGTTCCTTGAAAGACTAAAAAAATCCAAAATTATATTTCTTTGCATGGAACAGCATATAGATTTGATCACAAGGGATCTGAGGACTTATTTGGCTTATATTTGTATTACATGTAAACTTAAACAAGTCACTCTCCTCCCTCAGATGAGATCGGGTGCGTTCAGGGTGGTATGGCTGTAGACACTCTCCTCCCTCAGAAACAATTTGCTCATCTTGAGAATCAGACAATGAAATGACAGGTGAAGACTCTGGAAAGTGTTTAGTTACTTAATCCACAGAAGGTGCAAGGGTCTAGAGGTTGATATCCCAGTACAGATAGCTCTTTCAACAGAGCCAATGGACTGAGCTCACTGGCCAGACCATTTGGATTGGTTGGAAATTGGGGTATAAGTGGTGTTACAAAGTCCTACTATTGACCCTGCTGCTGATAATCCTGACAAACTATTACCTGAGCAGAGTGAATGGTTCAGGTAACTGCACAGGGAACTATAATGAACCATTAAGTTGAGAAACCATGGAGAAAACCATGTAAACCGATTCCTAGCTGAGAGGGCCATGCATAATACAATAGAAATGTTTATTAGAGTGGTATCATCTCTGAATGTCGTTGGATTCCACATTCAGAGCAAGAAAGCCCAGGACCCAGACATTTATTTGGAATTACTGGATGGAGCTCTGTCCAGAGCAAGATATGTGCTGTGCAGTAGGTGGAGTCCTGAGCCCCTTTATCTGATACCACAGAGTTGGAGAATCAAATCATAACAGCAAACTGGAGCCCCTTGTATGACTTCTGGAAAAAACTCAGTAAGTCAATCAAGCTGAAATGAGAGCTATTGCATGCCCTTAACAATCAAAATGACCTAAGTGTCAACAAGCTAATCAGCACTGTGAATTTTAGCCTTCCTCACAAGAGAGCAGCTTTGACTTCTCACCACTCCTCTGCAGCCACCCAGAGCAGATGTCCCTATAAGACCCCTCCCCAACTTAGCCTTTGCCTCTGGCCTGCATTCTGGGGAAACTACTTAGGCAGTTCAGGAGCACTGCTACTCAGGCTCAAAACCACTGCAGAGAGACAGGTGGATTTTGCCCTAAACTGAGAAAAACATCTTGTTCTAAAGTTGACATTAAACTGCAAATTGTCTGAGAGGCTTGAAGACAAGCTCCTGATACCCACTGGCATGTTAAGCAGCCAGCAGAAGAGTTCTCCACTGTAAGTTAACTCCTTCAAACCCAGAATAATCTTGACTGAAGCCAAGATTTGCAGTCCTTACAATAGAACTATGCCTGTCAGGAGGATGATACTCTAAAAAGTTCATGGAAAATGGAATTAAAAGATAAGTTGATTCCAATGTAAAAAATGTTTTTTAAACCCATGTATATGAAGGATCTTCTAAATCTTTATGGCAAGTGTGTATTATAAACAACTATGCATGGATTTAACATTTTTTTGCATCAAAATAAACTTACCTTGTAAGTCCATTATTTTTCCACAAATTTCTTGAAGTCACCCACATATCTTACCATTCTTTTTCGTAACAGTAAAGGGATTTCAGGAGCCAAGAATCAAACCTTCTTTAGAATGTCCAACTCAGACAGGCATTACTGCTACCAAGAGTACAACTTCAAGTACAAAAATTCTTACCGAATTGTCAATAAGAAACAGCAACTTGGGAAGCATCTCCAGTTGTCTAAAATCAGATCAAGGAAATGGCCTTAGCGAATGGCCACAAAGTATCCAGCCACGTCCAACCATATTTTTATTCAACTTACTGAATATATAGTATATTACAGTCACCCCCTCAGTGTTTGAGGTACAGCAATGAACATTAAGAAACAACATACATAATAGCAATAAACACACCAAAAATTAAATTTTGTAATATGTTTAAAAAGTGCTGTTTCAGAAGAATGAAAAATTAGAGTGAGACAAAGCAATGTGATTGAGAGGGCAGGCAGAAACATTAATAGTTTTAAGCTGAGACTTTTAATGAATAAAAAAGAAAGAGAATTCACTCTATCCAACATGTCTTTCAAGCCTGATATTTGATTTGGAATTATAAAGAGGTTCACTTATACTTGTGTGACAGACATGTAGGTCCTGGATCCATGGTAAAAAGCACCTGAGAATTGTAGTGGTAGCATGACCAGCCCTTTGCTACAGACAGTGGCTGTTTCTCTAACATCCATCCGTGCTTTTTGTGTTAATTTCCCCACATATTATTTTGATATCCTTATTTTTTTTTTAAATGTTAACCCACTTCGCCACAGCGTCGGCCCCTGATATCCTTACCTCTGGCATGCAGTCCATTTTCACGCTTAGGAAGACCAGACTCTACCTTACCCAGGAGGCAACATGTGACTCAGTCCAACGCCAGTCAATACAATCCTAGATCCTGCCCAATTACAGACTATTGATGTGAAGATGCTATTGATAGAGATTTCTGGAAAATATCCTCCTTTTATTGCTCTTCTGTGATATGACCTGGGTAACTACCTCAGACATTTTGCTGCAGAATAGAAGCTGGCCTGGGGACTATGTCAACACACAGAGGTCAGAGGTAGGAAACCCCAAGAGAACAGTCCGAGAGTCCAGGTAAGGGTCTGCCTCCAGACCTTTGTGAGAGACAAAAGTCAATAAATCCTCAGCTTGTACAGGCCAATAGAAGTTACATTTTCTGTTTTCTTGTGACCAAAAAGTATTTTAACTAATAAACCAGACAGAAGGATGCTGTGGACAGGAGGCCGTGTGAAATGCCTTATTTCAGCAATTCTACCATAAAGTTAATTTCCCTTTATTAAAGACACAATGGTAAATTGAATCAACACTTTTTGTGAATCAAAGAGAAGGAAATTCTTAAATCAGTGAAAAAGATACTTCCAGAAAACTAAAAATAGTAGAACATATTGAATTAGAAATGAAAGGTACAGATGTTAAGGCAGGCTCAGGAGGATCAATTCTAAGGTAATTTAGGGGAAGGAAATGACAGACACTCTCAACCTCCAGCACAGTGAATTGTTTCTCGATTCTGTCTTAATGAAAATATTACACATTCTCTTTTCTCTTCGGTAATACAGTCAATGGATTTTCTTACCCTGTTTTTTTGCTTTCACTTTTTGCATAGATTTTGTGTTTTTGTTTTTAATAAAAGTGGAAGTGTTTCTGAGAATTTCTATTGCAACAGCAGGGCTTGAACTTCAGGTCAGCTGAAAGGAAGAGTGTGTGCTGTTTCCATGGAAACCATAGCAGTATAATGTCAGGTACTAAGAGACATCAAGAATGAAGGGATAAAATCCCTGCATCATTTTAATAAACACGTCCTACTTACCGTTATTTAACCACAGTCTGCATACGTATGCTCTGTCCCCTAATAGCCACTCTTCATAAATTTCTTTTGACCACATCCAACCTTTCTCGGTTGGTCCTGACTAGGCTGCTAAGTAAATAAAGATGAAAACAATGCCCTTCATTAAAGTATTATAAATGCTTTACTAGTCTGAAAATTCAATATATGTATATATGTTTTAATTAGAAATCAATAAAACAGGGACTCAATCATAAGGGTTCATTTAAACTCATAGAGACAGGCAGATAAATTAAGAATCAAGGCTTACATTTTGTCCTTTTTCCTCATCTTATGCTACGGGCCCCACTCTTGGTTATTCCTGGAAGAAAAAAATAAACTATTTTTTTTTACCCTAGCCCCCTTACATACCGATGTCTCGCCCCTTAAGTGTCTATTCCAGCAGAGGCATCTTTGTGGTAGCAAAAAATTTCCACCAGCCTCCAGTCTCTCAGGCAGCAAAGGGTGGAGCCAAATGCTTCCCTCCTCCATCTTAGGGAAATCAGTGAGACCCTTTCTAGGGGGCAACATTGTGAAGGCTGGCGGCACTTGAACTTTCCTTGTCTTCACTCCCTCCAGCTCAGGGATCCCTTTCCAATTGTTTTCTCCATACATCTATTAGGAATCAAGAGGGAAAGTGAAAGAAGGAAGAAGGGAAGGGAAAAAGAAGGAAAGAACAGAGGGGAGAAAAGAAGTGGGACAGCACTGTCAATAAATTCTAAGGAAAACTCCAATTTTCCCACTCCAAAAACCCTGAAAGAAACACTGGTTTGGAGGAATGATTTGTGTGTAGCTCTATGAAACATCTCTGTATTTGCCTCTCAAACTCAATTTAAGGTGAATGTAGCAAACAGCAAGCATACTGAAATAATGCTAGGTTAGTGTGCCAGTGAGTAGAACTCAGGGAGACTATCCTCCCTATTCTGTGACCTAAGAAATTAAAAACCTTAAAGGGGAAATAAGCCATTTCTCCCTTCAGCACAGGATAATTAGAAGAGAAAGTGGTAGATCCCTGCTAATGTCAGTGATGTTACAAGGTTGCCCAGGAAAGGCTGTCATGGCCAGAGGGCTGATGACCTATGATAACCAGGGAGCAACAACAGAATGAGAGACTGGTGTACCTGAAAAGAGTAGGGAGGAGGGGAACTATATAGTAGCAGATAAGATAATAACAATTATTTGGGCTCTATAAGAATGCTCAGGGATGCCTGAACAGTAAAGAAGGATGCTTGGAACTGAGAACCAGCAAGTCCATGATTAATGACTATGAATTAGAGATTGGAGGTTGCATCTCCTTTTCTTGTATGTATTCTTATTGAAATAACTCAGCAAAAATCAGTAGGCTCATCACCAAATCATCTCTAATTCCAAGAGAGCCAAAAGACTGAGAAGTACAATCCCATTCTCAGGAGTCAATATTCAAAATGCTAGCAGAATACCTTGCCTGTTCTAGTCAACACTCACCTGAAATTAATTGCCCAAAATTTTAGATTCATATCTGGAATAAAAATACCAAAACCACAAAACCCTTTGTACAAGCAAAATCCCAAAGGATGATTGAAATAACATGAAATAATCTCACAACTCAAAAAGTAGACAGTCTGTATTTTATATAATTGCCTGATTCTGGATTCAATTTTCATATATAGATAGAAACAACCTTTTGGATTTTAGTAGCTGTTACATCAAGGCATCATTTATTGTCAACCAGTTCAGACATCAATAACCTGGGCCTTTGGTCTTCAAGGGGGTCTAATAGTTAGGACTACATAGATGACCTTCAGATATGTTTCCTTCCCCATCCTGCATAGGCTTGAAAGGGGCAACTGCAGAATATGTTCACCACTCCTCAACTTGAAAAGGAGAAAAGACAATATCCCACGAGATAGAGCCAGCTAGTTGACTGTAGTAGCATGTCTTTTAAATGCCAAGACTTCAGTTGGCTTGTTGATTTATCATGATCTCAAATCTGATTTACCCCAGACCAGATAGCATGAATTCATGCATAGACTTTTCTATATCAAGTAGAGATTTGTGGGAGAAAAGGATTCAATATCAATGACTACAAAACAAGAGAATGTTAAATAATTATTGCAAAAGAAGCAGGATGAGACAGACCTCCTGATGTCTATGAGTCTTAGGGAGTGGAAAAAGTAAGAGAAAATACAATCTGTATTACAGCCCTGCAGCTATTCATAAAGTTCAATCTTAAAGATAATACAGAGAGGATCTAGTACAGGTGTGACCAAATATTGATAAGGGACATGTCATATTCAGTCTCTAAAATTTACAATGAATAAATGAAGCCCTCTAAAATTTACAATGAATAAATGAAGCCCTCTGAATAGATTTCCTCGAGGTATGCATTATCACATTTACCACAGGACTTTAGAGTCCAGCTCTACTCACAGTCATCATTTATTACATGCCTTTGAAATTATTTGTCACACTCTCAAGAAAACCAGGAGACTGAGCCCTATTTTTCTTAAGGAACTGCTCAAGATCACAGAGTGATAAAAGCAAGGAAGCATGTGTTTCTGGAGGTGAGTTTGGAGATTGTTGGAAGCAGGACCCATCCAAAGTCTCCTTATCTACAGATGACAGAAGTCAACTGAAGTCAACTAAAGTTGAAGAAGGGAAGTCACAGCCAAGAGAAGAACTCCTTTTCATTTTTTTTTCTTGGTCATTCTTCCTCTAAGATTCCCTAAGCTTCTTCACACCAATTACTAGAGCGTATCAAAATTAAATAAGTTTGTCATAGGCTCCAGCAGGAATTTTGTTGGTAACATTGGTCCTCCTTGTTTTCCAAAGGACTGTTTTTTAGTTCCAGATTTGGCCACTCACCTCTGCACTTTTGTTTCTTATGGATATCAGTGGAGACTTAGTGTAATGAAATCTTATTTTTAGCGATGTCATTATATTTGTTTTTACAACCCACTTTCCCCCAATACAGGAAATTTTCTGGATCATAGATCATCTTATAGATTTCCAAATGAAAGATGAAATAAAAAACTAGCTTGAAAGAAATTTTATCATAGGTACAACCTTAATGGGATTTGCACTTCTGACCTCTGAAATATGAATCTGAAACTTGGCTTATCAGACACACTATTATTTCTTTTTCTCTAAAGGCCTGTCTACATACTGAAGTCAGCTGTCTGATTGCTCTTTCAGAGGGTTCTGTGAGGTCAACAAAACCTGAGATTACAAATAAAAAATTAATTTAAGAAATCAAATAACAAGTATTGCTAGGGTCAGAACAAATTCCTCCTTCAGTGGTCAGGTCTATATGCAGGGCAAATGCCATGCAAAGCAGCTGCTCTTTACTATTAATTCGGGTGTCAGGTGTGTGTGCACGTGTGTGTGTGTGTGTGTGTGTGTGTGTGTGAGTGAGAGAGAGAAAGAGAGGACTGGATTTAAAAATGGGGAGATGGGTCTACTTACCTGAAAATTGTACCATTAATAAGTCATTCTTTAGAAAAAGTCAGCTTTTGGAGGAATATGCAATAATGGAAAAGCAGAATAAAACAAACTTTTATAAATGTTTAAATGGTTCACCGTTTTAGGGCAATGACTGGTCTCTCTCACCTCAGAGGTTAGCTGGCTTCCAAAGGAACCATGTCCCTGTTACCGCTCCATAAGATATTTAGAAAAAAAAATCCAAGGTTAAAACTTAAATTAATACTGAATCAGAGAAGACAGAGGTCCTTAAGAAGGACAAAGCCGGCGCCTCAGCTCAATAGGCTAAACCTCTGCCGGTGGCGCCGGCACCCCAGGTTCTAGTCCCAGTCGGGGTGCCGGATTCTGTCCCGGTTGCTCCTCTTCCAGTCTAGCTCTCTGCTGTGGCCCCAGGAAGGCAGTGGAGGATGGCCCAAGTCCTTGGGCCCTGCACCCCATGGGAGACCAGGAGAAGCACCTGGCTCCTGCCTTCGGATCAGCGCGGTGCGCCAGCCGCAGCTCGCCAGCCACAGCGGCCATTGAGGGGTGAACCAACAGAAAAGGAAGACCTTTCTTTCTGTTTCCCTCTCTCACTGTCCACTCTGGCTGTCAAAAAAACAAACAAAAGAAGGACAAACAAGTCACTCTTCTGAGCTCCAGACCTCCGTGGTGCCCATGGCCCACTTCATCAGCACACTCGCAGGCATCGGCATGTCCTAATTCTTCATCACATGTCATTATTAATGGAAACTCAAATGACAAGCCAAACTTACACTTGAAACTGCTTGGAGCTTCCCTCCACAAGCATATTTTTAAGTAGGTGAAGTAACCTATAAAGGCCATGTTTTCATTTTCTTTAATGAATGCATTGCTTAAAGATCCTCATGACAGCACATAATTTAATCACAAATGTAAAATTATTCTTACAAGAGTTTTCAAAACAATGACTCACAATCAAAAAAAAAAAAAACCTACAAAAGAGGTGCTAGCGCAGAGTGGGGAGCAACAGTTACACAGTTGCCCTGTACCTCCTCCACAGACAGGGCCATGGCAGAAGCAAGCAGGTGGCTAAAGTTCTTGCAGATTTTCTACTGATTTCAGTTCCCATATTGAGTATCTGCCCACTTTGTGGTAAACATCAGCAAGAAGACACCAGTTGGGATTAGGGTTTGACTCTTACAGTATTTTGAATCATATGCCAATTTTATTTGTGGCACTTTGAGTCAGCCTCAGAAACTTATCACCCCTGTCTTTGAAATGCCTAGCATTAAAGTCTTGCTTCTAAATGCACTCTTGGTTTTTCATTTATATTATTGTTATGATTTAAAATTTGTGATTTGCTTTTCAAAGATTCAGGGATTAATTTCTGTCACTGCAGACACCAGGTTCTAGCCCTGCCATGCTCCAGTCATATGACCTTGGGACAATAATCGCCTCTGTAAAGCTTCAGTTGACTGGCCTGAAAATACAATTGGTAAAACAAACCCATTCTTAGGAAGCTTCAATCTTTAATAAAATGGAGGCTCTTATTTCCCAGCAATTCCTTCTCCAAAGATGACTTTTCAGCTATTGCTAGCTCTTTAATGTTGTTTTTGGCCAAGCTTCAGGTTGAGCCTTTCTCTTCTCCCTCTTGCATTCTCCCAACTCAGGAACAGTGATTTTAAAAAATGCAGTTTTATCCTGGCCACCTGCCCATTGTCTCACCAAATTTCCAATGGCACTAGTTCTTCTCTTGCCCCTGGAATACTATTCCAACTCTTCATTTATTACACTTAGGTAATAAAACGTCCTGAAGTTGCTTAAATAGGAAAACTGTCATATCTGTAATTAAAATGTCCAATACTAAGATTTAATTCTCCAAACTCAATTCAGCGTTGAGGTTTCTTACTCTCTTGGCTGAGACTTACTGCACCAGGAGGCCATGGTCAGCTTTTTCTCTCTTCCCCTCTGTTGCTCCTACTCCTCATCTCCCGTCTTACAGCTCAGAATTCTGCAGTCACTGAGAGGCTTGAAGGCTGGCTCTCTATTGACTGGCATAGAGTATCAGAATGACTGAGGGGCAGCCATGGCCCTCACACCTTTGATTCTGCCCGATATCCAGAATGCAACATGACCCAAGTCCCAACCCAAACTCATTGCCTTGCCCCACCCTCAAAATGCTCCCTTTAACATATTTTCACTCGTTTGTATTCTTCTTTGTATCACCATCTACCACTTAGGCAACCTGATAAATCTTGAGTCATGAGTGTAGCAACCTACAGAGATAGAGGGATACATGCCAGATGGGAAGGTGCTTGATTTTTGTGAGTGTTGTTTCTATCCTGTCTCAGAAGTATAAATCAAAGCAGATTGGCTGGGATCAAGCAGGTTGTTTCAATTTCCCTGTCTCTGAAAGTCCTCTTCTCACAGTGAAGGCAGAGGAGGCTGAGAGGTGTGGGGACAGAAGAGAGGGTGGGCAGTCTCTTGAGGATTCATATTCACACTGGAATATACAGAGCAGAAAGAGACAAGACCGTCCCTCTGGGTACCAAAATGGCTGGGCAACAGAGGCTGTCATTGGCATAATGTTATTCCTGTCCATTGCCTATTCGTGTCCATTTGATAGACTTAGGTTCACAGCAAATGGTTCCATAGACCTCCTCCATCATAGCCCTCCACACTGACGAAACCTCTGAAGGCTGGCACCGCGGCTCAATAGGCTAATCCTCCGCCTTGTGGCGCTGGCACACTGGGTTCTAGTCCCGGTCGGGACGCCGGATTCTGTCCCGGTTGCCCCTCTTCCAGGCCAGCTCTCTGCTGTGGCCTGGGAGTGCAGTGGAGGATGGCCCAAGTGCTTGGGCCCTGCACCCTATGGGAGACCAGGAGAAGCACCTGCCTTCGGACCAGCGGCGGCCATTGGAGGGTGAACCAACGGCAAAGGAAGACCTTTCTCTCTGTCTCTCTCTCACTGTCCACTCTGCCTGTCAAAAAAAAAAAAGAAAAAGAAAAAGAAAAAAGAAACCCTCTGAATGTGACACTCAAGAAGCTAACATGATGAGAAAAGCAACCTTGGTTCCTCCCGGGAGGGCATCCTGGCATTTCTCAGAAAATGTTCTACATTCTGCCAATGTGAATGATAACTGTTGAATTTCCCAGTGCCCAGGAAGGAAAAAATATCAATGAACATTCAAACATCTCCCACTTCTCCTTCCTCGTTCAGTTTCTCTATGGCTGTGTAAATGCCTCATTTTTAACAGAAATATGACAAATACAACAATGGCATCATTTTGCAGGGACACGAAAGCACACTTTTAAAATGCATTTCATTTCAAAGCTACTCCAATTGGAGCAATTGGAGTCTTTATTCTCCACCTTTCCAGAAGCAGCCTCTGCTTCTGAAAGCCACTGAGAGAGTTGAGGGATGTGGGTAGCATCTGCCAGGGACAGGATTCTGCCTCCCAAGTCTTTAGTAATTCACAGGTTGTAAACGTACTTGGTTCTGTGTCTGTGCATTTACACCAGGAATTCGTAAATGGGCATTTGTAACTTTCAAATGGCTCAGTTACTACCACTCCATTGCTTCTGCAGTCACAAGTGCCAACATCAGATTTCTTACCATATCATTATTGATAGGTACAGCTCAAGAAAAATTTTTAGTGCTTCCTTTTTTTTAGAATATAAGAAATAAGAAAGCAGTTATGTTCTATAGATATAAATTATGTAAATAAAAGTTATTTTATACCATAAAAAAAGAATATAAGAAATAAGCACCATTTTGCTTACTTTCCCACAAATCAATCTTAAATAAATATATCCCTTACAAATGTATATTTTCAGGCTATTTTAAATTACTCTGAAATATTTCTTTTTTAATGGACATATTTACTTTACATAACACACAGTTTTATATCAGTTTTGTATGCGATTTGGTGAAGCTGACATCTATGAGCAAAATACTACACAGGAATTGCTTATGGCTATCCTTTGACCAAATATCTACTACATACAACCTAAAGTATCATAGGATTATAGCTTTAACTGCTAGTTTCTATTTCTAAAATATCCCAGGGCAGAAAGACAAGCTGACCTAATCAGGAGGTCATTTGAATAGATTTTATAGTGCAAGGCACAGCTAATGCCTGGTTGACATTCCAACCCAGAGAATTTTTTTCATCTGTGATTAATGGACTTGACATCCATTTTCTCACTGCTTTTGCTAAACATGTAGTTCAGAATTTATTGTTAAATACCACTGAGATCACAGGAAGCTAAACTCTTATGATGGAAAATATTGTGCCAGAGGCCAGAATTTCTCCAAAGAGTTCTGAACCTTACTTGGAAGTATATAATGGTTCATGGTTTCAGTCTCTGCAATGTGAGAGGCCTTTCTAAATGGAAAATCAATTGAATGCATGAGTAATACAGTAAACTCATAGTTAGATGAAGAGCTTTTAAATACATTTTAAAGGAGTAGCAGAATAAGAAGGGAATGAAATAGAGGTGGACAACATCCCTATAGTTTCCTGAATGATGGATTTTGCATAGTGTTGCTTCTACAAAACATTCTAATAGAAACTGTAAGCATAGAAGAGGAGTATAAAATCCAAAATGTCCTTTACTCATTTAGCTGATTTAAGTGATCTAGAATATTGCTAGGATAAACAAGAGCCATATCCTCCTAAACAATCTGCACTACCAAGACAAAATATGAGATCTTGAAACAGTCTTCTAGTGCATACATTAAGGGCATCTGCCATTACAGTGTCTGAGGAAGACACATGGTACAGCAATCAAGAATTGATCAGCATGGATAAGCTGAGTGGAAAGTCCTCTGTATGTGACCTTGAGCAAGTGACTTAACCTAATCTCTGATTACCCATGTATAAAACTAGGATCATTATAATACAGTCTTAATACAACTGTTGAAGCAGTTGAAAATAACCTTCCAAAGGGGTTATTACTTCACAGAAAATAAAATCGCAACAAATATAGCTATTATTTTTATCAAGAAGCTGAAATAGTAATGAACTATATTTCTGAGCCATCTTAGACCGAAATATGATTTATCAAACTCTCCTCTCATATAAGCAACAAATAAGTGTGTGATGAACATATAAAAAATTCCTAGTGACTTAGGACCAATTGTAATTCTCTCCTCCCATAGTACAAGGAAAGTGATGATTTCAACATTTTGTTCATTGCCATGTGTTTTAAGCAGAGTTAATGTCCTGTTGACGCCTAAATCCTGGGTAACAGTGACAGTGAGGAAGAACAAAGGACCAACACATGAAGCGGAGTTCAGGCTATGGTTTTCTTATAAAGGTGTATCAACTATTATGAAATTAAATCATTGTGGGCAAGTTACAGGTGCCACTCCATGGATGTGTGGAATGACTCTCTTCCTGTATACATACTTCATTCACTTGTACGTTTTAATGCCTCTGTAAAAGTATAACATCTTACTTACAGCATGTAAATGATTAGTTTCAAAATTAGACATGTAAGCACGATGTGGGTTCATTAATTGTTCATTATTCCTGCTTGTTGCGAAATTAGCTTTGTGACCAGGCTCTGGCTGCAGCATATATAACATGCACACTACATTAGTCCTTCCCTCTTCATCCCGGAGCCAAGGGGGTCCAGAATGGGCACCATTAGCAATTCCTAATGGGGACTGTAATTCCTACTTAGAAGCATATAGTAAGAAATTAAATCAATTCAATCTAAAAACATACAGTGGCAATTCCATTTCACAAGGGATGCTGTTGAAACAGTTAACTCTGAGTGAACTCTTCCTGTTCTTTGATTGGGAAGCGTTTCAGGCCTTAATTACTGTCTTCTGTGAGTGTGTGACAGATCGTCCCTTTTTCACAGGCTTCTTGCCAGAATAAGGCAGGCTCTTTTTTTTCTTTTAAGAAGACTATACTTAATTAGTGCTAGAGTAATTAACTCCTTGTGGGTTAGATTTCATTTTGCCGTGAAATTTTTATTCTAGCTACAATTATCTGCTTTGATTGTCTTT
Organism: Sylvilagus floridanus; assembly: GCA_949820135.1. Classification (NCBI taxonomy): domain Eukaryota; kingdom Metazoa; phylum Chordata; class Mammalia; order Lagomorpha; family Leporidae; genus Sylvilagus; species Sylvilagus floridanus. The sequence continues at coordinate 86,633,799 of OX463225.1, read as the reverse complement.
GCAGTAATTCTTAAAATAAAAACAATTTGGCCCAAAAATTTATTTTCTGAAGCAAAGGTAAAACTTGTTTTTGTTAAGTAGAATTAATAAAATTGTCAATTAAAAAAAATAAAGCAGATAGGAACATCCCCATGGCAGCAATAGAAATGGAGAGACAGGGCAGAGTGGGGCTCAGGCTGCAGCATCAGAGTTCTCCCAGATAACTATATGATCATAGAACATTTACCCAACCTCTCCATGTTGCTGTTTGCTCATGTGCATGATGATATTAGCAGCACTGAACTCAGAGGGCTGCTGTGACCATGCCATGGTATACATCAGGTGCTCCATAACTGTGAGCCAATTTTTGCTGCTCACCCCATTTTCCATCATAAAATAGGGTACTCTGCATTTTAATTCTTCAACTCTCTAGTGCAGGCCAGGGCAGAATGACTGTCAATCTGATGAGCTTTCAAATCAGCAGCACCCTACCAACATCCTGCTCCTCAGAGAGTGTCCTTTAGGTGACACTATCTGTGCCTAGATCTAAGAAGAAGAGATGACAGAACAGACTTAAAACAGGGAAGGCTGGCATCTGAAAGGTTACACTGAGTGAAGCTGAATGCTGGGAGTTGCAGAGAAAAGGGATTCGCTCTTCATTAGTGAAACCCAAATAAAAATCGATCACATTAGGCTCACCATGACAAAGAATAATTCAATTGGTGGCTCCTTTTAAGATAAAACATAAAGTTTCTTCATGAATATAATTTATAAAAAGGTGAGAAAAATTCTTCTGACTGAGAATGGCTCTATTGCTCTCTTTTTACTTTTTTTAGAGAAATAACTATAGATTTTGTAAGACAGCTTCATGACATTGTAAGGAAAGGAAAAGAACAATGAAAATGTTTTTTTAAAAATCACCAAAACCTGACCATCCCCAAATAGCATTGGTTAACAACTAGAGATTAGTGTTGTGATCATTTCTTTCCTTATACATATATGGGAAATTTTATTACACTTTAATTAACTGAATAATTGAAGAGGTACAAATGAAGTTTTTAATTTCAGATGTTTCTTCAGCTCTAGCAATATTTAAAATATGTTTAAAGTTAATTAAAAACATGATGAACAATGTTGAAATGTTGGAACTATCATATATCTTAAATGAAAAGTTTTAATTTCAAATGTTTAGTTTTTATTTACTTTTCATCTACTTGAAAGGCAGAGTTGGAGGGAAGGGAGAGGGTCAGAGGGGAGAAATATTCCATATGCTGGTTCACTCCCCAAATGTCCACAACAAACAGGGTTGGGCCATGCCAAAGCCAGGATATCATAGACATATCAGATTTCAGCATTATTAACAAATCAGAGATTGACATATGTAGAATACCATTCTCATTAACTATAGAACACACAACATTTTAATTCAAAATGGGCATTTACCAAAATTAACATTATGCATAACTATCAAGCACATCTCAACAAATTTCAAAGGATTGAAATAGAGAACATATTCCAAATACACTGGAATTATTATACAGTCAATGACAAAAAAAAGACAACTAGAAAATTCTGAAATATTTGTAAATTAAACAATGCATTTCATGAGAGTTCACATCACCTCCATTAGAATGGCTTTCATAGAGAAATCAACAAACAACAAATGCTGGCAAGGATGTGGGGACAAAGGTACCCTAATCCACTGTTGGAGGGAATGAAAACTGGTGCAGACACTGTGGACAGTAAGGAGATACCTCAGGAATCTGAATTATTAGACCTACCATATGACCCAGCCAACCCACTCATGAGAATTTACCCAAGGGAAATAAAATCAGCATGTGAAGGAGTTATCTGTACTACATGTTTATTGCAGCTCAATTCACAACAGTTAATATATGGAACAACCCAGATGTCCCTTAACTGAAGACTGGATAAAGATATTATAGGGTATGTACACCATGGAATACTACATAACAGTAATAATAATAATAATAATAATAATAATAATGAAGTCCTGTCGTTTGCAATGAAATGAATACAACTGGAAAACATTAAACTTAATGAAATAAGCCATTCCCCAAAAGACAAATCAGTGGTAACTAATAAGACTACCTAAAAGGAAATCTGTAGAAGTGAAATTGATACTTTGAGATGAGATTACTTTGAACAACTCTTGTCTCGAAGGTTGAGAACAGTTTTTTTCATACCATTTGCTTAAGTCTTTGCTTAGTATAGGGTTAATCTTATGTGTAGAAAGTTAATAGAAACTAGATCTTAGTGAAAAATAAAAATGGGAATAAGAGAGGGAGGAAGAAAAAGGTGGGAGGGCAGGTAGGGTGGGAAGTACTACTATGTTCCTAAATTTGTATTTATGAAATGCATGAAGTTTGTACACCTTAAATAAATGGTTAAAAGGTAAAAAAAATGTTTTTCTAAATAGTCTATGGACTAAAAAGGAAATTAGAATTTTATTGAACTGAAACAGGAGCATCAAAACAGATATTTTACAGCAAAGGCAATGCTTATAGGGATATGTTTAGACTTAAAATACACACATACTAGAGAGGAAGGGTTAAAATACTAAATGATTTAAGTCCCTATTCCAAAAAAGCAAGCAAGTTGAATGAAAGCAAAATAGATGGGAGGAAATTGCAAAAATGAGGGTATACATTACTGAAACAGAAAATTCACATATGGTAGAGAAATTCAAACCAAAATTTATTTTTTTTAAAAAAGTTAAAATTGATAAATCCTAAGGAAGACTTAACAACATTAAAAAACAGGACTAAATTTAAGAATGAAAAAGGCATTGTTCGGCCGGCGCCGTGGCTCAACAGGCTAATCCTCTGCCTTGCGGCGCCGGCACACCGGGTTCTAGTCCTGGTCGGGGCGCCGGATTCTGTCCCGGTTGCCCCTCTTCCAGGCCAGCCCTCTGCTGTGGCCCGGGAGTGCAGTGGAGGATGGCCCAGGTGCTTGGGCCCTGCACCCCATGGGGAGACCAGGAAAAGCACCTGGCTCCTGGCTCCTGCCATCGGATGAGCGCGGTGCGCCGGCCGCAGCGCGCCAGCCGCGGCGGCCATTGGAGGGTGAACCAACGGCAAAAGGAAGACCTTTCTCTCTGTCTCTCTCTCTCACTGTCCACTCTGCCTGTAAAAAAAAAAAAAAAAAAAAAAAAAAAAAAAAAAAGGCATTGTTACAGACCCCAAAACATTGAACAGAAAAATATGGAGAGAGTGTTTAATCGAGAAGTTGAGAAGTTGAGACATTAGCATCCCTCATCACAGTATCAGGTTCAGTCCTAGTTCTGGCTCCAGACTCCAGCTTTCTGCCAGTGTAAATTCTGGGAGGCAGTAGTGATAGCTCAAGTACTTGGTTTATTATCACCCACATGGCAGACCTGGATTCTGTTTCCAGTTCCCAGCTTCTGTCAGTGTCCAGACCCAGACATTGTGAGCATCTGAGGAATTAACCAGTGAATAAGAGCATAGCGTCTCCCTCTCCTTATTTCTCCCTCCTTCATTCCTCTCCTCCTCTCTTTTATTCCACCCCTCTGCCTCTCAGCCTCTCAAATAAATAAAAATATATAAAAATTAAAACAAAAAGGAAGATATTAAGAACAATTTTATGGAAGGAAATGTGAGTATTTAAAAGATTTTTTAGGGCCAGTGTTGTGGCACAGAAGATTAAGCTACCAAGTGCAATACCACCATCACATATCAGAGTATTAGTTTAAGTCCCAGCTGCTCTGCTTCTGATCCACTGCTAATGTACCTGGGAAATCAGCAGAAAATGGTCCAAATACTTGCATCCCTGCCATCCACATGGGAGACCTGGATGGATTTCCTGTCTCCTGCCTTCAGCCTGGCCCAGCCCAAGCTGTTGTGACAATTTGGGGTGTGAACCAGCAGATGTAAGATCTATTTCTCTCTCTGTCTTTCCTTCTCTCTCTATCAATCTACCTCCCAAATAAATAAATAAATCTTTTTCAGCAAAAATTTTCAATGAAAAACACAGCTTATCAAGACTGACAAAGGAAAATAGAAAATGTAATTAATTCTACTTATTAAATAAATTGAAAAAATTTTAAAAAGCCTTATCAAAATGAAAACTGTAGGTACATTTGGCTTCATTGAAAAGCTCCACCAACATTTGGAAAACTGACCTTACAACCAGTCTATCAGAAAATGGAAAAAGAGGGACCATATCTCAACACAGTACTTTAATTTGTTCAGCAAAATCTTGTTACTAAAGCTTGGCATGGATATTGAAAAAAAATAGAATTGTGTGAGTCACTATCATGAACATATTCATGGAAATACAGAAGAGCACAAATAGCCAAAGAAGCTTGACAAAACTGGAGAAAACATATTGCCTGGTTTCAAATTATATTACCAAGTACAATAATCAAAGCAGAGTGGTATTGGTATCAAAACATTTCTAGTCCAACGGAGCCAAATCAAGATATCAGAAATAAACCCACGCATATCCATTCAACTGATATTTCACAAAGGCACCAGGACTTCATAGAGGAAAAAGTATAGTCTCTTCAATAAGCGGTATACAGGGGGGTGGCATTGTGAACCAGTGGGTTAATCTGCCATTTGCAATGCCAGCATCCCATTTGGACATGTTAGAGTCCTGGATGCTCCATTTCCATCCCAACTCCCTGCTAATGTACCTGGGAAAGAAATAGAAGATGTCCCACGTCCTTGGGCCCCTGCACCCAAGTGGAAGACACGGATGAAACTCCTGGCACTTGGTTTCGGCCTGGCCCAGTCCAAACCATTGCAGCCATTTGGGAGTGAACCAGTGGATGGAAGATCTCTCTTTCTCTCTCTGTATCTGCCTTCTCTCTTTGCCCCACCCCCATAATTTGGCCTTTCAAATAAAATAAAAATAAATGCTTGAAATAATTAAATAACTAAATAAATAGTGTTAGGAAAACAAAATATCCATATGAAGAGTGATACCGTGCCCCTATCTTAAACCATGCACAAGTACTAACCTAAAATGGACTTAAATGTAATACTTAAAAGCATGAAACTCCTAGAATAAAACAGGGAAAAATCTTCTTTAACATAACAATTTTTCAGAATTTTAACACAATGACTTTTCAGAATTTGGGAAACATAAGCAACAAAAGCAAAAACAAAAAAAAAAGTGAGATTACATTAAACAAAACAGCTTCTAAATAACTAAAGAAACAATAAATGGAGTGAAGAGACAACCTACAGAATGGGAGAAAATATTTACAAAACATACATTGGATAAGGGATAAATCTACAAAATATAGCAGTATCTCACACAACTCAGCAGTAAAAAAAAAAAAAAATGGATTTAAAAATGGCCAAAACATCTGAACAGATATTTTTCAAAAATGACATTTCACATATCACAAAAATCAATCAACATCACTAAACAAGGATATGCAGTTCAAAACTACAAAACACCTAAACCTGTTAGGATGGCTATCATAAACAAGAAAGAAGTTGCAATTCTGGGCAAGGATGCAGAGAAAAGAGAACCTTGTACATTGTTGGTTGGGAGTGTTAATTGTACGGCCATTACAGAAAACAAAATAGAGAACGCAAATAAATTTTAAAATAGAACGATCATATGTTTCAGTAATTCTACTTCTGAGTTCATTCATAAGATGCTGAAATAAAATCAACATCTTGAGAGATATTTTCAATGTTTATTACAACACTGTTCACAATGGCAAAGACATGAAAACAACCTGAGTGACCACTGACAGATGAATGGATAAAGAAAATACATACACACAGTGGAATATTATTCAACCAAATAAAAGTATGAAAGACAGCCATTTGCAACAACACAATGATCCTTGAGAGCATTATGCCAAGTAAAATAGACCAGAAAAAAAAAAGACAAATATTATTAGATCTCAATTATATGAGGGGTCTTCAAAAAGTTCATGAAAAATGAATTAAAAGACAATGCACATTTTCCATGGACTTTTTGAAGCCCTTTTTATGTGGTCACCAGGGCCTATGTTGAGGAGAGATGGGAGAATAAGGGAGATGTTAGAAATTTTGAGTTATGAGTAAGTTCCAGAGATCTAACATACATCATAGCACCTGTAGTGAGTAATATTCTTAAAATTTTTTGAGAAAAAAGAGAAAATCTTTTTTTAAATTTATTTTTATTTTTATTTAGAATATAAATTTCCAAGGTACAACTTGTGGATTGCAATGGCTTCCCCACCCATACCTTCCCTCCCCCTCGCTACCCTTCCCCCTTACCCACTCCCCCTCCCCTTTCATTCACATCCAGATTCATTTTCAATTCTCTTTGTATACAGGAGCTCAGTTTAGTATGTGTTAAATCTTTGCTTAGTATATACTGAATCGATCTTCCGTATAGAAAGATAATTGGAAATGATAAAAAATAATTGGAAGTTACATAAAAATCAATCAATTAAAAAATAATATCATGTAGGATCTCTGTCCTTAATGTGCTGTACAACGTGATTTAATGCTACAACTAGTACTCAAAGAGTATATTTCACTCTGTGATGATATGTGAGAAAATCTTAAATGTTCTCACTATGCCAAAAAATTGTGATGGACACATTAAGGAAGTAATATGATTATGGCAATCATTTCATGATAGACATTTCTAAGCATCATGGCATTCACTTTAAATACATATTATTTTATTTAATAATTGTACTTCAATTAAGCTGGAGTAAAAATACATATATGCAAATACTAAACAAATTCAGCAAAGCATTCATGTCCATAATATATCAAGAACCTGTGACCGGGCCGAGGCTCACTAGGCTTATCATCCGCCTTGCGGCGCCAGCACACCAGGTTCTAGTCCCGGTCGGGACACCGGATTCTGTCCCAGTTGCCCCTCTTCCAGGCCAGCTCTCTGCTGTGGCCTGGGAGTGCAGTGGAGGATGGCCCAAGTGCTTGGGCCCTGCACCCCATGGGAGACCAGGAAAAGCACCTGGCCCCTGTCATTGGATCAGCGCAGTGCGCCAGCCGCAGCTCGCTGGCCGCAGCGGCCATTGGAGGGTGAACCAATGGCAAAAGAAGACCTTTTTCTCTGTCTCTCTCTCTCTCACTGTCCACTCTGCCTGTCAAAAAAAAAAAAAAAAGAACCTGACCAAATCTAAAAGATGGCTCTAATGAAAATATGAAAATATAGGCAAAACCCATGTGGGAGACCAAGATCAAGTCTCTGTTGCCTGGCTTCATCCTGGCCCAACCCTGTCTTTCATAGCAATTTGAGCAGTAAACCAGCAAATAAAAGATTCTCTCTCTCTCACTCTCGCTCTCTCTTTATCTCTTTTTCTGGCTTTCCCTCTCTGTGTTGCTCTTTCAAATAAGTAGATAAATTTTTAAAAAAAGAAATATGGGCAAATTTTAAAGATATGTTTTAATTTCCCTTAACAAATTGCTATTACATTCTTCCATCTTTAAAGCCAGCAGCACTGGGCTGAGTCCTCACACTACCATCTCTGTTTCTCTAGATTCTCTTTCCAAAAGATCTTTGTGATTACACTATGCTCACCTAGATAATTCAGAATATTCTTTCTGTCTTTTTCCAGTGTATTTATTTGAGAGAGGGAGAGATTCGCTTTTCAATGGTTGGTGCTGTGGCTGAAGTCAGGAGCTCAGAACAAAATCCAGGTCTCCTGTGTAGATGGCAGGAACTTAATTTCTTGATTCATTGCATGCTGCTCCCATGTGTCTGCATTAGCAGGATCTGAAGTCAGGAGCCAGATCCAGGAATTGAACCCAAGCACTATTTTGTGTGGCACAGATATCTTAACTGCCAGGCTAAATGCCCTTTCCAATCTGCTTAAGGTCAGTTGATTTGGAACTTTCATTCCAACTGCAACATTTATTCCACTTTGCCATGTAACCTGACATACTCATAAGTCTGGGCATTAAGAAATAGATTATTAAGGGAGACATTTTTCCAACTACTACAAAACATAATCAAAGAAACCATACAAACAATCAGTAAACATATTTTTTAAAATTGTCTAATCTCATTATTCATAGGGAAATACAAATTAAGATCATAATGATATGTCATTAAACCCTATCAAAATGGCTAATAGTAAAAGTCTGATAAGGATATAGAACAATAGAAATTTTCTTATGTTGCTGGTGGAGATTTTTAATTGATGCAAAAATTTTGGAAATTGAAAAGTGTCTTCTAAAGTATAGTATATTTATAACCTAGTATCCAAAAATTTCACCCTCTCCCAACTATATACCCCAGAGAAAGGCATACATACATGTACCATATGACAAAGATATTCAAAGCAATAGCAATTTTAAAAGATCATTTAAATTATTTTAGGGAAGAGTGACAGAAAGGTAGAGAGAGATAGAGAGATAGATGGAGAGAGAGAGAGACAGAGAAAGAGAATTTTTCATCAACTGGTTCACTCCTCCAATGGCCATAAAGACCAGGGCTGGGTAAAGTGAAGCCAGGAGCTTGGTTCTCCATCCGGGTTTCCCACGTGGGTGACAGGGGGCCAAGTATACTTGGGCCATCTTCTGCTGATTTCTCAGTGCAGTAGTAGGAAGCTGGATCAGAATCACAGCAGCCAGGACTGGGGGACTCTAATCAGTGCTCCATTGGGATGCTGGTGTTACAAAACTATGGCTTAACCTGCTGCACGACAGTGCCAACCCCAGCAACAGTATTTTAACAGCCACCAACTGGAAACTACCCAAATGCCTACGCAAAATAGAATGAAAAAGAAATAAATTGTGGTGTATTCATACAATAAAATATTATATAGTACCATAAATGAATAAATTTCTACTGTACAAGAACAGCATGGATAGATTTCATAAACACAATGTTGAGTGAGTAAAGCCAGACACAAAAAGGTGCATGTTATAGGATTCTATTTATATAAAGTTCAAAAGCAGACAAGAGCAATCTATTGTAACAGAGATCAGAATGGAAGTTGCCTTTGGGTATGGCATGCTCACAAGAGGTCACAAGTGAGGCTTCTCGGGTACTGGCAATGTTCCACTTTGTAAAAATACACTTACATGTTTTATGATCCTTTCTGTATGATATATTATAACACAATTTTCTGTACATCTATGAAAATAGTGTATATACTTTCTGTCAAAAACTTAGGTGCTTCTTTTGCTTTCAAAGATGTAGTGAAAATAGATTCTTGATTAAACAGGCCATCCTGGTAAGACAAATTTCACAATGAACAGACACCTCCTGTCAAAAGAACCAAATACCAAAAGACAAGAGGTTAAAATGAATTAAAACGTAGCCATTCTTGAATCAAATGAAAATGTTACGGACCCCAGAGACTATTCTCATATGTGGACTTTTTCAGTGACCTAAAGGTAGTCATTTAAAATTAGTTAAATAACATTATATTCAACCTTTTGAAATGAGAGTTTTTGCCTTTTTATGAGAAATTGGCATTTTCATCACCAAGGAGGTACACAACCTCCTTGACATAATGACTCTCCATTTCAATTTTTAAAAAAATAATATGCTTAGCAAAAGCCCATCCATGATCTGTAAGCAGAGAAAGGACAGCAGTGATATGTGCCCACAGGGGAGAAAGAGAATGGAAATTTCAAGCTGCAGTACCAGGAATTGAAAGCATGATAATGAGAATTCCCACCGTAACAGGACTACCCAGGTTTCCTGTTTGTTTTTTTCCTGTGGTTTTTGGTCTGTTTGTTTTAGTATCACAAACGGCTATGCATAACAATAGTAGCAAATAGTATTTCTTTTTATATTGCACTTTGTACTTGTAAAGAATTTTCATATTAACAGATTTTCTTAGGATATTGGGGTCTTTTGAATCAACTCAACCTTGGTTCATATCGTTGTCAGGCCCATTTTAAATTTTATGACTTTGTACATGTCTTGTAACTGCTGCTCTTACCTCGTGTGCACGCTGAGGGTCAGAAGGACCTGAAGCAGGTTGCTGAGAGTACTGCCTTGGTGATATGCATACGTCCACCCACATGTATAATGGAGATAACAAGGTGAAGTCCAGGACACACAGTAGGCATTTCATGAATGATAGTGCTTGGTGGAGTTGCCTCATGGGACATCTGCAACAGTTTCTGAAGGCAGGGACTGCAGGTGTTGGTTTACTTGCCAAAACACCTTCCTCATCGTAGGTACTCAGTAAATATTTGTGTAATGAGTGAATGAATCTATAAATGAACAAATTAAAGGAAGCAAGGCGTGAATCCATTGTCCCAGTTTTATATGAGAAAAGCAACACAGGTTTGTCATAGGTCCCACTGCAACTAATTATAAAAGTTGGGTTACCAACCCAGTTTTTCTTACTCCAAGTTCAGAGCTTGTCCTCAATTCTAGCAGTGCTCATGACAATATTTATTTGCCTTGCTTTGAATGTTGGCATTTTATCTTCATTTTGTATGTGTGATTTACTCTATGGTAAAGTGTCTGGACTCAGCTCAGAAAGAAATTCAGTAAACAAGTTTCATGCTTATGCTGATAGTATGTGATATTTTAAATATACCTAAACTATAATAAAATATGGAAGTGCTGAATTTATATAGAATGCATGTTAAATACAAAATAAAAATATCACCACAGAAGGTATTGGGCAAATAAATCCTACGTAGTTTTTTTTTTTTCTTGAAGCTATAGCCTTAGAAAATTAAACATAGCCAGATAAATGTCTTTCCCAAAGGAATTTCAAAGTAGCATATTAGGTCATTTAACTAAGCTTTAAGGAATTTCTTCAACTAGCTAACATCTGGGCTGTCCACGCACCTTGCCTTTACTAATGGAAATGTGTTCACTGTGGCCAAGACACTAGGAAACTTGTATACATGTGCATATGGTCATAAAATTGCATTTTAAAGTATCATTCTGTTATTAAATATAGTATCATGCAGAATTTGGAAGTATCGGGAAGCAAATGGGCTAAGGGATGTATTTGGCGGGGGGGGGGGGGTTTAAAAAGAAGGACTAGAGCAAGAAGAATACACTGGAAATGCAGCCAGCAAAATTAAGAGTAAGAGTAACAGAAAAAAAGGCCCAGACTGAGGTGGCCACTGACCTTCCCCAAGAGATGTGGTAGGAAGGCCCTAGCCTTGGAGGACACTCAGCAGAGTCATGGCTTCTTGCACATCACTAGGCTGCCTGCCTGCAGGAGCTAAGCTAAGAACAGTCTCGCTTCTTTAAGTGGACAGAAGGTGAACTGGAAAGCCCAGTCGGGGAGAAAACATTTCAATGGGAGTTATGAATGACATAGCAAATAAAGTTTAGTGAAGCAGTTGAAGGCAGTGAAAAGAGCACTGAACTGGAAGACTTCTGTCCTGCCAAGTAGAGCCTTTCATGCCACCCCATAAGTGCTTCCCATTAAGATCACTATTATTATTAGAATTCTTCTCCATGAGATCTAAAATATTATTACTAATATATAGAAAACATACTGACTACATCCTTGCTTACAACTAGTAGTCTTGCTAAGTGTTCTAAATATTTCTACTCACTGCCCTTAGGATGTCTCCAAACACCCTAAAAGACTTCAACCTTATATTCCTTGGCCATGGAGGTCTTTCTTATATGCAGGTGATTAATGATCTTTCTCACTTCCTGATCTTTGCTCTTGCTCTGTCTTATGTTTAGAGCACTACTGCCTCCACTTCTCTCTCTAAATCTTATTAATTTCTTAGGTCTTATGTTAAACATCATTCCTTCTGGACTGTGAAATGTTATTCTTCCCTCTTCCCACCACCACCATCCTCACATCCAAATTCAACTTAAGTGCTTCTACCACATATTTTCATAGCAACCACCTGTTCTTGTAGCTGTCCTATCACAGAATTTTTCATGATTCATTGAAACTGCTTTTCTAGGTCTCTCCCTGGATGGATTATTCAGTCCTGTGAAGAATGAAGATCTAACTTCCCCATTCAACATTTTGCACCAAGCATCTGGCATATGAGTCACATAAGAGTATAAAAAATATTTCTTGAATGCATGGATTGATGAAGGCTTGATTGAATAAACTAAGTCTAAATCCTACTCCATGCCTATTAAGAACCTGAAGCCTACTTACTTCTCTTGGTCTCTTTTCTTGCTGGTAGGTACACAACCATCATCTATCTACCCACCAGTCGTTCTGAATTCATTTCAGATCCTCAAAAACATCATATTCTTCACATTGTCAGGAATCTCTTGCCTACAATACTCTTCCCAATTGTCTTTCTCTTAACTGCTCATCTTTCAGGGCTCTATTTAGTTTGATTTTCTTTCCTAATCTTCCACCTCCCAACTTGCCATCCCACGTGAATTAAGTCCTCCTCCAAGGTATGCCCAAAGGTCTTTTCATGTCAACCATGATGTCATCACATAGATCCTTCTGGAATTTCTGGTCACTCGTTATTATCTGCCTCTAGACTCTAAGCTTCCAGGTGGTATGGATCACAGCTGCTGTACCATTTTATCCTGACACAAAGTGGACAGTTAATAAATATTTGTTAGTTAAGTGATTCAATTATTTTTAATAAAAAGTGAACAACATTTTTCAGGCATGGCCTTCCTTTCGCTTCCCACCTGGGAACTAATAAGTCTTTGAAATAGTGTCAGTGTTCTGAGCCGGTCTGAATGCCTTGTGCTTCCATCATTCTTCTAAATCATCCACAGAGCCTATTCTGCATTCTAGGCCATCAAATTGCAATAGCTATTTTCTTTCATCAGAGCTTTAATTCCAATGTAAAGACCTCAGCTTTCCTGTAGGAATTGCTCAAAGATTACTCTTGAAGTTTCATATTCAATAACTGTATCTCTATAGCTCTGGCTCATCGTCTTCCTACCAACTATTGTTCAGAACCAGGTAAGTGCTGAAACACTATTTTTCTTCCAAACTCCTGTTATCATTTTCCCTACAAAAGAAATTTTTCCACTTTCACTGTGTCATGCCTTTCTGTTAAATAGGTCCAGATTGTGTTTTGAGTGATAAATATGCTTGCTAGTCCATGGATACTTCAGCTCCCACACTAATGGAATGAAGAGTATAATGCTTGGGATCTCACACTTTCAGATATCATGCCCAGGCTATAACTCCTGGACTAAAACTATTTAAAGATTTCATATCCATTGTGAATGGGTTACATTGTGTCCTTACAACATAAAGAGTGGGGAAGGAGTAATTTACACAAATCAGCCAAAATCCCAGAGATGCTCTCCAAGATACATACTAATAATAGGCCAGCTGCACATCTTTACCATCAAAAAATGTCATATATCTCTATGTGTTGAACAATATCTATGCTGATTCCCACTGCCTCAGTCATTTTCCTATACACTTCTCTTTTTTGGAATCACGATAAACCATGTTTCCTACACACGTTTGGATGGAGTCTCTATCAGGAATGAAGTCCTCTCTCTGACTCCAGGGATTTAACTTCTACTAGTGAGTCCCTCTGTCTTTCATCCCCCACCAGACAGCCCAGTACTGCACTCCTAATAACACCATCTCATCCTGTTGTCGCAGCCCTGGAGACAACAGTGGCTTCCTTTTCTTGCTTCTGCCTGTGACACCATACCTGTATGACCTTTCAGCCATTGCACCATTTGTGCAAGCAATTTTCTGTGTTGCATTTTCTCTGTTGAAATGCCTACAGTGGATTCTTCATCCTTGACTGTACCCTAACTAACACAACCAAAAAAACCCAAAAATGTTCAACTAATAAAATTTTTAGGATAAATATTATCTTGAGCATCCTCAATCTTCGAGCAAACTAACTCTAAGCCACTGATATTAAATTTATCTCCTTCCCCTCCCCTAATCCCCAGCATTTATTTGTAATTCCATCTTGGTAAACTTTTTTCTGTAGTTCCAATTAATGTTTTAATAAAAATCTCAAAGGCCAGCCTGTGGTGCAATGAATTAAACTGCCAATTGTGACACTGGTGTCCCATATCAGAGTGTAGATTCAAGGCTTCCAAGCCAGGTTCCTGCTAATTCACCTAGGAAAGCAGTAGAAAATGGCCCAAGTATTTGGGCCTCCACTACACATGTGGGATACCAGAATGGTATCATTCTTGCTGGTTTTAGCCTGACCCATTCACAATTATTGCAGCCATTTGGTAAGTGACTCGGCAGATGGGAAAATCTTCCTCTCTGTCTCAATCTTTCTCTCTGTCCCTCTGCCTTTCAAAAAAATAAATAAATCTTTAAAGATAAATAAAAATAAAAATCTCATTGAAATTGAAATTTTCCAATGGAAACACAGAATTAGTGGGAAGGAGAATTTGAGCATCAACTAGAAAGTCCAAACTTAAAATTTCATTAATCCTGAAATCAGACAAACTAAGACATTATTTTATATAGAAAGTGATTAGTTGTTGATCTTCTAGTCCTGAGCCTGAGCAAATTTCAAAAGCTCAAAGAGAAAAGAATCTTTCCCCCCACTGCCAAAAATGAAGGTTACTTGTAAATTAAATAAATCAGATATTTTTTCAATAAAATGCTTCTATGTCTCAAATCAAATTATATTTAAAGATGTTTTAAGTTGCCATATTGATAACTCAAAGTCATAAGTTACTTAATAATCTGTGAAGCATGATCCTAGTATTTTCTAGCATTACAACCATAAGAAAAATGCTTCTCTCATTAAGCCAACAGTTCAGGGTAATGTAAAGCACCAATATTAGAAAAACTATGTTCTTCAAACCAAATATGGTGATGTGATCACTTTTCTCATGCCATATATGAACATCCAAAAGTTATTAAAGCTCAATTCTCCCAGTACCCCATAAAAGGGGAAGAAGTAACCTAGAAATCCCCTCAAACACTGTGATAGGAAAACTAGCATGAAGAACAAACATTGCAAACTGACACTGGGGGTTGTTTTTCACCCTCTCTCAAGGGTCTTTTCCCTTAACCTGCCCAGAAAAAACACCCTATTTACAAAGAGCTTGCTGGACTATTAGCTAAACGACCACACACCCTGAAAATCCCTTAACCTTCTGAAAGCAGAGGAAATAGAAATCTTGGGTCTAGAGCTGAAGATGTGAGGTAGTCATGAGGGTGAAATGGAAGAAAGACCTCCAGATTCCTCCTTCTGTTCTCCGATTCCTCCTCACATAGCCTGGACAAGTCAGTCTAAGCATTGTTCTATTAGGAGCACCACTCACCTGGTCTCCCTTACTGGGAACCAGATTCTTGTCTGCTAAACCCACCAATTTCATATATCTACTGTGAAAACCAGTGAAGAGTGGTTCTCTTAATTCCAGTGTTTTTATTAAAAGAAGTTTAGGTTAGAATTTCCCAACCCTAAACCTGGTGTATTATATTATCTACATTATATAGAAATTTCTTCTATTCATTCCATGAGATAATGATCTTACCTCATTTTCTCTGCCTCCAATGTTGTAAGCCCACCCACTGCCAAGGCTGCACATTTCATTGCTAGGTAGTGTTAATATTTGAATACATGTTCTTGGGCTGAATTAAATTCTCTGTCTTACTTTTTTTTTATTTTTGACAGGCAGAGTAGACAGAGAGAGAGAGAGACAGAGAGAAAAGTCTTCCTTTGCCGTTGGTTCTTTTAGGCTTTTCCCTAATATGCCATACTGCTTTCAATTTTCAAAGAAATTAAATTATTAGAAATTCAAACATTTACTTTGAAATAAAGTATCATCCTTTAAAGTGTCATATCTCTGGGATGTTTACATATTGCCCTCTCTCCAAACATCTGGAACAGCTGTTTTTAGGTAACAGGACAATAAATTTTTTTTCCTCTCATTAAATCTTGGTATTTTGGAAGAAATAGACAAGTATCTGGATACTAAAATCTGTCTAATCAAAAAATGCATGAATATGAATGGGGCCACATGTATATCTCTTCTAAACCATGTACATTTAAATATGTGCATATATAGAATGGGTCTTTAAGAAAGTTCATAGAAAATGTATATCCTGAAAAATACTATGCATGGCTTTCAAAAATTTTAGCATTAAAATAAACTTTTTTTAATTCTATTTTTGATGAACATTTAAAGCACTTTCATATACAAACATAAAGAATCATGAAGGCCTGATTTCTCATCCCTCCCATTTTTCCATGGGAGAGAACCAGAGTAAATTTCAAAGAGGGTAGTAGCTGGAAGAAGATGGAGAAGAAGAGGAAATGCAGTAAGGGGGCAGCCATACAGCTATGGGGCTATTCTGGGCCAGCACTCTCTGCTAGGTGGCAAGAAAAAAGTCAGACAGTTTCATCCCACAAAGCCACAAAGTCCAAGGAAGTATACAAGGCTTAATAACACCAGATTCTTGTCCTAAGGGAGTCAAGGAAGAGTAGAAAAACACAAATAACCAAGTCCATTAAATGGAGCACACAACAACTCAAAGCCTTCATGGCTCTTGACCTCAGAGTGACCCTATACTGTCCTCCCAATGGAAGAGAACTGGGGACCTCACTATCCTGGTCAATCTGTGGTTTCTAAGCTAGCTTCTTCTCACCAAATGAGACTACATGTAATTTTGAGTCTGAATACTGCTGAAAAAGACAAATAAGTGAGTGGTTCTATATCATTGTCACTTTATATATTATTACTATTATCAAAATCATAAAATACATCACAGTCCTTTTTAATCTCCAGACTCATCTAGCTTCTAGAAGATTGGCATTCAGCAGAAACTCACAACATCTTAAAGATCAAAAACCTGACATCTCAAGTGCCAAGCTTAGGGTAACCAGCTGTCATGGCTTGTGTTGATATGTTTCCAGAATGTAGGTCTTTAAGTTCCAAAAGCAGAACAGCCCTTGGGCAAAATAGAACAGCTGGTCAACCTACAAAGACTAGTACTTGATTTTGCTGCAGACTTGGGCCCCTTCTGTGTACCCTGATCTGCATGTTCCACTCAATAGGTTTATGGAAGAGGACCAAGGAGCCCACTTAGGCACACTCAGAAATAAACAAACTTATCAAATAAGAGAAAATGGAAAAAGAGAGTAGCATGGGTACCAAAGGACCCCTCAGAAGGAACATTCCCTGCCAGTGCCATCCCACACACCAAGAAGAGAAGTTCACCATGGGAACTGCTTGGTGCTATGACAGTCCCTTTGCTTCAATACATAGCCACAATTCATTTTTTGCAAAGGTGCGACCTTCTCTTCTAAAAGAAACCTACAGTAATAAATTACTGGAAAGTTAAGTGTATATATCATTCTAGGGCACAGTTTTTTGTTTTTTGTTTTTGTTTTGTTTTGGTTTTTTGACAGGCAGAGTGGACAGCGAGAGAGAGAGACAGAGAGAAAGGTCTTCCTTTGCCGTTGGTTCACCTTCCAATGGCTGCCACGGCCGGCGCGCTGCGGCCAGTGCACCACACTGATCCGATGGCAGGAGCCAGGTGCTTTTCCTGGTCTCCCATGGGGTGCAGGATCCAAGCACTTGGGCCATCCTCCACTGCACTCCTGGGCCACAGCAGAGAGCTGGCCTGGAAGAGGAGCAACCGGGACAGAATCCAGCACCCCGACCGGGACTAGAACCCGGTGTGCTGGTGCCGCAAGGCGTAAGATTAGCCTAGTGAGCCGTGGCACCAGCCACAGTTTTGAAATATACCCACTTCGTGTCCAGAAAGTACTGCAAAGGCAAGATAAATAACTGTCAAAAGGAATGTACACATACGCATTCCCATGTAATTTGTATGGTGAGGACCTCCTACATGCAAAACTCCAAGAGGAGCTCTGGGGACCCCGGAGATGTGAAGGATTGAGTTATGGTCTGTTTCTTACTTAAATCTGCCTCTCTGCTCATAATTGCCACTCCTCAGTTTGGAGCTATTCTAACCTGAGTAGAATTGTTCTCCATGGCTTGGGTTGTGCCCATGAAACATTCAGTAATTCAGCTGCCTCGTTTACCATTGCTTGCTTAAGAGGAAAGCAAGGAATTTTTAATGGCTTCAGCTTACATTTTCTTTTTGGGGAGCCTCTTCCTATCCATTGGTGTAGCTGAGGCACCAGGTAGCACAGACAGATTAAAGACAAATGAAGGTAGAAACCTCAACAGAGGAAAATTATTGTTTTGGCCATTGCCTGGCACTTTTTGTATTGAATCAGAGCTGAAGCCATTTCCCCTCTCCTAATTCATTCTCATTCTTTTACCTCTAAAGTCTTTACAGCTTTGTTCAGCACCTCGGATAGCAAACACCCTTTAAGAACTCAGTCTGGGGAATGGGAGTGGACCCAGTCCCGTGGATCAGAATAACACCTTCCTATCTGTTATGTGACATCGTCCTCTTTTTTCAGCTGAACTCAGACACCACTCCATTGTTTCAGCTGATGATGCCTGACAGGGGAGATGACTGATTCAAGTGACAGAAGGGGTTTCAATAGAGAGAGAAGCCCGTTTAAGCTGGGGCCTGTCTGCTCCAGTAAATCTCTAGTTTTATCAGCCAGGTGCAACTGGCTCATTTCGACTAGATCGGTGGCAGTCCATCTCTTTAGAGCCCCTTGTCAGGGAAGCCTTCGGGTGCCTCAGCATGCCAGGTTTGATATGAGTCAAACCTGGTGTGAACAAGGATTAACCTATAAGATTGCATGAGATTCCCTTTAAGTATATTCCAGGCCGAGGCACCAGAAACTATAAACTCCATTAAACAAGGCAAACTTTCTTGTGTTCCTCTGCAGCAGGCATCTCATTTGCATTCCTTCAGCAGTTTGAATAAACATAACCATTGACCTGGGCGGCTCTAGCTGAGAGAGCCTGGAGCCCGCACAGCACAAAGAGGAATAATTTCAATGTCGTCGCAGCCAAACTGGACAGCCTGTCAGAAACATGAAAACGGCTTTTGAAATCTGCATGTCTGTGTGAAGGTATAAAATATTCATACCTAAGATTAAAATATTTTATTGAATTAATATTGATTTACGATTAATTTTTAAATAGATTCATATTTCATGAGGCGCTCACAATGAGCCCACCAACTGGGTTTCAGTGAGTGAAACCAATTACACAAATCGTTAAGGAAGCAACCAAGAAAGCAACTACAAATGCCTAGGGAGGCCCAAAAAGAATGGGAAAATCTGGCTTTATGATAAAATAAAAGTAGTGTTTAAATAGTGATGAAAAAATACCCCACCACCATTTCATAAAGTTATTTTATTTTTAATGTGTGCCGGGGGCCTCTGTCACCCATTTCTTTTCTCAGAAACAGATCTATGTTTGACCTCGTGTTTAGGAACTTCACTCTGGTGATTTCTTTTTTCAAAATAATAATTAATTCTCCCTTTCCAAGAGGAAAGTGTAATAATACAGGCTACTAAAAAGTGAGGTTCCATAAGAGTCTCTCCTCACCCACCCCCCATGTTGGGCAAAGCTTTCCAGGAAAGTGCTGACAGTTGAAAACAAAAGACGTTGATTACTGCACTCAATTAGCATCACCAGACACAAAGCAATGGCCGGTAAGATGAGGGTCCCCCAGTGCTTTCTTCCATGTTCTATTTCAGTCTCAGTCCAGAAAATTAACTTTCCTCCCCTCAGTTCTTCTAATAGCTTTCCATAATCACACCTGTTTTTTTTTTTTTTTTGTCTGAAAACTCATATCACCATCATTTTGTTGAGTTTCCTTTTGGTAGGACAATGTTTTCTAATTTATACAAAGCATTTTCACAGTCCACACAGAAGACCCAGTTCATCTTTATTCATCCTCCTTTTCCTTTTATATCTCATTCATGTGTTCCTTTTCTTATCCCATCTTTCTAAATTGGGCCACCCTTGTTCAGTTTATGGCAGTCCATTCCTTTTTTTTTTTTTTTTTTTTTTGCACAAAACACCAGAATGTACAGTTACAGGACAAAATGAGGATTACTCTTTGCTTTGTGATGAAGGGTTTTACAGTGAGCTAGAAGATTTTAACAGGCATGGGAAATCTACAGGAGATGCTAGATCGGGTTAGAATAGCCGCATGGGGCTAAGATGATGCTCAGGGTCTCCTAATTAGATAAAGCCATTGTTTAGATTCAGACAATACCTGTTTACAGTTCAATAAACAACTTGTCACAGTTGCTTGCTCAAAGCAGACCTAGATGTCAATGCAAACAGTTAGTACAGAGGTAGTGAAATAAATTGGTCTCCTGAGTAAATAAATTGAGCAGCAATGTGAAACTGCCTCATCAGTACTGAGGAAGATAATCATTTATAAAGGTTTAAAATGGCGTTTCATAAGTATTGACATTTAGAGAAATGTCTTTCCCCATCTAAATGAGTACCCCCTCCTTTTCCTATTTCTGCCAGCCACTAAAAAAGAAAAATCATAATAAAATAAAAAGAGGGGATAAATAATATCTAGAGTCATTCCATCAAAGTTGTATAATGTTTTGTATGTAAATTTTAATAAAGATCCAAAAGATGCCTGGTCTTGAATATAAATTACAGTTAAGTATAGCACCTGCCTTCAAGGTTTTTCCATTCTGTCATCCTAGACTGGAACCAGATAAAAAGATAAGACAAGTGGAAAGGTCATTTGGCCAAGTGCCCAGGTTTTGTTGTTGTTGTTTCTTGTTGATGAGTGATGAAGGGGAAACCAATAAAAGAAAGAACAGAGCAGAGGTGTGTGCTTAGAAACCGTTGTCAAGGAGATGAAACAAGGGCGATGGGAAGAAGAAATGAGGTGACACCATTTTGTGACTTCTTTTATGAGGATAATGACTACAGAGAAGCATTCCCTCACCCACAGATCTTGTCTACCCTGACAGATGTAACTAAAGAATGGAATGCAAAGACTTTGCAACAAATTGTTATACATACAAATAAAGAAATCAGAGATCCTGTCAGAGACACCCCCCCCCCACCTTGTTCCTGTAGACTCCAGGAAGCAGAGTGTCAAATTTCAGTTCTTCAGATATTATGAGAGAAGGCGGCACTGGGGTCTCCCTAGCACCACCATCTTTAAACTCTCCCTGTAGTTTTGCAGTGTGTTCCAGCATGTTAGAGAGCTGAGAGCAGGATAATCCAAAGGAACTGAACCAACAGACACTATGTTGCTGGTGGAGGGTGGGCAAAGGCTGAATTTCTATACATTTAATAGGCACCAGAAATCTTGTTCCCTCTACATTCTTTCCTCCTTCTTTCTTTCTGTTTTATCTTCATCTTTGTGCCTCACCCCTACAGAGCCTAAATGAGAGCACTTGCCCATAATATGATAGAGGATACACACTCTACCAAACTATTTAACCATCATTTACTAAGAACTCATTTTACCTGCTTAATGTTAAAAATTTCCTGGATTCTGTCACTGTGCTTAACATGTATTTCCCTTTAAGGCAGCATTGTTAGAACATGCACTTGGAGTTTACAGCAACAGAGTCTTTTTTTTTTTTTTGAGCCAATAAAATAAAACTGGGGTATGGTCAATACTATTATAAAGCACAATGATCCTTTCTGGAGATGAATATTTAACATCTACCCTTGCAACTCAAGCCCTCTGTGCTCCTGGCTTTTTACAGCACACCTGTATTTTCAAATGGAGTTCACAAACCAACTGTAAGATTTTGTTCACTGGCATTTATGTTGTGGTCACAGGCCTGAGAGCACATAATGCCAGGATTACTGCTGACCTGCCCTCCGTGGAAATCCAAGCTCAGTAGTGTCTTTATAAAATGTTAGCTTTCAAGGCTACTCCAGACAAAATTGGCAGTGGATGTAGTTTTTCACCTCTATCCCCAGCATCCATGTTCTGAGACAAAATCTCATTTACTCCATATTTCTCAGAAGGGCCTCATGCTCTTAGTCTCCTCCACTTTTAGAACTTGTTCCGGAGATAGCTCAGCAAAGTAGAAGAAAAGGAAAGGAATTGCAGTGAGAAAAGTCAGATTCTAGCCCCACCTCTTAAAGGTTATGTAACCTTGTCCAAGCCATTTAACCTTTTCAGCTCACATTTCTCCTATCTCAAATAGGGATAATAAAATGATTTACTTCCCAAGGTGGCCATCATGATACAGTTACAAAATAAATAAAATTCTTTGAAACTTAAATCATGTGCTATTTCCAGAAATGATTATTCACTTATTCTAAAGTTAACTAAAATCTGTGTTTGATTTTGAATATAGTGATAAATAAGATAAGGTATCTGACCTTGGAGACACGGTCTGATATACAATATCATGGAAATAATAATACCAATAGCATTAAGTGAAAACACAATAGAGACATTAGTCAACTATTATGTGGCCATAGAGGTAGAAGCAATTGATTCTTCTGTAAGTAAGTCATGGAAACTGGGTTATTATTAAAATATCTTCCATAGGCATAATGTGAATCCCTGCCACTTAGTATAAGAAGTACAGATTTGAACTCTAGTAGAGGCCTAAAGTTCAAGGAAAATGAATTGCAATGATTCCATTTTAAGTTTTCAAGCAGTCAAGAGGGAAAGTAAAAAGGACCACAATATTCAGCCAGTTTCTGTCAGGTGCCTCCCAGTCACATGAAGATAGTCACTTCAGCCAAGGCAGGCTCTTCTTGCTTTTAAAAATGGGATTGACTAGTTAAATGCACCTTAAGTTATTTTATACCATCCTTCTTTCTTAAGCTACATTTTTCACATCTTCAATCCAACATACTAACTGGGAAAAAGTCCATTCCAGTTAATAAACCAATTTCTGGTTTCTAGATTTTTGGAAAATCTTTCAAGATATGACTTTCAAGAAAGGTAAGAACAGACTCTTCCTTAGCTTACACTTGTGGGCTTGTGATTCTCAAACTTCTCATCTACAAATAGCTTCTGAATGAGGAGACCCATTCCTATGACACTAATTACCACATCTCATGCTGGTGAATGTTGTACATGGATCTCTTACCAGATAACAGTCCTTGCACTTCCAAGATGGCAAATCTATTCTCTGTGTTTCCTTATCTCTGTAGAAGACACCACCACCACCATCACTACCACCCTTACTTAAGCCAGAAAGCAAAAGTCAATCTTTACGCCTCCCTTTATCTCACCTTCCCTTGTCTCCTAGGGGAAGACTAAGACTTGTCAACTCTGCCTCCTTACCATTTCTTATACTGTTACCCTCTTGTCCTTCCTCCTTTGATTGCTGGAGTTCAGCTTGCATCATTAGTTATCTAAATTTACAAATGGCCACATCACTGTTTCTTCAGACATAATCATACTTCCTCTATTTTATTCTCCAAGAGCTATCAAAGTAGCAGATAGCTTTAGAAAACAAGAGAGATCATGTAACTCTCATTCTTAAAATCCTTCCATATTTTACAGAATAAAAAATAAAATTCATTTTTAAAGATTTATTTATTTGAAAAGCAGGATTACAAAAAGGCAGAGGAAGAGAGAGAGAGAGAGAGAGAGAGAATGAGGTCTTTGATCCGCTGGTTCACTCCCCAGATGGCCACAATGGCCGGGGATGTGCCAATCCAAAGCCAGAAGCCAGGAGATTCTTCTGTGTCTCCCATGTGGATGCAAGGGCCAAATACTTAGGCCATCTTCTACGGCTTTCCCAGGCCATACCAGAGAGCTGGATCTGCAGTGGAGCAGCCAGGACTCAAACCAGCGTCCATATGGGATGCCAGCACGGCGGGCAGTAGCTTTACCCACTATGCCAGAGTGCTGGCCCCCAAAAAGTAAAATTCTTAAATTACATAGAAGATCCTAGCCAAGCAGTTGTATTAATTTCAAAATTCCTATTACCCCTTGGCTCTCTCTTATGGTTGAATTACTCCATGTCTTGGCTCTTTTTGACTCACTTTGTGTCAAATATATAGCTTCCTGTCCTAACAAATGTCTGCTTACTTACTAAGTCTCAGAGAAGACACCCTCTTTTCTAGAAATATTTTATTTATCTTACTGGAATCTGGGGACAGAATTAACCATTCCTTCCTTTGCGCTCTCCTCCTGCACTTTGCCCAAATACCTAAGACATTTTTTTCCTCCTCCTAAAGAGATATCTTCCTAAATACAAGGTCCATACTAGTTTGTTTCATACTAAGCACCTAGCACAGTATCTTGCATACATCTGGGACTCCAGCAATGCTAAATAAATGAATGAATGAATCATGCACTTTATTCCAGGAAAAAGAGTTTCACATATCACAAATGCCTAAAATAGCGTCTAGCATATAGTAAGTACATTTGTTGGATGAATGAATCCTCTCAATCTTGGCCAGGGAACTGGAGATCTGGCCACTATTTTCAATATAATCCTTCATTATAGTTTTCTGTAATATAACAATGTCCACAGCAGGCCTAAGCAGTCTACATTTTTTTAAAGATTTATTTTTTAATTTATTTAAAAGGCAGAGTTGCAGAAATGGGGACACATACACACACAAATACAGAGAGGGAGAGAAGGAAAGAGTGAGGGAGGAAGGGAAAGAGGGCTGGAAGGAAGGAGGGAGGGCGAGAGAGAGAGAGAGAGAGAGAGAGAGATCATCCATCTGCTGGTTAACTCCTCAAATGCTGCAATGGCCAGAGCTAAGCCAGAGCAAAGCCAGGAGCGTCTTTTGGGTCTCCCACATGAGTGCAGGAGCCCAAGGACTTGGGCCATCCTCCACTGCTTTACTATGTGCCTTAGCAGGGAGCTGGACCAGAAGTGGAGCAGCCAGGACTCGAACCAGCACCCATATGGGATTCTGGCATCACAGGCAGCAGCTGTTACTCTCTCTGACACGTCAGCTTCAGCAGTTTGTATTATACTACTATCAAATGCTGACACAGATATCAGATTGCCTTGCTGGCAATGATTTCTCTACTGAAAGCTTTTCAGGGCTTCCTTCTTGGTGTCAGCCTCCTGAAACACGTTTCTCTGAAGGACTCAAAACTAAAAACCACTTTATTTTTCCACTCAAATTCTACTAACTCAGGAGAAAGCATCACACAAAATCCATTCCTAGTATGTTTGGTCCTCTGAGATTTACAAAAAGTTCAGGATTTGCCTCTAGAGATGAGATGAACTGTCAAATATTTCCTACTATTGGCACACTAGAATATGAGACATTTATTAGCAAATACTAACCTTTGCTTTCCAGTCTTTAAGAGAATCTTTTTAAAATGCAAATACTCCTAGTAGAGCCTGATTGGTACCTGGCCTATATATATGATTGTTAAGGCCAGGGTAGTTGTTCATGGCTACCATGACTTTTGATCATCCAATGCTAGTGTATTCCTCAGTGTTAAATGCATATCCTACTAAGCAGCACAGAAGGAGCCGCACCTTGAATATCATCTTCATAGACTTCAGACTAAAAGGAATTTATAGCACATTTAGTCCAAATTCTACATTTTATTTAGCACATTCATTTTTCATAAATTATATTTCAACATTCATGCATTCAAATACTACTTACTGAAGACCTATTATGTGCATATGTCCTAGCAACTTAAGATATTGGAAATGAACAGATAAAACTCCAAGCCCCTAAATGGCTTCAATGGTATTGGAGAAGGATAGATAATCAACCACACATAAATATAAAATGTGTTTTTCATTTCTCTGCTTGAGTTTTTGAGTGACGAGTGCTATGTATAAAAATATAAGATAGCAGAAGGATAGAGCATTCTGGGTAGAAAGTCAAAGGGATGGCAATTTTAATGTTATCAGATAAATAAATCCTCACTGAGAAGATGACATTTGAGTAAAGACTTGAAAGAGGACGAGAAAGCAAACTGCAAATGTCTGAGCAAGAGGGATATCCTAGGCAGACAAAAAAAGCAAATACATAGATCAAGAATATTCCTGATTTGTTCAAAGAAAAGGAAGGAAGGAAGGAAGGAAGGAAGGAAGGAAGGAAGGAAGGAAGGAAGGAAGGAAGGAAAGAAGGAAGGAAGAAAGAAAGGAAGAAAGGGGAGGGTAGGTGGGAAGGAAATAAAGGAAAGAGAAGGAAAGAAAGATAATGAGAATAGTGTGTTTATTATGAAGTAAGAGAAGAAAAATATGAAATAATTAGGGCTCAGAGGATTATTGAAGAGCCAGCTAATCACAGCACGTTTGTATTCATTTAAAGATGGGTTAGTTAGGAAGCAACTGGAAAGTTTTGAGAAAAAGAGTGGGACATGCTCTGCTTACGTTCCTAAGGGATCGCTCTGCTGTTGTGTTAAGAATATGCTGAGGTGGGGGAAGGATACAGTACACCAAACAGGAAAG
Organism: Sylvilagus floridanus; assembly: GCA_949820135.1. Classification (NCBI taxonomy): domain Eukaryota; kingdom Metazoa; phylum Chordata; class Mammalia; order Lagomorpha; family Leporidae; genus Sylvilagus; species Sylvilagus floridanus. Next base: position 86,607,691 of record OX463225.1, on the reverse strand, counting down.
ACGCTATTGTATTAATCAAGTTGAGAGATGATCATTGTATACACTAGGACAGTAATAATGAATGTTGGTGCAATATGTCCAGACTCTGGATATATTTCAATAGGACACCCAATTGGATTTGCCAAGATTGTTTATGAAGAATAAAAGATAATGAAAAAAAAATAGAGGAACTCTTTGGCCAGAGCAACAAGAAGGCTGGGGTTTTTATCAAGTGAAATGAGAAGACTAAGAAAAGAACAAGTTTGGGAAGTGATGATGATCAGAGTAGTTTGGCACATTATAAGTGCTGAGTACCCCTTAGTGATCCAAAAAGCGTAGACTACTCAGTTGAATAAGCAGATGAATAAATGGAGAGAGCTTATTCAATTACAGAAGCATCATCAGAGTGGAACACAAAATAACACTGGGGGGAAAAGTAAAATCCTAAAAAACAGTAAGACACAGACAGACACATTCTGTCTTCTTCATCATTTGACCAGGAGATGAGAGCACACCTCCAACGAAAGCTCATCAATCAGAAGAGGAATTAAAAAATGTTACACAACTGATCATTTCTGGCATAAATTGCCCCATTAAATTCCTGATTTATTTTATCATCAATTATTGTTTAAAGGGACATCCAATAAAAATATGAAGAGAAAGAATGAGTGTGAGCTAATGTGGCATAAATCCAACCTGCTTTATTTATACGAGTTGCAGATACACCTTGGACATTGAATTTCAGAGCACTTTACAGTTCCTGGTGGTAGCTTTAAGTTTAGAATGGGGGCAAAACCACTCTTGGATATGCAAAGCAGCTGGTTGACAGAGGAGGTGGGAAGAACTTTCTCTCTGGAGGATTTCTTGTTCTAAGGGTATCCAAGGAAGGGTGAGGTTATGAACTCTTTTGCATTGATGGAAAGAGCTACTCAATTCACAGCCTTTTTGAAGTCACAAACATCCATGAAGTCATTTGGCATAGCTCTAACCTGGAGCCAAATTTATTGAATAATTATAAATTGGGATATCTTGACCATATTTGCCAAGAGAACACAAAAAGGTGGAATAAAGAGAGTAGGAAAATGCCAGTAACCTTATAGAAACTTGCAGGTATCTTGTTCATGCTTAGCCTCCATTCAGACATAGCTAATTAGGCAATGGGGAATCTAAATTAGATGATGATCTCAGTTAACTTCAGTCTTGAAGGCTTCATCCAACTAAAATCCACCAATCACAAACCTGCACACCTGGGATACTTTTAAAACATCATAATATCTAATTCATACCAAGTACCAGCCACTAATTGGGAAGAGAGGGTGCAGAGATCTGGACCAGGTATCACAGCATTGATGGTTCAATGTGAAGAATTAAGAAGGGTAATTTGAGAAATAATGTCTATAAGAAAACCATAAATTAAAAATCAGATTGTGCCAGTGGGTTGCTTATTGTCTCTCAGTGCCAAGTCAACTTATTCATACTCTACTCCTTTGTACTATATTTTCAATATTCCCTGATCAAATGGATTCCTGTTAATTTCTGTAAATGAAAGGAACTAGTGTGAAATTAGAAGGTAGGAGAATGGAAGAATGAAATCTCTTTCTATTTACAGTCCCTGTAAGTTCCCCTCCAGCAGGAAAAAAAAAAAAAAAACAATCATAGTACCAACTATGCTACATCCCTAAGAGGCACAGCCACCAACTGCTTCTGCTTCTTCAGTGACAGAGTACCAGGCACGTCATGCCCAAGTCATAGAAGAGCAAGCATCTCTCCTTCACAAAGCAAAATAATCTCTCTCCATTGGAGATGTAAACACTAGCCAAGTGACAGCTTCCTAGAGACCTGTCCCAAAGCCACATGATATCTGTCCTCTGAGGTCAAAGCACTGACCATACAAACCAGTCCTCTGAGTTCATATGTATAGCAGCACTCTTTAGTTCCTTCAGCCCTAAAAACAGCAGTTTCCTACAGATACTTGCCTTATATTTCCTTTTGCTCTTTTTTATTTATTTATCCTTTTTTATACTTATTTGGTCTTTTTTTAGTTCTTAACACATTCAATAGAGTTCATAGATACAATTTTAAGAACATTATATTTCCTTGCTCCCTCCCTCAGAGCCTACCCCCCTTCTATTTTGTTTCTTCTTTCTTTTTTATTCCTTGAGTTTTTGAGATAACATTTTTAATTTGCATTACAGCAAGGGCAATAAGCAAAAAGTAAAAGGGCCCTAGTTTAGCAGGAATATAGACAACTATAAACAATAATCAAATGGAAAGATGACCATTTCATTCACAAACAGCAAATTTTAAAGTAATCCTTCCTGCTCTTTCAGCTTTCCAATGCCAATATGTGATGGTTATAAAATACTTCGCACATTGTCTGACATTCTTTTCTTCAAAATGTGAATCCTAATTCAGCTTTCCTTAAGAATAGTGTATATTTCTGACTTGCTTCTGATAAGTACAGTATTACAAAAATAGTGATGTGTGACTAGATCATAAAAGGCATTGCAGCTTCCTCCTACTCTCTCTGTCCAAGATCATTCTTTTTGGGGGAAACCAACAGTGATGTGATGAAGTCACTCAAATAACCCTTTGGAGAGACCCATGTGGCAAGTAACTAAGGCTTCTTGCCAACCACTATTAAAAAATTAAGATTTCTTGTCATCAACATGTGAGTGTGCCATCATGGAAGCAGATCCTCCATCTCTAGCAAAGCATCAGGTGACTCCAATCTCATCCTCTAGCTTGACTTCCTTCTCAAGAAAGATTTTAAACTACTTCTGGATTCCTGATCCTCAGAAACTGTAATGTAATATATGTTTGTTGTTTTAATCTTTGAGGTAATTAGTTAAAACATAACAGATAATAACACATCAAGTAACCAATTCCTTCTATTAAAGTCCTACATTGAAATATCTATCATGATATGTTGCTGCACCTTGATTGATAGAGTACTTGTCCATGAGAAGTCCTAAGACACTGATCCTCAAAGACAGGATTCTGTAATTGGGTTACTTACCTCTTTAACTTTGAACATAGCTATAATCTCTTTGCCAATGGCACATGTGATGCTGGTAATCTATAGCAGGCACTAGTATCAAGATGCCTGAAATTATTCCCTGTGGCTACTAGGGATGAATTGTCTATTGAAGGCAAGGCTTTGAGTGACAAAGAGGTTGAAGAACTTGACAGTTACAGTAATAAGTACAACTATAAGAACTGGGGATGACTTTTCTCTGAGATCAAGCCAGAGATCAGAAAGTATCTGGTGGCTATAAAAGAATCCCTTATTTCTTGTGCTCATAAGGTATATCGACTAAAAATCAAAGCCCAAACAGAATGGTGTGAATTGAAAGATGGACCAGGTTTCTGTGTGAAAGTTCAAATATTGTTTGGGGGAAATGATTGCCTGAGACTTGGAGAATTTTTTTGATTCACACAATGTTGATTATTTTTAACCCAATATCCTTGAGTTTCACTTGCCAGGAAAAATGCCAGGATAAATTCTCATTACTGAATCTCACTGTTTAAAGACCCATAACCAGAGTTACTCTCTACAAGCTCCAGAGAGGTGGGTGCCAAGTCATAGCTGGGGGAAGAGAGTCCACACTAAAAAGGAATAGTACAATTTTGAATATATTATTGATAGAAACTTGGAGAGTAGATGTGAGAGTGAATTCCAAGGATATTAGATGTATAAGGATAAACTACAATGATGGAGTCAAATAAAAATATTGTTTCATTTACCAGGGAACACAGTAACTGTGAGGGATTCCAAAAGGTTGATTGATTACCTGAAATATGGATTCATGGTGCTTACTCAATTATGATGAGATACCAGAAAATCTTTAGCACAAAATAGAATAAATCATCAATGTTTAGAAAGAATGTTTGGGGAGAATTGGAATATCTACTCCAACCATGTTTCTTGAGAAAGCCTAGAGTATGTTCCTCTCACTAAGTCATTAAGATATGCATTAATGAAGGAGCACTAATCTCCTAGAAGAGCAGAGTGGTGTGGCTATCTTCTATAAGCTGGGGATGATGGTGAAAAATGCCATCACTACAATAAGCTTCCTGATTTTAATAGTGGAATTCTAAATGTTGACTCCAACTAGCAGCATTAATGATTAAAGATGAGATAAGTATAACTAACATAAAAAGCAATCATGTTTCATGTACAGGTATATTCAGTAGTGCCTAATTAATCACAATATTTCAGTAAAACAAATGGACAGCCTACTAACTAATTTTTTATGTAACATAATTACAATCAGAAAACCCTAGGTCTAATGAATAGAAATCCAACTTGTATCAACACAATGGTGAAGCATATCCTTTCACTCAGTTAAGCTTTAAATTCATTCACAGGTTCCAAATTCTTTGTTTTTTTTTTTTTTGTTTGTTTTTTGTAGACTGTTCATTTTTTACTGCCAAAATTATGTTCTGGAATATTCCACTAAGTTTTTCACAAAAGTGGGTCTAATTTAATTCTCTTTGGCCTGTGTAAAAGGCAGATGAATCAGGGTTAAAGATATTAACATGACAATTGTAAAGATACTTACATGACAATTCCAATTGTAACAATTGCTCTAGATATTGTATCTTTAGCAGGATAAATTATATAACCTATGGGTTTTGAAATGTAGCTGTTAGTCTGACATAAAATTTTTCTCTCTATCAAATTGCAAGTCCCACCACAAGCTATTTGTTTTTGTCCAGCAGGGATAGAAATATACCTTCACAATCTTGCTTTGGAGCTAATTCTTCCATTGTCTGACAAAATCTAGCCCACAGAGATCTTGATCATCTTGACATTTCAAACTACCACAAAATCAACCATACTGATGAAATCATGCTTATTTGGCCTTCTGAGAAGAAATCAGCAGGGGCTTTATATGCCTTAGTAACATGTATCCTACAAAGTGAGGAATGAACACCACAGTTTTTCCATGGCCTACATTTTTTTCCTTTTTGACAGGTAGAGTGGACAGTGAGAGAGAGAGACAGAGAGAAAGGTCTTCCTTTGCCGTTGGTTCACCCTCCAATGGCCGCTGCAGACTGCGCACCGCACTCATCCGATGGCAGGAGCCAGGTGCTAGGTGCTTTTCCTGGTCTCCCATGGGGTGCAGGGCCCAAGCACTTGGACCATCCTCCACTGCACTCCCAGGCCACAGCAGAGGGCTGCACTGGAAGAGGGGCAACCGGGAGAGAATCCGGTGCCCCGACCGGGACTAGAACCCGGTGTGCTGGCGCCGCAAGGCGGAGGATTAGCCTGTTGAGCCACGGCACCGGCCCATGGCTTTACAAATTAACTGAGTCTCTTAGATATTCAACTTGCCTACTGCTAACATGGACTGAAAACAATCCATCAAGCAGAAGATGTGAGATAGATGACCTCATGTGATTTCAACTATTCTAGCTTTCACCATATTAAATTCTGTGTTAGTTCATTCAGACTGCTATAAAAAAAATCCCTTAGACTGAATAGTTTACAAATAATATAAATTCAGTTCTCACCATGCTGGTTGCTGGGAAGTCCAAGATCAAGGCATCTACAAATTCACTATCTGGTGAAGTTTTGCATTCTGTTTCTCATATGGCATCATGACTCTATATAGTCGTTGTCTGTATTGTTGAGGAACAGTGTTTTTCTTTCACACTCTTTGTTGAACTCTTTACTTAGTGTAGGGTTAATCTTGTGAGTATGAAGTAAACAAAGAAATATATTTGTAAAAATTAAGAGTGGGAATAGGAGAGGAAGGAGGAGGAGGGTGGGAGTGTGGGTAGGAGCGAGGGTAGGTTCACTAGGTTCCTAAGTCTATGTATACGAAATACATGAAATTTGATTACCTTAAATAAAATTTAAAAAAATGAAAGATTGTAGGGAAATAAAACTTTTAGTATCTTGATTTAATAAATTAAATATAAATAGTAAAAATAAAACAGAAAAATAAAATTGAGGGATTAATATTTTGCTATTTCTAACTGAATTCCACAGATACTTGTTTAGATTTTTTCATGTAAAATTCTTGTTGCTGGTTCCATTTGGGGGCATGATAAACAAATGCCATCGTCTACAACCTTCTCAATTTTAGGCTGTTTAATAAAAGCATCTAATAATCTACCTTAATAATACTATTTCACTTATCAATTTATTTTCTCTGAAGGTCTTCCATAACTCATTTTTAATATGTAAACTTACCATGCCTCTGTGAATTAGAAAAATATTAAACATTATTCCTAGTTGTTTTTCATAGAATAATAATGAGAATTCCTATTGTTTGAACTTATTCTTATGTGAGCTTCTACTGGGGTCTTATTTTTCAGTGGTTGCCTATAGATAACCACTATGTACCTGTAGCAATGAGTAAACTATTGAGTGTCTTCTTTGGAATTTTTCAGGACAGGCTCCTCTGTCCTAGAAGTAGCTTAGTGTTAGAAGTAGCTTCTGAAGAAAGCAAATGAGCTTTCGTTAGAAGTAATCTTCTGATTCACGCTAAGAGCTAATAGACACCAGTCATAGTTCTCTCCCTGACTAAACTAGAAACTCTGGTTCTTCTTTTTGCTCCTTTCTACACTTTGCTCTCTCTGTCTCTTAGTCAGCTCTTGCGATTTCCATTCAATGGATTTGTACCTGGATTCATTGTATTTTATGATTTTTCCCAGCCAGCTCCCTTCTAGTGCAGTAGATTGCAATCTAGGATTGCAGTAGATGATCTCAGTGCTTGGGTCCCTGTCACACACATTGGAGACCCAAGTGGATTTCCAGATTCCTGTCTTTGATCTGACCTCATGCTGGCAATTGTGGTGCTTCTCTCTCTCTCTCTCTCTCTCTCTCCTCTCTAACTCTATCTCTCTCTCCCCCTATCTATCTATCTATTTTTGTAAATTTGACTTTCAAATAAGTAAATAAATCTTTTTAAAAAATCTTTCGGGGCTGGCACCATGGCGCAGTGGGTTAATCCTCCGCCCTTGGCATGAGCATTCCATATGGGCATCAGTTCTAGTCCCGGTTGCTCCTCTTCCAATACAGCTCTCTGCTGTGGCCTGGGATAGCAGTAGAAGATGGCCCAAGTCCTTGGGCCCCTGCACCTGCATGGGAGACCAGGAAGAAGCTCCTGGCCCCTGGCTTCAGATCGGCACAGCTCCTGCTGTTGTGGCCATTTTAGGGGTGAACCAACGGAAGGAAGACCTTCCTCTCTGTCTCTCCCTCTCACCGTCTATAACTCTACCTCTCAAATAAATAAATAAAAATCTTTAAAAAATATTTCTTCATTCAAAGCCAAGAAATAGGCTGACCCATTAATTTCACTGTAATTCATGTCAAAAAAAAAAAAAAACAACTTCTCTTGGAAATGGGCAGCAAGGAAGGACTGGCATGCACTAATGTATTTTGCATTGTTTTCAGCTGGCTTACACCTGAAACAACTGATGCGTGGTAGGCAAACAGAAACTGTTCAACTGCTTTTTTTTCCAACAGTCTGTTATCATACAGCTAGAAGAGGAAAATGAAATCCCTCATGGACTTAGTCACTCCATTCCAGTCACATTGGCCTCTTCTGTTCCTCAAAGACCCAAACATGTTCCTACCTAAGAGCTTGACATTCTGTTTCCTCAGCCTCCAACAGCATTCCCCAAATAACCAGGTAGCTTATACTCTTTGTCCTTCAAGTCTTTACTTCCAATCACTTTTCCACTGAAGGCTTCTCTGATCACAGCATTTAAAAGTTCAAATCCAAGAATTGCTTTCTTTGATTTCTATGCACCAATTACTATGTAACAAGTGTGTGTTTTTATCTTTTTCTTTCCATTGTATATTCCTGTCCTCGTTGCACCGTAAACTTCACAAGGACAGACATAGCTTTTTAATTACTCTATCTCTAGCCTTTAGAATGATATCTAGCTTACAATAAATACCCATTGAATGAATAAAAAGGATGTGTAATCATGCCCACAAACATGAGATGAAAAGTGTCAGAAAGATATGTTATACAGCCTTCAGATCTTCTCCCTTTCTTGCTGAGCCCAGGCAACATTTTGCTAAGACTTTGAATACATTCTATTTTATATTTTTATTCCAAAAATACTAACCTGTTCTGGGAGAAGACAGACAGCCCTGATAAATTATGAATGTCCTAAGAAATTTCAAAAATTCTATTCCCTGCATTGTTCCTAATATATTATGCTTTGACATTTATATAAATGAAAAACAAATAGAAATTAATCTCATGTTTAAAATATGAATCCTATAATGTTATTGAACTATATTTACATAACGTATTTAAAATTACATATAAAATTTAGCTTTAAAATCAATTATTACTTCATAATTTAGAATTCTATATCAACAGATATTTATTTTTGATAGTTATTAATATTTCTGCAACCAACATTTTTATGCTTTGCCTTCACTATAAAAATTTTAATATTAATTTTTAATTTTCTCCCAAGTGTTACTTTCTGAAAGTAAACAATAAACTCTATGACTTGAGAACAAGCTGTTGGGATGGCAGGGTTAGGGAAATTGGAGGACATCTAAGTGACATAAATTATTAAAAATATATATTTCCAGGAAATACAGCTGCTTTACTAGAAATGTTACTTGCATATCCACTGGCTACATACTTGGCCTTCATGAATAGAGATTCCAAGGAGAGATCAAAGCAAAGGAACAACGAAGTCCACATACATGCCCCATCTGGAATGGATTCTGGGAAGAGAGTACAGTGAAAAAAACATTTTAACATTTCAGATGCAGAGGACTTACAGGAAAGCTGGGAGATGACTACAAGAAAGCAAGGATCAAACCCAGCACACCCCAAGTGTTTTAAAATGCCAGCATTATCCCCTGTTTCAGGATAGATTTAGAGTCCCTCTCTGGGGCTCACAATAAATCACAAATAATTCAGATCAGGTTAGAAGAATGTCATATCCATTGTTTGCTAATAACTCCCCATTGAAGCAAATGCAATAGTATTCTTTCCCTTTCAGATCTGTGTGGTTGGGCTTAATTGTTTGAAAACAGACCACAGAATCTATAAGAGAATAGAAGATGAGGAAAATGTTTTAATTTTGAGGACCTACTAGTCCCTTTTTAATTTAATGATTGAATTCCTTTTCTCCTTCAAATTTGAAGTTCCTGCTTTATATATGGCTTCTAAACATGTATTTTATTCATCAAATTGATTTTTCATGTCACTCCCTCAAAACTGTAGGTTTAAAAAGATCAAGGATTCTTGTTAATGTTGTTTTATTCACTTATATGTCCTCAGCGCCTAAAGTAGTGCTTGGCACATAGAATAAATGAATAAACAAATATCATGCTATGAATGTATATAGCTAAACACAGAAAGAGTGATCTTTAATCTTTATTATCTACATAAAGACTCAACATTGTGGGGTGGACATTTGACATAACAGTGAGACACAGCTGGACACAGCGCATTGCATATTGGAATGCCTACTTTTAAGTCACAGAACCACTCCTAATTCCAGGTCCTTGTCAGAGCATACCACAGGAACCAGCAGAGGATGACTTACCCCTCCGCATTGGAGACCTGATTGACTTCCTGGCTCCTGGCTTCAGCCTCTTCAGTTCTGGCTGCTGCAGGGCTTTGAGGAGTGAACCAGCTGATGTGGAATCTCTCTGTAATTTCAATATGGAGAAAGAAAAGCAAAGAGCTTACACAAGGCTTTAAGAAAATGAACTTGGGATTAGGGCAAGATGGCGGAATAGGAAGGCAGCACACTGATAGTCCGGGGAGAGACAGTTTAATAAAAGTGGAGATACTGCAGGTTCAAGGAAGAGTAGGGGAAGAAACAGCAGAGGAAACTCTTCTTGAACTAGTGATTCACAGTGGACCTTCGAGGAGAGTGTGGGAGCCCGCAGTTCAGGACACCAGCGGCGGACTCAGCACACCAGCGCTGGAATGCGAGGTGAGCCCGAACCTCAATAGCCCGAGACACCAGCAGGGAAGCAGAAAGAGGAGACTAGAGCGAACAAGGCTTGAAACCCTGTGGGGAAAAGTTCACCGGGCTAACTAGAAGAGAGAGAGAGAGAGAAAAGTGACCGATACCGACACGAGTTTCTCTCTCTCCGCCCACCACTCAAAGGTGAGCAAGACAAAGAGCAGGCGCCATTTTGGACATACGTCATAAGCAGGGCGACCTCAGGTCTGCACCGGCCCTGAGCCTAGCAGAAAAACCTGACTCTGGGTGGGAGGGGTGAAATAACAGGAGATTAGAACCTAATGAATGTGTGGTGCTAATGAACTGAGACTGTGAAAAAAGAGACTGTGGGGGGGGGGGGAGAACTCACGGAATTCACCACGTGAGTACTCTCCAGAGACGCTACAGTTCAGTAGCCTTGGTACCCCAGTGGTGAGACTACAGAAGAATTTGAATCCACACTGAAGGCCGCAGAGATTCCCTCTGTGGTCCTTGGGAAAGAGCTTCCGATCTCTGGCTCCTGTGGGTATATCATTTGCCTGCTAACCACCCCCAATTCCATTCAGCTGTGTGGAATTAATTCCCTTTTGAATCAAAAATAAAGAAAGAAACAGAGAGAGATTTACCTAACCTGGGAGTGTCACCTTTGGCACACCCTCAACTCTGAGGAACCAAACAGAGCTATCAGGCCACACCCATCTCAAGCCTCTAAGGCTCCATTGAAAGCAGACGGTCCACTTATCTAGAGTCATAGTATAACAGGGAAAACACCACAGTAAAGAAACCAATATGCCAAAAAACAAACAAAAAAACCGAGGTAACAAGAACAAGGAAGACACTATGACACCCCCAAATGAAAAAGACACCCCAATTCAAGATTACAAAGATGATGAGATAGAAGAAATGCAAGAAGCAGATCTCAAAAAATTGATAAGAACACTAAGAAGTACTCAAAAACAAACTCTTGAACTACAGAAATCCTTAATGGACAAGGTAGAAAATCTCTCTTGTGAAAATGAAATATTAAGGAGGAATCAAGCTGAAATGAAACAACTAGTAGAACATGAAACTGTGATAGTGACGAAAAATCATAATGAAGTGAAGAATTCAATAGATCAAATGAAAAACACATTAGAGAGCCTTACAAACAGAATGGGTGAGGCAGAAGAGAGAATATCGGACTTAGAAGACAGAGCACAGGAAAATATAGAGTCAAACCAAAGACAAGAAGAGGAAATTAGAAATCTAAAAAATATTGTTGGGAATCTACAGGATACTATTGAAAAACCCAACATTCGAGTTCTAGGAGTTCCTGAAGACATGGAGAGGGAGAAAGGATTAGAATGCCTTTTTAGTGAGTTAATAGCAGAAAATTTCCCAGTTTTGGAGAAGGACGGAGACATCCTAGTACAGGAAGCTCATAGAACCCCTAGGAAATATGACCAAAAGAGATCCTCACCACGACACATTGTAATTAAACTCACCACAGTGAAACAGAAAGAAAAGATCCTAAAATGTGCAAGAGAGAAACGTCAGATTACTCAGAGGATCTCCAATTAGACTCACAGCAGACTTCCTATCAGAAACCCTACAAGCTAGAAGGGAATGGTGAGACATAGCCCAGGTACTAAGAGAGAAAAACTGCCAGCCCAGAATATTATATCCTGCAAAGCTCTCATTTGTGAATGAAGGTGAAATAAAGACCTTTCATTGCAAACAGAAATTGAAAGAATTTGTTGCCACTCGTCCAGCCCTGCAAAAGATGCTTAAAGATGTGTTACACACAGAAACACAGAAACATGGCCATCAACATGAAAGAAGGTAAATGAAGGGAACCTCACAGCAAAACATCACAGGGAATTCAAAGCATACATTTGGATAAAGAAATTATGGGACATGTACTCTATAGAATACTATACAGCAATCAAAAACAATGAAATCTGGTCATTTGCAACAAGATGGAGGAATCTGGAAAACATCATGCTGAGTGAATTAAGCCAGTCCCAAAGGGAAAAATATCATATGTTCTCCCTGATCGGTGACAACTAATTGAGCACCAAAGGGGAAACCTGTTGAAGTGAAATGGACACTATGAGAAACAGTAACTTATCAGCTCTTGTGCTGACTGTTGTTGTACAATGTAATACTTCATCCATTTTAGTATTTATTTTATTCTAGTACTATTGGTTGAACTCTGTAATTAACACACAATTATTCTTAGGTGTTTAAATGTTAACTGAAAAGTGATCCCTGTGAAATACGAGAGTGGGAATAAGAGAGGGAGGAGATGTACAATTTGGGACATGCTCAATCAGTCGTGCCCCAAATGATGGAGTTAGAAACAGGCCAGGGAATTCCAATACAATCCCATCAAGGTGGCATGTACCAAGGCCATCTCACTAGTCCAAGTGATCAATTTCAGTTCACAATTGATCACACTGATAGATCTAAGAGTCAAAGGGATCACACAAACAAGACTAGTGTGTGGTGGAATGAGAAGGCCATGCCAAGGTGGCCACTGGCAAGCGAGCATCACTTACTCAGGAATGGCTTTGAAACCCACCTGGCAATGGAGCCTGCCTGGCAACAGGCTGTGATTGGATGGATTGGAAACTGCCTGGCAACAGGCTGTGACTGGATGGATTGGTCCTTACTACAGATCACAAATCTCCCCAAGCCACCAGCTTTAATGGAGAACCTACAAGTAAGATTCACCCCCAATTCTAGGGGCCACTGCTCACCCCATACGAAAGCCAAGCCCAATCCCCATTGAATGGGAAAAAACAGGAAACATCTGGGTAGAGCAGTGGCCAATAGTACAACCCAAACTTAGCATCCTTAAAGAACTGGTACAGGAACAATTGGAAAAGGGACACATAGAGCCCTCCACTAGCCCTCATAACACACCCATTTTTGTGATACCAAAGAAACAGGGAAAATATAGGCTTCTACAGGATTTAAGAGCTATTAACAAAAATATAAAAAAGATGGGAACATTCCAGGCTGGCATTCCCCATCCAGGGGCCATTCCTAATGGATACCACATAGTTACCATTGATATCAAAGATTGCTTCTTTTCCATTCCCATTGCGGAGCAGGATAAGGCTTACTTTGCCTTTACAGTATGGGAGCCCAACTTCCAGCTCCCTGCAAAAAGATTTCAGTGGACAGTACTCCCACAAGGCATGAAAAATAGCCCTGCCATTTGCCAAAGATACGTTTCTCATGCAACCAGCACACTTAAAGATCAGTGCTTGATCATACATTATATGGATGATATCTTACTTGCTCACAAGAATGCAGCAATTCTGAATGCCTGTCTAAGTGAGACAGTAAGAAATTTACAATTCCTGGGTTTCTCTATTGCCACAGAAAAGGTACAACATTTTCCCCCCTTTCAATTCTTGGGTTATCAAATCTCCTCCCATATATCTCCAATGGGCCCAAACCTAAAAGTCAAGCATAAATACTCACTTAATGAACTTCAGCAACTATGTGGCCAAATCAATTGGCTAAAACCCTTCCTTCCCCTAACACCTGCAGAACTTAGACCGCTATATGATTTACTAACTAAGGGAAACAGCCCTTCCTCAAAAATCACATTGACACCAGCAGCCAAATCCACTATAGAAAAGATTAACACCCAGTTGTCAAATTTAAAAACCTTTAGATATGACCCTCAGGTGCCTCTGTTTGCCATAACCATATCTACCCTTAAGGCCCCCTTAGGGGTTATTTGGCAACAACACGGACCACTTTTTTGGGTACACATAGCTTGGAGCGATTGTCATAAAATAGTAAACAAAGTAGATGCCATCCTTATGATGGGACTTAAATTAAGATATTATACCAATAAGATATTTAACACAGAGCCAGACATAGTGGTCCTACCACTATCACAATTAGAACTGTCAACATTGATGCAGAATAGCACGCTCTTTCAAACTTTAATGATAAATTTTCCAGGACAGATTGACAATCACCTGCCAGCAGACAGACTACTCCAGACACTACAAACCTTAGAAATAGACTATCCAAAACATGCTTTCCCTGCTAATCAACCTATACCCATGGCACCATGTGCGTTTACAGATGCCAACAAGTCACTCTTTGGAATAGTGATCAAATCTTTAACAGAAAAAGATAAGATCCATGTAGAACCCCATGGGGGATCAGTACAGTTGGGAGAAATACAAGCAATAGTCAAGGTTCTACTTCTTAGCCAAGATGGACCGGTAAATATATTCTCGGACAGCAAATACTCAGTACAGGTAGCAAAGACGATCCCTTTTGCAGTCTTTAACCCGACCAATAAGCCAATTGACCAGATGTTCACAACACTTAAAGAACTAACTGAGAACAGAAAATACCCATGGTATATCTCACACGTAAGATCACATACTGGGTTACCTGGCTTTATTTTCCAAGGCAACAGAAAGGTTGATGGTCTTATCTCCTGCAACACGGCTTCCATTGGACACTTAGAACAAGCCCGTATTTTACACCAAAAATTCCATATGTCAGCAAGCAACATAAAATTGCTTTTCCCAGAGCTAACAATGAGCCAATGCAAACACCTAGTGCACTCTTGCAAGAATTGTGCACCCCTCGCCCCGTTAGGCCCACTGCAGCAAGCAGGAGTGAACCCGTGAGGCCTTGCTCCTAATAAACTATGGCAAGTGGACGTCACCCACATTAACTCCTTTGGTAAACTTAAGTTTGTCCATGTGGTGGTAGATACTTATTCAAAGGCTGTATTTGCAACAGCCCAATCTGGAGAAAAAGCTAGTAACGTGATAAAGGCGGTTAAATCAGCCATGCTGGTCCTTGGTGTTCCCTGGACCATAAAAACTGATAACGGGCCAGCATATACATCACAGGAATTTAATTCCTTCCTGAAATCCTGGAACATACAGTCTGCGGGCTGCTCGCCTCAAGCCTGCTTTCACCCGACTCCCGGGGTCTGTGTGGTGACTCCGCGCCTCTTGCCCCCACCACACTGCTCCTCTCAGAAACGAATCCACTGAAACATTGTTGAGAAAATCAACTGCAACATCTGGCGCGCCAACGTGACTGAGAAAGAGACAGTGTGTCGGACTCGGCGAGGTCCCCTCAGGATTTCGGCAAGCAGGCCCCTCGGTGTTCTGTGTGCTGTTCGGTTCTGTGAGGGTGAGCACAGAACCCCCTCCTACGCCCCTTTCCTTGTCCTTGTCCTCGGTCTAAGTGACCCCAGGTTAGCACACACCGCCCAGAAGCGTACGTCGCTTCTCGGCTCCTCCTTTTACTTTCGGTTCGCCCGGCGAATTCACATAAGGGACTGATCATCCCAGAATTCGGAACCAAGTCATCTTCCCTCACTCGAGAGAGGTGACGCTCCGGAGACACCGTGTGGGCATACGGCCTTGACCTAACGAATCAAGGAAGTCCCCCACTAAGCACAGGACATACTACGATCTGATACACCACTGTCTGTTTGTCTAACGTAGGGAAACCTCCTGCAAAATGCCATCAACAGCTGAGGTGCTAGGAATTTGCCTCGTTATGGCAACAGTGCTGTGCGTGTCTTTACTTTGGCTACAGTTGGCATGCCGTATTGCTCTTAAGAATCCTGTGCAGGTTATCAAAGATAGTGAATCTGTGAGTGATAAGAGCCTGACACTCCAGGTCCCTGTCTCACAGACAATAGTTGATGATTCAGGGAGAGAAAACTCCGACAGTGAAAATAACAATGTAGCATACAAGGTAGCAAACGATGTAGCAAACAAGGTAGCAAGGCCTAGTCAGCCACCCCCCACATACCCGTGGGATGAACTTAGAAGACCTCCAGATAATAACCCATGCAAGGTCATCCCATCTGCACCCAGTGAGGATCCTCACATTTGTGGCAGTACTCGGGCACCACAAGCTCTTAGGGGAGCCACTAGACCCCACCCCACCTGCACATTTGCTGTTAATGTAGGAGAGGATGCAGAATTCAGGCCCTGGATTCTAACGCCTGTAAAAAGACTTCTGTTAACCAAAGGTCGAGGATATGCTTGTGTCTTTCCAGAGAATGCAGAACAGCCCATTTGGGTTCCAGCCCGAAACATCAAGCCTGCAACGGACAGCCAACCAGGACCAGCTGAACAAGACCGAGACTCGGCCTTGTTAGCAGATGCACCTGCCCTATCTTCCTACCCTGAGAAACTGCCCATAGCCACATCTGTTACTGTTTTGTACCCCACTAGCTCTGGTCAGCCACTCAAATGGCCCACAGCCTGTGTGTGGTCATGCCATTCCTGATAACCATTATTCCTCATTCCTACCCCTATCTGAGCAAGCACTCCTGTGGTCTCTTGATTTGAGCGCTGGTTAGTCAACGACGGGTAAGATCCCCTGGGGGACAACCTAAGACAGGCACAGCTGCGTACGGAGACCACATGGAAACGGGGTCAACAATGGTATGGCCAAGAATCATGCCTCCCGTTGCTCAAAAATAAACGAAAAGGGGGAAATGTGGTGGAATGAGAAGGCCATGCCAAGGTGGCCACTGGCAAGCGAGCATCACTTACTCAGGAATGGCTTTGAAACCCACCTGGCAATGGAGCCTGCCTGGCAACAGGCTGTGATTGGATGGATTGGAAACTGCCTGGCAACAGGCTGTGACTGGATGGATTGGAAACTGCCTGGCAACAGGCTATGATTGGATGTATTTGAAACTGCCTGGTAAAAGGCTGTGATTGGATGGCTTTGGAAACTGCCTGGCAACAGGCTGTGATTGGTTGGGGCATAGACCGCCCTTTGACCAGATTGGCTGGTCTTGGCTATATAAGGAGTGGTTCCAACTGTAATAAACGAGTCTGCGGGCTGCTCGCCTCAAGCCTGCTTTCACCCGACTCCCGGGGTCTGTGTGGTGACTCCGCGCCTCTTGCCCCCACCACACTGCTCCTCTCAGAAACGAATCCACTGAAACATTGTTGAGAAAATCAACTGCAACACTAGTGCCTGCTAATACTAACTGATAGAATCAAAAAGGGAGAGAATGATTCAACATGGGAAGCGAGATACACAGCAGACTCATAGAATGGCAGATGTCCTAAATAGCACTCTGGCCTCAGAATCAGCCCTTAAGGCATTCAGATCTGGCTCAAGAGCCCATGAGAGTATTTTAGGCATGGAAAGCCAAGACACTCTAGAAAAAAAAAAAAAAAGACCTAAATGAAAGATCTCTGCGAGTGAGATCCCAGTGGAATGAATGGGGCCATCAAAGAAGGAGGTACCTTTCTCTGAAGGGAGGAGAGAACCTCCACTTTGACTATGACACTGTCAGAATAAAATTGAAGTCGGCGAAGCCTAAAGGCTTCCATAGCCTCGGCAACTCCTGACTAGAGCCTAGGGAGATTACTGACGCCATAAACAAGAGTGTCAAATTGTTAAATCAACATCAGGAGTCACTGTGTACTTACGTCTCATGTAGGATCTGTCCTTAATGTGCTGTACATTGTGAAATAATGCTATAACTTGTACTGAAACAGTATTTTACACTTTGTGTTTCTGTGTGGGTGCAAACTGATGAAATCTTTACTTAGTATATACTGAATCAATCTTCTGTATATAAAGATAATTGAAAATGAAAAAAAAACTTGGTGTTAAATTGGAAATTGCATAGAAAATTAATCAATTTTTTAAAAAATATCATGTAGGATCTCTGTCCTTAATGTGTTGTACATTGTGAATTAATACTATAACTAGTACTCCAACAGTATTTTTCACTTTGTGTTGCTATGTGAGGGCAAACTGTTGAAATCTTTACTTAATATATACTAAACTGATCTTCTGTATATAAAGAGAATGGAAAATGAATTTTGATGTGAATGCAAGGGGAGAGGGAGTGGGAAAGTGGAGGGTTGCGGGTGGGAGGGAAGTTATGGGGGGAAGCCATTGTAATCTATAAGCTATATTTTGGAAATTTATATTCTTTAAATAAAAGTGTTATATATAAAAAAAATCAAAAAAAAAAAAAGAAAATGAACTTGGAGGATTTCACATTGTAGATATTAAGGGAAACCACATTATGATATATTTCTGACTCTCAGGCACAGGATTCATGTACCCCTGATTCATCAGAAAATATTTATGGAGTGCTTAATTGTGTGTTAGGAATTATGCTATGCTCTGGTTATCATTAAGTCAACAAAACAAATCAAGTCCTCGCACTCATGAAGTCTGTACTATAGTGATAGAGAGCGACACAAGAAGTTAGTGAACAAATAAGACCATTCTGGGTTTTTTGAGAGACATAAAACATGGCAATGCCTGGGAAGTTCAGTATTGGAGAATGCCTTCAAAGAAGGTCTTCTAGGTTGTGACATTTAAGTGGAGTCATTGTCAACACAGGAAAGGACTAATTAATAGGCAAACATTTCAGCCAACTTTTGGATATGAATATGGAATGGGTATGGGAAGTGGTGACTAAGAAAAAGATGCTAAGCAGTCCACATCACAGAGGATGCACAGAGAACGACAGATAGGAAGAAACCATGTTTGCCCTGCAAAAGTCTAGGGAACCCTGACATTTGTACATGGCGAGTATGAGAAAGTTCAAGTATGAAACATGGACAAAAATCATGGGGATTAAATGAAACTCAAGAAACAGTGTAATAATTTCCAAGCCATGCAGAACAAAAATAATGATTATTGCTTTTCCAATTGGTTGAAAATTATGAAAGCACAGATCCAAAAAGCTCAACAAAATGCAGAAGCAGCATCAAGAAAACACGCCAGGTCACATCAAATTACTGAAAACTAGTGACAGAGAAAAATCTTAAGAACAGCCAGAGGAGGGAAAAGGCACATTACATACATTGCACAGCTGACTTCTCATCAGAAACTGAAAGCCAGAGATATTTGAGATACACTTTACAGTAATTAAAAAAAAGAAAGAAAAAATCTGTCAACCTGAACTCTTTAATTCTCCATATTAGCCAAATAAAAGAGAAAAACAGCATGCTTATCACAATAAATGCAAGAGAAGCATTTGATAAAATCCTTTATCCATTTATGATAAAAATGATCAACATGTTGTAGAGAAGCCCTCTCACATAATAAAGAGCATCCTCAAATAACTATGGAGAAAATGAGCTCAACTGTGAAAGACTAAATCATTTCCCCCAATAAGAGAAGTATGTCTATTATCAGCACTGATATAAGTATTATATATTCATACTGAAGGTCCAAGACAAGTAATTGGAAAAAATTACAAATAAAAACATAAAACTCTATTTTTACACAAATAATGTGGCTATATATGTAGAAAGTCCTAGCAAATGGAATGAATTGGTAAGTGTAACAAATTTATAGGATACATTTTTTTTTATTAGACAGGCAGAGTTAGACAGTGAGAGAGAGAAACAGAAAGGTCTTCCTTCCATTGGTTCACCCTGCAAATGGCCGCCCCGGCCAGAACGCTGCGCCAATCCAAAGCCAGGAGCCAGGTGCTTCCTCCTGGTCTCCCAGGCAGGTGCAGGGGCCCAAGCACTTGGGCCATCCTCCACTACACTCCTGGGCCACAGCAGAGAACTGGACTGGAAGACGAGCAACCGGGACAGAACGGGTGCCCATATGGGATGCCGGTGCCACAGGCAGAGGATTAACCAAGTGAGCCACAGCGCCTGCCCCAGGATACATTATATACAAAAATCTATTGTGTTTCTATACAGTGGCTGAAAATAAGTAGAAATTGAAAATTTTTTAAATATTTCCATTTTCAATTGCTTAAAAATATGGGGTAGGCATTTAGGGCAGTTGTTAAAATGCCACTTGGGACAACTGCTTTACCTATGGAAGAATGTGGGTTCAAGTCCCAGCTCTGCTCTCCATTCCAACATCCTGTTAATGTGCTCCTGACTTCATCCTGCCTAGCCCTGACTATGGTAGATATTTGTGGAGTGAGCTCTCTGTCTCCCTATCTCTCTCTCTGTCTCTCAATCTATGTCTCCTTGACTTTCAAATACATAAAATAAATTTAAGAAATGTTTACAAATATACAAAATACTTTAGTATAAATTTAACAAAATACATACAAGAAATGTACACTAAAAATATGAAAAGTATAAAACTTGTATGAAGAAAATTCAAAAGCCTAAGTAAACATAGAGTAATATCATATTCATGGGTCAGAAGACTCCATACTAGCATATGAGTTCTCCTCAAATTTATCTGAACACCCAACACAAGGTCAATCAAAATTCTAGTAAGTTTCTTGTAAACATTTACAATCTTTGTTAAAACTTAAATGGAAAATCAAAGGAATTAGAATTACCAAAACAATTTTGAAAAAAAAAAAACTGATAGGATTCACATTACTGATTTCAAGACTTAATGCAATAATAATAAAGACTGCAGTAGTGGAGATACAGACGTATATATCAAAGAAATCAAATAGAATACCCAGAAATAGACTAATCATTGATTTTGAAAGAGGTAACAATGTAAATATCAGTGGAAAGGATTGCCTTTTCGACAAAAGTGCTAAAATGATTACATATGCACATGCAATAAAAAAATAAGTAGAAGTTGAACCATACCACATATTGTATAAAAGAAAATAAACTGCAAATGGGTCACAGACCTAAATATAATAACTAAAACCATAACAGTTCTAGGAGATAAGAGAAAAATCTTTTTGATCGTAGATTAGAAATAAAAACAAAATCTTACACAGAACACAAAAAGTACTTAAATATTGAGAATCTGGACCTTAACAAACTGAAAAACACTTGCTCTTCAAAAGACAGCAGCCATTGAGAAGTTAAGCTATGTACTAAGAGAAAATATTTGCAAAATATATATTAGAAAAAGGAATTTCACCCAAAACATATAAATAATTATCCCAATTCAACAACAAGAAAATACACAACCTAAGATCTCTTAAAAAATACTAACAAAATATTTGAAAGAACATCTCCTCAAAGAAGATATTGAGTGGCAGTTTAAACATATGAAAATGTTAGTATGGTCACCAGGAAAAATCAAATTAAAATAACCATGAGAAACCAAAACACATTCACTAAGTATATTGATATTAAGTGTTGGTAAGAGTAAGGTGCAACTGGAATTCTCCTATATGCTGGTAAGAATGTAAAATAGTATCGAAGCTTTAGAAAACAGATTGGCAAACACATCATAATCCCCAGAAAATATTAATCTTAGGTACTTACCCAAAAGAACTGGAAAAAATTGTTCACACAGACTCACATGAATATTTGTAGCAGTTTTATTTATAATAACTCAAAACTAGAAACAATTGTCATGTTCATCAACTGATAGATGGATCAATAAACTTTTGGAGAACCCACTTACATAATATTACTCTTCAATAAATGAAAAAAAGAAACTACTGGTGCTTGCAATAAAGTGGATGAATCTCAAAAGCATTATGCCATGCGCTAAAATCCAGAGTCTCTATGTGATATATTGTTACTTATGAAATTCTAGAGAAAACAAAACTACTGTGACAAAACATTGAATAGTGACTGTCAAGAACATGGGTTAGATAGAGGAGGAGTGACAGCATTGACAATCTAGGGAGTTTTTAGAGGGACAGAATGTGAATACTTCATAATTGTGATGATAGTTACTCAACTGTATATATTTCAACTTATACTCAACACTTGAAATTGGCAAATTCTATTTTATATAGTTTATATTTTAAAAATACACATACATGAATAGAATTTCCGAAAACATAATTGCTATGTAATAAATGAAGAAATAAAGTGAATGAATAATGAATGAGCCAATGGTATAAAACTCTATGTTCTATAAGAAATCATAAAGGAATGCTTTTCCAACACTATTGTAGGCTTAAATCCTGAATATACTGCTATATTCAAATTTGAGATTCTTAGAGAATTTGGGGAACTTAACACTGTGTCCAACTTTCTGGCCACTCTGTGAGACTGTACTGCTTGGTATAGTGGCTCTTTCTAGCTTTGGCTTCTGTCCAGTAAAAAATCCTGGCAGGATTTTTCATGACCTGCTTTATGTTGATATCTTTATTGCCACTTTAAACTCCTGAAATTTCATTTCATTTATTGGTCACTTTTCCAAACGACACTTTCCAAGAGCTTGCATCATTGTGCTTCTTTGGCAATTTTAGATACTTGTTTGGATGACCTGGGAATAAGGTTTGATTCCAAGGTGAATCATTTCATATATAATTCAATTTTTAATAACCCAAACAGAGTCCTTTAGCTTCTTTCACCTCAAAAAACTAATTCTGGTTGTCAACAAAACCTGAGCCAGCAAACATAAATTTAGAATTCAGACTTTCTTTTTGCTTTTAAAAAACTTTGAGGATTATTTCTTCATGAGAACAATATATATGTTATGCAAACATAAATCAAAGTTCCAACTGAGTAGCTTGCTTGGATCTATTCCCTCTGCCTTCTGAGGTTGAAGCACCTCATGTGTAGCACTTAGATTCCTTAAGCCATTTGCTCCACAGCAATTATTATTAAGGAATTATGCTGCCACGAGGAAATCAGGAATTAGTAGTCATCATTTCTACAACAGGTTTACTCTCCCCTTGGGCTGCAACTGGTTATGCACAACTAGTCCTTGGGGAAACAAAAATATGCATTTCCTATGGCCACATACTGGTATATCAACCACAATCATGCAGATGTGTCTGTGAAATCATTAATTATATCAAGAGAAATATTTATTATTAGAGAATGTTCTCTGAAGCCAGTGTTGTGGCACAATGGTTAATCCTCTATTTGTGACACTAGAATCCTATATTGGAGTGTCAGTTTGAGTAGCTGCTCTGCTTCCCATCCATCTCCCTTGTAAGGCACCTGGGAAAAACAGCAGAAGATGGCCCAACTGCTTGGGCCTCTGCCACCCATGGAGGAGACCTAGTAGAGATACAGTCTTCTAGATTCATCACAGACAAGTCCTAGCTATTGCAGCCATTTGGGAAGGGAACCAGAAGACGGATGATCTATTTCCCTTTTTGTCTCTCTCTCTCTGTGTCATTCTGCCTTTCAAATAAATAAATGAATCTTTAAAAAGATAAGAAAAAATGTGCTCTGTTTTTTAAATCAAAACAATAGAAAGTCTGTCACAGATGTGGAAGACCCACTCTTGCATAAATTCTTGCATGGCTGGCACAAATACCTATTGGTCTCTTCCTGGAGACAAGTGGAGGTTGACCATTTGACTGACACTCTTTTGAAGTAGTCATTCAAGCACTGATCTATTATCCACCATACAAAGAGAACCATGGAAAAATGGTTTATCTCCTCTAAGGGAGATAAATCTAGATTTATCCATAAACTTTATATGTAGATAACTAAGCTTGGATAGAAATTTGAATCTTCTGAATTGTTCAACAGACAGTCAATAAAACCTTAATTGAAATAAATGAAAGGTCCACCATGAAATGTTCTCCCTCTGTAGCCACTCCGGCTGTCACAAGTTTTATGTTTCTCTTACAGGGTCATGGGCATTGCATGGCCTCATTATATATGACCTTCCTCATGGGCCTGAACATTTTTCAACACTATACAAGGAATCTAGCTACAATGTCATGAAAATCTGAATGTCCAAAAACACAAAGAAAAAAAATAGTAGCCATTTAGAAAAAGTGGAGCTTTTTATTTATTGATGGGTGTGAAAATATAGACAGACTGTATAGTCAAGTCTGGACAGTCAAGACACCTATTTGAAAGAGCTACACCTTTCTAAGTGTCCAAGTCTGTGGAATCATTTGCTGTTTCCTAGGTTTTGTCTATATCAGATTGCCAATAGACAATTCTAGGTTTCCTGTGAATCACATTTAAATGGCTTCTCAACTTTTACTCCATTTATGAGCAATGTATTTAACAGCTTGAATGTTTGCCAAAACAGCATGAATTACTGTTTCCTTGTGGATCTAATGAGTAAGATGATTCACACTCTACAGATTCAAGCTACACCAACTTCAACATTCCATGTACTGATTCATTTACATCTTGTATTTTCTGGCTAATTACTAATACTATCCTAGATGTTTCTATTTGTTATTTGATTCCAAAGTAAATTATTATTTCATGAAAATTACTCTTTCTGCAATGATATTAGGAAAATAAGGAATAGAGGAGTATTCTTTCAAGAAAAGAACATTTCCATCGTGTTCTACACTGTGATAAGGCATATTAGGGCTGAAACATCATTGAAACATGAATAACTGATCATGTTTACTTACATGGTCAGTATCCACTTACTCATTTTTTGTTGTAAAACTATAAACCGAAACATTGGCTATTTTCCCACAAAAATCACGCTGATTTACTGCAGAAACAAAGAGGTATTCTTGGATATATCTCTCAGTTACTACTGGCCCTTTCTTCTGTTAAGGAGTCAGTTCAAACATAAAAGTCTGCTGAAAGGAAAATTATGGAACTCTATTTAATAGTTTGGCACTAAATCTCTTATTAACTCTCATAGGATTTTTTTTACCTTTAAAGGAAAAAAGGGAATGATAATTTTGAATATAGTCATGGACTGGGGCCAGCGCTGTGGCGCAGTGGGTTAACGCCCTGGCTTGAAGCGCTGACATCCCATATGGTTCAAGCACTGATTCGAGTCCTGGCTGCTCCATTTCCAATCCAGCTCTCTGCTATAGCCTGGGAAAGCAGTAGAAAACGGCCCATGTCCTTGGGCCCCTGCACCTGCGTGGGAGACCTAGAAGAAGCTCCTGACTCCTGGCTTCGTATCTGCACAGCTCTGGACGTTGTGGCCAATTGGGAAGAGAACCAGCGGATGGAAGACTTTCTCTCTCTCTCTCTCTCTCTCTCTCTCTCTCTCTCTCTCTCTGCCTCTCCTCTCTCCGTGTAACTCTTTCAAATAAATAAATAAATCTTTAAAAAAAGAAAAGAAAATAGGCATGGGGTGAGCATCTGATGCAGCAGTTAGGTTCCCACTTGGGATACTCAAATTTTATATCAGGAAGCCTGAGTTCAAGTATGGGCACCCCTTTAAATTCCAGCTTCTTGCTAATACACACTGTGGGAGGTAGGAAGTGACCATTCAAGTATTTGGGTTCCTGACACCCATGTGAGAAACTTGGATTGAGTTTCAGGCATCTGGCTCTTACCTGGCCCAGTCCCAACTATTGGGAGCTTTTGGGGGAGTCAACTAGTGGATGGAATAACTCTCTTTTCTCTCTCTCTTTCTCTGTCATCCCATCTCTCTGCCTTTCAAGTAAAAATAAATAAATAAATAATTTTAAATGTTTGAGATTTTCATGTTGGGCACAGCAAATCCACCAGTGCCTGAATTCTATAGAATTTACTTTGATATGCCACCACTCAGGAAAGTACAATATCACTGCTTCAGAACTATTTATAATAAAGACAACCTACAGATTAAAACAACTTGAATTGATGAGCTTCTGTCAAACATTGATTCTGTAGAATGTGGCCATAGCTCTGAAGCACCACACCAAGGATATTTGACAAACAGATGGTCTAACTAGGTGAGGTGCCATTACACTGGGTGTAACACAGAAGGAGACTATTTAGAAAGTAGCCTTTATTTGTCTTTACTTACTAAAAGATTTTCCTTTTTTTAAGATTTTATTTATTTATTTGAGAGGTAGAGTTACAGACAGTGAGAGGGAGAGACAGAGAGTAAGGTCTTCCTTCCGTTGATTCACTCCCCAAATGGCTGCAACAGCCAGGAGCTATGCCAATCCGAAGCCAAGAGCCAGGAGCTTCTTCCTGGTCTCCTATGAGGGTTCAGGGGCCCAAGGACTTGGGCCATCTTCCACTGCTTTCCCAGGCCATAGCAAAGAGCTGGATTGGAAGAGGAGCAGCCAGGACTAGAACCGGTGTCCATATGGGATGCCGGCACTGCAGGCAGAGGATTAACCTAGTGCGCCATGTTGCTGGCCCCTCATTTTCCATGATTCATTTCACATGTTAAACATGTGCTGTCACAAAAAGTTTGATTAACATCTATTGCTAAACTGTCTCTATTCAATAATTGATAAGGCTTAGAATGTTTCCATTTCTAAAGAATGTCTGGAATCTTGAATAAACACTAGAAATAACTACACTAGAAAGCATGCATATGAATACAAAGTAGTAGGATACACTCAGATGTAAACATCAGGTGATAGTGACACAAGGAAAAAGTATATCTCCCTGAACATTCAGCCCTCGTGACTTCTCAGAAAGGAAGTTTTGCTCATTTTGTCATAATGACATTAATAAAGAACAGTTCCTACTGGAGCTGGAGAGGTTTTGTGATGCCAGCAAGGTCTACTCTTTCCCCGTCAAGAAAAAGGAGCATGACTTGGCTATATTCGGCTCCTGATCACTGATAATAATGAGAGGGGCATGAAATTGTAGGAACACATTTCATAGAAGGCAGATAAGCACTGAATTGCCACCCTGTGAGAAAACTACAGAGGGGGAACTGAGAAAAAATGTATTGAATATAATCATTGATATTACAGTGAGTTAAAGTTGAGTTTGAAGAATTAATTCTTCCTACCCCCTTACCTTGGGGTAGTTAAATGCTGCATCCAATTTCAAAGCTTCCATTTTCCTCAACCATGGTGTGAAAATGATGACCCTCCTTTAAAAGAGTTGTTGTGTGAACTAAAGATGATTTATGGGGGCCGGCACTACGGCGTAGCCTGTAAAGCCAGCTCGGACAGTGCTGGCATCCCATATGGACACTGGTTCAAGTCCCAGCTGCTCCACTTCTGATCCAGCTCCCTGCTATGGCCTGGGAAAGCAGTTGAAGATGGCCCAAGCCCTTAGGCCCCTGCACCTGCGTGGGAGACACAGAGGAAGCTTTTGGCTCAGGGCTCTGGATCAGCACAGTTCTGGCCATTGTGGACACCTGGGGAGTGAACCAACACATGGAAGCGCTCTCTCTCTTTCTCTCTCTCTCTGCCTCTGCCTCTCTCTCTCTCTCTGTCTCTCTGTATTTCTGCCTTTCAAATAAATAAATCTTTTTCTAAAAAGATGAGTTACGAGAACATTCAGTATAGTTCCAATTCTATAGATTGCTCTCAATCAGTGATAACAAATACTGTCATATTATTTATTACAAGCATACTGTTGCTCAACTTAGGTGAACTGTAACTTCAGACAGGTTTTTGAGAAATGGGATTTAGGATCTAGTTTTAAAACAGAGAATCATTTGTAGAAATTAGTGTACCATATTGGAACATTGTGTCAAGATCTATAATTAGGAGGAGCTTGGATCTATAAATAAATAGGCACCTGGAGGAGTAGCTAGTTCGTGGGCCTGGCATCAGCTGCAGGTGATGGGATATAGGGGAAATATAGTCATCACAGAGATTCAGAGAAAGATGCTATGAGGTTTTGAAGACATGTGTAGTCAAGACAGATGACTAAATGTTTGCCTGCACGTCCATACTCCTCATGGAATAAAAGATACATAAAAATAATAAACTCAAAACCAAATTTTTTTTATATTTTTTGACAGGTAGAGTTACAGGTAGTGAGAGAGAGAGAGACAGAGAGAAAGGTCTTCCTTCCATTGGTTCACTCCCCAAATGACCTCCACAGCCAGCACTGCGCTGATCTGAAGCCAGGAGCCAGGTGCTTCCTCCTGGTCTCCCATGCAGGTACAGGGGCCCAAGCACTTGGGCCATCCTCCACTGCCTTCTCAGGCCACAGCAGAGAGCTGGACTGGAAGAGGAGCAACCAGGACTAGAACCCAGCACCCACATGGGATGCCAGTGCAGCAGGTGGAGGGTTAACCAAGTGAGCCACGCTGCCAGCCCCTCAAAACCAAATATTTTTAAATTCAAATTCATTTATGTTGGATTGTTGAAAGCCAAAACATTCATGCAATCAAAAAATATTAATGGAGTAGCTGCTAATGGCCAATCCTTATTGTAGATTCTGGGGATTCAGCAATACAGAACATCAAAGGCCCTGCTCTTATGGAGGTTTTATTCTACGAAGATGCTGGGAATTAAATAAAGTAAACAAATGAATAAACTTGATTTATAGAGTCAATGTTTTTCCCCCTCTAAAATTCATATGCTGAAATCTAATCACCAATTCAATGGTATTAATTGGAATGTTTGGAAGGTAATCAGGTCAAGAGGATAAAATCCTCATGGATTTATTGGAATTATTGCCCATGAAAGGAGAATCTAAACAGCCATTTCTCTCTCCATGTGAGGATATACAGATATAGAGGTCAGCTGTCTAAAGATAGCCCTCTCCTGAACCTGCTCATGCTGGCACATCAACTTTGGATTTCCAGCCTTCAGAATTGAGATAAATTTTTGTTGTTTAAGTCATCAAATCTATGGTAATTTGCTTCAGCTGCCCAAGCTATGACAACCAGAGAAAATCCTAAGGTCATCAGTGCCACGAAGACAATAAAACAGGTGGGATTGTGCTATTAATACAGTATTGTGAAGTCCAGGTCCCCCTTCTAGGATTGAAAGATGTATTCCTCCAGCTGTCATGAATGTTGTAGACCAAAAACTTTCAGCTGTGGGGAATCAGCTTCCCAGGACCACTTGTATCCAATGACTATCCAAGGGAAAGAGCAGCAAGTGAAAATCTAACATCATCCCTTGACTAGGCAAAGCTGTAATAGGTCACCTCATAGAGTGGACTGAAACCAAATTGTGAGCATTCCATAACCCATCTTCTCCCTACATTTAATGCCGTTTCCTGCCATTCATCCACAACTGTTAATATTGATGACATTCGGCCAGCGCCGCAGCTCAATAGACTAATCCTCCGCCTAGCGGTGCCGGCACACCAGGTTCTAGTCCCGGTTGGGGCGCCGGATTCTGTCCCCATTGCTCCTCTTCCAGGCCAGCTCTCTGCTATGGCCCGGGAGTGCAGTGGAGGATGGCCCAAGTGCTTGGGCCCTGCACCCCATGGGAGACCAGGAGAAGCACCTGGCTCCTGCCTTCAGTTCAGTGCAGTGCGCTGGCTGCATTGTGTCGGCCACGGCAGCCATTGGAGGGTGAACCAACGACAAAAGAAGACCTTTCTCTCTGTCTCTCTCTCACTGTCCACTCTGCCTGTAAAACAAAAGAAAAAAAAATTGATGACATTCATTAACAAATGTCCTTCATAGGGATCTCTGTATCAGAGTTTACTTCCCAGGGATAGGAAGAATTCTAGTGGTGCCACAGTTTCTGAAAGGCGGAATTCTGAGGGTTCCCACAATTTCTTCCACCTAGAATACATACTTGTGTAATCCCTTATCTTTGAGTGCTGAAAGAATTGGCATGGAATGGAATATCACTGGCATGATTATAATACATGACAGGACAAAGGTAGAGGAAATTTGCAGGTAAATTAAGTTCCCTACTCGTTGACTTCAAATTAATAGGAAAGGAATCACACTGTGTGGATTAATAATAATAATAAAAACAACAGCACCTATTGAGAGAAGCATGTGGCTAGGATCACCAACAGTGAAGAAGAAATTGGGAGCCTCAGTCCTATGAAGTCAGCTTCCAGGGACTGAATTTTTCTCATAACCCAAATGATCTCAGACACAGATTCTCCCCTAATCAAACTTTCAGATGAGAATAGAGCGTGGACAGCACCTTGATTTCAATCTTAGGTAACAGCCCTGACCACTGATTTCAAAGATTGTGTAATAATAAGTATTGTTTTAAAATAACTCTGTTAATGTTTGATACAGCAATAGAAAACTAATACATAGGCTATGTGAGTTTGTTCATGGAAAAACAAGATAAGGATAAACAAAGCCTAGAACATGAAGTGAAGATGGCTACAGAGACACAGAAAACTTTTGTACTGGAAAAGTCCCAAAGAAATTTAAAATGAGAAATCTGTAAGATTTTAGAGCAAGGGGGGAACTGTAGGAGCTAAAACCAGGAGGGAAAATAGGAAAAGGTCTATTAAACAGCTGGGGAAACAGGCCTCACCTCCCCCACTCCCTGTATCCAGAAAACGTCTGGTTACAGCATGGGGTAGTCTTTAGCAGCATGTGGTTTTGTCTAGAAAAGGTTCAAGATGGCATGCTAAAAATAGACAGAGATGGATTTTCTACCTCTGTTTCTCCACCACAGTTTTGGGACAAGAGAGAAGACCGCTCCTCTTAGTTATAGGCTGACTATGTAAGTTGTCATCCACATCGGTCTTCTTTGGAGAATGAGAGACAGTGTTAGTAATTATAACAATAGGCAAACAGCGAAATGTAATCATGCTACACAGGAGTGAAATGTACTAAAATGCTTCACTTCCCAGTAAGATCTTCCTTTAGCTATGGTGGAAGCTGCTTGTCTGTCAGTGCATTCCCCATCTTCTATCTTTTGACACAATCCACCCACATACACAGAGTCTACAGGCAGTCCTTTTACTCATGGAGGAAGACTTGGAGTGAATAAACCTAAAATGAGCTAAGAAAGAACATGTCAGCTACTTCATCAGTCAAGTCCTCTATTCATGTATAAGGGAACTAAAAATAATTGATTTTATGGAAAAACCAAGTGCATGGAAGAAAAATTTCAAACACAGGACTAGTCTTATCTGAAGCAAAAATGGCACTGCAACACAAGAAAACTTCAGAATGACTCCTTTCAGAGATTCAGGAGGCTCCGCCACAAGAAAGCAGAAGCAGACGCTTAATAAAAAAAAAAAAAAAAGGCAACCTAAGAATGTGGACTTAGAAATTAAATCCATTCCCCTAAATTAAAGCCCAAGTAGAAGTCCTCAATAAATAGCATGGTTATGAATAACATAGAAAATAAAAACAAGCCAATCTCCAAAAGTTAAACAGATAGTCGAGAAAAATCTAAGAAGAAAATAATGTTCGAAAATTCAATGGACAAACCCAGAAGAGCCACAATTTAACAGAAATGACAAAAAAAGAAAACAAGACAATAAATAAATAAATAAATAAGAAGGAAATGGGCACTGAAATAGAAGAAGAATATTTCACAGAGTTTAAACACAGTCACACCTGAGGTTCCAATCAAAAAATGTCATCTGAGTGCCAAACACTGAGCAGAGACGTATCAAGAGACATCCTCACAAAGTAGCAAAGCTGCATATACAAAACCAAAGTCTGAAATGTGGGGATCTGAGCCTTGGGTCAAGTTTCTTTACACAGGAACTCTGAATACTTTAAACAGGGTCTCAATTCCTTTAGGGTTCTTAGGCAACATCATTGTCAACCTGTATTTCTCTTACCAGTAAATTATCAGCCAACTGTTGTAACAAAGCAGGACATTTTATGACATGCAAAATATTTTAAAATTTCCCTGCAGTATATATTCTTTAAAAAATACTTGTTTATATATTTCTATAAAAATGTGTCATGATGAAAATGTATACCCTTTATGTCTTTAACAAAAAGGAGGAATTCAGAAAAATAAATCAAATACTTTACGAAAGTGATTCAAGTATGAATAAAATTATAATGTAACACGATTTTGAGTAATTGACTGAGTTTGAGATGCCACTTTTCCTTCAAGCTTAGAGCATTCATCATTAATGTGTCATGCATTTAATGACATAAGATTACATTTTTCTCATGTGGGGATACAAACTACTTAACTTCTCAGTAAATAATATGAACTTCATAATAAAACTGTAAATGCTATTTAATAGTTAACAGTATTCAGCTTTTCAAATCGACTTATAATCAGCACTTAAAATGTATAATCTAGAAGATATTATAAAATCTTAATCATACAAAATGATATCAAAGTCTGGCTATCAGAACTGAGAAATAGGATCAGCTGTGTCTGGCAACAAAGTCTATTTAATTAAGCAATCTTTGAGTTATTGATTTAAAGCTCATTAAGTCCACCCTCCCTTACAACAAATAAGGAAAGCCAAAGTAGAATAAAGTCACAAGGGAGTTCCAGCTAGGAGTATGTGAACACAGAGGGATCTAGAAATGTCATTATAGAAATAATTTACTGTGCCTCCAATCCTCCCATCTACTCCCAAGACTCCTCCATGACCTCAGTCCCTTTTTCTTGTCACAATTTTTTAATGATTAATAACAAGAAATGCCTAAATTTCATGACAGTCTTCATTTGTACAAACCAAGTCCTTACTTAGCTTCCATAATGATATATCTCCAGTATATTATAAGCTTCATTTTCCTCACTAAAAGCAAACACAATCTTGATTCTAACAAGCAAGATCAACCCTGTAAGTTCATTAATACATTAGTTATTGTGGTCTTAGAATTTGCAACAGAGAAACTTTGAAAATTTATGGGCCTAGGCCGGCGCTGTGGCTCAATAGGCTAATCCTCTGCCTGCGGCGCCAGCACACCGGGTTCTAGTCCCGGTCGGGGCACCGGATTCTGTCCCGGTTGCTTCTCTTCCAGGCCAGCTCTCTGCTATGGCCCGGGAAGGCAGTGGAGGATGGCCCGGGTCTTGTGCCCTGCAACCCATGGGAGACCAGGAGAAGCACCTGGCTCCTGACTTCAGATCAGCACATTGCGTTGGCCCCAGCGCACCAGCCACAGTGGCCATTGCGGGGTGAACCAATGGAAAAGGAAGAGCTTTCCCTTTGTCTCTCTCACTGTCCACTCTGCCTGAAAAAGAAAGAAAGAAAGAAAGAAAGAAAGAAAGAAAGAAAGAAAGAAAGAAAGAAAGAAAGAAAGAAAATTTATGGGCCTAACACAGTAAGGTGATGAGGCTTCATTCAACCATTCAGAGACTCAGTCATCTCATGGAACAGATCTAAAAGTGAAACACATCACTTCTTTTTTTTTTTTTAACTTTTATTTAATAAATATAAATTTCCAAAGTACAGCTTTTGGATTACAGTGGCTTCTCCCCCCAATGACTTCCTTCCCACCCACAACCCTCACATCTCCCGCTCTCTCTCCCATTCCATTCACATCAAATTCATTTTCAATTATCTTTATATACAGAAGATCAATTTAGCATATATTAAGTAAAGATTTCAACAGTTTGCACCCACACAGAAACACAAAGTGTAAAGTACTGTTTGAGTACTAGTTATAACATTAATTCTCATTGAACAACACATTAAGGACAGAGATCCTACGTGGGGAGTAAATGCACAGTGACTCCTGTTGTTAACTTAACAAATTGACATTCTTGTTTATGGCATCAGTAATCACCCTAGGCTCTTGTCATGAGTTGCCAAGGCTATGGAAGCCTTTTGAGTTTGCCAACTCCGATCTTATTTAGACAAGGTCAAAGTCACTTCTGTCTATATTCCACTGGCCAAGAGTTAGTTGTATATCCACACCTAATTGTGAAGGAATCTGGAAAATATGAAATATGATCTGGCTAATTGCCAGCTGGATGAAGGATACTGGTTTGGTGAACAACTAACCAGTTTGTCACAAAGAATGCTACTTAAAGTGTTAATAACAATCTAAAATGTTCATGGAATGGTTAACCACTGACATAACCTTGTCTCGTCATCGTCATTTTGTTTGCAAGCAGCTGTAGCACAGGAAACATGGCTTGCTTTGCTTTCTTAGCACTCACACTTGCACAAATAGGTGTTTGAGAAAACCCTGAAGGAATTAATTTACTTAATTATATTCTAGTAGCAAAGATAAATTAATGCAACTACCAGAGTGAAAAAAAAAAACTCCTTTCTCAATGAAAAGATCAATCCAAGTATTTCGAACTGATTATATTTTTATTAAAATTACTACAATACGATGAACTCATAATTGGTTATTCCAAATAATAGCAGAACTAGTGAACTTCAATATTTGTTTTATTATTGAATGCAAGAGCAATGATAAAGATGGCAAAATGTAAGCATTCTCTCATTTTTCTTAAGAGAATAAAAGCATGCAGGAAATGTTTAATGATACACTGAATTGGTAATATCCTAATTTGCTACAAAAGAAGAAGCATTTATCAGCTGATATTTACATGTGCATGCTGCAATAAGCCATTAAAGTAATAGATCCAAATCTCATAAATCAACCAAACAAATAAGTCCTCAAATAGAGCAACTGTTGTAGGGGTGCCCTGATCAATTCACAGAGTCCAAGGTGAGGATGAAAGAAAGGCAATAACTGATGTAGGAAATACATCAAATATAGAGAAGAGAAATGGGTGAATTGATGGGCACAGTGTGTGAATCAGCAAACCAAATGAGGGCACAGAGGGGGTGGAGCAAGAGATAGAAAACATTCCTAAAGATATTTGTTGTATTTTGATTACGAGCCATTATAGTTTCTTTTAAACAAAACCAAAGAATATCCAGATAATTTTAATTGCATTAGAGAGCATCTGGGTACAAAAATTATGTTTGGTCAATACATGAAGCTAACTTCCTTTATCAAACCATGATTATTTAAACCTAAATATCATGAAAAACACATCAAATGCATGGGCCAGAGAATGGGCTGTGTACAATTGCAATGGTGGAGAGCTACAGATACCAGTAGAGACACAGTCTATGATGTGTTCCTGGGGTTAGAGGCTGAGATGCTGCTGAGGATGAGGTGGTTGAAGGAGAGGGTGGGAACAAAGAGGACAGTTGTTTGGAAGGAATATGTATGCGAACAAACCATTCCCCAAGGAGGGTAACAAATAGTATTACTGGGAGACTGACACTGAGCCAGGAACTAAAACCTTCAAGACATAAGGGACCCATAGCTCAGTAGATAACCCTAACATGGAGAGACGACATGTGGGTGGTGGAGTCTGACAATAGGACACTCAAAGCCTAGGAGTTGGTAAAAACAGTTCAGACACACCACTAAAAATACAAGGCAGAAGGAAAGGTATGTAAGGGAAAACAGACACCAAAGTACAAGGCTGCAGGGAAAGCAGGGTCCTCAGGGAAAAGCTAGGAAAATGTGGCAGATTTTGCTAATGATACAATATTGTATGCTCTCTGCATGAACAGGCTTGCCTTGGCAGGATGTCTTCCATCAGTGGTGCTTTCTGATGATTTCCGGGATTGAGCAGCGGATCCCAACATGTGAAAAGAGCAAAAAGCCTCAATGGGGCCCTTTTTCTCCTGTTCTTTCGTACTCCATGGAAGAGAAACCATGAAAAATTCGAAGCCTGAACTCCCAGGCATGTATGCCCAGAGAAAGAAAATTTCATGAGAGGGGCCAATGGTGACATATCACTTTTAAATTTTAT
Source organism: Sylvilagus floridanus (assembly GCA_949820135.1). NCBI lineage: Eukaryota > Metazoa > Chordata > Mammalia > Lagomorpha > Leporidae > Sylvilagus > Sylvilagus floridanus. The sequence continues at coordinate 86,572,635 of OX463225.1, read as the reverse complement.
TTCTTTTGTTTTATATTTGGGAAATGCTTAGCCTTTTTAAAAGGAAGCTTGGGACTCTGGTAGTGATTAGGTCATCAAAGAATGATGGCTTACTAGATGATCATACTAGCTGTACTGCTGGATTCAATCAGGCAGATTTCATTAGGATTTCAGAATGATGCTCATATTTTTATATTTGAAATTTGTTATAGTGTGTTTGCACAGTTACAAACGAAACCTCACTAGACTGGAGATGTGAAAGAATACAGAGAGAAAATTCCTTAGCCCATTACTTTTCTTTGTATTTTTGACCCCAGAAACCTTATAAGACAATTTGCCATAATTTTTATTATTTTACATCTATAAAAATAAAATAAGTCAATGTGGTTTATAAGAATATTTATAAAAATTGTCCACACGAGGATCTCAACTCAGGTAAACCTTGGAGTATGTGTTCTTTCATAAGCTGAGACCTATGTGCACTTATTTAGAATTATGACTTTCATAATTTATGGCCGCAGTCCAGAATAGGAGAAATAGTTTTACATTTTAACCTGGCACACAGATGCATTACCAAAAATGGATACCACAGGCATGAAATAAAATGTTAATGAAAAATATTTTTTCTTAGGTTTCAAAATTCATTCTCATGGTTCTATTCCATTTTCTGTTTTAAATGTTGTTCATGAAATTAAAGTGATTTCATAACCCACTAATAGATAACAAATAACAGTTCGACAAACACTGATTTCTGAAAGGCAACACAGAATTGTCCTGTTTCTTGTGTTTTTCCTATCAAAGGTAGATCGTTTATGGCTTCAGTCTCTAGAATAGAAAAATGCATCTCAGAAAAATAAAAACCACAATAAAAATAAAATTGTACAGTAATCATAGTAGCTAACATTTAATAAGTGCTGGTATAGCTAAATTCTTTGCTTTCATTATCTTAATTATCACAACAATCCTACAGGGTAGATATTTGTCCAAGGTACATTTTCCATTTTACCAATGATTGAACTGAGGCTTTTAGTACTAAAGTAAAATACATAGCCCAAATCACCCCAGTGTTTCTCATACAATTACTTGATACTAAGGGGCACAGCAGAGGATAAGACATGATGGATACTTTCGGGGATTTCTAGTCACACTATGCTCATCCTCTCACACGAAGCCCAATTAAAAAATTATACAATATATACATCACATTTTCCAGTCTGCTAGACATTTCTATGTTCATTAACTTTGCAACTCAACTTCTTAAGGTAGTGCAGCTCGAATTTCAGAAAACTCACACAATAGCTTTCAGAATTTTCGTGCTTTTATCGGTTTCTATTTTCTATTCTCTGGTATCAGATGGCTTCCTTCTCAAAATGCTGCCGCTAGTTATCTAATTTAACATTGTTAGTGGCAGCCAGAGAAAGTTGGAGATACAGCCATTTCATCAATTATCTCCAGCTGGGAGGATTTAGGGCTTTTTAAATAGGGCGACAATATCAAGTTCATCTACGCTATTAGTGAGGTCTTTATCACTGCCAAGTTCAGAAAGTGCTAAAGCATTGAAAGTGTTTTTTTTTTTTTTTTTTTTTTTTTTTTTTTTTTTTTTTTTTTTTGCCTTTGTGTTTTGGTGTGGTTCATTTTCTTGCTTTTGCAGAGCTTGAGTTTCATCTCTAAGAGAACCACCACTCAAAATCAAATCGGGACAGAATTTGTGATGAATACATCGCAGGTCGAGCAACGAGTTAGTCAGCATTTGTTGATGATCCCTGTGTTCACAGCTCCATCCTAGAACCCACAGAGATCTTCAAAAGGGTTGGAAGTCTGACATGATCATCACAGACTTCCACTCTTTCCAAGTGTGTGCTAACATCGCATTTCTTTACCCCTGCCAATTAGATGAGGCAGAGTGATTCGTTTCACAGGTGAGTAGAGTCATTTCCAGGTAATAATTCTTGAAAAGTATTGTTTTGGAATGAAATAGACATTTCTAGATTCGATGATTGTTTACAGCCCTTGTCTCTTCTGTTGAAAAACAGTGGTTTTTTTTGTTACTTTCTTTCTTTTTTTCTTCATGCTATTTGTTGAACTCTTTCACTAAGTGTAGGGTTAACTATACAATCATTAAGTAAACTGAAAGTAGATCTTTGTTAAAATTAGGAGTGGGAATGGGAGAGGGAGAAAGAGGAAGGGATGGAACTTGGGTGGGTGGGAGGGTGGGGGGGGAAAGTGTCAACTACGTTCCTAAATCTGCATTTATGAAATACATGAAACTTGTATAAATTAAATAAAAATTTAAAAAAAAAGAAAAGCTAAAAAAAGTATGTGGTTTGCAGTGCTTTCTCCCTCTGCTGTGCTGATCAGCAATGATCATAGTAGCTGATTCCACAGTAAAGAAAAGTGTAAGATGTTTCTTTGAAAAGTTCATGGAAAATAAAATTAAAGGAAAGTTCATTTTGGTGCAAAAATTTTTGAAATCCGTGCACACAAGGGATCTTCAAAAGGTTCATGGAGGGGCCGGTGCCATGGCTCACTCGGTTAATCATCCGCCTGTGGTGCTGGCATCCCATATGGGCGCTGGGTTCTGTCCCAGTTACTCCTCTTCCAGTCCAGCTCTCTGCTGTGGCCAGGGAGGGCAGTGGAGGATGGCCCAGATGCTTGGGCCCTGCACCCCATGGGAGACCCAGAGGGGGCACCTGGCTCCCAGCTTCAGATGGGCACAGTGCTGGCCATAGCGGACTCGGAAGGAAGACCTTTCTCTCTGTCTCTCTCTCTCTCTCACTGTCTATAACTCTACCTGTCAAATAAATTTTTAAAAAATAAAATAAAATTAAAAAAAGTTCACAGAAATGATATATTATGAAAAAACTATGCCTGGATTTCAAGATGCGTTTGCACCACAATAAACTGATATTTTATTTCCATTTTCTCCATGAGATTTTTGAAGCACTCTCACATGGTATAAGTGTTTTTTAAAAATCAATCATTCTTGCTTTAAGCCTCTGATGTTTGAAAGTTGTCTCAGTCAGGATACAACTGACCCTTGGCAAACAAATTCACTTAAGAAATTTTTTTTTTTTTTTGACAGGCAGAGTGGACAGTGAGAGAGAGAGAGAGACAGAGAGAAAGGTCTTCCTTTTGCCGTTGGTTCACCCTCCAATGGCCGCCGCGGCTGGCGCGCTGAGGCCGGCGCACCGCGCTTGTCCGATGGCAGGAGCCAGGAGCCAGGTGCTTTTCCTGGTCTCCCCATGGGGTGCAGGGCCCAAGCACCTGGGCCATCCTCCACTGCACTCCCGGGCCACAGCAGAGGGCTGGCCTGGAAGAGGGGCAACCGGGACAGAATCCGGCGCCCCGACCGGGACTAGAACCCGGTGTGCCGGCGCCGCAAGGCGGAGGATTAGCCTGTTGAGCCACGGCGCCGGCCCACTTAAGAAATTTTAAAACACCTTAAAAAATGCACACTAAGAATAAAGATGCAAAAAAAGTGCAAAGTACAAATAAAAAGTTTAAATTATATGAATGAACACAAAGGAAAGAAAATTCACTATATAAATAGCCATAGTAGAGTTTAAGTGTGAATATGAATGTCCAGTTGAGTTGTGCAAAAGGCAGGAGGGACAGGAGGGGTGAGATCATGTGTATAATGGAGCAGAGGAAAAGATAAATAAGTCACAAGAGCAAAGGCAAGTTTGGTTTGCTTTGTGGAGCAAACAATTAAGAACTGAAACACTTAGGAGAGGGGGAAAAAAAAGGCAGTTGGGAACGGGCTGCAAAGAACAGCCAGAGAAGTTCAGGCACTAATTTTAATTTATTCATTCTTCAGTCACTCATTCATGTATTCAAAAACTAGTATGAACAGGAACTCTGATAACCAGATGCTTAGAAAATGAAAATGAATGAACTGTGATCTCTAATTAGTCTTAGATCTCATAATTGCATAGGGTTTACACAAACAACCCTAATACATTACACCATTTCATAAACACAAAGTCAGAAAGAAGCTAATGCCATGTAGAAAAGGATATAAATGAAGAGAAGATGAAAGAATCTGGCAAGGCTTTAAAACAAAACATGACATTTGAGCAGATTCTTCAAGAAGGGTTATTGATCATGCAGATAAGGAAAGGCATTTCAGTCAGAGGGAAGAGTATTGATCCATTATTCATTGGTTCAACATGCTTTGTATAGATGTTTTCTTAAAATGTTCTCTGTGTTTGTCTCACTACAAGGCTAATAAGTGTATACATATGAACATATATGACCTATCAGGCACTGCGCTGGGCTCAAGGTATAACAGGCAAGATAGTATGCTTTGTCTCACAATCTATCTGGGAAAGATACTTAACTGAATAAGTACAGTAAAGTGTGATCGGTGATCAGACAGGTGAAAGCAGATTGCTTTACCAGCACATAGCAAGCACACCTAAAATAGTCAAGAGGTAGAAACGGATATTGCCCACAGGAAATTACCTTTCATGTAGACCTAAAAGTGAAAACATGATTTAGGAAGGAGAAAGAAAAGGGGCAGACAACTCCATGAATAGGGACCAACCTGTGTGAAGTCGTGGACATGCGAGAAAGTGTGTGATATTGGAACTAGGAAGTATGATAGGGATGTGAGTGAAGGGTGGAGAAGGGAAGGCCTGAGGAAGATGCAGGGACACACAGCTGAGGAAAGGGCTGGATCCAGCTTCAACAGTTTGTATTTTGTCTTGAAATCTACAGAGAGTCTTCACAATGCTTTTAAAAGGTGGCCCTGGTAAACTGTTCCTCATAGAAGGTAGTTCCTGTGACAGATGGGAGAAAGCAAAAGAAGTAGGACCACAGGCAGGGAGACCAGACAAGAGCCCAGGAGAAAAATTATGATGTTTTATTAGTGCTACCTGTAGAGCCACAACAGATATAGAAAGTAACCAGGAAGTGAGAGAAATATTTAGGGAGTGATGTTATCTGGCAAAAGAGGGAAAGTTGAGGGGTCGGCACTATGGCATAGTAGGTAAAGCCACCGCCTGCAGTACTGACATCCACCGGTTCAAGTCCCTGCTGCTTCACTTCTGATCCAGCTCTCTGCTGTGGCCTGGGAAAGCAGTAGAAGATGGCCAAGCCCTTGGGCCCCTGCACCCATGTGGGAGACCTGGAAGAAGCTCCTGGCTCCTGGGTTCAGATCAGCACAGCTCCGGCCCTTGTGGCCAAATGGGGAATGAATCAGCAGATTCTTTCTCTCTGTCTCTATGTCTCTCTTTGCCTCTCCTCTCTGTAACTCTTTCAAATAAATAAATAAATCTTTAAAAAAAATTCTGTCTGGAGTTTGTGAGAATGGATTTCAACTAGAGATATGCCCTCAGAGTGGTCAACATAAGGTAGAGCCAAGTGAATGGGTGATAATTGCTCTAGAACATATAGAAAGACAAGAAGAGGGAGAAAAGTTTACGGCAAGTCCTGTGTTTAAGATATTGGTGGATGGAGGCATTAATGATGGAGATGGAAACCATTCTACCTTCTGCAGCTGGAGATCCTTTCACACACAAAGATAGTTCAGAATATTTGACATATGTGTTTCTATTAAAGGAATTGAAATGTGTATAAGTGGTAAAAAAAAGGGGATCAATTCGGAAATAATAAAAGCAGACTAGCTCCCAAAACTGGCAGAGTTCAGCTCCTGTCCTAAATAACAAAGACATGATTAAGATATGCCTTTGACTATAAAGAATAATAAAAAGATATGTCAAATTAAAGTTTTTTATACAATCAAAATTTTTGCACATAAATTGTACTATTTTGACTAAAAAAAAAGACACCACATCAAAAATGACTGCTCAGTCAGTAGTAGAGTCATGGAATAACAGTAACTATTATTAGTTGGGCAAATGAGCCAGAAAAAGTAGAAAAAGAACTTATAGTGAATTTAGCTGTTTGACTACTCAACTGAGAACCTGTCATAAGGCATCAATTTAAGGGAGCCTGCAGCAGTGTTCAGTTCCAAACAAGGTCAGTAAAAAATGGCAAGTGCATGAGCCAAGAGGCTCCACCTATTCATGCATAATACTCATTCCATAGCTATCTGGAGACTGCCAGGGCAACTCTGATGCTTTAGTTTTATGAGCCTTGGCTATCATGTGTATGACATGATGACATGTCAATGCATACGAAGTGTCAGCATAAAAAATTAATTTTGAATTTACCCAGGCATCTCATTAAAGTGAAAAAGATACTAGAAAACTTCTGAAGAACCAAAGCCTCCATCTGGTTTGCTCATAACTCAGAGAAAGCCATAAACAGAAAGACATTTGTCTATAATTGTAGCTGGGTCCAACTAAGAACTATACAGTGGAATGAGTCATTTTCCTATAAGCAATGATTTGAGATATGCTATAATTACCATCCTGCCCACGCCATCCAAGGAGAAAACAAAACATCTGCATAACATTATCAACTGTCAAACACACAATGATTTCATCTCACAAGATGATGACCACACAGTGAATTTTTACAATAATAGACCTGCCAGCCAGCTTAGCCTGAACAGAAGAGGAAATGCTTAGAATGAAAGAATATCACGTTCATAATTAGCTTCGTCACTATGACAATGTCCAGAAACCTGTATTTTAATTGGCTTGCTAACATATTTGAAAACAACATTTCTAATGAGATTTTTTTTTCCAAATTACAGAAGCAATGGGAGAAAAAAGCAACTGTTATATTTTAAAGTATTTTAACACTTGGTATTGGGAGTTTAGAAAACTGTTATCTATTTAATGTAAGTCAACTTGACATTGTCCTGAAACTGCAATTTTCCTTCAGTTAAAAAGTGCAAAGATGGGTGTGAGTGTTCAGCCTACAGGTTAACACACCAGTGAAGATGCCCACATGCCGCATTTGAGTGCCTGGCTCCATCTCTGACTCCAGCTTCTTGCTAGTATGGACCATGGAGGTGGGAGTGATGGTTTAGGTAATCAGTTGGGCTCCTGCCACTCGCAAACAAAATCTAGATAGAGCTGGCTTCAGCTTTGTCCAATCGTGGTTATTGTGGGCATTTGGAGAGTGAACCAACCAATGGGAGCTGTCTCTCTGCCTCTCAAATAATTACATATAGAATTTTTAAGTTCATGTATGCAATGGTACAAAGATCTGGATTTAAAAAAAATGGAACACAGCAAATAATTGTACAGCTTTGCTAATGTTGGTATAACCACAATAAAAACATGAACTAGATAGCTTAAACCACACACTTTTATTGTCTCAAGAGTTATAGATACCAGTCCAAAATTAAGGTATCACTTCCTTCAGAGGGCTCTGAAGAAATGACCTGTTCCAAGTGTCTCTACTTGGCTAATGGATGGCCACCTTCTCCCTCTGCCTTTTCACATTATCTTCTATTTATTTATATCTGTTTCAGTGTTCAAATTTCCAATTTCTATAAGGATGCCAGTCATATTGGATTAGGACCACCCTAACTGTTCATTTTCCTTTGATTACTTCCATAACACATTGTTTCCAAATAAGGTCATATTCTAAGATGCTGCGGGTTGGGATCTCAATATATCCCTTTGATTCTTTTTCTTGCCTAATGACTTTGGCTAACACTTCCAGAACTATATTAAATAGCAATGGTGAAATTAGTCATCCTTATCTGTTACTGGATCTTAGTGGAATTACATGCAACTTTTCCTCATTCAATATGATGCTGGCTGGAGCTAGCATTGTGGTATAGCAGATAAAACCACCACCTGCAGTACCTACATCCCATATGGGCACAGGTTCAAGTCCCAGCTGCTCCATTTCCGATCCAGCTCTCTGCAATGGCCTGGGAGAGCAGTAGAAGATAGCCCAACTCCTTGGGCTCCTGCACCTACATGGGAGACCTAGAAGGAGCCCCTGCCTCCTGGCTTCAGATCGGCACAGCTCTGGCCATTGTGGCCAACTGGGGAGTGAATCAGTGGATGGAAGACCTCTCTCTCCCAGCCTCTCCTTCTCTCTCTGTGTAACTCTGACTTTCAAATAAATAAATCTTTAAAAAGATGGCTGAAGTTTGTCATATATTGGCCTGATGGTGTTGAGGAATGTTCCTTCTATATCCAAATTGCTTAAGGTTTTTATTATGAAAAGATGTTGTATTTTATCAAATTATTTCTCTGCATCACAGTTTGTTAACGTGATGTATCACATTTATTGATTTGTACATGTTGAACCATATCTGCATACCAAGGATAAATCCCACTTGGTCCAGGTGAATGCTCTTTCTAAAGTATTGCTGGACTTGATTAGCTAGTATTTTGTTTAGGATTTTTTCACCTAAGTTCATCATGTATATTTAGCTATAGATCTTTCTTTGTTATATCTTTTTTAAGTTTTGGAATTGAGGTGATTCTGGCCTCATACAAGTAGTTTGGGAGGTTTATTTCCCTTTCAATTTTTGTGAATAATTTGAGAAAAATTGGAATTAGTTCTTCTTTAAAAGTTTGGTAGAATTCTTCAGTGAAAGCCATCTAGTACTGGGCCTTTCTTTGTTGGGAGGGTCTTTATTACTGATTCAATCTCTGTCTTGATTATTGGTCTTTTCAGGTTTTCTATGTCTCTAGACTCAATTTTGGTAGATTTTATGTGTACAGAAATCTATCCATTCCTGTAGATTTTCCAATTTTTTGGTATATAGCTGATGATTCTTTTTACTTCTGTGGTATCCATTATAATATCTTCTTCTTCATCTCTGCTTTTATTAATTTGGATCTCCCTCCCACACACTTATTTTTGTTAGTTGTGCCAATGGTGTATTAATTTTGTTTATTTTTTCAAAGAACCAGCTTTCCATTTCACTGATCTTTTGTATCATTTTTGGTTTCAATTTTGTTTACTTTTTGCCAACATACCTTTTTATTGAAAGACACAGTTCAACCCATATCAAAGGCTAAAATTCTAAAATTACCCAATTGGGAGAGTAAATGAATAGCTTCAATTATATTCATTTACTTATTATCTACTGTCAATTGTCCCAGGAAAGAAGATTAAATGGAGACAAATCAGAGTAACATAGTCATAAAGTTGAGTTGAATGAGAGAAGTGGAGTGGTAATGCCTATCCAGTTCACTGAGACAAATCTATCAACAGTAGTTTTCTTGTAGACCTATTCCACTATTGTCTCAGAAAAGCCAGCTAGGGAAAATATGTACATGTTTACTCATCCTCTATCCTTTCTGATCATTGCAATTCACCAAATTTTTCAATGCCAGTAGCACAGAACCTTGGAATTATATATTTAAATGTCTCCATTACTGACATTATTATGCATTTTAAGAGATAATCATCTCTAACAACATATCTTCCTCTGTAACCTTAACGACACAATAATGTTACAATGTATCAAATTAAGATGAATTTGGATTTTACATCTAGAAAATCTGTAGAGATTTAGACTCATATCTATAACCCAAGGCTCACAAAGAGACTTACTGTACAGAGAAGTAATGACTACCACCATATGGCCATCTTGCCAGCCCAAATAGACCATTTCCTGCACCACTGAATCATCCTGACAAACTCAAACTTTGGACTCTCTTTCAAGGAAATAATTCAATATATGCAAAAAAAGGCCATCCAAGAATTATGTCTAGAAACAGAATTTTACATGCAGACTCTATATCAATTAGTAATGACATAATTAACTGTTACATTAACTCTGAAGAAGATTTTGGAGCTATCAAAATGGTAAACATAAAGATTTTATGATGTCCTGACACTATGTTACTATAGTAAAACACACAGGTAGCAAATCCAGGCATGCCACAGAGATTTCAATTAGCTTTCAGATTTCCTCATTTTAGACACAGAGAGACAACCAAGAATAACCAAAAAAGCTTCTAGCAAAAAAAGACAGAATGCAAAACAAAGAACAGAGAGAGCTACTTGGAGGAAACAGACTGCAGGAAAAAAAGCTTCAAATGAAGCTGTAATTTATAGGTTTGGTGAGATATGGAAAGATAGTAGCATCTATGAAAGCAGAACAAATGCTATTTAAAACCTTTCAAAGAAAAAACTCAGAATTCAAACTGTTTTGAAATTAAATCTAAGGTAAAAGCAACTACCTCTCTAACATCTCTGGAAGAATAAGCAAATCTCCAAACAATGTAAAGCAAAAAGACAGATGGAAAAGTAGGAAACATTAGGAAAATTAGAGGATACTTCAGGACATCTAATGTCAAAATTATGAGATTCAGAAAAAAAAATGCGAATGGTATCAAATAAATAAATCAGCAAAATATTCCATTTCTGAAATTGGAATATCAAGAATTGAAAGAACTTTTTAAATGTACACTATATTTTTAAATGGACTTATACTAGGGCTTATGATTATAAAATTTTGGGAGACTGGAGATAAAAAGATTTCCAAGATCCAGCAAGAAAAAATTGAATTATATGCAAAAGATCAAACATAAGGATAGTGTTAAATTTTAAAAAAGCAGAAATTGGAATAAATGAAACAATGGGTTCAAATTTCACATGGTTAGTCCCAACCTAAAATTCCACATGCAGCTAAGTTAGCAATCAGGAAGGAGGGTCAATTATAAAAATCTTTTCAAACATTCACAATTTCTGTAACTCATATTCCCCCAGAAACAACAACTGAGATAAGGATTTTAGAGCAAATAGATTAGATGGGGGATGAGAGTGATCCCAGGAAGCACTGGCAAGAAATATACAATTGAGACAAGGCAAGGAAGGAACCCTAAAAAGGATGATTTATTTCATAGGGATCCGTGATGGACAGCTGGAATTCAAGTCTCCTAAGGAACTGCAGGGAATATACAGGACATGTCTCATAATTATCCCTGCCAAGAAATGAAAAATCTCATCCATTGTTGGCTGAGAACAGCTCTCATGAATGAACCAAGCGGGGAGTCAGAAGTGCTGCCAGTCATGTCCATCAACACACATGAAATCCAAGTGTCAAAGAAATCTGGGGAGGCCACCAGCAAAAAACATTCACTTTCTTGTGAAATTACACAAGGAGATGCTTCATGAACATGATCTAGTAAACCAGGAAAAGGGAAGACACAACATGCAGGAAACAGAGGGAGCAACTAAAGAGAAAGATCAAGGGCACCCTTGGGTTAATGGCAAAGGGAGAGCCCATGACAATGATGAGACCACAGCTAGATGAGATTTGAGGAGATCAGCAAGTCCCCGGAAAGATGCCCCCAAGTGCATGAAACTTATAGATTATCTGATGTGTTTAATATATGAGACGGGATTTAGGACAATTGAGGTAGACCTCAAGAGTGATTAAGTGATAATTATAAGAAAACTAAGGGGGAAAAAGAGACTATTATTTCCCCTAGGGGGGAAAAAGGCTATGTAAGACAACAGAAAAATAATCACAGCATACTAAATGAATAAAGCACTGTTTAAATTTTTTCTCCTAACAATGCACATATTTTTTAAGCTTTTATTTAATGGATGCAAATTTCATAGATACAACTTTAGGAATATAGTAGTTCTTCCCCCCCATACCCACCCTCCCACCCCATTCCCATCCCAGCTCCTACTCCCTCTCCCATCCCACTCTTCATTAAGAGTAGCGAAATACGTAATTACCATTTCTCATTTGAAATATGGGCAGAGGAAGGAGAATTAGTGATAGTAAGTGGAGAATCATATTAAGTGTGTGTTGACCCTTAATCTGCAGTTTTTTAGTTCTCTACTGGGAGATTCTGTCAAGCACAGGTGTAGACCCAGCTTGTGGCAAAGAACTTTATACATCGTTTCCTACATTTCCAAGATCTCCATTTTAAACTTTCATTGTGCAATCTTCCTTCATTAACAGAAGTAGTGATTCATTCACACTGAGCATATTTCTGACAGACTTCAAGACTAAATATTTTGTCCTGGATACACAGATTCTAGTATTTTATTAATTTCACAGAACCATGGACCATCTTCTAGCAAAAATAAACAAAAACTTAATAGAAGATTCTCATAATCAAAAAGTGAGTTTAAATTTTAAACCTTTTAAATAGTATTAGCTATCAAAATAAATAACTTAAGCAAAAAACAAATCAAATCACTTTTTTCTCAGATTAACTTTTCAAATTTTAAAATCTCAAAAATCTTAATAGAGACCCTGAATTAACTTATGTCCTAATTGTGACTTCAGAATAGTTGTTTTGAACTATCCTCTGATGATAATCCTTTTCACAAGATTCAAACTGTAATATGAACATTGTTTGCATTTGTTATATGCAGGAAATTGAAGAACAAAGCAACTTCACAGTCTATTCAGGGAAGTTTGCATAATTTCACAGTTAAACAGCTGCTAATGAATAACATACCCCAGATAAGGACAGAGGCAGGGGAAGAATATAAACCAGAAACCTGGTCACTGCAAAATCACATGGTACCTGAGAACCAGAAGTCCTTCCCCGTTCTCTACGGTCACAGCCTTATTTGAATATTCTTTCCATCTTGGACTCCACAGGAATGCAGACATGTTGCTGAGAGCTGGGAGGTAAGCACTGAGCATGATTAAAAGATTGGACTAAGAAAAAAATGAACAGGTTGCTAAACTTGGAAAAGAAGGGAGCTCTATTTTAGAAAGCCTTCCTAGTAATGGGACCAATTAATAGACAAAATAGAAACTCAGCTGCTTTTCATTCTCACTTTGAGCAGAACAAGAGAACACAGGTGGAACTAAATATGATGGTTAAGGCTGCCCACAGTTCAGCAAGTCAGGAGCAGCCATGTGTGAGAGAACCAGTAGTGATGTTTCTCTATACAATCTGAAATGTAGGGCAATCATGTAGGTAAATGTAGTCTCTACCACACAGAGCTAGTATGTGTTGAGGAAAGGAAGAATTATTCCCAAAGCCCCAACCCTAAGTCCCCATTTCCAAACCATTGCAATCGTAATTTATATGGCAATCCAATGCATAAATCATAATAACCCTGGTTCCAATCCTGGCTCTTCCACTTAATGATTTCTCCTTTGACAAGGACTTGGGCTACCATTGCCTCATCTGTGAAAAGGGAGAGTGTTTATCTCCTGAATCCATTGAGAGGACTGATGTGTTCAATCATTTCTGTGGTTGAGTATGTGTGTGCTCATGTGTTTCTCATTATTATTTCTCAATCAGAAGAGTTGTGTTAGAGGAAAGTATTTTGAGGAAGATTAATTTACCTAGCTCCAACATTCTAATATCTAGAATCCTTTATTCACCAGGATATGTAGCAAATGCACTAAATGTAGATGCTTCCTTGTGTTTATAATGACTCAGGAGGATACTGTGATACTTTATAGAGTACAGTTTGAATCATGATATATGTATTCTTGTTTAACAGTTTTATAATTTAATTGTCTAATTCTTGAAGACTGGGTGATCTGTGCCTATCTTATGGGGTAATTCTTTCTAAGATATTATATTAACTAAAATACATTAAATTGTAATTGCAATTCATAGTAGAGACCACTTGATATACAACATATATCACCTAATTAATTTGTTAATTAATCAGAGTCTAACTATGGATCCTAAGACCTTTGACTAACTACTTTGTAGATCCCCCTTTGCTAGTTTGTGATTTTAGCCAGATTGCTTAATAATCTCCAAAAACCAGTTAAAGAAAAAAATACACAATATAAAGAAGGCTTTACTGATTTTAGAAAACCAAGCATTTTGACATTTATTTATAAAGCTGGAGGTCAATGCTGCTTTAAAATAGTTGACTCATTTGGTGTCTCACCTCTAAATGATCTAAAGGAAAATATTGAAGTTAAAATTACTACATTGGGTAATTAACACTAATTTAAGACTTTTAAGAGGTGAGTGTTAGAGTGCAACAGGTTAAGCTGCTGCTTGGGATGCCCACATTCTGCTTCTCATTCAGCTTCCTGCTAATGCGCATCCTGGGAGGCAGTCAATGACAGACCAAGCACCTAGGTTCCTGCCACCCATGTGGGAGACCCAGGTAGAGCTCCTAGTCCCTGGCTCCAGCCTGACCTCCTAAGCTGTTGTAGAAATTTGGGGAGATAACCAATAAATGGAGTCTCCCTCTCTCTCTTTCTCTCCCCACCCCCATTTCTCCTCTTCCCTCTCTCCTTCCTTTCCCTCTCATTCTACCTTCCAAATAAATGAAAATAAATAAACTCTTTTTAAAAAGACTCTTTTTTTTTTAACTTTTATTTAATGAATATAAATTTCCAAAGTACAGCTTATGGATTACAATGGCTCCCCCCCATAACTTTCCTCCCACCCGCGACCCTCCCCTTTCCCACTCCCTCTCCCCTTCCACTCACATCAAAATTCATTTTCCATTCTCTTTATATACAGAAGATCAGTTTAGTATATATTAAGTAAAGATTTCAACCGTTTGCCCCCACACAGAAACATAAAGTGTAAAAATACTGTTTCAGTACTAGTTATAGCATTAAATCACAATGTACAGCACATTAAGGACAGAGATCCTACATGATTTTTTTTAAAAAATTGATCAGTTTTCTATGCAATTTCTAATTTAACACCAAGTTTCTTTTTTTCATTTTCAATTATCTTTATATACAGAAGATCGATTCAGCATATACTAAGTAAAGATTTCATCAGTTTGCACCCACACAGAAACACAAGGTGTAAAAATACTGTTTCAGTACTAGTTATAGCATTACTTCACATTGGGCAACACATTAAGGACAGATCCCACATGAGACACAAGTACACAGTGACTCCTGCTGTTGACTTAACAATTTTACACTCTTGTTTATGGTGTCAGTACTCTCCCTAGGCTGTAGTCATGAGTTGCAGAGGCTATGGAAGCCTTTAGGGTTCGCTGACTTCGATCTTATTCCAACAGCGTCACAGTCAAAGTGGAAGTTCTCTCCTCCCTTCAGAGAAAGGTACCTCCTTCTTTGATGGCCCCGTTCTTTCCACTGGGATCTCACTAGCAGAGATCTTTCATTTAGGTCTTCTTCTTTTTTTTTTTTTCAGAGTGTCTTGGCTTTCCATGCCTAAAATACTCTCATGGGCTCTTGAGCCATCTCTGAATGCCTTAAGGGCTGATTCTGAGGTCAGAATGCTATTTAGGACATCTGCCATTCTCTGAGTCTGCTGTGTATCCTGCTTTCCATGTTGGATCGTTCTCTCCCTTTTTCATTCCATCAGTTAGTATTAGCAGACACTAGTCTTGTTTGTGTCATCCCTTTGACTCTTAGACCTATCAGTGTGATCAACTCTGAACTGAAATTGATCACTTGGACTAGTGAGATGGCCTTGGTACATGCCACCTTGATGGGATTGTATTGGAATCCCCTGGCATGTTTCTAACTCCACCATTTGGGGCAAGTCCGATTGAGCATGTCCCGAATTGTACATCTCCTCCCTCTCTAAAAAGACTCTTGATGTATAGAATTTTCAGAACAGAATAATAACATCGACCTCATTCTTTTCGTCTTGCAATTTGTAGCACAATTATTTTAGTTGTTCAACACAAATGTAAAGTACATAAATAATGTTTTATTGTGATACTACTCCACACATAGAAATGTTTTATTCCTATAAATAATAACACAAACATACCCACAATTCTCTATTACAGTTTTCCTTTCTACAAGTATATGAATAAGTAAATTCAAGAAAACTGGCGTATGATTAACTAAATGTGCTACATAATTATAAGTCATTTTTTAAAGATTTATTTATTCATTTGTAGTCAGAGTTACACAGAAAGAAGAGACGCAGAGACAGAAAAAGAGAGAGAGAGAGAGGTCTTTCATCCAATGGTTCACTCCTCAATTTGCCGGCCACAATGGCCGGAGCTACACCAATCTGAAGGCAGGAGCCAGGAGCCTCCTCTGGGTCTCCCACGTGGGTACAGAGGCCCAAGGACTTGAGCCATCCACTACTGCTTTCCCAGGCAATAGCAGAGAGCTGGATTGGAAGTGGAGCAGCTGGGACTAGCGCCCATATGGGATGCCAGTGCTTCAGGCCAGGGCGTTAATCCACCTCGCCACAGCACCAGCCCCTATAAGTCATTTTTTAGACTGACAATCTGAGTAAAAGTTAATGTACCAGGGTCTTTATTCTTAAATAAAAATAGTCCTTTATTCCCTTTATTTTAGCTTTATTCAGGTATAATCAATACACAAAACAGAAACCTGTGCAGACATAATGTATAAAATTTGATGAACATGAACATTTACGGACACTCTTGAGCCATCACCATAATCAGAATAACACCTTCCTCCTCACAAAGTTCCCATGTGTCCCTTTGCTGTGTTTTGTTCGTTTTCTTTTTGTACATACTTATTTGGTTTTTATTTGTTAAGAACATTAACATAAGATCAATCCTTTAGAAATTTTGAATGCATGGTGCCGTATTGTTAACTACAGGAACTATGTTGTACAGCAGATATCTAGATAACTAGAACTAACTTATTCCGTATAAACTGCTACTTAATACCCACTGAGCAGCTATTCTCACACTTCCTCAGCCCCTGGCAACGGCATTCTATCCTCAACTTTTCAGATTCCTCTGTAAGTGAGGAGGTACAGTATTTATCCTTGTGTGATTGGCCTATGTCACTTAGCATATCGTCTTCCAGGTCTACTCACTTTGTCACAAATGGCGCAACTGCCTTCTCTTTTAAGGGGAAATAATATTCCATTGTACAATAAGACCTCAAAAAATTGTGGAAAGCAAAATGAAAAGATGAGTTTATTTGAGTACAAAATTTGGAAATCCAGACAGTTTTTCATAATACTGATCTTCTGTGAACTTTTTGAAGACTCCTCATTTTTAAATTCATTTGACTCAGTAAATATTTGGATGGTGTCCATATCTTGACTATTTGCGACTAGGCTACCATGAACATAGAATGTAGGTTTCTTGCCAAAATCCTAATTTCAATTCATTTGGGCACCACACTAGGGAGTGGATTGTTGGATCTTGTTTCTGTTATTTGACCAAAGTGGTGGAGATGAGTTGCATCCCTCACAGAGGACTCTTTGTGGATAAATGGGCTTGAGTTCAGATCTTACCTGAAACATATATCCATAGAGAAGACTGGGTGGTGATATATTTACACACCCCAAACCATGGAACTTATGAAGATGAGCATTTAAAATATATTTGCAGAGATGAACATAACTTTCAATAATGCTTTCACCTAAATCTCTCAGGTCTGTGAGGTTGAGGGAGAAAATGCATTTATGCATTTAGAATGAACTCCTTCAAAAAGTTTAACACATACTTGCTTTTAGTGTAGTAATTGATTCCTTGCATAAATTCCAGAGGCAAACAATTGATTTGAAAAGATTTCCAATATATAGTGGACACAATATTAGGATGTGTAATATGCTCAGAGCACCCACAAATATAAGCAAATAACTAATGCGGGAAAATGGGAAAATGATATAAAGTGGCATTTCACACAGCAATAAACACATATTAGGAATAATAAAGCTATGAAAAGATAATCTCACTAGTGGTCAGTCATTAGGATACAAATTTAAATAGTGAGATATTATTCTAATATCAAATCAATAAAAATATTTGCTATAACCACTAGTGCTGGGGATAATGCAGAAACATTTACACCCTGAGCTCCCCAAATGGGGTGATTTTAGAGGAAGACCGGTAGAGGTTTTTAACATTTGACCTTTTTCTCACCACATATCTGTGGTTTTTGACTTCTTATAATGAGCGTGCACTACTTCTTATTTTGAAATATCTAATGACCTCAGAGAAAGACAAAAAAGTCTGACACCTTTAAAGCATTGTGGAGTCCCAAGTTGTAACACTTTTACATCATAATCAGGCTAGAATTGGGGGAAGCCCTGCGTATTCAGTCTGCTCCTATCATTTCAGACATGGGAGCCACTCCCTTACCCATTTTATAGATAAGGCCAAAAGATGTATTGGGCTTTGGTAAATGTCACAGAGTTCCTTGGAGGGGAAGTTTGTCTAGAAATGAGGCCTTCCAATTCCGGGTCCGATGTTTTTTCATCACATATCACACATCCAAAGATGCCATTTCCCTTTCTTATTTGAGATTAATTCATGGGAAATAGATGCCTCTCTAAACATAACATCATGAATATGTTTATACCATCCAGTTCCAAGCAGCTCAGCCTTCAAAGATTTTTACAGCATAGCTGGATTTTCTCTTCTGTAAATTGTTAGCACTATTTTTAAGCGCCCTTTTCCCTGGCAGATCCAGGCGTTCTCACGTTTGAGCCCTGTCATCTTTTCAATGTGTATTTAGTAGTTTCAGTGCTCTGCTCGCTGTTTGCATATCATGACACCGGGCAGAGTTCAGCAGTACAGAACGTCTTATCCATTTCCTCTTAATCCATTTTAAATTCATCCTGAGCCCATCAGAGCAGGAGATGGAATGAGAGTTTTATAATTACCTTTTGCAAACAGAACATTAAATTATTATACAGTGGAATCCTCTAATTTCTTGGACACAAGGCGGCCTTTTCTTGCCACGGAGCAGATCCGCCAGTCTTTGTACACATATGTACTTTGGAAATCAGTCCTGTTAGCTTGAAGTTATTGATCAATTTCAGTAGATTACTGCAAGAGATTCTTAAACTGCTTTAAGATTAAGAGATGTGCTTGGCTTTCTTCTGTCATGTATCTCAAAGGAAAACCAGGAGACGAGACACACAATGAAAAACAGCAGGTAATATCACATGAGACTCCTTATTAAAAACATAAAGTGCCTTTCACTCCTGCTTTTATTAAGTCTACTTTTCAAGCTAAATGGGGGTTAGGTGAGGCGATTATAATACGAGTCACATCTAACTATTTCATTATCCATGTCCTATAGCAAGATAGCCCCCAGAATACCTTTGAAAGCTCCAGAGTGATGGCAGCAGGTTGAATATAATGAACAGTGTTACAAATGGGGACATGAGACAGCAGGTCTGGTGGGGACAGAATCTTCCCGAAACTGCAAGGCTGTAATTACTGAATACCACCCCGGTCTCAGTTGTCTTTGAACACTGGTTACCAGCTTTGGCGGATTATATTTTTCTCAGCTAGTTAAAATGAAGCCAGTCAGAAGAGCTGAAATTTATAAGACATAATACATACGCAAAGCCATTGTCTGCTCTCATTACTCTAATTTTTGTCTGGTTTCCAAGCTCATTCCACTCTGTACTGTGCAACTGAATTAAAATTGGGTTGAAAAATAGTTTTATATTATTATGTCTGAGGTCTGAATGGCGAAAAATTGTATTTAAAAAGAATCGAGCAGTCCAATTTTTGGTGGAGAGAAAGGAGCAGACGTGGAATTTCAGCTTTGTAGATCAGCACTTTTTCTAAATATTTTATTTGAAATGATCATTAAATTAAGGATGGGGTGAAGAAAAGTGAATGGTGAATGAAGATAGACGGAGAATGAGTGTGGAAGAGAAAAACTGTAAATGACAGCTATGATGAAACATTGTGGCCAGCGCCATGGCTCACTAGGCTAATCCTCCACCTGTGGCGCCAGCACCCCAGGTTCTAGTCCCTTTCGGGGCGCTGGATTCTGTCCCGGTTGCTCCTCTTCCAGTCCAGCTCTCTGCTGTGGCCCAGGAAGGCAGTGGAGGATGGCCCAAGTCCTTGGGCCCTGCACCCGCATGGGAGACCAGGAGGAAGCACCTGGCTCCTGGCTTCAGATCAGCGCAGCGCGCCAGCCATAGCAGCCATTTAGGGGGTGAACCAACGGGAAAGGAAGACCTTTCTCTCTTGTCTCTCTCTCTCTCTCACTGTCTAACTCTGCCTGTCAAAAAAAAAAAAAAAAGAAAGAAAGAAAGAAAGAAAGGAAAAGTAAAGAAAAGAAAAGAAAGCATTGTGGATGGAGCCAGCCTAACCAGTTCCGCTTCCTTAATTCACCTTATATATTTCACTCAAAACAACAAGACAGACACATATAAATTGCTGACAAAGCCCACTAGAATTTAATTTGATTCCCCATCCAAATTGTAGGGGGCAAAGGAATTGGTACAAGTTTATTAAATGTCTTGAATAAGTTCTGATACTGGATCCAGTGCAGGGATTAACAAGAATCCAGTGAGTGTGAGGTTCTTTTCTTGCCTGGAACCATCTGCATAAAATTCCATTCCGTGCAATTCAGAGAACACCAGACAGGCAGTACTAGGCCCAGCAGGCCCAGTCTGCCCTCTCTCTCTGGCAATGCAGGGAACAGGATTAAAGGGATGGTGATGGCCCCACTGGCAAAGAAAAGAGGAGTAGCACAATCCCAGAGTGGGTGTACCATCAGCTCTGGCCCATCAGCCCTGCCCTGGTCTATGTGAGCTGGATAGTAGCTGGAGAATGACATCCACTCATTGTCTTGGCTTTAGCATACCCAGCTAATGCCACCCCCTGTTACAGCCACCTGTCACAAATTCCAAGGTCAGAGGCAAGGATCCAATGTCCCCCATGCCCCACTGAGCATTGCCACCTTTTAGCTGCTGCATGGCAGCTCTCGTACCCCACATGGAGCCAGAGGCAGAAAGCAAGTAGTGAGCGTGAGAGTGCCAGCCTGCAAAGAATTCTTTCTCACAAAATTTCACATATGGAGTCAATGACCACATGGCCTCAGCCCATTTCAGAGGGTACTAGCAAAAGTCTCCATACAGACCTGCAACTTGTGGTATCTCTTTGTAGGGGTGGAGGTTCCTCCAACTGAGGCAGCATGCTCTATCTGGTCTCAGAGCAGGCTGGATCTCTCAGGAGAAGAACACATCAAATAAGAGCACCAACATTACAGCTCTGACCCATCCAAATCACAGCTGCTCCTGACTCCAAAGAGCCATCTCTGGCCCACCAGGGAAGAAGTCGCCCCTTTCTTAATTCAATCATGACTTCTTTTAGGACAAGGCCAGGTTATTCCACAGGTCCGACAGACGAGAAATAGAAATCACCTGGAACCAAATAGGTTTTTTTCAGAATTTCCTCTTAAGAGAGTGGTTCCCCTGGTCCCAGCCACTGGTGCTGGCATCTCACTCCTGAGTGACAGAATCTAAAGTCTGCTGCCTTCAAAGTTGAGCAGCAGGCTGCACTAGATCTCACTGCATTGTAGACTTTGGGAAGAAATTGGCTTTTTCCCTGAACATAAGATGCAAATAAGGTAACCATGGTTAATTGTGGTAATTCTGTTACTGTGCCACAGTAGTCAAAGTGGGAGGAGAGTATTATGGCACAAGAAGGTTAAGCTGTCACTTATGTCATTCATGTCCCATACTGGGATGCTGGTTAGAATTCCGGATTCTCTGATTTCAATCCAGCTTTTGCTAAGGTGCTTGGGAAACAGTACATGATGCCTCAAGTGCTTGAGTCACTGCCAGGGTGGAATTCTTGGCTCCAGACTTCAGGCTAGTCCAGCCCTGGCTGTTGTGGCCACCTGGGAAGTGTACAGTAGATGGAAGATCTCTCTCTCTCTCTCCCCCCTTCTCTCTCTCCCTCTCCCTATTTTCCTCTCTCCCTCTCCCTCTTTTCCTCTCTCCCTCTCTCTCTCTCTTTCTCTCTCCGCTCTAATAAATAAACCAATCTTCAAAATAGAACCCAGTGCACTTTGCTCCATCCCCACACAAGGGCTTTCAGCATCCAGTTTCTGCCCTCAGCCCCTGTTGCTTTGTCAGTGAAGTCCAGACTGGGGCTGCTCAGAACAAGCATCCTGTTCATACTGAGTTGGTGGATGGCCATGAGTCTTCATCTGACTAGGGTGTGTGGTAAAATGGGTTATGGTGATGGGCTCGAGTGGGATACTTCTGGGTGTTGTCCATCTACCAAACAGTTTGAAAGTTCTGCCTGGATGAAGCATAAAACTCCAAAATGTGTGGCAGGAACAGAAGTACTAGGGCATGAACCACACAGGAGCAGAGAGTAAAGGTGTATAGCTAGGTGAGGAGTCAATTAAGAAACTAGGACTAGACCCAGACCAGCCTAAGACCCCTTTCCCCTTAGCCTCTGGGCAGCCTTAATGGTGCCATGCAGGCACTTTTAACTTACCTACTGAGCACCTACTAAACTCCATGTCATCAAAAATACATAATCCCTGACTTTCAGAACTCTTGAATATTGGAGAATATTGCTTAATCCACAGTTTACTCATAAATGTTGCATGGCCATTGTGCAAGATGCTTGGCAGTGCATACAGTCATAAGAGGTACAAGGAGGAAATGGCTTAAACAGAAAGGTAATAAAATAGCCTGAGTAGGTGATGGTCAAACAATCCTGAAACAAAAGTAGATGTTAAACAAGTGAATTGATGGGAACCGGATGAGTTATAGGGATGATGAAGGGCATTATAGGCAGTAGAAACTGCATATGCAAAGATCCTGTGGCTCCAGAGAGAGACAGTAGTGGGAAGTCAACAGTCTTAAGAAATGACCAGTCAAAGGAAGGAGTTGAATGGAGAAGGAGTCACTAGTGCCCTGGAAAAGATAAGCTACTGACCTGATACACTGGAGTGGCAATAGGGATAGAGTAAAAGAACCAGATTTTATATATATTAGGGAGGTAAATCAATGAGATGTGGTGATGTGCCAGATGTTAGGATTGAGGGAGAAAGATAGAAAGGTTCTGGATTGCATAACTGGATGATTGGAGAGTCACTCACCGAGACAGAACTAGAGAAGGTCAGGTTTGGAAATGAATTTCCTTAATTTTTGTGGGTAGGCTGTGATTGCAGTACTTTCAAGTTCCCCAACTGGAGGACATCTCTGCAGTGCACTAATACAGCTAGAAACACTCTAGTGTAAGACTTCTGAATATGAGAGTCCCTCTTACCAACGTGCAACACTCATTCTTGTGAGGCATCTCAGCCCATGGCTAGGTGGTTCTCACAGGATGATGGCTTTGCTTGCACTCATTGAGCTCTACAAATCCCACTCCTGCCCTGAATCTGCCCATCTCAGACACAGAATAAAACAAATCTTGCTTTTCTTCCACATAATATTTAAAGGTGAAAACCATGGGTCTCTTTCCCCAGGACAAAGCCTCCTGGTCTTGAAACATTCTCAGTTCTTTGATGTTTACCTTGTTCTATAATTTCTAGACCCACCACCATGCTAGTTGCAATGCTCTGACTAGATTCCACTTCCTTAACCTTCTCTATAGATAGTCCCTTTCTCCCTGCCCAACTTTGTTCCTGGGACATCTGTCCCCCTAAGGCTCAGCATGTTGCCTGTCCCATTAAGGCTCATGACCAGCTCTAGGAATGTGAATGCACAGGAAGGCCCTCATGTTATTTTTTTCCACATTAGTCAGAAATACCATCCTGGAATCTATTATAATCACCCTTAAGGAATCCTAGGAATACTACTATTTAAATTTTTCAATCCACTATTAGAATGAAACTCCTGAATCACCCAAATGGGACATTGTGGCTCTCCTAGGAGCCTTAAAATCCCATAAGAAGCAAGCTATGCACCCTGACTTCACCAAGGACCTCATCTCTCACCCAACTTATTTGCATATCCAATGTAGACATTAGAGATTGAAGTCAGCTGGCTTCTTGATGCTATAAAAGAAACAGTACCGTGGCCAGCAAGTTTATAAATTCTCTTCCACTTGAATGATCCTGTCTAGAGAAACAGCTCTTCCTGAAGACAAGTTCACCCAATTCTCAGTAATTGAAACCCTGTCATACTTTATCATTTTAGTATTTTTTCTTTGTTTTGTAGGTTTTTTTATGTTTTTTGTCTTTTGTTTCTAGTACTATTGGTTGAACTCTGTAATTAACACACAATTATTCTTAGGTGTTTAAATTTTAACTGAAAAGTGATCCCCGTTAAATATAACAGTGGGAATAAGAGACAGAGGGAATGAACAATTTGGGACATGCTCAATCGGACTTGCCCCAAATGGTGGAGTTAGAAACATGCCAGGGGATTCCAATACAATCCCATCAAGGTGGCATGTACCAAGGCCATCTCACTAGTCCAAGTGATCAATTTCAGTTCACAATTGATCACACTGATAGGTCTAAGAGTCAAAGGGATCACACAAACAAGACTAGTGTCTGCTAATACTAACTGATAGAATCAAAAAGGGAGAGAACGATCCAACATGGGAAGTGGGAGACACAGCAGACTCAGAGAATGGCAGATGTCCTAAATAGCACTGTGGCCTCAGAATCAGACCTTAAGGCATTCGGATCTGGCTCAAGAGCCCATTTTAGGCATGGAAAGCCAAGACACTCTGGGAAAAAATAAAAAAAGACCTAAATGAAAGATCTCTGCAAGTGAATCCCAGTGGAAAGAACGGGACCATCAAAGAAGGAGGTACCTTTCTCTGAAGGGAGGAGAGAACTTCCACTTTGACCATGACCCTGTCGGAATAAGATCGAAGTCGGCGAACCCTAAAGGCTTCCATGTTCACAGATCTGCTGACCTAAAGTTCCTGTATTAGATGGAAGGAAGACATGGAATGGGGATATAGAGGAGTAGATGAAACTTACTGGAAGTAACAACCTCTTATTTGGAAGCATGGAGGAAGAGAGTGAGTCCCTGGCACCCAGGATTTTCCTGGCTCAATCTCCCCAGTGAAATGCCCACACCAATGAAATGGGAACAAATTAACCAGAAGATTTTTGGAATTTTTTCTGCTGACCTGGAATTCCCAGCTTTCCACGGGCTGCTGGATCAAGCCAGTGATAACTAAGTCAGAGAGGACAACCAACACTAGGTGGCATCACATTGCACTAAGATGGGGACAGACTTGGATCCCTTAAACCCCAGCAACTCTATGAGAGCCAGCTGACCAGGCTCCCCCACCTCATTGCATTAAGCTCCCAATCCCATGAACCTGCATTTAATAGAATTGGATGTTTTGAACCCTACTTATCAGGTTTTGGCAGGGTTTACTTGGTGAAAAATCTCTAGGTCACTATTTTTGTCCAAAAATAAATTTATGAAAAGGTCAGCTACAGTTTGGAGGAATAATGAACAACTGAGATGGAAATTGAAATCCGTAATATTTTATGAAGGAGATTGCAAGCAAGAAACAATATTGAATGAAAGGGTACACATATGATAGTTTTGTCAGTATATTTTTACTCAGGTGTTTAGACCATAGCTAAGCACTACACCAGTTTGCTAGTATACATGTGAAAGAATTCAGAAGCAATCACTATCTAAAATCAGCTTAAAATAAAACATTAAAATCGTGAGTGAATTTTAATTCAATAAACCAAGATCCCAAATGTCCAAAAAGAAATTGTACCCATGGTATATACACAAATGCACATATATGTAAACACACAATCAAGTAAGAATTTATGTGAACATGAAATGTGACTTCCTGGACTTGGAAATCTCAAAGTGTATATTTTTCCTTAGTTATACAACTATGCCATTAGATGAATAATTAGGTAGCAGCAATCAATTTAAATAATGCAATGAGGAATTTTCCTGTAAAGATAAAACAGTGAGTGAAAATAAAAGATCATCAACCACATCAATCCTATCCTGCCTTTTTCACTTCTCTCTCTCTCTCTCCTTTTCTCTCTCTCTCTCTCTCTCTCTCTCTCTCTCACTCTCACTCTCGCTCTTACACACACACACACACACACACACACACTAGCAACAACAACAATAATGGCTTGGTGCTATAGGCAAAGAAACAAAGCAATATGACAGACTATGTATGAAATGTGACTGGAGTTCTTTCTAAAGTATTATTCCTGTTTTATTTATCCAGAAAAATCTTTTCTGTTATCAAACAATAGAGCACCCGAGATACAAAGAAAAACTCCACTAATGTACCATGAAAGATTCTGCCAAAGCACTGACAAGCACTGTGGACATGGCTAATGAAGAGGTCAACATTATAGGGAATAGAAATATTTCTTGCTAGAGTTTAAAAATGAGCATTTTGGCAGCTGAAACACTTGCACTTCCCACTAGTTTCCATGGCTCTTGTGACTAAGTCACTCGATCAGAAGCCCTGCAAGAACTATGTGGCCACCCTTTTTGCACCATCTGGCACACTGCAGTTCTGAGGAAGGGGAGTTAATTGGCTATATCTGAGCAGTCACAAGATTTATAGGTTTGATTACTCAAAATAGATGCTTTTACCCGGATATATATGGAGTCTTCACTGTTGTATTAATAATAATAAAAACATGCCAAATGAATGAAAAAGTATCATTATAAAAGGGATTTGTGTGTGCAATGAAATAGTATAGGTGCCTAGTGGCTCCCACAATGAAGATGTAACTATTTTCATATACAAGTTATTAGCTCAAGTTGTTCTTTATTGTACCATAACTTTGCTCCTATAGCAACATGGTTGTAGCAGAAAAATAATTAGGCCTGGATATTGCGTGCCAGATGTTTTTAAAGCAAAGGTGGCAGTTTAATATTACACTAGTTTAAATGGTGGATAGAAGCAGTTCAAGAAAAATACAAGTAAAAGTGTGGTAGAAATGTAAAGTGGACTTCATTAGAAGCAATATTTCTACTATTTCCTGCTATCTTTTTCTAGACCAGTGCTGGTCAACAGAATTTTAAATTTTCTAGTGGCCACATTTTAAAAAGGTAAAAAGAAGCATGTGAGCTTCCTCTTACTAATATATTTTAGCCTGATATAGACAAAATATTATTTCAGTATTACACTAACATACAATTTATGGATGAGGTATTTTACCTTATTTGTTCCTATTGTTTTCCAGAACTGTCTGTTTGATGGACACAGTACCATTTCAGATTCTGCCCTCAGCTACATTTATTACCATAGATAACCCCTCCCACACCATTCATAACAATATTTGGGGAAGTGACCAGGTCACTCATCACTCTGAATCGGCTGCAAGTATGCCCTTCACAAGGAGCTTCTCAGAACTTGCATGGCATCAAGATATTCACAGCTCCAAGTTCAACCCAGAATATACTAAAAAAAAAAATTCTTTAAAAATCCTGGAGTCCAATATCTGTGCCTAAGTTACTTTGTCTTCCTGTAGAAAAAAAAAATCCCATAGACCATGGGCAACAAAGCTGAAGTGGCACACCCCTTGTTCTTGCTTAGCTGTGGGAGGTGGGAGACATGTGTTCCATGCAGTTAGAATGAAAATAAAAGAAACAGTGGGTAAAAAACATCAAGTCCTGAGAACTCTGGCCAAGCATGGAATTGCCAAGGAAGAGAAAGCTGTGTCTCTGCCCTGAATCCTTAGCTGTTACTAGATCTGGGGTTAGAGGACAGGGGCTATAATACCAAAAGAAACCAAACAGAACCCAGTAAGTCGAAGCATAGTTAAGCCAGAGGACAGTTCTGAGTGTGGGTTTGTATGGGTAGTATAGTGTAGATACCCGCTCCCCATCTCCTAAGCCTCTCGTGCTACCCTCCTTCCAAGGAAGCGCTGGAATCCCAGTTCAAGACCCAGCTTCTCCACTTCTGATCCAGCATTCTGCTATGGCCTGGGAAAGCCATGGAAGATAGCCCATGTCCTTGGGCCCCTGCACCCACGTGGGAGACCTAGAAGAGACTCCTGGCTCCTGGCTTTGGATCGGCACAACTCCAGCCGTTGCGGCCAATTGGGGAGTGAACCATAGGATGGAAGACCTCTCTCTCTCTCTGCCTCTCCTCTCTCTGTGTAACTCTGACTTTCAAATAAATGGGTAAATCTTAAAAAAAAAAAAAAAACAGCATGGGGACAGTGTCTTAGTCCACTTAAGTGTCAATAACAAAATACTTTAGAATAAGTAATTTATAAACAACAAAAATGGATTTCCATAGATCTGGAGGCTGGCAAGTGAGTGCAAGATCAAAGTGCCAATACATTCAGTGTCTGTTGAAAGCTTGCTCTCTGCCTTGGAGATGGCACCTTCCAGCCAAGTCCCCATGGGGGAAGGAGCAGGCAAGTCCCTCCCCCCCACACATCTTCTACATGAGCTTTAATCCCACTCAGGAGGGTAGAGCCCTGGTGACCTAATCAGCTCCTGCAGATTCCACCTCTTCACACCGCTACAATGAGTACTAAGGTTCAACACAAAACTTTGGAGGAAGCTTATTAAAACTCTAGTATTCCACCCCTGGCCCCCACAGCTCTTATTCTTTTCACATGTAAAATATACTTGTTCTATCCAAATATCTTCAAAAGTCATAACTTGTTCTGGCATCAACTCTGAAGCCCAGAATCTCATCTAAATACCATCTAAATCAGACATGGGTGAGACTCAAGGTATGATTCAGCCTAAAGCAAACTGTTCTCTGATTGCCAATATGTGAAATCAAATGTTATGTGCTTCCAAAATACAATAATGGGACAGGCAAAAGATAGACATTTTCATTCCAAAGGACAGAAATAGGAAAGAAGAAAATGTTAACAGGCTTCAGGTAAATCCGAAATTCAACAAGGCAAACAACAGAATAAACCAAATGACTCCACGTCCAGCCTTTTAGACATAGTAGGTAAAGAGCTGGGCCCCTGAAGGCATCCCCCACTCCATGGCTTTGCTGGGGCCAACCCATACTGCAGTTCTCAAGGGCGGAAACTAGCTGCCTATGGCTCCTCCTGGCTACAGTTCCACACTGGCAGCTCTCCTGCCCTAGGGTCTAGGGGATGGCCCAGCTTCCAATGGCTCCACTAGTGATTGCTCCAGTGAGGGTTCTCTACCATGGGCCTGCCCTGTGGCTGTTCTCTGGGTGGTCCTGGAAGCTCCCGTGGCATCCTCTGAAATCTAAGTGGAGGCAGCTGGTGCCCTCACAGCTTTTGCCCTCAGAACACCAGGGGAGGAGGCTTCACGCAGACAACACATGAAGGAGCTGCTCTGGAGGAGCAGCCATTGCTGTACCTGGGCTCTCTGGAGCTGATCCTGGGGTCACCATGCATGGCTGTGCTGCAAATTTTGGAGCAGAGCTCTGAGGCAGTGCTAGGCATGAGGCCCACAGGCCTCTCCTTTGAAATTGTTCTGCCCTTAAAGGCCTAGCACTCTAGGCCTGTGATGGGAGTGACAGCCTCAGTGATTTCTGAAATGCCATCTGGATGACTCTTCACAGTGTTGATAAGTAGCCCAGAGCCATTCCATACTGATCTCCTCACCCTCACCCTCGGTGTTCTTGATCCCTGCTATGGGATGATTGCCTGCCCCTTCCAAATCCATACTGAAACATTTCTCCTTTTGTGGTGGTATTAACTGGTGAGGCCTTTTGCAGGTAATCATAGCACCATGAGGTCAGGACCCTCGTGACTGGAAGGTAAGAGCTAAACCCTTTTCTGCCCTTCCCTCTTATGAAGACACCTAGATGGCGTCATCTGAAAGGAACAGGCCTTTACCAGGCACTGAACCTGCCCGCAGCTTGATCTTGGACCTCTCAGGCTTCATGAGAAAGTAAGAATCATGAGAATCTCAGAATCATGAGAAACTAAGTTCCTATTGTTTAGAGGTTGCTAAGATTTAGGTATTTTGTTACAGCAGCACAAATGACTAAAATAGTCTAGACACACTTTCTCTATGTGACAATATAGAGAAAGCTGAAATTTTTCCAAATCATTATGGTCTTCATCTCTTTTGATTAGAAATTCTATTTTAAATTCTTTTTCCTCTTGTACTTTACTATAAACCATCAAGAGGAACCATGATGTACCCTTGATACTTTGATTAGATAATTCTGTCACCAAACATTCTATTTCATTGCTCAGAAGTCACATAACTCAGCCTAGTGCTTTGCTCCTTTATAGCAAAGATCACTTTTCCTCCAGTTTCCAATAATACGCTCCTCATTTCCATCTGAGACCTCATGAGAATGGCCTTTCTCATGAATATTGCTGCCAACATTCTCATCATAACCACTTAGGTGAACTTTAAGAAAAGCTGTAATTCTGGGGGCCGATGCTGTGGCCCAGTAGATTTATCCTCCACCTGCCGCACAGGCATCCCACATGGTCGCAGATTCTAGTCCTGGCTGCCCCTCTTCCAATCCAGCTCTCTGCTATGGCCTGGGAAAGCAGTAGAAGATGGCCCAAGTCCTTGGGCCCCTGCAACCACATGGGAGACCAGGAAGAAACTCCTGGCTCCTGGCTTTGGATCAGCACAGCTCCAGCCATTGCGGCCATCTGGGGCGTGAACCAATGGAAGGAAGACCTCTCTCTCTGTCTCTCCCTCTCATTGTCTGTAACTCTCAAATAAATAAAATAAATCTTAAAAAAAAGAAAGCTATAGTTTCCTCTACAGGCCTTTCCACCGCCTAATTCGCTCTTTATGCTCCATTCATGGCAAGCAGAGCTTTTCCTAGCATACACTAACAAACAGTCTAGCCTCAACATACTACCAGATCCAAAGCCGTCTCCACAGTTGTAGCTACCTCTTTGAGCAGCATCCCATTTCTTGATACCAATTTGTTGTATTCTATTTGAGTGGCTATAATAGAATGTATGAAACTAGGTAATTCATAAATGACACACCTTTATTTCTCATAGTTTGGGAGACTGGAAAGTCTAAGATCAAAGCACAAATGGATTCAGTGTCTGGTAAAGCTTCTGCCTCATCTTCACCTCCTCACTGCAGCCTCACATTGCAGAAGGAGTGAACACACCCCTCAGGCCCCTTCTGTAAGGACACTAATCCCATTAGTGAACCATAGCAAAGAGCTCACCTCTTATTCACTTCCCAAGGACCCCCATCTCTGAATACTACCACACCGAGGATGAGATTTCAACATGTGGACTCTGCACAGGATGAGGACAGGTGGGAGCAAATGTTAAGATACCAGCAGAGACTGGATTTTATGCTCTTATCAATGGAGAGTCATCAATGTGTTCTGATAGAGGAACATTTAAAAGATTGATTTATTTGAAAAGCAGAGTTGCAGACAGAAGAAGAGACAGAGAGATCTTTCATCCACTGATGCACTCCCCAAATGGCTGCAATGGTCAGGGCTGGGCCAGGTCGAAGCCAGGAGCTTTCTTCTGGGTTCCCAACATGTGATCAGGAGCCCAAGCACTGGGCCATCTTCGGCTGCTTTCCCAGGCTCATTAGCAGGGAGCTGGATCGGAAGTGGAGCAGCCAGGACAGGAACTGGCACCCATATTGGATGCCAGCACTGCTGGTCATGGCATTAACCCATTGCACTACTGTGCTGGCCCCAAGGAACATCTTTAGAAGATAATGTAGGAAAAGAGCCAGAGGACAGATTGCTATTCTACCACTAACAGTCTATGTTTTGCCTCTCCCAGTGTTAATGCCAATTCCAGATATTTAACAGTGGGGTAATTTCTTCTTTTCCCAAGTCACCCAAGCCTATCTCCCACTGCAAGGAGCACCTGCACCATAAAGCATCCCTAGTTTTCCAGCCTCAAGAGCCATTTTCAAGGCAAACCCATTTTATCTGCTCCTGACACCTGCAATATCGTTTTCTCTTCACTAATCAGCAAGCCAAGCTCCCTTTCATCAAAGGCTACCTCAGAAAGCCTCCTCTCTACATTCTAAGTAAATCATTGACATGTACATCTTTCTTTTGTACTTGATGTTTCTATTAATTACCTTGTGCCAAATTTTACTTTTGCTGAAGTCTTGCCCATTGATTCTCAAATGTTACTTATCCTGATTTGTTGATTCTGTATTTTAGAAATATCAGCTGGGTAGTTAGTAGGAAGAAAAAGAAAATCATATATATATAATTGAGGGGAGAGTGGGGATGGTGGTAGCTGGGGAACTCATTCGAAACTCAATACCCTATTGAGCTGCTATGGTTTGAAAGTGTCCCCTCCAAACTTCCTGTGATGTAAACTTAATACTAAGCCCAACAGTGTTGGGAGTTGGGGCCCTCAGGGAGGTGATTAGATCTTGTGGGCATCCCCCAAATGAATGGATAAATGTCATGAAAAAAATGACTGGCAGGAGTGGGTTCTTCCTCCTCTGCTCTTCTGCTGTGTTTGAACACAGTGCTCTCCACTCTTGCCCTTCTTATTTCTAAAGAATTATTATATTTATTTAAAAGGCAGAGTGACAGAGACAGAGAGGAAAATAGATCTTCTATGCACTGATTCACTCCCCCAAATGGCTTCAATGGCTGGGGCTTGGAAATTACATATTTATATATTATGCACTGATTAACATGGATTCATAATTATTATTTTATGCATATGTATTTAAATCATATGATAAAACAAAAAGAAGCTACAAACTAAAAATATAGTACTACTGATATTTATATTAACCTATACAGTTGCCTTTGCCAGAGTTCTTTATACTGTTTCTACTTATTGTCTAGCTTACCTTACAGTTCATCCTGAAGGACTTCCTACATCATATCTTGCATGACAGGTCCACTAGCAATGAATTCATTTGGCTTTTGTTTATCTGAGAATATCTTAAGCTTTGTTTTATTTTTGACAGATAGTTTTGCCAGATACAAAATTCCTTGTTGACATTTTTCCTATTAGCATTTTAAATATGTTGTCCCACTGCCTTCTGGCTTCCAAGATTTCTGATGAGAAATCAGCTGTTAATCTCTTTAAGAATTCCTTGTATGAGAAGCCACTTTTCTATTGCTGCTTTCAAGATTCCCTCTTTGGCTTTAACATTTAATTACTTGCTTCCATGTGTGTCATTAGACCTAGATTTGTGTCCAATAAGATGATCCTAGAAGGGTCTAGAAGTAAGGGGACTGACTTTTCACAGCTTGTTTGTCATTCATTTTGTGGCAAGGAGCAATTCCTTTGACACACCTTCATATGCTTCTTCCTTTCCATCTTTTTCTTACAATAGATCTTAATACTTGATTTTTATCAATTTCCTCTAGACCTATAGACCAGCATTTATAGAGTGTGTCAAAATCATTGTTGATAAAAAAGCTCTAGGATTCCTTTAGTCTCGGCCTTCCATGAGTTCCCTGTGAGGATTAATGAGTTAATACTTGCAAGCCCCTCTAAAGTATTAGTATATTATATATCACTGAGAAGAGGCAAGAGCCGTATGTTAAAAATTAATTGGAGGAAACTACTTGCAGATTGTAATAACGAAACATCCCAAGTTCCAAGGGAACTGGGGACTTCAAGTAAACAAGCCCTCATTAATTTGGTTAATTAGTCACTTGCTGTATTTGCTGGTTTATAAACGGCACCCTTTTAAGCAGAAAATTGAGCTGTAAAGAGCTGAGAGCCATATGTGTGGTAAAGATGGCATCCATACCCTACACTTTAGGTTTCAAATCCTATTTCACACATTTACAAATACATTTAGGATATCTGGACATTTGAGATTCATCCACATAACTTAGATGGACAGAGGGAAGCCTGGGGAAAACAGGTCATGCTCTGTTAGGTGGCAGGAAACTATAAGGGTTAGGGGAAAACTGATAGAAATCATTGTGAAATTTTTTCCCCAAGGAAGACTAACAGGTTCTTTCTGACAGGGCCTCATACACACAGCTAAGCACCTTGTGTCTGATCACTGTGAGGCAAGAGAAAGGGAAGAGACAAATGTGATCCCTGTGACTGGCAGATATAAACTCCTTATCTCCCAGCTCCTGAGAACCTGTCTCCTAATGAGAGCAGAGGAAATTAGACATCTCATGTGCACCATGGCAAAACCTACTACATTTTTCTGCCACCCAAATGGAGCTTCAGTCTCTGAGCCAAATGCTTATGTCCACCAGATAGTCTCTTGCTTCCTTAGACATGGCTAAAAATACTGGGAACGTCTTAACTTTCCTATCTACATCAACTTATAATAGCACCAACATTTCTATGGCCTCCTGATTGGCAGTTAGAGACTCCCAGGTTCAGATGATATCACATTTATAATCCAGCTCGCAGGGTGAGTCAGACCTGAAAGTGGCTAATATCATTTATCATGTGTTCAATGTTATTAGTTTCAATCATTGGGAAATTTTCTTGACCTTGTTCTCAAACTTTGATGATCCATTAATTCAAATTCAATAAAAACACCATTGAACACACAATACACACAAAAGCATTAAATTGTACAGCACAGCATACAAAGATGAATAAGATTTTTCCTATCATAAAGGACTTAAAATTTGCTTCTGCAGTGACTAATCCATCTGTGAGACAAAGAGCACATTACAGGCAATAGAATATAATGGCTAACTCCCTGTCATGAGGAAGATTGAAATAGATTCTGAATTGTAAACTCATGTAGAAATCCATAATTCCAAATGCATTAATTTAAACGAATTCTCATACAACACTTGCACCTTCCTGTCCCAGAGCAGCTTTCCGCCTGCCTTCCAAATACAGTTCAGATGGACCAGAGTTGCAGAGAAACTGTCAGCATAAACAGGGCTTCTGTGTTTGGTGCAAAGAACAATGTCAAGCATCCTTATTAGCAGGCAAAGAGCTAGAATATATTTTTGAATGTTGCTAATGAGTGGAAAAAGCAAGCTGCTTTTATCATGCAGTGGTGTAAATTAGATATTTATGGGTTTCCTATGGCGTTCAAGGTGTTGCTCCTTTCCAGTGTTTTAGGGAGGAAAGCTTTGTGTGCTAAGAATAACTTCATTGAGGATTCTCCCTTGGGCACAAAGATAGTCTAAACTGGACACAGTAAATTTTATCTGAAGAACCTGAAACTCTCAGGAAGTGTGAAGTGTCCCCATAGGCTTTGGGGGGATTTATACTGCTTTTTAAAGAGCCTTATTTAGATATAATTCACACATAATGCAGTTCACCCATTTCAAGTGTGCAGTTCAATAGTTTATTCACAGATACATGCAAATATCTTCGTAGTCTATTTTAGAATATTTTCATCACCTCAGAAAGAGCCTATACCCTTTAACTATCACCCCCTATCTCCCATTCCCCATCTCCTAAGCAACTCTTAATCTATATTCTATCTGTATAGATGTCTGTGTTGTGAAATTTTTTTTTGACAGGCAGAGTTAGACAGTGAGAGAGAGAGACAGAGAGAAAGGTCTTCCTTCCATTGATTCACCCCCGAAATGGCCGCTATGGCCGGCACACTGCGCCAATCCAAAGCCAGGAGCCAGGTGCTTCCTCCTGGTCTCCCATGTAGGTGCAGGACCCAAACACTTGGGCTATCCTCCACTGCACTCCCGGGCCATAGCAGAGAGCTAGACTGGAAGAGAAGCAACTGGGACAGAATCCAGCGCCTCAACCGGGACTAGAACCTGGGGTGCCGGTGCCGCAGGCAGAGGATTAGCCAAATGAACAGTGGCACCGGCCAATGTGTTATGAAATTGTTTATGAATAAAGGCATATAACAGATGGGCTTTTGTGACTGGCTTCTCTCACTTAGCATGTTTTCAAGGTTCATCCATGTAATACCATGTACCAGTATTTCATTCCTTTTAATGGCCAATTCCATTGCATGGATATACCACATCTGTTATTCATCAGTCAGTTGATGGGCATTTGGGTTGTTTACACCTTCTGACTGTCAAGAAAAATGCTGCTCTGAACACTTGTATGGACATATGCCTACATTCCTCTTAGGTATATGCCTAGGATTAGAATTGCTAAGTGATATGGTAACTGGATTTAATCACTCAAGGAACCATCAGATGGTTTTCCACAGCAGGTGCATCATTTAACATTCTGGTTTCCATTCCCAGAAGTGCATAAGGACCTCTCTTCTCACATCCTTTCCAATACTTTTCATTATCTGACTTTTTGATTCTTTTTTTTAATATATAAAGCTTTTATTTAAAGAATATAAATTTCCAAAGTACAGCTTATGGATTCCACTGGCTCCCCCCCCACACAACTTCCCTCCCTCCCGCTACCCTCCCCTTTTTTGATTCTAACCACCCAAATGGATGTATACACCCATCTGGGGTTTGAAAGAGTCATGATTTTTATTTGCATTTCCCTGATGACTAATGATGAAAAGGATTGTTTCATTTGCTTATCGGCCATTTCTATCTCTTTCTTGAACAAAGGTGTCTATTCAGATTGTTTGCTCATTTTTAATTGGATCATTCATCTTTTTGCTATTGAATTGTCAAGAGTTCTTTCTATATTCCAGGTACAAGTCCCTTATCAGATCTACAGCTCACAGATATTTTCTCCCATTCTGTGCATTGTCCTTTTACTTTCTTTATCATGTCCTTGGAACAAAATATTTTTAATTTTGATGAAGTTTTAGAAAATCATGTTAGTATGCTATTATCAACACCCAGCAGCAGCAGTAGCAGTGGTCAATTTCTGACATCTCCTTCATTCACCTCCATGACATAACCACCTGGGAACCCTTCCAGTCACCTCCACATCCTTTCCCCTGCCTTCTCAGTCTTGAGCCATTTGTTCTTTTTCCCATTTTCAAGGTATGCCAAGCTTTTCCTTACATTTGGATCTTGAAAATCAAATTTTGCTTCAAGTGCCACTTCTTCAAACATCCCCACCTTGCCACCAATCAGAATCATTCCCATCCAGTTTTATTATTAGATCCTCTGTCTCATTTCCACATAGCACACTTCTTGGTTGCTCATTTACTTGTATAAATATTAAAATATTTCACCAGAATATAACCTGTAGTAGCAATCAATTTCTTTCGTTGCTATCTCCTAAGTAGCTAGAATAGCATTTAAATAGTAGGTGCTCAGTAACTATTTGTTGAGTGAATGAATGAATCCTCTTGCTCAGACATTGTTCTAAAGACTAGGAATATAAGAGAAAATAAGAAAGATCTGCAAATGGGCTGGGGTCATGTTAGAAATACACATTTTGGCCAGAGTTCTTGGGTGGGGGTGGGGGCATATGGCTGTTAGCATAAAACTCTTTGGACAAGATGAGTTTGCTTTTCTATTTATTTTTAAATAAACTGCCTTCAAGACCAGTACAGATTTGCTCTGCAAATACTCAGAAATCCTTTAATGGACTTTCTCATGCTCACACACACCTTTCATTGCATTTCACACCTGCTAACTCACCTTGCAAGAATTTTTTCATATTTTCCTTTTTAGCAGAGAGAAATGAAGAGATCAGTGGTCCAACTTTCCATGCATCTCTCATGGTGTGATAGTAATAATAACAGCTGTTTTTTAATGTTTGATGCTTTGACCTGAGGAGAAAAGGAAAAGCTATTCCCCCTTTCAGATTGAGTCAAAAGCCCTGTTTGACCACAAGGAGGCTGGGTTCCAGTGCCCTTACATAGAAATGGTTGTGTATCCTTAAGTCTTGTGTCATTTTTAGGGCTCCAATTTCCTCCCTTGTGACTTCTAACTAATAATATCTTTCTCACCTAATTCATGGAATCTGTGTGAAAATCAAGTAGGGTGGATGTGAAAATACTTTCAGCCCCTTCTCAGCGGAGAGGGTACCTTGATCTGTGGTGTCTCTGTGTACAACCACATACCCACAACGAATGAGAGGCTAGAACAGCCCCTGTAAGAACCAGGTTCTTCTGCACCTCCATATTCTCGCCTCAAGGCTGGATTCTGCCTGGAGTATCCTCACCTCTCCTCCTTCCCCAGCCTGCACAAACTCCCTCCCAGGCTTCACTGTTTGTGTGCACAGCTTTCCCTCTGTGGAGTGCCAACGGTGGATATTCCTGGCTCCAGAGTCTTCAATGTTAGTCATGTAGGACCAACACCCTCAAAATTAATTGAGAATGAACCATGATACAATCTGTAATAAGAACCACACACGCAAGGGTATCTCAGGAAGTTTGAGGAAAAATAAGACTTAATGATAACTTTATTTGGGGGCAAAAATTTGTTGGAAATGCAAGCATGGTGTTCTCATAATATCCGTTGCCCATGAACTTTTTGAAGACTTCTCATTTAATCTGTAATAAACTATAAAAGGCTTACAGTATGTTTCCAAGTCCTATGAAACTGGCTATGACTCTTAATCAGCACAGCTGAGAGGTGCGAATCTTCTATGAACTAATCTAGAGCATTCTTCCTGCAGTCTCTGTGGTGCTACTGGCTGTAACCCACTCGTCTGCCCTGTCATCTGCATTAATATGCCCACTCCTTGCTTCAGTGATTCTTTCAGAAGTTATAAGTGTCTACTTATATTTGTTATCCAACCACGCACGGTTATGCAGGTTGCACACTGCAAAGAGGAGCCCAGGAGAGAGAGAGAGGTGGCAGGGACTGAATGCAGCCTGCCCTCTGCTGGCCATGCCAGGAGAAAGAGATGCCTTCTTGTAATCTGTCCAGCCAAATGCAGTGCCATTTTGCAACTGACAGTAAATCAGCTACCAGTGGCCCTCTTTTCAGAATACCTATTGAAGAACTCAGTTTTGGTAATAAATTCCTAGAGAAGACTGTACCTCTGCAAAGCCCTGGATAAAGGAGCCACTCCAGGATGCTGGCTTTGCCTTTCTTAAGTTCTGTGAGTCTGTCCAGGACCTATGTGGGCTGTGTGCTCCCAGCTCTTGGTGTAAAGAAGCCTTTTGGAAGCTGTTGGGGGGGGGGGCAGGGGCTCAATTCTTAATTAGAATAGAATTAAGAATCACTCTCTCTTTGGGGATAATATTCCCTTTGTTAGAGGAGTCTCTGACTCCATGGACACCAGTTAGGGCCATTACAGCTACAGTCTATACTGCTCAATATATGGAAGGCCATACATGAACTACAGCAGAGGCAACCTCTAAGGGGAAGGGTCAAGTGTTCTACTAATTTTTCCTTATTTCCTTTTTCCTGAAATGTGCATAACTGATTTCACAATACAGAGATGAATAAATAATCATTCAGGAGGTCTTCAGAAAGTTTAGGGAAATGTAAATTATGAAAAATACATACATTTCAAATTTTTCCCTAAAACAAACTTTTCTTTGAATTCTACTTTCTCCATGAATTTTTTGAAGTGCCTTTATATAACATCTGAATGAATACAAAAGAAGAATGAAACTATTTGAATAGTTTTTTCAATATTTCCCTAAGACCTTAATAGCATTATAAGTTTAAAGGAGTCCCACAAATTTAAGTATATACTGTATTCCATAAGGAAATTTTATAGGAGCCAAAAACTCCACCACCATTCACATTACATACATTGTTATTAAGAGTGGGCTTGATGATGGAGTTAGAATTGTGCCAGGGGATGCCAATACAATCCCATCAAGGTGGCATGTACCAAGGCCATCTCACTAGCCCAAGTGATCAATTTCAGTTCACAATTGATCACACTGATAGGTCTAAGAGTCAAAGGGATCACACAAACAAGACTAGTGTCTGCTAATACTAACTGATAGAATCAAAAAGGGAGAGAACGATCCAACATGGGAAGCGAGATACACAGCAGACTCATAGAATGGCAGATGTCCTAAATAGCACTCTGGCCTCAGAATCAGCCCTTAAGGCATTCCGATCTGGCTCAAGAGCCCATGAGAGTATTTTAGGCATGGAAAGCCAAGACACTCTGGGGAAAAAAAAAAAAAGACCTAAATGAAAGATCTCTGCAAGTGAATCCCAGTGTAAAGAACGGGGCCATCAAAGAAGGAGGTACCTTTCTCTGAAGGGAGGAGAGAACTTCCACTTTGACCATGACCCTGTCGGAATAAGATCGAAGTCGGCGAACCCTAAAGGCTTCCATAGCCTCGGCAACTCATGACTAGAGCCTAGGGAGATTACTGACGCCATAAACAAGAGTGTCAAATTGTTAAATCAACATCAGGAGTCACTGTGTACTTACGTCTCATGAGGGATCTGTCCTTAATGTGCTGTACATTGTGATTTAATGCTATAACTAGTACTGAAACAGTAGTTTTACACTTTGTGTTTCTGTGTGGGTGCAAACTGAAGAAATCTTTACATAGTATATACTGAATCGATCTTCTGTATATAAAGATAATTGAAAATGATTAAAAAATCTTGGTGTTAAATTGGAAATTGCATAGATAATTAATCAATTTTTTAAAAAATATCATGTAGGATCTCTGTCCTTAATGTGCTGTACATTGTGAATTAATACTATAACTAGTACTCCAACACTATTTTCACTTTGTGTCTCTATGTGAGGGCAAACTGTTGAAATCTTTATGTAATGTGTACTAAACTGATCTTCTGTGTATAAAGAGAATGGAAAATGAATCTTGATGTGAATGCAAGGGGAGAGGGAGCGGGAAAGGGGAGGGTAGCGGGGGGGAGGGAAGTTGTGTGTGGGGGGAGCCATTGTAATCCATAAGCTGTACTTTGGAAATTTATATTCTTTTTTTTTTTTTTTTTGACAGGCAGAGTGGACAGTGAGAGAGAGAGAGGGAGAGAAAGGTCTTCCGTTGCCGTTGGTTCACCCTCCAATGGCTGCCACGGTCGGTGCGCTACGGCCGGCGCACCGCACTGATCCAATGGCAGGATGCCAGGTGCCAGGTGCTTTTTCCTGGTCTCCCATGGGGTGCAGGGCCCAAGCACTTGGGCCATCCTCCACTGCACTCCTGGGCCACAGCAGAGAGTTGGACTGGAAGAGGGGCAACTGGGACAGAATCCGGCGCCCCGACCGGGACTAGAACCCGGTGTGCCGGCGCCGCAAGGCGGAGGATTAGCCTGTTGAGCCACGGCGCCGGCCTGGAAATTTATATTCTTTAAATAAAAGCTTAATAAAAAAAAAAAAAGAGTGGGCTTGAGACTGGTGTTGTGACACCAGCATCTCATCCCACTGAGCACCAGTTCCGGTTCCCACTGCTCCACTTTTGATCCTGCTTCCTGTGCCTGGGAAAGAAGCAGATGTCACAAGTCCTTGTGCCCCTGCACTCATATGGAAGACCCAGGTGGAATACCAGGCTCCTGGCTTCAGCCTGTCCCAGCCTCAGCAATTATAGCCATTTGGGGAGCGAATCAGTGGATGGAAGTTCCCTCTCTAAGTCTCTCCTTCTCCCTCTGTAATTCTGCCTTTCAAATAAGTAAATAAGCAAATCTTAAAAAAATAAAATAAAAGAGTGGGCTTCCTTGAAGTGAACTGAAATATAAAAATATTATTTCAAACTTAAGTCCAAGACACCATGAAGGGAGAAAAGCACTGTGGAAAGGATTAATAGTGAGAACTGACAGAACTGTTTTATATCTATCTTTGTGTTTGCCCCCTTCTTCCTGAAAGCAAAGATACTATAACAAATAAAAGTTTAATAAGTAAAAAATACATGTTAAATGAAAAACCATGATTAACTTATTAAGAACCATTAAGTATATAATTACAAGGATTCTATTACATTAAGATACCAATTTCTTTAAAGCCAGAAATAATACCTACTGAAACTTTAATTATTTAAATGAGAAGAGAAAGAGGCATGTTATCTTCTCTGACAAAGATTAAAATCAATTTAATTGCTTCTCTGCTGCCTTGACATGATTCTTGCTGTGAGTCAAGCAACCAAAAAGGGAAATTAATACCGCAGCTGTTAATCAAGTGATATCCGTGCACTCCGTTTGATTACATCAGGGGAAAAAAACCATTGCTGCTTGGCTGACTTTTGTGTCCAAGCCCTTTTTTTCATTGTTATAGTTGGGCAGCTACGAGAGACATTGAGGCTGGACTTCATTTTTAGAGCCCGTGATGGCGCTAGGTGAGGCACGGCCTCAGGAAATTGTAGGTTGCTGTGTTTGAGCCTGAGTTAAGGCAGTTCCATCAAGACAGAGTTTTGTTCCAAATTAAATTCACCCTTTGGTGCCTGATTCTACTGACCAGGGTGTGCAGTACAAAGAAACATAAGGGCAGCAACAGGGCTAGAGAACGAGAGAGAATACAAGAGTGTGGCGAAGATTGATGCTTTTTTTGTCCCTAGAGCATCACAATCTATTTCTCACAATAGACAGCAGCAGTTGCTGGAGGTCAAATACCAGCTCCCTCACCCGAATTAGAACATGCACAGGGAAGCCAGAGACGGCAGCAAGCCACGAGCACCTCGCAGCCCCCACGCGCGCTGATTCCAAAGCAGCGCTTTGTTAAACACCAGCACTGAGTGAACACCCTGCGAACTAATGTATCTGATTGTAAGAAAATGGTATTGTGAAATATTTATGAGTCTGGAAACACAAACCAGTAGCCTCCCTCATCATCTCGTAGCAACCCTTGTTAACTTTACAGATGATGAGTAAGTGGGCTTGTCAAAACTAATAG
This sequence comes from Sylvilagus floridanus, assembly GCA_949820135.1. NCBI lineage: Eukaryota > Metazoa > Chordata > Mammalia > Lagomorpha > Leporidae > Sylvilagus > Sylvilagus floridanus. The sequence goes on along the minus strand of OX463225.1, from coordinate 86,530,700 downwards.
ATCTCAGGCACTTTGCACCCACAGAGTTCAGCTTCATCAAGGGCCCTTTCTTCAGGAACTTTTACCCCCACCCCCTTCCTGTTCATCTTCTCTAGCCAGAGACAGAGACAGAGGATAACAATTCTTAAGTGTATTCATCCAAGAGACAAGGCTGAGAACGGGATTCTTTCTCCAGATAGGACAAAACCACGGAGTCGGGGTGGAGAAATTTGATTCATTGGATTATGTTTTGTGTTTAGCCTTTTTCTGAGAGGTGGAGAGACAGAGACAGACCAATAGATAGACTGACAGCTCTTATCCATTAGATCAATCCCGGTGAATACCAGAATAGCCAAGGGTGAGGCCAGGAGCTGGGAACTCACTCCACCTCTCCCCACTTGGATGACAGGAACCTGATCACTTGAGCCAAGACCACATGCTCCCAGGGCCTGCACTGGCAGGAAGCTGGACACCGGAGCCACAGCCAAGAGTCAAACCTAGGGTCTCTGATGTGGGATGAGGCATCTAAAACCCTAGACTATGTACTGGTTCCCTCTATTTAGGCTCTTCAACATCCCTCCCAAGGACATGAAAAAATCATGAGGGAAATGCCCATCTGGATGAGTTGGGAGGAAAGCTTATACACAGGAAAATATGCAGAAAGTTTTAAAGGACAAAGCATGCTGCCCTCCAAAGATAACTCAACACTTTTTTTTTTACATTTCAAAATGGTAACCACTGGCTCAGGCCAGCCCATGGGATAGGTTAAGATGCCCATCAGCTGCTATTTTGTCTGAGCCCGATTCACCTATCCCCAGGACCTGGAGATGACTTTGCTGGGCTCTTTTTCATCAAATACAACTCATCCCACTATATTGGATCACCTTGCTGTTAGCCTGGCACTGTCCTTCCCCATTTCAATTTGACCAAATTGAAACAGATGCCCAGAGGCCGTGGAGATCAAGACTGGTCTAACAAAATTTGGAGCCAGTTTCCGAGCTTAAATCAATATTTAACGGTAAGCTTGCTTTTATTTATTTATTTTTTTGGCAGGCTTTTACTGGAAAATATCACTTTAAACTGAAAGCCAGAAGCCTTAATTATAAAAGATGCCGTTCGGGCTACATTTTGAAAAACAATAACTCATTTGACAAGGCAACCTGGTTGTTTAAGGGATGGTACTCTCTCCCCCTCACCCCAGAATAAGGCAAGGAGGAATATGTTATTGTTTTCTATATCCTTCCAGGATGTATTTAATTATCCCATCTCCAGAATGCAGAGACAATTCAAATGGAAGAGAGGGAGAAGGAGACAGGAGGAGTGAGAGCCATTCACTGTCAGCTAACCTAGCAGAAGCCCGTTGCCCACCTGCCAAATCACAGGCACACTGGGCCTGGACCACAAGTGGCATGAGCGGGAGAGGCATGAGCACAGTATAGTGGTGGATGCCCACCTAGGTAAAGAGATATCCCCCGAAGAACTTACACAGATGCACCTCTAGCTAGAATGGATGTTACTCCTGGGTGACCCTTATTTTTCCTCACTGCTCTCCAACAAGAAAACTGGGCAAGCAGGGACAACAGGTCAGAAACAGAAGCCCCACAGGCTTGCAGATTCAGTCAGATTAGACTCCAGGTTTTATTTGTCTGGTATCATTTGGCAATGAGCTGTAAATATGCAAATTTTCTTCTTACCTTACCTACTTTGACCATTCATAGCAATATAAAAACAGGTGACCTGTGTTACATCATTATTAGAGATGCTGAGCAAGTGTATGACACCAGGTTTATGATATGAATCCACACCCAGCTTAGCCAGTACCATTCCAGAGCTAAAAATTGGTCCTGATTTCAAGGAATCTACTTGGAAATGTGCAGTCAAGTTAGTCAGTAGTCACACATGTTCCACAGCCCCCAAGTCTACCGGTTGCCATTTATCTTCAAGGGTATCTTGCAATTTTCTCAAGAAGAAAGTTGTCATTCACGCTAATACATAGAATTGCAGAGTTGGGGGGAGCAGTGGGTGAAGAGGAAAGGGGAACAGAGGTGGGGAGCAGAGAGACACTGGAACACAGCTCACCAAGAAACAGAAAGGACTCAAAGCAAACCACGGAAGGAGAAAAGAAGCCAGTCCAGTCCCCACGTGGGCACGGAGCCCGTTCTGTCAGGCGCACATAGTGGGAGGGGTGAGCTTTCTGGAGGTAGCCCCATTCTCTGTGTTGTCAGGATGTTTTACACATGCAAAACAGCCCCCAGGCACCATTCCCTTGCCTCTATATAGTAATAATCCCTTTAAAGACTTCTTCCCCAAACCCTCACCCCTCCATCCCCCCACCCAGGCCTCCCAGGAGACATAACTTGCCTTCTGCTTCTCCTCCAGCTTCTGGGCAAAATAAAGTGGCTTCCATGGGATTTCTTCCAGACAGTCCTGTGGGATCTCACTCCCGCCTCCGTGAGCAGACCGAAGGGGGGCATCCACACTGACACCAACGCCATGGTAGGGCTTGCATTTTATTTTGTCGACTTCCCCTTGCAGCTTGTCTCTCCCATGTCTGCCACCCGCAGCAGGAGATTAAAAGAACAGAATGAGGAGGTAGGAGCTCTTGTGAGAACCACGGGAATTTTGGCAGAACCTTTATGGGAACCATATGGCGGCAGCTTTGCAGTACAGGAAGCATCTCTAAGAGAAATGATACTATTATTCCCAGAGAATGTCTCTCTGCCATCTCAAGTGGAGTGAGCAACCCAGCCAAAGAAGGAGAATATCGTTTTCTAAAAAGACTGTACAAATGTAAATTGCAAAGGACCTCAATGTATCTAGTAGTAGCAGGTCAGCATTATACCTCCCTCTATATTGTGCTAATTCAAAACAAGGAAAAGACATCATATGATATTTCTGATATTCCCTAGCTATCAAAAACCTCCTTCCAGCAGAATTTTATCAATTTTTAAGGAAGAGACTAGACAAGTAAATTGCTTCCTGTTTTCCACCTTTGTAGCAGATTCCTTTTGTAAATGAAAATCTTATTTGGAATATGAATAAGAGCACATGGAATGAAGAAGATGATGGAGCGGATCTGCTTGAAGCAGAAGTAGAAATTCTGCAACCTCTTTCTCACCCTCCTTCTCACTTTTTCATTTCCTTTCCTTTTTTTCTCTTTTTTATGTGGCTCTTCCCCAGAGTGTTACTCTTTGTTAATTTCAAGTAGTAGAACAAGAAGAGACATCTGTTCCCTCCAGTTCCCCCAGAGTCGAATGTTTTGCTGCCTTGGTTCATAAAGACAAGCTAGTGTGTTTGCATGGCCTTCCATGGGTCCACAACTTCCCTGCCAGCCTCCTGTTCTAACTCTATTTCTCCCATAGCGCCCTCGCTGGGTAGAACTCCTGCAGAAGGTCCCAGAACACTGCCTCAGAACCAGGCAGGGAGGAGGCTGTGGAGTGGCAGGACACAGTCCCGCAGGCAAGCATTTCCCTTCCCCAAACCCTGGAGTTCCAGGAACAAACCTACTGCTCCCGAACTGGGGGCGTCATGGAGCAAAGGCCCAGGGAGATCATAGTCTCACCCTGTACCAATCTGTGCAGCAGGGTTTGGCAGCAGAAATCCTTAGAGGATAGCTATGAGGTGGCTAAACGATGGGTAGCTAAGACAGAAACGACTACTACTTTGAATTCTAGACTTTTAACAACTACGTAGAAAATAGATATAAAGATGTGGTGGGCAGGGGTGGGGAGAAACGTGAATAAACCAGCATGGGCTGGAGAAGTGGACAGTTCAGTTCAGAAACACTAGCCCAAGCTAATGGAAGAAGATCCCTAGAATGTAAATAGCACCTCACCAATCCTAAACTGCTCCTGATTTAGGACTTCAGAAATGCTCACCACACTGATGCCTGAAGTTGGGTTTGATTTTTTCAAATAAATTGAGACTTCAACTCACTGTTAATGTAATACATGTGGCTTATTATCCAGGTCATTTGGATTTTGCCTCCCCTGAGCTTTTGGAAATCTCTTAAAGTCCTAAGCAAAAGATTTCTTCAGTCACTTTAATGGAAATGGTCTTACACCAAGGGGTCCCCCATCAAGGTCAGCTGGAGGCAGGGTGGCTCCATCCTAATGAGAAAGGACAGGGAAGCACCCTTTAAATGTGGCTACTAATGACACAAATGTCTTTGCTAACAGTCATTGAGAACACACTAGAACAACAGGTGAGTGCTAATCAACTCAGAGATGCTTTTAAGAAATGAGCATCCCCATCCTACTAAGAATAGCTGCAGAAGAAGCTCATTCAACAAGACCAGCTCCCATATTCTGTGATCATTGTCACATTTGTGAAAAGGTATTAGTTTCTCCCTCAAAAGGCACTGCTAAGGAGGAATCATGGAGTAGTTTTAGAAGCAACTGCTTCTTCCTAGATGAATGACCTTAGGTATTTCATTTAAGCTTTCAGAGATCTTCATCTAAAAAATGTGATGATGATGACAATGACGATGATTATAATGAGAACAATGACTATTCCTGCATCTAGTCTAAACTGACTTCACCAGAGTAGGGGTCCAGGTACTTGAGTCCTAGCCAAGGATCACAGAGCTAGTATCTTGTACTGAGGCTGTTGAGGAGGAGATCAGACTAAGACATATCAATGATCTACTAGTTAACAGTTTGGTGGCTCCTAGGGCAGATGTTTTTTCTTGTTTATTTGTTTAGTGTGCTGCATTCTGTTTAAATATCTGTTCAACATTATCTACAGGTGATGTTCAGGACTGAGATTAAAAATAACACCTTGGGCTGTAGACCAACAAAAATCTATGTTCCCTCTGTATTTCTGAATAGTCCAAGTCTTGCCAGTTATTGCCACTCACAAGAATTTACCTTGGATTCTTTTCACCCACCCCTCCAAAGCAATAACTTTGCATTTTTCTTACACTCTTATTCTCCTAAAAATGAGCTCTGATACCACTTTTCTCCATCTTTTCATATTCTTAGATATGATTGAGACCCATAAGGGCCTATAGAATTATTGTTACTTTGAGAAATGACCCAGCAGATCTCTCAATTTAGTCTGCATTGGGATAGATTGTGCTCCCTGGGAATCTCCCAACTGGACCTATCTTCCAGTTTAATTTGGTTATGAGTGGGCTGAACTACCAAATCAGGCAAATAACCGCAGAGTGAATAGCAGCCAAAGTCTTTGTTATAGTGGGCCCAGCTGACACAGTAGCAGCTCAAAAATCAAAGAGACAAAGGCAGAGTAGAAAGCAAGTATTGTATTTTATGGTGCTGGAACTAGAGGATTAGAACCCAGCAGAAGGGCAGGAATGATGCATGTGCATTATTGTAGCAATGCTTGACTCTGCATTGCCCTAAGCTGGTCTGCACTCACCAGTGATCCAAAGTGAATCAGTGGATTAGAGGGACTAAAATGCAAAGGAAGACATGTTCCAGGGTTGTGAGAATGAATCCAGGTAATACCTGTAAAGCTTCTTGCAAGTCTTCAGCCACTGAGCAAATGCTATGATTACTGCTCTGTCCAAGTTGCTAACATCTCTCAACTACAATTCATTCAACATTCTGGTCCTCTCAGAGAATGCAATTAAACATTGCAAGGCAGGTCAATAAGCAACATAAGATTAGGATTTAGATAGAGTGGGGCTCAAATCCAACCTCATCATCATTTATTAAACTCTATAAGTTTAATCAATTTGCTTAACTTGGAGCCTCAATTTATGAGTCTTTAAAGTGGGGATAATAAGAATAGCTAGAAGAAATAGTGCGACACTGAAGCCCACATTCAAAAAGGCTCTGGCCCACAGTAGAGTGTCTATCAATGGCACTTTTGTTGCTCTAGCTTGTCTTGGTGACCTGTTATCTTGAGGCTCTTTAAATGAGACTACTTCCTAGGAATTTCTTCTTTCTTAGTATGAAGAATGGATAATTCTTCAGGGCACAGGAAGAAGCCTTCAATTTAGATCTAGCACCATACGTATTTTATGGTATCTCCATGATCACAAGAAAACTCAAGGGTCAACACCACAAAGGAGCATCAGCCTTCTCTTGGCCAGGGGTGGGGGGTGGGGGGAGAGTGAGGGAAAAAAGAGGGGAAATGAACTAAAATGTTATCAGAATTCAATTTTTTTGTTTGTTTTTTCTTTTCTTACTAGAAGGAAGACTTTTACATTGACTTGAAGTTTTTGGATTTTTACAGTTCTAAATTGAGTATTTCAAAAATTAGAGAAAAATATTTGAGCCTCCCAGATTGTGTGAAAAACTGTGGGAGTATCTCACACTTCTGTGGAATGGGAGGAGGGAAACATCTCCGCAAGGACTCACTCTTGAGAGTTGAGCTGAAGCCTGCTGAAAAGTCTGGTTATAGTTAGCAGACATGCTGCAGCCCAGGCACACAGCAGGCTTCTCAGAGAAGCACTGGGAGAGCAGACTTTCAGTCGCTTTACTCTTGGCTGTCACTGCAGCATGCCCTGTGGAGAGACTAAAGTACACACGAGCCCACATCTTGGAAAACGCATGTGCAACCACAGTTGAACAGGTCTCAGCCACACACAGATCCAGCTTTCAGAGGAGTTAAGCCCCAAGGACTGATAAACAGCACAGGTGGCCTCCTGTTGTGCCGGCCCATCCTGCCCCAGGCTCCCCAGTAGCTGCCTCCTCCTACCCCCTCACTACTGGCTTGTTGAATGTGTCTCCATTAAGTGTCTATGTGAGCCCCGTAGCTGCAACCTTATCCTCAGACTCCTCTCTCAACAAAACAAAGAACAAATATTTGGAAAAATGATGCATAACTTTGCAGCGCCATGCAGCCTTGTAGGCTTCATCTGTGATAACTTGAAAAATAGGCTTCTGAGAAATTTCGCTTCTCTGGCAAAAGACAGTACGTTGTGCTCAACAAGGTAGCTGCTGTCTCCTAAGGGCTCCTCATCATTTGCCCTAGCACGTGGGACGCCGAGGTTGCTCTGCACTCCTCTGCTCGCAGCAGGCAAACAGATGCCTCCCCAGTCCCCTATGTTAAAAACCTAGAGCACTATATCCCAGGAACAGATGAAAGGAGTAGCTGGAAGCATACCCAAGCTGAGGATTTACAGATGTTCAATAAAACCTGCAGACAGCCCACCAGAATCCTCGCACAGAGCCGGAAGGGCACACAGCCAGCTCAGTTGGAAATGGGTCCACAGTGAGGGAGAGAAACAAGAATCAGAGCGGCTCCAGATGCATGTTCGTTACAGAGATGCTGAGGAGCTCCTGCGTGCCTTTCAAGAATAGCAACTCTTCAATCCATCGCAGGCTGCTTTTGAACTTCAGAATTCTCTCTTCGCCATTAAAAATGTTCAGTGTAGTCGGAGCGTATCACAGATATCTGACTGCCAAGAAATGGCAAGATGCACAAGCCGAGACAGAGGCAGAAAACACAAATCCCCGGAAAAGCCAGAGTAGCCGACCGAAATGTTCGGCACCGAGTGTGCATTGGCGTCTTATTAGCTGTCTCTTGATTGCTCTATTCAGACACATTTGTAAAAGGCATTACGCACCCCACCCTTTATTCCCCAACTGCAGCAGATGGTTTCTGCACAGTGTTTCAAATCAGATGTTAGGCAGAGACTGAGCCGGAGCCCAGAGCAGCTGGATTTTTCAAGAAGCCGAACACAGAGCTTGTGAGAAGTTTGGAGAGAACCAAGGGGAGAATACGTTCAGGGGATTGAGCAGACCATTTTTAGCTAAAGGGAAAATACACACCCCTCCCCAGATTGTGTCATTCACTGTTTAACCTCAGTGGGAAAAAGAGGTACAGGCTCACAGAGCAGAGTCTTTTTTTCTTCCAGGAGTCAGGAGTTTTGGGCCGATTCCCTTCTTCAACCCATACACACAGAGACAAAAAGAAAGATCATCTCAATTTTTCTACCTAAATTAATAATGATAATGATAATAAGGTTTTAAAATCTACTACAAATGAGGATAAAATGTTTAAAAAGATAATTTGGCTCAATGCAATATGCATGCTTTTCAAAAGCCTAATTTGGCTCAAGTTCATAAAACAAAAGGGCATGCTTCTGTGTTTCTAAAAATTATACTTTGTCCTTCTTTAAAGACTTTCAGGTAGAGAGGTAGTTAAGTTGTGAGCCAGAGATACAAGGTATAGAAAGTACTTGTTGTCAGCCATAACTGAAAGTGATGGAGGAGCACAAGTGAGCTCATAGTGTCCAGCTAGATATTTGTCAGCCTTGCACTGTTGCCAGCTTGTTAATAACAATCACTGGCTATGAGATCTTAGGTTATTTTTTCCATAGCTTCTGTTTGCTCATTGTGCAAAGTATCACCATATTAGCTCTTGTTCCAACATCCTTCTTGTTCTAATATTCTACAAATACACAAAATCCAAATTACTTAACTAATCTATATAAAGTACTTAATGCATTTTCTTGCACAAAGGTGCCAAATAAATGGTGATTGCTATTATTAATAATATGAAGCTCTCATATCTGGCATTGTTAGAATGGCAATTGTCCTTTGAACAGTGGGTGCTTTCATCTAGAGAGAAAAGCTACACTGCCTAGCTCAGACCTAGAACTTGACCCAGCTTGGCTCCATAGAGAAACAGGGAAAGCAAATTCTCACATCTTTACTTAAATGCAGATAGCAAAGTCCGTGATCAATTATACCATCTTCTGGCTGCATTTGTCTGAATTCACCAACATCTCAGGGCTGTTAGGAATATAGGCCCATAAATTATGTTTTCCCATTCCTGATACCTTTTCCTAATTTATCTAAGACATGCCTTTCCTGGTCCATAAGGTTACTTAAAGATTATATCCATCTGTAGAGTCCACATTCTGAGAGATAAAGGTCACTTGAAAACCTCCAAAAATAGATCAATAGAAATTACACAAAGCTGGAGTATATAAGGTTCACTACTTGTTTTTTCTTTTTTAAATTTTTTATTCATTTATTTTCATTTTCTCTTGAAAGGCAGAGAAATCTTCCATCTACTGGTTCATTCCCCAAATGCCTGCATCAGCCAGGGCTGGTTGTTGTCTGGTTGATGGCTGAAACCAGGATCCCAGAACTCAGTCTAGGTCTCCACCATAGGTTTCAGGGACTGGACTGCTTCAGCCATCACCTGCTGCCTCCAAGGTGTGCACTGGCAGGAACCTGGATCAGAAGTGGAGTAGCCAGGACTCAAACCAGGAACATCTATATGGCATGTGGGAGTCTCAGGTGGAGACTTAAACACTAAGCCTGACACCTTCCCCTCCCTACTTCTCTTATTGTATTTCTTTGGTGAATGCTATCTATTTTGTGTAATGCCCTACTCAGAAAACTGGAAGTTGTCCCAGATTTCCCTTCTCTGACATTCTCCTTATCCTTCCTCTTCCCTGTTTATATTATATATTTGATGAATACTTGAGCATTGAGTACAGTGATAGCTGACAGCTGTAGAGGGCTTATTACGTGCTTGGTACCCTTCTTAACATTTCATATGGATTCACTCATGCAACAATGCTGTTTTAGTCTATGTTGTGTTACTGTAGCAAGATACCTGAGACTGGGTAATTCATAAAGAACTGAAATGTATTTCATCATGATTCTGGAGGCTGGAAAAGCCATAATTGACTAGCTGGCATCTGACAAAGGTCTTCTGTCTGCCTCATCCCATGGCACAAGATGATAGGGCAAGAGATTAGGGCTAGGGTGTACTCAGCCTTTTATAATGGCACCAACCTCACCTCCATGGACTCATGACTTCTTAAATGTTCCACCTCTTCATGTTGTTACAGTGACAATTAATTTCATAATGAGATTTGGAGGGGACATTCAAATAATGGCAAACTCCACGATCCCTGTCTGACAGATTAGGAAGCTGAGGCACATAGAGATTAAGTGACTTGCTCAAAGTACATGACTAGCAAATGATACAACTGCTTCTCAAACTCAGGCAGCTGGGCCCACAGCCCATGTGCTCAACCACTATTCTTTACTAGCCTTTCCTATCTTGACATATGTAGGCTTAATCACGCCATCAGAATCAATTCATCTCAAGTTCAATAAAATAAGGAGTACATTGCTTATGCTTAGCTACTCGCTTTGTTCTTTTGATATTGCTTTTAAATTTCTCTCACCTTCTCAATTTAATAGTGTACCCTGAAGCTCTAGAGCAACCAGACAGCATTCCAGAAAAGGATAAAGTCACTCTCGCTCCCTCTGGCAACCTAATGGCACCCCAGTGCCCAGCATGCATGTCTGCAGGATCAGAAGTGACAGGAAAGAATTGAAGGGTAAATTGAGGGCTGTGTAGAAAGGAAGAGAAAACAGAATTGACTGGATGCCTATTGTGAAGCATCTGAAGTTTATAAGTAGAGTGATAGGTGAGCCCCAGCTGTGTGTTAGGAAGGACAATTTGTCACCAGTCCATGAGATAGACAGATATGGGGCATACTGGAAGCAGGGATATTAATTGGTCAATCATTCCCTACTCTTTCTCAGGCATCATGAGGGCCTCAGGCTAAGCAGTGGGAGTGGGAAAGTTGAGGTGGAGATAGATAAATTTTGGAGTAGAATTGGCCTCCTGCCTACTTAAGAGAGTGAGAACAAAAAGAGACAAAGACATCCTCATAGCATACAGGCAAAGAACATGATAACATCACTGAGTTAGAATGGTGAACAAGATAGATATGGGCCTGCCCTCCTGCAGCCTATTGTCTAGTGGAGACACATAGCAAAACACAAGCTGATAACATCTGCCGAGCTCCAAAAGAAATCAATGCACAGAACATGAGTTGGAGAGTGCAGAGAGCAGGTCTACTTACAGGTAAGAAATGGGCAGCAGAGTCTTGTGTCACAGAAACCAAAGAATAAGCAAATTTCAATAGAAAGAAGTGGGAAAGAATGTCAAACAATGAGAAGTTACATGATGGAGCATTAGACACCAGCAGTGGCTTCCAAATGGCTTAGGAGGGAAGGCTGGGCAAAGTGGGAAGGGTAGAAAATGTGCAGAGCCGGTTCAGGCATGAATGAGACCTGAGAAAGCTGTGACCAGAGATCCAGACCACCACCTCTGAAAGTTTGGAAGGGAAGGACAGAGAAGGGAGGTTAGCTTAGAAAGGAAGCAGATTGGAGAGGGCTTTGCTCTGATGAGGTGATGTAACCTCTTTATGGTCTAAAGGAGAGAAATCAGCATGGGCAGAGGCTAAAGATTCAGAGGGGAAGGGCACAGCTGAAGGGGGAAAAAAACAAAAGGAAGAGAAGAGATGAACAGCAGATGAACAGCAGAGATGCCCAAGGGAGGTGAGAAAGAAAGAAGTAGGAAGGCTCAGAAGAGTGTGCATGGTTTAGGGCTAGAAAGGGAAAATAACTAGATGCCCTTTTATATATATAAAGCTTTTATTTAAAGAATATAAATTTCCAAAATACAGCTTATGGATTACAATGGCTCCCCACCCCCATAACTGCCCTCCCACCCGCTACCCTCCCCTTTCCCACTCCCTCTCCCCTTGCATTCACATCAAGATTCATTTTCCATTCTCTTTATACACAGAAGATCAGTTTAGTACATATTATGTAAAGATTTCAACAGTTTGCCCTCACATAGAGACACAAGTGAAAATAGTGTTGGAGTACTAGTTATAGTATTAATTCACAATGTACAGCACATTAAGGACAGAGATCCTACATGATATTTTTTAAAAAATTGATTAATTATCTATGCAATTTCCAATTTAACACCGAGATTTTTTAATCATTTTCAATTATCTTTATATACAGAAGATCGATTCAATATATACTAAGTAAAGATTTCATCAGTTTGCACCCACACAGAAACACAAAGTGTAAAAATACTGTTTCAGTACTAGTTATAGCATTACTTCACATTGGGCAACACATTAAGGACAGATCCCTCATGAGACGTAAGTACACAGTGACTCCTGATGTTGATTTAACAATTTGACACTCTTGTTTATGGCGTCAGTAATCTCCCTAGGCTCTAGTCATGAGTTGCCGAGGCTATGGAAGCCTTTAGGGTTCACCAACTTTGATCTTATTCCGACAGGGTCATAGTCAAAGTGGAAGTTCTCTCCTCCCTTCAGAGAAAGGTACCTCCTTCTTTGATGGCCCCGTTCTTTCCACTGGGATCTCACTCGCAGAGATCTTTCATTTAGGTCTTCTTCTTTTTTTTTTTTTCCCCAGAGTGTCTTGGCTTTCCATGCCTAAAATACTCTCATGGGCTCTTGAGCCAGATCGGAATGCCTTAAGGGCTGATTCTGAGGCCAGAGTGCTATTTAGGACATCTGCCCTTCTCTGAGTCTGCTGTGTATCCTGCTTCCCATGTTGGATCATTCTCTCCCTTTTTCATTCTATCAGTTAGTATTAGCAGACACTAGTCTTGTTTGTGTGATCCCTTTGACTCTAAGACCTATCAGTGTGATCAATTGTGAACTGAAATTGATCAATTGGGCTAGTGAGATGGCCTTAGTACATGCCACCTTGATGGGATTGTATTGGAATCCCCTGGCATGATTCTAACTCCATCATTTGGGGCAGGTCCTATTCAGCATGTCCCAAATTGTATATCTCCTCCCTCTCTTATTCCCACTCTTATATTTCACAGGGATCACTTTTCAGTTAACATTTAAACACCTAAGAATAATTGTGTGTTAATTACAGAGTTCAACCACTAGTACTAGGATAAAAAAATACTAAAATGGATAAAGTATTACATTGTACAACAACAGTCAGCACAAGAGCTGATCAAGTCACTGTTTCTCATAGTGTCCATTTCACTTCAACAGGTTTTTTTCTAAATATTGAATGAGGTCAGCAAGCAGTGCAGGAAACATTTTCCGCTCCAGGGTGCTGCCTCTGAGAGGCACACACCGTTGTACAGAGAGAGCCGTGTACTAGGAGAGGATCCTGAAGTACTCTGTTATTACACATTCAATACACAGATGGCATTTGCAAAGTCACACCAGTGTTTATCCCAAGAAATCAATAAAAAGTATTAAGTGGCCCTGATTGACCTTTTACCACAAGGAACAGGAAAAATCTAGTGAACTGTTTGGATAGACATCGCTTAAAACAATTACCCACAAATGATTGCATTTATTCGCAAGTACAACAAAATACAAAAATCATTTCAACTTCCCCTTTTAAGTGGATGCATTTTAATTTTTTAAAGATTTATTTTATTGAATTTGGAAGTCAGAGTTACAGAGAAAGAAGGAGTGAGAAGAGAGAGAGAGAGAGAGAGAGATCTTCCACCCACTGGTTCACTCCCTAGATGGCCACAATGGCCAGAACTGGGCCAGGCTGAAGCCAGAAAGCCAGGAGTTTCTTCCAGGTCTTCCATGTGGGTGACATGGGCCCAAGCACTTGGGCTATCTTCAGATGCTTTTCCCAGGCCATCAGCAGAGAGCTAGATGAGAACTGGAACAGCAAGAACTTGAACCAGTGCCCACATGGAATGCTAGCATGACAGGCAGTGGCTTTACCTGCTAAGCCACAACACTGGCCCCATTAGATGCATTTTCTGTAGTAGGCAATACATATGCAAAATGAAAAGAAAGGCCAGCGCTGTGGCATAGCAGGTAAAGCTGCCACCTGCAGTGCTGGCATCCGTATGGGCACCAGTTCATGTCCTGGCTGCTCTACTTCCAATCCAGTTCCCTTCCATGGCCTGGGAAAGCAGTAGAAAATGGCCTAAGTCCTTGGGCCCCTTGTACCCTCGTGGGAGACCTGGAAGAAGCTCCAGGTTCCTGGCTTCTGATTGGCACAGCTCCGGCTGTTGCAACCATTTGAGGAGTGAATCAGCAGATTGAAGACCTCTCTCTCTCTCTCTCTCTCTCTCTCCTCTCTCTGCCTCTGCCTCTCTGTAACTCTGCCTCTCTGCCTTTCAAATAAATAAATCTTTTTTTAAAAAGAGAGGGAAAGAAAAGGAAAGGCAATAATATTTATTAAACACATACTATACTCCAAATGTCTTACTTAACACTCACTTAATTCTAATAGTCTATAAGGAAAGACACTGTTACCTTTTATAGTTGGAACTGAGGATCAAACATAACAGCTATCCTCCTGAAGATACACCCTTTTGAAATTTATATCAATATACAGAGAACAGAGTTCATGTATTTCATAGATATAATTCTAAGAAAACAGTATTTCCCTCTTCCCGCCCTCCCTCAGTCCCCTCTCCTTCCTTCCTTTTTTTCCCTTTAATTTTTGCAATAACATAATTTCAATTTACTATACAATCATAGGCTTAAAGCACCACTAACCATAACTTTCTAGAATGTTCATTTCTCCCATCCAAGTACTAACCAGGCCCGACCCTGCTTAGCTTCCGAGATCAGACAAGATCAGGCGCATTCGGGGTGGTATGGCCATAGACATAGAATGTTCATTTCTATAAGCTATCTTGGTACCATACTCTGAAGCCCTATGGCTGGCATCCCCACTGGCACTGAAGCCCCGGTCCCAATGCCATCTCATCCTCCCCAGGATCTATTTCCAGATGACCTTCCCATTCATCTTCTTACTCACAGTCAGTTGCAGCACAGATGGCCCCAGGTGCCTTTCTTGCTCAGAGTCCTCTCTCTGGCAACTGTCAGCCTTTGGCCTCTGCTGAGTGCACAGATCCAAGCAGTTTCACAGGACCCCCTTGCCCTGTAGTCACAGCTCAGCGGATGTCCCAGAGGGGAACATTTGACCCAAGGCCAAGGACCAGCCAGCTATTCCCTAACAGGAATCCAACTCAGACACTGAGAAATAGCATTCTGTGATGAGCCCTAGAACTAAGAACCATGGGAGTTTAGGGTGGGAGCTAGTGCAGAATGAAGGCCATGGGTAAGCTGTAATATGGGCCATGAGAGCAGGCAGCCTGAACAGTCAGAAGAAGCCAGTTGGCAAAGAGAATACCATGGAAACAAAGAGAAGCAGGGGTCAGAAACCACCTGAACCTAGAACAAGACATCATCTGCATCCCTGACTCCTTTCCTTTGGGGCCTTCTTTGCCCATAATATCGTCTAATATGATCTTACAATAAACCTTAATTTTTGAGAAGCTATCTGTTGCTTGCAAAGTTGTTGACTAATCATTCATTTAACACCAAACAGTGCACTAGCAATATAACCTCAGCTAACATTTTGTGCTATAGATTTTAAGTGCTGTGCATTCATTAACTCATTTGACCACACAACAAGGTATTAAGTTAATTCTCATTTTACAAGACAAAGAAGTAGTGAAGCAGGAAAGTTCACCTTTAAGTATCTTCAAAACTTTATTGTAAATTCTCTCCCTAGCATAAGTGGGAGCCTGCTTCCTCCTCAAAACAAACTATTTTGCCTGCATTTTAGCCCAGAGTGAGCTCAGACCTTAAATCCAAGAGGGTTTTCTAACCAGTTTAATTGATGAGGTGAGAATAATTCATTTCTTTTTCGACTATGGAAACATGCTGAAAATAGCTACAGAAAACAAAATTTATTCCTGAGCCATAAATTAAAACTTAATAATGTGCAAGCAAATTACATTGAGCTTCTATCACATTCTGCCCTTGCTGAACATTTTTGGCTCCAGCAGCTGCTCCATGAACTGTAACTGTCACTACAGTGAATAAATAAGCAACTAGTGCTGTGGTGCAGCTGCCCCTGGTAACAGCATTAGGGTAAAGCCGTTAGTGGAACCCAAGGTCGGAAGAGAACTGCATTCTTGCTGAATACAGATGGGACTTCATGCAGGCTGCAGTGATCCCTCTGAGGTTACAAGACGTGTAGAAGGGCACGTGAGCTTCATCATGGACATCTACCCTTTGGCCTGGACAGCAGGCTCTCCTCCATCTGTGAACTTTTTTTTTTTTTTTGGACAAGCAGAGTTAGACAGTGAGAGAGAGAGAGACAGAGAGAAAGGTCTTCCTTTTCCATTGGTTAAACCCTCCACATGGCCACTATGGCTGACGTGCTGCGCTGATCCAAAGCCAGGAGCCAGGTGCTTCCTCCTAGTCTCCCACATGGGTGCAGGGCCCAAGCACTTGGGCCATCCTCCACTGCCTTCCCAGGCCACAGCAGAGAGCTGGACTGGAAAAGGAGCAACCGGGACAGAACCAGCACCCTGACCAGGACTAGAATCTGGAGTGCCAGCATTGCAGGCGGAGGATTAGCCTAGTGAGACGCAGCACCAGCCCTGTGAACATTTTCAAGCCTAACCTCACTCCATATGATTCTTGTAGGGAAGTTGCCACTTTTCTATATGACCCTTCCTCCCTGCCCAGGGCTAATCGGTTCAAGGTAGGCCAAACAAAGCCTTCCCGTAGGATATTGCACACTGGAATCAAGAAAAATAAATAATCTTTAAGAATGGAAGATTGAAAATGTACAACTTGGGAGCTACCAATATGGCCAGGTTCTCTACCATGTGGAAGAAAAAAGAGCCAACACTTGGAGACAAAAGCAATCAAATCCATGATGAGGAGAGTTCTGGGGCTCAAATGCATCTTCATCCTCTCCAAATCAGACCATTCAATCTTTTTTGGATTAGGTAGGCCAATAAATCTCTTTTGTCCAAGTTCGTTTGATTTAAGTTTCTGTCAGTTTCATCTAAAAGCCCTAATACGATCTTTTCATTGATTCTCTGTTTCTGGACAATTCACAAGAGAGAACATGCTTTCTGTTTTACACAGAAATGTGAATAGCCACAAGATGTTTCTTCTCTTTCCATTGTCTTTCCTCTGAACAGCATTCACTTACCATTCAGATTAGCCTCCCAACTCCATGATTTTTGTAAGTGCCTTAGAATTACACTGCCAAACTCTGTTGTTTAGATGTGAACCACATTCCCTGGAGTTGCACAATTCATGGTCATGTTCAGTGCCCCTGCTGACATTTAGCAGTACTGACATAAAGTCTCTGGAGAACACAATGGCAGGTGTAGCCATCCAACAAGCAAGTGTGATGTATAACAATAGAAAGTTGTGTTCTGTGACCACTGACTCACAGACTCTGCAGTGTCGGCCAGCCGTGCTACATGCCAGAGTGGTAGCAAAATAGGGCTGGCAAGACCAGAAAACTTGTAGTAGAGAGGGTTTAAGGAGCCATTTAGGTTCTCATTCTTGTGTGCAGCACTGCAGGTCACAATGGATTCTTGGTCTTTATTCTATGATTCTGCTCATTAGCAGTAGGCAGCACAACATTGCAGCCATATCTCAGTGCCAGGAAGATTCCAACCACATGTACTTACCATACCAGCACAACCTGTCCCTGCAGAAGGGAAACAGGCACCAGAACTTCTACTTTCACAGGTATCCTATGCAGAAGCCTTTTTATTTTGCAGACCCCAGATTACACCTCAATGAAAAGGCAATGTTGAAGTCCAACTTGCCAGGAGTCACACCCAGACCCTCCCAGGAAGGGCTCCAGAAAAGAATGTTTCCATAGCTCTTGGCTCTGTCAGAGCCTGCTCAGGAATTAGGGTAAACAGAAGGGTAATGGTCTCGATTCTACAGCAACATGCCTTGCACAGTAGAATACACATTCTCTGCCCCACTCCCCACCCTTCCAGGACTTCTTCCAAGGGAAACTATTCCAATCCTCAATGCCCCATTCCAGTTCAATTCAGTGGTTCTCACATTCAGGGAGCAAAAAAAAAAGAAATCTCAAACCTCATAATTGAAGTGTCGCTGATGAGCTGGATCATTCTCTCCTGAGGTCTGGTTAGACATGCAAGAATCTTACCTCAACCCCAGATACACTGATCAACACATGCCCACGTGACTCAGAAGCAGGTTGCAGTTGAAAAAGCACTGACTTGGTATATTTATTTAAAATGTGTATTCCCAGGAATTTCCACTAAAGATTCTGATTCTTCTGATCTAAAGGTTGGCTCAGTACTCCACACTTTTATCACACATACCTGATGATTTCTATTCAGGAGATTCCTGGATCATACTTTGCAAAATGGTGGTTTGGTAGATCCCAAATTCCAAATTTCCCTCAATACTGCTTAAAGCAATGCTGTATTCTTCCAGAATCTTTGAAGGAGTAAGGAAAGGAAACAAAAAGATGATTTCATCGCATCACAGGAAGCTAATGCTCACAGGAAAACCATCACCGACTTCTAATTCTGCCTCTCCACCACTGGACATGTTCTTCTGCTGAGCTAGAGCCAGCTGCAGAGAGGAGCAGGTGGGAAGACAGAAACAGGAATTCAGAAGTGGGGAGGGGCAATGGTACAGGCATGGGTAAATGACTGGAGAAATGGGAAACAGAAAGGAAGCAAAGCAGACCATGGTCACAAGCTTACCTTCACCACGCCACTGAAAATTATGATTCAAGTGATTCAAAGCAAGCTGTACCTATCAAAGAATTTTCAACCCTTACAACACAGAGATTGTTAGAAGAAAGTTTGTACAAACAGGAAACATATAATTCTTGGCTAGGAAAACAGTGTTACAAAAATACTAGTTTTCCTTAAGTTGTTCTAGAAATATTTTGTTCAAGTTGATAAAATGATACTTAAGTTCCTCTAGATAAATAAGCATCTGACAGTAGCTTTGTCCCACTTGAAAATACAGGACAAAGCTTGATACTGACGTAGGAATAATTAGACCTTATACATTAATAAATAAATATAAGGTAAATAATGTATTAAATAATTATATTTACTGAATACACTGAACAAGTAAATTTGGAGAAAATTTTCAATAGAGTTGAACCAGATGAATAGTCATTAGCACAAATGAATTGTTGATAATACAAAAATAAATTTCAGATGAAAGAAAAATTCAAAGAAAGCACAATATAAAAGAATACATAGGTGAATCTATTTTTTAATTTTTATTCAAGAATGGAAAAATCTTTCAAAATGTTAAATAAATTCAGTAACCATAAAGAGATTACTAAATTTGAATATATAAAATCTATGAAGTTCTTTTTGACAAAAGTTAAAATAGAAATCTTAAAATCAGAAAAAAATTGCAATACATGAAACAGACTAAAATTTGTATGAGACAACCCAAAAAATAGGAAAATTACATAAACTAGGAATTAATATTAAAAGAAATATAAGTACCCTGTAAATATATGAAAAATGTTCAATGTTACTCATAATTAAATACTAATTAAAACAAAAATGGAATACAATTTTACAGAGTATCAGGGGCTTTAATTTTCTTCTAAAACTTTATTTTGAATTTCATGCATTGTCTGCAAGATCATAATTTGGTAAAATATTTTGGAGGACCAGTTTGGCAATATTAACTTGAATGGGAAATGCTTTAGACAATGGATTCCACATACAGCAATTTAACCTACAAAAATACTTGAGTGTGTATTTAAAGCTGTGTATACAAGGATATTTGTAATGGCAAAAATTTGAGGACAACCTTCAATAGGGAATTAAGTAAATGTACATCCATTCCACCAACTATTATGCAACCACAAGAAAAAGTATCACAAATCTGCTTGTACTTCTATGGAAAGATGAATAAGAAATATTAAAAAGACTGGGGTAGTTAATTTCAGAGCAAGATACACAGTATAATCCTGAGTTAAAAACATGACATCTGAAAAACAACCAGGTTTCCTGTTAATGAGCTACATAGCCTTAAACAAGATACTTAGTCTCTTTATGCCTCCATTTTTGCATATTTAAAATGGGAATAGTAACAGTGCAAACTACATAGGATTAATATAAAGACTAAGTAAAGTAGTCTTATAAAGCACTTAGTGTTGACCTCTCAGTAGCAGAGATGTCCACTTGCTCGGGAGGACGCCCAAAGATCCAGACTCCAGACGAGTTGATGCAAAAAACATGAGGTATTTACTGAACGTTTGCGCAAACGGGCCCCCACCTCAGGCGGTGAGGAGCCCTGAGCAGCAGTTTCACACAGCTTATATAGGCAACAGATTAGCATATTCTTAGGCGGGGAATGCTGAGGTGTTACAGGATTGGTCAGTTCAGAGGGTCCATTAGCATGTGGGAGGGGTGCTGACGAAGAATGCTGAGGGAGAGTGCTGAGGGAGAGTGCTGAGGTGGCACAGGATTGGCCGGTCGCAGTGACATCATAAGAGCGCGCCCAGAAACTCTCTGAAGGGAGGGGCAGTTCTGCTCTGGGTTCACCTAGAGTTCACCCAGAGAAGGGAGGGGCAGCTCCGCTCTGGGCATGCTCAGAGGCTTCCCGAAGGGGAGGGGCGGCTCCCCTCTGAGCATGCTCAGAGGCTTCCCGAAGGGGTGGGGCGGCTCCACTCCGGGCACGGTCCCTCCGCACCAGCGCCTGCAGCCTTGCGGGGCGCCCTGAGGAGACCCACGATCACCCGCGGCCGGGGCATCCTGAGGACGGCTCAGGGGTGGGGAGACCCCTCGGCCGCCGGCCGAGGGCGAGGAGTCTGGTCCGGGGGCGGCTGGGCCCGCGCAGACGTCACGATCACGCGGGGTCTGAGCGTTCCCATGGCAACCCGCGGCCACGGAGCCCCGACGACGACCCGGGGTTGAGGCGGCCCCACCACTCCAGAGCGGCCCCGCCACACGGGGTCAATGTGGGGCGGGACGAAGCTGCCACTGCCCGCGGGCCGCCGGACGAGGGGGCGTGGGGCCCAGCGCCTCTCCCCGTAAGGGTCCTTCATTAGCACAGTACTTGACTCAAATGAAGCATTATGAGGCCAGAGCTATGGCATAGCTGGTACAGGTGCCACCATCCCATAAGGGTGAAGGCTTGAGTCCCAGATGCTCCACTTCCAATCCAGCTCCCAGCTAATGCACCTGGGTAAGCAGTGGAAGACAGCCCAAGTGCTTGGATCCCTGCTCCCATGTGGGAGACCCAGAAGAAACTCTCGTCTCCTGGCTTTGGATCAGCTCTGTTCTAGACACTGTGGCCATTTGGAGAGCAAACCAGAGGATAAGCGATATCTCTCCCCCGCCACCTCCGTAACTGCATCTTTTGAATAAATAAATAAATAATAAAAATAAATAATAAATAAATCTTTTAAAAAAGTTTTGTGAGGAATTTTCATACTATCTCCCAAAACAACTTATGGATGTACAGTCCCACAAATAGTGTACAAGGGTTACCTTTAAAAGAAAGAACAAAAAAGAAGCACTATACACAAGGAACTGCTCACAGTGGTTATCTCCAAAAAGTGGAGCTGGGTTTGAAACTTGCATAGAACTTTTATTTATTTAATCTTTTCTATGTTATTGTTAGTTTTCAACTCAAGCATGTTTACTTGTACAATAAAAAAAAAACTTAGTTTAAACTTAGAGAATCTTATCAGAAATTGATTTTAAAAGACTATTCCATGAGCATTTAAATATTTGTCATATTCTCAAAGTTAAATTCCCCTCAAAATAGAGTCTTTCCTCAAATTATAAAACTAAATAACAGCTCTCTAGCATCCGTAAACCTCACTCCACCCATACAGGCAGGATGGCTGAATTTGCTTTGTGAAGGATAACAGCAATGAGTCATGAGGCTTTAGTAGACTTATTTGTTGCTGTAATAAAGCATCATTCATTTTTCTCCAAAGTATGTAAGACATACTGACCTTGGCAGCATTCTTGAGGAGTGAGAAGACTATAAGCCAAATATCTAATCATCAGAATCAAAATCTGATTTCTAGATCATCAGAAAAATCGGCCTCTTCTGCTGCCAAATGATCCTCCTGCTGACCACATTTTCAGTCAATCAGAATATAATCCTATCACGGGCAGTGAGTGAGCATGTGGATTGCATTTTGTTTCATAGCTGGTCTAAACATGATTACTGCTTTCATCACACAGCCATATTATCAAGTCAATAAGGATTTTCTATACGGACTTTTCATGTTGCACAGACTGTATAGAGGAACGTGAGTAATTTCAATTTGCTGCACAAAACCCAGCTCTTCAGCAAATAGATTACTACCTGTTCACCTTTGCTTGTTCAGGATAAACCATGGCACTACTCACCAACCTAGAGTACATTTCTCTTATTCCAAATAAATGAAAAACTCATCAACTCTAATTCTACTTAAAATAGATTCATCTTTTTAGAATGAACTTTTAAGACACTTTTATTACTGACACCATGGATGCTGTGAAAAGTCACTCTATCCATACCCTTCTTTACACACCTCTGTATTTTTTTACATCGGAGAATAGTCTCCCTTTTGAATCCCAGGGTTGCTGGTCACAGGAGCTACTAGCCTCACAAGACTTTCTGAATAGAAACTAACAACTGTCAGCATGTTATTCCAACCTCAAACCTTATGTTAGCCCCAGCAAGACATTGAACCAGCACTTCCTGCCTTAAACTCCATGGCCCCAGATCTCTCGATGAACAATTGGCCCAACACTGCAGGAAACTACTTCCTTGAAAGGTCTTACAGCTTGTCATGATATGTAAAAAAAGCCTTGTACACTTCTATGACAAAGAGAAGCAGCATACACCTCACTTACCTTTGAAAAATAGGTAACTACTTACACAAGAAAACATATATTTTAAAAAATAGTGCAGCGAGTGCTTTTCAGGAATTTTCCTCCTGCTACCAATTTTCCCTTTGCTCCAAGAAACAGGCAAACTTCATCAGGAAGAAAGCAAATCTTCCCAATGAATAATGAAACAATCACCTCCTATTGAGTCCATGTCTCTTTCAAGCTATTGTGCTTGCTTTACTACAAAACATTGAGAGAGCTGGCAATGGTCACCTTCCACTTCCTCACTCCTCAGTCTCTCTTCACATTACCATAATCAGACTTCTGTTCTCACCAATGTGCAACAACAACGGTGCTCTTTTCAAGGTCAGCAGGGAACTCTGTGTTGCCAAATATAATGGTTACTTTCCCGATCTCATTCAACTCAACTTCTCACCCAGCACCTCATTAAAATACAAAAGTCTTCCCTTACCTGTTGTTATGTTTACTGCAGTTTCAGTTATCCAGGGTCAACTGTCATGTACAAATATAAATGGAAAATTCCATAAATAAACACTTCATGGGTTTTATTTTTTAAAAGATCTATTTATTTATTTATTTATTTGAAAGTCAGAGCTACAGAGAAAGGGGGAAATACAGAGAGAAATCTTCCATCCACTTGCTCCCTCTGCAGATGGCCACAGCGGCCAGCACTGGCAAGGTGGAAGCCAGGAGCAAGGAGCTTCTTCCAGGTCTCCAACATGGTGGGCAGGGTCCCAAAGTGTGGACCCTCTTCCGCTGTTTTTCCTAGACCATTAGTAAGGAGCTAGATGAGAGTTGAAGCAGCTGGGAAATGAACTGGATACAATATAGGATGCTGGCATTCTTTTACTTGCTGTGCCACAACACCAGACCTAGTTTATGGGTTTTAAAGTGTGTGTGATTCTGAATAAATTGGTGAAAGTTGATACTTTGCTGTTCCATTCTGCTTGGGATGTGAATCACCCTTTTGTCTAGTGTATACACACTGTATATGCTACCTGTCCATTGGTTAATTAGCAGTCATCTAGGTTACCAGAAGAACTTCTGAAGTATCACAATACTGGTGTATAAATAACTGATTTTATTTAATAATAGCTAAATTGCAAGAGTAGTTACACTGTCAATTTTATTACAGTATATTGTTAAACTTGTTCTACTTTTATTACTAGTTATTGTTAATTTCTTACTGTGCTCAGTTTATAAGTTAAACTTATCATAAGAATATAGAGATTAAGCCACTGTCCACAGTGCTGCCATCCTATATTGCAATTCGAGTCCCATGTGCTCTACTTCCAATCCAGCTCTCTATTACTGTGCCGGAGAAAGCGGTGGAAGATGGCTCAAGTGCTTGGATTCCTGTACCCATGTGGCAGACCCAGATGGAACTCCTGGCTCTGGGCTTTGGCCTGGCCCAGCCCAGGTCTGGCCATTTGGGAAGTGAACCAAGAGATGGACGATCTCTCTCCTCTCTCTTTCTCTGTTTCACCCTCACATGCTGTAACTCTTTCAAATAAATGAATACATCTTTTTAAAAAGCATACACATATAGTAAGAAAGCCATGATACATATAAAATTCAGTATTATCCACATTTCCAACCATCCCCTGGGTATCTTGAATCTATTCCTTGATGATTAAGGGGGACTATTGTTTGCTCTTCTTTTGTCATCTACGACACAATCATTTCCTTTTTCATCTCATTTGTCTCCTTCTCATCTCAACCTCCTCTCCAAATCCTGGCATATCCCACACTGTGTTGAAAGCCTCTCCTTTTTATCTTCTCTCATTCCCTTAAGATATTATCAAGTTCCACTGTTTCAATATGTTATTCCAACCTATGTTAATAACCACCATGGGAGACCTCTATTCCCACGAACTGAAGTTGACTACCCAATTGTTTAGTTGACATTTCCACATAAACATCTAATAGAGATCTTATATTTAATGTGTCCACACAGAACTTTTAACTTTCTAAACTCAGTCCTGCTCCTACTTCCATTCTCCCCATTTCAGCAATAGTATTTTCTCTCCTCACCCCCAGTATAAGGTACCACATATAGCAACTTTAACTCAAACTCATTAATTTCCATCGCCACTCCTTCCACCTTAGTCCTTTGACAACATCTCTCATTGGCCTTTGTGCAATATCTTCCTAATTTCTCTCTCTGGCTTCCAAGGAAATCTTTGAAAATATTAGTCACACAATGTCCCTCTGTTTAAAACTTTCCAGTCATTCTCAATCACTCCTTATGCTTCCTTCAAAGCCCTGTATGCTTCGGCCCATAATGGATGAATTCATTCTTCTCACTCATTACAGTCCAGCATACTGGCTTCTTTCTGTTTCTTGAACACACTGGGTTTTATCCCACCTCAAATGTTTGCATTAGGGTAGACATTTAGCCTATCAGTTAAGATGCTGGCTAAGACATCCATGTCCCATATTGGACTACATGTATTCAGTCCCTGGATCTGGCTCTTGAACTCTCTAGTTTCATACTATGTAGACCCTGGGAGGTACCATTGATGGTTCATGTAATTGGGTACCTGCAATGCATGTGAAAGATCTAGATTGAGTTTCTGTCTCCCAGCTTCAGTCCAACCCAGTCCTCTCCCCTCCCTTCATCTCCCCTACTTTCTCCCTTCCCTTCCCTTCCCTTCCCTTCCCTTCCCTTTCCTTCCCTTCCCTTCCCTTCCCTTCTCTTCTCTCTTTCCCTTCCTCTCACATAAATAATTGTTGCTTGCAAATGTGTTCACAGTGACTATGTGCTCTAACTAGTAAGTTTTTCTTCTGAATGCTTCTATGGCTGGTTTCTTCTGGTCACAATGAATTTCAGGTTAAATGTAACTCCTCTGAGCTCCTTCCTAAAATCACCCACCAATCCCATCTTCTCTTGACACTCTCAATAACTGTTTCCCATTTTCATTCCCTTATAGCCTATTGAGCCACAGTGCCAGCCCTTTGTCTCTCTTAACAGTTTTTGTGCTAAACACTATTTTGTCTGATATTAGGATGGCTACACCAGCTCCTTTTTGGTTTTTGTTAGCATGGAATATCTTTCCATCTTTTCACTTTCAGTCTGTATGCATCTTTGTTAGTTAGATGTGTTTCTTGTAGGCAGTAATAATGGAGAATGGGATTGAGAATGGGAGAGAGGGGAGGAAGTGGGGTGGGAGTGGAGGTGGAAGGGTAGGTTTGATGGGAAGAATCACTATATTCCTAAAGTTGTACTTATGAAATTTGTACTCATTAAATAAATGGTTTCTTTGGAAAAAATAAAATAGTACACTAAAAAAATGATAATAAAGCAAAGACAATTGAATCACTGACCAGAGAGGGGAAGGCTAGGAAGACCATAAAGCCTGATGAAAGGAAGTTGGAAATGAGGGCTGTGATTTGGAAATTCCACAAGACCTTGAACTCTCTGAAGGCACAGAACATAGCTTACTTTTTTATATCCAGGCTGTAGTACAGTAGTCAGTATGACTGGAACTTTTGGCTGAGCTTCTATGCCACAAGGGAAAATCCCAAAGTGAGGTACTAGATGACACAAAGGAAATTTTGAAGCAGTGCCAAGAATAAGTTAGAGGGCCCTAAAACTCACAGGGAGTGTGTTATGGTACTTCAAAATTCATGGAAATGCATATTATGAGAAAACTCTGCATTGATTTCAAAATGTTCTTGCCCCAAAAGAAACTCATCTTTCAATTCCATTTTTTGTAAATTTTTTAAAGTACCTTCATATAAATAACTTAAGAAAATATAGTTGGAAAGTGGTTATCTCAAAAGATACTCTTTGGGGAAAACACTGTACTTCATCTCTTATTCTCTGCCCTCTAATTTAGTCACAGGACTGTCTGACAATCCAGCTCAAACTGAGTGTGTTACTGAAATGCATATATATACAATATATATACCCTCAATACACAATGTGTATTCCTTAATATACTGTATATATCCCCAGATGCACTGTGTGTACTTCCTGATACACTGCATATACCTCTGATAGATAATATATATCCTCTGATATGTGTCTCTTGATACATTATATATATCCACTGATACAATGTGTGTACCCCTCAAGATGCGGTATGTTTCCCTGTTATCATGTAGAGTCCTCCTGATGCACTGAATATACTCTCTGATATGTTATATGCCCCCACATGCACTGTATATGTTCCTTGATATACTATGTGCACTCCCTGTATGTGTTCCCTGGTGATATAATGTATCCGTGTATCCCTGACCATTGTATCCTATCCTCTGTTTCTGAGCCAAGAATCTGACAATGATAAGCTGTGCTGGTCAATTGCAGTGCTGGCACAGTACACTATACAGCTATGTTCAGGATGTAACTGTGCTCCCACAATCAGCAAAGCAAAGAGTTCATGAGTGTTTCCCACCAGGAGAGACACACAGCCTGGTACCATTGTAAGTGTTGCCTAAGAGGACTATATGGAAAAGTGAAGAACAGAAATAGAGTCTTGTCTACAGCTAACTCTGGAAAAGTTGGAGCAAAAGGAAATATTGGCCACCAGAAATAAATAGCCTTCTCAGGGTTATTGTTGGAAGGTCCCAACAGGGGCCAGGATGAGGGATTATCTGGGCCTAGGAAGGTAAGGAGCCCTTTGGACAACCCAGTAGGGTCCTTGGACTTCTTCTGGCCAGTGGAGCATATACAAACAAGCATATGGCTCAGGGGTCCCCCTACATCCATGTGGGATACCTGGAAGGAACTACTGGCTTCTGGCTTCAGGTTGGCTCAGCTCCAGCTGTTGCGGCCATTTGGGGAGTGAACCAGTGGATGGAAGACCTCTCTCTTTGTCTCTACCTCTCTCTATCACTCTGTCTTTCAAATAAATAAAATAAATTTTAAAAAAAATAGACCTGGAAAATGACTAACTAGGGCCCCTAGAAGTGGACTCCATTTGAAGTTTATCTGCTCAGGTGGGTTTTTCATGGAATATGAGAAAAATCAAAATTAGAGCAATTTTTAAAATCCCTCCTCTAGCCTAAAATCCCTTTTAATCAATAACATACCTCTGTGACACGGTGAGTGGGCACTGTTGGAAGAAGGAGCAGACAGCCAAGGGAAGCACCAGTGGGCCACACTGTCACTCTTCTGGTGGCTGCATGGCAGAAGCTGCACCCTTTGGAGGAGGCATCATGCAGACCATTAGCAGGAAGTGCAGGCAGAGGCAGCTGCAGTGGGAGGCATGGCAAGAGCACGTGATGATGGGGTGGACAGTTTGGGAGCAGGCAAGAGACAGCCTCTGTCTTGACTCATCAGAGGAAGAGAACCCTATAGGAGAAGGAAAAGTGAACGTGGGAGCCATCTATCCCCAGAACTGTAACTAAAACATTAAACTGAAGTTACAGTCTCTTCGGCTCTCCAGGAACAGTGTGGCTATTATTTTTTTGGACATAGTTCTTCTCTGGGAAGAAGCCAAATGTTGACACTCACCTCCTCCTAGGAGAGGAAAGCACTGCGCAGGGTGCTGGGAAGGACTGGCTGCCGGCTACCAGGTGGAGAAATCCACCCAGTGGACAACTGGGCTGCTGCTGGGGAAGCTTTGCACTTTAATTGAGCCTTTTCTTTGGAACCAAGCAGGAAAAAGAGTGATAATTGTGGTACATATGTGTATGTGCATGTGTGTGTGTATGCATGTGAGTGTGTGTTTATTCTGTTGTGGTCTCCTCTTCTGTTGGGACTATAAATGACTCAGGACAGGCACTCTCATGGGTGGTCAGGCCAACCCTGTGGTTGTCACACATCAGGTTCCATTATCTGCCGGTGGTACAATAAACACAGTCATGGCTTTTTAAGCCACATTTCTGAGAAACAGGCCTGCCTCCCACAAAATATATTAACCAAGAAAAACTAACTGTGCATATGAACTATATACACAATTTGAGTAACCTGGAAGCCTAGTAAATTTGGACTTGAATATATCAGTAGTTTGTTTGCCACAAAGAATCATCCTCATGATCCAACATCTTACCAATCTGTCTCAGCCTCCCTGTTTCAAATTAAACCTGGCCCCATTCTACCTAAAGTCTCACATGCCTCAGCCATGGGGGCCTCTGTGTCCTCATACGTCCCCTATGGCACCAAGCACTCTGATGGCACTCAGCAAAAATCATCAGAACCTCAACAGTAGTTAGATTTTAATTTCATTACTTTGGACTTTCACCTGCCCTCTAATTAGACAATGAACTGAGGGAAATCTAATTACTTCTCCAATATTCCTTCACGTGGCTTTTCTGATTATTGCCATGTCACATTTGAACAACTCACAGGGCTTCCTGAATCGTGGATAACAATCACCCCTTTCCAAACAGAAGTCAAAGCAATGCCCTTAATCATAGAGTGCAAAGTTGGTTTGTTTCTCTTTTTGTCTGGAGCTCTTTATTATAATTGGCTCTGTAGGTCTCGTCCCTACCGTGACATTAGTTGAGTTTGGCCACTCAAATAGCCAAAGGCATTTGAAGTGTGCTACAATTGGCCTCAGTCTTGTAGCAATTCACTTTTGTTTCGCAAGGCAGACATGTGACCTTTCCTCCAGCCAGGAGCCAGTGGGTAAATGGATTACTTGATTGACGGGGTATGACACTGTTGTGGAGAAATACACCTTGAACACATTTGGCAATTTGAAAGCGGCATGGCCCATTGGGGTCCTATTATGTTAATTGGGATTGCCATCCAGAGAGGGAGGCTGTCCTGCTATAATGGTAGGTTGTAAAGAACTGCTTGGATCCTACAGATTGAGGTGGCCCTACAGTCACCAGGCCAGCTGGATGATATAGGATCCAGGGCAATAAAATGGCCGTGCTATTTGCCCAACTCCTGTACTGCCTTTCCAAAGCCAAGATGAGAAACCAGGATCCCTCTTATTGCCTGATAACTCCCTCTATTCTTATGGATTGAAGCAAATGAAGAAATAAATTTGCTAGGTCTATGTTTTTGGCCTTTGCCTCACCAGTTAACAACCTGTAACTCAAACTTACCAAGTTACCACAAGCATTCCTCCCACCTTCCAATTGTGTTTCTTCCCCCGACCCCAGAAACCTTTTATTTTCAGTATACAAACTTCGTGTATTTCATAAATACAACTTTGGGAACATAGCGACTCTTCCCACCCTACCCGTCCTCCCACTCACACTCAGACCCCAAAAGAACAGAAAACAGAGGGACCCCTGAGCAATATGCTTGTTTGTGTCTGCTCCGCTGGCCAGAAGTGCAAGGACCCTACTGGGTTGTCCAAAGGGCTGCTTACCCTGCCTTGCAGGGTTGGGGAGGATTGTGTGTCTGTGAGCCTTGCTCTTCCAGTCACCGGAGTAAATGTTGAAATCATCCCATAAAGCAGATAACATAAGTGTATCTTGCTTTAACCTCTGTCGACTCTCTTTCCACCATGGGGTGGACAGTTTGGGAGCAGGTATGAGACAACCTTCTGTCTCGACTCAACAGAGGAAGAGAAGCCTATAGCAGAAGGAGAAGTGAATGTGGGAGCCATGCATTCCCAGATCTGTAACTGAAACATGTATTGCAGTCTGTTTGGCTCTCCCAGATCACTGTAGCTATTCTTTTGCACATAGTTCTTCTCTGGGAGGAAGCCAAATGTTGAAGT
Source organism: Sylvilagus floridanus (assembly GCA_949820135.1). Classification (NCBI taxonomy): domain Eukaryota; kingdom Metazoa; phylum Chordata; class Mammalia; order Lagomorpha; family Leporidae; genus Sylvilagus; species Sylvilagus floridanus. The sequence goes on along the minus strand of OX463225.1, from coordinate 86,500,674 downwards.
TCACCTCCTCCCAGGATAGAAAAGCATTGCTCCAGATGCTGGAGAGCACTGGCTGGTGGCTGCCAAGTGGATGAACAAGCCCACCCAGGGCCCTCCTGCTTCTCTGCACCACATGTCTGGAGCAGAGTCCACAAAGAACCCAAGATACATGATCACAACACATGAAAAGGAAACATAAGTAGATCCAACCACATTGTTAATGGCAGACAGGGAACAAACAACAGCAAAAGGAGCAGAATTTCTTTCCATATGTTTACAGACTTTTAAGGAGCCCTCTACATCATCTTCATTAAATTACTTAATACATTGGATTAACTTCCACAGTGTCAGAAATGAGATCCCATGTGTTCGAAGTCTGTCATCCACCACCAACAAACGAGAAGTTTTCTCAGAAAGAAAAGGAAAACTGCTGAGAGACCCTCTTCTACCCAGAAATTCAAAGATTTTTCCTTCCCTTTCTTGGCTTTTACTAAGCTGAAAGAGGACTCCTTGGCTTCTGGGAGGTCACCACTCAGAGAGGAAACAGGCCAAAGGAAGGATGATCCAAGACACAAACACTTTTCCTGGGATACAAGCTAATCCCGAGTGCAAGCTGGTTGTGAGTTTTTCTTTCAGGAAATACTCAATCAGGACATTTTCCACCAAAAAAACATAAAGACCTACAAAACTACTTCTTCTACCACCTCATTGATAGCTGCAAAAGGCATATTTTCAAAATTGGAGGACAGCACATCTCCAAAATCCACAAGAATCTGTGCAGTAGGAAAAAGGGATAAATAATTAGAGCTGAAAATACACAGTGATGAAGTCTCTGTACCTTTCAAGGACCTTACCCGGGGATAGCCTAGTGAGTACAGTGTGTGCATTTCTAAGTCAGATGGAGGAGAATTCAAAACAGGTTCCTCAGCTGCCTACCTCTAGCTTGTGTACCACTCTGAGACCGTTTCCTCTGTCCTAAACGGAGGACGGTTGCATCCGCATCCTGAAATTATTACGGAGGCAGTGCATAAACAAACAGATGCTCAACAAATACTTAAATCTCTTTTAATATCTTTTTTGCACAATTATAAACCAAATATAGGAATAGTAAAATTCTCTACTTTCTATATAGACAAGTGCATGATGAAAATCAAGCAGAAAGAATGTAAAGTTGTTGCCAACACAATCCCCTAGTTCTCCTGCACTAACTCCTGGCTCTGTCCATTTCTGCCTCTGCCACTCTGCTCTTCCTCTCCCTGGGCCTCTAATTTCTCATCTGAAAACTGAAGGGATTAGACCAGAGTTGATCCTTGGGGCTTCTCCGGCTTTGAAGTTCTTTGGATTTTACTAATGCTTGTTTTTACTAATAATGGGTAAGCCCTGAACAGGTATTTATTTGAAGTTAACATGTTAAAAGCAGCAGCCTGTGTGATAACTTAAGAGGTTCTAACGTTGGACTGCTTGGGACTTGAACTCCAGATTTGCCACTTACTAACTCAGGAACCTGGGAAATTTAACCTCCCTGTGCAGCAATAATCTTATTGATAAATTGAGTCATAGTTACTATATTAGATGCTGATCATGAAGATTCAGTGAGTTGGGCATGGACAGTCCCAAATGACCCAAATGTCACAAATGACAGCCACTCTTGGTTGCTGTTGCTGTTTCCTATTGAGGAGAAATGGAAAAAAAAATACAGTGGCTTCAGCAAGGCTGGGCTTAAAATATCGTGATTTTGTCTTCATATAAATGAGTTTTCAATCATCTCTTTTTTTGTACCCATGGTGCATTCATTATAAACACAGACTTCATTATAAACACCCAGACAATGACTGTCAACACCTCTGTATCCCACTGCGGCAGATCCAGGGACGGCTGTGACTGTGATACAAATCTCTAAATATGGAGAAAGACCAAGCCCAGAGAAATGTACCATTAAGCACTGCCATAATTTGTGAAAAGGTCAGACAGTTTCATAAGCATTTTGCTGAGACCTGAGAAAACCAAACAAAGGAGAGACTACTGGTGCCAAAGACATATGATTTCAAAGCAAGGGACCCTTTGGAAACTTGTTAAAGAATCACTTTCTGAATACTAGGAAATTTAAGAAAAAGAATCTGAGTCAGCACATTGTACTTATAACACGGCAGCAGTATTTCTCGAAGAGTTAAAACCAGTGATTGATCCAGAGCAGACTTTTATGCCAACTCAAATGAAATAAGTCTTCTGAGAATTTCATTTACTTCCAGACCACCTCTAATGGGCATTTCAATTGTTTAGTGTCCGGGAAACTTTGATAGCCACAGTGCCATTAGGTGAGGTGAGCACCCCATTATTGCTGCCACAGACGCAGATTCTGCCCCCAAGGAGCTTAGTGTCTACAAGGCACCTGTAGCCACAGGGCAACTATAACCCAGCTATAGTGCAGTCAAGAGTGGCACTGCGTAGCTCAAACAGTTGAAAGGCACTAAGGGCTTACGTGGCTGGGATAGCATTCTTTCTTGAGGCATCTCAGGCACTGACTGTTTTACCTGTGTTTTACCTTTCAGTGTCCCCTAGACTTGCCCTCTAATTCCAGTTTGTTTTCTCAACAGATTCTTCAGCCTCAGTTGACTCTGAGTCCCTGTATAAACACAGTGGGCTGCCAAGGCCAAGAAATCATTTTAATTTCTTCACACTTTTTAAATGATTTTTATCACACAGAACTTAAACTACATCTCTTAGGTTCAACTATTTAGAATAGTATAGTTTAAAGCAATTTCCTAATGGAAACTTTACCCATCTCCCAGTCAGCCTTAAAGATAGGAAAGGAGATGCAAACAGAAACTCAAGAACATCTGGAAAACAATAGTAGTGAAAACACAGCACACAAAGCTCTATGGGAATAGCTAAAATAGAACTATAAGGAAAAGTAATAGCCCAGATATTTCTCTGAATACAAAGGAAAGAGGAATATGTGTGTACAGGCATCTATGTTTAAAAATACAATAAAAGACTAAGTAAAACAGAAAGAAATAATTAATATGGATAAGAAACAATGGATGACTTTAAAAAGCAGGTTACGTTGCTACTCAGGCCACCCATAAAACATATCCAAGTGTCAGTTCAAGTTCTGGCTACTGTGTGCTTCCTATCAAATGTCTTGCTAATGCAGATTATGGCCCAAGTACTTCAGTTCTTGACCTGGATGAAGTTCTGGCTCCTAGCTTTGGCCTGGCCCAGCCCTGGCTGTTGTGGACATTTGGGAAGTGAACAAGCAGATGGAAGATCTTTCTTTATCTCACTCTGTCTCTGTTATCATTTTTTTTAAAAAAATCATTCTTCTCTCTGTTATCATTCTTTTACAAATTAAATACATAAATCTTTAAAATAACTGGTTAAAAATAGCCAAAGCAAGCAATTCAGAATTGTTTTTATAAGAAAAATAAAGCACACACACAGAAACACAAAGTGTAAAAATACTGTTTCAGTACTAGTAATAGCATTATTTCACATTGGATAACACATTAAGGACAGATCCCTCATGAGACGTAGGTACACAGTGACTCCTGATGTTGATTTAACAATTTGACACTCTTGTTTATGGCGTCAGTAATCTCCCTAGGCTCTAGTCATGAGTTGCCGAGGCTATGGAAGCCTTTAGGTGTTCGCCGACTTCGATCTTATTCCGACAGGGTCATAGTCAAAGTGGAAGTTCTCTCCTCCCTTCAGAGAAAGGTACCTCCTTCTTTGAAGGCCCCGTTCTTTCCACTGGGATCTCACTCGCAGAGATCTTTCATTTAGGTCTTCTTTTTTTTTTGTTTTTCAGACTGATGAAATCTTTACATAGTATATATTGAATCGATCTTCTGTATATAAAGATAATTGCAAATGATTAAAAAATCTTGGTGTTAAACTGGAAATTGCATAGATAATTAATCAATTCTTTAAAAAAAATCATGTAGGATCTCTGTCCTTAATGTGCTGTACATTGTGAATTAATACTATAACTAGTACTCCAACAGTATTTTCATTTTGTGTCTCTATGTGAGGGCAAACTGTTGAAATCTTTACGTAATATGTACTAAACTGATCTTCTGTATATAAAGAGATTTGAAAATGAATCTTGATGTGAACAGAAGGGGAGAGGGAGCGGGAAAGGGGAGGGTAGCGGAAGGGAGGGAAGTTGTGTGTGGGGGGGAGCCATTGTAGTGCATAAGCTGTACTTTGGAAATTTATATTCTTTAAATAAAAGCTTTATATAAAAAAAATGAAAAAAAAAGAGATAGAATGCAAAAAAAAAAAGAAATTATTCTGTCTGAATATATTACATAAATGAAAATACACCATTAAAAATTAATTCACTTTTTTTAACTTGACTATTAAAAAATTGTGAATTACAAAAAAAAATAAAGCATATATATATGTATGTATATATAAAAGGGTACAATAACTCAGATACAAAGAAAACCTGAAGGATCTTAATAGACTGTTTTTTCAATTTTACATGATGGATATAATATTATAGGAAAAGATAACTGACTAAAGCTTACCAACAGAGCATCCCTGATGATCTGAAAGAACTGAGGAAGGTACTCCATTTTTCTCCTGCTGCTTGCTACCTCCAAGCTCATAAATGGAAGTTCTGTACCCACATGAAAATTAAGCCTCTGGTTTTCTAAAAAAGATGTTGCCAAAGCCTGCAGAGTGGCCAGAGTAATGTCTTTCTTCCTACACCCAACTACAACTCCACAGCAATGACATTGCAAGTAAAGGGGAGGAGTGATGACACTGGTTCAGTGAACTCTGCCAAGCAAAGCTCTTTATTTGGTGTAAAGGCAAAAAAAAAAAATGGCAAAAGTTTTGTTCTTTGTTTTCATGCACTCCATCAATCCAGAATATAGCAGAACAAGGAAGAGCAGGTACGAAAGGATTCTATGCCTCAGCCCTGTAACAGCACATTATTTCCAAGGTCAAGGGGCTAGGCTCTGTGAAATTTCCTACTAATCTCTGATCTTAGAAATTACCATCAACATTGAGAAGTAGAGTGAACCAAGCACATTCTGAATGTTGCACTGGCAAATATCAGATATGGGTATCCATTTCAGAAAGCTTCTGGATTTAAAATCCATGGAATCTACACAAGGAATAGGGCTGGAATGAAGAGTATTGATTAAATTATGTTTGTTATGGCCAACTGAGAAAATGCCCAGGATCACTAGACATCGAACCACAATGAGGTTTCTCCTCATCCCAGTCATAATTACTGTCATCCAAAAATTTAAAAATAACGAATGTTAGCAAGGATGTGGAGAAAAAGATCCCCTAATATACTATGGATGGAAATGTGAACTGGTACAACCATTATGGAAGACAGTATGGAGATTTTCTCAGAAAATTGAAGATAGATCTAACATGACTTAGCCATCCCACTCCTGGGACTATATCCAAAGGAAATGAAATCAGCATACAAAAGAGTTACCTGCACGCCCGTGTTTATAGCAGCTCAATTCACAATTGCTAAAATATGGAATCAGCCAATAAGTGATGAGTGGATCAACTGATGAGTGGATAAATAAAATGTAGTATATATACATGATAGAAATCTGCTCAGCCATAAAAATAATAAAATCCTAACATTTGCAACAAAATGAATGTAACTGGAGAATATTTTGCTAAGTGAAATAAGCCAGACCCAAGAAGACAAATGTCAAATAGTTTCTCTTTTTTGTGGTGGTTAATTTATAGAGAGAGTATGAAAATTATGTGGTTGTTGCATTGTTCCATACATAATTATAAATAGTGTTTCGATGAAACACACCATGTAAGTGACAATATCCTTTTATGGCTTGCATTAAAGAAAATGCAATGGAAGGGAGGAATAGTGAGGACTCTTAGGGTACCAGTGAGGCTTTCTTCTTAATTTTATTGTTGTCTATGAGTGTGATCTAATGACAAAGAAAAATTCATTGATCTATACACTTATGTGCACTTCTTGGTATGTATGCTGTATTTTAATTTTTAAAAATTTTTAAAAATAAGTTCTGTTTGCTAATCAAGAAAAGCATGGGTACAGTCTGCTGTTGCCTCTAGAAACTCTAAAGCCCCATAACTCTCCTTATTATAGCCTCTCAAAATTCCTTTAGTGATGAGTTACAGAAATGCAGAAAATTATAAAGGGCTTTTATGAGTATTCTGGTGTCTTTAAAGATCCCACTTCTACTTCTATCACAAATTTACCAGACTTAGCAATTGTATATGTCTAAATATCAAGACCTGGGCTCTGAAATACAGTGTGTTTCACCCTGCCACACTATCTCTATGGAAGACCTCAATGACATATTTAAAAGCAGTAGCATTGGACCCACCAAAAGCTAAAAGTGTGTTTTATCCAGGACTTACCACACAATTTGTCATTAGATAAGTTCCTTATCAAGTCTCTCCTTTTATTTTTATTTTCTCCCAAAGAAACCATTTATTTAATGAGAACAAATTTCATAAGGACAACTTTAGGAATATAGTGACTCTTCCCATCATACTCACCCTCTCACTCCCTCTCCCACCCCAGTTCCTCCTCTCTCTCCCATTCCCAATCTCATTATCCATTAAGAAAACAAAACTAAGCAAAACTGTTCCACAACAGTCAAGACAAGGGCTGTTCAAGTCAGTGATTCTCAAAGTGCCAGTTTTACTTCTACAGATTTCCTGTCAGGTGCTCTATTAGTTATCACAGATCAGGGAGAACATATGGCATTTGTCCCTTTGGACAAATGGCTTATTTCACTAAATATGATGTTTTCCAGATTCATCCATCTCCTGAAGATTGGATAAAGAAATTATGGAGTATGTACACTATGGAATACTACACAGCTGTAAAAAAAAAAAATGAAATCCAATCATTTGCAGCAAAATGCAAGTATCTCTTTTTAAACATTGAACTTATTCATGTTGTATCTACAGCAGCAATTACAGTGCCTAAGAAATATTCATACAGTAGATCTTCACTAAGTGCTTATTTAATGAATACCTACTTATAAGAATAAACAAAAACTATGAAATACTTCATAAGTTAACTGGTATTTTATTTCAACATTGGAACATATACATTTATATGCATATATATGAGTACTTCTCCAATATAAGGATTCTTTGGCATGTATTTATTGATTATGTTCATATATACTTATTTAGATCTCCTCTTCCCAAAAGAAGGATTTGAGATAGACTAAATTATATGAAAAATCTTTGTACTCATACCCATTTTAAATCAGGTTAACAAGAATTTTTTCTTAGCTAGATATTTCAGGTTAAGTTCTCCTTATCTCCCTTTTCAATAAAACCTCACATTTCCAAGGTTTTGACTTGTTTCAGAAGCAAATGGAATTAAAAAAAAAAAAAAAACTGATAGTCTGACATAATAAGGTTGACTTTTGTGTTAGTTCTTTAGATCTCAATGGGACCAGATTAGTGAAAGGGCCAATGGCTGCTGGATGGCTGGGCAAAGCCTGGCCACCCTTTTTCAGGAGTCTCATTTTCTTTCTGAGTGGCACATCCTTTTCACAGCACCAGGCAGCTGCAGTGATGGCTTCAGGAGGGGGATGGGGAACAGATGTCATTCATTGACTCCGGGTAATGAGATTTCATATTCCGTCAAAATCCTGAATAGGACAGGAGAGGCCTCATTAGTGGTTTCATGACTGAACAGGTGTAGAGGTCCCATGTGCACAGCAGGTAGAAAGAGGCCATTTCAATTCCATGTGTGCAGTATCTAGGAAACTGGAACGAAGGAAAAAGTGCTCCACCACAACTGCCACCACAGGAAAATTGCAGCTTTTAGGAGCCAAAACAATATTAACCCAGACCACTGTACACACCTCATCCAGGGGCCAGGAAATGGCTGAAGGCAGGAGACGGGCGATGTGCAGTCCTAATGACAACATGCAAAGGAGGTCATCTCCTATTTCTTTAGTTCCATATGGCATGTCATAAAATTTTACTGCTCTTTAGCCAATAAAATAATAACCCTCTTAAGGCCACTAGTCAACAAATGAGACTGCAGGGTAGCGTGAAATCTTATCTCCAAAACTAATGGCAGAAACCTCTTTAGAAGATGGGCTATGTTGAAAGCAATGTGTGAATAAAATGTACTAGAGTATAGATAAGGCTGGCTGCCAATTTGGCAGCTGTCTCCTGGACAAGTGTCCTTCAATGGGGATAGCAATCATGAAACCAAACCCACTGCCTGCCTGCCGAAAGAAATCCACACCACAGTAAGTGTTGGGCCACCCAGAGGCAACATCCCAACTGGGAATGCTATTTGACTGAGTCACTATACCTAGGATGTTGACAAATAGCCAGTATGTTTCAATGTGGAATGTGTTTGATGCCTCCAGTGGTGTGACAGGTACTTAAGACCCTGCTACCTAAATGCCCAAGGTCTTTTTCAATGGCCACCTATTTGGAAATCACAATTGCAGTGTCAGGCACATTGGCTCATTGTTCTTCAGTCAACTTCCAGAACTCACTCAGTAAAATCTCAATTATTTAGAGTAACTAGAGGGTAGATTAGCCAGTTATAAAACATATATTTTTTAAATCATCTTATGTTTTCTACTGATCCAGTTTGGCAGGCTTGGCTTCTAAACAGTCTGGTTTCTACAATCCTTTAAAGGGTGTGGTCATTTATTTATTATGAAACCATCATGTGTCAATCAGTATGAGATGCACTTGATGTGAGTTGTCTCATCCAACTTCACATCAACTCTACAAAGCACTGATGTGAATGAACAAGGTCATCAGTTAGCATACAGTGAAGGCACTCTGAAAAGACCTATCTTGGGCACCAAAGTATAGGCTGTTTTCATGGCATCATACTGCCTCCTGTGCTTGAGAAGTGGCTCAAAAAATAGTGACTAAAGGCCAGATATAAGGGTAGTTTGAAAAGTTCATGGAAAATGGAAGAAACAAATGTTTATTTTTATATAAACCATGCAGGGTTTTTTTAATAATAAGCATTTCTTTAAAAAAAGATTTATTTATTTATTTGAGAAGCAGAGTTACACAGAGAGAGGAGGAGAGGCAGGCAAAGAGAGAGATGGTTCCATCCGCTGGTTCACTCTCCAATTGGCTACAGCAGCTGGAGCTGTGCCAATCCGAAGCCAGGAGCCAGGAGCTTCTTCCTGGTCTCCCACACAGGTGTAGGGACTTGGGCCATCTTCTACTGCTTTCCCAGGCCATAGCAGAGAGCTGGATTGGAAGTGGAGCAGCTGGGACTTAACCCAATGCCCATATGGGATGCCGGCACTGCAGACAGTGGCTTTGCCCACTACGCCACAGCACTGGCCCCAATAATAAGCATTTCTAATGAATTTTTTAAAACTCCCTCATATTGTCAAGTAAAATTCACAGTGGATCCATTCTAATAAATGCCCGTGAACTATTTATAATAATTGTTAGTACATTGCGGCTACTCAAGTAGTTGATGTTAAAGTGGCTTGGAAAATATCAGAAAACCATTTCCTTCCTTTAACAGATGATGAATGGCCTCCATGAAATGATCACTGCTCTTCCACACTATCTCCTATTTCCTGATGTGGCACAGAAGGTAAATTTCAAATATGCTATGTTCACATGACCTCAAAACCTGTATTGATAAAATAGTAAATGCACCTTTTAGTGTATATAACTTTCTTCCTATGGGTGCATTATTAATACATCAGAAAAACAATTCTTCATTTCATTTTGTGTTATGATTGCACAACGGGACTTGGATCTCTGCGAGTATGCAATAATGTTGTCTTTTCTTTTAGTTATCTACTTACTCCTCCCCTCACTCATTACAGTGTGGTTCCCTGAACAAGCTAGATTCTCTCAAAGGTAAGTCCTGCTTGGGAGTTAGTATATTACCATGGCAAACAGTACTGTGTTATGGGAGGTGGATAGTCAGAAAGATGGTGCCAGTTACAGACAGGAGGAAATGAGATTTACAAAGAAATCAAGGAAGTCCATGCCCTCCTAGTATACAGACAATTTCCAAACAGAGGATTTCTTTCATGGCACCTCATCAATGCCAGACAGAGTTAGAGTCTTAACCTCACTGAAGGAATCAGTCTATGCATCATAAGGGAAACATATATGGACAGACATCGGGAGAAACACCCACTTTTGGAGAAACTGGCATGCACACTGCCCTATGGGACTTTGCAGTTTCGAATGCACTAAAACTACCCAGTCAGAGTGTTTTGTCTATGCAAAGAGACAGACAGGCCATTCTGTTCAAGGACCATCACAAAAAAATGGAATGTGTGAAGCTGGACAGAGCTCAGGCTCCAGGATGTAGAAAAGTTTGCAACTTAGCATACACACATGTTACAACTGGTGTTTAAATTAAAAAAATGAAGCGAGGGAGCATATACTAACAATTGTTCATCTAGGCATTTAAAAACGACTCCAGAAGACTAAAAAGAAACTGACAGGAAGACTTAGCCATCATGAAGAGACTAGGAATAGAGATGGTTTGGAAAGAAGACCTTTGCATTTCCGTTTTTGAAGCAGTGAATACAATATTAACCATTTAAAAATTGATATACACCCAACACACAAAATAGCTCAAGGTATAGATTCCAAAGCCCACTTTAAAATTGAGGGGCCTTGGACAATCATTTAACTTCTTCAAGTCATCAATTCATCTATAAAAGATGATATTGTACCTTACAGAGTCATTTTAAATTAGACATTAAATTGTGTCATCCCTGTACCTACAGTAGATAATCAGTACTCTTGAATGTTAGCTATTAACATTATTGTCAATATTATTATATATTTTTAGTATTTAAGACACTGCAACGGAGTCCAGAGAGAGTGATACACGAGGCACATGTTCTTATTCTCAAGTTATTGACATATCCTTTAAGCAAACTTCCACTGAGACAGTGAATGTTTTTCTTTGTAATTTCCAAAATCTGACCAATAGAAAAGACTCAAAATTATGACATAAAGTCCTAATACTGGAGCAGGCATTTGGTACAGCAGTTAAGTTGTCACTCAGGATGCCTGCATCCCATGTTGGATGCCCTGGCTCCTATGCTGCTGATCCAGCTTCCTGTAGTACACACCCTGGGAGGTGGAAGGTGATGGTTCAAGTGATTGAGTTCTTGACTCCCTCATGAGAGACCCAAATGGCGTTCCTGACTCCTGTTTTCAACCTTGCCCAACCCTGGATATCATAGGCATTTGAGAAGCAAACCAGCAGATGGAAAAACTCTTCCTGTTTGTCTCACTGTCTCTCTATCTATCTCTATGCCTTTGAAATAAAATTAGGGGGAAGCCAAATATTATACGTTCTAGTAGCAATGTTAATAATACCAATTTCTTAGAAATAATAGTCTACAGAATTTTCAAGTTCTCATCTTACATCTATGAAAATTGTATTCTTCATTTCTCTTTTCCTATGATAAAAAATTTGGTGAGAAATGAAATAAAACAGAGTATTTTAAACATTTATTTATTTGTTTGAAAGTCTGAGTTAGAGAGAGAGAGAGAGAGAGAGAGAGAGAGAGAGAGAGGTCCTCTAACTACTGGTTTACTCCCCAGATGGCTGCAATGGTCAGGGCTAGACCAGGCTGAAGCCAAGAGCTTCATCTGGGTCTTCCACATGGGTGGCAAGGGCCCAAACACTAGAATCATCTTCTGCTGCTTTTCCCATGCCATTATCAGGGAGCTGGATCAGGAGTGGAGTAGCCAGGACACAAACCGGTGCCCATGTGGGACGCTGGTATCACAGTTGGCAGCTTTCCCCCTGCCACAGGGCTGGCCCCAAACACATTGTTTTTTAAAGGTAGGGGAAGGCATGCCAGATTTTACTGAGAGAGAATTCAAGCAATGCACAATATCTCTCTGAACTAGTTAGATTAATAGGGTAATCTAACAAGTGAAGAGTTTTTTTATGAGGACTACTAAGCAAGCAAACAAAACATGATACAGTAGAGAATAAGCAAAAATGGTTAATTCTGTGAAATTCCATAAGAAAACTCAATAAAGTATATTAGATTAAGTGTTGAAATATATTATTCAGTAGCTAGAGGTTTTCTCATTATTTTTGTAAAGCTCCATACGGCATTCCTCATTTATTTAATAATATGTATTTAAATGTCCCCAAATTAATCATATTTTGTCAAAACAGAAGGTAGATTCATCATCACGTTGCCTCAGTAAGTTACCCAATTATAAGTGACTGAGGCCACCAAACCCACTGGCCAGGATGAGCAGTCTTTCCCTATTCTTGTCTAGTTAAGCCAGATTACAGAAAGACAGATTTCCTAGGAAATAATTTTAAAAGCTCAATAAGGGATGCTTCCAATGCCATTTCCTCTCCACATACTCTAAATGAATGCCATCAACCCTAACCTGCAAACTGACATACAGTAGCACACAGAAGAAGAAAGGGAATGGATGGATGATTTGGTTGCCCTCATATAAGCAGATAGAATGACCCAATTTTATACAATGGAGTATATTCCAGAAAACCTCTCAGTAATAGCCTGCCTTATCTCACCTGATTTTGCTTGCCACCAAAAATAAACAAAGGCATGAACACACCAATAAGTGAGTGAAAAATGTCACTGAAGAGAGCCATACGAAGGCAGCCATGCCTAGGTTCTATTTTACTGAACATCATAAGTAAATTTTGAAGACATGTCAATAACCAATATGTAGCCAGTGTTTTATTACAAACATCCAAGCTGCAAGAGGTCAGCCTGCAGACCCGTGAGGAAGACTCTCAAGCTCTCAGATCCCCGGAGGAGCAATCTAAGACTGCCACGCTTTTCTGGATATTTTCCAATTAGTTTATAAGATTAGTCTTACTACTTAATGACAAGTTTTTCTAACTACCTGATTGGCGCTCTAATAATCTTTCCTTGGAATAATCTGATTTTATAATTTTTAATATAAAAAGATTTAATTCTGGAGGTCGTGATCAAATTAAACAGAACCCTAATTAACTAGTAATCAAATTGTGTAGTAAGCAGTGTTTAAGTTGCAGTATGAATATTAGTAACATTTTGTAGTAATAGCCCTTTCTCTAGGGTCTGGAAAAGCCTTTTGGGGACTGTTTAAAATTCTCAGGACAGGGTCAGGAATTACTGAAAAACAAATGAGGCATCAGTCAGTCTGGGGGAAGAATGTAAAAAGGGAGCCCAAAGATGTGAAAATATTCATTGGCTGCATGGAAATTTTGTAGGAAGAACAATGGAAGCCAAGAAACCGGACGATTCAACTACTCCTGGGCTTGCCCTGCCCTCCTTCTTCACATGAAACCCTCAAACAGGAGACATTTTGTTCTCAATCAAAATGATTCAGGCTGAAGTCTCATTTTCTCTGTAAATCCAACTCAGTGCAGTTCAACCAGCTGCAACCAATACCGTGTACCCGCAAGGCATTACAGATAGTAATAATCAATTACTAAGTGATTCTTGGACATTGATTAATTTAAGAATTGTCCAAGGGCAGGTTTCTCGGTCCTCTCTCTCCAGAACCCTCTGAGGTCCGTTTCTTGAGGACCTAGCAGCCGTAATCACCTATACCTCACTCTTCAGATTTATGCTATCTCTAGGCTTAAAATGAAGGTTAAACTTTTTAAAGTGTTGATAGAAATTTATGAGAAAATATCTAGTTCCTCAGCATGAGAAAAATGTAGTAATTCATCTGTACAAATCCAATGAAGTCATTACCAATGACCCTGATCTTCCTTAGGTACTGCCATGTTAGCAGTAACCAGCACATAAATTTTGACAAATCCAATCCCATAACTAATCTTTCACCAAAACTGTGACCAATTAAAAAGTGGTCTGTGTTCTCACAACAGCTGTCAGAAGTAGCCCTCCTTTGGAGAGCCCAAGCCCTCTTGATAGGATACGAAGACATCCCACACCCGGGTAACTCAACCCTTCAGTGCCTCAGCATCTCACTCTCTAAGACTCAGGGAGAGTTTTCTGTGGCATTCTGAGGGAACTTCTAGAAAGTCTCAAATATCCAGGGAGTCTGCTCTAATTTAACCTCACTTAGGAAGCGACACTGTAACACTGCAGTCCTTAGTGGCCGTTCAACTCCTGTCATCAAAAGGAAGAGGGGAAAGAAACCAAACATCTCTTCTTCTAGAATAAACAAAAGAAAACTCCAAATGATCCCTTAGCCCTGTGTTCCTGGCAGAAAACACAGGAGAAAAATGAAGCTTCCCACTCGGAGAGCCATAGCTCCAAGGCTGCCCCGAAACTCTCATCGGTACTGAGGAGCTCAGAAGGAAACGGTGCTTCAGAAGAACATATTGATTTTCAGTAGAGCCATTTTCACGCTGAGGCTTGGACTTTGAGATCTGTGCTGTGGACAGTGCCCTCGCTCGCACCTGCACTTGTCTTTGGAAACACTCTAGATGAGAAGGGTCCCTGCCCTGAGCAGGAGGGAAAGGAGAAAAAGACTGGACAAAATGACATTTGCTGCTTTTCCCTGACTTGCTTAATTACTCAGAAAAGAGAACACTCAGTGCTCCAGAACACAAAGGCATTTGAAATACAGCATAGTTCATATTGGCTTTGCACCAGCGGCCCTTCCCGCAGACAACACACAGGAAATTAAGAAGAGACTGCCTTGGGAAAGTATTTAACATCCTAGGTGAGTGGGGATTTATGTATTGTTTTATTGCAGTCCTCCAGAGTAACACCTCAGTGTCCACTCAAATGCGAGAGTTTTTTTTTTTTTTAAATGAAGAAATTAAACTGAAGAAAGAGCCAATATGATTCGTAAAATTCTTGGCCTATTTTCTGTTGTGCTACAGTTTTTGTACTATAAATCACTCACCTTCCAATTTAAGTAATAATGATAATAATGACCAGAAGAAGAGAAATTTCAAAAATAAAAAAGGAAGAAGGAATGTTCTGTGCTGTGGTAATGATCTGCCTGTTTACAAATGGCTGTGACCTGGCAGTTGACCATTAGCATCTATCATATCCCTCCTATGTGTCAGCCTGTACCCGGGCAGGGAAAGCTGACACAAAGTAGTCAGGATGGACAGGACCATTAAGAACCAATCATGGATGGGGCAGCACTGTGGAGCAGTAGGTTATTCCTCCTCCTGCATTGCCAGCATCCCATATGGGCACCAGTTCTAGTCTGGGCTGTTCCACTTCTGACCCAGCTCTCTGCTATAGCCTGGGAAAGCAGTGGAAGATGGCCCAAGTCCTTGGGCCCTGCGCCTGCGTGGGAGACCTGGAGGAAACTCCTGGCTCCTGGCTTCAGATCGGCACAGCTCCAGCTGTTGCGGCCAGTTGGAGGGTGAACTAGCAGGTGGAAGACCTCTCTCTCTCTCTTCCTCTCCTCTCTCTGTGTAACTCTGACTTTCAAATAAATAAATAAATCTTTTTTTTTTTAATTTCATCCTCAAAGCTATAGTGCTGGTAAATGAAGGAGTCAACAGTTTAACAAAGATCCTTGCTTATTTGAAGGGTGAACTAGTGGAAGGAAGACCTCTCTCTGTCTCTCCCTCACACTGTCTGTAACTCTACCTCTCAAATAAATAAAATCTTAAAAGAAAAACAAAGAGCCAATCATGACAATTCCAACCCCCATGCCAGTGATTGATTTAAAACCAACAACAACCATCACTTAAAATGTGGTATATAGGGGGCCAGCATTGTGGTGCAATGGCTTAAGCCACCACTTGCAACACTGGCATCCCATGTCAGAGCAATATTTAAGTCTCAGCTGGTACAATTCTGATCCAGTTTCCTGCTAATACTCCCGAAAAAGCAGTGGAAGTGCTTGGGCCCCTGCCACCTATGAACACCCAGATGGAGTTCTTGGGTCCTGGCTTCAGCCTGGCCAAGCCCTGGCTATCACAGCCACTTAGGGAGAACTAGATGGAAGATTCTCTCTCTCTCTCTCTCTCTCTCTCTCTCTCTCTCTCTCTCATTCTCCCCAACGCCCATATCACCTCCATCACTCTGCCTGCCAAATAAATAAATCTCAGAAAAAGAAACATGATGCACTTACACTAGGATGTTCTTCAGCAATAAAAATAAGTGAAGTACTGATACATCCAACACCACGGATCCCTCTTGAAAACATTATGCTAAGCAGGGGGAAGGAAGTCACTATGGACTGCATATTGTATGATCCCACTTACATGAATGTCCCAAACAGACAAATCTACCTAGACAGAAAAGACAGCAGAGGTTGCCTGGGGCTGAGGGGATTGGGGGAGTTGAAGTAGGATGGCTAAAGGGCTAAAGGGTGAATTGAAAATATCCTAAAAGTAGTTGAAAAATCATTGAAAATATCCTAAAAGTGGTTGTTGTTGGATGCACAACTCTGAATATATGAAGTCATTTTAATTACATTTTTAAAATTAGTGAATTGTGTGGTTTGTTAATTTATTCCAATAAAAGCTATTCAGAAGTGTGTGGGGTGGGGGGAAGCAGTATGGTGGTATAGCGGCTAAAGCCACCTCTGGCAATGCTGGCATCCCATATGAGTGCTAGTTCAAGTCCCAGCTGCTCTACTTCTGATCCAATTCTGTACTAATGGCCTGAGAAAAGCAGCATAAAATGCCTCAAGTGCTTGGGCCCCTGACCCACTGTGTGAGGCCCAGATGAAGCTTCTAGGTGCTGACTTCAGCCTGTCCCAGCTCTGGCTATTATGGCCATCTGGGGAGTGAACCAGCAGATGGAACATATCTCTCTCTCTCTCTCCCTTCTCTCTCTGCAACTCTGCCTTTCAAAAAATATAAATAAATCTTTAAAAATAAATAAGGAGGTGGGTGGAGAGTAGGGCAAAGGCAACAATGCCAGGAAATACCCCTGGCAACATGCCTGTGTTTATTTGATCATTAATTATTTATCAGGTGATTTCTACATCAAGTACCATTCTTTGCAGTGAAGTACAGCAGGAATCAAACCAGATAAAATCTCTGCACTTAAGGAAATTACAAAAAACAAGCATTAACTAAAATGCACAGCTAGTTACATGATAGTAAGTGAATGGGAGAGAATCAAGATCACAAAGCTACAGTGATTTTTCTACTAACTACTTATTGGATTCTTTATTTAGAGAAAGGTTAAGCTTGTGATTATAAAGGAAACTGAAAGTATGCCATCGTAAAGACTAAAAGAGAAATAAGAAAGGAAAGTGGAAGCAAGGGAGGGAGGAAGGGAGGCTAAGGTGGCAAGCATCATATGTTCCTGTCTGTGTATATATGAAATACATGGAATTTGTTCACCTTACATAAATTTAAAAAATTAAAACACAACTACAAAGCTGGGGTTGTTGATTTTCAACACAGTCATCCATGAAAGCGTTAATGAGAAGGTGACATTTGAATAATGGCCTGAGATGTAGTGGTTCAGAGGAAAGCAGGTAATCCACTGTGGCCCCTCCAGATTAGTAGAGGAGAAAAAAATCAAAGGACTTTTTAAAATTTTTTTTAACTTTTATTTAATAAATATAAATTTCCAAAATACAGCTTATGGATTACAATGGCTCCCCCCCATAACTTCCCTCACACCTACAACCATCCCATCGCCTGCTCCCTCTCCCATTCAATTCACATCAAGATTAATTTTCAATTTTCTTTATATGCAGAAGATCAATTTAGCATATATTAAGTAAGGATTTCAACAGTTTGCACCCACACAGAACATAAAGTGTAAAATACTGTTTGAGTACTAGTTATAGCTAGTTATATATCACAATGTATAACACATTAAGGACAGAGATCCTACATGAGGAATAAGTGCACAGTGACTCCTGTAACAAATTGACACTCTTGTTTATGGCATCAGTAATCACCCTAGGCTCTTGTCATGAGTTGCCAAGGCTATGGAAGCCTTTCGAGTTTGCCAACTCTGATCTTATTTAGACAAGGTCATAGTCAAAGTGAAAGTTCTCTCCTCCCTTCAGAGAAAGGTACCTCCTTCTTTGATGGCCGTTCTTTCCACTGGGATTCATTCGCAGAGATCTTTCATTTAGGCCTTCTTTTTTTTTCTTTTTTTTTTTTTTTTTGCCAGAGTGTCTTGGCTTTCCATGCCTAAAATACTCTCATGGGCTCTACAGCCATCTCCGAATGCCTTAAGGGCTGATTCTGAGGCCAGAGTGCTATTTAGGACATCTGCCCTTGTCTGAGTCTGCTGTGTATCCTGCTTCCCATGTTGGATCATTCTCTCCCTTTTTCATTCTATCAGTTAGTATTTGCAGACACTAGTCTTGTTTATGTGATCCCTTTGACTCTTAGTCCTATCATTATAATCAATTGTGAGCTGAAATTGATTACTTGGACTAGTGAGATTGCATTTGTACATGCCACCTTGATGGGATTTAATTGGAATCCCCTGGCATATATCTAACTCTGTCAAAGGACTTTTTGTTAAGGAGTTGACAAAGGAGATTCTCTCTCTCTCTCTCTCTCTCTCTCACATACACACACACAGTCACACACATACAGAGACAGACACACAGAGAGAGAGAGAGAGAGAGAGAGAGAGATCAGATGTAAGTAGCCCCTAAAACTAGCAGTTCAAACCACAAAAGGCCCCACCCTAGGGTGCAGGACTACACACCGCAGAAGCACAGAAACAAAAGGGGTGTCTGTTGCACTCTCCTAATGACACGGAAACCACCTCTTTATGGCTCCACTCACAGATGTGCGACCCAGCAAGTATTCTCAATGTTTGGACCACATTAAATGTACACAGCTATCTTTTCCACTGTATGAATGAGTTAGTATAGGACTGAATACAAGGCAGGGTGGAGGGCAAGGACAGGTGTGTGAACTCCCAGCATACATTGAACACAGACAGCCAAAACTACACATGGCTCCTGCACTTCCAGCAGGGAGCTGGATCAGAGGTGGAGCAGCCAAGATTACATTCAGCTCCCATGTGGGATGCTGGCATTGCAGGCAATGGCCTAAACTGCTAAGCCACAATATCAGCTCCTCCACCCTATCCCATCATGGGTAAGACTCTCTCTCTCTCTCTCTCTCTCTCTCTCTCTCTCTCTCTCTCTCTTTCTCTCTCTCTCTCTCATTAGTTAAACTGAAAAGTATTGAGTTGTCTCCTTTTGCAAAGCAGGGTGTTCTATGCCAAGGGTGCAATACATTATACCCTCCTCAGAAGGAGGAATGGGCAAGCAAGCCAGAAAAGTATTGAACAAAACAACTGCTATCTCTTCCAGGTACCGTGAAGGAAAGAAATTAGGAACTGGAAATAGAACTGAAGTAAAAGCTACTTTGCAGGCCATGCTTAGACATGGCCTCTCCAAGGAGGCAGCATCAGCAGCTCGATTAGTGTTCCCATTCCCAGCAGACTCCCACATTCGGTGTGAGCAGGGATGAACATCACCCAAGTGAGAAGGAAAGAGAGGGGCAGTGTTTCCATAATTCCTGGCCAGGCCCATTTTATGAAAATAAAATGGTAATCAAATTCTCCTTTTCAGAATGCTTTAAGCTGCGTCTAGTTGTGCTGACTAGACAAATCTGTCCTTGCAGAAGCAAAACCAATTTCTAAGACACTTACCAAATATCCAGGCCCAAAGAGTTGCAACAGCAAGGTAGAAGGTGCTGGCTGAACACAACAGGGAAAGCAGTCACTGTATGATTCACTAGAGACATAAAAATGCAGATGATTTTTAAAGACATTCTGAAGCTGCCATGGTTTGAATATGATCTGAGTGCCCCCAAGACTTCTTGTGTTGAACTTTCATCCACATGATGAGTATTAAGAGGGTGGAAACTTAAACCAACTATGGAATTTAGAGGCAGGGCCTCTGGGAGATGACTGGAAATAGATGAGCTTATTGGCATGCAGCCCAATAACCCCAATGACCTTTTTTTTTAAAGAAAAGATATATTTATTTACTTGTTTGAAAGGAAGAGTTACAAAGAGAGAGAGACAGAGACAGAGCTTCCTTCTTCTGGTTCTCTCCTCAAACAGCCTCAACAGCCAGGGCTGGATCAGGCTGAAGCCAGGAGCCTGGAACTCCACCCAGGTCTCCCACATGGGTATCAGAGGCCCAAGCCCTTGAGCCACTTTCTGTTGCCTTCCCAGGAGCATTAGCAGGAAGCTGGATCAGAAGTGGAGCAGCTGAGAGTAGATTTGTCTCTCATGAGGGATGTCAGCATTACAGGCAATGGCCTAAACTGCTTTGCCACAATATCAGCCCCCTTTGTGTCTTTGTAAGATAAACACAAACATACCCACACACACAGAAAGAGAGAGAGAGAGAAAGAGAGAGAGAGAGAGAGACAAAGACTTCCTGAGTCCTGCCATGTGATGTCCTATATCACCTTGGGACTCAACCAGCAAGAAGGCCATCACCAGCTGCAGCCCAAAGGAGATACTGGAGATGGAGCCCCTTATACTTTCAAAACTGTGAGTCAAAATAAAGCCCTTTTCTTTATAAAGTAGCCTGCATCAGGTATTTCATCATAGTAATGAGAAGTGGACTAATACATGGGCCAACTAAAATTAGGTATGCTAACTACATGATTATAAACAGATTGTTGGTAATTCCTCTTCTAAGAGTTCACTTCAACACCTGAGGATGTTTTATACTTTGGGGTAACATTTAAAAAAAGAAAATTTACCATTTTCAAATGTGAAATCAAAGACACAAAACGGTGAGTCAAAATAAAGCTCTTTTCTTTATAAAGTAGCCTGCATCAGGTATTTCATCATAGTAATGAGAAGTGGACTAATACATGGGCCAACTAAAATTAGGTATGCTAACTACATGATTATAAACAGATTGTTGGTAATTCCTCTTCTAAGAGTTCACTTCAACACCTGAGGATGTTTTATACTTTGGGGTAACATTTAAAAAAAGAAAATTTACCATTTTCAAATGTGAAATCAAAGACACAAAACTATACCAATGGATCATTGGGAGAAAAATTGATGAGTGACATCTTTGGAAGAACTTGTAAAGAAGAGCAGGCACATTGGCACATTGGCTTTATGCTTGCAATGCTCACATTCCATATCAGAGTGCCTGGTTCAAGCCCTGACTACTCTGTTTCTGACCCAGCTTCCTGCTAATGACACATGGAGGCACCAGAGGGTAGCTCAAGTACTTTGGCTCCCGCCACCCACATGGAAGACTGTGATGGCATTCCAGGCCCCTGGCTTTGGCCTGGCCCAATCCCGCCATCGTGGCCATTTGGGGAATGAACCACAGATAGAAGTTCTCTCTCTCTATCTCTCCCCATATCTGTCACTCTACCTTTCAAATAAATATAAATATTTAAAACAAATAAACAATAAAAATGTATTTGTAAATTAAAAATAATAATTCAGTATGCCTTCATTGTAAATACAACCTTAGCAGAAGAGAATGGGAGAGGACAACACAGACAAAGAGAACCAGAGTCATAATTGAAGAGTGGAGCCCCAGCAGGTATGGGAGTGGTGACGCTTTGCAATAGCTGAGCTCATCCTTGCATAGGGATAATCCAGCAGGTGCAATGGGCAGGTACTCATGCTCAGACAGCCTCTGTGGAGTATACTCACTTTCATATTATTACTCCTGCTGTTCAACATTTGTGGGCTGAAAACACCAGAGCACGCACAAAAAAAAAACATATAACTATATCTGAGGAGGTACATATCTACTATATGCTTTTACTGTGTTATCTATATCAGTATTAATTTTTCCATTAAAATGAAAACTTTGGAATTTAAGCACAGGAGAATAGACCAGGAGGTGGAATGCAGATAGAAAATGTCTGATGGGAGATACAGTTCAGGCATGCCATGCTTAGTCTATATTTTTGATGAATTCTGAACCAACAATTAAGCAGTCTTAGATTGTTAAAGCTGCACATTGATTAGAGAGCCCCATTAAATCCTTAGGAGCTCATTCTGAGTTCACTTTCCAAAGTTGCTTCCTAAGGCTTAAACTTTAACCATAAGAGCCCAGGACTCCTGGAATAGAAGCCAAAGTCATTAACCACTATTTCCATGTACTTCCTTTTCTCTGATTCTAATATATTTACTTCCCACACTTCCAGAGGATGAAAGTCTAAGCTCAGTGTACCTGTATGGTCGGGTTCTGGTAAGGGCCTCTCTCAGGCAGCAGGCAGCTGACTTCCTATTGTACTCTCACAGAGTAGAAATAGCTGGCTAGCTCTCTGGCCTCTTGTATAAGGGCATTGATCATATTCCTGAGGGCTCCCTTCTCATGATCTGATTTCTTTCCCCAAGTCTCACTTCCAAATGCCATCACATTGTGATTAAGGTTTCAATATATGAATTTGGGGGTGCACAGACTTTCAGTCCATTGCAAGGACCAGAAAGCATATCAGATATGATCTATGCTTGGAAATAATTAATTATGTTGTAAAGAATATAAAACTAAAATTCATAAAATATTGAAATAAGAGTAATCAATAACAAATAATTAAGAGCCCCAAACTTTTTCGAATACCACTCCATCTCACTCTTCTTCCTCATGCCACATGGATCAGACAGCAACAGGCTCCTTCATAAAGTCATCTTCCAATCATCTCAGTTCCCAAAACTGGATGCCAAAGACAGGATTATTAGTATCCTGGCTCCTGCAAACATAAATGCTCACAGGAAGAGGATAATATCAGCCTGGATTTCAAGTGTTTTTGTATTTATCCTAAACTGTGTTCAGCATTCAATCAAGGCCATTCCTATTATTTTTATTATCAAATAAACAAAAACTAAGAATGAAAGTCAAGAGGAAGATACATATAGAAGCTCCAGAAAATGGAGTTACCAATCACAGACTTAAGCAATTCTCAGAATGACAGGACTTCAAATATTTTATGGACACGCATACTGTGAGAAAGTTACGCATGAATTTCAAAAAAAAATTTTTGCATCAAAATAAACAAATTCATTTCCCCAAGAATTTTTGAAGTACCTGCATAAGTTTTAGGAAACAAAGGACACATTCCAACAATGAACTGGGGACTAGAATAAAGAACAAAATGGAAATTCTATAGCTGACAAATATAACACCAAAATAAGTAAGCTGACAACTGCTGAAAAGAAAAACAGTGATCAGGAAGACAAGTCAGAAGCAAATATCCAAAATGAAACATGAAGAAAACAATGACAAAAAAGTTTAACAGAAAGACTAAAAAATGACAGCCTAGAATTCTAGCATTTTCAAAAATAGAGATCTTTTCTGATGAATCGGAAATAAGAGAATCCATCAACATTTCTCATTAAATGGAAAAAGGATATTTTTCTATGCTGAGAGAAAATTACTCCAGATAGCCAAGTAAGGTGCAGGAAAGAATGAAAACCATAAATATGTGGATAAATTTAAATAAACAGACAATGTAAAATCACAATAAAAATGCTTATGGGCCGGCGCTGTGGCTCAACAGGCTAATCCTCCGCCTTGCGGCGCCAGCACACCGGGTTCTGTTCCCGGTCGGGGCGCCGGATTCTGTCCCAGTTGCCCCTCTTCCAGGCCAGCCCTCTGATGTGGCCCAGGAGTGCAGTGGAGGATGGCCCAAGTGCTTGGGCCCTGCACCCCACGGGAGACCAGGATAAGCACCTAGCACCTGGCTCCTGCCATTGGATGAGCGCGGTGTGCCTGCCGCAGCGCGCCGTCTGCGGCAGCCATTGGAGGGTGAACCAACGGCAAAGGAAGACCTTTCTCTCTGTCTCTCTCTCTCACTGTCCACTCTGCCTGTCAAAAAAAAAAAAATGCTTATGGAGTTTTATGTATATAAAGTTAAAATGTACAACATTAATGGTTTATAAATTGAAACAAGATTTATGGAATCAGAGTTCCAAGATGGCAGAATAGGGAGGGAGCACACCAATGGTCCGGGAAGGGAAGGTTCAAAGAGGGGTGATAATTTGTAGTTTGGGGGAAAGGGAAGCTCTTCTGAAACTGGGGAGACAGGGTGGACCTGTGAGGAGGACGCGGACACCTGAAGAGCAGGACTCCAGCAGGAGTGTGTATATACCAGTGCTGAAAGCTGAGGTGAGACAGGGCGCTTGCCCAGCACCAATGTAACAGCCATGGCCGCCCCTCCCCCAACCCATCCTGGGACGGACACTGAGACACGAATGACTGAGTGGGGGAGGAAATAGAAAACGGAACAGAGTGAGTAGCGCCTGCGGAAAGAGTGCGTGATTCAGGGGGACTAATTGAGGGACTAAATAATCCAGGATCCCTCCCCCAAATCGGAGCTGCAGCGGGTGGGAAGCAGCCATCTTGTTTGTTGACATTCGGGCTTAAAGGAGAACTGCCTCTGCCTCCGCACTAACCTTCAGAGGCGGAGCCCAAAGGTGGAGTGGAGCAAGCCACACGACACTCCTTGTGCAGGGGCGGGCAGCTTGGGAGGGCAGCTCAAAGCCCTGACACCAGTCTACTCAAGTTACCAGAAAAAGGCAGGATCCTGGGGGACGAACTGAGGGATTGAAAACGCCAGGATCCTTAGGAGCCGCCCAACTCACAATCAGAGCTGTAGCCGGCAGAGTGCAGCCATCCTGTTTGTTTACATTCAGGCATAAAGGAGGCTGGCCTCTGCTCTGAAGGTGAAAGCAGCAGGGCGGAGTCCAAAGGTGGTCTGGAGCTACTTGACACTCCTCACGCAGGAGGTGCAGTGAGAGAGAGTGGCTGACCAAGAACCCCAGGCACAGACACATAAGGTCAAACATAGGAACAAGGAAACCAGCCCCCAAAGGGTGGAGATTGGCACCTCAAAGCCCTGACACCAGCCCACTCAAGTTACAAAAAATTAATAAATAAATAAATAAAAATAAACAAACTCTAGAAGGCAAAGCAGCCTGCTTACACTGGATATTGGTACAGACTCACAGCAGCCCACAGCAGAGGGAAATCAACCTGAAAAACCACCCAGATGGAATGCCAAAAAACAAAACAAAACCCACAATAAGAATATAGAAGAACATATAAACTTGCCAATGGAGCAGGCTAAACCAACCATAACAGAGGCTGAAGAAGAAGAATTTGAAACCATACCAGAAAAAGAATTGAGAAAATTAATAATCAGATTACTTAGAAATAATGCGAAACAGTGTCGAGAGCTGAACGAAAAACAAGCCCAAGGATTAGAGATCCTAAAGAGAAGCCAGAATGAAATACTGGAAATGAAAAACTCAATTGACCATATAAAAAACACTGTGGAATCCCTTGGAAATTCAACAGATGAAATAGAAGACCGAATATCAGAATTCGAAGACAAATTTCCAGAAATAATACAGTCAGTTCAAACACAGGAAGAAGAAATTAAAAAATTAAAAAATATGGTCAGAGACCTACAAGATTCAATCAAACAGTGTAATGTTCGGATAATAGGAGTCCCTGAGGGGGTGGAAAGAGACAATGGATTGGAAGGTGTTTTCAATGAAATAATATCAGAAAACTTCAAACAAAGGCAACTGGATAACAACAGGCAAATTCAACAGATAGCCAGGACTCTGAACAGGGTAGACCAGAAGAGAAATTCATCACAACACATTGTGGCAACACTCAGCTCAGTGACACACAAAGAACAAATCCTAAAATGTGCCAGAGAAAAATGACAAATCACATTCAGGATTAAGTTAATCAGACTCACCCCAGACTTCTCATTGCAAACACTACAGGCAAGGAGACAATGACATGATATATTTCAAGTTTTAAAAGACCAACAATGCCAACCTAGAATACTATACCCTGCAAAGCTATCATTTATGAATGAAGGGGAAATAAAGATCTTCCAAAGCAAACAGAAACTGAAAGAATTTGTATCCATGCATCCAACCCTACAACACTTGCTCAAAGATATGCTGCACACAGAAATACAAAAACAAGAACTTCACTACAAAAAAAAAAAGCGAATGTATAGTAACCTACAAAGTTCAAAATACATAAACAGCTTGTTTAGGAAACATGAATGGGAAAAGACAGTACTTAACAGTAATCACACTGAATGTGAATGGTCTTAATTCTACTACCAAAAGACATAGACTAGCTGATTGGATCAAGAAAGAGAATCCATCTGTATGCTGCCTTCAGGAGATACACCTTATCAGCAAAGATGCATGCAGACTGAAAGTGAAAGGATGGAAAAAGATACTCCAAGATAACAGAAATCCTGATATCCTGATATCAGACAAAATAAACATTAACATAAAAACTGTTAAAAGAGACAGAGAAGGACACTATATAATGATTAAAGGATCTATCCAACAGGAAGACATTACTATTATAAATGTATACGCACCTAATTACAGGGTGCCTGGCTACCCGAAAGAATTACTAAAGGATTTAAAGTGAGATATAGATTCAAATGCAATAGTGACAGGGGACTTCAACACCCCACTCTCACCAATGGACAGATCAACCAGACAGAAATTCAACAAGGAAACAACAGAGCTAATTGATGCTATAGACCAAATAGACCTAATAGATACCTTCAGAACTTTCCACCCCACAGCCACAGAGTTCACGTATTTCTCCCCAGTACATGGAACATTCTCTAGGATTGACCATATGTTAGGTCATAAAGGGAGCCTCAACAAATTCAAAAAAATTGAAACTATACCATACAGCTTCTCAGACCATAGCACAGTGAAACTCAAAATCAACAACCCAAGAATCTCTACACCATATGCAAATATATGGAGAATGGAAAACATGATCCTAAACGAACAGTGGGTCATCGAAGAGATTAAAAGAGAAATCAAAAGATTTCTAGAAACAAATGAAAATGATAACACAACCTATCAAAACCTGTGGGACACAGCAAAAGCAGTGCTAAGAGGAAAGTTTATAGAAATTGGTGCCTACATCAAGAAGCTGGAAAGGAACCAAACAAATGAACTCTCCATGCACCTCAAGGATTTAGAAAAACAGCAGCAAATCAAGCCCAAATCCAGAAGGAGGAAAGAAATTCTAAAGATCAGAGAAGAAATAAACAGAATTGAAAAAAAAAAAAAAGTACAAAAGATCAACAAAACCAGAAGCTGGTTCTTTGAAAAAATAAACAAAATCAACAGACCATTGACCCAACTAACCAAAAAAAGGAGAAAGAAGACCCAAATCTGTAAAATCAAAGATAGCAATGGGAATGTAACAACAGACACAACAGAAATAAAAAGAATCATCAGAAACTACTACAAAGAGATGTATGCTAACTAATTGGGGAACTGGAAGAAATGGATAGATTCCTGGACACATGCAACCTTCCTAAACTGAGCCGTGAAGATACAGAAAATCTAAACAGACCCATAACCCATGGAAGAAATTGAATCAGTAATAAACGCACTACCAAAAAAGAAAGAGCCCAGGACCGGATGGCTTCACTGCCGAATTTTACCAGACATTTAGAGAACAACTAACCCCAGTTCTTCTCAAATTATTCAAAACAATTGAAATGGAGGGAATCCTCCCAAATTCTTTCTACGAAGCCAATATCACCTTAATTCCTAAACCCAGAATAGACACAACAGAGAAAGAAAACAACAGACCTATCTCCCTGATGAACACAGATGCAAAAATACTCAACAAAATTCTGGCAAACCAAATCCAACTGCATATCAGAAAGATCATTCATCCAGACCAAGTGGGATTTATCCCTGGTATGCAGGGATGGTTCAATATTCGAAAGTCAATCAATGCAATACATCACATTAATAAATTGAGAAACAAAAATCATGTGATTATCTCAATAGATGCAGAGAAAGCACTTGACAAAATACAACACCCCTTTATGATGAAAACCCTAAGCAAATTGGGGTTAGAAGGAACATTCCTCATAACAATTAAGGCAGTCTATGATAAACCAATGGCCAGCATCATATTGAATGGGGAAAAGTTGGGGGCATTTCCATTGAAAATTGGCACTAGACAGGGATGCCCACTCTCACCATTGCTATTCAATATAGTCCTAGAAGTGTTAGCCAGGCCCATCAGGCAAGAAAAAGAAATTAAAGGGATACAAATGGGAAAGGAGGAAGTTAAACTATCCCTATTTGCAGATGACATGATACTATATATAGGGGACCTAATAAACTCCTATAAGAGACTATTGGAACTCATAGAAGAGTTTGGTAAAGTAGCAGGGTACAAAGTCAACACTCAGAAATCAACAGCCTTTGTATACACAGATAATGCCAGGGACGAGGAAGAACTTCTAAGATCAATCCCATTCACGATAGCCACAAAAACAATAAGGTACCTTGAAATAAATTTAACCAAGGATGTCAAAGACCTCTATGATGAAAATTACAAAACACTAAAGAAAGAAATAGAAGACGACACAAAAAAAATGGAAAAACCTGCCATGCTCTTGGATTGGAAGAATCAATATTATCAAAATGTCCATTCTCCCAAAAGCAATTTACAAGTTCAATGCAATACCAATCAAAATACCAAAGTCATTCTTCAAAGACCTAGAAAAAACGATGCTGAAATTCACATGGAGAAACAGGAGACCAAGAATAGCTAAAGCAATCCTTTACAATAAAAACAAGTCCAGAGGCATCACAATTCCAGACTTCAAGACATACTACAGGGCAGTTATAATCAAAACAGCCTGGTACTGGTACAAAAACAGATGGATAGACCAATGGAACAAAATAGAAACACCGGAGATCAATCCAAACATCTATAACCAACTCATATTCGACAAAGAACCTAAAACCAACCCCTGGAACAAGTACAGTCTCTTCAACAAATGGTGCTGGGAAAACTGGATGTCCACATGTTGAAGTATGAAGCAAGACCCCTGCCTTACACCTTATACAAAAATCCACTCAACATGGATCAAAGAACTAGAGATGCACCACAACACCATGAAGCTAATTGAGAGCATAGGGGAAACCCTTCAAGATATTGGAACAGCCGAAGAATTCCTGGAGAAGACCCCAGAGGCACGAGTAATCAAAGATAAAATAAACAAATGGGATTACCTCAAATTGAAGAGTTTCTTTACAGCAAAGGAAACAGTCAGGAAAGTGAAGAGGCAACCAACAGAATGGGAGACGTTATTCACAAACTACACAACAAATAAAGGATTAACAACTAGAATCTATAAAATGATCAAAAAACACCACAAAATCAAAACAAACAACCCAATAAAAAATGGGCCAAGGACCTTAACAGACATTTTTCAAAAGAGGAAATCCAAATGGCCAACAGACACATGAAAAAATGCTCAGGATCCCTAGCCATCAGGGAAATGCAGATCAAAACCACAATGAGGTTTCACCTCACTCTGGTTAGATTGGCTTACATACAGAAATCAACCAACAAGATGCTGGCGAGGAAGTGGGGAAAAAGGGACACTAATCCACTGTTGGAGGGAATGCAAACTGGTAAAGCCACTATGGAAGACAGTTTGGAGAGTCCTCAGAAACCTGAATATAGCATTACCACAGGACCCAGCCATCCCACTCCTTGGAATTTACCCAAATGGAATTAAGGGGGAGAAAAAAAGAGCCATTTGCACCTCAATATTTGTTGCAGCTCAATTCACAATAGCTAAGACATGGAATCAACCTAAATGTCCATCAACGGATGACTGGATAAAGAAACTATGGGATATGTACTCTATGGAACACTATACAGCAGTAAAAAACAATGAAATTCGGACATTTACAACAAAATAGAGGAAGCTGGAAAACATCATGCTGAGTGAAATAAGCCAGTCCAAAAGGGACAAATATCATATGTTCTCCCTGATCGATGGCAGCTAAACGAGCATCTAAAATGATACCAATTGAAGTGAAATAGACACTATGAGAGACAATGAAATGATCAGCCCTTGTCTAGACTGTTGAGGAACAACTTACTATTTTATTCCTTTTAGTATTGTTGCTTTTGTTGTTGTTGTTGTTGTTGCTCAGTTTGTTCAACATCAGACCACTGGTTGAACTCTGTAATCAATGCACAATCATTCTTAGGCGTTTAAAATTAACAGAAAAGTGATCTCTGTTAAACATAGGAGTGGGAATAAGAGAGGGAGGAGATATATAGGTTGGCACATGCTCACTCAGACTTACCTCCAATGGTGGAACTAGAAATGTGCCAGGGGATTTCAACTCAGTCTTACCAAGCAGGCAGGTACCAATGCCAGCGCACTTGGTAAAGTGATAAGTATAGATACACAACCAATCAAAAAGATAGGGTATGTGTCGAAGAGATCTCACATATAAGACCAGTGTAAGCAAATAATAAAGGATAGAATTAAAAGGGAGACAATGATCTTGCAGGGGAAGCAGGACACACAGCAGACTCATAGAATGACAAACGCCCAAAACAGCACTCCTGCCTCAGAATCAACCCTTGGGACATTCGGATCTGGCTAAAAGGTCCATGAGAGTCTCACAGGCATGGAAAGCCATGACACAGTGGCAAAAAAAAACAATATAAATTAAAGATCCTGGTGAACAATACCCCAGCAGAAGGAACAGGCCATCAAGGAGGGAGGCGCCTTTCTCTGAAGGGAGGAAGGAACCTCCACTGTGATATGGCCTTGACTAAACAAGTTCAGAGTTGGTGAACTCAAGGGGCTTCCATAGCCTAGACAGCTCATGGCAAGAGCCTTGGGTGATTGCTGACATCATAAATAAGAGTGCCAATTGTTAAATCAACAACGGAGTCACTGGGTACATGCTCCCCACGTAGGATCTCTGTCCTTAATGTGTTTTACTGTGAAACTTAAAAACAACAATACTAGTCAAACAATACCCTATACCTTGTGCAGTTGTGTGAGTGCAGCCTGTTGAAATCCTTGCTTGGTATATACTAAGCTGACCTTCAGTATATGAAGGTAACTGAAAATGAAACTCGATGAAGGGCGGGATGGGAGAGGGAGTGGGAGAGGGGAGGGCCGCGGGAGGGAAGGAGGTTGGGGGGGGGGGAGCCACAAGAATACAAAAGTTTCTCTTTGTAAATTCACATTTATTAAATAAAAAAAATTCAAAAAAAAGATTTATGGAATCAAAGTTCTCAAAGACAGTACTTCTCAAATTTAATGGGTATATGAATCACCTGGACATTTAGATTAAATGCAGGTTTTTGATTCTCTAGGTCTGATTGGCCTGAGATTCAGCATTTTTAACATATTCCCAACTAATTCCTAAGATGTTGGCTCTTGGATCACTCTTTTAGTAGCAAAAGTCCAAGAACTTTGTATTAACTGGGAAAGAGCAAAAGTAACAAGTAATGGTAGACTATGTGTCAGTGACTCATTTTGAAACATCTAGGGCAACCAATAAAAGAATAAAAAAAGGTACAATAATATTATGATTAGAGTAGCAAAGAGGGAAATGAGAAAAATAAGACTAATTCAAAAAAGACAACACAGGATAGTGCATATATTTATTTTTATTATTTTTAGGTTTTATTGATTTATTTGGAAGGTAAAAAGACAGAGAAGGATAGAGGAAGAGAGATCTTCCACATACTGGTTCACTTCTCAA
This sequence comes from Sylvilagus floridanus, assembly GCA_949820135.1. NCBI lineage: Eukaryota > Metazoa > Chordata > Mammalia > Lagomorpha > Leporidae > Sylvilagus > Sylvilagus floridanus. The sequence continues at coordinate 86,469,247 of OX463225.1, read as the reverse complement.
TGCCCAGAACAACCAGTGCTGCGCCAGGATGAAGCCAGGAACACAAAATTCCACTGGGATCTCCCATGTGAGTGGCAAGAACCTAAGTACTCGTGCCATCAGCACTGCCTCCCAGGATGCATTAACAGGAAGCTGAATCAGAAGCAGAGTAACCAGGACTCAAACCAGGTACTCTGATATGGGATGCAGGCACCTCAAGCAGAAAATTAAGTGCTGCACCAAGCACCCCCCCATTAGAATACATATATTTAAAACAAACAACTAAAGTTAGTTGTTAATTTATACTCAATATATTAAAATTATCTCATGTGTAAAGAATTAAATGTTCCAATTAAAGTTCAAAGGTGGTCAGGCTACAATTTTTATTGTTATTTAGGAGAATTAGATAAACAGTAAAATTAGCCAAATTAATTAGATAAAGGAGAAAAATTATAAGGTTACTTGAGCAGATGCAGAAAAGGTATTTTATAAAACCCAACATCCATAAACTGGCACTGTGGCTTAGTGGGTAAAGCCGCTGCCTGCAGTGCTGGCATCCCATATGGGTGCCGGTTTGGGTCCTGGCTGCTCTGATTCCAGTGCAGCTCTCTGCTATGGCCTGGGAAAGCAGTAAAAGATGCTCCAAGTGCTTGAACCCCTGCACTCATGTGGCAGACGCAGAGGAAGCTCCTGTTTCCTGGCTTCAGTTGGCGCAGTTCTGGCTGTTGTGGCCAATTGGGGAGTGAACCAGTGGATGGAAGACACTCTCTCTGCCTTTCCACTCTCTGTGTAACTCTGACTTTCAAATAAATAAATAATTTTTTGACAAGAAGAATTAAACAGTGAGAGAGAGAGAGAGACAGAGAGAAAGGTCCTCCTTCCGTTGGTTCACCCCCAAAATGGCTGCTACAGCCGGTGTGCTACACCCATCTGAAGCCAGAAGCCAGGTGCTTCCTCTTGGTCTCCCATGCTGGTGCAGGGCCCAGGCACTTGGGCCATCCTCCACTGCACTCCCAGGCCACAGCAGAGAGCGGGAGTGGAAGAGGAGCAACCAGGACAGAATCCGGTGCCCCAACCAGGACTAGAACCCGGGGTGCCGGTGCCACAGGCCGAGGCTTAGCCAAGTAAGCCATGGCGCTGGCCAAATAAATAAAAATTTTTTTAAATTTCATTCACCACAATAAAAAATAAATAGGCTATAAGGCAAAGCCAGAAATAGAAGGGAAATTTCAATCCTCAATCATGTAACAAGGATCAGATTAAGACTTTAATATCCTCTCATAGCAAGAAGAAGACCTGAAAACTTCCACCATGACTTCTATTCAGTATTACTATGAAGACCTTAGCAAGTACATGAAGGTAAGGAAGAGAAACAAAAGATAATAGGATTAAAATTTTTTAAATTAATCTCATTGTTTTGCAGATGATGATTGTTTATGTTGAAAAAATAATGTACTGGTAAATTATTATAACTAATAACTGAATTTATCAAGTTTCTGCATAGGCTTAATATTTAAATATTGATTATATTTTACATATATTAGTTGTAATCAGCATTCAAATGATATATTAAGAAGATGCCCTTTATAATGCTGCCAAAATATAATAAATATGAGTTACTAACAAAATACTCATAAGACTGCTACACAGACATTATTAAAAATTACTCAGAAAATGTTAAGAAAATCTAAACAAGTGGAACCATTTATCATATTTATAGAAATGTTGAAAACTCAATGTTGCGGAGATAACAATTCTCTTCAAATTTATATGTAGATTTAATGCAAACCTAATCAAAATCCCAAAAGATACATTGTGTGGAAATTGACAGAACAATTCCAACTTTTATATGGAAATGCATTGGATCAAAAATAACAAGGATACTGTGGGAGAAAAAAAGAAAGAAGAAAAATAAGTAGGAGTGCTTGCTCTTCCAGAAATATTCTTAAAGCCGTAATTAAGATAGAACATTACTTATTCAAAGATAGAAATATTGACAATGACACAAAATGAGAGCCCAAATCCTCCTATACAGTGACCTAATTTGCAACAAAATATTGGCACTGCAGCATAGTAGGATAATGATGTTCTTTTTGTATATGGTACCGTGATGTTACAACAAAATACCACATGGTACTTCATAATATGTAAATTTTATGTCTGTTGAATTTGCTAAATGAAAAAACTTAATAAGTGAATACAAATTTAAAAATACATACGACAGGGGCCTGCACCGTGGCTCATTTGGTTAATCCTCTTCCTGCAGCGCCAGTATCCCATATGGGTGCCAGGTTCTAGTCCCAGCTGCTCCTCTTCCAGTCCAGCTCTCTGCTGTGGCCTGGGAGGGCAGTGGAGGATGGCCTAACTGCTTGAGCCCCTGCACCCACATGGGAGACCAGGAAAAGCACCTGGCTCCTGGCTTTGGATTGATGCAGCGCGCCAGCAGTAGTGGCTATTTGAGGGATGAACCAACGGAAGGAGGACCTTTCTCTCGGTCTCTCTCTCTCTCACTGTCTAACTCTGCCTATCAAAAAAAAAATACATATGACACTGTATCAAATGGATATTCATTTTAAAAAGGGAAAAAAGACATAGACCCTAGTTGATACCATACATCCAAAATTAATTCTTGATGTATCATAGATACATAAACATGAAAAGCTAAGTTTAGTCATCCTTGGTATCCATTTGACATTGGGAGGAAAGGAGCAGAAGGGAAGGAAACAGGAGGGGTGGAGAGGGGAGGGGAGGGGAGGGGAGGGAACTGCAACTGGAATCACAGAGGGGATTTAACAATCACCCAAGCAGAGAACAAGTAAAGAGAGCAGGAGAATCCACACACCTTGATTGATATACTGGATGAAAACATACTGGAGATCAAAGGGAATACCATTCTAAAGGCTCAGAACACACATCTGAAAAGGATCAATGACAGCTTCCAAAAGGAAATGGCAAAAGCTGAGACCCAAATTGTTCAATATTTTGTTTCAAGTCTCACAAAGTAAGGAATAGGAGAAATACCCAGCTGAAGCTCGTTGGGCTGAATCTTGCCTACAAACTTATTTTTACTTGGCCTACACGTTGTTAACAAATAATAATAATTAACCTAACTTTAATATCAAAAGAGTCTCAGATTCTCTTCAGAGACAGCAGGGGACTCTCACTGGTCAGCATATTTCCTTCACCCAGTGTCACTCATTTACTTTACCTATGTTTTCAGTGTCAAATCAAAATATCAACTCAGGTCTTTCTGTTTCCAAAATATTCTACTGCTTTAAGAAAGAGATTAGGGCATAAAGAAATAGAACTAATAACTAAGGGTTTACTATTAAAATTTCTTATTACCACCAGCATTGTGGTACAACAGGTGAAGTCATAATGCCCACATCCCAGACGAGAGTACCATTTTGAGTCCTAGCTGTTGCACTTCCAATCCAGCTTCCTGCTAATGCATCCTCAGAGATAGGAAATGATGGCTCAAGTGGCTGCGCCCCTACCACCCACATGGGAGACCCAGATAGGGTTCCTGGCTTTTGCCATGGCCTGGTCCAGTCTTGGCTACTGTAGATATTTAGGGGAGTGATCCAGCGGATACAAGATCTCTATCTATCTACAACCTATCTATCTATCTGCATATCTATCTAGCATTCTCTGCCTTTCAAGTACATAAAATAAATAACTTTTTAGAAAACATTATTTCTCCTTCCCTCTGAACATCAATTTTTTAAAAAGCTGTCCATGCCATTCACTTTTTAGTGGCACCTTCTTCCATTCGTGATTTCTTGAAATTGCCAGTTATTCTGCATGACAGCACTGCCCTAAAGCTGCCCTGTGAAGGAACCACTTGTGGTAGTGCTCTCAGTGATTGATCCAGGAGTGTAAGCCTGATTCCCAGATCACTTCATGTCAAAGTCTAGGAACAAGAGACTTACATCCATCTCCACAACCAAAGCAGAATTTCCAGGAACATTCTAAGCAAGGTGTGCACACAGCTATATGGACAGAGATGTCATGTGGGACTCAACTCAGTGAAGCAATATACGCAGAGTAAGCTTTGAAAAGTCTAACACACCTGTGAAAATTTCTTGACGAAAATAACTTGGAATTTTATTGATAGAACAAGAGACTGGATACTGTTCCTGAAATAGCAGTTTATGGTCAGCAAATCAATGTGCTGTAGCATAGCATGATTTAGGAATGATTGAATTTGCTCTGCCTAATGCAAGTGAAAGGTTCTTTCCTTTAATTTCTGTTTGCCCTAGGCCTTGGGACAACTATCTCCCTGTTGATGATTAGCTAGTAACTCAGAGAAAGACAAAGGAAAACAGGAATCTTCTGGTTGTGCTAAAAACATAATTAAGAATGTTCCAGAATATGCAATCCAGTCCTAATTCCACAAACAACTACAAGGAAAGGTTTGAAAACTCCTCAATCTTCCTGGGGTCACTATTTTGTATCTTGCCCCTCTAGGTCTATCTACTGTGTATTTTTTTTCACCAAGAGAATATTCCAGAGTGTCTTTGGCATCCCCATTGGAAATATAGATTCACAAGAATGTAAGTGATTAAACTAATAATTAATAACAGTACATAAATTCAAAATAGTATCACTTTAACACAAAAAAGCTCTCTCTTCAATCTATGATGTTTATTACATGCTGTTGCTGTGATTGTAACATAACAGCACTGATAACAATGAAGTCTATCAACTTGTAGATCCCTTGTAGGAGCTATGTACCTAGCTTTGAGTTTTGACAATGCTGAGCTAAGTAACCCAATTGTCCAGTGCTTCATTTCACACCAGTATGAAAGCGATTTTGTTTCCTTGACCAAAACCTTTTAACTATAGTGGGAAATAACACCTTTACCAATGGATGTTGACGTTAGTAATACCATAAGCAGCTGCAAATGTTAGAAGAAGCCAGGCTGTAAGAAAAATTGGTTGACACCCACACGTGATATATTTCTCCCAAGGTTGCCAAGGTCAATCCCCTCACACTGGCCAACTAGATAGGTATCCCTTCCCTTGACTACAATTCCTAGAACTATAAGATAGAACTGAAAAAACTTTCTCAAAAGAGCACGAGTGATTCTCTGATAAATATTTGAGAGTAGCTGCATTTTCCTTCTCCAGGAGAAGAAAATCAATACAACATAACCACTGTGTTTCAAATATATACTTATAGCTCACACTAAAGTGAATTAAAATATAATAGAAAGAGGTCAAAGAACTTTCTTCCTTTTTTCTAAAAAACAAACTGAGATTCGTTCTTTTGACCCTTTGCAATGATTGCTCCTTCTACTGTCAGGTGCATTCTCTATCCTCTCTCAAAAAGGAAAAATTCTGGGGCTGGCATTGTGGTGAAGCAAGCTAAGCTGCAGGTATCCTATATGCAAGCACCTATATGGTGTCAGTCCAGCTTCCTACTTATTGCCTTGGAAGACTGCAGAAATGGCCCAAGTGCTTTTGCTCTTGCCACCCATTTGGGAGACCTGGATGGGGTTCCTGGTTCCTGGCTTTGGTCTGGCCAAGTCTGAGCCATTGCAGCAATTTGAAGTTGAACTAGTGTATGAAACTCTCCCTCTCCCTCTCCCTCCCCCTCTCCTTCTCCCTCTCCCTCCCCCTCTCCCTCTCCCTCTCCCTCCCCCTCTCCCTCTCCCTTTCCCTCTCACTCTCTCCCTCCCCCTCTCTCTTTCCCTCTCCCTCTCTCCCTCTCCCTCTCACTCTCTCCCTCCCCCTCTCTCTTTCCCTCTCCCTCTCTCCCTCTCCCTCTCCCTCTCCCTCCCCCTCTCTCTTTCCCTCTCCCCCTCTCCCTCTCCCTCTCCCTCTCCCTCCCCCTCTCTTTTTCCCTCTCCCTCTCCTTATCCTTCCTCTCTCCCCTCCCCCAACCCTCTCCCCAACCCCCGTGTGTGTGTGCATGTCATTTTTCCTTTCAAATAAATATAAAAATGTCTTTTTTTCAAAAAGGAAAAATACTAAACAAAGCACATCCAAATTGGAAAGGAAGAAATCAAAATGTCATGCTTCCAGATGACATGCTCCTATATATAGAAAACACCATAAATTTCACCAAAAATAAAACTATTAAAACTGATAAACAAATTCAGAGAAGTTTTAGGACACAAATTCACTATCTAAGAATCATTGGGAATGCTATACACTATATGTGAATTGTCTGATAAAGTAATCAAGAAGGCAATCCCGTTTTTCCTATAACCACAAAAATATAAAATATCTAGGAATATATTTAATCAAGGAAGTGAAAGATTTCTATAATGAAAAACTACAAAACATTGATGAATTAAGTTGCTGATGACACAAAGAAATAGAAATACATTGTCCTATGCTCATGGATTAGAAGAATTAACATTGTTGGCCGGCGCCATGGCTCAACAGGCTAGTCCTCCACCTTGCGGCGCCGGCACACCAGGTTCTAGTCCCAGTCGGGGCGCCGGATTCTGTCCCAGTTGCCCCTCTTCCAGGCCAGCCCTCTGCTGTGGCCCGGCAGTGCAGTGGAGGATGGCCCAAGTGCTTGGGCCCTGCACCCCATGGGAGACCAGATAAAAGCACCTGGCACCTGGCTCCTGCCATCGGATGAGCGCAGTGCACCGGCCACAGTGCGCCATCTGCGGCAGCCATTGGAGGGTGAACCAACGGCAAAGGAAGACCTTTCTCTCTGTCTCTCTCTCTCACTGTCCACTCTGCCTGTCAAAAAATAAAAAAAAGAAGAATTAACATTGTTAAAATGGCAATAATACACAAAGTGATCTACAGAATCAATGCAATCCCCTTCAAAATGTCAAAAACCTTCTTTCCCAGAACTAGAAAAAAATCATATGGAAAAATTCATATGGAAACTCAAAAAAGCATTTAATGCTAAAGCAATTTGAGCATGGAAACAAAGCTAAAGGCTTTACAATGCCTTATTTCAAGACATACTACAAAGCTATAGCAGGCAAAATAGCATTATACTAACATTAAAAACAAACACACAGACCAGTAGAAATAATATAGACCTCCAAAACAAATCTGTGCATCTACAGCCAAGTGATTCTCAGCAAGCCACCAGAAACATGCACAGAATGGACAGCCTCTTCATAAACTGGCACTGGATAAACTGAATGTGCCTATGCAGAAGAATGTGCCTTGAACCCTACCCTCCATCTCTCATTCTATATAAAAATCAACTCAAAATATATCAAAGACCTAAACGTAAAATCTGAAACTGTGAACCACTAGAAGGAAACATAGGAGAAATATTCAGGATGTTGTTATAGGCAAGCATTTTATGAATAAGATCCCAAAAACACAGACAACAAAAAGCAAAAATCGACAGATAGGATTATGTCAAACTAAGAAGCTTCTGCACAGCAGAGGAAACAATCAATACAGTGAAGAGACACAAGGTTAAAAAACAGAATATATAGAAAACTTAAACAGCTTTATAGTAAAGAAAAATAAATAGTACAATTTGGAAATGGGCAATAGACATAAATGGAAGACATTCAAATGGCTAACAGGTACTTGGAAAAAATGTTCAACATCTCTAAATTTTGGAGAAATGTGAATCAAAATTGTAATGCGATATCATCTCACCTCAGAATGGCTACTATAAAGAAGAAGAAAAATAACAAAGTCTGATGAGGTTGTGGAGAAAAGAGAACACTTATACACTGTTGATGGGAATGTAAATTAGTGTATCCAATTTGAATAGTAGTATAGAAGTTCCTTAAAAAGCTAAAAACAGGCCTATCATACTATCTAAATGATCCACCTTCCCCACTTCTGCTTATATATCTGAAGGAAATGAAATCAACATATCAAAAAAAAAACTCTTGTATTCTAAGTTTACTACTGCACTTATTCACAATAGCTAAGATATGGAATCAACTTAGATGCCCATCAACCTAATATACAGGAAGTGCATTATGTATACACAAAGCAATATTATCCAGCCATAAAAAATGATATCCTACCATTTGAAAAAAAATGATGGAACTGAAAGATATAATGCATTATGTCAAGTGAAACAAGTCAGACTCAAAGAACACTATGTCCTCTCATATATGTGGAAGCTTAAAAAAAAAAAACAGTGGATCTCAATGTAGCATAGTGGTTATCAGAGCCTGAAAAAGGGGGGGGGGGTGAAAGGAGGTCAGATAATGGGCACCAAGACACTGTCTGGTATAAGGAATAAGTGCCTTCAACAGCATAGTGAGGTGACTGTAGTTCACAACAAACTACTGTGCTTTTTATGAACAAATAAAAAAGAGCTAGAAGTCTCCAGATATATAGTAATGACAAAGAGAGTTAAATGTTAATTACTTTGATTGATCAGTACACCATGAACACATTTGTTGGAATGTCACACTGTGCCCCACACAAATGTACCATTATTAGATGTTAAAAAGAAACTTTTTTGATGTTTTAGAAGATGGAAATACTAATTAGTCTGATTTGATCATCACCCATTGAATACTTGTATTCAATTATCACACTCTACTACACATATATGTATAATTAAAATAATAATAATAAAGAAAATATGGTCCACAGGTACAATGGAATACTATTCATCCAAAAAAAAGGATGAAATTCTATCATTTGTGACAACATTGATAGAATTGAAGGACATTGTTTTAAGTGATATAATCCAGGTACAGAAGAAAAACATCTCAAGATCTCATTCATACGTGGAATCTAAAAAAGCTGATCTCACAGAAGGTGAACCATTGAATATTGGTAACTAGAGACCAATAGGGAGAGTAGGGGTAGGAAGGGACAGGGAAAGATTGATTAAAATGTACTAAGTTACAGTTAGTTAGGGTAGGAGAAAGAAGTTTTGATGTTCTGCATAGGAAGATGATTATAAATAATGATAATGTATATTTTTAAATTCTAGAATAAAAAATGTTGAATGTTGAATTCCTAAAGAAATGATAAAAGTTTGAGGAGATATGTTTATCTTTTTTTAAGATTTATTTGTTTATTTGAAAGTCAGAGTTACACAAAAAGAGAGGCAGAGAGAGAGGTCTTCCATCTGATGTTTCACTCCTCAGATGACCACAACAGCCAGGAGTCAGGAGCTTCTTCTGGGTCTCCCATATGGGTGCAGGGTCATCTTGTACTGCTTTCCCAGACCATAGCAATGAGCTGGATCAGAAGAGGAGCAGCCAGGACTCGAACTGGCATCTGCATGGGATGCCGGCACTGCAGGCAGAAGCTTTACTGGTACACCACAGTGCTGGCCCCAATATGTTTATCTTGACTTAAACATTATACGATGTATACATGGATTAAAGCATCACATGGTATCCCATAAATGTGCATGATTTTATCTATTGGGTTTTAGGAAAAAAATCCCTAAAATGAAAGAGAAAAGTCCTTAAAAAGAAATATTAATTGCAAAAGTTCAATTCCAAAACATCTTTCTTGTACCAAGAGCTGATTTATGGGACTGCTTTGATCCAGTGTCTAGCTGGCTCAACAAACATTATTTGATAAGTTAGCTGAATGCTGTCTGTCTGCCAGAACCAGTGGTGAGGAAACACAAGACTGGCAGTAAGGAAGAAAAGGACAACATTTGCTACACCGAGATGCATACACCCAGACATGTCTACCCAGTGGCACTGGCAAAAATCCCAGCATTAAACAGCTGTAGAAGGCATTTCTAGATCTGAGAGAACAGTCAACTGACAAACTCAAGAGTGACAATAACATTAGTAGCCACTACTTAGCAAACATTTCAGGTTGTTCATTTGTGTATTCTACCTCAGGCTACTATAACTGAGTACACTAAATGCACTGGTTTATAATCAACAGAAATTCACTTCTCACAGTTCACAAGGCTGCAAGAGTGCCAGGTACAGGTGAACACCAGGACCAGGTGGGGGCTCTCTCTTTGGTAGCAGACTGCCCACTTCTTGCTGGATCCTCATTTGGTGGAATAGGCTAGCTTGCTCTTCAGTCTCTTTTATAATGGTGCTAATATCATTCAGTAGAGTATTTATCTTCCAAAGGCTCCATCTGATAATGCCATCATGTTGGAAGTCAGGATTCCAACATGAATTTTGGAAAGCACAACATTCAAATCAGAGCAGTATTATTACTATTATCATCATCATCATAATTATTATTACTCCCATCTTGCTAAGAAAAAACTGTATTAGTTAACAAGCTATCCCAAAGTTTACTAGCCTGAAATAATAGAAGTACTATCTCAGGATTATGAGAATCAGAAATCCAGGAGCAGCTTAGCTAAGTAGTTCCTGGTATAGGGTCTCCTGAGGTTGCAGTCAGAATGTTGGCTGGGGCTGCAAGTTACGTGAAAGTTTGACTGTGGCTGAATCCACTTCCAACTCACTCTCATGGCTTTTAGCAAAAGACATCAGGTCTTTGCCACATTATTATGTCTTTGCTGCTTACAGCATAGCTGCTAACTTACCTCCAAATAAGTGATCTAAAAGTCAATTAGCAACCAACATGAAAGTTTCAGTCCTTGAGACGTAATCTCAGAAGTGACATACCATAATTTCTGCATATTTTATGGGTCATAAAATAACTGGTAAATATGGAAAATGAGTACATGGGCATGTCAGTATCAGAAGGCAGAGATCACTGGGAGCTGTCTAGAAAGCTGGCTGCCATTAAACATCGATGCATTGATGCATACAGAAGCACTGACTTCTCAAGTAGAGTTAGTACCAGAGAAATCAAGGCTTAAAGCCAGAGGCTGTGAATCTGTGTTTTCAGATTTCATTCATCATTTACAACCAGGGGGCCACCATGAAGCTGAGATGAGAGAAACTGGGGACATGATTAAACCTGCAGATCTGGTGGACCATCCTTCTAATGTGACAATCTACCCTGTCGTGGTTTGAACCTGAGAGTTCCCACTCTATCTGACCCCAGAACGACTGGGAGTCTTATCAGGTCACAGAGGCACAGGACCCCCTGAATTGCTTACTCTTCTTAATTCCACTACTGTCAAGATGTTAGAAAAGTTCTGCCCACATTCAAATCTTTCTCCAAAAACAAAGCTTGGGATGGAGCACTGCACACAAGGATTGACTTGGCAGGTTAAAATGTAAAACAAAATACAAAACAAAACATTCTTTTCTCCTTTTTTTGTTTCTTCTTTTAAAAGACTTGTTTATTTACTTTAAAAGGCATAGTGACGGGGGTAGGGAGTAGAAACAAAAAGAGAGGCTAGTTCACTCAACAAATGGCTGCAATCATCAGGATTGGACCAGGCTGAAGCCAGGAGCCTAGAACTCCATCCAGGTCATCCACATGGGTGACAGAGACCAAAGTACTTGGGCCACTGCTTTTCTAGGTGCATTAGCAGGGAGCTGAATTGGAATAGGAGGAAATGGGACTCCCATATGAAGGCCAGGATTGCTGGCAATGGCCTAACCTGCTGTACCATAACTCTGGCTCCAGAATATTGTTTTCTTAAAGTCCCTCTCAATTGCCTTCCCCTGAGGATAAATGCTACAGCTAAACATTGGGAAGATGTCAAGGCACCTAACAAAGGAAAACAGCAAGTTCCTAGTGACTTTTTAAAAGATTAGCAGCCATATTTCTTTAACAGACATTCATTTCCTGGATTAGACACTTAAGAATTTATGTTATCATTCTATTTTATTTATTCTGTGCATCTGTGTATTATAGAGTAGATCATGCTAAATATAATGCTTTGAAAGGACCCTTCAGAGAAAGAACTAAATGAATTTTCCCATCTATTCTTAATATTCCCCCTACTACATAGAGACAGCACCAGGAAAATTCAAAGCTATTATTTTTAATGTCAACTGCCTTAGTAGTCCAATAAAAGTGGGGAAGATATTAAACTTTTTATACAACAAGAACCAGATAGCACATATCTTCAAAAAACACATCTTAATCAAATTGAACATAGGAAATTAAAAAGAGGATGGATGAGAAAAGGTATCCATCCTCATTTAATTAAAAAGGAAAGCACTAGCAATTCTTAGGAACAAGAGAGCATGTCAGTGTTGCCCTCTGTTCCGCTCAGAAGCGGAGTGTGGATTCATTGTGGTTCAGAGGTTCTGAAAAGAACTCCTGAGAAACTGTTGTATTCACAGTCTTGTGACACAAAGCAAATAACCCCTCCTTAGACGGCCCTGTCATACACTAGGACATAACACCCGTGAGGAGAAGGAGAGGCAGACTTCCACTCTGCCTGCAGACTTGACTAAGCACTAAAATGCCTGCCTAAGAAGCTTACAGAGTGAGTTGGAAGTATTAGATGAGATAACTCATTGAGTGCCTGCTGAGAAAATTAAAGACCTTGACAAATTTAAGATGACAAAAATGGTAGCATGTTTGCCAAAGTTGTCTACATAAAACAAAATGAACCTAAAATGAATTCAGTCAAATCACCATGACCCAAGAACAATCATTGCAGCAAATGTTTATCGAACTTTATTATCAGCAAGGCACTGTACATTAGTATATTTAATGCTCTCAACAAACCCAAGCACTATACTTAGTCTCATTTTTCCAGATGAGCTAAGAGTTTCCAAAAATGTAAACAACTTACCCATGGTTATGTGGCTCTAAAAGCCAATACATGGATTTGGACATGACCATGTCTGATTCCCAGCCAAAGGGTTACCCTGCACCACAGTGCCTCTGGAATCCTGCAGATACTTTGTTTTCCAGAGGTGATAATTACCCTGTTCATCCATGGAGCACAAAGAGTTTCACTCTGAAAGCACATACACACATACACATGTGTGACACTTACTCACATACACATTAAGTCTCTACATTGCCTTCTATAAGTCAGAAATACTCCCCAACACTAAATGTGATTGAATTACACTGATTTTAAAGCTGGGCTAGATTTGGAAATACATGAAGGCATGCAACCATTTTTCACAGTGCACTTGAATATAAGTAGAAAAGATTTCAAATGAGGCTGTTACTGGTTTGAACTGCTAAGTGGAGGAGGAAAAATACCATGGATGCCAAAATTATGAGCAAGAGAAATAAAAGCCCATACACTAGAGAGCTTTCAATGAATGCAAATGATCTAAGTTTTATTTAATGGTTTCTGAAAGAGAGCAAATTTGGGGTTTAAGGGTATGTCAGAGAAGCACTCTATTTGACAAAAACTTAAATTCATCATCCTAAAATCTGGAGCACATCATTGGACATTTAATATGTGCGATGCACTGACCATGCCACATAAACTTGGAAGACATCACTCCTATGTTACAGAAGTTTGCAGTGTAGCTGGATAGATGAAGGCCTTAAACACCCATGATAAAGAAGCTCCAAATCATAGCATAGAAAACAGTGATCTATAAGCAAATAATAAATTATTTCATCCATGAATTATTAACAGATCACTGTAAAGGAATCAGGGACTAACTCAGAGGCTGAAATCAGGGCTCCTTACTGAGCAAGTAGTCATAGGGACTGTGTTGCTCCTGGGCCTGATTCGATGAATCCTTCCTCAATCTTTCCCTGCTCTGTCCTGCTCTGCTCAGCCCCGCATTGCAGGATGGCTAATATAAGAATACTTTGCCCAGGCATTGATAGTTGATTTCTGCTTAGGTTTGGCCACCAGAAGCCTGGTGGTAGCATTCTGGGGAAGGAAAAGACCAACATGATTTTCCTTCCTCTCTTTCGGCTTCAACTCAATTGCATCTTTTCCATGTTTGGGTTTTCTCTGGTCCACCCCAGCCCTAAGCTCCTTTCCTTCATCCCCCAACTTCGAATGGTAGTAGCTTCCTATTGTCACTAATTCCTGGGTCACCTCATTGCCCCATGGTTGATGTGACAATATGTTCTATCACCTGTGTAACCAGATCCTTGAATTTAAATCCCACCCGTTTGAAATTTCAGAATGTTTGTGTTTTCCTGGAAGGACCCTGTCTTAGGTCTTAGGACCCCATCTTAGAACCAGAACCAGAAACATTCCTATGAAAGTTATATATTGAGGAAGTGATCTTAAGAGAATGTGCTGAGGGAAGCAGGGAAGACAAAGAAGAAAGTTGAGCAAGGAGCTGTCTCGCTGGAAACCAGCAATAGCCTAGCCCCATGGAGAGCTCTGGCCTCCTCATTGCACCACAGAATTGGGTCCCCATTTGGGTGACTGACCACTCCAGTTTCCCCAGGACTGAGGAATTTCTAGAGATGCAGGACTTTGGCACTAAATTGGAACAGTCTCTTGCAAACCTTTGTTTGTCTTCTAAGACAATGGTACTGGCCCCTTCCTGCACAAGAGGTAAGACAGAGACCTTCTGTGAAGGAAAAGGCACACGCATTAGCAGCCCACCCTCTAGGGAGCTAGGTGGCCTCACCAGCAGTGAAGGGAACCAAGGTAGCTCATCTCAGTTCCCACTACAGACCCTGACTGTGTGCTTTCCTTCAATTGTGCCCCTATCTGTTGTGTTTGAACATACAGACAGCTTAAATGCTACAACCCATTTCCTCATTTAAACTGAAAGATGAAATTAGCATTAATCATTCATTGTTTAATTTTTTTCTTCATGACCTATTTTCATTCCCTTTTAGTAAAATAAAAAGAAGAGAAACTGAATAAACATTAATATAATAATAATAATTAATAATGAACATTGGTATTTTGTAATATTTCTGAGTTTCTAGGTAGCCTGAACCCTCTAAACCAAAGTTTCAATCAACACTGGCAGCCTCGAAAGTGGTGCTCTTAAAAAGTTTATTTATTGGGATTCCAAGATAGTGGATTAGGGAACAACATATTGTGCTAGGCTAGGGATAAATAGTTAAAAAAAAAAAAAGGTGGGGTAGGAAATGTTCTCTCAGGGGAAATGGGAGAGAAAACCACACTGGGAATCCTACAAGAAAAAAAAATGCCATGGACCTGCGTGGAAGGTGCAGATGCTCAGCACAAACAGACACAACACATGACTGCAGCAGCTGAGCCAGAGCAGGCAGCAGCTTGGATATGGAGGTGAGATTGGACTACAGCAACATGTGTTGATATAGCCAGAAGGAGAGCATGCCATGAGTCATGACTGGAGCCCCCTGGGGGCTAGTGGTTGTTAGCAGTTGCCCACAGACCCAGTTGAAGTAGAGGGGCGCATTTACCTCCACACAACAGCACCCATTGCCCAGCTGAGAAAGGGCAGTTGCCATTCTTGGTTTGAGTGGCAGCTGCAGAAGATTTTGTGTGCACATACAGCAACTGGCCGACATAGGACACCAACTTCTCGGCAGTACTGGCAGCACAGGTAGGAAGAGAGCAAGATTCGGCCAGTGGCTTTTACATATGTGTGTGATCCAGAGATTATAGTGGAGAGAAAAATCTGCAGTCCCCACTGACTTTGAGCCTGGTTGGGAGGAGTGACAGGCTTCTGGTCACTCACATAGGACTGTGTGGCACCCCCCAGCTTCCTAACATACCACAGGCTCCTGGGATCAAGGTACCCAGGCAGAGCTGGCTCGGCTAACATCTGCCTCTCTGTTGACGAGACAAGCTGTCAGGGCAGAGCAAAACCTCTGCACCCAGTGACTGTGGGAGCCTTGTGTTCTGAGACCAGGGGAACTCAGTGGTTACATGAGAGGGTGCAGGGTGTAGCTGGGTCTCAGGGCAATCACTGGCTGTGGATCCACATGGGCGGTGCTCCTTGGTTGCCTGGGGCAGGTCATTGCAGTGGGAACCATGCTCACAGTGACTCTACAGAGATCATTTCTGCAGTTCATATGGTGGCATGGATGAGTGTTGACACACAACGGGTTAAAACTCAGGCATTCTTACCTTGGAATAGAGGAGGTAAGAGTGTGATCACATCAACAAAGGTAACAATCCCCCCCTTCTGTTAACAAGAGGAGATGTACCAAGCCCGAATTGGATGTTATCCTTGATACTCACCCCACCCTAGAGCACTGACCAGTGCTCCCTGGCCACACCCACCACACACCTCTTGGTATTGACTGAAAATGCAGAAATTCCACCAAGCGACAGAGGCATAGCTCAAAGATAAAAACCATCAGAGGAAAAAAAAAACTACCCCAACCAATGCCTTAAAATAAATGCAGAAATTCAAGAAACAAGAATAAGGAAGACAACAGACATTCCCAAAGGAACACAACATTTCAATATTACAATGTGAAGATGAAGAGTATGATAAAATTTTGGAAATGGAATTCAAGAAATTAGTCATAGGATTACTCAAAAGCAATCAGAAGCAAATCCAGGAACTAAAGAAATCTATACATGACATGAATGAAAATTTTTCCTATTAATCTGAGATTTTAAAAGTAAATCAAAATGAAGTATTATAAATGAAGAATTCAATAAATCAAATAAAAAATGCAGTGGAAAGACTTAACAACACACTTGATAGGGCAGAAGAAAGAATATCCAAGTTAGAAGAATAATCTTTGGAAATCTTTCAGTCACACCAAAAAAAAAAAAAAAAGACAAGGAAGCAGAAGACGAAGAAGACAAAGACGATGAAGAAGATAAAGACAAAGACGAAGAAGAAGAAGAAATTGGAAAACTTAAAAACAGTGTTTGAGATTTATGGGATACTATCAATGATCCAACATATGGGTGTTAGGAGTTCATTCTACTGAATGAGGAAAAAGTGGAAACATTCCCCTAAAATTCTGAACTGACAGGGATGCCCATTCTCACCATTGCTATTCATTATAGTCTTGGAAGATCAAGCCAGAGGCATTAGGCAAGAAAAAAAAAAATCAAAGGGATACAAATTGGAAAGAAGGAAGTCGAACTACCCCTATTTGCAAATGACACGATTGTATATGTAGGCCATTCAAAAGACTCCACTAAAAGACTGTTGGAATTCATAGGAGAGGTTTGTAAGAGCCAGTGCTGTGGTACAACTGGTTAAAGTCCCTGCCTACAGCGCCAGCATCCTATATGGTCATCGGTTCGACTCCCAGCTGATCCATTTCCAATACAACTCCCCACTAATGCACCTGGGACAGCAGTGGAGGATGGCCCAAATGCTTGGGCCTCTGCACCTGTGAGAGAGACCCAGAAGAAGCTCCTGACTCCTGGCTTCAGATCCACTGAGCTATGGCCATTGCAGGCATTTGAAGAGTGAACAAGCACATGGAAGACCTCTCTCTTTCTCCCTATCTCTCTCTCTCTACATCTCTCTGTAACCATGTCTTTCAAATAAATAAAAATAAATCCTTTAAAAAAGAGAGAGATTGTTTGGTAAAGTGGCAGGATTTAAAATCAACACAAAAAAAATCAATGGCCTTTGTATATGCAGACAATGCCATGGTTGAGAAAGAACTTTTAAGCTCAATCCCATTCACAGTAGCTCCAAAAAGAATTAAATACCTTGGAATAAATTTAACCAAGGATGTCAAAGATCTCTATAATGAAAATTACAAAACACTACAGAAAGGAATAGAAGAAGACATTTAAAAAATCGAAAAATCTTCCATGTTCATGGATTGGAAGTATCAACATCATCAAAATGTCCATATTACTGGAACAATTTACAAATTCAATCTAATACCAATCAAAATACCAACAACATTCTTAGTATATCTAGAAGAAACTATGCAAAAATTCATGTAGAAACACAAGAGACCCTGAATAGCTAAAGCAATCTTATACAACAAAAACAAAGCCAGAGACATCACAACCTGATTTCAAGACATACATCAGAATAGTTACTTATAATCAAAACAGTCTGGTACTGGTACAAAAACAGGCATGTAGATAAATGGAATGGAATAGAAACTACAGAAATCAATTCACGTATCTATAACCAATATATCTTTGACAAAGGAGCTAAAATAATCCCTGAAGCAAGGATAGTCTCTTTAACAAATGGTACTAGAAAACTGGATGTCCACATGCATAAGTATGTAACTGGACTCTTACCTTACACCTTTCACAAAAATCAATGCAAAATGAATCAAAGATCTAAATCTACGACCTAATAACATCAAATCAATAGAGAATATTGGGGGAACTCTGCAAGAAATTGGCATAGGCAAAAACTTCTTTAAAAGACTCCAGAAGTACAGGCAACCAAAGTCAAAATTGACAAATGGGATTATATCAAGCTGAGAAAGCTTCTGCACTGCAGAAGAAACACTCAGCAAAGTAAAGAGGCAGCCAACAGTATGAGAGAAAATATTTGCAAACTATACAATTGATAAAGGGTTAATATCCAGAATCTATAAAGAACTCAGAAAGTGTTATCTGTATCCCATGTTCATTGTAGCACACCCACAATAGCTAAGATATGGAATCAACCCGTATGTCTGTCAGCTGTTGACTGGATAAAGAAATTATGGTACATATACACTATGGCATACCACTCAACTATAAAAAAAAAAAAATGCTCTTTTGCAACAGAATGGATGCAACTGGAAACTAATATACTTAGTGAAATAAGCCTGTCCCAGTAAGACAGATATCATATGTTTTCCCTGATCCGAGGTAACTAATGGTATATCTAAAATGCAATGTATTGGAGTGAAATGAACGTTTGGAGATTCAATGATTGTTTACAGCCCTTGTCTCTTCCATAGAGGAACAGTGTTTTTTTTTTCTTCATACTATTTGTTGAACTCTTTTATTTGATGTAGGGTTAACTTTATGATCATTAAGTAAACTGAAAATAAATCTTTGCAAAAATTAAGAGTCAGAATGGGAGAGGGAAGAAGAAGAAGGTTCGAAGCATGGGTGGGAGGAAAGGTAGGACAGGAAGTATCACTATGTTCCTAAATTTGTATATATGAAATACAAGAAATTTGTATGACTTAAATATAATTTAAGGGGCCAGTTCTGTGGCGTAGTGGGTTAAAGCTGCCAACTGCTGTGCCGGCATCCTATATGGCTTCCGGTTCGAAACCCAGGTGCTTCGCCTCTGATCCAGCTCTCTGCTATAGCTTGGGAAAGCAGTAAAAGATAGCCAAAGTCCTTGGGCCCCTGCACCCATGTGGAAGACCTGGAAGAATCTGCTGGCTCCTGACTTCTGATTGGCGCAGCTCCAGCCATTGCAGCCATCTAGAGAGTGAACCAGCGGATGGAAGATTTCTCTCTTTCTCTGCCTCTCCTCTCTCTGCATAACTGTAACTTTCAAGTAAAATAAATAAATCTTTAAAATATATATAATTTAATAATAAGTGTGCAAATAAAATAAAGTGATACTACAAAAAATTGGGGAGGAAGTTTATTTATTTATTTGACAAGCATAAAGACAAAGAGAGAGAAAGAAACAGAAAAAGAGCTCTCAATCACTGATTTACTCCCTAAATGGTTGCAATAGGTTAGGCTGCATGAAAGTTGGGATCCGAGAACTCAATTCAGGTCTCCCACATGGGTGGCAGGAATCCAAGCACACATTAGCAGGAAGATATAATTGGGAGCTGAGCTAAGACTTGAACCCAGGTACTCTGCTATGGGATGTGGGCATCCCAATTGGCAGATTAACCACGAGGCCAAATTCCCACACCTACAAGTGGTGATTTAAAGGGTCTAGACAGTGGATCAGGAATCCTACTCCACTACTGGATCTTTCTTAACTGCACCTTCCTCTTCTGAAAAGGAGGCCCAGTTAAGGAATCACAGGACAGTTGGGATAGTCAACCAAGTTCATGTTTGTAAAGCAGCCACACAAAATAAGCATTCCATGAGTGGCAGGTTTTATGAGAGCTACTGAACATAATGTAAAAATCTTAATTTATAAGCTTCTCAGCATTGTAAATTGTGATGAGAGACTTCCACTAATGCAAAGTACTGACCAGAAACAGAGTTGCCCATCTACAGAAACCATAGACAGCCTTGGTTGTCCTAGATTACACTTGAACTGCCACTCAAGGAGATTCATACCTTGGACTTTGGCCAAATGGTTTAAAAATATTAACTAGGGTAATACCTTTAAAATTAAAAGGTCATTTTAAAAAGTTTAAACCTAAAGCAAAAACAGAGTCATGAGACTCTGCTGTGAATGTGTATGTGTGTGTTGGGGGGAGGGGTGTTTAAATAGAGTCATGGAATGTAATTCCATTTGGGAGCAAGAATAGGAGGCTAAAATTATCCTATCTTCATCTAAACCTGGCTCTTTACTCTGGAAACAGAGTTCAGGAACTCTACTTACACAAATAATGGGTCTATCCTTGTAATTCAAATAATTGCTTTAATATTTCCAGCATAGATCAAGTGTGAAAGCTCTGTATGAAAGATGTAGAAATTTCCCAAGAGGAAACCATCTACAAATCACATGAAAATCCTTACCCATCCTCACTTTCTTCATCACATATAAAGGGAAAAGATGCAACCACAATCAGTAAACTGTAAAAGGCTAAATGTAAGGGCTTACTGTCATAAAGTGTTGTAAAATTTAGAATGATATCACACACACACACATGCTTGCACATGCATGCACACACACACACACGAGCAACAACTAAATGTGCAAACCACAGGAGTGGGAGGGGGAGGCTTATTCTTCTCAGCTTATTGACAGAAAAGCAAATTTTCTTCCTTAAAATAAGCTTAGTTTGAGATAGAATTGAAACAATTTGGCCAATACAAATATCCACTAGTAACTAGAAGTGAATTATAAACAATACCTACTCAGGGTTATAAGCATTAATGGGGTTAAGTGGAATTTCACACTTGAGGAATTTCATATGCTCAGTCTTGACCCAACTTCAGAAAATATGTGGCTTTACTGTAAAATGCCCGAGAGACTCCAGAGGCATGCTGTTAGTTTGTGGGCAACAAGCAGCAGAATTTAAATCAGAATGGAAAATTAAACACATGGCACTCTCCTCTGGCATTCTGTTTCTCTCTGAGTGGGAAAGAATCTTATACACTCCTCCTTCTTTTGTACCCTAACTAATTATTCTGCAGGCTGATTTAACCTCAGAGTACATCTGTTGACCCCTACTTCCTCTACATCCCACTGCCTCAATTCCCCAACACCTGGGCATGTTGCCTTACTCATTCCTTCAGACTCAGGTCATAGAGATTCCCCAACCTATAATCTCTTCCCAAATGAATACCTTATCTCCTACTGTCAGATCTCGCCTCCTAAAACAGGTACCCAAAAGAACCACAGGCCCACCAAACACTCCAGGAAAATCACAGTGGGAAATTTCATCTAGTGCATCTCCTTCTGGGAGCATCACTTTAACAAATAAAAGGCCCTGAGAAGTCCAGCAGAGTAGATACCTGCTTAATAATACTTATCCCACTTCTTCAAATTGAGAAACTATAGCTAATAGCCCCTATAAGGTAGATAACAATATTATTGACATTTTTCAGACAAAGCAATCCAGGGTTAGCTAACTCCTGAAGATCACAGAGCTAATGACTGGCAGATCCAAGATTCAACCAGCCAGACTGACTCCGAGGCTGAACATTATTTAATATCCTCCAGAACTACAAATGGAGAAACACTCTCTTGAATCTCAAATTCTGTATTAGCTCAGACTTCTGATCAAATATTTTCTCCAAGTCTTCCTAAATATCATTTATAGTCTGCAATTTAGAGAGCTTTGCTATGCAAAGTGAGGCCCAAAAATCAGCAGCCCTGGAGGTCATTTAACAGCTTGCAAGAATGCAGATTCCCAGGCTCCACCTCAGCCCCTCTGAGTGCAGTTCTGCTTGTGGGCCTTGCAGAATCCACAGGTTGCGAATGAGTCCCCTTAAAGCACTCAAGACCCAGCCTCACCTCCCACCATCAGCCTCTTCTCTTACCACTGTCCCACACCTCCTGAACTTGTCAGCCTGACATTAAATTAGGGCAGAATCAACCAGTAAACCGCATCCCTCTGACATGCCCCAGCCCCATCTGTATTCTTTTCCCCCTCAAATCCCTCCCTGGAAATTATGGAATTCCCTTGCATGTGCCCAATGTGTGCCCTAGTCTGCTATCTACTGATTCCTCCTCCCTCATTCTATAGCCATCTCTGCTTTCTGCCAGCGCCAAAGTTGGTAGCAGTCTACCTACCACTAGTGGGGGTGATGCTGCACCCAAGGCCTTAGATGCTGGGCCCGTGATGTAGCTCCAAGGCCTTGGAACCTGAGAACTGGTGATATTCCAGCCTCAGTCCATCTGAGGCTAAAGTCCTGAGCGCCAGGGTCACTGTGGGCCATGGATCATGTTCAGATTCTGCCTTCCACCTTGAGGCTTGCTTGCTGGTCTTGGGGAGACCTGATGAAGTGACATTTAACCTGAGGCTTACAGAAAGAAAAAGAAGCTAGATGGAGGTCTAGGGATGCTTTGAGTGAAAGACAGGTGTATGAGGAAGAGACGTTCAAAGATGAAGAAAAGGAGATGCAAAGTCTGGGGGAGGGAGAGATCAGTGCAGGCTAGGAGAAGAAAGAGTGAGGACAGCAGGGGGAGAGTAGGGGATGTTAGGGCAGGACTGGTAAGAGGTGGCAGCTCCCATGGGCTCCCTCTGCTAAGGTCCTGCGTGAAGCTCTGTGGTATCTCAAGAGCACTGGGAAGCCACAAATGTTTTACATGGGAGAGTGACAGAACCTGGCTGGTGCTTTTCAAAGAGGGAATTGAAGAAAGATTAGAAGTAAATTTGTAACAGACTTGGAAGGGCCTGGTGGTACATTTTATGTGTCAACCTAGCAGAACCAGGGTGAGCCCGGATATGTGATTAAGCTTTGCTTCTGTGTCTGTGAGGGTTTCTGGAAGAGGTGAGCATGTGAGTTGGTGGACTGAGTCCAGCAGTTGGTAGCAGTCTACCTACTAGTGGGTACCATTCCCACGCAGGGAGCACTGATGCATCTGTGGAGGGCCAGAGGGAAAGAAGGAAAAACAAGAGCATTTCCCAGATATTTCAGGCATTTAGGAATAAGTTCTTTTCCTCCATTAAACTCTTTGCAACAGTACTTCCAGGCAACTTTAGCTGTTAACTAACTCATTTGTCCCTCTGTAGTGACACAAGCAGGCAGGATTTTATTAAAGTCAAGATCAGTAGGTATCAGTCAGAATGACCTCTTCACCCACTCCCACCAATCACTAAAAAAGTCTATATGGAGAATAGGGTATAAGTGTACCCACATATGCATGTATAACACACAAATATTTGTCAAGATAAATAACATTTTTCATTGTTTTAAAATATCCTACTTTTGCTTTGCAATGTGAATTCAGTGAACACTTGTATACAGAAATTTGGCATCTCTTTTTTATAATTCAGAGCAGCCAGATCACTTAAAGGCTCAAGGCCAACCACACTAGGGATTGGAGCAGGGACACAAAACAACAACAACAACAAAAGATCACCCAGACCTCATTTTAACTCCTAAATCCAGTCCCTCTAAGAGTTGCATTAGAGGCTTAACCCCCAGCCACCTTGTGATAAGATGCAGATGCACCAATAAACATCCAACAGCAGCCTCAGCCGAGGACGCGTGAGGGCAGTCGGAGGGTGACAAAATCCATTCATCAGAAACAGAAATTCTGATGAGTGAATTGTCCCGTTGGTCAGATTGAAGTGTGCCTTCCTCTTCCTGAGGACACGTTCTGCTGAATGCTTGCTTTCTGGACTTCTTGCCTAAACTCAGCATCACAGATGTTCTTCAAAGTCTTGAGAGAGTATCTGCTGCTTGCTTATGAATAGCCATATTCTGCTATGGCTTCCTGATATTAACTCATGGTGCTCACAGCTAAGGTTCTGACGCATCATGTGTCACATACTGCATCAATTACTTTCCCCTTACCATGTCTGGAGGGTGCAACTAGTCTCAGGACACGATCCTGAGTGATCTAAGTTATCTATCCTCAATTTTATCA
This sequence comes from Sylvilagus floridanus, assembly GCA_949820135.1. NCBI lineage: Eukaryota > Metazoa > Chordata > Mammalia > Lagomorpha > Leporidae > Sylvilagus > Sylvilagus floridanus. Next base: position 86,445,491 of record OX463225.1, on the reverse strand, counting down.
TCTATAAAATGGATCATTTCAGTGTAACAGCATTAATTCAAATTGAATTGTGAGATGTTTTCCCAAAAATATAGTTTTGACATGGCTCAAAATTCAATCTCCTAAACTAGATTTTTTTAAAAAAATTGACAAGTATATACCCTTTAGGGACTAACTTAATGAATAGTTAAGCATGGTTGGTTGCTAATAAGCAGAGCCTAAGTAGCAATTATTTGAGCATAAATAGGTATTTCAAACTTAAAAGCAATCTCTTATTGTAAGTAGGTTAAACATTCCCCTTGGAACTTGATATAGGTAATCACTTTGCTTATTTTGCAAATAATGCTCTTCCAACTGGGCTAACCAATATTAGTGTAATTTATGTGTACACATCTATAGGGTTTCATGTGCACTTTCCCATTCATAGATAGTGTGTGATCTGAGGCAAGACCCATAGGAATAAAGGGGTGGGGTTGGCACTAGTTGCCACTAGAAACTCTACTCCTAAAACATTTCCTACACGCTGGCAAAACCTGAGCCTCAGCCCACTTTCTTCTGTAGGCAAATAAGTTTACCTCTTTATAATGAAATTCTCTTGAAAACAATTTTCCATTACCTGGTAAAAAAGAGAATCTATTTAAACCACAAAGCATACATCCCTTTACTTGACCATATGTTAGTTTTCAAAGGCTATTCCTAAATACACTCATTCATAAACCCCTGCTTCCAATTTTTATAATTGTCTTCATGGGACCACTGAAGTCATCTGGCTGGTGAAGCTGGATCATCTTTCTTCTGAGACAAATTTCATTCTCATTTCTCTGAAAGCTCCTAAAATTCCCTCTAGTTTATAAGTAGAGGAGTTTCTGAACTAAAAGTCCTTTTATAGCAAGTGCTCTCCATTCTAATATTTGGACAATGGGATTGCCCATTATTTCCACACATATGTTCTAAGAAGCTTTCTCTAGGATGCCTACTTACTTCCTATTGTGTTTGATGTTTGATTCTTTGCATCTTCTGATCTATATAACCTACCAGTAGCCAGGACTGTCACCTTCAGACCTACATTGTGCTAGAGAACAGGTTTCGCTCATCGCAGAGCACTCTGTCATGAGGATGCCTTCCCGACTTAAATCAGTTGGGCTGCAGTCGAGCTGACTTTGTTCAAAGGTGTTTCCCTGACTTGTGGTGGTATTGTATGTACAGCTTTAGGTAAGTGAGTGATAAATAGATGAATAATCCACAGTTATTATTACATTCAATTAAGAATTAAGTTGGGGCCCGCACCATGGCTCACTGGCTTGGTCCTCCACCTGAGGGACCGGCATCCCATATGGGTGCCAGGTTCTGGTTCCGGTTGCTTCTCTTCCAGTCCAGCTCTCTGCTGTGGCCCAGGAGGGCAGTGGAGGATGTCCCAAGTGCTTGGGCCCTGCACCCGCATGGGAGACCAGGAGGAGGCACCTGGCTCCTGGCTTCGGTCTGTGGGGCGCCAGCCGTGGCGGCCATTTGGGGGTGAACCAACAAAGGAAGACCTTTCTGTCTGTCTCTCTCTCTCACTGTCTGACTCTGTCAAATAAAAAAAAAAGAATTAAATTGACCATTTTGTCAGAAAATAACATCTGCCCATTGATATAATTATCCATATATATAATAATAAAACAATCAATTGCCATGATTTAGGAGTGCTTATGGTCTACCAGGAACTATGTATGCTAAATGGTTTTCCTGCACCTCTAATTTGATCCTCAACACCACCAAACAGAATAATTATTATCACCATTTTCAGGTAAGGAAACTGAGATGCAAAGAAAGGAAGAAAGTTGCCCAAAATCTAAGTGATAAAATTAACACTATATCTGTCTGACTCTGTCACATATGCCCTTAATGAACCTGAATAATATCTCCCTGGGCCTTTGCAAATTTATTTGTTAATCATCAATAAATTTATTTTAGGTGCTGACCTTGTAGCACAAGTTAAGCTACTGTTTGTGACACTGGCAAGTCATGTTAGAGCACTGGTTCAAGTCCCAACTGCTCCACTTCCAGTTCTGCTCCCTGCCAATGAGCCTAGAAAGGCAGTGGAAGGTGGTCCAAATGCTTCAGCTCCTGCCACTCATGTGGGATAACAGGATGGAGTTTCTGGCTGCTGGGTTTGGCCTGACCCATCCCGACCACTGTGGCCATTTAGGGAATAAATCAGAGGAAGGATGATCTCTCTCTCCCTCCCTGTCATCCTGCAAATCAATCAATAAATAAAACTTTATTTTAAAAAAAAAAGCATTATAGGGGGCCAATGCTGTGGCGTAGAGGTTAAAACCCTGGCCTGAAGTACCAGCATCACATATGGGTGCCAGTTCTGATCCAGCTCTCTGCTATGACCTGGAAAAACAGTAGAAGATGGCCCAAGTCCTTGGGACCCTGCATCCACATGAGAGACCCGGAAGAAGCTTCTGACCGCTGGCTTCAGATCGGCGCAGCTCTAGCCCTTGCAGCTATCTGAGGAGTGAACCAGCGGATGGAAGACCTTTCTCACTGTCTCTACCTCTCTCTGTAACTCTGTCTTTCAAATTAATAATATAAATCTTTAAAAAAAAATTGTATTTTACCTTCTACTAAGTGCTATTGCACTAGTTTCTCAACAGGTCGTAGCTCTTCACTCTGTAGCCTGTTACCCATCCAGCCATCAGAACAGTGTTTCCAAAGGAGTGATAACAAAACCACTTGCATCAGAATCACCCAGTTACTTGTTAAAAATACAGCTCCCAGAGCCACACTGGACACAGTGATTCAGGATCGTAAGCATGCTAGTGTAGTTTTAGGCACACTAAAACATGACAACCGCTATGACAGTACAACCTCTGTTCACAACCTTCAGATGGTTTCCCCAAAACAGTGAGATACTGTTTGTCATAAACTGAATACAGTTTCCCCACTACCTCCAAAGATGTCCATGTCTTAACCTCTGAAACTTGAAAATGTGTTCCCTTACCTGGCACAAGGGACTTTGTGGGTATGATTAAATTAAGGATTTTGAGATGAGATGGTTTTGAATTATCCAGGTGGACCTAATGTAACTACAAGGCCATTACAAGAGAGAAACAGGAAGGCTAGAGTCAAAGAAGGTGATGACACAGCAGAAGCAGGTACTCGGATGGCAGGCCACAAGCCAGGGCACAGGTAGCCTCCTCATATTGAGAGGCAGGAAAATCAGTTCTGTAGAATATGCAGAAGGAGCACAAGCATGCCTCCGCATTGTAAGCTTCTTAACTTCAGAATGGCAGAGAAGGCACATGCTGCTCTAAGCCACTGAATGTGTGACAATTTGTTACATCAGAAGCTCATTCACCATTCAAAGTCTGAGATAGTCCCTGCATGAGCTAGCCCCATCCCTTTCTGCACTCCACCTTGAACTTCATGCATTAGTAATGTTGAACCACATTCAGTTCCCCAAATATGTCAAGTTCTTTAACTCCACACACAGACATTCTTGTCCACCAAGCATGTCAGCTTTAGGATATGAACCTTTCCTGAAACAAATCCCCAGAAGACATTTGTGATACCAAGCAATGAAGCCAACCATTCCACTCTCTATGGTGTACCTTGAAAATGTATGTACTATTGTTCTCATCCCATCCTGCTGTATACATCTGACAACTACAACCCATTTGTCTTTATATCCCCAGGCCTGGCCACAATGCTGAGCCTGAAGAAGTGCTCAATAAAAGTTAGTTAAATTGAACTAAACCCAGAGCAGTTGCCTACAAAGCTATAGCTATGTTTCCAAAATGCTTCCTTTAAATACAGCACTTCAGAAAGTCTTATTTTATAACTTCCCTCAGATCCTACATCATTTCTGTTCTCCTACATATCCTCAAGGGTAACAAATTCCCATTTTTGGGCCAGCGCCGTGGCTCAACAGGCTAATCCTCCACCTTGCAGCGCCGGCACACCGGGTTCTAGTCCCGGTCGGGGCGCCGGATTCTGTCCCGGTTGCCTCTCTTCCAGGCCAGCCCTCTGCTGTGGCCCAGGAGTGCAGTGGAGGATGGCCCAAGTGCTTGGGCCCTGCACCCCATGGGAGACCAGGGAAAAGCACCTAGCACCTGGCTCCTGCCATCGGATGAGCGTGGTGCGCCGGCCGCAGCGCGCCATCCGCGGCAGCCATTGGAGGGTGAACCAACGGCAAAGGAAGACCTTTCTCTCTGTCTCTCTCTCTCACTGTCCGCTCTGCCTATCAAAAAAAAAAAAATCCCATTTTTGAAAACATATGAATTAGAGGAGAAGAGGATAAATACTATACAATAAATACTATACAAAGAGATTTGCCAAGCAAAGGGCGATAATCAAGACATAAAGTACTGTTTTAGATCAAAATGAACCAAAACTATCTAATAACTATGGCTCATAAAGAACTCTGATAACACTGTGGGCACACAAGTTCTGGCATTTTAGTTTTTTAATGCCTTCAAAAGCTTATCATTATTTTACTATTCCCCTAAAAAAGGAAAAACTGCAACTCTTATACATAATAAAATGAACAATATCAAAGACCTTAATGAAAAAAAGTAATTAATGAGAAAAACAGTAGGATAGAAAAACTGATTTGGGGCTGGCATTGTAGCTTAGAAGGCTAAGCCTTTGCCTGTAGTGCTGGCATCCCATATGGGTTCAAGTTTGAGTCCCCACTGCTCCACTTCCAACCCAGCTCCCTGCTAATGCGCCTGGGAAAGCAGTAGAAGATGGCCCAAGTGCTTGGGCCATGCATTCATGTGGGGATCAGGAAGGGGGTCCTGATTCCTGGCTTCAGTCTGTCTCAGCCCCGGCCATTACAGCCATTTGGAGAATGAACCAGATGATGGAAAATGGTTCTTTCTCTCTAGCCATTTGGGGAATGAACCAGATGATGGAAAATGGTTCTTTCTCTCTAGCCATTTGGAGAATGAACCAGCTGATGGAAAATGGTCCTCTCTCTCTCTCTCTCTCTCCCTCCCTCCCTCCCTCCCTCCCTCCTTCCCTCCCTCCTTCCCCTTCTCTCTCTATATTTCAGACTTTCAAATAAATAAATAAATCTTAAAAAAGAAAAGAAAAATAGATTTAAAGATTACTTGAAGAGCTGAGTATGTATGAAAAATTTAATAAAAGAAATAAGTAATAGACCAGCAAGGCACTAAACCACAGCCTTTGGAATTACCTTATCTGCTGAACAGAAATATTTTCCATCAAAACTGGCTACGAATTTGAGTTATCAACATAAAACTTCACAGAGTCCAAATTCTTAATTAATAGAACAGGAGAAAACAATAAAGTCACCCAAAAAGTAAACCCTGAAGGACAAATCATTATCATCATAGTCTAATTTATACATTTTTGGATAATTTTTCAACAACATATATATATATATATATATATACACATACACACACATATATATATGAGAAGCAAAGGTGGCATTTGAACTACTAAAAAATTTAAAAAACATACACACTGGAGAAATTTAGAGATTCACATGGACCTGGACCTTAAAAAAAGAAAAGCACAAATAGACATCAATAAACCGTAAGCATTATTTTCTACACATTAAGACATGTTTGGGGACAGGTGTTTAGCCCAGTGGGTAAGGTACTGGTTAAGATGCCTGTGCTTCCTATCAGAGTGCCTCGATTTGAAACCTGGTTCCAGCTCCCGACCCTAGCTTCTTGCTTCTGTAGCTTCAGGGAGGCAACACTGATGGCTCGAATACCTGTGTTCCTTCCACACATAGAGGAGACCTGGACTGAGTTCAGCTCCTGGTTTTGGTCCAGCCCAGCCCTAGCCATTATGGCCTTTTGGAGAAGGAATCAGCAAATGGGAGCACTCTCTCTCTAATAAGTACAGAAATAAATAAACTTTTTGAAACAAATTTTTCTTCAAAGGAATTACTAATATTTTTCCATGAAAATCAATTGAAAGAAACTTATAAATTCATTTGTACATTTCCACTGCTGTGCCTTTTCTTCATTTCCTATTCCCATGCTGTGAGTCCAGAACTTTCTATTATCTTCAGTCTGGCTCCTCTGGGTCTGTCACCAGTGCCATACTCTGCCTTTCCTCTCCTGTTTCTCCCCACTGCTCCTGCATTGTCAAACCTTTCACTGCCCACACGTGCCATGGCCTCTCTTTACCTGGGAGTGAGTTAGTGTGAGGGTGTGCATGAGCACTGTCTGACAACACAACACCCTAGAAATGCCAACTGACCATTAGAGGAGTGATCATGTAGATTGCAACACTGACTCGAAGAAGTTCCATGGAGATGCAGATGGACCAGAGAAACACAAGAAGTGATCAAAATGCTGGGAAGCAGGGGAATCCTGCACTGTAAAATTTCAGATATATAGGGTGTGAATAGTCAAAAGGCTCTGATCAGCACAAAGAGATACAAGGTAGGAGAAAGGTGAACTACACTGACTTTGTACTCCACATACTATGTCGTAATGTGACCCGTCTCTGCAGTCCCTAATTAGGAAAAAATAATCTTCTATTTGGTTGCCTTTTCAGTAACCACTAACTCACAGTGATAGCCTTCTGACAGTATTCATTAATAACTTCTGAAAACATGACTATGGACAATTTCATTGCCCTCTTGTGAGTTCATTCAAATTGGATTCATTAAGTATGAGCTCCGCAAAAAAAGAATGTTAACTATGCTTACAATTAACTATGTAAATAAAGTACATTAATAATTTATTAAGGACTATTAAGATCTGCCTGAACAGCAGAAATTATACTTTGTTTAGCTAGGAATATTGCCTATTTGTACATTCATATTTGTGGTCTCCTTCATCTGCATTATAATCTAGTTATACAATCTTTTTAAAAAAGATTTTATTTATTTACTTGAAACTTATAGGGAAAGAGAGGGAGAGATGGAGAGTGAAAGATCTTCCATCAGTTGATTCACTCCCCACGTGGCCCCGACAGCCATGGCTGAGCCAGCTCGAAGTCAGGAGCTAGGAGCTTCTTCGGGGTCTCTCATATGGGTAGCAGAGGCCTGAACACATGGGCCATCTTTCTGCTGCTTTTCCCAGACCATTAGCAGGGAGCTGGATTGGAACTGGAGCAGCTGGGACACAAACCAGCATGCATAAGGGATGCTGGCCTCACAGGCAGCAGAGATGCTCTTTCTGCCACAATGTTGGGCCCCTAGTTATATAGTCTTAAGGATAAGGTTTCTTAACCACTTTTGTATTGCCATGATGGCTGGCACCTAGTAGGAACAGGCAACAGTTGACAGTTGAAGGAACATTAAGTAAACAAAAATTAAATAGGAAATTCTAGGAGAGTCATGGCTGTGCATATTTTATGATTTTTGGAGTATGTCATTGATAGGAACATAGCACAGTTGCTCAAGAGCAGAGACAACAGAAGAAGTAACAAAGTTGGTTCGGGAGAAGAATGAAGTCAGTGTAAGTCAAAGGAGTAACAGTACACAGTAAACACATGTCATGGTGGTGCCACATGAGAGATCCAACAAAAGCAAAAATCACAAACGTAGCTACCAAAGAAAGCAAGCAAATTCTCTAATCAAAGTCCAGATACAGAGAAGGAAAATAGAACGTATGATTTCACAAACACTTACTAAGTGCATACTCTATATGAAGAAAAGAATCAGTATGATTAAGCACTTGTCCTAAAAATTAGTTGGGTTGTTTCTCATCTGATAGCTCATTTAAAGATAACTGAGCCCAGTCTCTGGACTGAAGAAATGAACTGTCAGTAGAGGAGATAGACTCAATCATAGGTACAAGGTAGAAAGAACTAAATAGTGAACATTCACCTTTTTCACATAAAGATTATTTAGAACTAAAGACAATTGAGAAGTATATACAAGAAAAGACGTCTGTCCTCCCTCATTTGCTTAAAGCAAAACAAATTTACAGCGGCAAAGGCGCCCTTCTCCTCTCTCCCAGGAAGGACAGAAGTTGTTCACTGATGACAATTTAACCACTCACCAACCTGGAGATGGCAATAGAGAAATCTTTATGACAACCTTGACTAACTAACCTTTATCTGACATTCATTGGCCTTCCCCTAATTTACCCCTACAAAGTCCTTCTGATGCGGGCTAAGTAGGGAGTTAGTGAGGGACAAGCAGCTAAGAGACTTCCAGCAGTGTCTGTGCCTTAACCAAGCACCACTAAAAACTCCCCCTACTTCCATGACAATTCAACATACCCATTTCCCATGATGCTCCTGAGCTTCTTCCATCATTCAGATGATGCCATAATGAACACCTGTATACTGAGTTCCATGTGGAGACACTATAAAACATTTCTCAAGATCCCCACTCACACTGACCCCATCCAATTTAATCAGAGCACTGAACCCTGTATATTCAGAGGACCACCCCCCATATGATAAAAAGGGTGGCCAAAGAGTGAGGGTGATTCTCCCCATGAGGTTGTGCACATTCAATTCTGAGTGTGTATCATCTCTTTAATCTCTAAATAAACCATTCTCCCTTTCTTGCACTTTATCTGTGTCCCTACTTTGAATTCATCCCTCCTGCCAAGACAAGAACTTTGGGATAAATCCAGCTGGGGGGCACGATACCCAGACAACACTTTCCCTTTGTCTTTCACTTTTCTGAAATCTTATTCTTTGTAGAAGATGCTATATAAGCCTCAATTCAAAGTCGCCTCTTTGAGATGCAGTCACTCCTTGGATATCTCTCCTATATATACGAAATACACATGTCTCACTTTTGCTTGGTTTCTCACCTGTTAACCTCTTTTTTTTTTTTTAAAGAAATCTCTCCCAGATAAGAACTATGAAGGACAGAGAGAACTTTCTTGTTCCTCCCCTAAGGAGTACAGAGAAATAGACTTCAATTCCTATACTAGAGGCTAAAAAAGACTCATGGAGGAGCATTCATGTTAGCAGTGGAAGATGGAGCACACACCTGCCAAAACAGAGCTGACATGGGGCATTCAGGCCAGCAGTCCCCAGGGCTGCAGCAGAGGGGGACCAGGCCCCCTACTGTGCTCAGAGCCCAGTCTGAAAGAATCCACACTGGAATTTTGGTGGTTTCCATAAACGGCAGGCTAGGAATAGTCCATAAATGGTTATTGTTTCGTTTTCAGACTATTTGTGAAAACGGAAACTGCTCTGAACATGTACACTAAATCCCAGCACATGGGAATGATAAAAATGGGGTGGCTCTGAAAGAACCAGAGCAATATGGGCACAGGCGTCTCCCCCACTGGCTTATAATCTGGTTACATAATCTCCACCTTCTGCTATCTTGGCTTGGGAAATATGGCATCAGAAACATCGTCCTTACTGACCTAGGTAGAAAGCGTCTGTTTTTAAAAAATATCAGCTTGGAAGTTTTTTCATAGCTTTGTTTCTACCTCCATAACAGCTTTTAACAAAGTAAAGCAAGATGTATCATCTCAAATTTTGTTTGTCAGTTCTATGAGCTCTCCTGAAAATGTGCCAGAGGTTGTCAATCACTTTGGAAGTGAAAAGTTCAACGAGAGAGTGATTGCTGGGGGGTTCTTCCCTTTTTTTCCGTTTCTTTTTTTCCCCTCCTTCTTTTTTAACTCATTGGGATACTCTAAAATCATTCTTCTCTTTCACAGACATCCCTGTTAAAGATAAAGCACTGACTTTGTCAAGTTCACATGAAACAGGAATTCGCAAAAGTGAACTCTTCCAATTGATGTAAAGGATCCTGATGGAAAAACTAACAAGACTTTGAGGGCTGCATCTTGACTCTCCTGTCTGGCCACAGGGGCAGAAGCTCTGCACTCCGTGGCTACACCAGCTGGGGGATTGGGAGAGGAGGCCAAGTGGGAGGGGTTCAAGAGCAGGAGTAGATTTTTTTTTTTTTTTAAGTTTAAGACAGGATAAAAGAGCAATTTAAAAATCATTACTTTTTAACAAGGAACACGGTTATTATTCTGAACCCCAAATCAGAGATGCAATAGTCAAAAAGACAAAAGAATAGCAGAGTAAATTGTTGAAACAAATCTCTTTGTAGTCGATAGTAAAAGTCTCATTGCAATTCAAAAGATAAATGGCAATTAAGTAGTTTCTGTTAAGTGTTTATTGTTCACCTTTTATGTGGGTGGCCTTTTAAGTGATTTTCTTTTTAAAAGGAAAGAGAAAGTTTTGTCTCTTCAGTGTCTGAAGGAAACATGATGCCAATGCTTGCAACCATCAATTTTAAAATAATAATCGTCTTGATTTTCTAAGCCGATAAACCAACTACTATACCCTACTTCCTTTTCAGGCTCTTGTTTGCTCGGCTTATCACAGTTAACTATTGCACTGTGACTCTGCATGAAGACGGTAATGTAATTAAATCCTATTAACACATCAGGAATAAAGCCCTTTAATGGGCACAGAGGCTTTGAGAGGCAGCTCGTTCCTGAGCAGATTTAATATCCTTAAATTAAGCAAGTGTGAATGGGAAGATGAATCTTATTAAAAACTTAAATCTGATTATATTTGAAAATTATTGGTTCCTTAATGTAATAAATTATCCAATACAGACTAGAACAAATAATATGTCCTAGCTTCACATAACTCCACTCTATAACAAGTGACAAAAGAAATTATGTGTGACTGTGGGGCAAAAAGAAAGGTCTTTTTATAAAAGTCATTTTGCATAATGAAATACCTAAATCATTTTAATAAACATTTGGGGGGGAGTGCAAATGACACAGTTGGAGAGGGAATCATTTACCCTATTCAGAAAGGGAATGTGGAAGTAGTGATGCTAATGTTTTTTTTTTTTTTTAAATTGCCATTCTGGCCAATTTGTTGTCAATTCTGAAAAGAAAAGCTGCAGCTTATGTTGTCGGTAGCAAATTCCTTCTCCAGAAGGCTAATGCAAATGTAAGCCATCTGCCAGCCATTCTGCTGAGAAGGCTGGAGTCACAAACAATGGGCCCACAGTCTCTGCATACTAACGCACACCCTCCGCAGGCAAAGAAAGCTTGCATTTCCCCCCAAGGTGTCCTTCGAGCTGCCTCCTTTCCCATCCTCACCAGGACCACCAGGCACCCACTCGCTCTTTCCCAATCCAGCTGGCACCGGGCGAGCCTCCACATGATTAGTCTGATGATGTTCACAAAAGGAGAGGCCCCAGAGAAGCGTTTCTCTTCAAACTGACTGAAGCAGGACTGCAAGACCTGTTAAATTATTTAAACCACACAAATGCTTCACAGTGTGTGTGTTTTAACTTAATCCTATTTTAGCAAAAACAGGCGTCGCCTACTGTACTACAGCATTGGAACATTGCGTGGGTTTTATCCTTTTATGACTGGACCCTTTCAGAAGGCTCGGGAACAGTGTCCTCAGCTCCTGAGAAAGGCGCTGTATCACCAGCAGATGGATGTGCCGCACACACTGCACGGGGCCAGCAAGCGCTGCAGGCAGCCGGCATCTCCGAAACTCAGGTCTGCTGCAGAACACTTTCATTTGCTTCTCCAGCTCCATTCGAGGACATTCGAAGGCTCAGTTCTGTGGAAAGAGTGCCCAAAGGGCTCATTCAGCAACACGATGAAACATTTAAATAGTGTTTGGTGTTTGGTGACGGCGCAAGGGGATTGGCGACCTCCAGTGAAAAGTCGTTCCACGATTCTAGCTTAACTTCGCGCCCATCTGGCCCCAACTGCATTCCATCTCCCATCTCTTCTGGCTCTGATTCCCAGGCTCCCCCAGGCCGCCTGCTGGAGGTTCCTCAAGCTTGCCACACTGCATCTTGCCATCCTGTCTGGGTACAGCTACTTGCACTGGCTGGAGGGCCTGGCACAAATCCACTCTGCTCACCCATCATGGAGGCAGGACTCTGGGTATGCTCTGGAGCCTGACACCTGGGTTCCAATCCCAGCATCCTCATTACTGATGACATAGCTGTGGACAACTTGCCTCACTTCTTGGTCTCAACTAACTCAACTCTAAAATGAGCCTCCCAAGGTCAACGGAAGTAAAAAGTCCATGGAAGGCTTCTTCCAGGAAGACCAGGAGAGACCCAAGCCTGGGAGACACACGCCCAGTGACTTTTAATGAGCCTTGAGAAGCATTGCAGAGTGCACAGATCCTTATCGGACTTTAACTATGCTGTGACAATATTTCTCATTGCACAGGGAACATACCTTGTCTTGGCCCAAAAAAGTCAGCTTTAGGTTTCTCACAGGTTGGAGATACCTGTTTTTAGGGCATGATTGCTTACAAATATCTTCAGAGACTGGGCATGCTGAAAAGAAAGTTACTGGTAAATTTTAAGAAAGATGCTTCTGGGCATAGAAAAGGAATATGCAGATAAAGAACCAACAGCTGAGCCAGGGCTCTCCAGATGGCTAAGATGAAACAGATCCTCTGTGCACATCTCCCAAGTCAAATTTACCTGGTGGATAAGATTAACAGCTCCTCAAAAGGGTCTCAGTGGGTGCTTCTCCTGAATGCCTTGCAACTCTGTAGGAGCAATTAGTTTTGTTTTTTTTGTTTGTTTGTTTTGTTTGTTTTTTGACAGGCAGAGTGGACAGTGAGAGAGAGACAGAGAGAAAGGTCTTCCTTTGCCATTGGCTCACCTTCCAATGGCCAGCGCGGCTGGCGTGCTGTGGCCAGCGCACCGCACCTATCCGATGGTAGGAGCCAGGTGCTTCTCCTGGTCTCCCATGGGGTGCAGGGTCCAAGCACTTGAGCCATCCTCCACTGCACTCCTGGGCCACAGCAGAGAGCTGGCCTGGAAGAGGGGCAACCGGGACAGAATCCGGCGCCCCGACAGGGACTAGAACCCGGTGTGCTGGCGCCGCAAGGCGGAGGATTAGCCTAGTGAGCCTCGGCGCCGGCCAATTAGTAGGTTCTAATACTAGTACCTACACCAAATATTGACCAGGATAAGCCATCTGAGGCACTTAGCAAAGTGTCTATTATAACACGCACTCAACAAATGTTAGCTGTAGTTACCTCTATTGGGGAAGCTCAAGGATCTCCTTGGCCATCCCCCCCCCCACTCCACTCCTTACTATTAATTCTTCTATCACCAAGTGCTTCCAGACAAGTACTAGGGGGTTGAAAAAATTCATAGAAAGTACATATTATGAAACCTCTTCTTGGATTTCAAATTTTTGCACCAAAATAAACTTGCCTTTTAATTTTGTTTTTCCACAAACTTTTAAAAGTATGCTCATATGTGCTTTTGCTGCTGCACTCATCACATCTCTTAATTATGTGCTTACATCTGTCTTTTCTGATAGATTGTAAATTCCTTAACAACTCATATTTGAATCCACAAGGCTTACTACTATATGAGGTACACCATAATTACTTAATAAATATTGATGAAATAAATATGTGAGTTAATCAAGGAATAAATTTAGTAAGAGCTGGATGAAGCATCCAAGCCAAAACAGGGAGGAGATGATTGTATCCCACCATAAAGATGAGTCAGATGGCTGGAGCTGGCTAGAAAAGCAGTGGCAGGTGTTGAGGAGGTGGGGACACAGGAACTTTTAATATTTTGCTGCTGAGTGTATAAATTGCCTCAATAACTAGAGAAACTGTTCAGCAACGTCTCAAAAGCTAAAAATGAGGCTATATAAAAATTTATGGAAAGATGCTTTCTTTGATGCCAAGAAATGAAATCCATGACTACTTTTTTCTTAATAGACATTTTCCATGAACTCTTTGAAGGCCCTTCAGATATATACCCTATGACCAGCTAGCCCAGTACTCAATATATACCCTGTGGAAATGAATAGAAAGCAGCATTCGTGGTAATTTTATTCATAATGGCCTCAAATTTGCAACAATACAAATATCCATCAACAGAAGAATAGATGAAAAATCTTCATGGTACATTAAAAAAAGTCACCCTCAAATTAAACAAAAAAAAGGAGTTCTGATAGAAAACATTATGAATGAGAAAGAGAAGCCAGACATACATACAAGGTATGTATGATATGATTCCATCAGAATGAAGTTCAAGGATAAAGCTAATCTGTGGTGGCAAAAGTCAGAATAGTGGCACTTAAGGGAGACTGTTCTAGGGTGACAAAAATGTTATTTCTGGAACTGGATGATCCTTACACAGGTGTATACATTTGCAAAAATTCAGGAAACTTCATACTTCAAGTCTCTGCATTTTACTTTGTATAAGTTAGCCCTCAAAAAAAGAAAAAAAAAAAACCGTAGGAGCCAGCATTGTGGCACAGCAGTTTAACCTACTATCTGCAACATTTGCCTCCCATATGAGTGCCAGTTCAGGTCATGGCAGCTTCGTTTCTGATTCTGATCCCTGCTAACATGCCTGGGAAAGCAGTGGAAGATGGTCCAAGTCCTCGGGACCCTGCCACCCATGTGCGAGACTGATGGAATTTCAGACTACTAGCTTCAGCCTGGCCTGGCTTGGCATTGCAGCCATTTGGGGAGTGCACCGTTCAATAGAGGGTCTCTTACTCTTTCTGTAACTCTGCCTTTCAAATAAATAAATCTTTCCCCAAAAAACTAGTAAAATTGTTGGCAGGCATAAAATTAGTACAAACTTTTTGGGCTGTCATCTGGCAATATATGTCAAAATCATCCCAATCGACTCTAAAATCCCACTTCTAGGAAGCTATTTCCTCCCAAAGGTTATTAAGCACACTCACAAAAATATAAGCGCAGGGATATTTGTCAACTTAGAGTTTATAAAGTCAAAAATGGAAACTAATTCAAGCACCTCATGATGTGGGATGATGCAGAATGAAATAGCACAGACATTTCAAAAGAATGTTACTGATGTGGGAAGATAACTATAAACTAGTACTAAGTGACAAAAGTTGGCATGGTTGTATTTTGCTATCTTGTAGATATATATTCATAAATACATATGTGTATATGCATGTATGTATTTCACCAGGAAAAGCTATCCAACAACATGCAACAAAGTGTCATAGTGACTTTTCCCTGGATGGAATTTCAGATGATTTGGTTTATTTTGGTGTAGTCAATACCTTTTCCCACTTATTTTTACTCTGGTCAGTTATCGTTCGTGAAATTTAAACAAATATGTGGATGTGTGATAGCTGCATGCATACAACTGTGTGTGTGTAAGAGTGCATGTGCAGACAGCCATACAGAAAAAAGGACTTAATTTGACATAACACTGTGATAAAAGAAGTCTGTATGCCCTTTTTAAATAATAGGTTATCCTTCATAAGGTAAGAATACTATAGGCCAATCTCTATAAGACAAGGGTGAGTCCTACTTGACTGATACAAACAGGAGCTGTCTCTGATTGAAGCTATTTAACAAGATGTACTTGCCTGTAAAGACTGCCGTAGTTTGAATGTTTTCCCCTCAAAAAATCATATTGAAATTTAATGGCCTTTAAAACAGTGTTAAGAAGTGGGACATTAAAGTGGTAATGAGGCCATGAGGGCTCTAGGGTGATGCTGTGACAGAAGCAGGTTAGACACTGAGGGAGTAGATTCCTTATAAAAGATGATTTTGGCCCCTTCCTCCCTTCCATTCTCCCTCTCTTTGACCTTCCACTCTGATATGATGCAACAAGTAAGCCTTTGCCAAGTGAAGCCCCTTGATCTTGGGCCTCTCAGTCTCCAGAACCATGAGCCAGTAAATTTCTGTTCATCATAAATTACCTGTTGTTTTTCTTTTACAGTATCACAAATGGACTAAGAGCCAAACAGGAAATTCTCTATCAGGGCTTCCTTGTGTAACACAGCTAAGAAACTCATTACTTGCTATAAAATGAAAAGAAGAGTTTCCATTTGGGCACTTAAATTTTAACTGGATTTCCAGTTTTTATACACATATGAACATGGTTTTACACATATATGAAAGAGTTGGGGTGAGTTGGGGGATTGTATAGATTTTAGAAAGAAATGTTTTGGGACAAGGAGATGGTTGATGGATATGGAAATGGCACAATGGAGATGAAGATGAAAAGAAATACATAGGGACAGAGACAGAAGAAATAGAGATAGAGGTGTCATTTTCTAGTCATGGCCAGTGAGAAGAACAACTCATTTCTGTCATTCTCATTTGACATTCTCTGTTCTGCTTTATTTCTTCTTACCTTTTGACTATCTGTTGATTCTCAATGATTAGATGCAAAGTCACGAAGATTCCTTCTACAGTTTTTCTCAGTGTGTAATTGTTACAACTCAAAGACATGAAATTTATTGAGCCAGGTGCAACCCATTTATGTAACCTTGCAACATCCTATAATCCTGACACTGCAGATCACCCCTTCCACCCTGTTTCAGATCTAAGTGCTCTGATCAAAGCCATAGATTATATTATTACATGATTATGTTTTATTCAGAAAAAATATATAGGCTGAGGTTTATGGAGAACTTGAATGTTAAAGAACTATTTCCTTAAATGATTTTAGAATCAGTTGCTGTCCTGAAACTACATTATTCCAGAAAACTTTTCTGTTTCCTGCAAACATAATGCTCTGCGTAAACGCTGTATCAGAATATTCCTACTAATACATCATCCTGTCTCATCTTTAGGACTCCCTTCAAGTTCTACAAATTGTCCCAATAACATATTTTAGCCAGAGGATGCAGCTGAGAATCACACATGGTGTTAAGTTCTATCCCTCATTTCTTTCAGTCTGGAAGAACTACCAGTATTTCCTTGATGCCTGTGACCTCAACAGTTCTGAAGATTACAGGCCAGTTGTTTAGTAGTAGATCACTCAACATGGATATTTCTAGTGTTTCTCACAACACAGGTTATGCATCTTTGGCAAGGATGCCACAGAAGTGACATTGTGTGCTTAGTACATTCTATCAGATAGCATAAAATCTTGACTTGTCTCATTAATGATGTTCACATCCATCATTTGATTTAAACCTGAGCCTCAACCAGTGCCTTGAATGCAAAAGCTAGATACCATCAGTCCCAGCCTCCTAGCTTCGCTTACTTAGCTTAAAATTAACTCACTGTATGGAGGGGTAGTACAGCCAACCCTACAATGTTCTAATCACTGGACTCGTGAGGTCATTTGCTTGCTTAATAGATAACACCTGGAGGACCAGATTTGTTTTAAGAGGTTTTGTTTAGGGGTCTTCCAGGTCCACCTGGGACAATTCCAGACCCAGGGCAGAAAGTACTGAATTCCACTTGACCACCATAAAAACGCCCTGAAGAGTATGGCTTTGCTGACCAGTCAGGAACTGGGACATGAGTTGAACACGTAACCAGACCAAGTAACCACTGTGACTCAAAACCAACCCTGAGCACCTCTCTGAGGCCAACAAGTGACTGTCCCCATCCTTTATCCCCCCTACTCCTGACTCTCCCTTCCTTGTAGTCTCTTTAAAACCCCAAAGCACCCTCCTTCAGTTGACAACAGTTCTTGAGACATGAATCTCCTACCTCCTCATCTATTAATGTATTGAACTTTCTCTTTCCTTTACCCTCAAAGTTTGTCCTCATTTTGATTCAGAACTAGGGACAGGTACTAAGCTTTTGGGAACAGATTAAGGAGGTATCTGGTAGTCTTCACAAAAGTTACTCTTTCTCTGTGTATAGTTAATAAACTTAATAAACATTCTGTTGAAAGCTATTTTGAGACAACATAAGTATCCATTTCTTAATCAAATTATGAATTACTCATTTGCTTATTTATATGTATATGGAACAAAAGTTTCATATTTTATTCAATTTGAGTTATAATCTATTATAAAAATAAAAATAACTTATCTTGATGTTTAAACTGTCCTCACATTGGTCAGTGGGAGCCCCTGCAAGTTAGTGTCTGAATTTCTGACATGTTTCAATCATTCTTCCATTGTGTCTTCTCTTTCTGGCACAACAATCTCTTCTAGCTCATTTATTTTCTCAGCACTAATCGTAGAATCAGTCATTGATCCAAGGATCTCTGGTTTCTTTTATCATGTAATAGCATTCATAAACTGAGGTCTGGGTACTAGGTGTACTCAAGTGATATGAGAAGGCTGTTACTCCAAGTCCTTTCAGTAGACAGAGTTTAGGAATATGCAGATGCATGTTCATGTGTATATACATGTACATATATGTTCAACTACATTTATGCTAATATTATTTCTGTATCTATCTATAATCATGAGTTCACACTAACATCTTTAAGTTCAATCAAATACCATAGGGTATACATGTGTATCTTCTCCGAAAGTGAGAAATCTGGATCCCATTATCTCTAATTATTTATGATTTTTATTTATTAACCAATGTAGAACCATTCCACCACCTCTATCGCCATTATTTCTACTACACAAAACACTTCTCACCCAGCTCATATGCTGACACCTCAAACTAGGTGCCTCTCGGTGAACACACCTTCACTCTGTAGACTCTCACACCACATTCTAACCCCCAACCCAAACTTGTGACACCAACTCTGCTCTTCTTGACAAGGTCCAGTGCCAAACCCAGATCACCTGTCCAGATAGAAACCTTCCTGGTTCTCTATACCTTTTGGCTTTAAGACTGACATGTTTAGGAAAGGAGGGGAAAGAGAATGGAAGGAAAGAAAAAGGAAGGGGAGTCTCCACATGGGAGACTCTGAAGAGTCTCCTGGTTCCTGGCTTCAGATCCGCCCAAATCTGGCCATTGCAACCATTTGGAAAGTGAACTAGTGGATGGAAGACCTTTCTCTCTCTCTCTCTTTCTCCCTCTGTCTAAAACTACCTCTCAAAAAATATTTTTTAAAAAATTAATAGAAAGGAGAATTTTAAAAAATGATATTATTTAATCCAGGTTAAAAGGGAAATTTTGAAAATGAGGATGTAATCAACCATGTGAAATGTAGCAAAAATAGAAGATCTACACAATAGCCACTGGATGGTGGAACTATTAGCTCAGTGGAGACCTTGTCAGTTTCAGTAGCAGTATGAGGAGAAAAAGAGAACGGACCAAGAGGACATGTAGGATGACCTTAGTCTCTCTAACCCAAGACAAGAGGGAAGATAAAGATGAATGGAATTAGAAGAGGGAACAATGAAACCAGGGGATTTTAAGCCTGATGATTCTGTTTTCTCCCTGGAAACGTGACATTCATTGATCTGAATGGAGGAGGGATAAGATAGGAGTTGGGGAAGGATGGTCAAGATGACAAAAGCCAGCTATGGAGACTTGGTAGAAGGAGCTTTGTAAGAAACTGGGTTACACACATACTCTAAAGAGGACCTTTCCCTTTTTGTCATGTTCCCCTAAAGATAACTCTCTAAGCAATTTCTGCTAATTGAAATGTTACTGCTGAAGGGCCGGCGCCTTGGCTCACTAGGCTAATCCTCCGCCTGCAGCGCCAGCACACCGAGTTCTAGTCCTGGTCGGGGCACTGATTCTGTCTCGGTTGCCCCTTTTCCAGGCCGGCTCTCTGCTGTGGCCAGGGAGTACAGTGGAGGATGGCCCAAGTGCTTGGGCCCTGCACCCCATGGGAGACCAGGATAAGCACCTGGCTCCTGCCATCAGCGCGGTGCGCCAGCCGCAGCGCGCCGGCCGCAGCGGCCATTGGAGGGTGAACCAACGGCAAAGGAAGACCTTTCTCTCTCTCTCTCTCTCACTGTCCACTCTGCCTGTCAAAAAGAAAGAAAGAAAGAGAGAAAGAAAGAAAGAAAGAAAGAAAGAAAGAAAGAAAGAAAGAAAGAAAGAAAGTAAGTTACTGCTGAAGGCTCAATTCTCCGTATTCTATATCTTGGTCCTGAGATGAAAAGAAATGGAGGAAACAATTGAGTCACCACCACTTCATTGAAGAAGATTTTTTTAGTGGCCCTCTTGTGGCCAACTTGTAGTTTTAAGGAGCACCATGTGTAGACACAGCCACACTGAGCCTTGCTGGCATCTCTGATTACTCTCATTCCATTATCGAGATTTACACACTGACTTCCCTCAGTTGAATGCAGCCTCAGAGGCTGACTATACTAGGAATCTCTCCCACACTCTGCAGATCTCTGAGTTCTGCTTTCTCAGCTGTTTATCTTGCCCTCTACATCTGTGCAAGAAGAGACAGCTTCCAGACATCATGCCCCTGGAACAACAGAAAACGCTCTACTCCTTCAAGACCTCTTTTCTTTTGGCTAGATTTATACTCTGTGTCCATACAAATGAGAAACAATGCTACTGGTAGCCAGAAAAAATTCTCCTCAGCATTCCTTCTTCCCATCCCTGCCCTTGTATATGCAGAGACAGAGAGGATTTAGATATAAATATGAATGTGTGTGTGTGTACAGTAAACATACACACATAAGTGACGTGAGTGGTTTTCAAAAAATCCGTGGAAACTGTGTATTCTGGAAAAAAACTCTGTGGATTTCATATTTTTGCACCAAAATAAATTCAAACTTAAGCCAATTTTCCACAAACATTATGAAGTACATTCATAATGTATGTGCAGCCGGTCCCAAACTTAGAATAGATAGCTTGACTTACAATGTTTTGACTTCACTGTGGTGAGAAAGCCATACACATTCAGTAGAAAGTGCTCCTTTTAGACAGTTTACCTTTTCCTGCGTTAGCAATACTCAGCACAATACTTTCCTGATGTTGGGGCAGTGGCATTAAAATCACAGCTTCAGTCAGCCCTGTGATCACAGGCAAGGCAATCAATACTCTACAGTGTGCTGTGTTCCTCAATTATAACATGCAGGAGATTAGAGGTAATAAGGGTACTTTCAATTTATGATGGGTTTATTGAGACGTATTCCATCATCAGTCTTTCTCTCTCTCTCTCTCTCTCTCTCTCTCTCTCTCTCTCTCTCTCTCTCTATCACACACACACACACACACACACTCATATGTTGCATCATTTTTCCAAGTTCTTCTGATGGGTTTGTGCTGTTGCTCTCACATTCAAGTCTGGCCGCCAACCTTGTATATTCATAAGCAATTAACTAGCCAGGAATTAGAGTAGGGTTAGCTAACACAACTGACAATTAAATGTTTGTAGTATTAGGCTAGCTACCACTGGACTCAACACCTGGGTCCTTGGCATTGTTTTTGAGTGCATCAGGCACACACAGTCAGCCCCATTGACGCCAAATTCCCTGGTATCTCCACATGATACCTGAAAATGGTTATTAAATGGTGTCCTTAGATAGATATGCCTATGTTCAATGTCATGGTGGGAATCTCTTGGAATATATTTGCATATGCTGGGCATCACTGGCCAATCATAGATTACAGACATGACTTTTGCTCTTAGCAACATGCACCTTCTGTGAGCCATAGATCTTTTATCTGTGACAGAAACTAAAAAATTCTATAGGACAACAATAGGCCAGAAAATGAGCTTTGGGGTATAGTAATTTACACATATATCACCAGGGCAGGCCACAAAAATAATCTATGGGAACCTTCAGGCATCCAGCAAGCAGAAGTCAAGTTTTATGTGAGAAATACTCAGTTTTAAAATGTTGATAGGAGATTCTGCTTTATTAAGTGAGTGCCCCTAGAAACACCGCATGCAGGAGTGCCCACAGTTCCTTAGAGCTTGTGTTTGCAAGTTTTCTCTTAGCTATGGAGCACTCAGATAAAGCATGATGCTGTCACAGCCTACCCCAACTGTCGCTCATTTGTTCTGCTTTGTAGCTTTCAGACACAAGTATCCAAACACACAATCAGCCCACTTTCCCAATCTGGGTCTGCAAGATGCAATGCAAAATGTCCTTCTATGATGATACTCATAAATACACACACACAAACTTACACACACCTCTCTTTTACACCACACTCAATATTTTCTTGGATAGAGAGAAAGATTTTTTCTACATCGGTAAAAACTATGGCAGTCAAACCATAAGACAACAGATAAAGCACAAATTCCCTAAGAATAGAGAAAATCAACTATTCTCATTATGAATACCAGTACATGCTTTGTTTTGTCCATCTCAGAGAGTCTATATATTGGTGGTGTATGAAGGAGTCATTTGGTTTAATTTATAGAAAAGAGTGACTACAATGCCCAATATATATTCATTAACCACACTAGTCCCCCTAAGACCCCACCACTACCAAGACTATACCCTCCCTGTGTTTCTCCTCTTCCCTACTCTACCTTCTCGCTCCCTCTGCCCTATTCAGAGATATCCCAAAGAGCTGTTATCCTGGCATGAATTCCAAGGCCCCGCATTTTGAATGATGCACAGCCACAGCACAAAGGCAGTGATGAAGAGTTAGCGTCTGGTGGCTAAAATCTCAGTGTGCAAAAATAGCCTGACTCTGGCTGTCCTTCATCCTTCGGAAGACCTGTTTCTGAAACCTCTGCCAACTTCCAAATGTTTTTCTTGATAGACTTTGTGGAGTGAGTGTTGTAGTGCAGTGAGCTAAGCTGCCACTGGGGATGCCCACAGCTCATGTTCGAGTACCAAACTTGAGTCCAGGCTACCCTGCATTTCTAATTCAGCTCCATGATAATGCATCTGAGAGGCAGCCAATGATAGCCCAAGTATTTGGGTTCCTGCCACCCAAATGGGAGATCTAGATGGAGTTCCTGGCTCCAGACTATGGCTTGGCCTAGCTCAAGCTCCTTCAGGCACTGTGGAGTGAATCAGCAGATTGAAGATTTCTCTCTTTCCCTTTCTCTCTCATTTCCTCTGTCTCTCCCTCTTGTCACTCTGTCTTTCAAAAAAATAAATCTGTTTTCAAGACAGAATGTCCTTCATGCTTATTTTTAACCAAATTTCACTCCCCTTTAAAAATTGAGAGTAATGGAAATGTATTTGTCTTTACCCCAGGCTGAACACCTCCTAAACATAGACATAGTCCTCCTTACTCCTCCTTCTAACTTCCCTGTTATGGAGCTCACAGCTGAGTTCATTCAAATGTACTTCCAATAATGTAAGCTTCCAGGCCCACTATGTTTATGTCTAAAATCTAAAAAAATCTAAAGGAAATTAAATATAGAAAATGTATCCAAGGCAGACATTTGCCCCAGGGTAAGCTACTTTCAACACCAGAATATCTTGGTTCAAGTCCCAATCTGGCTCCCATTTCTAGCCTTCTCCTGGGGAAGACCCTTGTAGGATGTAGGGGCAGGATTGGGGAAGGGGGGCCGGGGGAGGCAGCTGTAGCAGGTGATGTCTCTGGTAGTTGGGCACCTGCCATCAATGTGGGGGACCGGGATTGAGTTCCTGGTTCCAGGCTTCAGCCTGTGTAATCGCGGCCATTGTGGGAATTTGGAGGAAGGGAATAATGAATGGGTATTACATCTGCCTCTCTCTCTCTCTCTCTCTCTCTCTCTCTCTCTCTCTCTCTCTCTCTCTCTTTCCCTCTCTCTTTCTCTGCCCCCAATCTGTGTCTGTCAAATAACAAACAATATCAGCTTTATTTAATAAATGTTAATAAACTTTTTTCTTCCTCTCTTATCAAGTATATTATAATTATTTAATTCTATACCTGTTCTTAGACTGAAGGTACAGTTCCTGTTGTGTGGGCATGAAATAAACATTAAGTAAAAGCATAAAGTATATGAGGAGCAGGCTATGTTAGTCACCATACATTTGTCAGTGCTGATGGTATCCACTCCAGGACATATATTTCTCTTTACATGTCACAACTCATCCCTCTGTCCTCATCTTTTTTTTGTAAGCCTCTACTCTCTTTCCACTAACATTTATCCATTGAAATTTTCAAAATTCTTAAAAAGTCCTATCTCACTTGTCTGTCTTGATCAACATATTTCAGTCATTCTGACTTGCTATCAAACCTTGAATGCACCTATGCACATACTGCCTTCTACTTCTGAAATACAATTTCTCCCTTCTTGTGACATTTCTTCTGGGAAGACAATATTCAGTTTTCAAGTCCCAGCTGGAAACCTCTCTCTTAATGACTCCCAAGGCTAGCTTATGAGTTTCTACTGCTATCAAGCCTATCATGGTTGCAATAGGACAACTATGATATTCATGTTTATTATTGGTTTCTTCTATTAGACTGTGAGCTCACTGAGGAACTTCTAACAGGGTTAAATGGAAAGAGTTGATCTGAACAATCCCAACTTATAAACTACATAACTGTTTGATCAAATTTTAAATATCTATTCCAATTCAAAAAGGGTGAATAGATCCATGAACCTAAGAAAAAATGAAGTGTTAAAAAGAGAAAGAAAAAAAACAACAGGGGATTAAGCAAGAGTGCTTCCCTGTAGAAGTAAAATGATAACAAAAACACAAAACCTCAAAAGGAACAAATGGAAGGATGTTGTTGCGAGATTCTTACACTATATGTGATTTAATATCAGATCACTCAAAAATAAAGAACGCTATGTTAAAGATGCACACTGACATCACCTGTGACCGTGTGAGCATTGGTTCCAGTCCTAGGTGCTCTACTTCTAATCCAACACCTTGCTAATGATCCTGGGAAAGCAGATGAAATTGGTCCAAGTGTTTGGGCCCCTACCACTCATGTGGGAGTCCTAGATGGAGCTCCAGGCACCTGGTTTCAGCCAGCAGATGGAATTTCTCCCTCTCGCTCGCTCTCTCTTTCTCTCTGTGTTTGTGCATGTATGTGTATGAGTGCATCTTTCTCTCTCTCGGTAACTCTGCCTTTCAAATAAACAAATAAATCTTTTAAAGATGCACACTGGAAATTCTCAGTCACCAAAAAAAAAAAAAAACCCACAAGTAATTGTAATTTTTTTAAAGATCCACTTAATTATTCAAGATTCAGAGTTACAGACAGAGATGAAAGACAGAGAGAGCTCTTCCATCTGCTGGTTCAATCCCAAAATGGCTGCAACAGCCAGGGCTGGGCCAGGCCAAAGCCAGGAGCCAGCAGCTTCTTCCAGGTTTCCCACATGGGTGCAGGAGCCCAAGGACATGGACAGGACATGGAATAGCCAGGACTCTGGTGCCATGTGGGATGCTGGCACAGGCATCACAGGTGGCAACTGAACCTGTGACACCACAAAACCTGCCCAAGAACTGCAACTTTAAGCATGTTTTCTCATGCCAATAAATTCTCCAGTTCAGATAAAATGGACATACTTCTTATGAAACATAAGCTACCAAATCTCACTGAAGAAAAAAATCATCTGAACTGTTAAAAAAAAAAAAATGAACATGTATTTAAAAAAAAAAAAACTTTCCACAGCAAAAACTCTAGGATTAAGAATATCATGCCAACCTATGTAAATCATTTAAGAAAACTAAACAAGAAGAAATACTCCCCACCTTGTTTTATCAATATTATCCTGATAATACCAGTCAAAACATCCTAGGAGCAGGATAAAGAAAATAAACAAAAACAAACCTACCCAGCCATCTAGTGATGAATGTAAATGAAATTATTTAAAAATATTTTAAATTAAACCTGCTAATACATTAAAAAGCTAATTGTGAATAGTACAATTTATCACAGCATGTTAAACGGGCTTGACATGGAAAAAATCAATTAATCTATTATATCAACAAAGAAAAATAAAAGCTGTATGACAATGTAAAATGATGCAGAAAATGCACTTGACAAAATCCTAAATCCTTTCCTGACTTCCCAAAGAACTCTCAATTAATTAGGAAGAAAGAGAATTTCTTTAATCTGATGAAGTTCATGGGTGAAACAAGCAATGGAAGTCACCCTTAAGAGTGAAAGACCCAACATCTTCCTCCTAAGATGAGAAGGCAAGAATGTCATGATTCACCTTTTCTGCTCAATGTAGCACTGAAAGTTCTAGCCAGCTTAATAAAACAAGGAAAATAAAATATAAACATCCATGAGACTAGATGGGAAGTGCTAAAACTGTCTTTATACTTAGAGAACATGATTGTCTACGGAGAAGATCCAAAGAACTATTAAATAAAACTGTTAAAGCTAATAATAAGTTTTCTGAGCTTTTAGAATATATAATTAATCTAAAAACTCAATTGCATTTCAACATACTATTGATATATCAGTGCCCTAACTCATATTAAACATATGTACCATATGACCCAGCCATTCCACTCTGATTTACTCAAAAGAAATGCAACCATATGACTATACAAAGACTTGCTTATGAATGTTTGTTAAAGTTTTATCTGTAATATCAAATACTGAAAACAATCTAGATTTTCATCAGCAAGAGAATGGATTAAAAAATTGTTGTATGTCTATATAGTAGAATACTACTCAGCAGTACATTTTAATACTCTTATTGATATAAAGCATCAAACTCAATATTATTTTGATGAATGAAAGAAACCAGATAAAAAGATCATGTTATATTATATACTTCTATTATATCAAACTCTAGAAAATGGCAAGTCTTCTATAAGACCAGAAAGCAGGTCATTAGTTGCCTAGGGATTAGATTGACAGGATGGAAAGGGGTGAGGGGCAGAGGGAGGGATTATAAAGGAGCAGAAGAAAATGTTTGTGAGCAATGGATATGTCGACTATCTTCAGCATGCTGGTGGCTTAATGGATGTGTACATTTGTCAAAATAAATATACATGCACAGGCGATTTAAACCTCAATAAATCCATAAACAAGAGTAATAAAAGGAATGAAAACCATAGTTTTTTAGAAGTCAGTATATTTTAAAATATCTAAATGTGGACAAGTGTTAAATTAATTTCTGATATAAACTGTTTTAGTTTTGAGAGGGAGAGAGAAGGAGGGAGAGATGAGGAGGAGAGAGATGAGGAGTGATTCTATCTACTGGTTTACTACCCAAATGCCTGAGAGCTGGAAATTGAAACTGAATCATGTCTCCCATGTGGGTGACAGAGACCTAACTTATCCATCACCTCTGTCTCCTAAGAAGCTGGAATCAGGTGCACCAGAGCTAGGAGTCAAACTCAATCGTCTGATGTAGAACATACACACCCTAACAAATGTCTTAATCACTAGACCAAATACTCACCCCAAATAGAAATATTTTAAAGATTTATTTTTATTTATTTGAAACACAGAGTTACAGAGAGAGGTAGAGACAGAGAGAGAGGTCTTCTATTCGCTGGTTCACTCCCCAGATGGCCGCAATGGCCGGAGCTGCACCAATCCGAAGCCAGGAGCCAGGAGCTTGAACCATCTTCTACTGCTTTTCCCAGGCCATAGCAGAGAGCTGGATAGGAAGAGGAGCAGCCAGTACTAGAACCGGCACCCGTATGGGATGCAGGTGCTTCAGGTCAAGGCATTAACTCGCTGAGCCACAGCGCCAGCCCCCACAAGTAGAATTTTTAAAAATGAAAAATATGGTCATCAAATTTTAAAACTTATTGGATGAGTTACAAAGTAGACGAATCCCATTAGAAAATAAATTAATGAACTGTAAAAAATATATTAAAATATTACCTAAATGGCATCTCACATAGCTGAAGATAGGAAAAGTATAAAGGAACAGTTGAATTGTTGGAAGAGATGAGAAAGTATAACATATATCATAATAATTTAGGAAAGAAGACGAGGTATAGCTTCCTTTTGGATGACAAGTACCTGAGTAGAACCCTGAAATATTCCTCATCATATCTCTTTGCTTGAAGAAACTGGGATGCAAAGGAAGTAATTCACTTGCTAAAGGTCCTCTAGCTGGCAAGTGCTCTCTGCTATGGCCTGGGAAAGCAGTAGAAGATGTCCCAACTCCTGGGGCCCCTGCACCCACATGGGAGACCCGGAAGAAGCTCCTGGTTCCTGGTTTCAGATCAGCACAGCTCCGGCTGTTGTGGCCATTTGGGGAGTGAACCAGCAGATGGAACACCTCTCTCTCTCCCTCTGCCTTTGCCTCTCTGTAACTCTGCCTTTTAAATAAATAAATAAAATATTTATATAAAAAAATAAACTATCATGAACAGGCAAATATCTATTAACTTCAACCTGTTGCTCCCTAAGTATCCAATGCGCCTAGATGGTGAGCCAATTAATGGGTGATAAACAAATATAAAGTGATAGTTGAAAATGATTTAGGAAATTTCTGGAAATGTGAGATTTATGACAGTGATCCAGGCAATGATTTTTTGATATGACCCCAAAGGAATAGTCAACAAAAGCAAAAACAGACAAATCAAATTGCATCAAACAAAATATCTTCAAACAGCAAATGAAAGAATTAACAGAGTGTAGGGTTCAACCACAGATTAGGAGAAAATAGTTGCAAATCATACATCATATAAGACACTAATATAAGATATATAAGGAATTCCAACTACTCAATATCCTTACTAAAAAGGAAGTAGGGCTGGTGCTGTGGCATAGTGAGTAAAATCTGCTGCCTGCAATGCCAGCATCCCATGTGGGAGCCGGTTCGAGTCCTGGCTGCTCTACTTCTACTCCACCTCTCTGCTGTGCCCTGGGAAAGCAATGGAAGATGGCCCAAGTGCTTGTGCCCCTGCAGCCACATGGAAGACCTGGAGGAAGCTCCTGACTCCTGGCTTCAGATTGGTGCAACTCTAGCCATTGCAGCCACTTGGGCAGTGAACTAGCAGATAAAAGATCTCTCTGTCTATTCCTTTGCATCTCTGTAAGTTCACCTTTCAAATAAATAAATAAATATCTTTAAATAAGAAAGTAAATATCCCTACTAAAAAATAAAGGACTTAAATAGACATTTCTCGAAAGAAGACATACAGGGACATGCATTTTGACAAACAAGGTTAAGTCACTGCCTACAATGCTAGCATTCTAGATGGGCGCAGGTTTAAGTGCCGGCTGCTCCACTTCTGATTCAGCTCCCTGTTAATGCACCTAGGAAAAGCAATGAAAAATGGCTCTAGCGCTTGAGTCACTGCATCCACGTGGGAGACCCAGATGATGCTCCTGGCTCATGGCATCAATCTGGCCCAGGCCTGGCCATTGTGCATTGTGGCCATTTGAGTAGTGAACCAGCAGGTGGAAGATATTCTCTCTCGCGCTCGCTCGCTCTGTAAATCTGCTTTTCAAATGAATCTTTTAAAAAACAAGACATATAAATGACCAACATATATATATATATTAAAATGTTAACCTCTCAAATAATCAGAGAAATGTAAATTAAACTACAATGAGACATTCATTAGATTGACTATTATCTTTAAAAATTGAAGATAACTGGCCAGCGCCGTGGCTCAACAGGCTAATCCTCAGTCTTGCGGCGCTGGCACACCAGGTTCTAGTCCCGGTTGGGGCGCCGGATTCTGTTCCGGTTGCCCCTCTTCCAGGCCAGCTCTCTGCTGTGGACCGGGAGTGCAGTGGAGAATGGCCCAAGTGCTTGGGCCCTGCACCCCATGGGGGACCAGGAAAAGCACCTGGCACCTGGCTCCTGCCATTGGATGAGTGCAGTGCGCCAGTCGCAGCACACCGGCCGTGGCAGCCATTGGAGGGTGAACCAACAGCAAAGGAAGACCTTTCTCTCTGTCTCTCTCTCTCACTGTCCACTCTGCCTGTCAAAAAAATAAAAAAAAAATTGAAGATAACTGTTTATGAGGATGTGCAGAAAAGGGAACCTGCATATACTGTTCATGGTATTGTAAACGAGCACAGTCATTGTGGGAAAAAATATTGAGGTTCCTCTATAAATTAAAACTAGAATTACCAATGATCCAGCAATCCCACATCTGGGTAAACATTCAAAGGAATTGAAATCAGTAGCTTGAAGAGATGCCTGAAGGCCTGTGTTCACTGAAGCACTGTGTACAATAGCCAGGATGGGGAAACAACATCAACAGATGAATAGATTTTTTAAAATGTTACACACACACACACACACACACACACACACACGGATGTTAGTTAGCCTTAGAAAAGGATATTCTGTCATTTATAACAACATATATGGACCTCGCACACAGTATAATAAGCAGAATAAGGTACGGAAAGATCAGTATCAAAAGATTTACATTTTACTTGCAG
This sequence comes from Sylvilagus floridanus, assembly GCA_949820135.1. Taxonomy (NCBI): domain Eukaryota; kingdom Metazoa; phylum Chordata; class Mammalia; order Lagomorpha; family Leporidae; genus Sylvilagus; species Sylvilagus floridanus. Next base: position 86,415,728 of record OX463225.1, on the reverse strand, counting down.
GTAGAATTTAAAAATCTCCAATTCACAGAAGTAGAGAATGTAATGGTGTCTACCAGAGGCTGGGCCTGGGGAGTGATAGAGAGAGAGGAGATAGCAAGAATAATTCTAGATCATAGCACAATGACTATAGTTAATAATAATAAGTATTGCTATTGCCCAAAAAGATTCTAAATGTTGTCTCCACAAAGAAATGATAATTGGGGCTGGTGTTGTAAAGCTGCCTTTGACATCAGCATTCCATATGAGCATTGGTTCAAATTCCCGCACTCCAAACTAGTTCTCTGCTACTGGATTGGGAGAGGAATGGAAAACAATAGAAGGTGGCCCAAGTACTTGGGTTCCTGCCACCCATGTGGGAGACCCGGATGAAGCTCCTGGCTCCTACTTTGGCCTGGCTCAGCCCTGACTGTTGTGGCCATTTGGGGAGTGAACCAACAGATGGAAGATCTCTCTCTCCTTCTCTCTCTCTGCAACTCCTTCAAAAAATATATAAAACTTTAAGCAAAAATGATAACTATTTGAGGTGATACATATGTTAATTGGTTTGATTTGATCAGTTCATAATGCATATGTGTATCAAAATATCACATTGGGCCGGCGCCACGGCTCACTAGGCTAATCCTCCACCTGCAGTGCCAGCATACTGGGTTCTAGTCCGGGTTGGGGTACTGGTTCTGTCCTGGTTGCTCCTCTTCCAGTCCAGCTCTCTGCTGTGGCCTGGGAGTGCAGTGGAGGATGGCCCAAGTCCTTCAGCCCTGCACCTGCATGGGAGACCAGAAGGAAGCACCTGGCTCCTGGCTTCGGATCCGTGCAGCACGCCGGCCATAGCAGCCATTTGGGGGGTGAACCAATGGAAGGAAGACCTTTCTCTCTGTCTCTCTCTCTCTCTCTGTCTAACTCTGCCTGTCAAAAAAAAAAATGTAAGATTTATCCTCACAACAACTTGGGTGATTTTAATAATCTATTATCCAACCTTATTCGTAACCTTGGGTGGCATAAATTTGTTTTTTTTTTTATCAAGTCCCATGTATATAGCAGATTGGAGTGTTATCTACTTCAGAAGAACAGAAACACCAATGACCATTACACAGATGTGGGCTTAGTTTCTCTTCTCCCTATTTCTGTCATCTATTTATTCAACAAAAATTCATGAGTATCATGCACTGGGCTAAGTTACCCATAAACATACAGTGGGAAATCTAGGACTCTGTTTCAGTCTTTGTGTGCTTCCATACAAGAAACAACAAGCAACATCTGTATTGCTGTAAGAGAAATCCCATCTGAAAATATTGACTTCAGAAAAGGATTTAGCATAAGGCATTCCAAGGGGGTTTCATTAGTGATATAGCAGAAGATGCTCAGGGCACAAGGGTCTCTGCCTAGGGCAGCTTGGTACTGCAGACCCCAAAGGCAGAGTTATAACAGAGCTCTTCTGTGGAACTGCCTGGAAGGTCACTTCTCTGCCCACTCAAACCTGTGTGCAAAAAACCTAGTGGCTATTTCTTCAGCAGGAACACAACTTTGACCTGATGACTGGGAGGCTCTCTTTATTAATCTTTGCACCCAAACAAAATCTGTCAACTTTCAGGGAAGCAAATACCAAAAAATAAAATTGTGCTCTGAAAAACGTCAACTAACGCATATCATGAGTAAAATCTCACCTTATTTCCATCAAGGGCTCACTACTCAATTCTCTAACCCATTCTATGCTCCTTATTAATTATCAAAAATTGTGTTATGCACTGGTTTTTAGATCATCTAAGCTCTTATGGAAACAAGCAAACATAGTTTTTAAAAAATGCCAAGATTTGCTATTCCTTTTCCCTTGGAAGCACAGGGAGTAAGTTCTTGTGGTTTCTTAGATGGATGGCAGATTTCTATCTAATTAATCCAGAGCCCTGTGTATAGAAATGACTGCAAAGCAAACATGTCTATTAACAAAAAGCAGTGATTACTGGTTGGCACTGGGCCAGTAACTCAACATAAGCAATGAACTGATGCCTACAACTGTCTCTGTGCCATATGGGTTCTGCTGTAGCAATGAATTTGATCCAATGTAAGGTTAAGAGATGTCAAATTTAACTGGGGTTTAATTGATACTGGTAAGAGGTTCTAAATAAAGAAACAGTGTGTGCACTATCGGCAACAAGCAACACGTCAGGCTTCATTCTCCCAGTTTGTTGGCAACTCTGTTAGAGCCAGACATTCAAATTAGTTTTTAAACTCAAGTTTCTAAAACACAATTTCTTTTGGAGAAAGCTGGGTTAACAGGTTTATTAGCACCTTTATTGGGTTGGATATTATAGAATTAATTAGTCTGCAGTTACATCTCTATCACAGAGTTTAGCTTAAACAAACCATGTCAAAAATTCAAACTCAACCTGTCCAACAAGAACTCATTTTCCTTCCTACACCCACTCTTCCATATAGAACTCCTCTTCAGAAAACGCCCCCTTGATTACAGAAGTGAAAAATCTTACTCCCTACTACCCCTGATGAAGTCAACAACATAAATGGCTTTAACACGAGTGCATTTCTCTCCACTACCAACTGCCAAGCCCTCATCTCTCACCTGAACTATAACAGCCTCGTAGTTAGAATGCCTATCTAATCTTTCCCCCTAACTCCTGGACACTTCCCTGTTTAAAACTTCCAGTAGCTTGTTTTTCTATACCTCCTAAGACAGAATTCATTTGGGAAACCACCTTTTACAACACCTGCACCTGCATCATCCTCCAGCATTCTCACATTCACCGCTCTTGCTGCAGCCACTCTGAGCTTCTTCGACTTCCACAGGCATGCACATAGTCTTAGTGCTGCTCCCTCTGCTTATGATACTCTCACCACCCCCTTTAATTTTTGCCTGTATATTAAGGAGGATAGAGCTCAGATCTTACTTTTCTGGGACGCCTTGCCCATCCTCAAGCAAAGCTCATCCTCCTTCTCTGTACTCCCTCAGCTCTTTGTTCATAACTCTATTAGAGCACTGATTTGATACATTAGAGCTGTGTTTATGTCTATCTATCCATCTCGATTATGAGTCCCTATGATTCCTATCCATCTCAGTTAGGGAAAATCATGCCATTTATCTTGATACAGCTGAGTTCCCTGCAGAGCTGGGCCTGATTCTCTGGATGGAGTGAAATATACAGACAGCTACACTCAAGCCATGTGGATGGGCTAATTGAAGCCACATTTATAACAGTATCTCCCCCACGATGACAGGAGGAGGTGTCTCCCATACATCCAGGAGATGGGCCCAATTTCAGCCAGGTGTGTCTCTTACCAATTAACAATGACAATAACTAATGCTTATTGAGCACTAAATTTTGCTAACCACTTTACAATCATTATTTCATTTATTACTCAGAAGAGTCTCATGGAGTAAAAATGACTCTCTGTGATTTTGTTCTATTACCTAGGACTTTGCACATATTAGATAAACACAAAGTATTGTTAATGGACTAATGGTATAGGTACTATATCATTACCATCACTGAAACTGATGATGAAACTGAGATGCAGAGAATTTGAGCAGCTTACACTAGTGCTATGTACTAAATTATGTCAGATGTTAAAACCCTCATCCTATATACTACTACATATGTAGATGAGGACTTGAGGAGGGAATTAAGGTTGAAAGAGTCATAAGAGTCTTCTAGCATTAGTGGTCTTATAAGTAGAGAGAGGGAGAAAGAAGGAGATCTCACATGTGCCAAGGAAAGGCCATGTGAGCACAACAATAAGGCATCCACCTAAAAAGACAAAAAGAAAGACTTCACCAGAATTTGACCATACTGGAGTCCTGAATTCAGACTTAACAGCCTCCAGGACTTTAAGAAAATTAGTTTCTGCTGTTTTAAGTCACCTACTCTATGTTACTTTGTCATGACAGTCCAGGATAACTTATACACCAGTTATCTAGGGCAAATAGGAAATGGAAGATTCAAGATTTGAGCCTAGATTGACAGATTCCAGAATCTTTACCCATCTACTATGTAGTGTATATCGAACTATGTGGTATGATCCATTAGCAATCCCTTAGCTCAATCTAGTAGATAAGAATTAGCACTCTTTTATAGAAATTAATAGATAGGCATAAGATAGAATTGAATCAAATAGAAATGTCAGAATCAGTGCATCACATGTAAAAGGATAACTGCTATTTTAGAAAAAATTTATTTTGGAGGCTGGCATTGTGGTCCAATAAGTTAAGTCACTGTGTATGCTGCCTGAATACCATATCAGCATGCTGGATTGAGCTTGGTTCCACTTCTGATCCAGTTTCCATGGACATAAACTGGACCTAAACTGGGTAAAGACACCGAAGGTGCTTGGGAAGGCAGTGGAAGATGATCCAGTGTTTGCGCCCCTCTCATCTACATAGGAAACCCAGATGGAATTCCCAACTCCTGGCTTTGGTCTGGCCCAGAGCTGGCTATTGTGGCCTTTTGGAGCATGAACCAGCAGATCTAAGACCTCTCTTTCTCTCTTTTTCTTGCTCTCTCCCTCCCTCCTTTCTCCCTCACTGCCTCTCTGTCATTTTGTCTTTCAAATAAATATATAAATCTTAATTTTTTTAATTCCAGGAGTTTCTTAACAAAATGTGGATGGAATTCTGCACCAATGAAATATGCACTTCTTGCCGGCGCCGCGGCTCAACAGGCTAATCCTCCGCCTTGCGGCGCCGGCACACGGGGTTCTAGTCCCAGTCAGGGAGCCGGATTCTGTCCCAGATGCCCTTCTTCCAGGCCAGCCCTCTGCTGTGGCCCGGGAGTGCAGTGGAGGATGGCCTAAGTGCTTGGGCCCTGCACCCCATGGGATACCAGGAAAAAGCACCTAACACCTGGCTCCTGCCATCGGATGAGTGCGGTGCACCGGCCGCAGCGCGCCGGCCACAGCAGCCATTGGAGGGTGAACCAACGGCAAAAGGAAGACCTTTCTCTCTGTCTCTCTCTCTCACTGTCCACTCTGCCTGTCAAAAAAAAAAAAAGAAATATGCACTTCTTACTGTGAATTATGATAAGAAATATTTCTATAGATACTGTGGCTTTTGCTATACTGCATTAAAAATAGCCCATTCATCTTAACTCTAGCCAGATTACTTCTGATGTCAGAAACATCAACACCATAGGTGAGCCCCAATCTTCATATTGCCTACACAATTTCCCTCTTTGACAGTTCACCCTAACATAACATGGCTTGTCACTGAAGCTCTACACATCACACATAGGTGTCTTTACCCAGTTTATGTCCATGGTTTTTACCTTACAGAACAGCACGAAAGCCTAACAAATGTGGTGGTCCCTCCTTACTACTTCTTTCCTGAGACCCTAAGCTTTGTATTCCTGTAGCACTCATTTGAAGGCTCATTAATCATAAGCACACCTTAAACATTAGATCAATAAATTCAACTAATTGGTACAGTCAAGTAGATTATATCCATTTGAGAGTTTACAAAACAAGCATCAGTAATCTACAGATGAATGTCTGGAGATTACAAGCAGGAAATTTAGTCCCTAAAATGCTTAGATTCAGTCACAGGAAAACTAAGCAAACACTAGCTCTGTTTCTGGAAACTTGAGTTTTTATTCCTAGAACCACATCAGTGGATGTTGATAAGACTGAGATTAGATAAACATTCATAATTTTCTTTCTCATTCAGTCTTGATCTCCACATGGTAATTAGGACCATTGACTGTGGTGGGGGAGAGTCTAGTATGTTCACCCAAGTGAGATAAGCATGGTAGTACAGGGAACAGTTGGGAAAAGATCATCTGAGTAACAGCATGATCTGTCTGGGGCTTGAGTGGTGAGGCCAGACATGCTCCGGAGAACAGCATATCGGGTGGGCTCCACATGTCAGCACCATGGATGGACAGCGCTGGGGGTTCCTGTCTGACTCCAGAAGCAGAAAATTCCCTTTGATTTAGGATCAGCTCCAGCATACTCGGCTTGTCTCAATTATTGACAATGACCCAAACGCAACCAAGTCAGAATAAGCTACTACTCTATATTGTTTATTTCTAAATCCTTACACACCTTAGCACATGCTTTATACATAGTTGGTCCTCAAAGTATACCTATTGAATTGAAACATAGCTAAAATTTCCTGCAAAATGAATGCTATTAGCAGAGAGAGAAAGGGAGAGAGAGAGAGAGATGTTGAGGGAATATTATTGTGAAAAGCATAAACTTTGGAAAGAAAGAAATAGAATCTCAAAGAAGTTACCTCATCATCTCTCTCTCTCTCTCTCTCTCTCTCTCTCTCTCTCTCTCTCTCCCTTCCTCTCTTCCTCCCTCCCTCCTTCATTCCCTCCTTTTCTGACTCTTGCTCTTGATATTCCCCTCATTTTTTACAGCAAATACAAATTGTAAAGCTTCATGTTGGCCTTCTCATTTGTTATGGCAGAAAATGCAGTGTCTGTTATACCATAGAGTAAAACATCGAAACTATGTAAAATAAAACCAATGTAAAATAAAGGGTTTTTCAAAGAATACCTAAATTTTGATCTTTTCTGATATTCCCCTGACTCCAGTTAATAAAAATAGCTCCAGTTAATAAAACATTCTATCCACTCCTTTTCAATGCTGCCTATTATTCTTGAAGGCTCGAAAGCCCCAGGCTCCCAGCCGGGTCAAAAGGTTTCACAAAACAGCCACGAATTATTTCGAAGCAGAGAGACTCCCACAGCATGTCTCCCCGGAAGCTGTAAGGCAAGAAAATCCATCCTTTCTTTCTGATCGAAAGTCAGAATTCACTAGAGGAGATATAAAAAAAATCACCAGATAAAAGTTTATTCTTGTTTTGTACCTTCAACCTGTAATCCTAGCTACACCCCTCCCCTAAGTAGGAGCATCATTTCCCAGAAGAATCCCAGCATACCTTCTTTGGCAATGCATTTCCAACTTTATTTTATAATAGAAAATTTGATTAAAAAAAACAAAACAAAAACATTTCCATCTTCCAGTATGCTGGAGGGCAGTAGTTTTCTTTCCCAGTACTGGCAGGAGAAAACTCTCCCACCTTAGCCTTTTGGTCTTTTCTCTTTCAATCAGACTTTAGCAAGTTCCAAGTAGAGCCTGCTAAAGAGGAACCTCTGTTCACTCTCCTGTCAAATCAAAGCTTTTTTGCACAAACTTTGGCTTTCCTGGACAGTGTCATAATACTGTATTCCTTTCAAACACCACAAAATTTCTAGCTTGAGCCATTCATAATTTGATTCCTCATGCTAAACTCTGTCTCTTTGTGTGTGAATTGTAATTGTAGAGCAAAACTCTTAAACCCCACTAATGTCTACCTACATATATAAGCTTATGTATATGTAAATATACATAAATTTATGTATATATAAATTATACATATATAAAATTCCTTATATCTATAAATTCCTTTCAGGTTTAGTCTCAACCCACTGTCAAACAACTGATCTAAGGACAGGAAACTCAAAAGAATACAGTCCAGGGAAGACCAAGAGAGATGTGCAAATAATTCTACTATGACATTTGCATTTCCTATAAAAAAAATTCAAGCTCTTGGATAAGTAGAATCCACACTCTTGCAAACTCAAAACTCTATTACAAGCTATGACAAGCTTGTGATAGCTTTGTAAGATCAATCAAGCATCCAGAGTAAATTTGATTTATGGATTATTTAGTAAAACTGCTCTTCATCCTGGTCTGAAGAATCTCAAAAGTTGGGGAAAATATTGGGGTATTTTTCTGCTTTGTTCCACATAGTCTTAGTACATGACTAGATGAAAACAAATTTAAGCCAAGCAAATATTATAAGCACCACTTTCCCAGCCATGAACATAGTCATTCATTCAGAGGCATTCCTTTTGGTATGATGTGGTGCTGGGCACAAAAGAGGAAACAGTAAAATGGGCATAAAATGGATTTTTATATTTCAGCACTTTGAATGAGTCACAAGTCACCTTTGCCTTGTGCAACAATCTCTTTCATTAGCATAAGTTTTTTTTTTTTTATCTAGTAGAGATTGTTTTGCTGTCTCAGTTCTTGGCAATGTTAGAAACTTTTGTGAAAGCCTACATTTCTATGTGGGCTTCTATTAGACTGGGGTTTTAAAAAATTATGATGTTTCATCACAGCAAAATTGAGTCCTCAGGCCAGACTTTTTACAGCAATTATAACTACAATGAAAATTGTATTACAGCAACAAAAAATATTCTGAAGTCCTGCTGATAGCATATAGTGGCAGTGTTCAGTTGACTTCTAAATGTCTTCCCGCTGGCCATGACTAGGAACTCCATCAGCTGCTGGATCTCCATGGCAGGTTTTGCTGCTGGTGTCCCTTCCTCAACTAATATGATGAACAGAGTTCTCCTCCAGAAATGATGTTTTTACTCCAGAACCACTCCCCTGATCTCTTCCCCAGGGAGATCCAAGATATCAGCGAAAGTTAACTCTCTTTCATCCAAAATAAAAGGAGAGGAATGGTCCTCAACCATCCAAATACACCAAATACTGTCCAGTCTCCTGCAGTGAGTAATCAGGATATGGCTAAATCATGCCTGAACCCTACGTTCCCATCACATGTCTTCTGGAGGGAATTCTGGTCAACTGCTCCGTTCACCACCTTCCAAATGTATCCTATGCTTTCTCATCAAGATTCATTTATGCAAAACATCCCCCCTACTTAGAGCACCCTTCAAAATTCTAATTGACCTTCAACACCTAACTCGAAGTTCACTTTCTCAAAAAAGCCTTCCCTGAATTGATGCAGACTAAAGCCATCACACCCAGCTCCTCAAAAATTACAGAGATTACACAGCTGAAAGATGTCAGCTGTCTGAATTGGGGCTGTAGCAACAAAAACACACAGAGATAAGAGATTAAAACTACATGGTGGTGATCAAATGGTCAGGGCTTGGTGGTTGATGGTGGATGGTGTCATTGAAGCTTCTTGACAGAAAATTGCTTGGTAGTGATGCTAGATCCATGGAGGGAATGTGAACCTTTTCCCATACCATTTCTGCTAGTTATAATATTTAGATTCTGAGGCAGAAATTGTATCTGGACAAAATTCTTAGGATTTTCTATTTTCCCAGAGAAAGTAGGCAGTAAAGAAACATCTTCATGGCACAGAGATCTGCTGCTGACTCTAATTACAATAATCTCCCATTCTGAAATTACTTTTTCCCCCACTGATTCTTTCATCACAGATACCTAATTTGAAATCAAAGAAAACTGACGTCACCTCTGAAATTTTCATTACTTGAAGGATGGGAAGTGGAGGATACATAATTCATGCCCCTTGAGCCACACATGTGCATGTTTCAGTCTGTCTTGCCTGAAATAAATTTGCTCCAATCACTGTTTTTACAATATGCTAAAGATACACTGCCAAAATAAGCTTGCTCCCCAACAGAAGAAGTGAGCCAAAGGCATTGTGTTCCATCTTTACAATGAAACACAGATTTCTCATTGAAAGACTAATCTCCCATTTCAAAAGGCTGAACAAAATGGTGCTTAAGAAGAATTACAGTTGGTTAAATATAAGCTTCTAAAAACATCTAGGATAAGAATATTCTTTGAGAGGCAAAGCATTTTCATCTGGTTATGATTTAAACAAATTTTCTTTCAATAGAAGTTCTTGTCCTGGTATTTTCTTCTGAGATCAGCAAACAAAAATACCAGGAAGTATGTTGACCTAGAGCATATACCTATATAATCTTCTTTCTCCAGTAAAAGACTGCTTTGTATTGGCAAGATGGACCCTCATCTGGCCTGGACAACTCACAGATTTGAAAGGAGTTCTAGAGAGTTCCCCATGCTCCCGGTGTGATGCTTATGCCCACATTCCTTCTCTCTCTGCCAGTCATTTCCATTTTGTTATTCTGCTGTGTGCGTACTATTATTATATCATGTTTTTAATTTGCATTTTTCTTGATTACTGGTGAACTTGAATGCCTGTTCATTCTTAGCCAAGCAAATTGAACTATGGTATTTAGGGATGGAAGCTGAGGTGGCTAAACTATAACCAAGGAAGTAATCATCATAAAAATCAGGGGAGTGTTTGCCCTTGGGGAAATAGAAAATAGTATAATTGGAAAAGGAAGAGGTGGGTGTTCACTTTGTGTTGAGTTTGAACTATAAAGTCTTGTTTGGCACATATTTTTCACATCTGTTTTATTTTGTAGTAAAAATTTTAAATATAAGGTTAAGTAAATAAAACAAATATTATTTGAGTACCTACTAGATACTGGGCCATATGAAAAATCCTGGGGATCAAAAGAAAAACAGCTTGCATCAGCAGATTTGTATTCCAAATGCCTACAATAATGGTGGCAGGACCACATTGATGCCAGGAGTCGGAAGCTCAATCCACATTTTCCCCATGATTGACATGGACCCAACTACTTGAGCCATCACCTGCTGACCCCCAGAATAAACAATAGCAGGAAGCTAGGATCAGGATTGGAGGCTGGAACTGAATCCAGGCATTCTAATATGGGATATGGGCTTTCCAACCAATGTCGTACCTACTAAGCCAAAAGCCCACCTGATGGACATCTTTTGGCTTGTAAATGAAGCTACCTCTCAGTCTACCACTTACATTGGCATTGACACTCAGGTGACCACAGTCTCACGTACACACTTACTGCCTTAGTGTGTTAGGACCACTATAGCAAATACCACAGATAACATGATTTAAACAACAGAAATGTTTTATCTCACACAGCTCTGGAGGCTAAAAAATCTGATATCAAGGTGTCAGGAGAGTTTGTTATTTCTGAGAACCATGACCTCTGCCTTTGTTTTGTACATGGCTGCTTTCTCCCTGTGTACCTCACATTGTCTTCCCTCTAAGAGTGTCTCTGTGTCCAGAGTTCCCCTTTTATGAAGACACCAGCTATACAGGATTAGATTCTACCCTATTATGTCATTGAAAACTGATTACTCTCTAAAGACCTCTTTCCAAATATGGTCACATTCTAAGGTACTTGGGCTTAGGATTTCAACAAACAGATTTTGGCACTCACACACATATATTTATACTCTCAAGTTAACACACATATATAAACTCCCATACACATACACAATTATACATATACACACCCACATTCACACATACTCAGGTATACATATTCAGACACATCTACATATATACACACTCAGACTCTTTCCCAACACTCACATAATCTCACATTACACACATGTTCACACCTGCACACCCAGGTTATGCCTTCTCACACATACATTGACATGTAAGTAGGCACACACCATGTCTAACAATTTTAAGGGTCTGCTCTTTCTCCCACTATGCTTCTCATGGCTCCCTGTCTCCTCGGGTGGAATATGACCTGAGCCAAGGAAAGCAGCATTCTTCATCATGCATGTATCAAACTAGAAGCAAGGGAAAACAACCCCTCACTGTCCAATGGCAAATTTGGGGTGATAGACACCAGATTACTATGGGAAACCTGGTCCCCCTGTCATCCGTGAAAGGGGTCTATAGATTGGGAGAACTGCATGAGAGAGAAAAAGTGGGTCTTAGTGACCCTGCAGCCCAGGTACTAGCCATTCTTGCCTTATTCAAAGGTTAGTAACTACCTTTTTCTGTCCCTGTTAGTAAGATGGGGCTTCCTATTACTTATCACTTAAAGCAGTCTGAATCCGTGAGAGAGCCTTTCAATGCAAGCCAAGATGGCCCAAAAATAGCATCAACATGGAGGGTGAATGCAAAATACGATCCTTGTCTTTTTAAAAATTAAAAAAAAATCGTTAATTATTTGAAAGGGAGAGTGGGAGAGAGTAAGAGATCTGTTGGTTCACTCCCCAAACAGCCACAGGGATGGGCTGGTCCAGGCTGAAGCAAGGATCTCTACCCAGGTTTCCCACATGGGTGGCAAGGGCCCAAAAACTTGAGCCATCACCTGCAGCCTCCCAGTACATTAGCAGGGAACCAGATCAGAAGTGAGGCAATCCAGGACTTGAAGCAGAGCTCCAATATGGGACAATACAAGGCACTTGTCACCATATTTGGTGACGGTCTTTGCTTTTTTCTGTTCTGCTTTGTGATCCCAGTTGTGTACTCTTCTCCATATATGCTGCTTTCTTCCAATTCATCACCAGCCTTTCTATGCCCTGGGAACTTTGAACTATTCCCTGCTCCTTGTGTCACTCTCTTCAGAAACACATCCTGCCCACTCTAGGAAAGACCATGTCCCCTCATCTCACGTCCTATTCTAACTCAGAACTTTGCTGTCTCCATATCACTTTAGCACACTGTGGAATAATACAATTGGCCTGCTACTTACTTGTATTTCTCTTTCTTCCCTGGAAGCCTGTCAGTCACCTAAGTGTGAGAATCCAACATGCATTGTTCCGCTGTTGTCTGGCAGTGTTGGGGAATACAGGGAAGTCAGTGGAAGGAAACAGAGCCATGCTGGGAGTTTGCTAGGCTCTCCTCCCACAGCGGCTTCCCAGCTGGGCACCCCAAAATGTGGCTGTCCTGGGAAGTCGATCCCAATTGGTGACCTCACTTTCACTTTCCAGCCTCCAGCTGATTGAATGTGGTACTGTTTTAATTCCTCCTGACTCTCCCCTTAGGCTCCTGGCTGCAGAGTCACAGACACGCCCCCACTGTGTGATCTTCTGGCTCTATCACAGTGGCCTCTGCACTCTTTATTTTTAAGCACAGCCACACTGTATCATTGCTACTTGGGTTACCTGGGTTTCTTTGTTTAAGATTTATTTCTTTATAAATCAGTTACGTCAGAGGGGAAGAGGGATCATCCATCTGCTTGTTTACTTCCCAATTGGCCACAATGTCCAGACCTTGGCCAGGCTGAAGCCAGGAGCCAGGAGCTTCCTGCAAGTCTCCCACGTGGGTACAGGGGCCTAAAGACTTGGGCCATCTTCTGCTGTCTTCCTAGGCCAATAGCAGGGTGCTAGATCAGAAATGGAACAGCCAGTGCACAAACTACTCAAACCAGCACCCATATGAGATGCCAACATTGCAGGTGGCAGCTTAACCCACTACACTACAACAATGGTCCCCCTTGATTTGTTTGTAGCCAATGAATCATGTGGAAAATGTAAAAGTGGCAGTAACAAATTTTTAACCAGTGCCCTCACCCTGCTCCATTGCATTTTACAATAGTTTCTAGGACTTTTCTCAAGGGGAGGCTGCAAGCAAGGAGGCCTTCTTGGGACACAGTCCTGAAGAGCAGTGACAGATCATGCACAGGACATACAGGCCACTCCTGTCTGCAAAACCCTGTTGGGAGCAGAAGACACACGATGCTAGGAAAGTCACAAAATCCTGTTTGAGTCAGGAGAAAAGACCCAAACTGGTTTTCAAAGTTTTGCACTTGAAGGAAAGGTTGCAGTCTGTTCACATTCCCAAGTCTGGGATACCAAAGCTGTCATTCGCCACAGGAGCCTTGGGTGGTTGGGGGGGGGGGTGCGGAGAGGAGGGAGCAGGAATTTGTCTGCAGCTTTGGAAACATGCATGAAGGCTATGCTCTCTCCTTCCTTTTCTTCCCAATACTCAATCTCTGGGAAGCCAAATTGACAAGGTACTGGCAATTCTGGGCCATGGAACCTCGCATATCACCAGTCAATATGGAATGCTGCACTCACTTTGCCCACCCCTTTTTACAGCCTTTAAATTATCTCTCTAAGCCGTTTCTTCAAACAATCTTGCCATTTGAGTGGTATCAGACAGGATTGCCCTTTGGTGTCAGAGCTCTCAGAGTCAGCCCACATGAATAAATTCTGATTATTTCTGTATTCTGGAGAGGAGAGGCAGGTTTTTTTTCCCCAATGTGGTCATGAGCTATGAGGGAGCATTACATAAAAATTAATATTGATATCTCGTCAGTAGGTACCTGATGCTAGAATCAGTGCATTTGGCTAACAATAATCCTGGCCCCAGCTCTGTTCCTTCTTAGCCATGCCATTAACATGCCATTGGTCTGAATGATTCCCAATTCTAAGCAACTCCTACGGCCTCATTTGTTTCACTGATTTAAAAAAAAAAAGTGACAGTTTAAACTTCACATTCAGGTTTGATCACTGTGGGACAAACTCGCTCATCTGGGCTCTGCTACTAGTAACTAGGGAGAAGTCCCTTCCTGGCACAGACATCCCCCTGCGCCTCGGGAATAGGGGGCCTTCTACACAGAGGTTTTTCCTTTTAATTGAGTATTTATTGAAGCATGACTCCACAATAGGAAGCTATGCAGGAATATAAATTGTGGCCCAAAGTGTCTGTTACTAACCTGAGACAGGGCCTTGGACCAACTGTAACTTCACAGAGCCTGGCCCCGGGGGCACAGGATGTCCGCTGCCTGCTGATGAGGGACACGGCCAACACCAAGGGGGGTGCAGGGAGACCATGGGAGCCAGGGCCAGAGTGTTCCCTCCACCTCTGCAAAGCTGAGGCATTACAACAACTAGTGTAGCCATTCTGTTTTGCTTGCTCCCCCCGCCCCACACACACACACAAAATTCTTCCCAGAATGCAGAATTCAACTTCTCTACACACCAAAGGGATACATCTGTGTTTCCCCAACTATTTTCCTTCCTTAGCACTCAGAAGTCTGCTTTCAAAGCTTCCCCAACTACTCCTGATTTCAAAGGAGGAGAGAACTGGTATTTTTTTCACCTTGCATTCTAAACCAGACATTCTATTCGTCGCTTTCAGTGTATTACTTAATTTTTTCAATAAGGCGATTCCCTTGGCCCATGCATTAGCAACAGCTCCTGGGGAGACCTTTGCTCCACCTCATCTCTCCCACTCCTGATCTCCGGGGGCCCCACTTTTCCTAACCCAGAGTTCTTCCGAATCAATATGGATGAAGCTTTGCTTTGAACTGCCCATCCTTCCAGGAATGACAGATGTCAGATTAAACTGCAAAACTCCCCAATTTGACATTCACCGCATTCACCTCCCCAATCAATAGACGTGTTCTGCTGCTTCTCAGCGGGAAGACCGTCTTCATTACCATCCTCCTTGTCCGTACCGGGAGCTGCTCCTCCCAGCCCCTCACTGCTTACCCTGTTTCGCACATGCTCTGCTCACCCCTGATGGGAAGCACTACAGCATCTGCAAATGCAATTTATTTGAACTCCAGCAGAAGTATTTGGGGTACATCTGGGTGGTCCTCTGTCCTGAGCTGAACCTTGCAGTGCCACAGAAATAGGTTATTACCGGTATCTCGGAGTAGCTACGTCTGTCTTGGCTGGGACAAATTTCATTGTAACCTCTCCATGATATCCACTGATTGATGAGCCCTTTGCTTCTGACAAAATGGCAACAACTTCACAAATATGTGAGCTGTAGAAGGACTTGAAGCCTGGGCTCTCCTCTACTTGCCCACATAGCTGGACCTCCACTTTGACCCTGTCCTCCTTGCCCTGTTCTTGAGCACATGCCTTCCCTGTTGCTGGACACTTGCTGCCCTCCCTGTCTTCAGGTCTCTCTGCTTCTTCCTATCACCTATTCATGCTGCAGTGAACGGTTTAACATTCTTCACAGAAGGGTGAGTTGGACTTTCAGAGATGAATGAGTGGGACAGTGAGATGTGCAGTTACCATGGGCAGGAGAATTGCATGCACGGGAGTGTGTATGTAAGGTGTTTGGGGGCAGCTGACCAGGGACTGCTTGTCTATGAGAAGCAAGCACCAGCTCTAAGATGCTCAAATGAAAAGGAAAGTTATTATTAGTACTGAAGACAATGGTAAGGAAATCAATTTCAGACAGGAAAGACAAGAACTAGTGCTACAAGATCTCTCATCTCCAAGTCAACTCAAACATCTGTCCCACTCTCCTGTATCTGTCCATTCCCATAATTTTGACACCCAAGAGCTAACCCACCTGGAAATAACATTAGCCCAGTACCACAGGCCTTAACAGTTTCATCTCTCACAAATCAAATTCTATAAATAAGAATTGTGATTGGTTCAGCTTGGGTCAGGTGGGGTCCTGTGACTCAGTAATCTGAGACCCACATATCCCTATGTGAACATGGCTAGCCTGACCTATGTCAGCAGCTACTGTGGGTGCAAATCAATGTCTAGCACAGGGAACTCCCAGCAGTTCAGCCGTCCTGAAACATAAAGAACAAGGCAAAGAACAGCTGGAATGGAATCCGATTCTTTGCCAACTGAAGAATATCCCTCATTATGGCTCTATAAAGTCTTATCAATTGGTTAAATCATTTTAGAATATATTCATAGTGACAGGCATTGTCTTATAGCAGGTTAAGCCACCACCTGTGATCCCACATGGATACTGGTTTGAGTCCTGGCTACTCCACTTCCAGTCTGGTTCCCTGCTAATGCACATGGGAAAGCAGCAGAGGATTTCCCAAATGCTTGGGCCCCTGCACCCACACAGGAAACCCAGGAGAAGGTTCTGGCTGCTGCCTTCAAACTGGCCTAGCTCCAGCCATTTCAGCCACTCTGAGAGTGAACCAGTGGATGGAAGCGCTCTCGCTCTCGCTCTCTCTCTCTCAATCCCTCTCTCTCTCTTTCTGTCTTTCAAATAAAATAAGCTCTAAAATATATATATTTATATATATATATATATATATATATATATATATATATATACTTCCAGACTTTCTTTACAATTAGATTTTAGTAGGTTTTTGTCCTGATTGAAGTCTCAGGCAGGAGAAAATGCAGAAATGTCTCAGTCACTCTTTTCTCCTCAAGCATTCCCAGTGACTCTAGCAGGCCCTGTCTCCCTACTCAAGACAGTTGTTTGTGTCAGTACTGTCTGTTATACAGTATGTTATTCTGTCTTTGTTATACAGTGTGTGTTTATGTCCCAAACTATATAGTGTGTGTTTACGTCCCAAACTAGATAGATTATAAATTTTTAGACACCAAAGCCCACTGTTTTTACATTATTTCTTCTATATTTGTATTTCATTGACTATAATATTAGATATTGAAATGCCATTGGAAAATGATTATCTGGGTGTTTGTTATGTTGAGTTTAACAGTTCATTACAACCTGATGATTAATTTCCCATAGCATGTATTTGTCCTTACTCCTTTGGTCATAAACTGCAGAAAGCAACCCAACTAGCTTAAGCAACAAATTGTAATTTGTTGGAAAGATATTAAGGAACATCCCATGGAAACTATGGGAAGCTCAGAGAAATAAACTGTACAAAGCATTGAGAGAATTGAGATGGTTAAAAGAAAATCTTCATCTCCACTCCCCACTTCCTTTCTTCCTGCCTCCCTCCAATCTTTCCCTCTCTCTCTCTCTTTTTTTTTTTTTTTTTTTTTTTTTTTTTTGCTTTTTTTGACAGGCAGAGTGGACAGTGAGAGAGAGAGAAAGGTCTTCCTTTGCCGTTGGTTCACCCTCCAATGGCCGCCACCACTGGTGTGCTGTGGCTGGTGCACTGCGCTGATCCAAAGCCAGAAGCCAGGTGCTTCTCCTGGTCTCCCATGTGGGTGCAAGACCCAACCACTTGGACCATCCTCCACTGCACTCCCGGGCCATAGCAAAGAGCTGGCCTGGAAGAGGGTCCGGCGCCCCACCGGGACTAGAACAGTGTGCCGGCGCCACAAGGCGGACGATTAGCCTATTGAACAGTGGCGCCGGCCTCCAACCTCTCTTGCATTTCCTTTCTGTCATGTTCGCACTGCTTCTCCTGATGATTCCGGAGTTTAACATCTTCTATCTTCCACCACTGGAGAGAACTGGACTGTCTGGCTTGGTTTGAGTTTTAAGATCCTGACTAGAACACGGTTGGCTCAGTTTGTGCCAGGTCAGTATGGCATACCTGTGATTGGGTGTGAGCTGTGGGCTCTAAGAACAAGGCTGTAATCACTTAAACTACAGGAAAGGAGAAGGAAAGCAGTTCACTAAATTGAAAGTATTTTAAATTAGGATGCTACCAACTACTGCGACTTGATAAACCCTTAAATCTCTGAGGTTTCATATAATTAAAATGCATTTTTGCTCAGGACAGTCCCACAGGGTGGCTCGCCTCCACAGGATGTCCTGGAGAAGGAGCGCAGAGATTGTGGGGGACACAGAGTCTCTGTCACGGAGGAAAGCGGCGCCCTCACAGAGAGCACGGGGAGAGGGTGTTCTTGGTCTCGCAAATAGTGGGGTGGTCACTGTGCTGGATGTGACACGTCACTCTGTAACACAGTCACCAAGAAACTATAATCTGTGAAAAAAACCTATGAAGAGACAAAACAGATATGGATACAGAACAAAGCTGGTCACGAAAGTATGCAAAACCTCAAGAAGAACAGGCCACAGTGGAGTTTCAGAAAATGTCACTCTGTGCTTCATTCATTCAGGTGGACCATTCTTAAGGGAGTCCTGATCTGAGGAGCTTCTGGTTCTGTGAAAGCAGCAACCTCCGCCTCCTCTATCCCAGAATATGATGAAATAGTTTCATTTACATGCATGTCCTCTCCAGAGGCCTTTTTTTAGTGCCAGAGATTGCGTTACACTAATACAGTGAAAGCTGGAACTGAAATCTTTACCAGTTCCAATTCCTTGGTCTCTGGCTTAAATGCAGTTCCTCCGAGGGTTTCGTTTGCCACAAAGATACAGCAGCTGGTTCTTGCCTTTCTCTAGCTCTACCCTCATCATTTCAATGAATCAGCACAGCTCTATCAATTCACAAGCACACCGTTATCTTTATCAATCTCTCAGTTACCACATGCCCAGTCCATTTGTTGCCTTTGGCTCTGTTTTTGCTGTCATCCTCCTCTTCTCCTTTCCTCCTCCAGATGGAAGAGCCATCAGTATGGGTTCTACATCCCATCCAGGCAGAAACCCCTGACTACTCTTTATCACCTTTCTTCTCTGATACAAGAGAACTTTAAAAAATTCAAACAAAATGGAATTTAAAGATAAGTTTAGGGGCCAGCGCTGTGGCATAGTGGATAAAGCCACTGCCTGCAGTGCCAGCATCCCATATGGATGCCGGTTTGAGTCCCAGCTGCTTTACTTCAAATACAGCTCTCTGTTATGGTCTGGGAAAGCAATAGAAGATGGGCCCCTGCACCCATGTGGGAGACTCAGAAAAAGCTCCTGGCTCCTGGCTTCAGATCAGCACAGCTCCAGCAGTTGCAGCCAATTAAAGAGTGAAATCAGAGGATGGAAGACCTCTCTCTCTCTCTCTCTCTCTGCCTCTCCTTCTTTTTCTGTGTAACTCTTTCAAATAAATAAACAACTATTTTTTTTAAAAAGATAAGATTATTGCAGCGCCAATATTTTTAAATACATGCACTTGCTTCATAATATGCATTTTCCACAAACTTTATGACATGTGCATGAATTTCAAAATTTGCTTACACCCAAATGATCTTTCCTTCTTCTTCTATTGTCTATGAACTTTCTGAAGTACCTTCTATACCACACTAAAGTAATTGTAGGTACAATTAATCATGGAGGAAGCTAACAGTTGCAGGACAGAAAGAAAATCTACCCTATGCACAATGATGGCTCGCAGTAAGTTTTTAAGACTGATGAATTGATAAAAACATTTCTAAATTAGGGAAATACCAAGCCAAATCTTTCAGCTCATAAAATCACCCTCAATCATTGCCACTAGGTCATAGTTCATTATTAGGACTCTTAGAGGTAAAGCTAAAAACTTGCCATGGAGCTCCAAATCCCATTAAGTTGGCAGGTAACAATGCCATCTTACTAGTTAAAATGATCAGTTTAAATTCATAACTTATCATAAAGATAGGATTAAGTGTCAAAGGGATCATATAAATAAAAGCATTGTCTGCTAATAATAGTTCATAGAATTAAAAAGGAGAGAACAATCCAACTTGGGAAGCGGGATACACAACAGACTCATAGAATGACAAATGCCCTAAACAGCACTCTGGCCTCAGAATCAGTCCTTAAGGCATTTAAATCTGGCCAAAAAGCCCATGAGATTATCTCAGGCATGGAACTCCAAGACACTGTGGCAAAAAAAAAGACTTAAATAAAAGATCTCTGTGAGTGAGATCTCGATGGAAAGTAGGGGTCATCAAAGAAGGAGGTACCTTTCTCTGAAAGGAGGAGAGAACTTCCACTTTGACTATGGCTCTGTCTAAATAAGGTCAGAGTTTGTGAACTCCAGAGGCTTCCATAGCCTTGGCAGCTCATAACAAGAGCCTAGGGTTATTACTGATGTCATAAATAAGAGTGTCAGTTGTTAAATCAACAACAGGAGTCACTGTGCACTTGCTCCCCATATAGGATCTCTGTCCTTAATGTGTTGTATTATGAGAATTAATGGTAAAATTAATCTTCAAACAGTGCTTTATATTTTGTATGTCTGTGTGGGTGCAAACTGTTGAAATCTTTATTCAGTATAGAGTTGATCTTCTGTATATAAAGATAATTAAAAATGAATCTTAATGAAGAATGGGATGGGAGAGGGAGTAGGAGATGGGATGGTTTGTGGGTGGGAGGGTGGTTATGGGGGGGAAGAACCGCTATAATCCAAAAGTTGTACTTTTGAAATTTATATTTATTAAGTAAAAGTTTTCTATTAAAAAAGACCCTTGGAACTTGAGCCCACTATGAAATAAGGCATAAGTGTTAAGCCAAATTCCTCCAATAGTCTTCCATATCCCCACAATACCTAAAAGCACTTACCAGCTGCATCATCCACTTGCCTCTGCTTGACTGGAAACACTGAAGCATGGCAAGGTAGAGTGATCCACCTGCCACATGACAGAGCAGCAGAGGGAATTCAGGAGACACAACTCAGGGTTTTGTCAATGGTGCCTACCTTAGCATGCAGACATTTGGCTGCACATGTTTTTCATAATGTACCTCAGAGTGTTTGAATTATTGCTGGGTTTTGCTTTTTTCGGTGGATAGGGAGAATTCAGGTGGAGAACACTAGTAAAATGCAAGAAGTTAAAGCATTATTGGTATAACAAATAGAGAATGTTTTGTTCCAGTTGAAAGAACTCCAATATTTCATCCCAAAGTCATCTTCTGGGAGAACCGAAATGTAAGGAGTGTGACACAGTCTGAATAAGATTTAGTAGGCACATTTCCAGAGTCTGCACAGAGCCTGTGTTTTGCTGATTTTACAGTTCCTCTTTAACCTTAGGTCTACCTGGCCAAATATCTATAGTGCCACATGTTACTGAACTTTCAGGGCAATGTAGTCAATATAACACAACATTATTGTTATACAATTTACCTTTTCTGTGCTTATATTTTCCAGGCATAGTCCCTGATCATAGTCAACTTTACCCTTTAAAATCAAACTATATGAAAAACAGTCTCAAAGATTTCTTCTTTCCATAGGAAAAAAGACTGAA
Organism: Sylvilagus floridanus; assembly: GCA_949820135.1. Classification (NCBI taxonomy): domain Eukaryota; kingdom Metazoa; phylum Chordata; class Mammalia; order Lagomorpha; family Leporidae; genus Sylvilagus; species Sylvilagus floridanus. The sequence continues at coordinate 86,394,431 of OX463225.1, read as the reverse complement.
AGAAAAAACTGTCCTGAAACTAACCATGATTGCTAAATGAAGGTGATCTCATGTATAATTTTTTTCCAACCTCTGTTTTCTGTTATCTCTGAAATCTCTGCTATGGGTTCAGATTACCTTTTTAACCAGAAATAAAAAGTAAAGGTCAAAACAAGGGGTGAAATGAACAGTTCCACATGCACCTGTGTCACCTCTGAAGGGTAAGACAGAGCCTTCAGGAGGCAAGTGGGGAGCAGCTCCCTTCTTTCTGCAGCTTTCAAAGGTTTTCTGGCCCCGTGGTTAACCTGAGCACCAGCTTAAATCCCACAACAGCTACTTATTAGCTGTTTGTCATTGGACCGGTTACATTATGTCCTAACACCTCAGATTTCTCATTTCGCACCTGTAAATTGGGGCAAATAATCATAATTCCTAGTTAGAGTGTTCTATGAGTCATAAAGATTAAGCGAGATGGTAGAAGAAATTGAGACCCATGTCTGGCACATACTAATAACTTAGGAAACATCAGGAACCAGATGAGCCAAGATCCAGTCAGAAAGAAAACAATTACTTTGGGTATCTCAGTTAAAGGAAGTTTAACACAGGGAATTGATCACAATGGTGATGGAAAACATGAAGGGTCGACTGATAAAGACAGAGGGGTAATTCAAAGAGTACTCCTTTTCCTCCCAAAATGCAAAGGATGCTGGGAAATGTAGTTCCTGCAATATCAAGCAGGGTTATAGAAGGGGAAGGAATGGAATGGAGAGTGAATTGGCAAATGCCAGAAATAGCTATTATCCTTATGTTTCAAGAAATAGCTCTTTAGAGGATCCTCAAGATGGCAAAATAGAGAAATGACATACTGCTTTAGACTAGGGGAAAACATTAGCAAAAAAAAAAAAAAAAAAAGTGGAGGAAATCCATTCCCAGCAGAGTTGGAGAGAAATCTGCAGTGGAAATTCTACAGAAGGAAGAGGGGCAGAGTGGATCAATGTGGAAGGTGTGGATGCACAGCAACAAGCACAGACACAACTTTGGATTCCCACAGCCCAGATCCGGAGGAGCACCACCTTTGCAGAGAGAGCTAAGAGCAGACTGTGCGACTGTGATATAGCGGCAGGAAGAACCTGCCAGAGTACACTGATTTGAGTCTGACCTAGAGCCCTAAGGGGGCTAACCTTGAAAAAAGGACATGTTTCTCTCTCCCCACACCCCACAATGTCAACCTGCAACTTGCTGGGAGAGGGTGCCATCGTGATACCAGTACTGACTGCAATAGCTCCGATGTGAACCTCCAGTAATGGGCTGGGAGAAGGCGCTGTTTTGAAAAGAATGGCAGCTGTGGTGGTTCTTGTGCATGCATGAGATCCAGGGATTTTGTCAGAGGGAAAAATCAGCGTTCCCCACTGATTTTGAGTCTGGTTGGGAGGACTCACAGGGGGCTGGGCACCTACATAGGCCTGTGAGGTGCCCCCCGCCTCTCAGCATATCACAGGCTCTGGGATTCAAAACACCAAGTTGGAGCACCCACAGGCAGCTGGCTCTGGGAACATCTCTGCCTCTCCATGGACAGGATAGACTAGCAGGTTGGAGTGGGTTCTCTGCAACCTATGACTGTGTGAGTCCTCTGTGTTGAGACTATGGGGACTCTGTGACTGCACTTTAGGGTATAGGGTGAAGCTGGGTCTCTGGGCAATCACTGGGTGTGGTACCAAAGGCCCAGAGCTCCCTGATTGCTTGGGGCTGTCATTTTAGCAGGATATATGTTCATATAGGCCTGTGGTTCATGTGGCAGTGCAGGTGACTCTTGCACTCACTGTGAGCTAACCCCAGGAATTGATCACTTTGAAAGAGAGGAGGTGAGGATGTGATTATGCCAACAGAGGTGATCATACCCTCCCTCCTGCTAATGTGCCTGGGAAAGTGACAGAGGATGGCCTAAGTGCTTGAGCCACTGCAAGTAGCTCAAGTGAGTGACCCAGAAGAAGCTCCTGGCTCCTGGCTCCTGACTTCAGATTGGCTCAGCTCTGGCCATTGCAGCCAATTGGGGAGTGAACCAGTGGATAGAAAACCTCTCTCTCTCTCTCTCTCTCTCTCTCACCTCTACCTTCCTCTGTAACATTGCTTTTCAAATAAATAAAATAAAATCTTTAAAAAAGAGAGAGAGAGAGTTTGGTAAAGTGGCAAGATATAAAATCAACACACAAAAATCAATGACCTTTGAATAGACAGATAAATCCCATTCACAATAGCTAAAGAAGAAATTAAATACCTTAGAATACATTTAACCAAGGAGGTGAAAGATCCCTACAGTGAAAATTACAAAACATTAATGAAAGAAATAGAAGAAGACACAAAAAATGGATCCGTGGATTGGAAGAATTAATATCATAAAAATGTCCACACTACCAAAAGCAATTTACAGATTCAATGTCATTCGTTCTTCTCATATCTAGAAAAGTGATGCTAAAATTCATATGGAAACACAAAAGACCCAGAATTGCTAAAGTAATATTGTACAACAAACACAAAGCCAGAGGCATCACGATACCAGATTTCAATACATACAACAGGGCAGTTATAATCAAAACAGCCTGGGACTGGCACAAAAATAGACATGTAGACCAATGGAACAGAATAGAAATTCAAGAAATCGATCCACACATCTACAACCAACTAATCTTTGATAAAGAAGCTAAAATCAATTCCTGGAGAAAGGACAATCTCTTCAGCAAATGGTGCTGGGAAAACTGGATGTCCATGTGCAGAAGCATAAAATAAGACCATACCTTACACCTTATACAAAAAGCAACTTAAAATGGATGAAAGATCCAATCTATGACCTGATACCAAAAATTACTACAGTAGAACAGTTGGGAAACTCTACAAGACATAGGCAAAGGCAGAAACTTCTTGGAAAAGACTCCAGAAGCACAGGCAATCAAATAAAAATAGCCAAATGGAAAAACACCAAGCTTAGAGGCTTTTGCACTGCAAAAGAAACACTCAGAAAAGTGAAGAAACAATCAATAGAACAGGAGAAAATATTTGCAAACTATGAAACTGATAAAGAATTAATATCCAGAATCTATAAAGAGTTCAAGGAACTCAACAACAACAAAACAAACAATCCACTTAAAAAGTGGGCAAAGGACTTGAACAGGCATTTTTCGAGAGAAAAATTCAAATGGCCAACAGACACTTCAGAAAATGCTCAGGATCACTAGCCATCAAGAAAATGCAAATCAAAACCATGATGAGGTTTTCCCTAACTCCAGTTAGAATGGCTGCCATACAGAAATCAACAACAAATAATTGCTGACAAGGAAGTGGGGAAAATGGTACCCTAATCCACTGTTGGTGGGAATGCAAACTAGCATAGCCATTGTGGAAGACAGTATGGAGATAACTCAGAAAGCAGAAAATAGGTATACCATATTACCTAGCAATCCCACTCCTGGAAATTTGCCAAAGGGAAATGAAATCAGCACATGAAAGAGTTATCTGTACCTTCATGTTTATTGCAGCTCAACTCAAAATAGCTAAGATATGCAATCAACACAGATGTCCATCAACTGATGACTGGATAAAGAAACTATGATATAGATACACTATGGAATACTACTCATTAATTAAAAAGGAATGAAATCCTGTCTTTTGCAACAAGTAGATGCAACTGGAAACCTTCATACTTAGTGAAATAAGCCAGTCCCCAAAAGACAAATACCACATGTTCTCCCCGATCTGTTCTAACTAATAGAGTACCAAAACTTTAATATAGTGAAATAGTATTTTGAGCTTCAATGATTATTTATATCCCTTATCTCTACTGTTGAGGAATAGTGTTGTTTTTTTTTCCTTCGTACTGTTTGTTGAACTCTTTATTTAGTATAGGGTTAATTTTATGAGTATAAAGTAAACTGGAAGTAGACCATTGTAAAAATTGAGAGGCAATAAGGAGAGAAAGGAGGAGGAAGGCTGAGAGTGTGGTTGGGAGGGAGGGTATTGTGGGAAGTATCACTATGCTCCTAAATCTGTATACATGAAAAACATGAAATTTGTATACATTGAATAAAATTTTTTAAAAAATAAATCACTCTTAAACTCTACACTGTTGTGTTCTTTTAGCTTTTTCCACAGCAAATTTTGGGAATAGACCAGCCTAAGGCTCAGGTCCCATGACTCCTCAAAAAGAGGACCTTCCAGGCCGGGGCCGCTGCTCAATAGGCTAATCCTCCGCCTTTTGGCGCCAGCACACAGAGTTCTAGTCCCGGTTGGGACACCGGATTCTGTCCTGGTTGCCCCTCTTCCAGGCCAGCTCTCTGCTATGGCCAGGGAGTGCAGTGGAGGATGGCCCAGGTGCTTGGACCCTGCACCCCATGGGAGACCAGGAAAAGCATCTGGCTCCTGCCTTCGGCGCCCATTGGAGGGTGAACCAATGACAAAGGAGGACATTTCTCTCTGTCTCTCTCTCTCACAGTCCACTCTGCCTGTCAAAAAAAAAAAAAAAAAAAAAGAGGACCTTCCATTCATACCCAAACCCATGCCTCTTATTCCTTAGGCGTGCTGGCATGGACACTAACCCCTTCCTGGGCAAATGTTCATGCCCAGTTTCTAACTTCTTTGTGTGCCTTTCCCAGCATGCAATGCACAGACATTTTCAGGCATACTGAGACTCTGTACTTCAGTTTTCGTATCTGTGAAATGAAATGCTAATACTTACCGTACTCTGAAGCCCCGCTTTTGTGAAAGCACCTTATAAACTCTGAATCACTTTACACAAATGACTAGCCATTACTTTTTGATTCCTGGCCTAGTGCTCTTTTTGCTACTACATGCTCATCCACATCCACGGACAACTTAATCATTCTGGCAGTTTAAAGACTTCATGAACACGTGTACCAAAAAAGTGGCCACCCAATATAATAGCTTCTGCTAAATTTCAAATGAGGTCCCAAGCCAACTCAGTCTTAGGGTGTGCTGATCTAGAAAATGAACTTGGTCTCATATTGGAGTCCTTGGCCAGGCTTGACCACACAAATGCAGTTAATTTTGGGGTCATTTTCTAAAAAGCATGACAATTGAGGTATCTGAAAGCACACTTTTATCTCAAAAGACTATTTTAAAACATAAGGAATCACAAACAATGTCTTTTTACAGAATATCTGCTCAGTGATGGGCATAGCAGAAGGCACTTCAAAGACATTTTCTGCTCACGGCATCCTACGAGGTAAGCATGATTGAACTCAGTTTACTAATGCGGATGCTGAGATTCAGAGACCCAAAGATTCAGGCTTAAGGTCATGCAGCCATTCAGTGGCAGAGCTCAAAGTTGGGCCAATAATGACCTGCTGACCCACTTCCCAGCATGCAGCAGCCCATCCCGCAGTAGAATGTGCGTGCTTCTCATCTCCCTTTTCATCACTCCAAACACATGCTGTGAGCCTGGCAGCCCAACCCCACACCGTGTGAGCACATCCAGGAGGATCCCCAAGCAGGCCTTCCAAGTCTTCAGAAAACACTTCAGCCCCACAGTGTGCCCACCAGATCTGTGCTGGCAAGGTGCGAGGCTGAGCAACAGACCCAGGGCCCACAATCCACACCCCGTTGCTAGGGAGGCCATGCTTCCTACCAGTTGGTCCCAGTCAATACCTGGCCACAGCAGGAACATTAAAGCAGGGCTGTTCCTGGACGACAGGGGGGTCCCCATCAGCCTAAGACTCATCCACCTACCTACTTCCCTTCCCTCTCTTATTCACAAGGGTCAGAGCAACATCACGGTCTGGGGACTCTCCCAGCTCCTCCCAGCTCAGTCGCTTTCTCCCTCACTAGCTTTTCCTCTAATAAACCTTTCAAAGGACCTAGCCTAAACACCACATCCTCAGGAGCTTTGTTCTTTCTCCTCAACTCACACCTCCTGGTCTCGAATTCACGGCCCAGGCATTTGATTTCAGCACATACCCGATTGGTCTATTCCATTCAGGTCCCAAACCGGAGTAGGGCTAAACTGTTTCCCCTTGTCATAGCTCCCACTTCAATCCCTTTTTGCTGTTTGATGGCTTCTCATGATGGCAGTGGGAAGAAATGTTAGAAGTCTATGATCCGGCGCTGTGGCTCACTAGGCTAATCCTCTGCCTGCGGCGTCAGCACCCCGGGTTCTGTCCCGGTTGTTCCTCTTCCAGTCCAGCTCTCTGCTGTGGCCCGGGAAGGCAGTGGAGGATGGCCCAGGTGCTTGGACCCTGCACCTGCATGGGAGACCAGGAGGAAGCACCTGACTCCTGGCTTCAGATCGGCACAGTGCAGCGGCAGCCATAGCAGCCATTTGGGGGGTGAACCAGCGGAAAAAGAAGACCTTTCTCTCTGTCTCTCCCTCTCACTGTCTAACTCTGCTTGTCCAAAAAAAAAAAAAAAAAGTCTATGATCCATAAGGTATACATATTGACAGCTCTATGTAAGGTTTCTCCCAGGAATCTGCATTTTAAGGAGGCCCAACCACTTCATGCAGAGAAGCAAATAAATCTACAGATATGTCTTGAGTACCCAGGTCAGGGATCCCAAGAAAAACTGAATTCAACTTTAAAGGGGGAGACTCCTAGGAGGGATTTAAGCAGTGCTGCCCTTGAATGGGAGGTCTTTCCTCCCCAGAGCAATCACCCAGCTCAATAATATTTGAAGGCAGCCCTAACCCTGATCAGGCTCTCTTCCTAGCCTGCCATTCTTTTTAAGGGAGTGCCCCAGAAAGGCTCTTCTTTCTGCAGGCCATGGGGGTTTCAGGTTTCAGTGCAGCTGTGTGGCTTGGTGGACCAGGCCACTCAAACTCCAGCAGGTGGAGCAGTTTCTGGGTGATTCTTTGCCCTTTTCTCCCACTGGCTTCTCTCAAGTGACAACCTATGTTTCCAAGCAGGCCAGGAACTCCATGGTGGCATGTGTTATCACAGAGGTGACTCCATCCTGGCTCTTACCAAACACTGGCCAGACCCTTCACAGCCCCTGAGGCACCATGTTTCATCCATGTGGACTTGCTCCCCTACTCATAAAAATATAAGCAGTGGCACATGGGAAATACTCCCGAGAGCCAACGATGAAGAATAATGTAATACCTTACTATAGAAATAAAAATCAATAATTTCCTGTTGCTGGCTGAAAAGTGTCATGGGTATCCAAATATTAAAACAAAATAAAAAATCTCAGAGCACTCAAGAGAGTGAATAATTAGGCAGTCATTCAAATGAATGCATTCAATGTAGTCTGCGAGTTAAGCATATTACACACACTCTTTTGTCATCAAAAAAAAACCCCTCACACATGTATACACACATGCACACGCACACAAAAACAACAAGAAAATTAACCGTGTAATGCAAAGTTAATGCATCATTACTTTTCTGCATTGTAAACACAAAAGTCTAGGAATTTGCAGTCACTATCAGCCAAGGGCTTTGGCTCCTTGCCAGCTAGCACAGTCTGGTGGACAGCGCCCCCAAGTTATTAATCCACAGAACTGCTCCCATTTCGGGCACACACCTACATGTGATGCTAGCAAAGGTATCTAACCAAGTCATACCTCCATTTTCCTGCCTGTAAAAGCAAAGTAACGCATTCAAATCATTTCAAGTTTCATACTAGCATCACAGAAAGGTCATGCATATTCATGAAATACAACTCATAATTCCTCCTAAACCTCAGAACAAATCTCACTGCTAACCAAAGACATTCCAAACCTGTAAGCATGCTGTGGCCTCTGAGTAACACTTCTGCCTGGTTCTGGCTGGTGAAGATCCTTGGCTGAACAGACATTCCAACCAGGGAAGAAGAAACAGGGCTGACAGAGGACTGATTCTAGTGACCATGAACCTCCACGTAAGGGGCCCCAGAGCCACTACAGCCAGGGATCTCCAAGAGCTTTCAGTAGACGTTCTCAAAAGTGCAGAGGTGGTGGCAGGCATTTAGCCCAGTGGCTAAGACACCCCTTAAGGTGCCAGGTGCCACACTGGAGTACCTGCATTTAATTCCTGGCTCTGGTTCCTGATTCCAGTTTCTTGCTGATGCGAATCCTGGGAGATAGGAGTTGAAAGCTCAAGTAATTGAGTTCCTGTCACTCACTCTTGTGGGAGAACTGGAAGGACATCCTGGCTTTTGGCTTTGGACTAGCACAGCCTCAGCTATTGCAGGCATTTGGGGACTAAACCAGGAGATGGGAGCTCTGTCCATCGCTCTCATACACACTCTTCCTCTTGGCCTTGAGCTGGCTCTCACTGTCAATTTCTTTTAAGTGAATAAGCTGCACCTCTCCTTCCACCCACCAACCCCTGCAGAACAGAGTTACCTTAAAACAAGCATCGTCTCTGCAAAAGTTTGTCCAGCAGGCACAGCTGCAGTTAAATGCACCAGGTGTTTCTTTTGTGCATGGAATCATCTCTTGGGAGTCTCCCTGGTGCTGCTGCCCCTTCTCTAGTTCTCCCTTTAGATACATCTCTCTGTGCTCCCATAACACTTTTCACGCTTGCTAAAAACACACTTCCGTGTGTTTCTCTTCTTGCTGGACAATGAGTTCTTTGAGGTTAGAGGGTCATGCTATCTTCAATAAGGGTCTAGCACAGTTCCCAGTAGATAGTAAATGCTAAAAAAAATTCTAAGGAATAAGTGAATGAATGAGATTACAAAGGGGGAACAAAACACACTCATGATCTTAAACAACTAATAATTAATTAATGAGGGTGGATAATACTGGAAACCAAACATTTAGGGCTAGGAAGAATATATAAAGGTGTGATCAACTACTATAGGAATTTAGATGAAGAGACTGTCAGGAATTAAGGGAAAAGAGAAGGCATTCAGCAAGGTCTTATTTAAGTGAATAACATCTAAGAAGAGACAAGACCTATGCAGCCCTTACAGTTACCCACAAAGCCTCTGTGATATTGTCTCCTGCCAAACCCCTCACTCCCCCCACACCTGCCACACCTGTCTCTTGCTATAATCTCTGGTGTACCACCTTGGGATGTTTGCACATGACATTCCCTCTGTCTGAAATGCTCTTCCCCCTGATATCTACCTGGTGAACTTCCTCACCATCATCACATTTTACTTCAACATCACCAACTCCATGAACCTTGTTCTAATTACTCCATGCTGAATCACAACCCACCAAACCCCACTCAGTGCTTCCAAATACTCTTACTTTGCTCTGTATTTTATTTTATTTTATTTTATTTTATTTTATTTTATTTTTGACAGGCTCACATAGGCTAAAGCAACTTTTCACACTAATTAGTTGTATTTCTGGTCCAAGTTTTATTTCAAACTCAACACAAGGGACTAGACTCCTGGGAATGCCAATTCCAACATTTCTCTCTTGTTAGACATATTTCTAGAAAGAAGGAACAAAGTTAGATAACATTGTTAGACTAGGTACAATAAAGAAATGTCTGGTTAAAAGTTATTAGGTCTGTCATAAAACAGATGATTAGCTGGGCAGATAAATCTAACTTCCCAAAAGGGAATCTTAATCACATTCAAGTCCAAGGATGTAACCAGCGTATTTGACACTGAGCACAGATCATTTTTTCTTCTTCTCCTTACAACAGAATTGTTTTAGTAATAATCATGAAATTAACAATAATAATGGCCAGAAGAGAATCAGAAACAGTGAAAGTTTTCTCTAATTGAATTTCATATTCATAGTACCCCAGTAATAAAATTTAACAATGAACAAAGAAAAACTAAAACAAATATTCTAGCACAAAAAAGAAATCAAAACAATGGATTAGTAATTTTTATATCCAAGCATTTTTAATAAAAAGGGAAAAAACTTATAGTTACATATCATTTGCCTCAGAAATTAATACTATAATTTAACATTAATTAAACATTTAATTAGTTAATAATTAATAAAAATTATTATAAAACAGATTTTCTATTTTAAAAATAGTATTCAAATGTATCAAAACATGTCTTGTATGAACCAAAATTTTCATTTGCCAAACAAAAATATGACACTCACTCTGTTTTCCTGTTGTAAATTCCAAACACAAACAGAATAATTGTGATCATAGGTTCATCATTCAGAATGACCAAATTTATATAACCCAAATTCAATTCTTTGTCTTCACAAACACCCTGCTATTGCTGCTTTTGTAAACCTATACTATTTAAACATGAGCATAGGGATGGACATTTAGCCTAAGGGTTAAGAAAACCACATACCACATCAAAGCATCTGGATTTGATTCCTGGCACTGGTTCCTGACTCTAGCTTTCTACCAATGCAGAGCTTGGGAGAGAACCAAGACTGTTCAAATAACTGGTTTCCAGTCAACCCTGTGAGAGTCCTGGATTGAATTCCTCACTCCTGAATTCATACCCATCCAGATTTAGCCATTGTGGGCATTTGGAGAGTGAACTAGCAGATGAGAGCCCTCTCACTCACTCTTGCTCTCTCTCTCCCCTGCAGCCTCTGTCTCCCTGCTTCTTAAAATTAGATATATATATATGCATATATAAGCATGTATGAGAGTAGTTCCAAAAACTCATAGGACATAGACTTGAAAGATATATTTTTTTGAAATCCATGCATACAAGGTATCTTCATAAGGTCATGGGAAATGTGTATCATGAAAACAACTATACATACATTTCAAAAATAATTTCCACCAAAATAAACACAACTTTTAATTCCATTCTTCCACGGACTTGTTGCATCCCCCTCACATACTAAACCAGGCATAAGAAACGCATTCTGCTCCTGAAGCAAGTGCTAATGACTCGTATTTACGTGTGCGGAACATATGGAGGGGGAGGAGGAGAGTCTGAATTTGTTTTCATGTAGAATACAATATTTATTAAAGAATAGAAGATAAAAAGTGCTAATCTGAGGCTTATATGAATATTAAAACTCAATAGTAACCATAACAACTGAAACAGAGAGCAACAAAAGCTATTTCCAGGGAAGACCATTTTGTCAATGCAATTGTTTAAAAATAACTCTTGCATGGTGACAATGACCAGCATCCTAGCCCTTAGTTGATTTTACTGCTGTTTTCCATGTTTCCACGCAGTGCACCCCGTTGCTGCTTGCTCCCGCGGGATCTTTCCATTGCCCTGCTATACACTACCAGTGTGTTCTTGAAGGATTTTTTTTTTCAGATCTCTAAAAAGTTTGGTTTGGGTTCAATTTCTTTCTCATCTAGCATATAGCTTAATTATTTTGGTCGATTGTTCATCTTCTCTGTAAGAACAGGAATATGAGTCTATTTTACCCACTGCTTCATCCTCCACACCCAGAACAGCAGCACATAGTAAGTATTCCATGTTTATTGGAAGAATCTGAAGTATCTCCACTCACTCTCAGCTATCGTTCCTCTTTGGAGAGATTCTTATCTGTATCAAAGCCAAATGTCTTCTGGATCCACAGGGCTATGCCAAGGGTCCAGCAAATTGCCTTGCAGTTCCTGCATTACCAGAATTGAGAATTCCTGTTCCTACCACACAAGCCCCATGGCCCTTTCCAGAGATATGGGACCGTGCCAGCTGATCCATCAAATCTGTTCTGAGGATGCTAATTCTGGGGAAGAGTAACAGCTGTTTGGCAAAAGGAGTAACTGGGAGAAGACACCCTGTGACAAATTATTTCTGGAAATTTTTCACTAACAAAAGTAAAGAAGGGTAATTTTTGCTTTTAATTTTCAAGGCAACAATTTTTAGTGTTTATATTATATTGTCAATGTGACTTTCCAATATTGTACAATATGTAGCAATTATGGGAATTTCTGGGAAATTTTATACTGTAGTAGAATGGTCTCCTGACCTCCTAATACTGAAAAATCTTATTCTGAGCATGAGTATAGAAAAATGCCTGGCTCAAGGGGTGGATGTCTGGCCTAGGGGGTGCAAATGCTTACATTTCACATTAAGTGCATGGGATCCATTCCCAGGTCTGGCTCCTGACTCCAGTTTCCTATCAATCCAGAGCATGGCAGGCAACAGTGATGGTTCAAGCAGTTGGGTCCCTGTGATCCACATGGGAGACCTGGATTGAGTCCCTGATTCCTAGCTTTGGTCCCCAGCTCAACCCCAGCCATTGAGGGCATTTAGGGAGTGAACTAGCATATAGGAACTCTCCACACACCCCATCCCCCAATTTTGCCTTTCAAAAAAAAAAATGTTTGCCTCATGGGATGTTGTAAAAACTAGAGATACACTAAAAAACAGTGCCTGACCCATGATGGACATTCAGTAAATGTTGGCTGCTGCTCATATAACTTTTAATTTTATCACCTTAATATAAGGAACTCAGATTAAGTACAGTTTTCATCATCTCATTTTATAAATGAGCTAAATAAGACATAGAGGGGGAAAATGATTTTTAAAAAAACCTAAATATGTTGTCAGTAAGATACCCATAAAAACATTAAGGCAATGAAAATTGTAAGTAGTAAAAATATCATTTTCTCACCAAGTTAACATAATTCCTTAGAGTTGCGGTTATCATGCTGTGGTCCCATCACCCCAGGGACCAAATGCCGGGACATGCAGGCTCCATCTTCTCAAGACACCTGTTATTCCGCCAAGACTTTAGGATACAAATCTAAATAATTCAACTAGTAGGTAATTTTATCAATGTGTTTATTTTAGACGGAAATATTTCACAAAAGAATGTGAACTCTTAAGAAATATAAGGAAAAACCTAAACAATTGAAGACATATTTCCTTCCTGCAAAGCCCTGGAGCTCTCCTCCCCTCCACTGAGATGCAAGGCGCTGCCCAGAATTAAGTCCTATGTGCAAATGAAGCAAAGAGAAAAGAACATGGGCTATCAAATGTGATTCACGATTCAAATATATTTTAATATCTTATTCTTTCCACACCCTGAGAAGCCATTATGATTATGTGATTGTTTTGTAAAAGAGTAAAGCTCTTCAGATAATCTAAAGATTTTATAGCTATGGCACAGTTTTAATAAGCAGAAGACATGCTAGCATGAACTAGGTTGAACCCAAACCACTGTACAGTTTAATTCAACACAATATTCTTCTGTTTAAAGTGCATGTAATTGCCAATTTATACAGTCACCAAGACCAAAGGTTTGCTAAATAGAGTTCTGCAAACAAACATGGTATGGAAAGCTTATCCCCAAGTACCACAAACGAAGAATAAATGAAACTAATCATTAATCAATCATGTATCTTATTCATTTCAACTGTACAATTATTCAATGCATAAAATCACATGCACCTGTGTTAGTGTTTTTCTAGATCTTATCACCATAAACTTTTTTGAATCCTTACAAACTCAAGAGAGTGTGTAAAATGAAATTGACATTGTCTTTAACAGTATTAGATTGCTCTTCCTTCCTCCTTTAAAATATTTCCTTACTAAAGATTTATTCTTAAAGAGCTCTGATCTTTCTGAAACTCTCTCCAAGTGCTTTCTTCTACTTAAGGAAATTTTATTCGAAGGATGGACTATATAGAACATTAGGGGACCCAGGAAAAGGCATGACCAGAGATGGCAGAGACAAAAGGCATGTGAATTCCTTCCACAATATTTCATTTTACTAAATGTGGAAGTAAATCTTCAAAATAGCAACAGTTCTCAACAGTGGATGAATCCTTGTGCTTTGCTACAATTTTTAAGTTTCTCAAAACTAAGTAAATATATTACGGAATTAAAATATATTATTTATATTCAAACTTACATAAACAAAGACAAATTTTCCTCTTTTTTATGTAACAAACTTCTACACAACATTCGTGAAAGAGATCGCTGCTGGTTGTACAGGGCCCCACCTCCAAGCACCGTTTGGAGGTCCCTGGCAGCACATGGACACCTTCATGGCCACTTGGGGTCAGCTGGCTCAGTGAACAACCAGGGGCCTACCTTGCAGCCTTGACACATCCCTTGGCAACCTCTCTCAGTACCTGTTCTATTCTCTGTACCCCATCCCAGCCACATCCTCCTTACTTACCCTAGGAAGAAGATGACCATTCTGAAACTTAGGGCTCTGGGTATGCACTTTCTGCTATGGTCCAGGGATCTTTGAAGGCACTGGATACAAAACTGCCCCAGAATAAGATCCTCCTCTTTGAGGCATGAATGCCCTGTGTAAAAAAAGAAAATCTGTGTTTACAAAAGGACGAAGACCCTGGCTTGAAATCACCCTTTCCTCCATTCATTCAACAAGAACTTTTTTAAAAAGCCTACTCTATAGAAGGCACTGCCCTAGGTGCTGAGGCTATGGTATAAAGATGAAGATCTGTCCTTGGAGCTTAGTACAAGGAAGTAGTTTTATTGACTATGAATAACTTAAGAAACTGCCTAGAATAAGGGATGGTACTGTGACCACCATTTGTGATGTTGGCATCCCATATCAGAGTACTGGTTCAAGTCCTGGCTGCTCTGCTTCCAGTCCAGCTTTCTGCTAATGTACCTGTGAAGGCAGCAAATGATGGTTCCAGTGATTCCCACAAAGTGGGAAATCTGGATAGAGATCCTTGCTTCTGGCCCAGTCCTGGCTATTACAAGTATTTACAAAGTGAACTAGCAGATGGAAGACTCTCTCTCTCTCTCTCTCTCTCTCTCTCTCTCTCTCTCTCTCTCTCTCTATCTCTCTCCATCCTCTCTCCCTCCATCCCTCTCATTCTCCCCTCCCTCCTCCCCCATCCTCCATTCTCCATCCATCTTACTCTCCCTCTCCTTCATTCTGTCACTCTACTTTTTGAATATATAAATAAACCAATAGGCTAATTCTCTGCCTACAGTGCTGGCACTCGGGGTTCTAGTCCCAGTTGGGGCGCCAGATTCCGTCCCGGTTGCTCCTCTTCCAGGTCAGCTCTCTGCTGTGGCCCAGGAGTTCAGTGGAGGATGGCCCAGGTGCTTGGGCCCTGTACCCACATGGGAGACCAGGAGAGGCACCTGGCTCCTGGCTTCGGATCAGCAAGGTGCGCCTGCTGCAATGTGCCAGCCACGGCTGCCATTGGGGGGTGAACCGACTGAAAAAGGAGGGCCTTTCTCTATGTCTCTCTCTCTCTCTCACTGTCCACTCTGCCTGTCAAAAAAAAAAATCTACTGTATTAGAAGGTGATAAGCACTGGGGAAAGCAATGACAGAAAGAGTGCTAGGGATGGAGGTGACCAGGGAAGGCATCACTGCAGAGGCATCATCTGGGCCTGCTGGAGGGAGAACAGGGCTGAGCCACGTGCATGTCTAGGGATAAAATCATCCCAGGCAGAGGAAAAGCTGGTGCAAAGGCCCTAAGGTGTGAGCATGGATGCGGTGCCCAGCAACATCAGGGAGGGCCATGTGCTGCAGTGGATAAGCAAGAGGTATACAGCAGGAAATGAGGCCAGCTGTGTGATAGGAGGGAGGTGGAGGAACAGCTAGAGGGAAGTCCAACTGCATAGGAAACTGCGCCTTTGCTCGAACCTCTAAGACGCAGGGATTCATCATGCCATCATCAGGTCAGCGACATCAACCTCATCTGGCAGTTGGTCAGATGTATAAACTCCTGGTCATCACTCAACCAATCTCCGGTGATGCTTTAACTCTCCCGGTAATTCTTATTCATGCTAAACTTCAAGAAACTCTCTTGGTAACAAAAAAGAAACAAGCATCTATTTCACATCAAAAATCCTTAGCCAAAGGCTGGTTTCTGTCCCTTCCTGGACTAGTTGCGCCATCTGTCCAGGCCTTAGCTCTCTCATCTGTGAAGTGGACAAATCCATGCCTGCCTGTCTAATCAAGAGAGTTGCTTTTAAAAATTCTAACACTGAATTGGGTGATTAATGCTAAAGAAGATGATGACTGTCAATTTCTTGAAAAACGTGAATTTTAAGATTATGAATGTGGGCCCCCAAGTCCATCTACGCTCAGGAGCTGGTATTTTTCTGTGGGACCCCTCCACCCCACCCACAACGCTATTGGGCTTATTAAGATGTGCATACGAGAAGCCTGCAGTGAAGCAGCTCTGGTTTGTTAGCTTTGGCATAGAGCCTCGGCCTTTGAGACTGCAGCTGGTGTCATGCTGCTGTAATATATATGGTACCTGTCCTCAGTTTGGCAGGCAAGACCCTCTTTGCCAAGCATTTCAGACTAGGATAATGGTACAACAGAGATGCTCACAATGCTTAGCCCAGAATACTCCCATCACTCTTTCTATCCCAAAGAATTTGTTATGTTTATGCAAGCAACACTTGTTTGTTGTGGCTCGGTCTATGCATGTGCAAAGCACTGGGTTTGGAAAAAGGATTCAAGTGCCTAGATTTACCATTTACAAGCTAGATGACCCAAAGAGCTGGTATCACCTTCCTTCCCTGTCTACTCCCAAGTTGATAGATTAAATATGATGATGTACCTGAAAGTTCTTTGTAAAACACAGAAGAAAATAGGATACTGTTTTATAATCCAGTTCCTCAGTGAGTCAATAAATAGTAAACAAATATTTACCTAGTCTATAACATGCCTGGCTCTGGAACACAGCAGTAAACAAAAGAAAATCAAACCCCATGCAGAACCACGAAAATGATAACAGCACAAACAAAGTAGTCTGTGCAGTGATGATAACATGCTTTAGAGAAGAATAAAGAGGAAAGAAGATGGCGTGTTGTAAAGTGACACACCATCAGCAAGGGTAGCCAGGGAAGGCCTCACCAAGGAGTACATTGGACCAAAGACCTGACGGAGGGAAAGTAGCCCACCTCAGTGGCCCTTGTCCAGACCAGCATTAGACATGGTTGGTCTTTAAATAGCTATTTTTATCTGGTGCCAATGCAGTACCAGCATCCCATATGGATACTGGTTCAAGACCCGGCTGCTCCACTTCCTATTCAGCTCCTTGCTAATGTGTCTGGGAAAGTAGCAGAGGATGGCCCAAGACCTTGGCCCTTGCACCCAGGTGGGAGAACTGGAAGAAGCTCCTAGCTCTTGGCTTAGGCCTGGCCCAGTCCTGGGTGTTGTAGCCATTTGGGGAGTGAACCAGAAGAGAGAAGACCTCTCTCTCTTTCTCTCTGTCTTTCTCTCTCTCTTCCTCTCTCTCTGTAACTCTGCTTTTCAAATAAATAAACCCTTTTTTAAAAAAAATCTATTATCCAGAACATTTGTAGAATTTTTCTTATTTCCATTATCTTGTATTCACTCTGGGGGTAATTAGCTGAATTCTGTCTTTGCCGTAGGTAACTCACAAAAAAGTACAAATTCCAGCTATGTGGACTTTTAAGAACATTTGTCTGGTTGATGAATGAACTCTTGCCAATCCAGCATCTAGCAACTTTTCCCAGTGTAAGGATGAGAGCAACATACACTTCAGACCAAAGGAAAACTCCCTGTCTTTGTTTTGGTTGGCAGTATCATTATTTGCATTCCATCATTAGTTCACATTTGCTGAGTATATACTATAGGTTTAGTGTTTTGCAGATGTAGTGAGAAGAGGAACAATTACTGTTTTATAAAATGCAGTGGCTACAGCACTTCACATTGTACAAGAGGGACCAGATTCATAAGAAGATATATGGATACCCAACTGGCTTTTTTCTCTTCTGCAAAGCTAAACTCCAGAGCCTGGGGTGAAATGGGAGCATTAAATTGCACTATATAATTATGTAAGAGATGTTTCCCTTTTCCAGTGGCAGATTTGGAGACAGGGGTGAAAGGCACCTGGAAATGTGAGGATCTGAGAGAATGTGGAAGGGACTTGGGGAGCAGACTCCAGGACTTGAAGGCCTGCCAGAGTTGGAAGAGTACAATGGTGAATGAGAGGTCCCTGGGGCCAGAAAGACTAGGGATTTTAAGAACAGTAAAGCAAATACTTCATTTTTAATGGATTCTTTATTCCATGTTGAAACTCCCCTCCATTACCCAAGCCTTCAGTAAAAGCTGTTTTGTGCAACCATCTTGTGGTATTGTCTTTGAAGAAGGAAGAATAATGGAACTAGATCTGCAACAAGTGCTGTGGACAACAAGGTGGTGGCGAACCAGGTTCTAGCAGAAGCCAGAGTGGGAAACAAGAAACAAGCAGGCAAACATGAGCCCCTGCCAATGCCATCCCCAGAGAATTCATGGAGGTTCAGTAATTTTAAGTTCATCTTAAAGTTAGGGTAGAGCTGAGATAATTGGAAGGCACTGGGACCAGTGTACCTCATTGCACAACTCCAGGGGACACTGTGCAGTTGGTGTGCAGGACAGCAGCCCTGTTGAGGACACCCAAGTTACACATATGTCTTCTCATTCAGTCTTCACAAGACGCATGAGACATTATTGTCCTTCTCTTACAGAAATTGAGGATCCAAGAATGCGTCATACTAATAAGTTACTGCATGTCTAATAATTAAGAGAACAACCTTAATATCAGTTTGTTCCAACCCCTAATCCATTTTCATTCCATTCATCATTTACATTCAGACAGCTGTGGGTGCACAAGGGTGCTGCCCAGCAGTGCTTCATTACCACTTTAGACTACTCTCCTCCACTTAAATGTGGGCAGCAGAGCCTGCAGAAACTTGAAAGAGCCCCAAATACAGTAATGTACAAACACAGCACCTCTCTTACACAAATGCATGCAAATGTGTCCATGTAAGCCTATATAGAAAACAAGTGCAGCTAATAGGCCGAAGTTTAGAGGAAATCAAAAGGAAAGGGAAAATGAGGCACATGAAACACCCTACTTATTTCTGCCTTATTCCCAAATCTAAACATCATTCCATTTAAAATATATAACATGGTTTCCTGAGACAACTCCAAAAGGTCATTGTACTCCCCTGTTTCCCTTTCCCCTACAAAAGTTACAAATGCAACCCATTTAAAATATCACCACGCTTTAGATTGACTATAGCAAATCAACTCAGCACCAGAGCAGTCCACACAGTAAAGAAGTCCTGTTTCCCTGGAGCTTTCCTACCCTCACCATTATCTTCTCTCACCAATAACCATCCTTAGTATCTTTCATTCGGTCAGCACATCTGGACACCATGATACTAGCCCTTTCTGTGTTCTCATTTTCATGTTTATACCTTCATTTCCACTCAGTCCTTAGAGCCCTCTCTACGTGATCTAACCTTTACCCAGAACAAACGTTGTTACTTCTTTGATACTGGGAGTCCTCTGGAAGTAAAGTGGCTACAGGCAAGTATTCAACAGTTTGTCGCTCTAGTTTACTAACAAATAATTTAGGCTTGTGGTAAATTGATTCATTAAATAAATCAAATGTCAAGGGAGCATTTAGCCTAGCAGCTAAGATGCTAGTTAAGACACTCATGCCCTACGTGGGGTTCAGTTCCCAGCTCTGGCTCCCAACTCTAGTTTCCTGCTGACAAAGAGCATGGGAAGCATAAATGGTATCTCAAGTACTTGTGCCCCTGACACTCATGTGATAGACCAACACTGAGTTCCCAGCTCCCGATTTTGACCTGGCTCAGACCTGCCCATGGAAAACATTTGGGGAATAAACCAGAAAAGTCTCTCTCTCTCTCTCTCTCTCTCTCTCTCTCTCTCTCTCTCTCTCTCTCTCCCCCCCTCACCCCACCTCTCAAGTAAATACATTTATATATACTCATATGTATCAAATCCTTCCATGCTCAGGAGCACTCACTCTAATGACTCTATGACACTAGTTCCAGAGAAGCTTGCCCCAGCCTTAGTCATGATCTAGAAGATTCCTCCTCCAGAAAAGACAGAGCACACACCTGGTAGTAACTGAGAAGGGGAAAACTTCCTTCTCACTCCCTGGCTAGTTTTCAGTGTTCTTGGCCACCTAGATCTTATATATTTAAAAAAAAGAAAAAAGAAGAAGAAAAACCATGCAT
This sequence comes from Sylvilagus floridanus, assembly GCA_949820135.1. Taxonomy (NCBI): domain Eukaryota; kingdom Metazoa; phylum Chordata; class Mammalia; order Lagomorpha; family Leporidae; genus Sylvilagus; species Sylvilagus floridanus. Next base: position 86,374,656 of record OX463225.1, on the reverse strand, counting down.
ATTCTCTAGAGGGAATTGTTTTTCACAGTTCAGGTGTTCCCAGTTAAAAATTTGAAATTCTGGGGCCAGCGCTGTGGTATAGTGGGTAAAGATGCCACCTGCAGCACCAGCGTCCCATCTGGGTGCCAATTCATGTCCTGGCTGCTCCACTTCCTATCCAGCTCCCTGCTGATGGCCTGAGAAAAGCAGCAGAAGAAGGCCTGATTGCTTGGGCCCCTGCCATCCGTGTGTGAGATCCAAATTAAGCTCCTGGCTGGTGGCCTCTGCCTGGCTCAACCCTGGCCATTGCAGCCATCTAGGGAGTGAAGCAGCAGATGAAAGATCTCTCTTTCTCTGTAACTGCCTTTCAAATAAATAAATGAATCTTAAAAAATTTTTTGAAATATAAAATAAAGCAGAAGTGAGAGGAACAGATAAAGGATTTTTTTCTTTCACTAGATGTTGTTGGCAATCTAGTTATTCCTCTAATAATCCGAGCCATGAAGTTCCTTCCCTGCCGTGATGACATTTCTACGGGGACTCTCGTCTTGATCACCTGCACAGATCTTTTCTGATTTACTTCAAGTTGACGGATGTATCTCTTCTCTGGCTGTGTTCTCCACTGATCTCTTTAAAGACGCTGCATACTGAAAGATGCAAGAAGCAGTTTGGGAGCTAAGGGAGTTCTTTCCTTCAAAATCCACTGGCCCTCTCTTCCATGGCAGGCAGTGACTCAGAGCAAATCAGAACTCATGAAAAGTGGAATTGTTAGGCACCAAACTGCTTAAGGCAAAGAGGAAATGCACTGGTTCCTGACAGTGAAAAGCCTAGGGTGGCACGAGACTGGCAAGGCTGGAGTCAGGTGTTCCCACACCATTGCCAGAAAACCGTCTCTCTCTAATCCCATCTCACCACTGCGTGGCAAGAACGCTGCCAGCAGCTTTACATCCATTTTCTATCGTCTCATAAAACCTACTGGAAAGAGAGGCTTTTCTCAGAAATTCCAAAAACAGTCTTTAGATTGTGCCTCACTGCCGTGACCCACCGAGGAACTCGCCATAAGAGAAGAGCATGAACCACAGATACTGCATCATGGAGAAATGTTCCCAAGTGTAACCAGGTTGTGGTTACCAGAAATTATGTGAACACATTCTGGGCAGACAAAGACAGCAGTGAAGGTGGACAACTGGCTGACAGCATGCATTCACTCTTTCCACCTGTCCCAGTATCTCACAAGTGCCCATGCTCAGTGTTCCGGAGGATCTGCAGAACCAGAGGGCTAAAGAGAGGAAGGAGGAGCTGTTACTTGATGCTGTAGTTGCGATGCCACTTGATGTGTCTGCATCCCATGGCAGAGTGTGTGGGTTTGAGTCCTGGCTTTGCTCCTCATTTTAGCTTCCTGCTAATGTATACCCTGGAAATTAGCAGGTGATGGCTCAAATACCTGAATCCCTGACACCCAAGTTGAGTTCCAGTTCTTGGCCTTGACCTGGCCCAGCACTAGTTGCTATGGGCATTTGGGAAGTGAACCAGAGGATAGATTTTCTCTCTCTCTCTCTCCCTCTCCCTCTCCCTCTCCCTCTCTCATATCCTCCCCTCTCTGCTTTTCAAATAAAATGAAAATACAAATTCTTTAAAGGGGAGAGAGGGAAACATTGCACAGTACCCATCTGCTATAGGAAGGGGCAGACCTCCTATGTCGAGGAGCACAATCCCAAAGCTCACCACCACTGCACTTCCTTTACTACTTTTCCCTCCAGCCCAAGCTTCAGTTCACCTTCATTCACCCTAAGGCAACAGAATAGGGCTTTTGGTGGTGGTGCTGGCATTTTCCCATCCTTTAATCCTTTACAAAGTACCCTGTATAATCATCAAAATCCAACCTTCTCTTGAAGTATATCAGGTCTTTATTGATGACCGCAACTAAGTTCAGCCATGCAGAATTTTAAATTTAGAACTATAAACGTCTGAAACCAATCAAGTCAAAAGAAAGCCTTATCTACAACAGCAGTAAATTAAGGATCAAGAGTCAACGTGATGAGCTGGTGTTTGACCTGGCAGTTAAGACACCAGTTTGGATGCCACAACCCATATCAGAGTATCTGGGTTCAAGTTCTGGCTCTGCTCTCAACTCCAGCTTCCTATTCATGCAGACCCTGGGAGGCAGCAGGTGATGGCTCAAGTAATTGGGCTTCTGCCACTTATATGGGAGACCAGCATTGAGTCCCCTGGGTTTGGACTAGCCCAGCCCCGACCATTGCAGTTACCAGGGAAGTGAAGCCGCAGATTGGATGTGTACCCTCGCTCTCTCTCACATGCAATCTCTCGCTCTCTCTCGCTCTGTCATATATAAATAAATAAATACGTATATTTTTGGACAGGCAGAGTTAGACAGTGAGAGAGAGACAGAGAGAAAGGTCTTCCTTTTTCCATTGGTTCACCCCCCAAGTGGCCTCTACAGCTGGTCTGTTGCAGCCGGCGTACTGCGCAGATCCGAAGCCAGGAGCCAGGTGCTTCTCCTGGTCTCCCATGCAGGAGCAGGGCCCAAGCACCTGGGCCATCCTCCACTGCCTTCCCGGGCCACAGCAGAGAGCTGGACCGGAAGAGAAGCAACTGGGACAGAACCCGGGGTGCCAGCACCATAAGTGGAGGATTAGCCTAGTGAGTCACAGCGCCGGCTTAAATACGTATTTATTTAAACAATAAAAAGAACCAATGTGATGTCCAGGTCTCTATCTATATAATATTGAGGGAAGCAAATACAGATTTTGCCTTTTCCCTCAGATGTTCTATGCCCTTAAAGAAGACATTAGTCCCCACACTTCCTGGAGGACGGCCCTGATGACCACTGCAGTGTTGAACAAAACAAACTCAAAGTTATAGTGTCGGCCTTCAAAGAAGGCAATCACATATTTGTGGAATAGTTATTAAGAGACCCATAGCCTAAATGACAGAAAATTAAGGTAAAGGCTCTAGATGCTATCAGCAGTTAAGGAAGGAGAGATCATTTAGGGATGCTCAGTGATTCAGGAAGGTCTCACAGTATAGGATGAATGTCAGTGTGATTGGCTGTATCTGACAAAATTCTTTGGTGACAAATCATTGATGGCCCGACTGGTGGCCAGACGCCATAGCTCACTAGGCTAATCCTCCACCTGTGGCGCCGGCACTCCAGGTTCCAGTCCCGGTCGGGGCGCCGGATTCTGTCCCGGTTGCTCCTCTTCCAGTCCTGCTCTCTTCTATGGCCCAGGAAGGCAGTGGAGGATGGCCCAAGTCCTTGGGCCCTGCACCCGCGTGGGAGACCAGGAGAAGCATCTGGCTCCTGGCTTCGAATCTTCGCAGCGCACTGGCCACAACAAGCCAGCTGTAGCGGTCACTTGGGGGGGTGAACCAATGGAAAAAGGAAGACCTTTCTCTCTGTCTCTGTCTCTCTCACTAACTCTGCCTGTCAAAATAAATAAATTAAAAAATTAGAGCTACTTCCTGCTGACAAGGGGCGATGAGGTACTCTCCGCTGGCATGGGGCAATGTCTCAAGCCGCTGTCTCCTGGTTGGGGAGTATATTCCCATAGCAGCATTTGGTTGGACGCCTGGTTGTTGAAGCCTTGGTTCGTTCCATTGTCACCTGCTGTAAACACTTAGACACTGTAGTATAAAAGACAGGGTAAGAATAGTAACCAATGACCCTAAGAGTAGTGTTAACCAGGTAATGAAAGGATTTCATGGAAAGGAAGTGGTGTGGGGGGTCTCTGGACCTTTATGGAGACAGGATGTGCTTTCAGCTGATTCCAGCCAAGACTGGGAGAAAGGCCACTCAACTTTTGTAGGTAGCGGGGTTTGTCTGTAGAGAAATTCTGAATAATCATACAACATTAAGTGGGGGAGAGGACCAGCAGTACACACAGGTTGGGAGTAGAGCCATTGACGGTAGAGTAGAGGCTATCGTTACAAAGGAATAAGCTCAGGAGTGGGCTAAACAGGGTCTAGAACAAAGGACAGAGTTATTATTAGAGGAGCTAAGAAAAGTGCTATCTAAGCTACAACTAAGTTTTCTGATTGAGAGGCAAATAGACCCTGACAGAAGGGGTTTGATAATAATCTGGTGGGCTTTAGAGCCACCTGAGCCAGGCTCCACCCCCATCCTAATGGGATTCGCTGCTCCTGCTTCCCTGCCCACCCTCAGGCGAAGTTTTAAAAGGGCCTGTTCCTGAACACGTGCTTTCTTGGCTCTTGGTTTCTGTCTCTTGACTGTTTTCTCTCGGTTCCTCTCTCTAGCCTCCTCCTCTGGTCTCTTGGCTCTTGGTTCTTCTCTCTTGGCTCTGCTCTATCTTCTCTCCTTGCTAGCTCCTCTGCTCTCTGTTTCTCTCTTATATTCTCTTTCTCTCTCTTTTTCCTTCACTACTCCTTCACTCCGGTCTGTAGGGTGTTCCCCAATAAACCCTTTCCCTTAAAAAAAAAATAAAATAAAATAAATTTAAAAATTAATGAAATCCACTCTGGTTAGCTTAACTTAAAGGAGGAGAATTTATCAAGAAGCTATAGTGTGGCTCAGATAACTCAAAGAATCAGTAAAGGATCCTATCCTATGCAGAAGACAGAAATAAAGGCCTCTCTAGAGATCAAGGGGGCAGCAGAAAATTGATACCCTGACAGAACACAGCTTAGATAAATCATCTCTAAGTGTCTTTCCTACCCAGGTAACATTCTGCTCTAAGGCTTAGTATTCCCGGAGAGAAGCTAACTGGCCCCGATTGGGTCACATGCCACTGCCTGGCTGTAGGGGTATTATGACGTGTAGGAGTGGGGAGACATTGTGACTGACTATCCAGCTGGGCTGTACCTAATGTAGGGAAAGCAATTTCAAATGATATCAAGGCATTATCACTTGAAGAAAAAGGCAATGGTGCTTAGTAGACAAAAAAATAAGGAAGAACAAACCAGAAATAATTATTGCATCTATTTCCTACAAGTGCTATGAGTAGCATGTAAAGCGCTTAGCACAGGACCTAAGACAGAGTAAATGCCCCACAAATTTTAGGTGCTTGCCTTGTACGAGAAGCCACAAAAGAGACACTTCATCGGAAAATAGAAAACCATGGGCTCCTCTGAGATAATTGTCAAATTCTCCGTTTGTTGCTGACTTACGATAATCATATGACCAATCACCAAGTTCAGTGGTGAAACAATAGTGACATGCATGGTGCAGACATAAAACTCAATGCATCGATGAGGTAAGTTAGGTCTAGACATAAAAGGAACACAAGCTGGCAAGGGGTTGTCTACCAGGAAAGTGGGCTAAAGACTAACTCGGAGTTTTCCTCAGGCATTTTCTTGTATTGATAAATACTTAGACAAGGTAGAAAGCCCCAGAAAAGTGACATCTCTGATACATCCAAAGAACAGGCACACATTTCGTCACCCCAGCCTCTTCTCACTGCCCAATAACACGCCTGCTCTGCACACACACATGTTCCTTCAGCCTGCCGCTCGCAGCTCCTGCCTAAGCCCTCACAGAACGCTGATGCTCAGGGCCATGGCCATCCATTTTGCACAGGTGAGCAAAAGGAAACCTTCAGCTGAGTTGAGGTGTTATGAGAGTCCAACCACCCTCAACTTGCTCTATTGTTAGATACCAATCACACTCAGCCCAATGTCAATCATGGCCTTGGAGGAAGAAGGGATATTTCAGGTAAGAACCCTGAATTAAATTCAATCTCCAATGAAGCAAAGTGACCTTCTAGGAGCAATGTTCCTGTGCTATCACATCAGCTACACAAGGCTGTCAACTAGCCAGTCTATTCTACCCTCAAACGTATGCATATCCATCATATGCATCTGATGAGCGCTTCTCAGCCAGCAAGTGTATTAATGAAAAATTGAGATTTGGGTTAAGGTGAAATGGGAAAGGGGGAGGCATCCCCATCAGCCTGCTCTGTTCCCATCACTGGCATCAGCTGCTCTGTTCCATCCTAAATGGGACCTGCTCTCTTCCCCATCATCATGTCATTCTTATTATGCCAACAAATGATAAGGCAAAAACCCATCATCACAAACCAGGCTGTGAAAAACCAACTAACAATGTGAAGTTGAAAATGAAGAAGAAAGTCTGGCATTTCCTTTCACCTGAAGGGGAAAAAATGATGAAGCCCAAGGCAAGCCCCCCTTACCATTCAGCAGTCCATCTTACTTTAAAATACACGGCACACAGACTGAACAGGAAGATTTCTGCTTTGCACGGCAATTGTTCCATTTTCTGTATTTCATAACCTGCAATTTTGAAGCCATGCTTGGTACACACGCTTGTAAAATAGTCATATCAGATAAAAGCAGAGGGATGCTAAACTATTGGAAAATAAATCAAATTCTCAGCAAGCAGTTATATCCATCATGTTGCCGCAAGCGCACGTATAGTTTAAGCTCTGCGCGCACAGTCTATCCATTGTAATGATTTGGGGTCAGGATCCTGCCACATGCATTTAGCATTCACTAAGAAGTAAACCCAAGAGTATAGCAGGGAAGAGTGTGGAGCTGTAGCTTTTGGTCCTGCAAGTTGCCCTCAATGCATTTGTTTGAGTACAGCCATTGTATCTAAGTAGCAAGGCAGAGAAGAATTAACACATGCATAGAACGTGTCTGCTTACAAGGCACTTGCCTGAGCATTATCTCACTTGATCCTCAAAAGAAACTTGGAAGACAAATGCAGAAAAAGCTCACATGGGACACAGCAGCAAAAAGACATTTGGAAGCATCTGAATTGTTAAGAGAAAAATCTGCAAACCCATTCACACCTACCGCCTTTCAAAACTGAGGCGGAGATGTTAGAGGGCTGTGTTTCAGCAATGTCTCGCCCTAGATCCAGCAGATTCACATTTGACTTCACCAGATATCCGACTTTTTTTTTCTTTTAATACAAATGGAAAACCAGTTTTTCAGACAATTGCACATGACTTTGTGAAGTCTTATGTAAGCACCAAATATAAAAGTTATTCAGAGAGAAGAACTGAAACTAATAAGTACCATTATTTAGAACTACACATCATCTGGTGTGCTATCATAGGGTATTGAAAAATATTTCATAATGTTCTGATATAAAAAATACAAAAATTGAAAAGCTGTGGGACTTTCTTGGGAAAAAAAGAAAAACACACAAAGCTTAAAGTCACAGACAAGCCAGGAGCATTTTCAAGGCTATACAATAAGACTCGACCTCATCAGCATGGTTCTCTCCCAGAAACAAATGTCCGGCAATCAGCCTGCAGCTCTCCCACATTTCCACTCCTTCCCAGCACTGCCTTCCAGAATCTTGGCTGCCTGCTCACCAACACCCCAGATTTGATCATCCGGAGCCCTTCCTCTCTCCTGCCTCCAACCCGGAGCTATGCTTCAAGCCATATTGTTTACTTCCAGAGAGGACCATGGGATTTCATAAATTGGCCCCTGTGTTAGTCTGTTCAGGCGGCTACAATAAAATAGCATAGGCTGAGTGGCTTAAACAGCAGATGTTTTTCACAGTCCTGGAGGCCAGGGACCTGAGGTCAAGGTGCCAGCATGGTTCTCTTCTTGACTTGCAGATGTCTGCCTTGCCCCTGGGTCCTCACACAACAGAGAAAGACCTCTAGTATTGCTTCCTCTTCTCATTAGGCTACTAATCCTTGTCACCGCATTCCAAATACCAACTCACGTTGGAGGTAGGGCTTCAACATCAGGATTCTGGGAAGACACAGTTCAGTCCTTAGCTGCTCCATTTCCAGTTCCTGGTGTACTTCCTCTGCAGAGCCTTCCAGGTGGGACAGTAACACTTCCACTCATGCTGTCATATCTCCTCTCTTAAATTTATGTCAGAAGCCAAAACATCACCTCAATCGTAGCTGTAGTTCTGTAAGAATAATGCCCGGAGCCAGTGTTGTGGCATAGTGGGTAAAGCCACCACCTGCGGTGCCAGCATCCTATATGGGCACTGGTTCGAGTCCCAGCAGTTCCACTTCTGATCCAGCTCTCTGTTATGGCCTTGGAAAGCAGTGGAAGATGGCCCAAGTCCTTGGAACCCTGCACCCATTTTGGAAACCCAAAACAAACTCCTGGCTCCTGGTGTCAGATCAGCTCAGCTCTAGTCGTTGTGGTCATTTGGGGAGTGAACCACCAGATGGAACACCACCCCCACCCTCACCTCTGCCTCTCTGTGACTCTGCGTTTCAAATAGATAAATAATTCTCTTAAACAAATAAACAAAAGAATAATACTACCAGTCTTAGTAATGCTACGTGTCTCAGTCCATTTCCTGGTGCTGTAACATCACATAGTAGGCCATTGATGAAGCTTATTTGGCTGGTGGTTCCAAGATTGGGAAGTCCACAGCCACTGTGGAAGACAGTAGGGAGATACATCAGAAATTTGAATATAGACCTACCATATGACCCAGCCATTCCACTCCTGGGAATTTACCTAAAGGAAATGAAATCAGCAAATAAAAGAGTTATCTGTGTCCCTATGTTCATTTCAGCTCAATTCACAATAGCTAAGATATTAAATCAACCAAGATGTCCATTAACTGAAGACTGGATAAAGAAATTATGATATATATATATATACACTAATGAATACTATGCAGCAGTTAAAAAAATGAAATCTTTTAATTTGCAACAAAATGGATGCAACTGGAAACTATTATATTTAGTGAAATAACCAGTCACAAATAAACAAATACCATATGGCCTCTGATCTATGGTAACTAATAGAGCACCTTGAAGGTAATCTATAGTAGCAAAACTGACACCTTGAGATGCAATGATTTTGAACAGCCCTTGTCTTGACTGATGAAGAACAATGTTTTTCTTGTTTGTTTATTTTTGGTTCTTTTTTTCTTTTCTCTTCTTATTATTCAGTGAACTCTCTAGTTAGTGTAGGGTTAATCTTATGAGTATAAAATTAACTGAAAATTGATATTTGTAAAAAATAAGAATGGGAAATGGAGAGGAAGGAGGAAGAAGGGTGGGAGTACAGGTGGGAGGGTGGTAGGGGGGAAACAATCACCATGTTCCCAAATTTGTATATATTAAATGCATCGAGTTTGTATTCCTTAAATAAATTTTTTTAAATGTGTTCAACGAGCAAACATTATGGCATACACAGCAGCATCCAATATTAGAGACCCAGTTGGAGCCCCAGCTGCTCTGCTTACAATCCAGTTTCCTGCTTATGTGCCTAGGAAAATAGTAGATGATGATCAAAGTGCTTGAGTATCTGCCACTCATATGGGAGATCTAGAGGGAGTTTCTGGCTCCTGGCCTCAGCCTGGCCCAGCCCTGCTCATTGTGACCATTTGCTGAGTGAGCCAGCAGACGGAAGGTGTATCTCTCTCTCTCTCCCTCTCTCTCTCTCTCCCTCCCTCCCTGCCTCCCACTCTTTGTGTCACTCTGCATTTCAAATAAATAAAATAAATCTATTTAAAAAACAATTTTTTAAAAAATGCATTCTAGAAAAAAAAAACACTATTCTGTAGCATTTAAAATCCACAAAGGGGAATGAGCACAAAGAAAAAGCAATAAAACAAGCTGGAAAGACCCATAGATGATCCTCCTTGGGATCAGATTTGGTCTGCTGGAAAGTGTCCAGTTCTCAATCAGAAACTAAGACAATTGTAAGGAGTGGCAATCTCTTGGGCACCTTTTTCCTGAGTTTGCCAAGATCAGTCATGTTGTCAGGTATCACACTAAGAAAATTAAAGGATACCCACCAGGTCCTGCTGAAGAGGATACTTAAATTAATCCATCACTGCTTCTCAACCCCCAACTTCCCCAGCAGGTACTAAGGAGCCACCAGCAGATCCAGTCAGCTCAAGAGATAGGGTCCAATATTTACCAAGACAATGCATGACTGCCACTCACCTCCCCTTCTATTTCTAAGGATTTCAACTTCAGTCCAAACAGAGAAGCAGAACCAAGGTATGGACACAATGAACTGAGTTTTTCTAGGATTATGATGATTTTTTATCCCCTATTTTGAAATCATCTTGCCAAAATCCTCATGCACAAATCAAACAAGGTGACTGATCTGAGAGGAAGTCAAATTGAAAGAAAAAAATCTGATGCGAAGACCAACAGAAAATGTAAGCCCTTTGAACAGCTCCATCATTTGCAAGCTTCGGCCTCTCCGGGCTTGCTGTACTCCCACCTTCCTGAAAGCTAGCACTTATGATCCATTGCTCAACAAAAGGAAACACTCATCAGTGCCCTTTAGAAAAATATACTGATAAGCTAGTTTATGAATAAAATCAAGTTGATTCATGTAACAACATTAATTGAACAAATTCCAGGATGGTAACACCAATGTTTGATTTTTACAATTTGAGTATTATTGTATTGTTTCTCTGTGATTTTTTTAATCCAAATATGTTATATTTTGCCTACACATTTAAAATAAGTATATAAATCCTGTTCAATGCTTAACAGTAAATATCCATTTTTGAAAAAAGAATTTCAGGACTGAAATTTAGTAGAGACATGTAAAATAAATGAAGTAATATTTATTTGGGCTAACCTTAATGTTACACCCATGCAAGTAATCGTATCAGTTAGGTGTTGTTCCTTTTTCATAGATGAAGAGTTTCTTGCTCAAGGTCACAAAAGTGGCAAATGGTCGCACTGGGACTCAAGGAAAAAGTATGTGTATTTGGAAGTCAGTACAGGACTGGTGTCCAAGAAGGTAGGTTGCCAGCTCTGGCCATGCCACCAGCCTCCTGTGACTGTGACTTTGAGTATCATTGTTAATTTCTCTCATCCTCAGTCTCCTTATTTAACATCCTCTGCCAGTTTTAAAATCTTATAATTCTATAAATTTATACTATCTTGCTCCTGCATGTCAGTTAAAGATCCTTTCGGATGAGAGACTAAATGAAATCTTCCCAGATGTGGTGTAAAACCACACAGTTCTTCTATGCTGCAACACTATCATATTAGTCATGCCTTGAGCACACTACCTCGATTTTCTAATCCATGCAAGTGCTTAATTTGTTGTATGTAATTTGTTCTCTTTCAAGTTAATATCCTTGTATTATAAAAATCAATAAACACACATTGAAAATAATTACAAAGATATAAACCTCTTACTTTGCAAAAATATGTGGGCAATGCATGCATTTTTCTACTCAGCAACATTTACTATGTGTTAAAAATGATGTTCTATGCAATCTTAGGCAGAAGAATATTTTTCCTAGGGAAATTTCAAACATCTACACAAAAAAAAGAGAATACACATAATCAACATAACAATCTCAAGAATGGAATCAACAGACATAAAATCACCTCCTTTGGTTCTTTGGGGGAAAATAGTTGACGATAGAAATCAATGCTTGCGAGAGATGTGGCATCTTTAGCCAGTACCCACTTACTGGTGTTCCGTGTGCACAAATTTTTATGGCTTTCCACGAAAGCACTGTGGGATCAATGAAGTTGTTTTGGGGCCCTGAATTTCTTACTCTATAGAACTATTGGTGCCAACCCATGGAAGACTGGTGAAGTAGGCAGTTGGGTGCCACAGGTCCAGTGGAGCGCAGTTTGTCTCATGGGCTCTGATCACTGCTTAAAGCAAGACCACAGTGGACCTACAGATTAGGATTTAATAGTTCACAAAGTAGGCTTTATGAGACACTCGTTCAGGTCAATTAAATTTGAGAGCTATTGCATCTCTGTTTGTAAGGGGCCAGTATTGTGGCACGAGTGGGTTAAGCTGCCTTGCCGTGCCGGAATACCATATCATAGTACCGGTTGCAGTTTCAGCTTCTCTGCTTCAGATACGGCTTCCTGCTTAGGCACCTGGATGGAAACACACAATGGCCCAAGCAGTTGGTCCCCTGCTGCCCACAGGGAGACCTGAGGAAGCTCCTGGCTCCCGGCTTCAGCCTGGCGCAGCCCTAGCTATTGCAACCATTTAGGTAGTGCACCAGAGTATGAAAGATTTCTCCCTCTCTGTCACTCTGTCTTTCGAATAAATAAATCCATCTTGTTACAAAAAGTGAAATTTTGCAAAACCTATGAGTATATTAAAGCCTCTACAAGGCCCTTGGTAAAGACATGCCTAAGCTGGTTTAGGTCACATTTCTCACATCCATTTATCCATAGAGTTCCCACCTCTCACTTTAGTACCTCACAAAATATCCCAGGGAATGCACTTAGTTAGGCCCTGCTTCTGTGACATATGGTTAAACATAAGAAAGGGAAAGAGGGACTCCCATTCATGGATAACTCTGGGGCCTTGCTTCACTCTCTGGGCTTTGGATATACAATTTTATTTTATCCTTACAACAATCTTGCAGAAAAGCAGGCATCTTGACCCAGTGGATTAAGCCATCACTTGGGTCTCCTGCATCCCATACAGGAGTGCCTGGTTCAAATCCTAGTCACTCTGCTTCTGAATCATCTTCCTGCTAATGTGCCTGGAAGGCATAATGCTTCAAGTGCGTGGGTTCCTGGCACCCATGTGGGAGATGTGGGTGAAGTTCCTGGCCCCTGGCTTCAACCCGGCCTGACCCTGGCTGTTGTGGACATTTGGGGAATGAACTAACAAATGAAAGATCTCCCTCTCCTTGTGTCCCTCCCTCTCTCTATGTCACTTTCCCTTTCAAATAAACAAATAATCCTTTCCTCAAAACAAACAACAAAAAAATCTATCCTGTGGAACAATATCCTATTATTCCCATTTGACAGATAAGAAAACTGAAAATACATGTGAAATTGATTGGAAAAGTTGCTCACAGTCAAGTGAAAAGAATCAGATTGTAAATACAGGCATATATGCATTGTATATAGTCTAGAGTTAACATTGTTAACTAACAGCCTACAGGATTTTTTTTCCATTAATAGACATTGACTGTCAATATATAAAACCTAGGAGACTCCAAATTTAAGAAAAAATTGGAAGCATTAGTGTTAAGGGGCCACTTCCTTGGTAACATCAGCTGCCACTAGTAGTAGCTGTCTCTTCAGTTGAGAGCTGCAATCCCTACTTCCCCATATCCTATCTGGCTGACTTGACTCATGTCTGTGAGCTGTCTAGTCCAGGCCAACATTCAGGCGTGTGATGTCTGGTCTAGAAGGAGATATAGCAAATCCCCTAATACAGCGCTGTGGTTTGGTCCTAGATTATAAACCCCTCAGAACAGCTGCTGCCCTAACAAACAATTAAACATGCCCTAACAAACAATTAAAATTACTTGTTTGAGAAATACTCACATGGGAAAGCAAAAGGATAACTTGGGATCTAGAGATAGGAGTGCTCAGGGGAAGTGATTTTAAAGCAGAGGACTGAAAGATTAATAGAAGTTATCTGGCAGAACAGAAGAGATAAAAAGTCTTACAGGAAATTAAGAGTATTATAGGGAGACCCCTATGAGTCTTCTATAGCAAAATCACTCAGACCATCAACAAAACTGGGAAAATGCACCACAGATTCTGGTCTTCATAATGCACAAGGTCTCTAGGGCAGAGGAAATTGCAGGTGCCCAAGCCCCACAGCCCTGGGGAGCCCACAAGCAGAGCACGTGTGGGACAGAAACAGGGTCAGAGGAACAGAGGCAGACGAGAGGGCTTTGATGTGGCAGCAGCAAGTGATACATCTGTCCCTCCACAGTGCCTGAATGGTGGATCCTTTGATCTTGCAGTTATGTCAGGACAAAAAACACTCCTGGCAATTTATGTACATTGTCTTATCTAATTTAATTTAATTAGCAAATAAATAATTATGTAGGAACTGATAGCCCATGTTCTAGAAGAGAACAGAGGCTCCATAGTTACATCTCTCACTGAAGGATCCATGCCAGTAGCAGGGAGAAGAACCAGACAGAACTTAATTTTTCTTTAACTTTTATTTAATAAATATAAATTTCCAAAGTACAGCTTATGGATTACAATGGCTTCCCCCCCCATAACTTCCTTCCCACCTTCAATCCTCCCCTTTCCCGCTCCCTCTCCCCTTCCATTCAAATCAAGATTCATTTTCAATTATCTTTATATACAGAAGATCAGTTTAGAATATATTAAGTAAAGATTTCAACAGTTTGCACCCACATAGAAACACAAAGTGAAAAATACTGTTTCAGTACTAGTTATAGCATTAATTCACATTGGACAACACATTAAGGACAGAGATCCTACATGAGGAGTAAGTGCACAGTGACTCCTGTTGTTGACTTAACAAATTGACACTCTTGTTTATGGCATCAGTAATCACCCTAGGCTCTTGTCATGAGTTGCCAAGGCTATGGAAGCCTTTTGAGTTCGCTGACTCCGATCTTATTTAGACAAGGTCATAGTCAAAGTGGAAGTTCTCTCTTCCCTTCAGAGAAAGGTACCTCCTTCTTTGAAGGCCTGTTCTTTCTTCTGGGATCTCACTCGCGGAGATCTTTCATTTAAGTCATTTTTTTTTTTATTTTTTGCCAGAGTATCTTGGCTTTCCATGCATGAAATACTCTCATCGGCTCTTCAGCCATATCTGAATGCCTTAAGGGCTGATTCTGAGGCCAGAGTGCTGTTTAGGACATCTGCCATTCTATGAGTCAGCTGTGTATCTCGCTTCCCATGTTGGATTGTTCTCTCCCTTTTTTATTCTATTAGTTAGTATATGCAGATACTAGTCTTGTTTGTGTGATCCCTTTGACTCTTAGTCCTATCATTATGATCAATTGTGAACAGAAATTGATCACTTGGACTAGTGAGATGACATTGGTACATGCCACCTTGATAGAATTAAATTGGAACTTAAATATTTTAACCCCAAAGCTCATACCCTACATCAGGGGTTTGCAAATGACAGGTAAAGACATATTACTGTGCCATGACATCTACTTAGAGGCTTATAAGATAAGATTTTTAAGTGAAATAAGTAACATTACAGGACTAAATAATCACATGAAGTATGCTTCCCATACAGTAATGCTAGTATGGCTTTTTGAAAGTTTCATTTCTGATTTACACGTCGCTAGGGTCCCCATGTTTTCTTCTAGTACTTCCATGACTTCTATTGATAATTACTCTAGGTAAAAAACTATGTTATAATTGTATAACATATAATAATTGTATATTATATATATTTATATGTAACATATAATATATGTTATAATTTCATAACATAATATTTTATGATTATGTAATAATTATGTTATAATTATGTTATAACAAATAAGCCCTTTCTTTTCTGGCTCTGCTTTGGCTGGTATCAAATAATGTCAAATTCTATGGTTGATTGTGGACTTCCTTAACTTGCTTTTTTCTTATGGTCTTTAAAAGGAATTCCTCTATTGTTAACATTAAACTTTATTCTGGTTTTTCTACTGAGCCAGTAAGAAAATATTTATCGGAGCTGGCGTTGTGGCACTGCCTGCAACTCCGACATTCCCTTCGGGCTCCAGTTAGATACCCAGCTCCTTGCTAATGCTCCTGGGAAAGCAGCAGAAGATGGCCCAGGTTCTTGCACCCCTGGGAGACCTGGAAGAAACTCTTGGCTCCTGACTTCGGCCTGGCCCAGCACCAGCCATTGCAGCCACTGGAGAGTGAACCAATGGATGGAAACTATCTCATTCACTCTCTCCCCTTCTCTCCGATTCTGACTTTTAAGTTAAAAAAAAAAAAAGTATTCATATATTCCTGTTCTATTGAATACAGGTGTTCATAAATACTTTTTAATGTTCGTCTATTTTCATCTTCTTGAAAGGCAGATAAAGAGAGAGATCGTCCATCTGCTGGTTCACTCACCAAGTGCCTAAAAAAGCCAGGACTGGGCCAGACCAAACCCAGAGGCCCAGAACTAAATCTTGGTCTCCCATATGGCCAGTAGAGACCCAAGCACTTGAACCATAATCCGCTGCCTCCCAGGATGCATTAGCCAGAAGTTGGATTGACCTCTCAACTTCCAGAACCAGGAGAAACACACTTTTGTTTATAAAGCCAGCCAGCCCACACTACCTCCTTAGAGCAACCTGAACAAACTAAAGCAGCAATTGGGACCCCGAAGTAGGGCTGCTTCTGTAACAACACCTAAAATATGGGGGCGACTTTGGAACTGGGTCATGGGTAGTAGCTGAAAGAATTTTGAGGTTCGATGGCCGGCGCCGTGGCTCAACAGGCTAATCCTCCGCCTTGCGGCGCCGGCACACCGGGTTCTAGTCCCGGTCGGGGCACCGGATTCTGTCCCGGTTGCCCCTCTTCCAGGCCAGCCCTCTGCTGTGGCCCGGGAGTGCAGTGGAGGATGGCCCAGGTGCTTGGGCCCTGCACCCCATGGGGAGACCAGGAAAAGCACCTGGCTCCTGGCTCCTGCCATCGGATGAGCGCGGTGCGCCGGCCGCAGCGCGCCGACCGCGGCGGCCATTGGAGGGTGAACCAACGGCAAAAGGAAGACCTTTCTCTCTGTCTCTCTCTCTCACTGTCCACTCTGCCTGTAAAAAAAAAAAAAAAAAAAAAAAAAAAAAGAATTTTGAGGTTCGAGCTAGAAGCCTACATTGCCATGAACAGAAAGTTAAGGACAATCCTGGGATGACCCAGAAAGGAAAGAAGAGAAAAGTAGAGGCAAACTTGATCTTCTTCGGAAATGCCCAAGTAATTCTGAACAAAATGTTGGTAAAAATATTAGTGATAAAGGCTGTTCTGATGAGATCTCAGACAGAAATGAGAGACATGTTATCAGGCAGTGGAAGAAAAGGCCATTCTAGGCCGGCGCCGTGGCTCAACAGGCTAATCCTCCGCCTTGCGGCGCCGGCACACCGGGTTCTAGTCCCGGTCGGGGCACCGGATTCTGTCCCCGTTGCCCCTCTTCCAGGCCAGCCCTCTGCTGTGGCCCAGGAGTGCAGTGGAGGATGGCCCAGGTGCTTGGGCCCTGCACCCCATGGGGAGACCAGGAAAAGCACCTGGCTCCTGGCTCCTGCCATCGGACGAGCACGGTGCGCCGGCCGCAGCGCGCCGACCGCGGCGGCCATTGGAGGGTGAACCAACGGCAAAGGAAGACCTTTCTCTCTGTCTCTCTCTCTCACTGTCCACTCTGCCTGTAAAAAAAAAAAAAAAAAAAGAAAAGGCCATTCTTGTTAAACAGTGGTAATGAACTTGACTGAGTTAATGTTTGGGGCTTTCTAGAAGCAGTGGCATGAATCTCCCTACTAGATGCCCACTTGACCTAACCCTCCCAACAAACTGTCTCATTCTTTCCAATATGGATAGGCTGAGAATACTCCAAATCCTCAAATGCTGCTTCCCTTTGGATAAATGTTGGGAAAGACAGTCTTATATACGCAGTCTTTGATCCACAGCTCAGTGGTGTAAGACAAGGCCTTGAGCCTGGAACACTTCTCTAGCAAGAGATAAACTGCCCATGTGCCCTTCACCAAGCTTAACCTCTCTTGTGGGAATATTTCTGCCTGTTTCAGATTCAATACGTGTTAGTTTAAGCATATGTGTCAATGGCCCTCAGGCCATGCCCAGCTGTCAATATTCCAGACCTCTTCCTCTGTGGCACAAGAGAAGTGTGAATAGGCAAACAGTCTCCAGGATAGTCCCACAGGCTGCGGAGACACAGTGCACACTGTTGAAGCTAATCTTGCTCTGTCTCTTATCTACACAACAAAGCATCCTATGCAGCATTTGATTGTACTGTGTTTTCCTCAGAAATTCCAATACCAAGATGCAAGGGACACAAGTGTTCCCCCTGGGAATCAGTATTCTGATCCACAATTAATAATTCCTTCTTTAAATCACTTCTGTTTCCTCAAATTTTGTTATAAGCAGTCAAGAGGAAACAGTCTGCTCTTTCAATTTTAATTGGATATTCCCTCAGCCACATGTCTAACCTGACAATGCATTGATTTGGACTTCTTGGCCTCCAGAATTATAAGAAATAAGTTTCTGTGGCTTAAACACCACCTAGATTATGGTATGTTTTATGACAGCTTCTTAGGTTGGCAATATAAGAAGCCTCACAAATCTGCAGCTACAACACATAGAGGCCGCATGGAGAAATCATGCTTGGGGGCTATTCTCAATAGTTCCTGCTGGATCCACGCTTCGGTCACCCAGCCCTTGCACTGGCCATAGACTGGCTATCCCCTGTCTAAATTTCCATGAAACCTGAGAATTGGATAAAATGCTTCCTATTTTACACCAAAGAGTTTAAAACAGTTATGAAATTATAATATAAAGCAGGAATAAATATTATAATTTGCCTTTCTTTGTCTCATTCAATGCTTTTTGGCCTGAATTCAATTTTGTCATATTTAGTTCATACCTTATTTTGTTTAAATTTGCCTCTTATGGTCATTTAGTTATTTTCAACCCTTCTGAATAATTTTTATGTGTTTCCCTCTTTTTTTTTTTTTTGACAGGCAGAGTGGATAGTGAGAGAGAGAGACAGAGAGAAAGGTCTTCCTTTGCCATTGGTTCACCCTCCAATGGCCACCGCAGCCGGCGCACCGTGCTGATCCGATGGCAGGAGCCAGGTGCTTCTCCTGGTCTCCCATGGGGTGCAGGGCCCAAGGATTTGGGTCATCCTCCACTGTACTGCCGGGCCACAGTAGAGAGCTGGCCTGGAAGAGGGGCAACCGGGACAGAATCCAGTGCCCTGACTGGGACTAGAAGCCAGTGTGCCAGTGCCGCAGGCAGAGGATTAGCCTAGTGAGTCGTGGCGCCTGCCATGTGTTTATTTATTTATTTATTTATTTGACAGGCAGAGTTGACAGTGAGAGAGAGAGACAGAGAGAAAGGTCTTCCTTTGCCGTTGGTTCACCCTCCAATGGCCGCCGCGGCCGGCGCACCACACTGATCTGAAGCCAGGAGCCAGGTACTTCTCCTGGTCTCCCATGAGGTGTAGGGCCCAAGCACTTGGGCCATCTTCCACTGCACTCCCTGGCCACAGCAGACAGCTGGCCTGGAAGAGGGGCAACCGGGACAGAATCCAGTGCCCTGACTGGAACTAGAACCCAGTGTGCAGGTGCCGCAGGCAGAGGATTAGCCTATTGAGCCTCGGCACCGGCCCATGTGTTTCTTTGAATAAAGCATTGATTAAGTTTTTTCTTTAGACCCCAACGTAATTTTTTTTTCTTATTTAGCTGTGGAGTAAAGCTCATTTACAATTTTCAATATAGAACATATATTTTTGTTTCAGTTCAGTTGTATTACTTTTTTTTTGCCAAAGAAACCTTTTATTTAAGGAGTACAAATTTCATAAGTACAACTCTAGGAATATAGTGATTCTTCCAACTACACCCGCCCTCCCACTCACACTCCCACTCCACTCCTCCTCCCTCTCCCATTCCCAGTCTCATTCTCCATTAAGATTCCATTTTCAGTTAACTTTATACACAGAAGATCAACTTTATACTAAGTAAAGACTTGAACAATTTGCACACATACACACACACACACACACACACACACGACTTGAGAAAATGTTTTACAGTTAATTCTCATAGTGCAACTCATTGAGGACAGAGACCCTGCATGGGAAGTAAGTGCACAGTGACACCTGTTGTTAATTTAACAATTAACACTCTTATGTATGATATCAGTGATCACCCGAGGCTCTTGACATCAGCTGCCAAGGCTATGGACACCTTTTGAGTCCATAATCTCTGTTGGTATTTAGACAAGACCATAAGCAAAGTGGAAGTTCTCTCCTCCCTTCAGAGAGAAGTGCATCTTTGATGGCCACTTCTTTCCGTGGGAGTCCCACTCACAGAGATCCTTCATGTAGGACATTTTTTGCCATAGTGTCTTGACTTTCCATGCCTGAAATGCTCTCATGGACTTTTCAATCAGACCAGAATGCCTTAAAGCTGATTCTGAGGTCATTACTTAAAGTGATTGTCATTCTATGAGTCTGCTGTTCCAACATCCCATGTTGGAACTCTCTCTCTCTCTCTCTCTCTCTCTCTCTCTCTCTCTCTTTCTCTCTCTTTATTTAGTAAATATAAATTTCCAAAGTACAGTTTATGGATTACAATGGCTTCCACCCCCATAATTTCCCCCCCACTTGCACCCCTCCAATCTCCCGCTCCCTCTCCCATTCCATTCACATCAAGATTAATTTTTAATTATTTGTATATACAGAAGATCAATTCAGTATATATTAAGTAAAGATTTCATCAGTTTGCACCCACACAGAAACAGAAAGTGTAAAAATACTGTTTCAGTATTAGTTATAGCATGAGAGTATTTGAGGCATGGAAAGCCAAGACACTCTGAAAAAAAAAAAAAAAAGACCTAAATGAAAGATCTCCGCGAGTGAGATCCCAGAAGAAAGAACGGGGCCATCAAAGAAGGAGGTACCTTTCTCTGAAGGGAAGAGAGAACTTCCACTTTGACTATGACCTTGTCTAAATAAGATCAGAGTCAGCGAACTCAAAAGGCTTCCATAGCCTTGGCAACTCATGACAAGAGCCTAGGGTGATTACTGATGCCATAAACAAGAGTGTCAATTTGTTAAGTCAACAACAGGAGTCGCTGTGCACTTACTCCTCATGTAGGATCTCTGTCCTTAATGTGTTGTCCAATGTGAATTAATGCTATAACTAGTACTCAAACAGTATTTTTCACTTTGTGTTTCTATGTGGGTGCAAACTGTTGAAATCTTTACTTAATATATGCTAAATTGATCTTCTGTATATAAAGATAATTGAAAATGAATCTTGATGTGGAGAGGGAGCGGGAGAGGGGAGAGTTGCGGGTGGCAGGGAAGTTATGGGGAAGGGGAAGCCATTGTAATCCATAAGCTGTACTTTGGAAATTTATATTTATTAAATAAAAGTTTAAAAAATGTATGAGACAGTCACAGAAATATGCTCTTGATATTTAAGATATTAAGGAATCACTATTGTTTTTCAGGTGTGATGGTGGTGCTGGCACTGTGATTTTGAAAATTATTCCTTTTGTGTTGTGATAACACTACAGAAGTAATAGGTGAAAGGTCTGATAGTGGTAATTCAGTTGGAAGATGAGGAAAGAATGGCCAGGGGTGTGCTTAAGACCAGATTGACCATGACAACTGCGGAAGTTGGATAATGGGCACATGGAAATTCATTCCATTTTTCTCTCTACTTTTGCATATTTTGGACTTTTGCCTAATAAAAAATTCAGTTTCCAAAAGAAAAATAAAAAGCTCATTGTCAGTTTGTTCACCACCGTTATGCAAGCCTCATTTGATTGGTAGAACTTCTCTCTTGAGTTTCTTTAATTCACAACGGTCCCATGGCAACAGTGTTTCCTGAAATCTTCCCTGCGCGGTTTGAGTGGATCTAACAATTTTGACTCACACGTTCCCTGAGAACTTGGTGTTGCTCTTCTACCTTCTGGTGTTGAATGTCACTGTGGAGATGAATACGATGTCAGCCTGATTTTTTTTTCTACTCCAAGTTAATTCATCCTTTCTCTACCCAAGGAATTCTTTCCTCTTTTTTAGGGTTCAGTAGTTTCACAAGGATATTGCTTGTTTGTGATGGCCTGGATCGACGTTCCTTGGCACACAAAGTGCATTGCCAGTTATGTGGAGTTCTATCTTACACTGATGGGATTTTCTTCCATTGTTCATGTTTGTCTTAGAGAACTCCAGTTTGAGAGTCTGGACTCTCCTTTCTTGCCTCTTGTGTCCGTTATTTATATCATTAGATTTTTTAAGGTATCTTTTTTTAAAAGATTGTATTTATTTATTTCAGAGGTAGAGTTACAGACAGCGAGAGGGAGAGAGAGAAAAAGATCTTCCATCGCTGGGTCACTCCTCAATTGGCCACAACAGCCAGAGCTGAGCCGATCTGAAGCCAGGAGCCAGGACCTTCCTGCAGGTCTCCCACACAGGTGCAGGGGCCCAAGCACTTGGGCCATCTCTACTGCTCTCCCAGGCCACCAGAGAGCTGGATTGGAAGTGGAGCAGCTGGGACTAGGACCGGTGCCCATATGGGATGCCAATGCCACAGGCAGAGGATTAACCTACTACTGCGCCACCGCACTGGCCCCAAGGTTATCTTTTTTCTTCACGTTGCTTCCAGTTGTGTCTTTATTTCATGATTACTCATTCCCTACATTGTAGTTCAATCTTCCCATTTACCATTAACTTCTTACCTCTCTTCTGGGTTCCTATATTTTGCCATTTGGGTCTTCTTTCATCAAGGTAATTGTTCTGTTGAGTACATTTGTCGTTCTAATTCATGGAAAGTCATTCAGACATGGCTTTCACCTGCTCGCAAGCGTTCTCACCTGCCAGGTAGTTAAGTTGTCTTTCCTGTATTTTTTCCATATAGGATCTTTCCATCAATGCCTTTTTAAAAACTTTTCATGACTGAATAATTACCATGTCCTAAGCCAGCTATTTCCCAGGGGTCTTTTATCAGGGAGGGGCCAGGTGACCTTCCAGCCTCCATTCACTTCTCTGCAGCGCCAGAAAGCACTGTTCTCTGCAAAGACAGCTCCCCTCTGGAGTCTCCATTCAGCCCTCTCCTTATTTCAGGGTGCCAAGCAGGAGAGGAGCACTTGGGCACTGGTCCTGCAAACCTCAATTCCTGAACAAGTCTGCTAACTTTAGCACTTGCCATGAGCCCTTCATGTTCAGGATGAATATTCTTGCTGGCACTCTGCGATCTGCCATCTCTCAGCATTCTCTGTGCTGCTGCTTTTTACTTCCTCCTGTGCAGCTACTGCCCAATTTCAGCATCCCTTGGCAGCCTTTACAGGTGTTGCAGAGTCTATATTTGTCTCTCTTTTTTTTTTTTTTGAAAATGCAAAGAATCTTCATTTTCTGTTTGGTTTTTTGGTTTTTTCTTTTGTATAATTCCTAGGACAAGAAAAGAGGAAATGCTGCTATATGAAGTCTGGTTCATACCAGAAAACTGACATTTTTAAGAATATACTCTTGAGAAGCTTTATGCTTTCCATTTTCTTGTGGTTGCCTTTAGTTTCGTTACTCTGGTTTTAATGAATTTACCCTCTATAAAAAGAGTTCAGTTTCTTATCGCACGCCATGTGTATAAAACTTGTTTAGTCCATCAGAGGCTTTCTTAGCGAGAGTACACCATCTCATCTGGGAACGCATAAAAATAATGTAAAGGGAATGATAAGCCCAGATGCAATAGAATTCTTCCACTCAGTCAGTCCTGAGACGGAAGCAGGATTATTGCAAAGCAACTTATGATGCCTTACCAGCTGCTGCATTGGATCCTGCTTAAACTCTGCAAGATGACAGGATGAACTTATTCTCTTTCATATAATGAAACCAGGATCTTTCATGGTCAGTAAGAGTGTGGAAGCATCTGGATTCATTGACTGCAACAGACCTTAATAGTGTGTAACTCGCTGGGGGAAAATTGTGTGTATCATATTGTCGTTTTGCATCTGTTACTCTGATTAGGATCATTGTAATACATTCAGATTCATTAATGGTGGCTACTTTAAATCCCTAAATAATTAATGAAATCATAGGTGTTTCCCTAAGCAACAAGCTGATGCCACTGTGTATTAGGCAGTGCTGTGAGCTCGAAATAAACAGCTCTGACACAGTTGCAGCTGCTTTGCCACACACCTCCCCTTGTACCAGCTTTCCTTGGCTAAAACTAGAAAAACAGATCAAGGGACAACAGTACAAATCAAAGAGGAGCCGGCGCCGTGGCTCAACAGGCTAATCCTCCGCCTTGCGGCGCCGGCACACCAGGTTCTAGTCCCGGTCAGGGAGCCAGATTCTGTCCCGGTTGCCCCTCTTCCAGGCCAGCTCTCTGCTGTGGCCCGGGAGTGCAGTGGAGGATGGCCCAAGTGCTTGGGCCCTGCACTCCATGGGAGACCAGGATAAGCACCTGCTCCTGCCATTGGATCAGCGCAGTGCGCCGGTCGAAGCGCGCTGGCCGCGGTGGCCATTGGAGGGTGAACCAATGGCAAAGGAAGACTTTTCTTTCTGTCTCTCTCTCTCTCTCTCACACACTGTCCACTCTGCCTGTCAAAAAAAATATATAAAAAAGTATGCTTTCAGTAACACTGATTGAAAAAAAAAAATTCAAAGAGGAGAGTAAAGCAGGCTACGTGAGTTGTGATGGCTCTAAATGCAGAGTGCCAGGCCCCAACTCATCCACTGACAACCTCTGGATGGTGGGGTCTGGGGATCAGCATTTTAATAGACAACACAGTGAATTTTTTATACTGTATATACTGAGAAACTCTAGTTAGAGACCTCTCTCCCAGAAAAAGTCAATAAAATAGAGAAATCTTAGCCCACCAGTACAGACTTTTGTAACTCCAAAAGCCGATATGATTCCAAGACGTAAGGAAAGAATTTATCTTTATTCTGAAACATAAAAACCAGGACCAGAGTTGTGGCACAGTGCGTTAATCTACCACTCATGATACCTGCACCCCATATCCAAGTGCCAACTTGAGCCCTAAAAGGCTGCTTCTGATCCAGCTCCCTGCTAATGTGCCTGAGAAAGCAGCGGAAAATGGCCCATGTGCTTGGGCTCCTATCATCCACATGGGCGACCAGGATGGAGTTCTTGTCTCCTGGCTTCAGACTGGCTCAGTCCTGGCTATTGTGGCCATTTAGAGACTGAAACAGCAGATGGAGGCGCTCTCTCTCTCTCTCTCTCTCTCTCTCTCTCTCTCTCTCTCTCTCTCTCTCTCTCTCTCTCTCCCCTCCCTCCCTATCTCTATCACTCTGTTTTTCAAATAAACAAATCCCTAGAAACAAATCTTCCCCTACTCAATTTTGTTGATTGCTCCTCCCATTTCAGTTTCACTCTGAGAGTGAGCAGCTGCCCACATGTGAGGCAAAAGTGTTAATATTCTGAGGCTTATCCAAGAATAAGCTTAATGGAATAAAAAAGATAAGTCAATTTATTAGGCTATGATTAAAAAGGCACACACAATTAACTGTGGAAGTGCTTGTTTCCCAGTTTCCCCAGGACAGTGATTCTTGGCAGAGTATTCAATTTATCTGCATTTCATCAAAATGGGAGACCGTACAAAGAAATGGCAGTGGCATATCCTGGAGCACTGAAGAGGTCATGAGACGATCTAGACGATCTATTATCCACACAGACTGCAAGTGCTAATAAAGACAATGCCCTAGAACTATGGGCTTTGGGTGTATTTCTACATATCTCAAGAGGAGATGGGGCCATGAGGAAGGGAGGGAGAGGAAAATAGAAAGTGAAGTTTGGGTAGGTGAGCAAGAGGAAAGACCAAGGCACTGTAGCCCAATTCACATCGGAGGAAGCACTCTGCTGGGGGAGGCACTCAATCTGGGTGGCCGCTCCTCCTGGCTGCACCTCTCAAAAATGGAAAGTACCCACAGGTGAGCTCAGTAGTCTCTGCCACTACCATCATTCGAAAATCAATCAGCTGCACATGGAGCTAGGCGGCCCAGAGGATCAGTGCAAACTCCAGGTGTCTACTCACACAGCAAACGATGCCGTGGGCCCACAAGGGCTAAGGCAAGGAGCAGGGCTTGCAAACGGCAATGAGTGTTGAGAAAAAGCAAATGTTAGCAAAATGTTACTAATAGCTGCCATTTGTCAGGCCTTGCTAGATGTCAAGCACTTACAGACAATCCTGGACTTAGCACAGTTTGACTTAAGATGCTTTGACTTTATGATGTTGCTCAAGCAATAGGCATTCAGTAGAAACCGCACTTGGAATCTTGAATTTTGAGCTTTCCCCAAGCTGGTGATATGTGGGGTGATGCTGTCTCGGGATGCAGTGGCAGTGAACCGCAGCTCCCAGCCAGCCATGCAAGCACAAGGGGGAAGCAACTAATGTTCTACATTGTGCTGTGCTGCTCAGCTGGGACATCTGGCAGGTTAGGAGTATTAAATGCACTTTTGACTTCAGGTATTTTCAACTTCTGATGGGTTTATCAGGACTCTGCTCCACTGTAAGTGAAGGAGCGTCTGTATCTATTGAAGTTTAATCCTCACAGCCACCTTGCCAGCTTGCACTCATTTTACTACTGAGAAAGTGAAATGTGTAATAAGGACACTCATCTGGTGAGTAGCAGAATCAGGATATGGACCGCGTATAGCTAACACCAAACTCCATGCTATTCGTCACAACTCTACTACAGAAGATGCTCTGTCTCTTCAGTATCTGTTTGCCCCTCTGGTGCAAACACAGGAGGAAAGCATCTGCATCCATGACTCCACACTCAATCTAGCTAGATGAGGGATGCTCAGAGATACAGAGCATGCCTGTGACTGACTTCGGCCATGACAGCACAGCTGACCTTCTGGATGAGAACTGAGATCAGAAGTCAAGAATCTTTGCTTCCAGTACGTGTAAGGTATGTGCAAACAACAAAACTCGTTAAGTAGATGACTTATTTTTTCTTTCTTGATCATATGATCGCAGTGTTACACATAATATAGCCTGGCACATAGTAAGTTCCCCCAAAATGCATGATGAATGAATCAGTTCACAAAGAAATAAACATCTACATATTCCTCTGCAGGAAGTCATTCATGTGGGGCAACACACCAACCTCAGCATCATTCATCTTTTTCATCATATGTGTGCCCTGAACTTCCCCACCAGTAAAGTGAGATGGCATGGTCCTAGCTAATTACATAAAGTGCCAACAGCAATAATACATAAGGTTCATGCCTTGAGAATTCCCAGGCTAATGACTCACACCACCAGGGTTGTTTGTACCTGGCCATTATTTTTTGGCTTTTCCTTGCATTTCTCTTTTACTATAGGAATCAATAAAGGCTTCTAATCATTTGTTCTTTGACCTAAATCATACGGATTTACACACACTTTTCAAGGCCATGGAATCATTTTCTTGGATTTTCCACAGTATAAGGATCAATTTTAACTAATCAGAGCTAATTAGAAATCACAAACCCTCCCAGTCTTTATCTAGAACCTATGCAAGTTTTAAAACATTGACATGATTTTCCAGCTGATTCAAAGTTTATTTCATGACAAGTATTAAAAGGACCCACATTTAACAAATAAATCTTTAGTTGCGCACCTTTCAATTGACAGATAGCTTAATGAGGTGGGGCGGGGTGAGGGGGGGAAGTACTAGAAGTTATACCTCCTAAGATTCAAACATGTTATCACTATCAGATGTGTGACCATATTAAAAAAAATCACTAAGCCACACTAAAATCCAGTTTGCCCAACTGAGAAATGAAGTGTTAAACTCTACTAGTTTTAAAAAAAACCTTGATGTGTCATTTCATTTGATCTTTCTTATTCCATTAGTTTGCCTTGTTTACCAACAAGGTTGGGAATCACCTGAGGATACATCATTAATTTCTTCCATCAGTTCCATTGCTTCCAGAACACTGTTGAACACCAAAAGCTGATCAGCAGTCAGCTAGATTTAAGTAAATCAAGGTTTCCCATGTTTCCCTACCACAAATGTAAAAGCCTTCCCAAATTTACATAAAGAATACTCTTCAAGAATCAGAACAATATGTTGCATTTATATGGGTTTTCCCTTTTTGTTTTATTGCTCAGATACGTGTGCTCATTTAATGAATGTGTGTGTACATACTTTTAAAAAAAAATCTGTGCTTCCTTCTCTCTTGGTTAAAAATTCTAGTGGTATTTTACATGATTTCGCCAAGTGAAATTTTCATTGAAAATGGAGAATGCTCAATTTCTGCTTGCACTCAGTGATTTAAAATGCATGACAATTAACAAATGAGTCACAGGCATCCCTCCTGTAACTAATGCATTGGAAGCCAAATTCATCAATTACAGCAAGGATACAGTATCTACTTAACCAAACAGCCAGGCTTCTTAGACTTTGCACCTTTTATATTTGTTTGCTTTGCCATTCTCTTTCTATGTGTTCTATTCACAAATTGTCTCCCATGAAGGTGTTTCCCCACTGTATTGCCACTTTGCTATCTATACATAACTGCGTGGTAACGCAACAGAAGCACAATGGACAGAGCCAACTCCAGTCTTCTCAATTTGCAACTACAGCTTGAGAAGAATCTTGTATCGGGGTGTTACATGCTAGCTTTAATGTGAGTGTTGTAGTCTGAAATGAAAATTATTTGTACAGCTGGAATATAACATTTGCATAAGTTACAATTAAAAGGGAAAATATAATTACAAATTTTCAACTTAATTTGAATGGTTTTTAAAATGCTCATTTGGCATAGGCAACAGCTTGCAGACAAACAGAACATGCTCTTGGAGTTGCAGTCCTTTGTCTGGGTACCAGTGGCATAGTGAGCTCATTTTAAAGGGCTTGCTTTAACCCCTCAATCGCAACAGCAACAAGCACTGCGAACCGAAAGTACAAGACACTGTTTGTTTTCAAAACAAGATTACAACATACACAGTGATTCATAAATATTTGCATCTTTTAATTGTTTCTAAAAATGAAGTGGCAAGTGGCATCACGCAGGAATGCTGTTTCTCCTGTGGAGCGAACGAGCAGCAGAATCTTAACTAGCTTCATTCCCGCTCAGCTCCCAAATCTGAGAGCTCCGGTCGCATCTCCTGTACAATGTTTCCCTCATATCACAGTCTCTTTAATGGCTCCTGTTTCCGATTGTTTTTCTCCTTCATTACATGTCTTTTTCTTACAGTTACTTCCTGCTGCAGGCATGTCATTCTTCCCAGACAGTGTCAGCTAGGTGCCATGGACTGAGTCCAGTCGTTCTTTCATTTTCAGAATTTCTTTCCTAAGAAGCAAAGGGGTCCTTTTATTAGCTTCCAACATGAAAAATCAAAATTCTCATGAAATACATTGTTCAGCATGTTTACATGCAGCCCAGCTCCCCAAAGCCATGATCACTGTGATTATTATGTAACACGCATTGTATCGCATCAATGAGGATTGAAAAAGAGGGGAAAAGGAGAAAATTATTTCGTTCAGTCTTTTCCAGGGAAAAAACGCATTCAAGAAGACGTAGAAACCAAAAAATTACACAATTACGCCTTTTTATTTTCCTGATCCTTTTTTTCACAGCTATATCCAAATAATGAGACACCAGAAGATACTCACAGAAAAAAAATGAATTATGAAAACTCATCCTTTGTTCTATTTACCCCAGAATCTGAAAAGAAAACTCTCTGGGAAACAAAAAACCATGAAGAAATAATATAACTTTATTTCATTTCAGCCTTTCCCTAAGAAAGCACAAAGATGCTCAGTGATCAAGAGTATTATTAAGTAGCATGATTCTTTTTTACTCTAAGCAACTCTGTCTACTTAAGGAATAACAAATGCAGGACAATGAGAGGACCACCTCACCACCTTCAAGAAAATTCTGCTGAAATCTTGCTGAAACTAATGAGGAGACTACCTATATGAAGTCCTATTACACAGTCATCTTTTGGGTAGCAGATTTAGAATAACTTTGTCTCTCAAAACTGGGATATAAATATAACAAATATATGGTAAATATGTATGTATAAGTGTAATTTACATTGGAAAAAATTCCAAAGCTTTAGCAAATTATATCCTGGAACTATCTCTTGGGCCAACAACTTTCCCTTTTCTTTCCTCTTTGATGCATAATAGATAATTGCATCAGACCCTAAGTTCAAAGTCATAAGTCAGAACAAGTCATTTCCTAGAACAATATTTCCGCAATGGTAGAACATTTACCACCAGTGAGATATGTTGCCGTATTTCCCAATATTTCAGTGGCTATTTGTTCATTTGTTAAACTATGCCATCTTTTGATTCCACCAACTTCATTAGTTAGAATAAGGCTAAATTATTCCATTGCACAAAGATTTGAGAAAAATACCACAACTGGAATGTAGGTATAACAAAAATCATGAAAGAGGCACACAAATGTCTAAAGTCGAGGAGCGCATACCAGAAAATCACTTCTCCTTCAGGGGCTGAATTCCTAAGGGGGAAAAATGTGCTTCTCAAAAAAAAAAAAAATTTGGAAGAAAATTAAAACCGCTGGGAAAAGCAAAGTATTTCTGATTTTTGCCTTTCTTCTTGATTCACAGAAAGCATTTCTCAAAAAAGACTAAAAGCACCACAGCACAGGGATTTTCTTTGAATGCTGAGAGAGGATTTGGGCAGAAAGATGAAGCACTTCTTCCTGAAGAAGCCTTCCAAGAGGCCTTGGGGTGAAGGAGAGCCTCTGCCAAGTTGAGGAGGAGCTGTGAGTTGCTTCTGCTGGCTCTACTGGTCTCATCAGGGCAGGGCTGCAATGATGCCGCCCACCAAGCCAGGGCTGCCTACAAGTGAGAGGACTGCATGGGACTCCTGCAGGTGGGAACAGATGAGGGTGGTGAGCCGGGCAGCCATCTTCATCTCTTGGTGCACCCACATTCCACATCTCTTGCTCATCCTCCCCCTGTCCTCCCCTTCCTTCCATTCCCTTTTTCCTCTTCTGTCTTTGGCCAGTTGAAATGACTATGACTACATAGAAACCTAGCTTTTTTATTTTTATTTTTATATGAAATGTTTTGCTTTAAATCTGGGTAACTTCAAAGCTTATGATTCTGATTCTCCAAAGAGTCTAGAAATAGATTAAAAATAGTTTTTTTTTTTTTTGCTTGCATATGGTCCTAGGATAGACACATTGTGTCGTTCCATACCCATTCCCACCCTAAC
The DNA here is from genome assembly GCA_949820135.1 of Sylvilagus floridanus. Classification (NCBI taxonomy): domain Eukaryota; kingdom Metazoa; phylum Chordata; class Mammalia; order Lagomorpha; family Leporidae; genus Sylvilagus; species Sylvilagus floridanus. The sequence goes on along the minus strand of OX463225.1, from coordinate 86,344,128 downwards.
CAGAGAAAATGGAGAAATAATTAGTCCAAAGGCAAAAGAATGATGGTTCCCCCTTGGAGGGAAGAGTAGCACTTATAGCACATTATAAGAGTGACTGTGGGACCGAGGCTGTGTCGTAGTGAGTAAAGCTACTGCCTGCAGTGCCAGCATCCCCTATGGGCCCCGGTTCGAGTCCTGGCTGCTCCACTTTCCATCCAGCTCTCTGCTATAGCCTGGGATAGCAGTGGAAGATGGCCTAAGTCCTCGGGCCCCTGCACCTGCATGGGAGACCTGGAAGAAGCTCCTGGATCCTGGCTTCAGATTGGCGCAGCTCTGGCTGTTGTGGCCAATTGGAGAGTGAACCAGCGGATGGAAGACACTTCTCTCTCTCTCTCTCTCTCTCTCTCTCTCTCTCTGTGTGTGTGTGTGTGTAACTCTGACGAAAATAAATAAATCTTGAAAAAAAAAAAAAAGAGTAGCTGTGGTGAGGAGTGGAGGACAGGGGAAAAAGAAGACCCTCAAGAAGGGCACGGCAGATAATCCCTGCACTGTGTATTGTTTGTACTCTCTAGGAGCCATGCCACTTCCAATGGTAATCAGGGAAGTCTAGAACAATTCACTATTAATACAAAACAGATCAAAAACAGATCCTTCATTAAATGTTTCTTTACACTCTTTCACAAAAGCTACACATCATAGAGCAAATGTCAAAATGCATGTAGAGGCCGGCACTGCGGCTCACTAGGCTAATCCTCCTGTGGCGCCGGCACCCCGGGTTCTAGTCCCTGTTGGGGCACTGGATTCTGTCCCGGTTGCTCCTCTTCCAGTCCAGTTCTCTGCTGTAGCCCGTGGCAGCCATTTGGGGGGTTAACCAACGGAAAGAAGACCTTTCTCTCTGTCTCTCCCTCTCTCTCTCACTGTGTAACTCTGCCTGTCAAAAAACAAACAAAAAAACAAAATGCATGTAGAGGGTAGAGCAAGGTTTTTCATACCAAATCCCTTAGAGCCCTACAGGAAGGTCGGAGCTGTAAGGTGGAATGAAGGGTCACCAGGTAGAAAGCTCTCCAGGATCTATCACCCCCTTAAACTCACAGCTCCACTTTTATCTCTTTTATTTATAGCAATCACTGAAGACTTCATTTGATTTTAAAAAATATTATTTTAAAATTTGAAAAAATATTTGTGTGCCTAGATTGACCATGGGAAAATAGGAAATAAATTATAAGGTTTTTTGATGTTTCTTCAGACTGATCATTTCTTATCAATGCCTCAAAAAGTTCAAAATAAATGCTGCTCTCCTGTGGGATCCACTTCCTTTAACCTTGTGAATCATGCCCTACTCCTTTTACCTCCAAGAACTTGAACTGAGTCGGGGAGAGAATGGCTGGAGCAAGGGGATACATGGAACACATCAAATGGTTTGCTGTCCCTTTATGGTTTTATATAAAATTGCCAAGATACTAAGACTTGTATCTGACATGAGTCACATAAGTTTAAATATTTCCTTCATACAGAAATGACAACATTCAAGAGTAGTTTAGGTAAAAGAAACTCATTAATTTCAAACAGGAAATTATTCCCCACAGGAAGACATTATTTAACTGGAGCATTGTGATGGCACAGAAAAATATCATGAGCGTACCAATTAGAAGGAAGTCATGAGAGTTCAGGCAATGAAACATGAATAACTTCTGAATTCAATGTATGTGAAAAGTGAAGAGGCTCTAAATTTGTTAGAGATGACCATAGGTGGCAGGTGGCTTCCAGGGCTAAGGCTTACTGCCTTCATGATCTTGACAGCTAGGAAGAAACCCCAAAGGCTGCTTATCCTGAATAAAGCCAGTCAAGACAAATGGGAAGACTGTCATCTGCATGGATGAGGTCTTTTAGAGCCATGTTTCTAGAACTTCTTGGAATCATTCCAATGAAACAATACTCAGGAATCACTTCCACTCCTCCTGGGGCATGAGTGGGAGCAAGTATAGAAGAGTAACCTTTGTCATAATGAATGAGGAAAGGGGAACTGGTTTGGATAAGGGACATTGTAAATGTCAGTTCACATTACAACCACAAAAGTGGAGACCTGCCCTATCAGAACTATGGCAGGTTAGTCTACAGAACAGCCACAGAACAGCAGATGTCAGATAGACTTTCAGCCACAGACTGGAAACTGCTACCCAGCAGGAATATTAGAGAGTTTTTTATATCTGCTCGCTTTCTTGTATGATGCATGCTTTATACTGGGCCTTCAGTCTGGTATTGTCATTTCCAAAGTTTCTGAATGACAGCATCATACCCACCTTTCAGGAAGAGTTCAGCCCCAATTCAAATTTCCCTTCCTTCCCCAGAGTTCACGAGTCCTCATTTGTGTTATAGGCACTATTCAAGCCTCCAGCACACCAACTTACAGGGAGATGAAGGGAGAGAATAGTCTTTGCTTGAACCAAAGGTCAGAATAAGTACATACATCTAGCAAACCCGTGGTATGCACCCAGGATGCATGCAACTGTTGTAACTGACTGGATTACAAGACCCAGGATGACAGGAGAAGAGAGATTGGGGCACTGTGTGGCATCAGTCTCTTGCATCTATCCCCATTGTAGCCTCTATGGATGGCTGCTTGGGTCCTTTTAGACTGATGAGTAACAACGTGGATTCTAAAGCCAGTTGCCTGGTTCAAATCCCAATTCTGTCACCTGCTGGTTGCCTTGAGTGAATCTGTTAACCTGTCCGGCCTCAATGGAGAAGATAACAACTCATGCCTCACTAATCTGTTGTGAAAATTACACAAGGTAATGTTTGTAAAGCTCTTCCAGAAGTGACAGACACATAGAAAGCATCATGTAAGAATGAACTATTATATTTGGTAAGAGAGACAGTGGAAAGTAAAAAATGAAAATTCTTCAATTTGGGGACAGAAGCATCTCTTATTCAGAACCATTGAGAGAAAACTTGTCAAGAGAATGATCTACCTAACTCTGTCATTGACAGGAGCCAACGGTGGTCCCAGCAGCAGTCTCTGTGCTTTAGAGAGGCAATGATGTTTGGATAGATTGGCTCTCAACGGAGGCACAGTAGCCTGCAGCAGAAGCAATGATCATCGCCAAGGGTTGTCAGTGAAACCCAATGTGGTGTCACAGATATCCAGGGCATGCAGTGGAAGCAACCAAAGAGACTGAAGGAAGTGTTGACACCCAGTGGAGATCTATACAGTGTCACCATAGACAGTGATCAAAAACACAAGAGTAATCAGTACTCACTGGACAGCACAGGTGTGACCATGACACATGCTCACGGGGAAACTCTAGGTCAACCAGAAACACTTGGATGTATGGCTTTGCCTTTGTATGGTTTTGTTCTGTGACTTCAGTGTGGTGAGATCCTAGAATTATCATTGGTGTGGCTTTGTCTTTACAGAAGAGAAACATTGAGAACACTCAAAGCCCGAGCTTTGGATTCAGACAGACCTGTACTCCACTCAACTGAGACTATTTACTGCACATTTCTGCTGTGCCACAGGGTCTGCTGCAGCTGCTGAAACTGCTACAGTGAGCAAGGCACAAAAGATTCCCCCTCTCACAGACAGGAACATAGCCAGTAAACCAGTAAGGGAATAAATTAGTGAGATCTCTCCTGTGGTGAGAGCTGCAAAGACAGTAAGGAAGGCCATCATGTGTGGATACGGAGCAGGGGGAGCTACTTACACCTGGCAGCCAAGGCAAGTCTCTCATTCATGGAGAGGGCTCAGTGGCCAGGAAGAGACAGCTCAAGGCAGGGCTGCAGATAGAGTGAGGGACCTCAAGGAAGGAAGAACTTGGTAGACTGAGGGAACCAGGAAGAGCAAGTCTAAAGCAAGGTTGAGCAGACCATGATCCGGAGGCCATGTCCAGCCTGCTCTTATTGATATGAATGAAGTGTTACTGGAACACAATCCCATTCATTTGTTCATTTATGCTGCTTTCATGCTCGAATGGCGTAGTTCAGTAGTTGTGACAGATGTCCTAAGGCCAGAACAGCCTAAATTATTTGCTACCTGGCCCTTTACAGAGATAGCATGTTGACTGTGGCCTAAAGCAAAGCATGACAGCAACAGAAACTGGCATTTAAGGGGGAATGGGAGTGGCAGACTCTGCAGGACCTTGTAAACCATGGAAAAAGGCCTTGGGTTGTGTTTGAAGTGTAATTGGAAGACACTGAGAGGGTCCAAGCAGGGGAGGCCTGTGATTTTATCTATGTTCTTACAAGGCCACTCTGGGAGCTGTAAGGAGATGGACTGTAGGGGCAAAGTGGCAGCAGGGAAGCCAATTAAGTGGCTACTGCTGAGCCCAGTGAGAGATGAAGGTGCCTCTATGAATGAGGATGGTAGAGGGCAGACAGGACAAGTAGTCAAGATGTGTTATTGCAGCTGCAATGCGCATGAGAATCCCAACTTTAGTGTAACCATAGGCAAGTTACTCAAACTCTTTAAGCCTCAGTTTCTTTCCAACAAAAACCCTCAAAGCACAATTGCATGATTAGATTTACAAGTGCACAGCTGTCACAAAACACATGTTCAATAAATGTTGGCTCTGATGACTTTAGCTGTGGTTATTGTTGACTGGAGAGGAGTTGAGGACACACTCATTCCTCTTTATCTCCCCAAAGATGTGTGTGGCACATCATAGATGCTTCATAAATGTTCATTGATTAAATTATTATTTTTTAAGAGGGGTAGGAGCCGGCACTGTGACATAGTGCCCTGCAGTGCCAGCAATCCCATATGGGCACCAGCTCATGTCCTGCTGCTTCTCTTCTGATCCAGCTCTTTGCTTATAGCCTGGGAAAGCAGTAGAGGATGACTCAAGTCCTTGGGTCCCTGCACCCGTGTGGGAGACCCAGAAGAAGCTCCTGGCTCCTGGCTTCAGATCGGCTCAGCTCTGGCCATTGCAGTCATTTGGGGAGTGCACCAATGGATGGAAGACCTTTCTCTCTGTCTCCTCTCTCTCTCTCCTTTTCTGTAACTCTCTCTCTCAAATAAATAAATAAATAAAATCACTAAAAAAGAAAGAAAAGAGGATTATTATTCACTGCACTGTTTTTGCCTGAAGTGCTTTTTTTAGGATTAACATAGTATGTTTTTATGAAAAATTCTGGACACACAGTGCTAGTTGTCTCTAAAGAGCTGGTGTCCAGTATATTATGCAGTGCTAAGGAAATCTCAAATGCTACTCATTGGGAAACCTCTGGCTTGATGAAATGTATTCATGATTGTAATAATGTGTTAAGTCTAAACTATAAAGTCCACAACGCTCCAGAAAGTCAATCATATCAGGTACCTGCATATCATGAATCTGCCACAGAGAAGACCCAACATGAGTCAAAAGCCAATGTTCTAAGGGATCAAGCTGTTTCCAGCCTTATTTTAAACCAGTTGGACATTCTGATCCCTGTCCAGCCTTTTGCATAGGCCCTACTTTCTATCTTTATCTTCATCTTTTTATTGACTCGTTATGCTGCCTACAAAAAGACATTTATTAAAATTGGAACTTCAGAATTATTTGTCAACTTTCTTATTCTTTGGCATCACCACTTTCCAAGAAAGACTTGAAATCTGATTTTAAGAAGTTAAATTTTATTATCCTGAAATGATCAATACCATCTAAACAATGATTTCAAATGAAATTACATTTGACATATATATTTTCAAATGAAAAAAGATACCTATAAGGCAGATAGATACTTCATAGTGACTTCTATTTTTTAAAGTGATTAAATATCACAATGGTCATACAGTACAAAATTATAAAATCTTTAAAACACCAACAAAATAAAATATTACAAGGTTCATTTACCTGTTGTAGTCACCATTACTGAAGCTGTCTCCACCATATACATGTTGCTGTATCTCAAAGGTAACAAACTAAGATTAAATGAGAAAATGTTTTAGAGTGACCACCAAATCAATAGCAGTAGTAGTAGTAGTATGCAAACCTATCGGTTATAACTAAAGTACTCAAAAATATGGGAAAATAAGAAAAACATTTTAAATAAAGGGCATTAAAGATGAGAATTCCTTATGATAGTAAAGAAAAGGTAGAAATCCTTGCAACATCAGGGAACAGCCATAGGGAGGGGGTTTTTGTTGTTTTTTTTTTTTTTTTTTTACACGAAGCCTGGCATCTCACAAATAACGTATGTTCCATATTATGTGGCAGTTGCTATGGTAACAACCTTTATTTTCTGAAACAGTACACAGATGTGTACAACATACTAACTTGCTGGTTATAAATTACAGCTTTTCCCATAGTTCAATAACTTAAGAATTCCACGTTTTTGAAGTCTCAGAAGTTCTGTTGTTATTAAATTTCTTATACTAGATAATTTTCTTGTACTTTCAAAATGAGAGTGTTCCCAAGCAGGCCAGAAAAAGGAGCAATGAGACAAGGGGGTATGTCGGAGAACAGCGCTGGACTGGGGACCTTCCTAGAGTCTGTAGGAAGCCCACCGAAATGAGGAGGAAATGCTTTTAATGAGTTAGACATCATGTACAAGAGCCACAAGACATCGCCAGCAAAATGATGTCACAAATAAAGTCATAAATTGATTTATTATTATAAAGTGCCACATTTACAGTTTTTAAATAAAGGAAAATTATTTCCTGGAAATGTTACAGCCTTAACATAACTTTACAAGCTGTAATGGTGTGGGAGAATGAATTAGACAGGTGACTTGGCTTCAAATGAAATTTTTTGGAACTTGCAAAGATCTTACTGGGAGAGAAAATTCATGTTATTTTGTTTAAAATATAAAGTTGACAGGTTATAAAGCAAAGGTCAGAGTTTTGCTGATTGGTCTGTTTATCTTTTCACAGTCTAACCTTAATCAACAAATATGTATCGAGTGCTCTCTACATGCAGGTAGCTAACTGTCCATGCCTAGATGCATATCAACACGTGCGGCAACATAGTTATAGAAAAGCTCAGTTCTAAATGTGGTTTGTTCCTATTGTGAAAATCTACATTATGTTTTCCATGTGCAGGATCTGAATGGTTTCTTTAAATAGAGCATTCACACTGTAGATTTTTCAATCTTCAAAAAGCTTCACCCCTGCAGTGTTAATCAGGTGGAAGTTTATTACCTGGGAAACATGTGAAAAATAAGGTTATGTAGGAATCATTTGCAGTTTAAAAATAATTTTCTAAAATAAGAAAAATATTTCTAATTATAAAGAAATTATAAGAACCCTTCTATAAAAAGCAAGGCACCCTTAACTTAGACCGTCCAGAAATTATACTGCTAATGGATTTTCCTAACAAACATAAAATACTTGGCAATGCTATTTCAAGTCACAATACAGTTACATTCAAATTCAAAATTGTCTTACAGCAGCAATGACAGAATGAGAAACAATTGAATATCATGCAGATAGGAACAAATCATTTTGGAAAGCTTGCACCATTAAGTGGTTGTTAAAATTTTTGCTAATGCTTTCCACACACACTCCTCTCTCTCTCTCTGTCTTTTGGAGGACCATGACTAATCCACTTACGTTATCAGAGAGAGAGAGAGAGAGAGAGAGAGAGAGAGAGAGTTAAGTTATCACCTAATGGGAGCCCAGTGGCTAGGACTCCCAACCCAGCAGAAAAAGAGTAGTCACTGTTAGATGCATTTTAAAAGTATGACTTAAATTACATTTAAGTCATAAGATAATTATGAACTTTCTTCTCTTTTATATTTATATGGCATATTTATTGAATTGCACAGTATGCTTTTACAATCAAGTGCTTTTTACGTTGCCGCCTTTGTTCATCCAAAATAAAACTGACAGTTATCCTTTTATAAGCTATTCCGAGAACATTTTCTCTTCTTTGAAGCTGATTGATGCACTACTTTAAATGTTCCTGCAAATATCTTTTCAATTCAAGTTTTTGCATAATGTAATAAGAAGATAAAAGAATTCTATACTTCAACAAGAGACATTACAAAGCAAGTAGAGACATTATCAAGGGCATTAACATGCTCCTAATAGCAATAAAACCTTTTAACTGTCTGATGTAGAACATGCTCCCACCAAACCACCACAGATTATGGTAATTGGCTCCAATTTCTGAATCTTACATTGTAAAGTTCCAAAGAGTTAGGGAGAACTGAAAAACAAATCTCGAATACTCATCTTGTTATCAGTCCCATTATAAAATGTTTGCTTTCTACCTCTGACGAGAATTGGGCTTGTCCACTGCACTGTGCCTTGCTGTGCTATCATAGTTTTGCATCCTGTCTCATTTTTATTTCTTCTGACTGATATGAATACATTTTTTCCCAAATAACCCTCTTCTAACTCCAAAACATCACAGAACACGAATAGCATTTTCCTGCGAGTTTCAGTGTAACAAATGGGTTCTCTGTGCATGCCTGTGTCGCATCGCATTCACTTTATGTGTTCTCTCATCACGGGGAGATACAACGGGGAAAAATATTCCATGAGGACGCTTTGATTTTTCTTTACAACACGCTAGTAAATTACATGAGTAGCCGTTCCATCCTGGCGGAGAGGAAATATAATTTCAAACTGAAGTTGAGCCCAGGTTCTGTTAAATTAAATAGCAATGGAAAAATAGTCCCTAGCTCTGGTGGTCTTAGGTAGGAGGCAGGGCAGTGGGAATTGACAGGAGCCGCTCCTCGGTGATTAACCTGCGGGTTCTGGTTGTGTTTCTAGGTGACGTGCCCATCGTGCAGGAAGCTTCTCCGAGGCTGGCGAGAGCAACTTGTCTGATTTGAGAAGTGCAGATCTATCAGCACCCAGAATCGGGCTCTGAAAAAGCTGTCATCTCGTGTCTCTAAAACCGCCTCTGATTTAATGTACAAGATGTCAAGAAGTAAAGGACAATAAAATAAAAACCAAAGAGAAGAACTATTTCAATTAAGAAGCGTTTCTATACCAATTCTTGTATATCACACAAAATAAAAGCTGTCAGAATCAATCTGTGTTTAAAAGGTTGATGCTTATGATGCTTACATACAACATGCAAGACAGGGGGGGAAATACAAACCATTAACACAGAGCAGCTGAGCTTCACAAATTCTGATCTCACCGGATGGATATTTGGTTGTTAGATTTTCCTAACAGCTCAAGGACATGTTTGAAGGAAAGGTGGTAGGGGCTGGAGAAAAAAAAAATACAGAAAAGTCTGACACATATAATATCCAGTTCTATTAAAAAAAAAAAAAAAGCAGCTTCACACATTTGTAAGAATTTAACCTTAGTCAATAACTAAAAGCCTCGTATAAGATTCTAGGAAGTTACCTTTTCTTGCTATGATTTCCCAATGATGTTTGAATGTCTTTTTTCAAAGAAAAATAAATATTTTTTTTCAAGGACAGCCCTATGACCCTAGTAATCAAATATCCTAAAGGTGAATTCAGAAAAAAAAAAATCTTTATGAAATTTGAGACTACCTTTTAGCTGAGAATATAATATTAAATCAAGATCTAAGTATTGCCAAAAATAAACAAATAAAACTCTTATTATGAAAGACATCACTTTGTTTTTATTTGTTTTCTTTTTCTTGAATTCATTGATTTTTTAAGCTAGCAGATGAAATTGTGTTTCTGTTGTGCAAGTGACTTTTCTAGTCCATGTGCATTATGAAATGGTAAATCCAGCTGATTAAAATCCACTCATTTGTTTTTAAAATATGCTATTTAGAAACATAAAGCTCCATCTTGTCCCTATAATTTGTATTATGCTTTTTTATTGTACATTTACTATTGAAAAGGATGTTGGGCAGTGAAAAAAAAATGAATCATTTCCATCCCACAATTGATTTGGGTGTTTCGGGGATATGCCTTTTCAATGGTCTTGAACCTTAATATAAAAAATAAAATCAAGTTTTTCTAAAGGAGAAAACTTACAGAAAAAATTCTCTCCCCTATCATCAAGAACTTTTCTTAAAGTAAATTTTCCAAGAGTAAAAGAGAACCAGCCTAAGTCCTGCCTCCAATCAAAAGGAGAAAAATAACTAAAATCAGCTCACCCATGATTTTCTTAATATACTTAAAAGAGATAAAATCCCACTGATGCTCTAAAAATAAAAATGAGGAAAGGGCAACTTTATTGATTCCCAGCAAACCAACGAACGTGTAGCTTATTGATAACACTAAACACCATCTAAGCCTTCAGTGATTTTCAACCAAAAGTCTGCCGCGGAATGAAGGTTTAAATCATCGTATTAATATATTAGAGGGAAAATTACCATGGGAGACACTTGGAAATTAATTAAAAACCCTGCACTCAGTTTGTTTGTGAGAGAAGATAAATATCACACATGGGAAAAGATGCCTGACAACCACCAGAGTTTTCAGATCCCAAATTAGACCCTGACAGCGATGTCTTTGTAGGATTCTCCTTGGGGTATGATAAGTAGAGATAGAGAATATGAAGATTTCTGATAGAAGTATTTATTACTGACACTTCGGAAGCATTCCATGTGTGGCACGGCAAAGCATGCTTCACCTCAGACAGAAATGTCAGGTTTTCTTCCAAGGTTTTTTTTTTTTTTTCTTCTCTATTCCTCCTCTCCCATCCCCACTCCTCCCTCCCCCTCCACCACTACCTCCTCCCCTTCTCCTCCAAAATCTGATCGCTTTTAGAAGTTCAACAGCAGCCCCTGGTGGAACTCTGCAGTTGTTTCATCCTGAGCACAGTTGTTCCCTTCTGTCAACCGAAAGGAGTTTGTCGGTGTGTGCATTAGCACGTTTGGGGCATGCTCTTCCTGCAGGGCGGGGATCAGAACCCGGCCCAGAGGTACAGGTGTGCTGCTTTGTAATGATCATTTCCCCAATTTTAGGAGCTGAAGTTTTGAAAATAGCTGTGTGTGTGTGTTTGTGCGTGCGTGTATGTAATCAACAAAAATACTGCATTCCTTTTATGTGTGAGGACCGGTAAGTAACTGCCCACTGCCCTGTACAGTGCTTACCGCAGGCAGTGTCCAAACGAAGAGGCTTCGCACGGACTAGCAGGCGATCACCATTTTGTTTGGCTCATGTGGTGTCACATTCAGCTTTGTCTCTTAGCAAAATGAGCTACACAAAGTGGCAAAGAAAAGATTTCTCTGGGTCAGAGCTCAGAAGCACCACAGAATGCCCCTATGTGGTCCCATCAGAGTGCTGGCAGGGCTGACCCAGAGAGCCCCTGCCAGTGGTCATGGCTGCAGAGGTGGCAGCCATTGAAGACCACTGGCAGGCAAAGAGGAAGTGTGTCCAGGAGACTCCTAGAATGACACTCGCTCTAAATAACACTCTGACCTAAGAATCAACCCTTCAGGCTTCCTGGTCTGGCTGAAAGGCTTGTGAGATCATTGCAGGCATGGAAAGCCAAGACTCTGTGGCAAAAAAATACCCTACACGGAGGATCTCTGTGAGACCCCAGTGGAAAGAAAGGGCCATCAAAGAAGGATGTACTTTTCTCTGAAGGGAGGAGAGAACTTCCACTTTGCTTATGGCCCTGTCCAAATACTGATGGAGTTTGTGGTCACAAAAGGCTTCCACAGCCTTGACAGCCCATGGCAAGAATCTCGGACGATCATTGAGGGCATAAATAAGAGTGTTAATTGTTAAAGTCACTGTGCACTTCTCCCCATGTAGGACCTCTGTTCTTAGTGAGAGGTTTGTCTGTCCTACCAAGGAGATCGGAGACATTGGGGAAAGGATTGACAGTGGGGAGGAGGAATGGAATTGAAGATCAAAGGACTGAGCAGGATTTTGTCGTGATTACCCAAGAGAAAGGGGAGGACCTGAATTCTGGTGGTAGAAATAGAATTGGAAAGGAAATGGTTAGTTTAAGAAATATTGAGAAGTCAAAAGTAGGAAGAATAGGTGCCCTGTTGGATATAGACCTTGAAGGAGATGTCTTGGATGACTCACAGGTTTTAGAAGTGGGAGACAACATAGATTGTGGTGTAATCAATCAGGCTAGAGATTGAAGGGGCCAGAACAAGTTTATGGGGGAGAAGATGGCACTCAAAAGAAGTACCTCTTGGCTGGCACCACGGCTCACTAGGCTAATCCTCCGCCTGCGGCGCCGGCACACCAGGTTCTAGTCCCTAGCGGGGTGCCGGATTCTGTCCCGGTTGCCTCTCTTCCAGGCCAGCTCTCTGCTGTGGCCCCGGAGTGCAGTGGAGGGTGGCCCAAGTGCTTGGATACTGCACCCCATGGGAGACCAGGAGAAGCACCTGGCTCCTGGCTTTGGATCAGCGCGGTGCGCCGGCCGCGGCGGCCATTGGAGAGTGAACCAACGGCAAAGGAAGACCTTTCTCTCTGTCTCTCTCTCTCTCACTGTCCATTCTGCCTGTAAAAAAAAAAAAGAAGAAGAAGAAGAAGAAGAAGAAGAAGTACTTCTCAAAATATGTCCTCTGGTGTCCTCTACAGGCCTGCACACAGTACCTTGGAACACTGATGAACACTGTCCTCAATGAAACAGCTGGAGAGGGACCTAAAAGATCATTACGTTCTGTCATTTTCAAATATTGTGCCACAAGGACAGAGTGGGTGGCAGAGCAGGCAGAGGTCCCCACTGTCTCCCTAGATTCAATGCTGGAGGATCTACTTGTACCTGCTGTGTATATTCAAATCCTTCCTAAAACATAGTTTGATAAAAAAAAAAAAAAAGGAAAGAAAAAGAAAAAATAATCACCATTTGAAAGCCACTAACATCCTCTTCCTTCTTTTTCCCCTTGGATTTATTTATTTGAAAGGCAGTTAACAGAGACAGGAGAGAGAGAGACAGAGAGAGAGAGAGAGAGAGATCTTTCTTTCACCCACTGGTTCACTGCCCAAATGGCTGCAGCAGCCAGGACTGGGTCAGGCCGAAGCCAGAAGCCAGGAGTTTTTTCCAGGTGGGTACAGTGGCCCAAAGACTTGGACCATCTTCCACTGCTTTCTCAGGCACATTAGGAGGAGCTGGGTTGGAAGGGGAGCAGCCAGGACTCGAATTGGCTTTACCTACTATGCCACATGCCATCTTTCACAGAGAGGAAACTGAGGCCCACAGGAAGGAAATAATTTGTCCACAGACAAAGCCTCTGCTCCCAGCAGATCCATGGCACTTACCTCACCACATATGAGTTCCAAGTGTCTTCTAAGCTGTAGTTTCCTCCATAAAGAAATTGTTTGATTTGTTACGTTTCGTAGCTCTAGCATCAAAAATCTCCTCATTAAAAACTCTCAGGCCAGCGCCACGGCTCACTAGCCTAATCCTCCGCCTGTGGTGCCAGCACCCCAGTTTCTAGTCCCAGTTGGGGCATCAGATTCTGTCCCAGTTGCTCCTCTTCCAGTCTAGCTCTCTGCTGTGGCCCAGGAGTACAGTGGAGAATGGCCCAAATGCTTGGGCCCTGCACCCGCATGGGAGACCAGGAGGAAGCACCTGGCTCCTGGCTTCAGATAGGCACAGTGCACCGGCCGTAGCGGCCATTTCGGGGGTGAACCAACGGAAAAGGAAGAACTTTCTCTATTTCTCTCTCTCTCACTAACTCTGCCTGTCAAAAGAAAAAAAAAAAAACTCTCAGGAATTTTTTTAGTTTTATTCATTCAATAGATTTTTTTTAATTTTGTTTTTAATTGACACATAATTATACATATCTATAGGGACAGTGTGATGTTTTTGATGCTTGTTTACATAGTGAAATAATCAAATCATGGTATTTTATATATTCATCACTTCATAATATTTACAATTTCCTTATGGTAAGAACATTCAGAATCTTCTGTTCCAGCAATTTTCAAATATTTTGTATAATACTGTTAACTATAATCTCCCTACAATGTAATTGATTGCTGGAACTTAAATATTCATCAGTTATCTTCTGCATACCAAAGACTCTTCCCAACTACTTGGCCATTTCTGTTTGGATCTCCACTGTAAGTTTTGTTTCTTGAATAGATTTTTTGTGATCCCACCAATTAGTATTGAACAAGGGATTATTTTTATTTCAAGTAAATAGGATTATTATCAAAGGCATGAGTTTCCTAAATCACTGGAGAATTATAATTTATTTATATTTTAAGATTTTTTGATAATACAGGTTTTAAACCCACAGAGTTCCTAAGGTATAACAAGGTATAATTTTTCAAAGGGATTACTTACATGTTACATTAATCTTTCCATATGCATTACAGAGCTCACTAGAAATAACGCACCCAAACTCAATTACCCTAACTTGATGATACTGAGAACTGATAACTGAAATAATTACAGTATAAATGTTTTCAAAAAATGAGAATTCGAGCCAGAGTTGCCACCACTTACCATGCCCTCATCCCATGTGGAAGTGCTGGTTTCAGTCATGGCTACTCCTCTGATCCAGCTCTTGCTAATGCCTGGGAAGCAGCAGGTGATGGCTCAAGTACTTGGGTTCCTGCCATCCATATGGAAGAACTGGATTGTGTTTTTTGCTCCTGGCTCCAGACAGGGCCCAACTCAGCCTGATCGTGGCAGATGTCTCGCTCTCTCTCTCTCTCTCTCTGAAACAAAATCATTTTACAAAGAAAATTTTGTGGGGCCAGCATTTCAGGAGGATTAAGTCGCCACCTGCAAAGCTGGTATCCCACATGGGAGACAGTTTGAGTCCCAGCTGCTCTACTTCCTATCCAGCCCCCAGTTAATGCACCTGAAAATGCAGCGAAAGATGGTCCAAATGCTTGGGACCCTGCCACTCACCTAGGAAACCAGGACTGAATTCCAGGCTCCTGGATGGAAGACCTCTCTGGCTTTCCCCTTGTCTATAACTCTGCCTTTCAAATAAATAAAATAGATATTTAAAAACAAAAGTAAAAGAAAAAAATGTGTGAGCCTTGGCTCCTTCATATATGAAGGATTCATCATAATGCCAAATTTATAATTGTTTGAAAGGATCAAATAAACTCTTGAATCTGAAGAAAAAAATGGAATATGATTCACTGAAGTATGCAGTTAATGTTGGCTATTATTACTATTCCTTTTTTGAACATTTCAACTTACTGCTTATTACCAGGATTAAAAATATTATACAACACCTACAATAAATCTGTAAATATTAGCTTTAATTACTATATTAGATACTAATGTACCAGATGTAAAAAAAAAAAAAAAAGAAAAAAGAAATTTGGCCGGCGCTGTGGCTCAATAGGCTAATCCTCCGCCTTGTGGCGCCGGCACACCGGGTTCTAGTCCCAGTCGGGGCGCCGGGTTCTGTCCCAGTTGCCCCTCTTCCAGGCCAGCCCTCTGCTGTGGCCCGGAGTGCAGAGGAGGATGGCCCAAGTGCTTGGGCCCTGCACCCCATGGGAGACCAGGAAAAAGCACCTAGCACCTGGCTTCTGCCATCGGATGAGCGCTGTGCGCCGGCCGCGGCGGCCATTGGAGGGTGAACCAACGGCAAAGGAAGACCTTTCTCTCTGTCTCTCTCTCTCACTGTCCACTCTGCCTGTCAAAAAAAAAAAGAAATTTAATATTATCTTTACTTCCCCTGGTTCCTAGTCCTTTTATTAAATTTACTTAGGATAGGGTTGAAAGTCAAAGCAAACATCCTGTTGACTAGCAGCATTCTACTTTCCCCAGGAAAATCTTGTTGATTTGAGAAACTGATTACAAGGTGGCCTAATGATTCCTTGAAACACCTCTGATAGCAATCCTTTTTTTTTTTCCTGAATTATCAGAATGCTCTGGAATACCGAAGAACTATTTTATAAGACAATATACCTCAGTAAAATGCAATTATATGTCTACTGAACATATATTTTATATAAATACTGAGGATAAGGCTCTGAGAAAATGAAGAAATGGCATGTACATCCCTGTCCTCAACAGACTTGCTGTCACCAAGAGCTGTCAGCTTTCCCCCGAAGGTTTTCATTCCATACATTTCCCAAGACAACTCTGAATAAAGCTGAATGAAACTGATTTTTTTTCCTAAACTTTAAAAAACCTTTGGTTGAACTACTGTATCTTGGACAATAGCTTCAAGAATATATTTTCCTTTATGCATTTTGATATTTGAGAATAATGAATGCAAAAATTACTGGGAAGAGAAGGTCTGTAATTGACCGCCTAGGGAAACTATGCAAAATCCCTTCAAAATTCCCACCAGGAGTAGAAGAGAAGTGGATTCAGATACAGTATGAAACCTTCCCAAGCTTTCTCCACTGGAATTCTAATTAGTAAGAATCGCTTTAAGCAATTTGAAAGCTGCTTAATTTAAATACAGGAAGTGTTTCCTTAGGCTCCATAATTCTTTGGCAGAGCTGATCCTATTTCCTCAGATTAAATAGAAGAAAATTCTTTCCTCGGGAGATCGAACCACACACAATAAGATCATTCATTAGAATGTTCATATAAATTCAAAATATAGCAGGGGAAGAGCAAATGTCTTCTTCATAAAGAGTAACACCCTAGAAATGGACTCATAACTGGTTTTACTCTTGAGTTTTGGCCTTCGTGGAATATAATTCTCCAGGAAGAATCACTAAGGTGATAACTCATTTGACAATGAAACCAAGTGTGGGACAGCTTTTTAAAAAATTAAATCATTTTTCCCAAATAAAAAATGTCTGTCGATATTATTTGCACCTTAAGAGTTTCATTTCTACTCCTGAAAATAAAAGCTGTACCTTCTGTATTCTAATTCTGAATCCTCTTCGTACCACGTATGACTTAGCAATAGGAAAACCCCATAAACTTTTGAAAGTCTGCACTTGCAGGGAAAGGAGAAGCCTCACTGGAAAACCTGCTGCTCGGACGCCTGCTTCATCAGGGGGTGGGAAGGATATGCTTCTAAAACTTTTTTATTGTCCAAGAACACAAAGGGGAGCACTTTGCAATCTCTCGCCATCCTTCTGCAAATTTACATCACCTTACTAAATTTGATAGCTAAATCGTGTTCTGACAGGGTTGTTGAGACTTGGGTGTCAGATTTAGAAATGTTATTGTTGAGGCTTACTTTGATGGTGAGATTTTAGAAGCCTATTTCCCTGCTAAACAAATGTATTATAGAGTGATGGATAACAGAGATTCAAAGGATTACAATGAGAGATCAAGGAGTTCACCTGCAATATCTATCGCATTGACAGCCGACTTTATTGAAGTTTCACAATATTAACTGCCTCTCTGTGGACTGGCTTAGCTGAGGAGGTGATTATCAATTTATCACCAGTCAAAACACAAATTGCTTCATGTACAGTGTCTGTGCCATAATCATGTACCTTGAATCTGATCAAGCTGAAATGATCCTACTAGGAAGATTCTTGTAAGAGTGAAGAAGGAACATCATTTGGGAACTTCTCTAATGAAATTGTGTCTAACTCTTGGTTTGATTGACCCTCTTTCCTGAAGCCTACAGTATGAATGCACCACTCCAATAGGAAATAAATATGAAGCCTGAGAGACTGATGGAGAGAATTTTAGAGGCTGTTGAATCCCTCTTCCTGGGTCTTACTTCCTCTAACCACCCTCACTCCCACACCAGAATAGCAGATAAAAAATTGATGAATCCTTACAACCCCCTTCACAGTGGAAAGATTTTTACCCTGAAATTCCATGCAGCAGAATGGGAACTGACTGAATTACATATAGAAAATTATCTGGGACAGCAATGAACCAGCATTGAGATGGCTGCATTATCTCTTTAATGCCATTAGTCATCAATATAGCAAGAACCTTTATTTTATAACTCCACCCACCTTCCTGATTTTCTACTTTAATAAGGTCTCTTGTTCCACATGCTAAGTTCCATCAATAGTCACTCCAATTAATATTTATTAACTGCAGGCATGTAGGGAGAAGATTTGGCCCTTAAGTTTTGTCTGATCAGAACAACAATTAATAGCCACCAAGCAGGTACACATGGACCACTTACTATGTGTCAACTATGATTCTAATAGGTAGATAGATGATAGATAGACAGAAGAGATAGATAGATAGATAGATAGATAGATAGATAATAGATTTGTTTAATCTTCTTAACAAGCATGTGAGGAGACACTATTATTTACCCGGCATTTCAACAAGAAAACTGATGAACAGAAATATTTTGTAATTTGCCCAAGATTATCCAGCCTGCAAGTTGACTGACAGAGATGACCCTAGAACCTTACACATTCTAAAACTCAGCCTCCTTTCAATTATACACTGATTAGATTGCATTCCTTTGCTCAACCCTAACTGCTTACTGCCATACAGAGAAAGATAGCATGAGATATATTCTCTACAGTTTTCATGCAAAATGTCCAACATTCAACAAAAAATACCCAGTCATATCAAGAATTAAAGGAAAAATAAAACAGACATATAGGGCCAGTGCTGTGGTGCAGCAGGTTAATGCCCTGGCCTGAAGCATCCCATATGGAAACCAGTTTGAGACCTGGCTGTTCCACTTCCAATCCAGCTCTCTGCTATGGCCTGGGAAAGCAGTAGAAGATGGTCCAAGTCTTTGGGCCCCTACACCCGTGTTGGAGACCCAGAAGAAACTCCTGGCTCCTGGCTTCAGATCGGCGCAGCTCCGGCCATTACGGCCAATTGGGGAGTAAACCAGCAGATGGAAGACCTCTCTTTCTCTCTGCCTCTCCTCTCTCTGTATAACTCTGACTTTCAAATAAATAAATCTTTAAAAAAATAAAATAAAAACCAGGCCACAGAATGATCTAGATAATAGTGATCAAAAAATATGTCAAGTGGAAATTCAAAAACCAAAAAAGAATAATAAAATACTGATTCAATAGATGAGCTAACAGATTAAACACAGCTAAAGAGAATGGATTCTATAACATACCTCAGTTGAATATCCAGGGGCTGCTTCCATGGCACAGTAGGTTAAAGCCCCAGCCTGCAGATTTGGCCTCCCATATGGGTGCCAGTTCAAGTCCAAAGCTGTTCCACTTCTAATTCAGTTCCCTGCTAATGCACCTGGGAAAGTAGTGGAAGATGGCCCAAGTTCTTGGGCCCCTACGCACACATGGGAGACCCAGAGGAAGCTCCTAGATCATGGCTTTGAATCAGCTCAGCTCAATCCATTGCAACCATTTGGGGAGTGAACCAGAGAAATAGGAAGACCTATTTCTCAATCTCTCTTCCTCTCTCCCTCTTTCCCTCTCTCCCTCTCCCTTTCTTTATAACTCTTGCAAATAAATAAAAATAAACCTTTAAAAAATATCCAAAGCACAAAAAGAAGATATGAAAATAAAACATTAAAAAGAAGGCAAGAGACAAGTAGGAGATGACAAAACCCTAATGTAAGTGTGTCTGAAGCTCCAGAAGTGAGGTAGAATGGAAATGGGAGCAAAAGCAACATCTGAAGAGATATATATGAGGATTTTCCAAAACAAATGAAAGATATCTAACCTTGAACATGGCTGGTCATGTCATAGTGAAATTGCCATGTGACAAAGACAAAGACTACATGGTAAGAGCAGCCAGATAAAGAAATGTCTGTCCTTCAAAGGAGCTGCAGCAAGGACGACTAAGTTCTCAACAGAAACCAGGCCAGAAGAAAGTAGGATGGCATCACAAAGTGCTGAAACAAACAATTAACAACGTGGTAGTGTACACGCAGTGAAAACATTCTTCTGATTTGACAGCATCGAAAAAGTACTTTTTTTTTAATCAGCAGACTTATACTTGAAGAAATCCTGAAAAGATTTCTCTAGTCAAGAGGCAAATGATCCCAGATGTAAGAAGAGGCATTAAAAATGATAAAAAGGTAAATACGAATACCAATATGAGTGACTGACTACAAAACATTTAAATACATGTGTAATTAGAATGTGTGAGAGCAATAACTCAAACAGACAAAGGAAATAAATGAAATGAATGTGTCCTTAAATACTAACATTGTCTGACAATGCTACTAACTGATATTATATCCGTTAAGTAATGAAGGCATATTATTATATCTAGTTAATATAATTCCAGAAGCAGACATTTGGTGTAGAGGTTAAACCTCCAGTTAGGATGTCCATGTCTCACAGTGGAGTAGCTGGGATTCATTTCCTGGCTTTCAGCTCTTGATTCCAGATTTCTGCTAATCAGACAGTGGGAGACAGTAGTGATGGGCCAAATAGTTGGGTCCATGCCACCAACATAAAAGCCCTAGATAAAGTTCACAACTCTTGGCTTTAGCCGCCCCCCCCAACAGTTGTGGTCTTTTGAGGACTCAATCAGCATATGAGAGCTCTGTCTTTCTATTTCTCTCTGTCTCTCAAAACAATTAAAAATAAATGTTAATATACATAATTCCAAATATATCAATAATTACATTAAGTGTAAATGGGCTAAATGCTTCAATTGAAAGGCAAAGTTTGTCTAATTAGATTTAAAATAATAATTCAACTATATGTTGCTAAACAAGTAAGTTATAAATACAAGGACTCAGACAGTAAAAAGTTGACAGTAAAAAGAATGGAAGAAAAGATATGTAAAAACCATTAACGGTCCAACGCAGTGGCATGATAGGTTAATTCTCCACCTGCAGTGCCAGCATCTTATAAGGGCACCAGTTCAAGTTTTGGTTGCTCCACTTCTGATTCAGCTTTCTGCTATGACCTGGGAAAGCAGAAGATATCCCAATATCCCAAGTGCTTGGGACCCTGCATCCACTTGGGAGACCCAAAGAAACTCCTGGTTCCTGGCTTTGGATCGGCACAGCTCTGGCCATTCAGACCATCTGGGGAGTGAACCAGCAAATGGAAGACCTCTCTCTCTCTCTCTCTCTCTCTCTCTCTCTCTCTCTCTCTGTCTTCAGCCATATCTCTATAACTCTGCCTTTCAAATAAATAAATAAATCTTAAAGCTATTAAGAAACACAATAAGAGACATTTCATAATGATGCTTAGAAATTAATCTACCAGGCCGGCGACGCAGCTCACTGGGCTAATCCTCCGCCTACGGCGCCGGCACACCAGGTTCTAGTCCCGGTCAGGGCACCGGATTCTGTCCCAGTTGCTCCTCTTCCAGGCCAGCTCTCTGCTGTGGCCAGGGAGTGCAGTGGAGGATGGCCCAAGTGCTTGGGCCCTGCACCCCATGGGAGATCAGGAGAAGCACCTGGCTCCTAGCTTTGGATCGGGGCAGCACCAGCTGCAGCACGACGGCCATAGCAGCCACTTGGGGGGTGAACCATCGGCAAAAGGAAGACCTTTCTCTCTGTCTCTCTCTCTCATTGTCTAACTCTGCCTGTCAAAATAAATAAATTAATTAATCTACCAGATATGAGAATTTCAAATTTTTATTCTTTCAAAACTTTAAAGCAGAAATTGATAAAACTAAAAGTATAAAGAGATAAATCCACAATAAAGGTATAGAGGTAAATTCATACTTCCTCAATTCTTTATTAAACAATCAGTCTAAGTGATATTATTTCTAACCTTGACTTCAGTAATACCTAAAAATCTGCATCTATTAAAAGAACATAGAATATTTATCAACCTGACCATATGCCCAGCCATAAAACAAGCCCCCAAATCCCAACAAATTTCACAGCTTTGAAACCTTTAATATATTCTCTCAACCAAATCAGAGAAATCAACAACCAAATAATTATCAGAATATCCCCAAACATTAGGAGATTGGTCAAAGAAGGAAAAACTTTATACATCATATTCTATGTTGAACAGAATGATAATGCAAACATGACATTTCAGTAGCTCGTGAATACGGGTCACTATGCTTAGAGAAAACCCAGTGACGGTGGTTACCCTGGGAAAGAAGGTTAACGACCAGGAGACAGCCTAAGTGGGGCCTCTTGGGTGCAGGGATACTCTATCTCTTGTGGCAGGAGGCAATTACATGAATGTGTTAGCTTTTGGAAAATTTGACCAAACTATACATTTATAATTTGGTCATTTTTTGTTTGCTTGTTATACTTGAAGAAAAATTTATTTAAAAAAAAAACACTAGAAATTATTCCTGACCTCTATTTTGTCACTTCCCACATCCAGATCATCCATGTCTCCTATCAGCTTTAATTCAAAATATCTCCAGCATCCGCCATTTCTTACTACCAGCTGTCAACTTGCTTTAGGTCGACAGCATAGCTTCATGTCAGAGCTTCAGACTAGCCTCCCTGCTTCTGCCTTCGCTCCCTGTAGCCTGCTGTCCATATAGTCACCTGGGTGTACTGTTGAAGCGAAATCAAAGCATGTTACCAATCTCCACAAGATAGTCCAGTTGGCTTTTCATTTCACTCATGAGGCAAGCCAAGTGATTGTCATGACTTCTGTCTTTACATAATCTAGACCATCATCCTCTCTCCTACTGCCCCATGTCTTGCTCACTCTGCTCCAACCTTAGTACCTCCTTGCTCCTCCCTGAACATGCCAAGCCCATTCCTGCCCTCACAACATTAGCATTCACCATTTGTTCTGCCTGAATGTTTCTTCTCCTAGATTCACACAGTAGATCTCTCAAATGTCACCTTCTTCCCTATTGTCTAGCATTGCAAATCCCTGCCCTCACAGCAATCTCCAATCCTTCTTCAGTTCATTTACCAAACATTTATCAAGAGTCAGCCAGGGACTGCTCTAGGTGCTCAGGACAAAATAGCAAACAAACTAGGCAAAGATTCCTACATTCATTGGGTATAAATTTTAGTAGAGAAAAACACAAAATAAGCATAAATGCATGAATGATATGATGTCTGAGATGCAGATAAATGCTATGGAAATAAACTGGAGAAGAGGTGAGAACGGACTCACTTTATAAACAGGGTGCTCAGGGCAAGCTTTAGTGAGAATGACATCTGAACAGTACTCTGAAGGTGGTAAGGGTATTAGCTATAAGACATGGGATGAGAAACATCCAGAACAAGGAAAACAAACAAAAGCTAATGGTAGGAGAGTACTTGACATGGCTGAGGAGCTGTAAAAAGTCAGGGGCAGCTGGGGTGCTGTAGGGTGAGCAGCTGTCCAAGTTTTCCAAGGACTCAAGAGTTCCCTGGGAAATATGACTTTCAGAGCTAAAACCAGGAATATACAGGGTAATCCAAGATGGTTAGCTGGTCACCATTGAGAGAAAAAGTTGTTGGAGGTGAGGTCAAAGGGGTAGTAAGGGGTGGGATTGGCACAAGGTTACAAAGAACCATGAGAACCAGTTTTAAAATCTTCACTTTGAGACTGAGAAAAATGAAGACGTTTGGAATGTTTTGAACAGGATAATGCAGTGATCTGACTTAACACTTGAAAACTTGTGCCCACTGTGTTGGAAATGGGATGCAGAGACACAGGCAAAAGAAGGGACAACATCTCAAACACAACCGCAGTTACACAGGTGAGAAATGGTGGCAGCCTGAACCAAGTAGGTGTCAGTAGACGCCATGATATACTGCGTTTATTTTGAAGGCAGAAAACATAATACTTCCTAACAGGTTGGATGAGGGGTGTAAGAGAAAGAATAAGAAGAACTTCCAGGGTTTTTATCCAAGCAACTGGAAAAACAAAATTGCCATTAGCTGAGACAGTAAAGACTGAACCCAGAGCAAGTTTGGTGGGAAAGAAAATCAGTTCCTTATTCGATATTTTATATTCACTTCCTAGCAATATAAAATACTAGATATCTTATTTATTTATATCTATATTCACCCGCTAGACTGTAATCTTCAAGAAAGCAAAGATTTTTATTTTGTTCTACTATATCACCACTATCTAGAATAAGTTCATATATTTCATATATATCATGGAGTCCCTCCTAGGTTACTGGGACTGTGCTAGGTTCTATGAACATAATAAAGCACATCATGTGTTCTTATGATTGCCAGATAAAATATAGAATTAAGAAGGGAAGACATAGGGAAATGAAAAGGGGAGATATGTCTTAAAAGGCTTTCTTAGAAAGCAATAATGAAAAAAATTGAGGAACAAAGCTCTACTTGAAGAGTGGAGATTGGGAATGCTTAAAAGATGTGTTCTCCCCAGAGAAAGAGGCAACAGGGATGAGAAGGAGCAGAAGAGGGCTTTCTGCATGGCAGAAACAGCATATTCCCAGGCTTTGTGGGAAAGAAAAGGTAAACAAAATAAAATGCAACTGTGTGGTCAAATAAGATAAGGTCTTAGAAGGGTTTATTGGATTTAGCAATTAAGAGGTCACTGGTCATTTAACCTCTTTGTGCTTCAGTTTCAATACTTGTTAAATTAAATTGAAAAATAATCTCTAAAGCAACTTACGCTCAAATGCTCTCACCAGGTGGGGTCTTTCACACACAGAGACACCACCGCTTCCACTCACTCCCACACATACACACTAATATTTTCCTTAATCTAATTTTTCTAACTCTCTGCAGCTATATTTGCCTGTGGAGAAATCCAGTTCTCTTTGTTTAATTACAATAATGCTTTGAAAAGATCAATTATAAGAGTCTACTTTGCCTTGATAAACTGAGCTGCTGTACAATAAACTCGTTAATATCAGTCCCTATAAACATTTCCAATGCCTTATAAATATCTTTTACAATGCAATAAACTCTTTAGAATGTGGATACCAGATATTAAATTTTTTCTATTTTATTTTATTTGAAAGGCAGAGGCACAGAGAGAGAGAGAGAGAGAGAGAGAGAGAGAGAGAAAGGGGGAGAGAGAGAGATCCCAATTGCTTTTTCACTCTTCAAATGCCCACAATAGCTGCTGTTAAGCAAAAAACAGGAACATGGAACTGGGTCTGGGTCTCCCATGTGGTTGGCAAGGACCCAACACCACCTCCCTGTGTGTGCATTAGCAGGAAGCTGGAATTGTGAGTGGAGCCAAGACTTGAATCTACACACTTCAATAAGTGGTGCAAGCATCCCAAATGATATTTTAACCACTAAGCCAAACACCCACCCTTGTTCTTTTAATTAATTTGTTTATTTGAGAGGCAGAGGGATAGGAAGAAAAAGAGAAATGAGCGCTCCATCTGCTGTTCATTCCCCCAAAAGTCCACAACAACCAGGGCTGTTCAGCCAAAACTGGGAGCTGGAAACTCAACCCAGATGTCCCACATGGGTGGTGAGACTCCAATAATCTGAGCCATCACTGTACCACCCAGGTCTGCATTAGCGGGAAGCAGGAGTAGGAAGCCAAAGGCAGGTATCAAACCCAGGTAGCACAATATGTGATTCAGGCAAGGCCAAATGCCCACCTCGGAATCATGCTTTTAATTGTCTAACAGAAGATTACATTTGAGATGATGGATATGCTAAATACATTTATGATATTATGTTTGTGATAAGTATGATACACAATATATCCTTCTAATCAAAGCATCACACTGCACCCCATAGGTGTGAAGAATTACTAAAACAACAAAAAATAAGAATATAAATGAAACCAATTATATCGGAATGAGATTATTGTTTTCTAAATTAGTGATATAGTAACACATGTACTTCTTTACTACATTAAGTAATAAATCAAGCAGTTCTCCTAATATCTACTATAATTTTGAAGTAGTGATGATCATACATGAGACATT
Source organism: Sylvilagus floridanus (assembly GCA_949820135.1). Taxonomy (NCBI): domain Eukaryota; kingdom Metazoa; phylum Chordata; class Mammalia; order Lagomorpha; family Leporidae; genus Sylvilagus; species Sylvilagus floridanus. The sequence continues at coordinate 86,318,714 of OX463225.1, read as the reverse complement.
AGAGTGCTTGAAACAATGTGAATGTACCACGAAATTTCACAGAAAATACATATTGTGAAATTATGTGTGGATTTCAAAAGTGTTGGGAATAAAATGAACTTATTTCCAAATCTTTGTTCCACAAACATTTTGAAGTCCTCTCCTATAGTTTGTGAAGACAATATCTGTGATTTCTAGTGATGACAAAGTCGCAGTCATGGGTAATGAAACTGTGCTATGTTGCCTACATTCATCATTCCACAAGCCCTTGAATTTTACTTACAGGCTAATCCAAGGGAAGATTCTGTTTTCTACCTGACTGCACAGGCCCCTCCTTGCTGTCCTAGGGTGTTCAGCTCAGCCAGGACTTTCTCTTTCAATAACATAGCTCTGTGGTACAGCTCCATCCCTGCGACACCTCAGACTGCAGCTGCTCCATTACTAGGGGCACACTGCCCTCCCATGGTGCCTCCGGAAGAGGTTAGCACTAATGCCTTCTGCAACAAAGCAGCCTTTTAGGACATTAGACCCAACCTGCAAATTAATGCACTGGTTCATCACAATTCATTAATCAAACTCAGACTGGATTTAACAACAGATTATTAAAGACTCAAAATTATATCCACAGGGACAAAAAAAAAAAAAAAAACCAGCTTCCAGAGGGTCAAATGTAATGTGAATGGCTTTGCATAAAACCATAAACCTGCTATTAAATTAAAAACAGAAAAAATTATGTCCAATCCTTATCTCCTTTTTTTTCCTAAAGGAATGCCACAAGAATTTATTTCTTCACTGTCCCTGGCTACACAGTGAATATCAAAAGGCTAAAATGCAGTGGCTCTGATGTTTGGTTGGTAACTTATACTAACACATACTGACTGAGGTGAAAAAGTTAAAGAAATTATTCCCATAGTTCATTGCTAATAGAATGCTGTCACTGTTTTCATCTGGCAAATTCTCCTCACATGCCAGGACAGCTCAGGGACAGGCACACTGGCTGGGGGACTCACTCCCTGTGAGAGTGCCTAACAGTGGAGGGCTTGCTACCTCATCCTACCATTTTCTCATCTCTCACCTCAAATGTGCTTGTTCCAGACAAACAGGTCTATCTTTCTATGAACAAAAACAGAAGGGAGAAGCTATGACTTCCATTTTTTTCTTTCTCTTCAGGGAATTCAGATAGACCCACTGGGAATTCCCAAAGGCATCCAAACCCATTCAGAATACTATCATTTGGCAAATCAGAATGCTACAACCAACTGTGCAATGAATTTATTTTTAAAAGATTACATTTTAGAGTAGCAATCATAAAGAGTATAATAATAGGTATGGTAAAGACAAATATAAAAGACTGAATGATTTTGTGCCATCTTTACTCTTCCCTCATTAGGATTGAATCATTAGTTCTTGTTTTTGCAGAAAGATTTGTGAAAATTACTTGCACTCATTAAGGTAGATTGACATTTCTGGAAACAAAAGTGATTTATTCAAATTATGTACCTGTTTGATATTTATAGGGTGTTTTTGTCTTAGTACTGACCATTATAAACTCAAAACTCCTGAACAGGGACTGTCTCTTTGTTATATACCCGAAAGTAATGAAAAACCTCTCTGTAAAAATTAGCTGCTATACACTGTAGACACCAAGATATATAAAAATGATATTATAGATGAAGTAAACTATACCAAAAATAACATAATACATGAACAATGTAGTATTGTATTAAATATGTAGTGTATATATATATATATATTTTCACATAAATCTGTATATATTGAAGTCCAAAGAACTTTATAAATACAATGAGATTCTAATAGAGAAAGACTCAAGTTGGGATTTGTCAACATCAAAGCAGCAAATATATAGTCCGATTTTGTCACCACCTCTCCCAACGTCTAGCACTCTTTCCCAGAAGCTTGGGTTCACCATTCATCTTAACACACCATTGCAGACACCTCCATTAATTGTTCAGTGGTCACTTGAAAGAAATTGTATCCACTCTACCAAGGCATAGGTCCTCCCACGTAGTAGATGATCCACAAATATTCATAGCAAAAAACAGGAGCTCCTTATCCTCTTTCCAAATGAAAATACAGTATGTTAGGACTGTCCTTTCCAAACCCACTTAATCCTCCTATTCCCAGGAAGAGTTATCATAGAGATTAACTACAAAAAAGTGTCTCATAAAAATATTTTGGACTGATGCACTGAGCCTCGGATTTCAAGTAGATGTTTTCTATTCTATCATGAGGGAAATTGTATACACCAGAAAAGAAAGCTACATTTACTTGAAAACACAACTATAAAACTCATATCATAGAAACAAGGGACATTACAGGCAAGAATGATTATCAAAAATGAAACAAACCTTAACATTTGAATGGTAGTGCTCTGGGCGAAAGAGTACTATTGAGACTCCTTCCTGCTCTAAGGTGAAATAAGTGGACAAATTATAGTAATTGCTCCAGCGTAGAAAGCTCTTACTCACGGCTATCTGCTATTAGGTGACAGGAAACAACAACCCTTGATGCACACGATGTAGGCATTAGCATTGCCACCTCACTGAGAGCTTCAGCGACTCGCCTGAGGTCACACAAGGCAGTTGTTGAGTCAACACTCAATGTCCCATCCGGCCAACTCCAAAGCCCCCTGTGATGTGACTGCTCTCTCCTCTGCTGCTCGTCCTCAGGTAGGTCCTTTCTCAAGGTACCTCTCCAAGAGCTCCTCAGGTGGAAAATGTAAATACCGAAATAACAATCTGGGGCCCTTATGGGTCTTTGGGCCAGTTCTCTTTAGACAGCCTACACAGTATAAGTGGCAGAATAACAAAGCAGTCAGTGGCTTGGGCTTGGAGTCAGATTGCCCAAAATGGTTTGCCAGTTCTAAATCTTCCATGTATGACAATTTTCTTATTTTCTTTGTGCCTCAGAGTCCTCATAAGTAAAGTGGGTGTGGCAGTAATAATTAATGGGGCTGGCTCTAGTGATAATTAAGTGAGTTAACCAAGATGAACTATTCAGTGCTTGACATATAGGAAGTGCTAAGTGTTTAAATATTAGACAACACTTTTTAGCTCTTGTGACTGTAATGGAAGGCAGATTCAGTCACCACAATTCAGTATCTTAGTGGAATAGTTTTAATTACCAGGTTTTGTTGAGCGTCTGAACCACTGCACCTAAACAACACAGAATGACAGTGGTCCTACTCTAAGACATGGGTTTGCAAAACTTTCGACACAAGGACCATTTGGCAATTCCTCACTAAGTCCCAGCAGCACTCAGGGCTGCCTCACTCCACAAAGGAACACTGGATTCTTCCCCAGGGAATGCATAACCCACACAAGTTGATCTTTTTCTGCTACAGTTTTTATTTTTTTAACTGTTTGGTGTTTTACCCCCAGAACTTTGTGGGCATACATAATAGTGAAATAGGCAGATATTTGGCATGGTGGTTAAGATGCCACTTGAAACTCCTGCATCCCATGTCAGAGTGCTGGGGTTCTAGTCCCAGTTCTGCTCCCAATTCCAGCTCCCTGCTGATGTACATATTTGTCCCTTTGGGACTGGCTTATTTCACTCAGCATGATGTTTTCCAGATTCCTCCATTTTGTTGCAAATGACCAGATTTCATTGTTTTTTTACTACTGTATAGTATTCTATAGAGTACATATCCCATAATTTCTTTATCCAGTCTACTGTTGATGGGCGTTTAGGTTGATTCTGGTCTCAGCTATTGTGAACTGAGCTGCAATAAACATTAAGGTGCAGACTACTTTTTTGTTTGCCAATTTAATTTCCTTTGGATAAATTCCAAGGAGTGGGATGGCTGAGTTGTATGGTAGGGTTATATTCAGGTTTCTGAGGAATCTCCAGACTGACTTCCATAGTGGCTTTGCAAATTGGTAAAGGTGTCATAAATTTTGTTCATGAAATCCCTGGAGCTTCCAAATTAATATATTCTTTCAAAGTTGAGGGAACAGGGAACCAATATTTAACTATGCTATATTATTTCAATGCATCAGTGTAGAAATTTGGGGCCCAAGATCACCAGCCAGTAATTACAATATTGAGACTTGAACCCACAATTGACTCACCAGGTGCTTATTATGCCTATAACCTCAATTTGCCCTTCTAATAAAAGAAAAAATTCAAATATTTTATATTGCCATTATCTCTTAGCTACAAATGGTTTTAATACATTATAACTGTTAGTTAAACATTTTCAGCCAATCACAAAATAAGAAAATTAAAAACAAGGTGATAGCAAAGAAACTTGTCAACAATACTTTCTAACTGGCTCCAATACATGATAAAACCAAGTATTTAATTTTTTTTTTGATTTTTGGTAAATCTATTTTCTTTTTTTATAAAGCTTTTATTTAAAGAATATAAATTTCCAAAGTACAGCTTATGGATTACAATGGCTTCCCCCCCACCATAACTTCCCTTTCACCCGCTACCCTCCCCTTTCCCGATCCCTCTCCCCTTGCATTCACATCAAGATTACTTTTCAATTCTCTTTATACACAGAAGATCAGTTTAGTACATATTACATAAAGATTTCAACAGTTTGCCCTCCCATAGAGACACAAAGTGAAAATACTGTTGGAGTACTAGTTATAGTATTAATTCACAATGTACAGCACATTAGGGACAGAGATCCTACATGATTTTTTTTAAAAAAATCAATTAATTATCTATGCAATTTCCAATTTAACACCAAGTTTTTTTTATCATTTTCAATTATCTTTAGATACAGAAGATCGATTCAGTATATACTAAGTAAAGATTTCATCAGTTTGCACGCACACAGAAACACAAAGTGTAAAACTACTGTTTCAGTACTAGTTATAGCATTACTTCACATTGGATAACACATTAAGGACAGATCCCTCATGAGACGTAAGTACACAGTGACTCCTGATGTTGATTTAACAATTTGACACTCTTGTTTATGGTGTCAGTAATCTCCCTAGGCTCTAGTCATGAGTTGCCGAGGTTATGGAAGCCTTTAGGGTTCGCCGAGTTTGATCTTATTCCGACAGGGTCATAGTCAAAGTGGAAGTTCTCTCCTCCCTTCAGAGAAAGGTACCTCCCTCTTTGATGGCCCCGATCTTTCCACTGGGATCCCACTCGCAGAGATCTTTCATTTAGGTCTTCTTTTTTTTTTTTTTTTTCAGAGTGTCTTGGCTTTCCATGCCTAAAATATTCTCATGGGCTCTTGAGCCAGATCTGAATGCCTTAAGGGCTGATTCTGAGGCCAGAGTGCTATTTAGGACATCTGCCATTCTATGAGTCTGCTGTGTATCTCACTTCCCATGTTGGATCATTCTCAAGGCCATCTCACTATTCCAAGTGATCAATTTCAGTTCACAATTGATCACACTGATAGGTCTAAGAGTCAAAGGGATCACACAAACAAGACTAGTGTCTTTCATTGGGGGAGGAGGAGATCTTTCATCTTCCATTCCCCAAATGCCCACAATAACCAAACACAGAACCTACAACTCAATGCAAGGCTTCTACATGGTTGGCATGGACCCAAATACTTGGGCCATCCCCTGATGCCTCCCAGGCACATTCACAGGAAACTAGATCAGAAGCAAAGTCAGTCTTCAAACTGAGGCCCTCTGATATAGAATCCAGGCATCCCAAAAAACATCCTAACTGCTGGACCAAGAGCCTGTCCCTAAGTATTTAAGAATGATTATTAGAGCTGATATAATACTAAATAAAAAATTACCCACATACAATGGTCACACCCATCGAACCTAAATCAGTGCTTGGAAACATCACATACATTTAACAAGTACTTGCATTATCCACTAAGAGGAAATATTTTTAACACTACTCCAGGCTGGAGGAGCCAACAAACTCTCTAGATACTGGTGGCAAAGACTCTCTAGATCCTTTCCTATTGCTTGGAAAAGTGAAGGTATTTTATTAGTTTATGGGAGAAGAAATGATAAAAAAAAAAAAAAACACAGCCATCTAATATAACATATAAATTCCCTCTCCGAGGAACGGGTCCCTTCATACCCTGAGTCACTCTCAGATAAAGCTGTCTAAATGACAGAGGCGTTCACTACAAGTCAAAAATCCACATGGCCACAAGTGAACTCGGATGTTAAGTCTCATCCTAAGCTATATTTCATAAAAGCATTCTCTCTGGATCAATAAAATGCAAATGCTAAAAATTATCTTGTTAACCATCAAAATAAAAGGAAACTTGAGAGTCAAGTTGTCATTCTTAATTAGTGTGGGCTCTTTAATTCCTTCACTCTAACTAAGTAAAGTAGATATTAATACTATAAACACTTAGCTAACTAAAGAAAGATTCTATCCATACCCTCAATTAGGGAACACTTAATTTATACATGATGCAGCTCATAACTATTTAGCAGTGTGGTTGGGGTAAGTCTCTTCGGCCTAATTTTTAAATGATTAAATACTCTCACTCCTGCTGAATAAATGCCTTCAGAGTTGCATTTTGCATGCTAAAACATTCTTGAAACCCACAAACCATCACTCAGATTGAAGAGGAAAGAAATCTGAGCAATGGTACATTCATTACGTCTTTATTAAAGCTGAACTTTTCCACAGGGTTATGTGCAGCTGAAAATGGGACTGAGTTTAATAACAAAGCAAGCCCTACAAAAATTATAAAATTTTAATGTTTAATGTGTTCCTTAATTATAGAAATATCTACAAAGAATAACATCCTTGAAATTTACTATGCAAATGTTCTTAATTTATGACAAATTGCTCCTTAAAACACAAGTATTAAATCTCTATTAGATTTGTTGAAGTAATGTACTATTATGCATCACTAAGGTCTTAGATTTCTAAGTAGCAATACTGTTTGTTAGATGCAAATAAAGATTACCTTAATTAAAATGCACTATCCTCGGCCTCTCAGTAGATTTAGCTCAGTCTTTATATAGGACAGGTTCATTATCTACCTCAAGTTAATAAAAGTATGACCTACTGTGGTTATTTCTTTTAAAATTTAATTTTAATTACTATTTTGCAAATGGAAATAAAGCACTAAAGAATTGTGAGTATGATCCAAAAGCAATTTTGAAAACGTAATTAAAATACCTCTTGAAAGCTTCAAAAGGAATTTAGCACTAAGATGGTTTGATAATTGATGTCCTTGCAAATAGAGCATTAGATATAAACTCTATATAAAAATATTGAATGAAATACATATTAAAACTATAATGCTTCCTTAGTCTGCATCTTGAACTAATGATCTAACTAAATATGAGTAGGTGTAAACATAAAACTTTTAATTCAAAATTTCAACATTAGACAAAGGCTCTTAACAAAGCGATGAAATGAGTAACCGTTACACAATGCTTTTACAATGCATAAACCTTAAGCGCAGTCAGAGTTTTTGCATAAAACCATCATGGTTTATTCCTGAAAATCGCAGATGTTTTCAGTTTGTCTTCTGGTCCTACGGGACCAGAATATAAAATTAAAAGGCTGGTATATGTTGTAGAAAATACAGCACCAGAGTTTTAGTAGGCAGCTTCCTCTCCAATCTAAATTTCAAAGGTTTACACATATATTATTGATCTTATCTGTGAACATATTGGTTCAGCAAGGAGTCTTTAAACATAACACAATCCATCGATTTTATTGAGACTCACTACTCCTCATGAATAAGATAAGCATATGAGATGAAGGGCATAACAAAGAGCCTGCTCCAGGCAAGAAACAATCTTTGTGATATTCAGAATATACTTAGCAGCTCTTCTATTACACACCTACCAATGGCATTGTTCATAATGCAATATGTGTTTTTGTACCAGACTACTTGTTCTAGCCAGTAAAATCCCTGAATTCATTAGCAGTAATGATTTTTGTTTCCTACAGATCAATTTAATAAAAAAGGCATTTTTGTCAGCCACCACTCCCAACTCTGTCAAAAATGTTTTTAAAAAATCAGTATAGCATTCTGTTTAGCATAAAGTCATGGATCTAATCTTGTAATCATAGGAGCTTCAAGTTCAGAAATAAAATTAGGAACATATCACTAAAATGATGGGATAGCAATTAAGTTGAGTTACTACCGAATTTCTATAATTCTGTATTAACTTATGATTTAGATTCATAGCCAAAGATTTTATCTAATTGCACTAATTATGTAGATATAGGAGAGTCCATCTTAAAGTATTTCTTTTTATTAATCGATATAAAGTTGTTTTCCAAGAGTTTGTTTACATGTCAGTTTTTTAACTTAATGTGAGTGCTATCCTAAAAGTTATAAATAGTGATTAGGTTTATATATATATATATATATATATATATATATATATGTATGTATATATAAAAGCTTATCGGCTTTATGGCATAACTTGAAAATCAACAATGAAATATAGTAGAAAGCAAAACTATTTCCATACTAGCAATTAAAGTCAAACTGAATAAAAGTTTATTATTCTTAAATACACTAGGAATCATAGATTTAATTGGAAGAGAAAGCAAACGTAGATGAGAGGTTTGTGAGCTTCCTGAAGAGGACTTTGGAGCTGTTGTAAGGTCTTTGGAGGTTATTGCCACAGTTCTGAATAACAGAAAGTAAAATTGTTTCAATACTAGTAATTAAAGAAAATGGAAAGTCAAATTGAATCAAAGTTCATTATGCTTAAATGCTCTAGGAATAATAGATTTAATTGGGAAGGAAAGAAAGTATAGATGAGCCATTTGTGAGCTTTCTGATGAAGGCTTCAGCACTTCTCACAGTCCTGTGAAGATTGTCATCACAGTTCTGTAGTAAGGCTTAATTTCCTGTGAATATATAACAGCGTCTCTGGATTGTTCAGCTACAGTAAGTTTAAAAATGACTATCTTTCCCTTCCCTTGTTATAGATACTCCCTATATTAACTCCATTTTTATTAACAATGATAAGAGTAGTGTTTAACTTATAATTGAGATGAGAAAAGAGCGAAGAAGAAAGGTTTGTCTAAAGATAAGTATGTATGCATTGGAAGAAAGGAAAGGAGGGAGAAAGCTATCATGGCAAGACAAGAGAGAGAGGTGATGGGGCTTAAGAAGGAAGTACGAACACATCAGAAGTGGTGACTTCTGATTCATTGATTGATGGAGTTTCCCTTGAGTTTGTTAGTTTTTATTTTGTGTTCATTGCGTGTTGTAGCAGTTACCCCAGGGCACTGGAAAAGTCCCCAAGCTAAGAGCAATACAGGCTCTCCAGCTCCACCCAGAAATACAAATCACCTACCTGGGAAAATCTGTTGAATGAACGGCTACAAGTATATAACTTCGGATTATAGTCTGTGTTGTAGCAGTACCCAGCTTCCAGCTGTCTTGCCTGCCTGCTGCTCCCTTGCAGTGTTCAATAAATCTATCTCTGCTCATTCTATCTCACTGCTCTGGTGAATCCCTTCACCACTTGTGACACCGGCCTTAATCGGCCACTTGCTGTGACATGTGTGTATGTGTGTGTGTGTAGCTATGTGTCTGTGTGTATAAAACAAGGAAGAGAGAGGAAGTGAAAAACCACATGGTACCCAACCCTTACCATTGAAGTTAGTTTTTTGTCTCAATTATTTATTTTGAAGGCAAAATGTACCAAAATGGCAGTTGAGCCAAAGGATTCCTTAAGTACAAAATATATTGGCTTATATGTTCATATCAATAAGCATTAAGAAGAGGCAAGATAAATACACTTCAGAATAATTCAGAGTTTTTGAGTGAAACCATACAGTTTAGTTATATTATTGTAAAACATTGTGTTTATGTTGTGATCCTCCAGGACCTATTCAAATTATTGACTAATAATGTTCTCCATAGAGTTCAATACCAGAGCTATTTTAGGCAAGGTCAAAAAAAAATTCTCAGGGCCTTTAATGTGTTCATGTGCGTGGGAACTCTTGGGGAATGCAGTGCTTCCTGCACAAGCCTGAAGTTTTCTCAAGGGGTAGCATTCTATGGAATAGACCCTGGGAAGAACTGAGTTAAACTTGAGATTGAGACGAAGATTCCGACTGACACCACTGTTATCCAAGAATTCCCATGTAGGGGCAAAGGAATTCTTCCCTCCCCCTCTGAAAGTGCAAGTCTGCTGGATTACACAGGCTGTCAACTAACAGGAGAAAGAACACGCACACTTTCCACCTGCAGAGGGGATCACAGGAGAGTGAGTACTCAATAACCCACGGAGATTAAGAAACTTAAATATCCCTCTTGATAAGGGAGAGGGGAATGGGGATGTGAGAATTTAGAGGGTGACTAAGTGACTTTTAGGGGAGATGAATGGGGCCAAGCACACACAATATCCTGACACAAATTTCTTCTGGTCTCCAGGGAGATGGCACAAAATGATGGTAAGGTGAGAGGCAGAAATGCACTTGGAGCAAAGGTTGTCTTATAACGCAGACGTAGCCTCTCAGATAATCCTCCAGGGCTGCCCTCAGAAACCTCGTTGAAAAGTCTCTGAGTGCCTCTTCTCCAGTGATTGACTCCAAAACTGTCCTTCATTCAAATTAGTGAACTGCAGAGAGAAAGCCCCTCCCTGCACTTGGGCTAGGAGGCAGAAGGTGCAGAGCACACAAAGGAAAGGTTTAAGAGAATTTGGCTCTTTATTTAAAAAATATTTATTTTTTGAAAGGTAGAGTTACAGACAAAGAAGAGAGAGATCTTCTATCCACCACTTCACTACCAGTATAGCCACAATGGTTAGGGCTGGGCCAGGCTAAACATAGGAGCCTGGAATTCCATCCAGTTCCCCCACATGGGCAGCAGGGCTCCAAGCACCTGGACCATCCTCTGCTGGTCTCCCAGATGTATTAGTAGTGAGCTAGACGGGAAGTGGAGCAGCCAGAACTTGAACTGACGCTCATGTGGGATGCCAGCATCCATCGCAATCAGAGACTTAACCTGCTATATCACAATCCCAGCCCCTCTAGGGCAGCTCATAAGGTTTCCCAATTGCTTACTCTTCAAAGGAATCAGTATATCAAAGTATTACACTTTGAGATATCATTTTCTGAGCCCCAACACCCATTAACACTCCTATTTTCCAACAGTGTTTGGAGGATCTAGCCAATCAGCACAATAAAACAAAATAAATGTGACATAAATAAGAAAGGAATAGACAGTATTTTTATTTGCAGATGACATTAGAAAATCCAAGAACATCAACTAAAATTCCTTAAACCTAATAAGAGTTCAAAAGAATAGAGTAAGATACAAAATTGATCATTTTCATGCACACCAACAACAATCAGTTGGAAAATACAATAGGAAAAATCTTCCACTCATAAAAGGAACTTTAAAAAGAAAGGGAGAGAGCACCCAAAAGAAAAATGGGCAAAGAATATTAACAAGCAATTAACAAGAATATGCAAATAGTCAATTAACATATGAGCAGATGTTCAAACTCAATAATAATCAAAGAAATATAAATTAAAACAAGATGCCATTTTCCCCTTATGAGAATTGAAATGATTGAAAATGTAGTTTACAGCGTATCTTGACATGAAATGTGGGGGGGAAAGACACTCACACTAGTATTACTCAGAGCCCAGACAGGAGACAAAAGAGCATACTCAAATTGGGTCATTTGGAGAATAATTAACACAGGATTGCTCCTACGGGTGTGGGCAGGGTAGTGGGAACCCAGGAGGGGTCGTATGATCCCCAAGGCCACCAGCCCAGGGACAAAATGATGACAAAAGAGGCTGAAATACTAAAACTGTGACCTTGGTGCAAAGGAGGCAGCCAACCACATCAGCAACCTCACAGGGAAAGCCAGGAGAAGCAATCCCTCAAATTAACTGCCCCCCTTCCCTCTCCTCCCTGCTGGTGCCTCCCATTGAGCCAGCCCTACCTCATCCAGCAGCTGAGGAACCTCTACCTCCAGGCCAGTCTCCCAGCACAAGCAGGGTGGAAGAGAATACATGGTGCCCAGGTAGGCTACAGAAGACACCAACTTGTGGTAATAGAAATGAGTACATCCACACTAGCAACAGCTCTCCAATCCAAGTAACCACATATACCATGATATCCGATGGCTCATTAAAAAGATAAAAAAATAATATCAAGCCAGTAGACACAGTATCCCTGGAAAGGACTGAAATGGAGGCTCCACGCTCTAGTGTCAGCCAGATCTGGGTTTTCAGCCTGATTCTAGTTGTTCTGTCAATATTCTTTTGACAAAAAAAAAAGGGGGGGGGGGACAATGAACTGACATAGGGGAAAAGTTTTGGTCAAGGCTCACACACCAACCCAAGGGGAAGCCAGGGTAGGTGTGACTTCAAAACTGTGCGGCTCCAGGGACTCAATCCCCATCAAGTTCTCTCCCTTCCATCCCTTCTTTCCCAGAGTCTATAGCGCCGCCTCCTCACAGTGACTTCCAGCTCTTGGGCCGGCAGCTCATACGAATTCAATCCCGGGCCTCAGGGCACTAAACTTCAATTCTTCAAGCCTCAGGGCACAAGGGAAAAGGGTTTCCCTTGTGGTTCAGTGGAAATCATCCCAGCAAATGCCACTGAGTGGGCAAGTCTGGATCACATGGTCAAACACAGACAAACCCGTGGCAGGGCGGGGAACAGGGCCTGGTGTGCAGCTTCTGGAGCAGCCCACAGCCCCAGGCTGTGAGCGGTTTGCTTGAGCCCCACCACAACCACGTGTTAGGGAGTCAGGAAGCACAATTCCCCCATCAGAGACCTTTTCTTCTGTGCCAGAGAAAGGTAAATAAGCACTGTCTAAATGATGACCTGGTGAAAGTTATTTAACATCTCTGCTGCCTTATACATAAAACACAAAGGGATATGATGGTATCTACATCATGAATGTGTTATGGGATTAACCTGGTAGGTTAATCTTATTATCTTTGTTTTTCATATTATTTTTTAAAGAAAACATGTTACTTTTAATCATGAATAAGAAAAAAAAGTTTCCATTTTGAGAAAAAAATAACAATGCTGAGGAAGATCCATTAGGCAAAGTAATCATTATAGATTTAAAATATGTGTTTCCTTGACAGACACCATCTACAAAGAACCTACTATTAACAATTACTGAATTGTGTGTCTTACACATATTATAAAATTTAATCCTCACAAATACTTCATGAAGTACGTGTAATTCTCATTTTACGGAAACAACCAAAACTCAGAAAAGTCACTTACTCAAGGGCACAAAGCAAAAATCAACAGAGCTGCTTCCTAAGCCCAAGTCTGCCTGATGATGACAGGGATCTGCAAACTGAAGCCCCCATGCCACATCCCTCCTGCCTCCCATTTGGCCACAGCTGTGCGCTGAGAATGGCTTTCCTTTTTTCAGTTGTTGAAACAATTAAAAAGAATATTTTGCGACACACAAAAGTTACACGAAATGCAAATTTCAGTATCCAGGAGTGACATCCTATTAGAACAGTCGCACTCCTTTGTTTACATCTCCCCTGCAGCTGCTTTGGTGTTAACAGTGGCAAGGTAGCATCCTGCTGACAGATCGTAGGACCCAGAGAGGCAAAAATATTTCATCTCTGGCCCCCTTCTGCTGAAAAAGTTGGCTGACCTGTGGTCTAAATCCAAAATGCCTTATCTTGTACGTACCTTGCACTGCCTAAAAATTACCTACCAGAAACTGGTAGGTCTCTGGTGGCCATAGCGACAGTACGTCCACACGAGAATGAGCAAGTTCAACTTGGAAGACTGAAGAGGAGGCCTTCAGGGAAGTGACTAAGTAATGAGGGCTCGGCGCTGGTGAGTGAGATTAATACTTCTTTTTTATTTTTAATAAAGCTTTTATTTAAAGAATATAAATTTCCAAAGTACAGCTTATGGATTACAATGGCTTCCCCCCCATAACTTCCCTCCCACCCACAACCCTCCCCTTTCCCTCTCCCTCTCCCCTTCCATTCACATCAAGATTCCTTTTCAATTCTCTTTATACACAGAAGATCAGTTTAGTACATATTACATAAAGATTTCAACAGTTTGCCCTCACATAGGGACACAAAGTGAAAAATACTGTTGGAGTACTAGTTATAGTATTAATTCACAATGTACAGCACATTAAGGACAGAGATCCTACATGATATTTAAAAAAAAATGATTATTTATGCAATTTCCAATTTAGCACCAAGTTTTTTTTAATCATTTTCAATTATCTTTAGATACAGAAGATCGATTCAGTATATACTAAGTAAAGATTTCATCAGTTTGCATCCACACAGAAAAACAAAGTGTAAAACTACTGTTTCAGTACTAGTTATAGCATTCCATAGCCTCGGCAACTCATGACTAGAGCCTAGGGAGATTACTGCCACCATAAACAAGAGTGTCAAATTGTTGACTCAACATCAGGAGTCACTGTGTACTTACGTCTCATGAGGGATCTGTCCTTAATGTGTTGTCCAATGTGAGATTAATACTTCTAAGAAAGGGAAGTGAGGATGTGGTGTCAGCCCTTCTGGAGGGGAGTGGAGCACAGGGCACCAGGTGCCATCTTGGAAGCAGACAGTGAGCTCTCACCAGTTTCTGAACCTGTTGGCACCTTGACCTTGGACTTCCTAGCCTCAGAACTGGAAGAAATGCATTTCTATTATTTATAAAGTTTCCAGTCTCAGCACTTTGGTATAGCTTCAGGGGTGGACAAAGACGGTGTCACTTGATTCTACTTCTCACAAATATGAGCTCCCCACAAAGAAGTAAGAAGTTATTGGGCTCCCAGAGAAGGGACACTGGACTGAAGACAGGTCAGGGACTGACTACCACATATTATCTGCTTGACCTTGAGCAAGTTACTTAATCTCTTGTCCTCCACTTTATCTATCATCTGACTGATAATACACAGGATGTGTATTAAAGTCTTCTGTGAATGGCAAAGCATTTTGAAAGATGTGAGCTTGCATAATTGTTCTCAATTGTTTTCTTTCTTTTTTTAAGTTTTTTTGTAGAAGTTGTTTTTAAGTTACTTGTTTATTTTTATTAGTATTTATTAGAAAAGCATCGAGACGGTTCACCCCACCAAGTGCCTACAACAGCCCCAGGCCAAAGCCAGGAGTCCAGAACTCAATCCAGGTCTCCCACCCAGGTGGCTGAAACCCAATTACTTGAGCCATCACCTGCTGCCTCACACAGTGCACATTAACGGGAAGCTGGACTAGAGAGCAGAGTCAGAATTTGAACTCAGGCACTCTGTTATGGGATGGATGGAGGCATCCCGGTACAGCTCAACCACTGTGCCAAATGCCTGTCCCCAGTGATTTTCTTTAGTTTCAAAAACTAATTTGGTATACTTCACAGATAGAGCTAGACCATTTTCAAGCAAGTTTCTATGACTACTTAGGGTTGAGAAAACATGGCATATACTTCACATGCAACATTACACGTAAAAATTAAATAGAAAAAGGTTGATGAGTTGAAGGAAATAGAATACGTCTTGTTCCAACTAACTCACTTTTTTTTTTTTTTTTTTGTCTCACTGGGCTTGATAAAACTACAGTGAAGTCTTCATTGGAGATTGCATTTTATCTGGTAGGTTAACCTTTCTATACTACAGGATTTAGGTTCAAAAGCTGATGACAAAACCACCTTGTGTCTATACACTGATCCACTCAAAGCAGAAGTGCTTTGCCTGTTAATTAACCCCTGAATCCCATCAAGGCAACTGAAGCATAAACTTAAGATGAAGATTTCCATGGCAGATAAAGCAAAGAGGTTCAGAGCGTGCATCTGCCCACCCTATGCCCTCTTCTCTCTCAGTATGACAAAAGCAGGTTCCCCAGCTTTAGCTCAGATCTGCGGAAAATAGTAAACTGGGCACTTTGAAATCCAACAAAAATTTAACGCCTCAGATAATATTGCCAACTATACATGTTACAGAAGTGTGCTCTTACCGCGTTTTCTTGTTCTTGTAAGTGCGTATGTTTTATGTAGATAAACGATACAGATTCCATTATTGTCTTACTCCGCTAAACATTGTAATATGAGGCTAATGATAAGATATCAGCTATTTTTATTTAGAAATTATTTTAGTTATAGACAATGATCTGTTTGGTTTTACACAGAATCAGCTCCAGGATGATCCTTCTTATATTTCCATTAACTATGAAATTAAATAGAGGAAGCAATTTTTAAAAGAGAAATATTGCTTTTAGCCTGAAACCCTTAAGTGTTGAATTTCTGCCTGCAGTGAGCTTTTTCAATTAAATTATAAACCATGGGTAATAGAGATTTATAATGGGAGTGCTGATACAATCTTAACTATAGGGAAACCATCCGACACGCTCTATCCAGTATATGGATGGATTATTTGCATTAAATTATCTTTAGGAAATGCAAACAAAACAAAGAAAAATGTAAAGCTTGTCTCATTATTAGCATAAAATTAAAGTCCTTGAATGCATAATTGTTCCATACCCAAAGCATTAACGGATTTTATTCCTAGAGTTCAAAGACCTCAAATTTAATATGCAAAATGGCTTCATTTTATAAGCAAGGTTTTTTTTCCTTCTCAGAAAAAGAGACAGTTCTTTGCTGGAGGAACACAATGAAGTTTAGAAAACACTAATATTGATATAAAAGCCATGCACTCATATGGCCAAAAACAATAACACTGGATGCTATTAGAATGTTTATAATTCTTAAGTCTATGGATGACTATAAATTATAGAATTAACTAAATAATATTTGGCTTAGGAAGATTAAGCCTAAAATATTTTAATGGAAAAAACAGTCTGTCTAAAAAGCTTTATCTGTTTTTATAACAATTTTTAAACATATATATATGTATATGTATACACATACGTATGTATATAGTGACCAATTTGTGTTTGTTTTATTTGAAAGGCAGAGAGACAGAGGTACTCTATCTGCTCATTCCCCAAAATCCTGCAACAGCCAGGGCTGGGCCAGGTTGAAATCAAGAGTTAACCCTGTTTGGCTCTTCCTGGTGGATGGCGGAGACCCAGTTATTCGGGCCACTACCAGCAGCCTCCCAGGATGCACATTAGCAGGAAGCTGAAGCGGGAGTGGAACAGGATATGGAACTCAGGCACTTCGATGTGGAATGTGGCCATCTCAAGTGGCTTCCAATCACTGCTCCTAACATTTAATCCTAAAAAAAAAATATTAAAAAGAAAATAAATTCAACAGAAAGGGAAATTCTGGATCTAGTAGTTTATATCTAAATCATGTGATTCCAAACCTAATTTTAGAAAACACTCACGCTCCAATTTACATGGCCCAAGTTGTCAAGATTTGCAACAAGAAAAACACAATAATGTTTAAAATATATAATTTTTGAAAAGTGAACTAACATACAGATAATTCTCCAGAATTCTAATTTTGTTCTTATTTTTCTAAATAAATATTAGAATACTAAAATTTTTGAAAGCTATTTATAGATTTTCTTTAATAAATTTCTTCCCAGTGTAGATAACACTAAACAACTGGTGTTTATTGTGAATATGTGTGTATTTTTCAAAGAATTTATGCTTCTCAGTATTTGACACATGTTACAAATCAAGCTATAATCATCACAATATTGTCATAATTTATAAAATACAATAACTTATTTTGACCAAGAAATTGTGTTCCTACAAAACAGATACGAGGTCTTAAAACACAGTGCAGTCTCAGTGTCTCATTCATTGCACAGTGGTACATAAATCTGTCAAACCCTAATACAGCGGTAACATGAAGTTCACTGCCAAGATTAGAAGTAATACACCACTTATGTGCAATATTCATATCACAAATATTGATTGAGTCAACTGTGCTGAGGCTTGGATGTGGTTTCAGCGGGTCCCCACAGGATTCATGTTTTTGTGTGCATGGTCATCCATTTAGGCCATGTTGGGAGTTGTGAGCAGCCTTGAAGAAGTGATGCCTAAAGGAAATTAATTAGGTCATCCAGGGAAGTCAGGCTGAACACTTTATTTTTAAATATGTGCTAAGTAAACATCTTTTATTTATTTTAAAGAAAAAAACAGCCTCAGGTATTTTGTTATAGGAATAGATAATAGCCTAATACACACTATGTGCCATGGAGTGTTCTGGACTTTCATCCTACTGTTATCCCAATTGAACCTCATATTTATGTTTCCTGCACATGTATTTTCACTTTATATTCACCAGCTGTAACATACTGTTAGGATGTTAGAATCCCTCATTAGAATATTCAGGGTATAAATTCATTCTAACTGCATTAGAAAAAGTTATTATTTTCAAAAAATTTTCTGGAGTTAAGGAAAAAAGAAGGAAAAACAATTTATCAATATATTTTTCAAGTCCTTAACAGTTATTCAATATTCAAAAAGCAACTGACAGTGAATGAATGTGCAGATGACAACATTAAACCATTTCCAAGATAGGCCTTTTTTTACTCAAAATTAATTAAAGCCAGAAAAATTTAGAAGTGTACTCTAAAGTGGGGCCAATGCTGTGGTATAGCGGGTAGAGGCATGGCCTGCAGTGCTGGCATCCCACAAGGGTGCCGGTTCCAGTGCCAGCTGCTCCACTTCTCATCCAGCTCTCTGCTATAGCCTGGGAATGCAGTGGAAGATGCCTCAAGCCCTTGGGCCCCTGTACCTGTGTGGGAGACCCAGGAGAAGCTCC
The DNA here is from genome assembly GCA_949820135.1 of Sylvilagus floridanus. NCBI lineage: Eukaryota > Metazoa > Chordata > Mammalia > Lagomorpha > Leporidae > Sylvilagus > Sylvilagus floridanus. The sequence goes on along the minus strand of OX463225.1, from coordinate 86,300,135 downwards.
TGGCTCCTGGCTTTGGATTGGCGCAGCTCTGGCCATTGTGGTCATTTGGTGAGTGAACCAGCACATGGAAGACCTCTCTCTCTCTCTCTCTGCCCTGCCTCTGCCTCTCTGTAGCTCTGCTTTTCAAATAAATAAATATTAAAAGGAAAGAAAGAAAGAAAGAAAGAGAGAGAGAGAGAGAGAGAGAGAGAGAGAAAGAAAGAAAGAAAGAAAGAAAGAAAGAAAGAAAGAAAGAAAGAAAGAAAGAAAGAAAGAAAGAAAGAAAGAAAGAAATGGAAGAAATACAGTTAAATGTTTCCTTAAGTTATATGCCTTTATTTGAGAAGCAGAACAAGAGAGAAATAGCTTCCATCCCCTGGTTCACTCTCCAAATACCTACAACAGCTGGGACTGGAGGCCGTTAGCCAGAAGCAAGGAACTCAATCCAGGTCTCCCACCTGGGTGACAGAAGCCCAATTATCTGAGCCATCACCACTGCCTCCCAGGGTCTGCATCAGTGGGAAGCTGGAGTCAGGAGCTGGAGTAGGTTATAGAAGTCAGGTACTCCAAAGTAGGATGCAAGCTAGGCTAAACAGCTCTCTCCAAATTACACATTTAAAAAACTACTTTAAATGTGAAAATGATTCTACATATTAAAGTGTCTTGCTTATAGGAGATTCTGCTGTCGTCTCATTGAACAAGTTATGTACAGGTAAAAAGTGACTTTTCTCATTTACTTTAAAAAAATCCAACACTGGAGTGGCACTGTGGCGCAGCAGGTTAAAGTCTCAGCCTGCAGTACCGGCATCCCATATGAGTGCTGGTTCAAGTCCCAGCTGCTCCTCTTCCAATCCAGCTCTCTGCTATGACCTAGGAAAGTAGTGGAAGATGGTCCAAGTGCTTGGGCCCCTGCACCCACATGGGAGACCCAGAAGAAGCTCTTGGCTCCTGGCTTCAGATCCACTCAGCTCTGGCCATTGCAGCCATTTGGGGAGTGAACCAGTGGATGGAAGACCTCCCTCCTCTCTCTCTCTATCTCTACCTCTATCTGTGACTCTGTCTTTCAAATAAATAAAATAAATCTTTTTTAAAAAATCTAACATTACTAGATAATTCAAAACGTGTTCAACTCAGAAAAGGTCCATATCTCAGCAATGTTTTTAAGAGCAGGCATTTGTCACAATGGTTAAGACACCACTTGGGATGCATGCATTCCATACCAGAGTAACTGGATTTGAGATCTGACTCCACTTCCCATCCAACTCCCTGCACACCCTGGGGGGCAGCAGGTGATGGCTGAAGTAGTTGAGACCTTGCCACCCACATGGGAGACCTGGAAGAAGTTCTCGGTTCCAGACTTCCTCCTGGCTCAGCCCTGGTTGTTGTGAGCATTTGGTGAGTGAAGCGGCAGGCAGAACACTCTCTTTCCCTCTCTCCTTCAAATAAATGAAAATAAATAAGTAATTTTTGCAAACTTTTGTATGCTTCTAGTTTTTATATGCTTTTGTCAAGGAAAAATGACTAGCCTTTTTGCTAAATCTGCAGATGCAAAGACTGAAATTAGCATTGTATGAAAAGCTGTAAAAAATACATTATTTGATAGTTTGCTGTATTTTAAAATCTTAAAATGGGATATATTGAATTATTTCATTTATAAAGCACCTTGTGGTTTACCAAGTGTTTCCATACACACATCCTTCTTTTAAGGAAGAGGGATGAAGCTTCCGTGAGAAATTACTGCCCACAGATCACTACCCGTGACAGGTCTGTTGTATTTCAGGCTAGTTAAACCTTGGCTATAGCATAGAATTCAATCCTGGATGCCACATTTTAAGAGAGACATTGACCAATTAGAATTTAATGAAAAGGAAATCTGCAGGTGAATGGGAGAAGCTATAATTTTTGATAAATTATTCAAGCAACCTGGGAGGTAAAGAATAAGAAAGGAATAATATCTCCTTTCAAATATTTGAAGGGCTGTCATGGAAAGAATAATATACTAATTCTGTGTTGCTCCAGAGGCCAGAACTTGACTGAAAGTCAAGGAAAGTCGATTTTGATTCAATGCAAGAAGCAATTGCTATCTTCTGCACTGCCTAGTAGCAGTGACTGCTGTGTCGAGGGGGAGGCACTGATCTCCGGAGTGTTCTGAACGAAGCTGCACGTCTATCGCAGTTAGGACTTCGAAAAAATGAGTGTACCGAGTGGAAAGTTGGACAGAAACTTTCTAAGTTTCTACCGAAGTCTCAGGTTCTATTCTTCCATATAAAATGAAATGCATAAATGCAGTTCAAAAGGAGATTTTTATTGTATGCTATTTCTAACTGTAAACTATTTTTGATAAAGTTCTTAAAATGTAGATAAGATTCTGAAATACATAGAATGTTTACTCACAAAGAAAAAGTCACTTGGTCATTAAAATACCCAATGTGTATAAAACAAGAAGTGTGGCAAGTTACAGCCATGTTTCATTCATACATAAACCATTGCAACTGTAAGGTAACAGCTTTATTTGTGAAACAAAACCTTTGTGACTCAATCATGACTATAAATTTGGAGATAATTTTACATAATTCATACATAAAGGAAATTATCTCCCCTCTCTGATCTGCCACAACAGAATGGAACATTTTCCCTAGCAGCATGTAACTATTGGACAATAATTATGCGCTGGCCCCTCGAGTTCTCCTTTAACACTGTGTAGGACTCCAGAGAGGTTATGGGGTTGGCACTGTGGCATAGTGGGTAAAGCCTCTACCTGCAATGTCAGCATCCCATATGAGTGCCAGTTCGAGTCCCAGATGCTCCATTTCCAGTCAGCTCCCTACGAATGGCCTGGGGAAAAAAGCAGAAGATGGCCCAAGTACTTGGGGCCCTGTTACCCATATGGGAGACTCAGATGGAGCTCCTGGCTCCTGACTTCTGAAGATCTCTCTCTCTCTCTCTCTCTCTCTCTCTCTCTCTCTCTCTGTCTCTCCTCCTTTCTCTGTAGCTCTGACTTTCAAATAAATAATTAAAAAAAAAAGAGCAGACAGAATTGGCTCTCAAATGTTGATTTATAGACCTACTCCTGGTTTTGCCACCAGATGTGTGAGTGACCTTAGCTAAATCACTTCAGTATCTCCATTTAAAAGAAAAGCTCTTGGCTTGGACAAATTTTTTGTCTAGGCCTAAGGTCTCTGACTTCTATATGTATGATACCCCATATATGTAGTCAGGCACTGTTGAACTTCAGGAAAAATTCATGAACCTAAAAATAATCTTTAAAGTTTGCGATCGTAAGTGGGATAAATAAATAGAAATAATAAAATGAAAAAGGAGATGAAGCTTGAAAAGACACATTATGGGGGCCAGCATTGTGGTGAAGTAGAATAAGCTGCCTCTTGGGACACCCACATCACGTATAGGAGTGTTGGTTCAAGTCCCAGCTACTCCACTTCCAATTTAGCTTCCTACTAACATACCTAGGAAACAGCAGATGATGGTCCAAGTCCATGAGTCCCTGTCACCCACCGGGAAGACCAAGATGGGGTTCCTGACTCCTGGTTTACCCCCCCGCCCAGAATATTATGGCCATTTGGGGAATAACCAATAGATAGAAGCTCGCTCTGTCTCTTGCTCTGTGTGTATGTGTGTGTGTATTACTTTGTGTGTGTGTGTGATTTTAACTTTCAAACGAATAAATCTTAAAAAAAAAAAAAAGGAAGGCACATTGTGATTAGTTGTCACATTGATTGAAAGACACACTCTATCTAGTGGTGATGACTGGAAGAAGCTAAGCCCTGTTTCAAATATATATTTGAGTGTAAAGAAATGAGGAACGTTTGAGGTAATGATTATGGTCACCCTATGTGAACATTACACAATGTATGTATGTATCTAAACATCACATAGCACAACTTTTAAATCCTACTTTAAAAATAAAAGGTAATATAAAAACAGAAAAAATAATTAATTAAAATCATAAATTGTATTTATTTGAAAGACAGAGATACCCCATTTAACGGCTCACTCTCCGAATGCCTACAACATCATGGCTGGGCCAAGCAGAAGTCAGGAGCCAGGAACTCAAACCAGGTCTCCCATACTGGGGACTCAAACACTTGAGTCTTCACCTCTGCCTCTCAGGGTGTGCATTAGCAGGGAGCTGGAATATACTGGAATACAGCCAGGACTTGAACCCAGGCACTCAGATATGGATGTAACTGTCCCAAGTAGTATCTCAACTACTGTACCAAGCAACCACTTCAAAATCATAAGACTTAGAAAAGTTGACAAGAAAGGGAAAAACAAGACAGTCAAAGAAGGAAAAAAGTGTCAAAGTTGGGAGTGGGAGGGGTGGTGAGGAGAGAAATCAGTAAGTGGCCAGTCTCTACAGCAGTGGAGTGTAAAAGAAGCATCAGAAATGGCAAGTATGAAAAACAGACAGGAGTGAAAGGAAGATAGCAAAAAAATTTTTTAATAAATAAATAAAGAGGAATGCACTCACAGGAATATGAAAGCATTGAGGTCATACAGTGGGAGTGGAAGCTGAGGCTCCACCCTGGCAGACCTGGAGAGAGCTTCCTAGGATCACAGTTGGGTGGAATCGGGGCTGTGAGTGGCAGCTCCACTGCTCTGCACTTAGATTATGGGCAATGTATTCTGTTTATCAGAGGACTACAAAACATTCTAAAAATATTTTATTTCCAAAATGTTTCCAAAAGGGCCTTGTCATTAAGGAACTAGCTTTTGGATCATGCAAAACCTCATTCATCTGAAGTTAACTTGCATATGGAGTGGTTTATGCATATAGATGTAACGATGATTTATAGATATAAATAACTTCAACAAAGCCCGACTCTAAAGAAAGCAAATGCATTCTGCCCTTCTCCCTAGTCTCTTCCTACTTGAATTCTTGGAAATTCACATTCCTGTGGGCTGATAATGTAAACCCAGCAGTGGGTTTAGTGAAAGACAAGCAGTGAACATAACTTAAATTCTCAGCAGATTTTTGACCATTTTTTTCCTGTGTGTATTTTTACAAAAATCTATGCCTTCAGGAGAATTCAGAGCAAAAAGTTGAGTGTTGCTCTAAGTCAGCTGATATCTGAGCATCATGCTAATTTCCAGTAATTATTAATTATGGTTCTGGGAAACCAAAATATTAGAATAAAAACAAAAGCATGCCAGATTGACATGCATTTTGTTAGAAACATAAAAAGAATTTCTAGAGTGATATTTCCCTCCTAATAGTCAAAGAAATATCTGCCTATTTAATATGATGTGAGATGGTATTTAACAACACTAACTTACTTGTCTTTTTGCTCTGCATTGTGTTGTATTCTCTGCTCAACCCAAACAGTAAGAGGATCCTACTTTCACTGCAACAAAGGATGATTGTCAAAGCTGGGCACAGAAAAACAAAAGAGTTAAATTCTTTCTAGTTAAGAAAATCTAGATTCCTAAAGATTCTAGGCAACAGGCTGGTATTGTGACTGAGTGGGTTAAGCTTCTGGTTGCAACACTAGTATGCCAGATGAGTGCTTCCTCAAGACCCTTCTGACCCAGCTCCCTGCTAATCTGATGCCTTGGTAAGCAGTGGGTGATGGGCCAAGTACTTGGGCCCCTGCCACACATGTTCGAGACCCAGAAGAATCTCCTGGCTCCTGGCTTCTGTCTGGCCCAGACTTGGCTATTTGGTAAGTGACCCAGCAGATGGTTGATCTCTTTCTCTTTCTCTCCCTCTGTGTCTCTATCATGCTGCTTTTCAAATAAATAAAATAAATATTTACAAAAAGAATTTAGGCAAAAATTTTAAGCCATAAATAATAGATTCAGAATAATTCACAGTCACATTTAGACTCATACTAGCGCTAAGTACCAAAAGGCACATCTCTCAGATCTGGATTTGACAACATTTGATAGAAAACTCAAAATGTGGCCGGCGCCGTGGCTCAACAGGCTAATCCTCCACCTTGCGGCGCCGGCACACCGGGTTCTAGTCCCGGTCGGGGCGCCGGATTCTGTCCCGGTTGCCCCCCTTCCAGGCCAGCTCTCTGCTGTGGCCCGGGAGTGCAGTGGAGGATGGCCCAGGTGCTTGGGCCCTGCACCCCATGGGGAGACCAGGAAAAGCACCTGGCTCCTGGCTCCTGCCATCGGACAAGCGCGGTGCGCCGGCCGCAGCGCGCCGACCGCGGCGGCCATTGGAGGGTGAACCAACGGCAAAAGGAAGACCTTTCTCTCTGTCTCTCTCTCTCTCACTGTCCACTCTGCCTGTCAAAAAAAAAAAAAAAAAGAAAACTCAAAATGTGGCCAAAAGCTGCAAACGTGTATCCTTTCACATTAAAAAAAGAAAGAAAGAAAAGTTCTCAGGGTAATTCCTGTGCTATGCTCCATTTTCACTCTTAAACTCCCCTCACAATTCAAGATGTCTGTGTGTCTGCAACAGTGCCCCCAGTCCAGGGCACAGAAGGGGAGTATCGGGGAACCAAAATTCCCAGGGAACCACTACCTTCAAGAAGCCCTCCCAGAAGTCACATTCAATGTTTATTGATCCAGAGCTTAGTCTGATGACTGACCCACCTAGTCTCAAGGCAAGCTGGAAATGCAGCTTTTATTTTAGATCACATTGTTCCTCAATAAACATTGGGTCTCAGTCATTAGAATGGAAATTAGGTGGAAACCTAATGATCACCAACATTGCTAGCTTTTCTCTCTCAGCAGGGCACAATATTCTCTGGGCTGGAGGTTAGTGAGATGCTTTGAGAGGGAGAAAGAGTCAAGTCTGCAGATGAAAGGACCAACTGGACAATAGCAGGGGTAGCTTCCAGAGGCCACATAGAGGAGGCCCCAGGGAACACTCTAGGAGCTGCCAGGGCTTTGTTACTATCCAAGTTCCATGCAAGTGAGCAGCCTGTCTCACCAGTGCAGAACAGCATCAGGAGCCAGCCCTCACTGTTTTCTGGCAAGGGACTCTCAGTAGCTCCCTGGCTTATGACCACACCATACTGAATATTCTGCTCTATGCCCTGAGACTTGGTCTGGCTTCCATGGTCAGTCTTTTTACCATGGCTCTGGACTGAACCAGAAATTATGACACTAGCCATCAAGATGGATCCTGATTATACAAAAAAGGCACTAGCGCACTTCATACCAGCACAGAACATGCTCCAGATTTCCACCAGAACCAAGAGTGAACAATACCCTCGTTATACATGTTATCTCAGCAGCAATAGCTTCTAGAGTACTTTATTTCTGGAAAATTACCTGTTTCAGAATACTTAAGAAAACCTACAGGTGACTAAAAATAAACCTTGGTATGATATTCCCACCCACTAAGAATGATGATCATTTAGAAGAGTAGCAATGCCAATTGTTGTTGATGGAATGCAGCACCTGACACCTGCACACATCGCTGGTAGGAGGATAAAACAGTACAGCCACTTTGGAAACAGTTTGGCTCTTCCCTATGAAGTTAAACATATACTCATCCTAGAAGTTGGACTCCTAGATAGGTGCCAAGAGGGATGAAAATTTATGTCTTTAAAAATACGTGTGCCCAAATATTCATAGCACTTTATTCATAGTGTCCATCAACAGATGAGGGAATAAATAAGTTCATACTGTGTACCACTGGCTAACAATCAAAAGAACAAACCACTGGTAAATAGCACAGTTTAGACAAATTATAGACAGGGGAAGGAGCTGGATACAAATGAGTACATGTTACATGAGAATGCTTTTGTGCCAGAACAGGAAAATCTACAGTTCATCTACAGGGACACAAATCAGAACAGCACTTGTGTGAAGAATGCAATAGAAGAGATTTTTAAATTTTTATTTTTTATTTTATTTTATTTGAAAGAGAAAGAGAGGTAGAGCCAGAGAGAAAGAGAGGGGTTTTCCTCAATGGCCAGAGCTGAGCTGATCCAAAGCCAGGAGCCAGGGGCTTCTTCCAGGTCTCCCACATGGGTGCAGGGGCTCAAGGACGTGGACCATCTTCCTCTGCCTTCACAGTTCATAGCAGAGAGCTGGATTGGAAGAGGAGCGGCTGGGACTTGAACTGGTGCCCATATGGGATGCCGGCACTACAGGCTGGGGCTTTAACCCACTATGCCACAGCGCCAGCCCCAGTAGAGGAGATTGACTACAAAGGGGCACAGAGAACTGTGTGGGGACATGGAAAAGTTCAGTTTAGTTGAATCCAGCCACTAGATTTGAGTCAAAGTGGAGGCTGGGGAATTCCCTGAAGGAACTTTCCCGCACCTTCTTAAGGTCTGGTGGAGATTCCAAAGCAAGAAGCACTGCATGGTAGGGTGCTCAATCCAGAGCATTGTTGTGGGGAAGGAGGCCACTGCATTTCCTCACAAGTGTTAATGAGAAGAGATGCTCTATGCATGTTTGGCCCAATGAGAGGTCACATCATTTATATGAGCATATAAGGAATGTGGCTGAGGGCAGGACTAACTTCTCTTTGTTTAGAATCATCGTTGATCTTTCCTTGTTTATAACAATCTGAATAGCCTTCTTGGCTTCAAGCCCACTGGGGAAAAGATATAGCTGACCTGGTCAAAGAATGCTCAGAACACAGAAAGTAAACAGGGGATAGAGGAACTGGGGACCCTACTGTCGGGTGGTAGTGACAATTGTGTTAATCAAAAGTCATCAACATATAACCTTAAAATGAGTGAATTTTATTTGTGTAGCTCATTAAAATAGAGAACCTATATTTACCAAAAGACACAATGTAAAGGTTAACTAGAGTGGGAGAAGCTACTTTTAAAATATATCTAAGGGCTCATATACAGAACGTATAATGAATTCTACAGCCAACAAGAAAAGCAGGACACCCAATAGGATAAATAAGGGCTTTAAACATGCAATTAAAAAATAGGTTGTCCAAATGTCTAATAAATATATTGGAATATGCTCAATCTTATTAGTATCCAGGATCACTACATACACACACAAAAAACGGCTAAAATTTAAAAGACTGACAGTACTAAGTGTTGACACAAATCTGTAGTAAATGGAGCTCTCATGTAATGCTGGTCAACTTCCTGAGAAAATAGCTTAGCATCATCTAGTAAAGATGAAGACATGTGAACATTCAATTCTAATCATGGAGCTGACGCTGTGGCTTAGAGGATAAAGTTGCCACCTGTAACCCTGGCATCCTATATGGTTGCTAGTTCATACCCTGTGTGCTTCACTTATGAGCCAGCTGCTTGCTAATGGCCTGGGGAAAGCAGAAGATAGCCCAAGTGTTTGGGCCCCTGCCACCCACTTGGAGACCTGGAAGAAGCTCCTTGCCTTCTGGCTTCAGATCACCCCAGCTACGGTCATTGCAGCCATATGGGGAGTGAACCAGCAGATGGAAGGCCTCTTTCTCAGTCTCTCCCTCTCTCTGTCTGTAACTCTGCCTCTTAAATAAATTAATTTAAAAGAAGAAAATAAAAAATAAACCTAATCATTATGCTGCTAGTCATGTACTTAACAAAACTGCATTTATATCCACATGTATAAATATCAGGAGACATGCAGTATCACTTCTAATTGCAACATATTTAATTAACCCAAACAGTCATCCACAGATGACCATAGATATGTAAATATAATGGAATACCATACAGCAATGAAATCAAATGGCTTATGGTCATACACAATAATATGAATGAATTTTACAAATGTAAGACTGAGCAGAAAAAATCAGATTTTATTATATAAAGTTCAAAAAAGAAGTAAAACAAAATTACACTATTGGCATACTTAAATAGCAAGATGAAAAAGAACAAGGAAGTGACTGCCATGAATATCCATATAGTGATCTACTTCCAGGGATTGAGACTGAGCAATATACAGACACTGGCAAGATTATTTTTTAGGATTTATTTATTTATTTATTTATTTGAAAGGCAGAGAGAAAGAGACAGAGATCTTCCATCCACTAGCTCACTGGCCATATGGCCACAGTGACTGGGGCTGGGTCAGGCCAATGTCAGCAGCCAGGAACTCCATACAAGTCTCCCACATGGGTGGCAGGAACCAAGCAGGTGGGCCATCTTCTGCTGCCTTCTCAGGCACATTAGCAGGAAGCTGGATTGGAAGCAGAGCAGCTAGGACTACTGCTGGCACTCTGATATGGGATTCTAGCATTGCAAAAGATGGCTTAACCTGCCCCAACACCTGCCCCATCAAAGTTACTTCTTGAAGAGCAATGGTTTCAAATATTTTACTTTATAATCATATATTACTCTGTAAAATTACATGCAGTTCATTTTTGTATGAGTGCTGTGTTCCACAACAAAACAACATTTTAAAGAGCTATGGGAGTTGATTATATAATAACATCATAGATTTCAATTCAGTGATCAAAATGAGGTATATGGGAATCAAAGTTAAGAGAGGATACTATTTTTAAAGGGAATAAGTTGAGCATTTTTCATTATTTAAGATTAAAAATGCTAGAGAGAATTTATGTTAAAACATCTCATAGGAAATATCATTCTGTCTCGATATTAGGAAAGAGAACAGTCAGAGAATATTCTAACTGGAGAAACTGGGCGGCCATATTGGGTGATATTTGGAAGCTAGATTGTTCCTGGGGGGCTGGCATTTGGCCTAGCAGTTAAGATGCTGCTTTAATAACTGCACCCCACACTGGATTCTATGGATCAGTCCTGACTCTGCTCTCAACTCCAGCTTCCTACTAATGTGCACTCTGGGAGGCAACAGGTAGATGACTCAAGTACTTGGGTCTCTGCCACCCGTGTGGGAAACTGGAATTGAGTTTCTGGCTCCCAGCTTCCACCTTAGCCCAGCTCCTGGCATTGCTGTTGATGGAAATTTTGAAGATGACTTGTATCTATGGTCATTGGTTTGGTATGATTTGGTTTTGCTTGAATGTTTCTATACACTCATATGTATACAAACAATGTCTTTCCAGAATCCAGAGAAAGAGCTGAAGCTTCTCTAGTAACACACTATTATTCATTCCACATTTCCAATAAACAAGATTCTACCCCCTGACAAACTACTTCCAAACTAGTAAAGGGAAGAATCAAATTTATTTAAGCATATGATATGGGGTGGGTGTTATGTCACAGTAGGTTATGCTGCCCTTGGGATAACTACATCTCATACTGGAGAGTCTGGGATAGTCTCAGTTTCTCTGCTTCCTCTTCCTTCTAAACCTGATCTCTGCTAATGCGCACCCCAGGAAGCATGAAGTGATGGCTCAAGTGAACCAGTGGTTAGATCTCTCTCTCACACACACTCTCTCACTCTGTCTCTCCTCTCTCTTTCTCTCTATCCATCTCTCCTTCTCTCTCTGTATCTCTCTTGCATAAGGAGCAGCATATGTTAAAAGGGGAGAGAAGGCATAGGAGAGGAAAAGGAAGCAGCTAATATCAATTGAATCCCCACTATGTGTCGGGTACTGTGATAGGTGCATTTGTGCATTATTGAGTCCTATGACAAATCTAAGAGGTAATAAAGTGGTATGACTTATGGAAAAATGGAAGCTTTGTTTAAGAATTCAGACCAAGGACAATTACTGACCCCAAAGTGGAGATCACATAGTCTACAAAGAAAAAAGGTCTGGTAAGCCTCTGCTTGCAATGCCAGCATCCCATATCAGAGTGCAGGTTCAAGTCTTGACTGCTCCATTTCCTATCCAGCTCCCTGATATTGCACCTGGGAAAGAAGATGGCCCAAGTGTTTGAGGCCCTGCTACCCACATGGGAGCCACAGATGGAGTTCTTGGCTCCTGTCTTCCACCTGGCCTACCCCTGGATGTTGCAACCATTTGGGTAGTGAACCAGTGAATAGAAGATCTCTCTCTCTCTCTCTCTCTCTCACTCTCTCACTCTCTCTCTCGACACTTTTTCAAATTTATAAAAAAAAAAAGATACCAACAGTTAGCTGGCAGAGAAATGGGCTAGAGGAAAGACGCTTCAGGAAGGACAGCCCTGAGTATATGTGGAAGAGCAGAAAGGATGCGGTATTCACCATTTCGGCTTAGGAAAAAAGGGTATGTAGAGAAGGAGTGGAAGATAAAACTAGAAAACAGTGGTTTTAGGTCATGATGCAAAGACATTTGAAAAATACCACAGACAAGAGATACCCACTGGGAGTGATGTGATCACCTGAGGAAGATTTATCCAATCTAGGTCTACCATACCTTACCCACAAATTCCAAAACCCATAAAGTTATAAAATCCAGAAATATGGGATTTCCTATCCTGACTATTTATTTGGGAACAATCTGAGATGAATTCACATCATCAAAGTTTGACTGAACTCATAGTGTGCACATTCAAGTTTCACTGCAGAAATGACAGGGTTTGGTGACAGAATGTTGCCCCAGTCCCTGTTATGGTGATTTTGTGATATATAGTATTTTTGTCATATTATCTTGCTAAAAGTCCAAAAGTTAAAAAAAAAAACCTACATTCTAAAATACATCTAACCACCAATAGTTTTAGCAAGTATTTAATTTATATCAGTTGTGCAAATTTCATGTATTTCATATAAACAGAATTAGGAGCATAGAGATGCTTCCCACCCTCCCCTCCTTCATGCCCATGCTCCTACCCTCCCTCCTCCTTCCTTTCTTATTCTTTCAATTTCCAAAGTTTTAATTTTTACAGCAGCATATTTTCAATTTATTTTATAATCATAAGCTTATCTCTCCACTAAGTAAAAAATTCAACAAAAACTATGGAAATAGGCCGGCGCCTCAGCTCACTAGGCTAATCCTCTGCCTTGCGGCGCCAACACACCAGGTTATAGTCCCAGTCGGCGCCAGATTCTGTCCCCGTTGCCCCTCTTCCAGGCCAGCTCTCTGCTGTGGCCAGGGAGTGCAGTGTAGGATGGCCCAAGTGCTTGGGCCCTGCACCCCACGGGAGACCAGGAGAAGCACCTGGCTCCTGCCTTTGGATCAGCGCGGTGCGCCGGCCGCAGTGCGCCAGCCGCGGTGGCCATTGGAGGGTGAACCAACAGCAAAAGGAAGACCTTTCTCTCTGTCTGTCTCTCTCTCTCACTGTCCATTCTGGTGTCAAAAAAAAAAAAAAAAAAAAAAAAAAAACACAGTTCAACAACATTAGAGATAAGGGTTGTAAGCAATGATCGATTCTCAACTTGCCAATTTCACTCACAGACATTATGTTTTTGTGCCATTATACTAAGTGAAATAAGCTGGTCCCCAAAAGACAAATATCATATGTTTTCCCTGATCTGTGGTAATCACCAAGAGTTTTAGATGAAGGGTTGTCAATTGTAGCAATGTGTAGGATAGACTAGAAGGGAGAAAGAGGTGAGATCAATTTGAAGACTTCCATTTGTACTGGCCAGAAAATCATACGAACCTCACATACAATGTTGCTCATGATGAGTGAATAGAAGACTCTCTGGGAACTACAGCTAATTGAGGGGGTGAGGAAGAAATCAAAGGAAAATCCAAGATTAATCCTGGGAGCCAAGAAATACTTTCAACAAAAATATCAACCACCAGAAAAATGAGATCATCATTAAATTTGTTTTAATTGTGCTGCATTTAGGTTGTTGACAAGATACCGAGGTGGTAATGTGAAGCAGAGAGTAAGAAATACGTGTGGAGAGTTCAGCAGGGAGATCTAAGGTGTCAACTACACAGACAGAAAAACGAAAGCTCTGCAAATGGATGGAATGTTCAAAGAATAAAGAAGTGAAAAAAAACCTGTGTGGAACTTTGATAAATCACTAGTTTTCTTATTTGCAATAGCAGGTCTATTACTAAAGATTACCAGAGGCTAATCAGTCCATAATAATAGAGGAACAGTATTATCAGATACCAGAGATGCACCAGGCTGGGATTTACCCAGAAAGGAACACAATTCCTGAGTCTTTCCAAATAACAACTTTGGGTGTCTTGCCAAAATACAAGTTTAGCACTCGAAGGATACACCAGAGCTGATGAGTTCACTTTAAAAAAAAATAATCAATACATGTCTTTTAAATGCACAGTTTTTATACTCCTAGACTAGTAGAAATGTCATTTTTTGCAAAATCTGTTGCAGCCAGTTCTGACTCAACAGGAGCCATGCAAGCCAAAGTAAACTACAGTTTGTCAGGTTGTTAACTTATTGTGTAAGTGATATCCTTCTTACTAATGTCACTACAAATGCATATCAGTATTTAATGTCTTGCAGCAGTGAATACATAATAGGGAAGAGACTGCAATAAGATAAGCAGATGTGAACTGAAAGCCACATCCCTCACCTCTAAAAACAAAGCTGCTGGTAGGATGCATCCTGACAGGTGTAGTGGTTAATTTTTTAAAGATTTCTTTATAAGGCAGAGTGACAGAGAGAGAGGGAGAGACAGAGGAAGAGGGATCCTCCATTTTGTTGTTTACTTCCCAAATGCCTGCGACAGCCAGGGCTGAGCCAAGCCAAAGCCAGGAGCTCAGAACACCATCCAGGTCTCCTACATGGGTTGGGGGACCCAAGCACTTGGGCCATCATTATCCGCTTTCCCAGGAGCATAATCAAAAATCTAGATCAAAAACAGAGTAGCCAGGACTCAATCGCAGGCACTCCAATGTGGGATACAGTTGTCACAATCAATGACTTAACCTACTACATCACAACACTCACCCCAATGCTGGTTAATTTTGTATATCAACTCGGAGGGACCTGATATTTATCAACGGGAGGCACTCTGGGAGATCAAAAGGTAACTATCTGTTCTGGCGTTGTCATTCATGTTGGCAGTGGCTAGCAAGGCAGCAAGGGATGCGGTAATTCCAAATCCTAACAAAAAGACAACACCTACCTCTAATTTCAGCTCTAATCTCCAGGTAGCATTCAAGCCAATCAAAACTCAATTACAATAGTCCCCAGGGCTGCAACAGCAGGAATGGGCTCTTGGCCATCTCTGAACTTTCAGTGTATCACCCATTTTTAATTCTCTCTTGTCCCTCTGCCTTTCTGCATTTCTACCCTTGTGAATTTATAACTAATGTCTGTATTTTAATGTTTATTTATTTGAAAGTCAGAATTACAGAAAGAGGAGAGAGATAGAGAGATAAAGAGAGAGAGAAAGAGAAAGAGAGAGAGAGAGAATCTTCCATCTGCTGATTCACTCCCCAAATAGCTGCAACAACCAGGGCTGGGCCAGGCCGAATGAAGCCAGGAGACAGGAGGTTCATCTGGGTCTCCCACATAGGTGGTTATGACCCAAACACTTGGGCCACCTTCTGCTGCTTTTCCAGGTCCTTAGCAGGGAGCTGGACCAGAAATGGAGGAGCCTGGACACGAACTGGCACCCACATGGGATGCTGGTATTGCAGGCACTGGCTTAACCCACTGTGCCACAATGCCCACCCAACCAATGTCTGTTTTAATCTTAATGTGCTTCATATTTCCTAACTGGAACTTTACTGATGAACTATCTCTTCAATTCTTTGTTTTTCAGGTCTAGAATTTGTTTGTTTTGTTTGAATACACCATACCACCTTTACAGTTTCTTTTTTTCAAGCTTGATTATCATGATCATGATCTTGAATATTTACACAAAACTGTTTCCTGACCTAAGTCTGCTAACTTCAGCAAAAAGCTTCTACAGGCCTATTTGTATTGCCTATTGTTGCTGCTGCTTCCCACTCCGTATCTTGTTTCTTCATGTATCTGATTACCTCTGACTGTTCGTTGGATACTGAAATTTTTTTTAGATTATATTTATTGATTTATTTATTTAAGAGGTAGAGTCACAGAGAAGAGAGAGAGAGGTCTTCCATCCACTGGTTCAAGCCCCAGATGGCCACAATGGCCGGAACTGGGCCAATCTGAAGCCAGGAGCCAGGAGCTTCTTCTGGTCTCATACATGAGTGCAAGAGCCCAAGTGCTTGGGCCATCTTCCACTGCTTTCCTAGGCCATAATCAGAGAGCTGGATTGGAAAAGCAGCAGCCAGGACACCAACTGAAGTCCATATGGGATGCTGGTGCCGTAGGTGGAGGCTGAGCCTACATCACAGCACTGGCCCCACCTCATTTTAAAATAATTTGCAGAAATTTTTGAGGCTTGTGTTGGTGTTATCTTCCTCCAAAGAAGATTCAAAGGTGTTGAGACATTAACAATCATGGATCTTTAATCCACATTCAAGAATTAAAATCTTTCTGGACCTAGCCAGACTCCCCAAAGTTTAGCTATAATCTAGGAAAACTGATTTATACTGCACCTTTATTCCTATAGTCCCTTGGAGGGGGAGGGTCCCAGCTCTTGATGCACCTCCTCTCTCATCCAAATCTCTAATTTTAGACCCTAAATCTTCAAGCTGCCAAAAGTTAACCCAGTGCTTTGGCTGACTTCAGACTGGCAAATGCGCCCTAGGAATAAAATAGCCCCCAAGTACTGGGTCTGCTTCTCTGGATTCCTGTCCCCCTCTAGGGTTAGCCCAGTAATTCTATTTGCTTGACCTTGATACTTTTTAGAGGATGTGTTTTATATTTTGACTTTAGTTTTCTTCAGTGAGAAAACGGCCCACCATTCCCAAAGCCGAAGTCCTAATTATCATTTCCTAAGCTCCTCACGCTGAAAGGACGGAGCAAAATCCCAAATGGAAGACCAGGAAGAAGCTCCTGGCTCATGTCTCAGCCTGCTCCAGCCCCATCCCCAGCCAATGAGGCTGTGTGGGGAATGAACCAGCAGATGGAGGATCTCTCTCTAACTCTGCCTTTCAAATAAACAAAATAAACCTTTAAAATAAAAAGTCTGAGGAAAAAATATCAATGAAAACAAGTAAAAGTCTCTTCCTCTAATACTAACATGAAAAAATATTAAATAGATTCTTAAAACTTTTTGGTATGTAGTTTTAAATTTTATTTTATCCAGTAATCAAATTAAAATCACAGAAATTGCAAACAGCTTCAAGATTCGGTTTCCATTGTGGTGCGCATTTGTGAAACACCATGATACATACAAACATCAATGGCGGTTATAATGGCCCATACTTTTTGACATAATGTTAGCAGACAGGATCATAATTAAGTTGAAGAAAGCCATCAGTAATATTCAGTTTGTCCTGATTCAGGCTCTTCTATAGCGGCAGGTGGTGACATCTGAAGATGAAAGCTTGAAAATGCATGGAGCAGGAAGACACCAGAAGAACCAAGGTAAAACAGAGGACCAGGAGTTCTGTTACGATCAAATGTAAATCAAACCTCCTGCCATTGCTATGATTACAGGCTTGATGGAGATAACTTTGTTATTATATCATGACCCCCCTTCAATCTGTCTTACCATATCGCCAAAATCTCAATGGTATTGTTTTTCACTGTTTTATTTTCCACTAAAAGTTCAATAAATCACATGAAAGGGGTAATAACAACTATCCCCAAATTTTTAATGCCATTTTCTCACTTTTTCACTTCAATAGGATAGTGTCTCTTTGTCATGTTATGTCCCTGTCATAGAACAATATAACACTTACTAGTTCTCTGGGGGGGGAGGTGGAATCATAAACACCCAATGATAAGATAAAATAAGCCCAAATCCCCTTCATTAGTAGAAGTCTATCAAATCATCAACAGGTGGGCATAATTTTATTAGAAGTGCGCCTGAAGATGAGATAGTTGGCTTAAGCCACCACAGATACACCACGTTGCTGTCAAGACCACTGGGCATGTCATAGTGGTTTCCACATGCCTCTCCCCTAGCAGCATAACTGGGTGAGGACATCACTGGATTTCACAGGAACAGTGAGAGGGATTCATTTTGCCGTTAAGCAATGACTCAGCCCCTTGTATTTAAAAGTCCAGGGGCTTCATGCACACAACTATCCTTCTTCAAATAGAAATGCCTGCTTGCATCTTTGCTACAGTAAAACAAAACCTTTAATGCAAGTTTTTATTTTATGGCACTATCTCTCCTTAGGTCATAATAAATATATTTTATTATGCTTTAACAGATTTCACAAGCAATAAAAAGTAGTATCTCTATATCATCTTCCCCATCCAGCAAGCCGGTTTCATTTTGTGTAAACATTTCTCCCCTTATAAATCCAGAAGATAAATAAATTAACTCTCTAACCCTACCTAGCTTCTAGAATCTCAAAGAAAGAAACTATAAATCAGGTTCTACAGAACTTCTTTGGTTTGTACTTTTTTTAAAAAAGATTTATTTATTTTTATTCAAAAGTCAGAGTTACACAGAGAGGAGAGGCAGAGAGAGAGAGAGACAGAGAGGTCTTCCATCCGCTGGTTCCCCAGTTGGCCACAACAACCGGAGCTGCGCCGATCCGAAGCCAGGAGCCAAGAGCTTCCTCCAGGTCTCCCACTCGGGAGCAGGGGCCCAAGGACTTGGGCCATCTTCTGCTGCTTTCCCAGGCCATAGTAGAGAGCTGTATCAGAAGTGGAGCAGCTGGGTCTCGAACTGGCACCCATATGGAATGCTGGCACTTCAGGCCAGGGCATTAACCTGCTGCACCACAGCGCCAGCCCCTGGTTTGTACTTAAACTAATGACACACAATCCCACAAAGAAATGAGTGTTAAATTTTTCTTAACATTCAACTTGACACACTAGACATAATAAGCTGAATTGTTGGGGGGGGCAGGGAATCACGATCAAATGCTGAAAATGTAAACATGAAAACAAATCTTTTAAAAAATGATTTAATTATGAAAAAATCAGTCAGAAAACTGCAGAGCTCCAAACAAATTCTACACATGAAAACAAAGGCTCATTTACCATCTTCTTTTAAATTTTGTTTTCAAATAATGTTCCATCTATTGAACCTAGTCTTTCCTGGCAAACATAGAAAAATACAGAGTTGTTATATGTTCAATACTCCATAAAACACAGCTGGCATTTGTTCCTGAAGTTAGGATGACATCTTTCACTTTGATTCAGAGAAACTTAAAAATTGTTCCAGCATGACTATTCCCATTAGCCACTCCCAAAACCCAATGCACAAACAACAACAAACACTGCTGTTTTAGAAAGAGTCCTGTCTTCCCTTTTATTTTACGAGCCCAAGAACAAATTCGGAGAAAAGCTTCCTAAGTCCCGCAGTTTCAAATTCCTTTTGTAACTCATCCAACGCTGAATACTCTTTGACTTCAAATGCCAGAAACCTGCGTTATACAAGAGAAGCTCATGAATATGCCTAGATTTGTCAGAGTATAATTATCGATTCAGTTGCTTTTCCATCTGCAATAGTACTAAATTATACCTTTTGTGTTCCGTCTGCACTTTTGTTTCAAACAGTACACTAATCATTTTCTCTTTGCATTTCTTTCCACTTGAGTCCACATCTACTTTGGAGGTTTTCTGAAGAACCAGGTACTCCTAAAAGATAAATCAGAATGTTAAATACGTCGCTTACTCTGTGTCTCAAAGTTCTACTTTGAAAGCAGCCACAAACTTGCAGGCTTATTTTCCTGCTTGCAGACGACTCTCTCTTGGAATCAAGCAGTAAGAGTCATACAGTGTTTCCACATGTTTGGCAGAATAACCTGCTGGTGAAGGCTGGAATCAAGAGTGATGACATGGAACTACTCAAGTTTAAACCTGGACTGGACTGCCCTCTAGATCGCACCCTGGGCTGGTTATTAAATCCTCTGTGCCTCAGTTATCTCCTCCATAAAATGGAACTCATGGCATGCTCCACCTCATGAGGAAGCTGAAATGAGATAATACACAAGAAGCACTTAGAGGCCGGCATTGTGGCACAGCAGGTTAACCTGCCACCCGCAACTCCAGCTCCCATGTCAGAGTACCTGTTTGAATCCCAGCTGCTCTGATTCTGACCCAGCTCCCTGAGGCTGTGCCGGGGAAAGCAGCAAAAGATGGCCCAAAAAATCAGGGCCCTGCCACCCACATGGGAGACTGGGATTCCATTCCTGGCACCTGGCTTTGGTCTGCTATTTGGGGATTGAACCAGCAGATGGGAGATCTCTTTGTCTCTCTCATTTTCTCTCTCTTTCTCTCTCTCTCTCTCTCTCTCTCTCTCACACACACACACACACACACACACACACACATACTGCATTTCAAATAAATAACACAAATATTTAAAGACAAACAAACAAAAAAAGCACTTCGATGGGTACCTGGCATACAAGTGCTTTGGCACATTTAAGATCACAAGCCACCACTGTTATTATTACTAATGCAGGATGGGAATAAATGTATCAGTCACACAGCACTTACCATTCCAAATTGATGACATCCATAAATATGTTCCTATATATTCTCAATCCTAGTATACAAATTTCAAAATTTGGGGCAGGTGTTTAGCACAGCAGTTGAGATGCCACTTGGGATACCTGCCTCCTAAACCAGAGAGAGGATTTGAGTGCTGGCTCTTCTGCTTCCAACCCAGCTTCCTGCTAGTGCACACCCTGGGTAGCAGCAGGTGATGGTTCAAGTGTTGAGTCCCTGACACCCACATAGGAGGCCCAGATTGAGTTCCAGGCTCCTGGCTTTGGCCTGGCCCTGCATTAGCTGCTGTGGGCATTTAAAAGTGAACCAGTAGATGGAAGATTTCTGTCTTTCTAGTGAAATGAAAACTTAAAATATAAAATGATGGGGGCAGGGAAGGGGAGATGTTGTGATACAGTGGGATAAGCCTCCACTTGGGACATGTGCATCTGATATAGATTACCAAGGATCAAATCCTCGCCTCCACTTCTGATCCAGCTGCTTGCCAATGTATACCCTGGGAAGCAGCAAATGATGGCTCGAGTACTTAGGTCCCAACCACCGATGTAGGAGATCTGGGTGGTGTTCCTAGATCCTGGTTTCAGCCTAGCCCACCTCTGGCTGCTGCAGGCATGGGGGACTGAACCAGAAGATGGATGCTCTGATGCTCGTTTGTTCTCTCTCTCTCTCTCTCTCTCTCCCTTTAAAATAAATAAACTTTAAGAAATGTTTGAAAATAACAAAATTCAACAGAGAAATTTACGTAAAGTTTTAGAAACAATGGCCGGCGCCGTGGCTCAACAGGCTAATCCTCCGCCTTGCGGCGCCGGCACACCGGGTTCTAGTCCCGGTCGGGGCTCCAGATTCTGTCCCGGTTGCCCCTCTTCCAGGCCAGCCCTCTGTTGTGGCCCAGGAGTGCAGTGGAGGATGGCCCAAGTGCTTGGGCCCTGCACTCCATGGGAGACCAGGAAAAAGCACCTAGCACCTGGCTCTGGGCTTCGGATGAGCGCGGTGCGCCGGCCGCAGCGCGCCGACCGCGGCAGCCATTGGAGGGTAAACCAACGGCAAAGGAAGACCTTTCTCTCTGTCTCTCTCTCTCTCACTGTCCACTCTGCCTGTCAAAAAAAAAAAAAAAAAAAATCCTTAAAAAAAAAAAAAAAAAGTTTTAGAAACAACTCATACAAAAGAACTCTTTAAACAGTTCATTAGCAGAGTTCTAGTCATATGACTACATACTTCTCAATTGATGATTCAATCTGAGTGACAACATCCACAAAACAGCTGCATTTAGCCAGATAGTTATAGATGCACTGTAAATCACCACAGAACAGTACTTGACCCAGAATACATACCACATGTGAATTATTGTTATATCTCTTTCCCATAACCCAGCATGAGTCTGGTTAACCAAATGCCAAAGTCGTTTTGTGATGAGAGCCCGTCATGAAAGAACGAGGTCGTTATCCTACAAGTCTGAAGATTACAGGCTGTTCATGCTAAATCTGTTAGAAAGGAGTTCAGTTATAATTATTCCTGACCCAATCTATCTAAAAGTAAAAAAAAAAAAAAAGAACTATTCTGTGATTTGCAGCTCCTTTAATATTTAAAATATAATAAGCAGTTTTCCTCATCTGGTCCCACATAAAACAGGCTGGAAAATTCTGAAGATGACGATTTTGAAAGCAGCCGCTGAGACAAGTCAGGTGGAAAGCAAAAGTTAGTAGGAGGTGACAAGCTGACAGCCCTAATGACTCTACTTTTACTAACACTAAATCTTGGTTACAAGGGACGAGCACCTCTTTCTGGGTAGTATAGATCCAAATGAACATGTCAGGATGGATTTTTAACTGCCGCGAAGTCACATGTTTCGCAGGCTACTGGGTATGGAAGGAAATATTAACATGCACATACATTCCTGTCCATTTAGAAAGTTGAGGCTCACGACTGACTGCAGAAATAAACAGACAAGCCACAGAGAGTCTCTTAGAACCTGTCACTCCCCTGAAGTGGCATGATTTGTCACAATCTACTCTTACTCTCCTTCTTCAAGCTTTGCAAGTTTGCAGCTGTAATCAGGAGTTAGACATTCTTTAAAGAAGAACTGAAGATTCATTAACATAGTAGTAGTGAAAGCAGAAACATCCTAATGATTATCCTATTGTTATAAAGCACATTTAGAGGCACACCATTTTAAACAGAAAACAGCCAGATTCCCATTCAACACTGAACTTGTTGGCACCTTGATGTTGTTTCGGTCGCCTTGGAGTAAAATCAGTATGATTTTACCCAGGAACATCAGTCTTCCCGTCAGCCTCAAGTCTGAAGCCCACGTCTCCACGGTTTTGATGTATTTGGCCCTTGCTCTCATGTGATCTAAGTGCAGAAGAGTCATCCACAGGCCGTCGTCCGCAGCCGTGCTTGCTGGAAAAACGTGCTGGGGGCTGCCCGCCTTCGTCTCCAGGCCGGCCAGGATGCGCCCCAGATGCTGCTGAATCCAGAGAACCAGCTCGTGCACCATGGGCTCCGACACGAGCTGCGCCGCTCGCTCCAGTAACTTCCCTCTCACAGCCTCGCACTGGGCCCTGGTCAGGTGCTCGGAGTGAACGGAGATCCCAGGGAGACACAGAGGGTAGCTGGCCGATAAATGGAACACGAGCTCCAAGGGCACGTGCACACCCTTCAGTCCTTCGGCTTCGGTGTGGACTCTGGCCACGGCCCCATCTGTCTCTGGAAGGCACCCAAAAGTCATCATTAGCTGTGCACAAGTCAATGGGAAGAGGCACTAGCAAGTTCAATGTCTTTTTTCCCCCATAGGAAAAAAAATTCAGCTATTAACCAAAAAAAAAAAAAAACCAAACAAACAAACAAAAAGCCACTAACAAAGCTCTGCAGATGATCTCCTTCAACCATACACACATCTCCACACATTTACACACATCGGCACCAGGGATGTAACTGGTAGTTACACCTGCCATAGCTCACTACTTATGAAGCTACCAGGAAGGATTTTCATCAGATGATTCTTTTGTGGCCAGATTTAGTTGACAATTCTAGAAACTAACGCTTATAAACTTCCAAAGAAAGGACCACTGGGCATAAGGCTAGCAACTGCGTTCTTAGTTAAAAGTTAGGCATGACCTCTGAAGGTCACGTTGTGGCAAGTTCAGGCCAAAACAAACACTGACCCTGCACAGAGAAATAACGGTGTGAGACCCACCCGGCCCCTCTCTTTTCTCAGTTACAATGCGTGATTATCAGTATAGGCTGAAGGGAGCCAACGTGAGTGGACATCATCTGGCTTCCTAAAAAGAACGGAACAGCGCACACAGGATAGGAGGCAAACTACTCTGCTCTCTTTCAGACCCGCTCGGCTTCACCCCTCTGATGTGTCCCACACCACTTCACCCTGCCCCTCCAAAAGCTGAGAGAATGTCAGGCTGATTCATTCGTTCAGCAGGGGCAGAGACGCCCGGATCAGAAGCACTGAGCAGCCCAGAGCTGGAAGCAATCAAACCTCTTGGAGACGAACTTGCCTTTGTGCCCCTGCTTCTCCTTCCCTGTGCCCTTGTCTTATTCTTCCCAGGAGAAGCAGTCAATCCTTCTGTTTCACACTTGGATTGCTGCTCAGTAGCCTCAACACCTGCAACCTGAAGGTATCCCCGTTTTAAGGAGCCTAACGGAACATTAACCCTGATGTCCAGAGCTCTGATTCCACGTGTAAAAAAGCTGTTGTCACATTGATTCACGCAGGACCAAGCACATCTGTCACACGGTTTTTCCTTAATAGACTCCTCAGTACCAGCTGCAAGGAACTACTATTTTAGGACACCACTCAGAAACACAGGCAGTCCCATGATGAAGACCATTTGAAAACGGTATCATTTAAATCTGTATTATGTAACTAAAATGCAGAAATAAAAATGTGCCAAACCTAATTTGGTGCATTCTTCTAAAATTGATCCCATTTCTCAAAACCTATCTTTCTTCCATCCAGTTACGTCCCTTCTTCTTTTTTTTTTTTTTACTTTTTTTAAGGATTTATTTATTTATTTGAAAGGCAGAGTTAGAGAGAGTCAGAGAGTCAGATCTTCCATCTGCTTGTTCACTCCCCAAATGGCCACAATGGCTGGAGCTGGCTGGTCCAAAGCTAGGAGCTAGGGGCTTCTTGCAGGTCTCCCACATGGGTGCAAGGGCCCAAAGACTTGGGCCATCTTCCGCTGCTTTCCTAGGCACATTAGCAGGGAGCTGGGTTGGAAGTGGAGCAGCCAGGACTCAAATGGGCACCCATATGGAATGCCAGCAGAGCAAGCATGACCAGCTTAACTCACTGCACTACAGCACCAGCCCTTCACTTCTCCTTTTCCAAAAAATATTTTATTGTTAAATTAGGCTCCCTAAATGTCAATTAGATTAACCTGCCTCACTGCATGAAATGAGTGTTGAAAATAGATCTGCAGATAATATAGGATCATGGTGCCAAAATTTCCAGTAATCACTCTACGAGTCCAGACTCTCTCTCATGGATGAGGTCCAACTTTTAAAGATCTTCATTCATTCATTCATCAGTCAACAAACATGGTCTGACCACCTCCTACACCGAAGCCATTATCCCAGTCTCTGAGGAAAAGGACATATCCTGAGTGATTTCCTCGACTTTCCACACCTAAAAACTCCTTTATTTATAAATACACATAGAAAATTCACATATGTGTCTGTGTTCAGAGATCATTCTCCAAAGGTCTGGCATTTCTCACCATCCTCTGTGCAAAGGGCACAGATAGCTTTGTGCAAGGGTGTTTGCAGAGCAGCCTTGGAAGCTAGAGATCTTCTACCTCCGGGTCAGAGGACAGATGTGTCTCCTGACCAGTTTTATAAACGCAACACGCTCCTTCAGATCAAAGGTTGAGCAGAATGGCCAGCATCCCCTTACAGGATTACAGGGCTCCTAAGCGCAGCGCTGTTCAGCTGTGACAAAGAGCCATTATGAGCACAAAGATCCATTGTGGGCCCACTTCCACCTCACCCACGGGACCTGGACGACAAGGAGGATCACTGGGAGCACAAGGCTCACGCTGACTCCTGTGCATGGAGCAGTAATCCATCTGAGCGCCCCGGGGCTCCCTGTCTCCTGACTCGCTGAATCCATGCAAGTCCACCAGTCACCTGGCAGTCCAGCTGCAGTCACCCCGCTGCTTAGGCACTGCCCAACCAGTTGTCAATACATACATGCTGTCACCACCACGCTCTTGCCTTCTCTTCTGGATCAGAAAGAAGTGCCTTCTGCCTTCCACAGGAAACCCTACCATCTCTAGGCACAGTTCCAGCCATTGTCTGCTCCCTCCTGCTTGCATTTCTTATCTCTCCCTCTAATGTTTCCTTTTCTTCTGCTCACCAAGTATTTTCCTCCTTGCTTCCAAAAAAAGAAAAAATCTCATGCTATGAATTCCTTCAGTCTATAGATCTCTTTCTCTGTCCCTGCATTCTCAATCTTTTTTTTTATATAAAAATGTCTACATTTATTTTTATTTATTTGAAAGGCAGAGGAGAGGGAGAGAAGGAGGAGGGAGGGAGAGAGAGAGGGGATGTATTTTCCATCTCCTAGGTTCACTCCTCAATGCCCAGAACAGCCAGGGCTGAGCCAGGCTGAAACCAGGAGCTACAAGCTCTGTTCAGGTCTCCTACGTGGATGGCATCAACCCAAGCACTTGAGTCATCATCTGCCACCTCCCAGGGTACACATTAACACATTGTTTTTCACACAAAGGTCAGGTCATTTATTTTCCCTGTAGGCCTGGGCTCAGTACATGGATGGCTTCTCTTCACCCTTTGGGTTGACAGTTTTCTCCAGGTTGCTGCTAATGATATGATAAGTTCACCATAGAAGGCCCTCAGGTCCAGCACCATGGCCCTTAGCGCCCCATTGGTCGCCTTGTCTCACTCATGTACCAAGGCCCAGTAATCCGTTATATGGGTCTCCTCGGAGGCCTTGGCCAGAGCATCCCCACGTTCTAAGAAGTTCTTGGAAATGGTTGTTTGGAAGGTTTCCACTTTGGTCTTCACCACATTCATCCTCTCCAGCACCTCCAGGAGGATCACTACCCCAAAATCATCTCCATTCTCAATCTTGGGGATCAGGTGCTGGAGCCATGTGATCACCAGAATGCATTTCTCTTTGAGAGTCCAGACTTCTGGCTTAACCAAAGCAAGCAGAGCCAAGAGCTTCTCATTCCCGGGAATAAAGCCGCACTTAGGGAGTTCCTTCCTCTCCTGGTTACCTGTCTCCATCTCCTCATCCTTGGGTGGGGTGTCTGGGATGGGGACGTGCAGTGAGGCCCAGAAGGAGGTCAGGTCAGCCACACACCTGGAGGGAGTCCTCTTACAAGAGTTGCTTCCATTACATGATTTTCTGTGGCAGGAAACCAGAGGAATTCCTCAGCCTCTTGGCAAAGTTTCTGCTGGGAGACCTCCACCTGGTTGCAGGCCTCCCCGCTCAGGCCCACCCTACGTGCTTGGCCATGCTGTTGCAGGCACAGATCTCTGGGTGTGAGGCAGAGGCAGGACTTGAGCCCCGTCACTCCAACACGGTTTGTGGGCATCCCAAGCAGCAGCTTCACTCTGCATCACGATGCCTGCTCCTCAGTCTTCTTAAAATATAATTCTTATCATCTGCCTACACTTTCCCATAAACCAAAAATCCCCATAACTACTTCCACTGTGGCCTCTAATATCTCTTTTCTCTGGAGCTCGTCTCTTCAATATGACCAGTGATCTCTTCACTGCCCCTGTGCAGGACCGACATGATTCTGCAGGCCTGGGTTGTTCAAACCCTGCACATTTCCAGGAAAGGCCCCGTTTCAAGGCTGGTCCCCGGCTGGCTCCCGAAAGCTGAGCTCAAAGTCCTTGTAACAGTCTGCCTGACAAGAGTGTTTTTTGTATGCCTGGGGTCTTGAGCCACATTATGCCAGCCTAATTAAATGGGTGGTGCTAACTGTGATTTATGGTCAGCAGGGGCTGGAGTGGAGACTGAGTGGCTCAAGGCAGCCATGCAGGCCCTACACCCCTGTGTGACGGAGCCCCAGTAAAAACTGAACACCAAGGCTCATGCGAGCTTTCCTGGTTGCCAACACTGCTCACACGTTGTCCCTCACACACTATCGCCAAGAGGATCAAGCTGGTCTATGGGACTCCACTGCCAGAGGATACCTGGAAGCTGGCTACTGGTTTCTCCTGGACTTTGTTCCAAGCACATTTTTTCTGCAGATTTTAACCTGTGTGCTTTCGCTGCAATAAACCACAGCCATGAGTGGAGCAGCTTTTCTGAGCCCTGCCAGTCCTTCTAGCAATCCCTGCCTAGGAGAGCAGCTCGAGGACACCTGAGACGGGGTTCTAATCCAGCCCGACCCTTCCTCAGCACCTACATCGCACCTGCTGAACCCCTACTGGGCTCCTTCTGCAAACTCTTCCCTCACCTCCCAGACACCACATCATCCCGGTTCTTTCCCTGCATCTCCTGCTTTGTCTTCTTTTCCTAAACCCCGAGACGCACAGGTGTTCTAGCAGGCCCAAGTCCATGAGCAACTTCCTTGTTCCCGGTACCCAGGCTGGCAGCCTTAAAGTCACCTCCGAATGCTTTTCCCCTTACTTGCTTCCCACTGAACATCCAATGGTCAAACTCCCAGCACCAGCTCTGCACTGTTTCTCTCCTCTGTGTCACCACACCACTCTCCTAATACAAGCCTTTCTCTGGTTCCTGCAACAGTGGCCCCCTCATCACCTGCCTCTCCCCATACCAGCTTATTTCTGGGACCCTCATTGAGCCCACCACAGGGGCCAAGGGTCTCTCTCAGGCTAACAAATGAATCAGAGACTGCTCCAGCCAACACTGAAGACCCCACAACCTACCCCTACCTCCTGTCTCCTCACTCCTGGCTCCAGCTAACCCACTCTGTACTATGTCCTCCACAGAGTCTCCAGGGGCCCATCTCTAGTCCTTGCTCCTGCCATCATGGATTCCAAGAAGGCCCTTAACTTTCTTTCCAATGCAGCCTTTAACCTCCATGGCACTTGATCTAAAACCTACTTTATGACTTTCATAATATTCAGAATTTATTTTATGGTATTTCATATCCTGAATTATTGTGGCTGAACTAAATCAACATTGTCTTGACCACTGAAATATCTCAATGTTCTTTTTGAACAAAAACAAGGTGGGGAGTATAAGAAACCATTGCATTGTTTGGTTATGCAGCTAATAGGGGGTAATCACAGATCTCACAAGTGCAGAAATCCATGGTACCTCCATGAGGCTTGATGATGACCCAAAGATGTGTAGGCCCTGTTCCCCACAGCCTGTGCCCAGGTAAATGGCCTTTACACACCTGATTAAGTTGAAGGTCTTGCAATGAGAGAGTTAGACTGCTTTATGTGGTAAAAATGCGTATTATGAAAAACTATGTATGGATTTCAATTGGCACCTAAACCAAGTTACTTTTTCATTCAATTTTTCCACAAATTTTTGAAGTACTTTCATTTCAATACTCCTCTATTCCTCCCGAGTACAGGGAACAAATGGAGATAAAACATTAAGGAAAACAGCTGGAAAAGGCTTCCAAGCTGGCCACGCAAATCTTTCCCAGTCTTCATTTTTTTCTCAGTTATTTCTGATCCTTGTCAGCCAACTGAACAGGAATGAGAGGAAATCCTGACTTTCACCCTGAAAAATGGTGAAACTATTAGTTACGATGTATGTTGAAAAGAAAAACTACTTTAATTCTTTGAAGAGTTGGCCAGGATTAATACCCTGCCTAATCGATGTTCTTGGTGAACGCCTGTCTCTCACACACCCACTGTAGCTGCAACTAAAGTTACAGAAAATGATGCCATCTCTGTAAGAAAATGAGATGCCCAGTAGCAGACATCAGTCAGCTGCTACTTAGTGTGGTAATAAAGTCACACCCTCTTTTAAAAACTCACTTTCTCCCTAAAACTCTAGAATATCGACATATCTTACTCCTTCATTGCTCCTTGGCCCTAATTTGTACAAGCAATGAGATGGACTTAGATGGTTTTAGAAATGTTCACATAACACATGCACTATAAATATGATCTCTGTTGGTGAGGTTTTGGTCTGGTTTGGTTTAGGGTTTTTTGGTTTGGTTTGGTTTGTTTTTTTGCCTAATAAAAAGGAAAACAAAGTTGCCTCTATCTACTTGAAAGCTATTAACAGCTCAAAAACAGAGCAATTAACAGGAGAGAAATGGTGCTCTAAACCTGATGTTAATCTCTGCTCCACCCTGGCCCCCAAAACTCAAGTTATTAAGTTTAACTCATTATTCTCAATAAACATCTATGCCCTAGAAAACTTATGCTTGCCCTAGGAAACTAAAATTGTCCTGAGTTGCAAGGTTATTTTCATCTATTCTGAAGACTCTACCAAAATATGTACATTTGGCCCTCTGGTTGAAGTCCATATGTGCATATGTGTGTGTACATGTGTGTGTGTATGTATATACATATATATACTCATAGGTGTTTTTTTTAAGCCAGTCTGCCTTTTAAGTGTATCCATTTCATAACTAAAACACAAACTCAAATTGGTTTCAAATTTCATCTTTCATTTCAAATACAGGAAAGCAATTAGGTTCCTAACCACCCTGGACAACAGAAATTCAGCTGAACTGAATCCCAAATTCCACATTAATGCATTTTTAATATTTCATTCTACTGCAGTCTAGAACACACAGAATAAACTCAATAAATGTACTCCAACAATAAAAGCTGCTAAAAAAGGTAAATAAAAGATAAGAGAATGGGCTCTTCAAGATGCATTTAGAATCCATTATAAAATCATTTACAATGGCCAACAGGTACATCCTGTTGCTTAACATCCCTAATGATCAAAGAAATGCAAATCAAAACCACAATGAGATATTTTTTCATTCTAGTTAGATTGGCTATTAAAAAAAAAGAACCAAAAAAATTGGTGAGGGTGTGGATAAAATGGAACTTTTACACACTGCTGGTGGGAATGTAAATTAGTACGGCCACCAGAGAGAACAGGATGGAGTTTCCATGAAAATCTAAGAACTAGAAACACCACATGATCCATCAATGCCACTACTGGGTACCTAGACGGGAAATGAAATCAGTCTGTTGAGGAGACATCCGCACTCCCATTTTCACTACAAAAAAACAAGAAATGGAAGCAACCTAAGTGCTCATTATCTAAAGGCTGGCTAAAATGTGGTACACATATGCAGTTGAATACTACCCGGACATTTAAAAAAAGATGATATCTTGTCCTTTGCAACAACATGGATAGAACTTGAAGCCATCATGTTAAATAAAATAAGCCAAGTGCAGCTGCATGATCTCACTCATAGGTAGAATCGGAAAGAGTTCATCTCATAGAAATGGAGATTACAATGTTGGTTACCAGAAGCGAAGGAGACTAGTGGAGAGGTAGGGATAAGGAAAGATTCCTTAACAGGCACTAAGACACACCTTCAGAGGAGTGAGAAGTCCTATGTTCTACAGCACAGGAAGGTGACTATCGAGAATGAGAATGCACTACAATTGTTCCTTTTAAAAAGCTAGAAGAAAGAATGTTGAATGTTTTTACCACAGAGAAATGGTAAATGTTCAAGGCAATAAATATGTTTACCCAGACTGGATGTTACACAATGTATGATGTACTGTAATATCACATAGCCTCCATAAATATGTACAAACCTTTCTGTCAGTTAAAAAACTTTAAAAAGAAGTCAGCCACATACTAAATGCACTCCTCAAAGTAAGCCATTGTTCAGGAGCCCACGCCAAAACCCCCACACCCTTGTCCCCTGCTTGGGACAGGGGTTTTTTTCATCTTGCACCCCAGGCAGCTTGCCACAGGCTGCACACATAAGTGCCCGTTTTACATGTCAGCTGGATTTTACATGTTCTTAACATGTGGTCACAGAAGGGAAAAAAAAAAACTAAAACTAAATGGAGCTAAAAGCAGCAGTGTCCTCCTGTAGAAGTGAAGTTTCAAGGCTGCACGGGTGTTGCCGAGTTGAGCTGAGTACTGGCAGCAAGAAACAGAGCCGAGGAGATTCAGAGGGGCCAACATGGGATCACCACAATTCATACTGCAGGAGGGCCCAATCCCATCTCAACATTAGCAGAACTCACTCTGAAATCGCTGTGCAAGCCTGTTACCTCTCACGAGGTTTTCTCCACCACCTCCCATTTTGCAACTTTGAGATTTGCAAGGTGATTTACAAAAACACAACTGCATTCAATAAGCTTTGACTACAGAAAGATGCTCTCCATGACCCTCAATTCTTCCACCAGGAAAATACACACATATAACCATATCAACCTCAGGTACCTTTGAGTTTGCATACACACGCACACACACTCACACACCCCTTCAGAGTTGTTCTGAGCACAGGTTTGGGTACAGCCACCTCTTTTCTCTGCACGCTTGTTATTGCTCTTGCTTTCTGGACAAGTGCTGCCTTGCTCCCTAAGGAGAGTTTTGCTGATGCAGCAGGCCCATTTCTACAAAGGAACGTGATGCAATGCGAAGGTCCACGTGCTCTGGAAGCCTGCTGGTTATTTGCCAGTTGGAGCACCAGCTACCTGGTCTGAAAACTGGAGCCAGGAGTAGGCTTCATCAAATAGGATGCATTTACAGTTACCAGGTACATGGTTAGCGACTACACCGAAGCTGGCACCTGCACAGACTACACCAGGTAGGACAGAATAGCCCAGAGTAGGTCTACAGGCAGCCCTCAGTCACACAGCAGTGTGAGGACTTACATATCTACACTGTTAAGAAGTAATTGCTAAAGATGCCTCTTACTGTGAGTTTACTATTACTTCTACAAAGACAGAAATGTAGATAAGGCCCCTCAAAATCTTTGCATTCTTGAATCCAATTACAACAGACTCCAATTATTCAGCCTCCTTGATCAGACGTCTTTAACCCTGGACCCTTGCATCAGCAGCCTGAGCCTTCCTGGACTTCCTTGTCATCAGAAGTGCCATCCTACCTAAATGGCCTTCAGACTCCAGTGCTTACCTGGGGGAGGCCAGGAAAGAACTGATGGGACTCAGTGTGACCCTGCGAGCTACACTGTCAGCGAGCACACGCTCACTGCAGTCTGTTAGAGAAACCCTCACCTGACCCTTAATTCCCAGTTGCGAGCATCAAATCGTCCCATTCCAACCACTGAAATTGCTCTACCTTGCACAAAAACCTTTCAGCAACAAGACGCCCTAAGTTGTTACACTGAAATCTTTTATAATTCAATTACTTACTGATGCCAGAACACTGAATTAAATTAATTACGAGGCCTGGCTTCAAAGCCACGCTCAATTTAGCAGCAGATAAAGGGTCCACACTGTTCACAATACTAAGAAAGTGCTCTTGCTAAGCTTTTTTTTTTTTTTTTGGTATGGTCTCTCCGACCCAGCAGTGGAGTTTCACGCTCAGTCTGTGTACTCCAGAGCCAGGCCGCCACCACACCACCCTCTATAAGGTGTGATGGGAAAGTGCAGGTTCCAGGATGCTCCCAACTGAGCCATCAGAAAGGAACTTCGGAGAACTCATGATGTCTTCAAATAGCTGCCTTGGGCAGAAGCAATTACCAATGTGAAGAGTGTCAGGGACAGAGGGGGGATGCTGAGCAATTAGGAATGCTATCCAGTCGCAAGGCAGGTGACCGTCAGTGCAAGGCCGGTACCCGTCAGTAAATCCTTTCACAAGGATTCTAAGGATGCTGTGGCGTAGTACACTAATCCTCCACCGATGGTGTCAGCTTCCCACATGGGCACCAGCTGGAGTCCTAGCTGCTTCTCTTCTGATTCAGCTCCCTGCTGATGTGCAAGGGGAAAGCAGAAGAAGATGGCCCAAGTCCGTGGGCCCCTGTACTCTCATGGGAGACCCAGAGCAAGCTCCTGGCTCCTGGCTTTGGATCAGCCCAAGATGAAAGACCTTTCTCTCTCTCTCCCTTTCTCTGTAACTCTACCTCTCAAATAAATAAATAAAATCTTTAAAAATTAAAAAAAAATTTTTTTTAAAAAGGACTCTAAGCCAGGCTAGGCACTGGAAAGAACAGGGCTAGGGTTGCAGTACCTGGGACGTAACAGTACTCGGTATATGTGTTTGCACAGTGACTGCAAGAAGAAATCCGCCACAAGGGGCCAGCTCCTGCTCTGTGAGTGAATGATGGCACAGGGACACTGGGGAACTCTCTCAGTCCCAGGGGCTCACCTCATTGCACAGTCTTCTTAAAGCTCAGTCAATTCATGCTCACAAGGACAATTTCAATAGCGGTTTCAACATGAGAATATATGCATCATGAAAGTGGAGGGATCCCATATGGGCCAGGTTGGAGTCCCAGCTGCTCCACTTCTGATCCAGCTCTCTGCTATGGCCTGGGAAAGCAGTGGAGGAGGGTCCACGTCCTCGGGCTCCTGCACCCACGTGGGAGACCCGCAGGAAGCTCCTGGCTCCTGATCTCCAGGCTTAGCCATTGTGGCCACCTGGGGAGTGAACAAGCGGATGGAGGCTCTCTGTCCTTCCCGCTCTCTGTAACTCTGCCTCTCAAATAAATACATCTTTTTTAAAAATTAAAAATAAATTTCAAAAGAAAGCTAAATAAAGTTCAGAACTATTTGCATCACTGTACTTTCTCATGAGAACAGACTATTAAAAAAAAATGAGTCGAAAGAACCTTTCTGGACCATCAGCTCTTACAGGAAAGGGCGATGCCGGTCAAGGTTTGTAGAGAGGGAGAATTCAACACATGTGGGCTTAAGGATCAATGCGCCCTCCAAAGCCTGTGACTGGCAGCCCGGTTCCCGCCCACCAGACAAGTGCGAACAAGGCAATCTACTTGGTAACGCAAAGCAGACCAGGCTGGACTGGAGCACCAGGTGGGTCAAAATAGTCACTCAACAAACCTCTACTGTGTACGCAAACACTCAGTGGAGTTAAAACCTTCTCCACGGCGTAACGCACAGTGCTTACGAAGGACACATAGCCTTCTGCGAGTGCTGGACTTCTGGGCGGGCAGGGGCCATCCAGAGGCCTCCATCTCAGGTGAGACCCGCAGGACAGGCAGACGGGCCTCCCCTCCAGCCTGCTCCCACGCCGCTGCAGGCCCCGCGGGGTGCGCACACTCTCCGCGCCCCCGGCTGCGGGCCCACGCTCAGCGGTGGAGAGGCGAGGGCGGCGGGAGGCCCCGGCCGGAGGGTGCCTCGTCCCGCCCGCGCGAGGGTAGTCACCTGAGCAGCTCAGCACCTCCCACTCGCCGGGCCCGCAGAAGATCGCGGCCAAGGCCGAGAGCTCCTCCTGCATCGACTCTGCCATGGCCGCGCAGCCCGGCCGCCTCGGCACTTCCCGTTCCGTTGCGAGCCTGGAGCAGTGCGGTCCAGCGGCCACCGGGGGGCGCCCCTGGCCACCGCAGCCGGCGACGGGGGCGGGGCGGCCACGTTCAGAAGCCCCGCCCACAGACTTCGACTCCGGACTCCAGACGCTAGCCTCAGCCCCTTGGGTTGGGCTTTCTCTGTGAGGTCGGATGCCCCACGACTGGTCTTTGCGAAGATCGCCTGGCTCGCTTGCAGCTCTCCTGGTCCGAGAGAGGTCTCCCAGCAAAGTGTCAGCTCCATGCGTGCAACACACTCTCCAGCCCCATGCTCTGCCTGGGTTCTGCTGGGCTGGGGACCCGAGGGTCCAGAGGAACTTGATGGATAGGAGAGAAAAAACAAACAGAAAAATAAATGAGCAGCAGATGAGATGGACCCTTGTCCGGCTGGGGGTTACACTAAGCGTTGGGGAGACCCTGGAGCCCCTCCGAGGGGGTCCCGGCTCAGAAACCGAATCCCTTAACAGGTGCCAAAGGGACCAGCCCTGGGCCTCCTGGGCAGCTGTGCTAAGGTCCCCCGTTGGTCAGGTGCGTTCAGCCGCGGGGCTCCTTGGCCCTGGTGAGGTTGTGGGGGAGTGTCCTGGAGAGCAAAGGCTGCTTTCTCTGAGTTTTTGAGTTTGTCCTGCTCAATGAGTGCAAAGCACAATGAGTGCGTGTGACTGTGGCTCTTGAAGCTTAAAGTGAAGATGAGCCTCCTGGACCCAGCACCTGAGTGGAGGGATCTGAGCCATGCTAATAGGGTTACAGAGCTGGAAACCCACCGCGCGCAGCGTGGCCCCAAGCTGATGGGAGGTCCTGGCCCTGCTCAGGAAGGTCCCGTAATTTTGTTTATATCAAAAACAGTATTTCAAGCGATAAATCAAAGTGGCTACTCAGTTTCTCCTGATTTTGACCTATGGAAGCAAGAAGGACAAACTTGGCTGATTTGGGGACTCCGAATCCATGTTACATCATCATCATCATTCTCATGTGGCTTAAAAAAAGGGGGGGGGGGAGTTGAAAAGGGAAATGATACTGGGCTTCCGAGAATAGAAAGGAAATCTGACAACATGGCCTGCAGAGAGAATGGTTTGAGGAGGATGCCATGGGATTCCAGTGACCCTAAGCAATTAGCAGCACTGCTGTGCGCATAATTGGAAAGAGAAGGTTTATTTAAACTCATAATTATCTCTGATGTGACCAATTTGTTTAAAAAGAAAAAAAAAAACTCCATTGAGTTATTTCCAAAATAGCAGCCATTCAGATCCATCATTAACTGAGAGAATACTGAACAAAAGAATAAATTTTTTAAGAATAAATTTTTAATTTAAAATATTCCTAAATTATTTGGTCTTAGTTTGAAGCCCAACATTACCCTTAAAAGTGGTGGGATTGTTCAATGTCAATTAATGCTATAACTAGTAGTCAAACAGTATTTTACACTTTATGTTCTATGTGGGTGCAAACTGATGAAATCTTTACTTAATATATACTAAATTGATCTTCTGTATATAAAGATAATTGAAAATGAATCTTGATGTGAATGGGATGGGAGAGGGAGCGGGAGGGGGAGGGTTGCGGGTGGGAGAGAAGTTATGGGGGGGGCGGAAGGCATTGTAATCCAAAAGCTGTACTTTGGAAATTTATATTTACTAAATAAAAGTTTAAAAAAATGTGGTGGGAAAGTATTAATTTTTTATTTGATTTATTCATTAAATATAAGCTACAACTTAATGGAAGAGTTCTTAGAATATTTTTAATTTTCTAAAATCAACATAACTGATAGTGAAATACTATGCACAGCAAGGTGACAGCTTGGCGGAAGTGTTGGGGAGGCAGGCACAGAAGCAGGGTCCGCCAGGGGTGCCCGGAAATTGATGTAATCCTACAGCAAACAATTACTGTATTTACAATTTTCATGTCAATATGGCTCTTCTGTGTTCTTCCTTTCTCTGTTGATTTCTAAACCTGCTTTTCATACTTCATTTAACATGTTTAAATAAAGAAGTCCGTGTGAATGTCTTTTAGATTGACACTATCCTGAGGCACTGGAGTCCCATGAATAAGCCCCTGTACCCTGGCATTTGCAGTAATCATCACAGAGACAGCATAATGTCAGCTTGATATTTCTCACACTATGAAAATATCAGCTACATGTCAACTCTCTAAAGTCTGCCTTCATGTAATAAGGCTTCTGCTACTCACAGACTACTGAAAACGCTACACAGTGAAAGGCAGGGTGGCCCTGTGACCTCCGGCCTCCTCCAGCATCTCCCCCTTCACACACACAGCAGGGGACAATTGCCTAGAGCACTACTTTACATGGAGTTTTTCTGCATCATTTGAAACCTTACATCTTCAACTAAAACCCAGGAGCTGTTGTTTAATATTTGTGGACAAACAGTACTACTGCTCACTTTCTCGTGAGTAGTGAGTAGACTTAATACACTAAGCCTGAAATTTTTCTTTTAAGATTTATTATTTATGTGAAAGGCAGAGTTACGGGGTAGGGGGGGAGAAGGAGGGAGAGAGAAAGAGACAGATAGATCTTCCGTCCTCTGCTTCATTCCCTCAGTGGTCACAATGGCCAGGGCCGGAACAGGCCTAAGACAGGAACCAGGACCTCTATCCAGGTTTCCACTGTGGTTGCTCTTCCGGAGGTATTCACAGGGAACTGGATCAGAAGTAGAGCATACAGACCTGGAACCAGAGCTCAGATGGGATGTTGGCACCTTCCATGGTGGCTTAACCTGCTACACCATGACATAGGCCCTATAAGCCTGAAATCCTAAGGCAAAACCCCCTTGAACATAGAAAGGAGAACACATTAGCACATTAACCACAGTTGGAGAGATTGAGATTGTTGTGTTGCTCTGACCTCAGAATCAGTC
This sequence comes from Sylvilagus floridanus, assembly GCA_949820135.1. Taxonomy (NCBI): domain Eukaryota; kingdom Metazoa; phylum Chordata; class Mammalia; order Lagomorpha; family Leporidae; genus Sylvilagus; species Sylvilagus floridanus. Next base: position 86,262,704 of record OX463225.1, on the reverse strand, counting down.
CTTAAGTCTTCCTGGTCTGGCTGAAAAGCCTGTAAGAGCATTTCAGGCAAGGAAAGCCAAGACACTGTGGCAAAAAAATGATCTGCATGAAGGATCTCTGTGAATGAGACCCCAGCAGAAGGAAGTGGCCATCTAAAGAGAGGAGAGAACTTCTACTTTGCTTATGGCTTTGATGGAGTTTGTGGACTCAACACGAGCTAGGCAGCTCATGACAAGAGCCTCAGGTGGTCACTGACATGATACATAAGAATGTTAATTGTTAAATTAACAACAGGAGTCACTGTGTACTAACTCCCCATGCAGGACCTCTGTCCTCAATGAATTGTATTATGAAAGTTAACTGTAAAACTAGTTCTGTGTGTGTGTATAAATTGTTGAAATCTTTACTTAGTATAGTGTTGATTTTCTGTGTACAAAGTTAATTGAAAATGAATATTAATGGAGAATGAGACTAGGAAAGGGGAGGGGAGTGTGAGTGGGAAGGCGGGTATGGTGGGAAGAATGACTATATTCCTAAAGTTGTATTTATGAAATTTTTATTCCTTAAAAAATACATTAAAAAAGAAAAAAGAAGATTGTTGTGTTGAAAAAGCCAAAGACCCTGACACTGCATCGGGATGTGATAAGGAAAATGATCACATTAAAGCTACGAGGCAAACAAAATACTTCCAAGAACCACCAAGAGTAGAGACCAAAAGAGGCACTAAATGCCAACCTCCTAAGTAAACCTGAACTCCAAGAAGCTGTGCTTCGGTTCTGTCAAAAGATTTCTGTATCTCCTCATTTCACAAAGTGTTCTTGGGCCCTCTCTGACTGCTGGCCCAGACCTGCAAGCTAAGTTTTAAGATAGGTAAATAAAAGCAACAAATGCTCCCTTTCAAGGCTCCAGTCTGGTCCAGACAAGTAAGCCCAGCAAAATTCAGCAGTTACAAGGTCCTTTACCAGGCTGAGGGTATAAGAATTACCACAGTCCCTTGCTAGGGTAAAGTTCAGTATCATGATATAGGTGAAAGCAATGGAGAGATGGGTGGGTGCACAAACCTCCCACAACTTCCCAGGGAAGAAATCAGTTTGTGATGCTAGGAACATAGTAGGTGTCCCAAAGTACCCAAGGCCATGCTATCTGTTTGTCTAGGACTTCTTGTTCTGTTACAGTGTACAAGTCATAAATATGATATTGGAAAAAAAAACAAACAAAATCCATGAGAATTTGACACTGACTCTGAGATCATATCATTTGGTCCAAGTTATCTGTATTTCCCTCCTGAATGTTGGATGCACTCTGCTTGTGCACAATTCCTGTGCACACTAGCGATTTCAAAACCATCCCAGCCTGCTCTCTGGAAAACCACCCCCATGACTCAGTCCCACTGACGTAAAAGCCCAGTGCCTTATCAATGGTCTAAAAATACATCTTCAATGTCATTGAGTTTTAGAGTTTGGTCCAGTTAAAATAATGTGCACAACTTAGTTCCATTACCACTGTGAATGGAGTCTTTTCATTGATTATTGAGAAGAGGCTGGGAGATGGGTGGGGCTGAAGTTGAGCCCAGTTAACGACTGGTGGAGCTGAGTGTTGGGTACATAAAGACTTAGTAGTTCATTCTCCCTGCTTTTGTGTGTTTTAGAGACTCTACTTTTAAAAGGCTGTCTTACAATGTAGTCGGTAGAGAATACATCAAAAATTTGAGTTTTGCATAATGCTTAGTTGAAGAAACAGGGATAGAAATAAAGGGGAAATAGGCGAGGAGGGAAAGAAGCAAGTCCGGGCTAAATAGAGCGAAGCGAGTTGGCAAAGCTTGTGAGGAGCCAGAGGTTCCAAACCCGTATGTTTAATACTTGTGTGACTCACATTAATTCGGGTGAGAAAGCAGAGGACTGCTCTGCAGTGGCTTTAACGAGATGCAAATGCTTTTCTCCTGCGAAATCCAGTGTGGAGGCGGGCAGAGCTGTGGTGCTCCGCAGTGCCAGACCCTGGTTCCCGCCACTCTGTGGCTCTGCTCTGCAGAGGGTTGATTCACACAGTCCTGTCGTGGGAGAATTGCTCCTGAAACCCAGCCAGAAGTCCACATCTTTGCAAGATAAAGGCAGTCGGCCCCATCCCACCCGCTAGAAATCAGTTCCATGACTGCTCGCAGGTACTAAGAGGAACGGGATGAGATGCCAAACAGCCCGCTAAACATGGAGGAGGAAAGGAAGTATTGTTGTTGTTCTTTTCTTGTTATAAAGAAAGAGACAATCCCCTGGCAGATAGCAGGCAGTCCCCCCTGCATCAAGTTGAGTTTGCGTTGGGAGATTAAGTTGCTCTGTTTCTGTAGAGCTCAGCCTCTCCCTAACCCCTGATCACCACCACTACTTACTCTCATCTCATAGTCTTGATTTACTTTTCTCATACATTTTTTAAATCACCTTGCGTATTTGTTTACATGTGTCTTGCATACATTGCTACTTATTCTCCAATGTGATTGCACTGGGAGGTATGGACTTTGGGAGATGACTCGGTCATGAGATGGAGCCCTCAGGAATAGGATGAGTGTCCTTTTAAAAGAGCCCTGAGATGGGGGCTGGCTCTGTAGCACAACAGGCTAAGCCACAAGCCTGCAGTACCAGCATCCTTTATGGCACTGGTTTGAGTCTCGGTTGCTCCACTTCCTATCCAGCTCCCTGCTAATGCACCTAGGAAAGCAGTGGAAGATGATCCAAGCGCTTGTGCCACTGCACCCATGGGGGAGACCTGGATGAAGCTCCTGGCTCCTGGCTTCTAGCCCAGTTCAGCCTTGGCTGTTGCGGCCACTTGGGGAGTGAAACAGCAGATGGAAGATTCTCTCTCTCTCTCTCTCTTTCTCACTCTCTCTCTGTAACTCCTCTACCTTTCAAATAAATGAAAAATCTTAAAAAAAAAAAAGAAGAAGAATAAGAAGAAGAGGCCTGAGAGAGCTTGTTTCCCCCTTCTACCACGTGAGGACACAGTGAGAAGGTCTCCTCCATGAGGGAGCAGGCCTTCACCAAACTCTGCCAGCGCCTTGACCCCAGGCTTCCCAGCCTTGAGAACTGGAAGAAACGGTTGCTGTTATTTATCAGCTACTCATACCAAGGTATGTTTGTTTATTTATTTATTTGAAAGGCAAAGTGGCAGAGAAATAAGGGGACACGAAGAAACTCCCTGAAATGCTTCCCAAGAACCAGGATTGGGCCGGGCCAAAACAATGCACTTGGAACTTCATCTAGGTCTCCCACATGGGTGGTAGGAACCCAACTTCTTGGGCCATCATCTGCTACCTCCCAGGTGCATTAACGGGAAGCTGGATCAGAAATGGGGAGCAGGACTTCATCCTAGGTGTTCCAGTGTAGGATTGGGCTGTCCCTAGCAGCAGCTTAACCTGCTGCATCGCAACATCCATCTCGGGCCAAGGATTTTTCTATTGCATCCCAAATGGATTAGGACACTTCCAGTGCAAGATCAATAGCTAGACCACCAGCAGCAAATTGGTTGAGGTGTCCACAGTGATGCTATATGAACAAGAATATCCAGAAAATTTGTTAACTCATCTGCTGAGGCTTTCTGCAAGAGTAGTTCAAAGTGGCCTGAAAGAAGGGAGAGTGAATAGTTTGGTTCATTGTGGTTGTGGGTGGGGCTGGGGCTGCAGTTCTCCTGCATACTGCTGGGGTTGCCATGGTCTAAACAGCCCCCACCAATACAAAAAGAGTGGATAGCTAAGTCTTCTTGCCTGCTTGCCCAGAGGTGAGGCAGAAGGAGAAACTGAAAAGTAGGAATTGTAAATTGTCAATGGTCAAACATCGAAAGTGGATTCAACATGCTTATTGTCTTTCTCATTAGAATGTAAACTTCTGTGAGACCAGGGGCCTTATCATTCTTGTTCATCTCCGTATCCTCCACATCTAAAACAGTGCCAGACAAGCAAGGGATTCGATAAAGATTTGCTGATGCAAATAGACTCATTGCAGAGTTGATAAATTCTTGATGGGATCACTTATTAAAGGAGTTGTTTGCCACCTACTGTATGCTACTCATGCTGTGAAGTTTCAAGGCCTTCTGTGAGTGGATAAGACAGTTAGGAATCTAACTCAGGAGGGACATCACCCTCTCCTGGGATGGAAGAATGAGGGCCCAGCCAGGTGAGTAAGGGGCACCAGAGAAAACCCCAGAGGCCTGGCGTAGCTGTTGTGATTGAGGGGAGGAAGAGGAAAGTTTAAATAAACATGACTGGTTCTTCAACGAGCATCTGTTGAGCAATGTGCCAAGTATTGCACAAGGTCCTAGGGAAACTGTAGCTTACAACACAGACCTCTTAGAAGGTGAAGTGCGGTGGGGAAGACAGACCTCACAGGATCACACCTCTGCTGCTCTGCTGCCTGCTGATATCATGGGAGTGGAGGAGATGGTTTCAGGAATTTCACAGGGACAGTGATGTGTTTCCCAGCAGTGGAACAAAGAAGCCCTATTTTGCCTGTCTTTCTAACACAGTCTGGACCTAAACAATAGTTCTTTTGTGGGAGTGATTTTGTATTTTCCCGTTACTTTTCTCTTTTTCCTTTCCTTCTGTTTTCATGGGAAGAAGAATCAAGTCAGAAAAAAAAATAAAAAATAAAAACACACTTGTGTCACTGCTACCACCTGGTAATACCACCTTGGGCGCTCACTCGCTCTCTTTCTCTCTCTCCCTCTCTGCTTTGGTGACTAAAAACAAACAAATAAACAAACAAACAAAACTATATGAGAATGAAAGGCTGGGCTAGAATTCTTTGTTGTTTCAGGTAGACTCACTACATGTATGTGATTCTCATTGTCCTTTGAAACAGTGATTAGCCAGGAATTTCTTCACTGATATCTTCGTTAATTTCACAATGAGCACTATACTTCTAGAGAAAGCACAGTCAAGATTCTTACTACTGGGATCATATTTCTTCAGACTTTATTCTTAAGTCATTCTTCCTTTTTCCTAAGATGCTTTCCCACCTCTTTGCCTGGGGAACTCTTAACTGATGTTCACATCTTAATCCCAGCTCTCCTTCTGGGTCAGGTCTGAAGACCAGACGATCTCTCCAGGATTTCCCCATCTCTTAATGTATTGACTCAGACTCCACTTTTGTAATTTCTTATCCGTCCATAGCCTCAGTACAGTATGACTTCATGAGATCAAGGAGTATTCCCAGGCAATTCTGTATCTCCAACTCTTAGCACACTGCCCAGCATATAAAAGGTATTTAGTATTTGAATGTAGAATGAATGAATGCATGGTTATAATGTGTAAGTAAATAGGTCTGATTCACTTTCCATATTACCTCCACTCTGATTCCAACTAGATTTCATTATCCCTTGAACATATTGATCCACATCAGTGTTAAGCAATGAGATTGCAACCCACATGTTCACTTGGTTCACATTCAGAGTAATGAAGAAAGTACAAGTAGGCAAAGGATATTGTGTATTATTTCTTAAAAACCACAAAATTTCACTCAGGGGATCATGTTGATATTAATTTTGCATATTTGGTAATGGTTACTCACAGTTGCTGCTTTGATTACATTATGTACCAAGGAAAATGAATTTTCAAGTAATTATTACAGTGAATAGATAATATAAAGCTTTGACATTACCAGGCAGGAAGCCATGCGATGAGATGGTATTTATGTCCCAAGCTGAAATGGGAACCCACTTAGTACTTGATCCAGCTAGGCTAGCAATACCTCATATTTCCACCAGAATGTGTGATGAGGGCATTGTATTTTGTTACTGTGCAGGTTAATAGTAATCATTTGAAAAATAAGTAAGTCACTTGAAGATAGGATAGTGATATATAATAGTGTAACCACAGTAGTTAAAATTAAGAATTTAAGAGGCTCCTAAGCTTTTTGCTATACAACCTATGATCATTTAAGAAATTTCTTTTTTTAATGTTTCTGATGTTTCAAATGATGTTGCCTATGGCTCAAATTAAAAAACTGGCATTGTGGCACAGTGGGTTAAGCTGCCACCTACAGAGCCTGCATCCCATATCAGAACATCAAGTCCCATCTGCTCTGCTTCTGATCCAATTCTCTGCTATTGTGCCTTGGAAGGAAGTAGAAGCTGGCCCAAGTGCCTGGACTCTTGCCACTCATGTGGGAGAACTGGATGGAGTTTCTGGACCCTGGCTTCTGCACAGCCCGGCCCTACTGTTAGAGCAGTTCGGAGAGTGAAGCAACAGATGGAAGATCTCTTTCTTCTGTAAACCTGCTTTTCAAATAAATAAAATAAATCTTTTTTTTTTTAAAAAAAAAGACCTGGTCATGTTAAAGGTGGCAAAGGATTGACTGGAAGGGGCCCACAGGAACATGGGCAATCTATTTTCTATATATAACAACTTCAATTTTTACAAGTATATCATGGGGGAGAAGATAGGCAGGTTATAATACTTCTATACGATGCCCCCTTTGTTCTGAATTTCAGCTGAGTATGCCCTCAACTTGGAAATTGAAGGACATTCATTCTTTTACACAGATCTTTAAGTCTTGCTACTCCTGGATTTTTATGGATAACAACAAATCTTGGCAAGAAGAAGCTGCAGGTTTTTGGGTGTCTTCAAACGGCACCAACTTGTCTCTGTGAGGGGAATGCTGAGAGAAACAGAGAAAGGCATTCTTTCACCCAGGGCAAATTGTTTTTAGCCTGAAACTCAACCTACCATCGTCTGGAGATACAGATATTCTTAAAGTGATCATTTCAAATATATCTCATTATAAGCAGAAAAAAGCACAGTCATTAAAGCAATTTTTAATGCACTGAAGAAATTCACTGTTCTGAGCCGGCGCCGTGGCTCAATAGGCTAATCCTCCACCTTGCGGCGCCGGCACACCAGGTTCTAGTCCCGGTTGGGGCACCGGATTCTGTCCCAGTTGCTCCTCTTCCAGGCCAGCCCTCTGCTGTGGCCAGGGAGTGCAGTGGAGGATAGCTCAAGTGCTTGGGCCCTGCACCCCCTGGGAGACCAGGAGAAGCATCTGGGTCCTGCCATTGGATCAGCGTGGTGCACTGGCCGCAGTGTACCGGCGGCAGCGGCCATTGGAGGGTGAACCAACAGCAAAGGAAGACCTTTCTCCCTGTCTCTCTCTCTTTCTCACTGTCCACTCTGCCTGTCAAAAAAAAAAAAAATTCACTGTTCTGGGGGCCGGCGCCGTGGTTCACTTGGTTAATCCTCTGCCTTCGGTGCCGGCATCCCATATGGGCGCCGGTTCTAGTCCCGGTTGTTCTTCTTCCAGTCCAGCTCTCTACTGTGGCCCAGGAAGTCAGTGAGGATGGCCCAAGTGCTTGGACCCCTACACCCGCGTGGGAGACCAGGAAGAAGCACCCAGCTCCTGGCTTCAGATCAGTGCAGCACCAGCCATAGTGGCCATTTGTGGAGTGAACCAATGGAAGGAAGACCTTTCTATCTATCTGTCAAATAATTTTTTAAAAAATTCACTGTTCCAATTAACTTTATGATATTTATTTATCTTTGACAAAATGAGGAAGCTGAAGTAAAGTGGGTCATTTGTACACCAATTCTTAGATGAGCATATTTTTCATGTTTTTGAGCACTTTTATTCTTATTTTCTACTTGAAAGGCAAAGAGACAGGCAATTAGAGAAAGATCTTCCATCTGCTAGTCCATTCCCCAAATGCCTGCAACATCTAGGGCTGGGCCAGGGTGAAGCCGGGAGCCAGGAACTCCATCCAGGTCTTCCATGGAGGGTCAGGGAATCAAATACTTGAGTTTACATCTGTTGCCTTCCCAGCAGGAAGCTGGAATCAGAAACAGAGCTGAGAGTTGCACCAGCCACTCCAGTGTGAAATGAAGGTGTTGTAAGCGGTGCCTTAACCACTGTGTCAAATGCCCCTTCGCACTTAACATCTCTGAATCAAGAAGCCTCAAAACATGGATGGCATCATACATTTGCCATTGGCTAGCAGCTGACAAAGCATATAAGTGATATGACTTGTGTGTGCATGAATTTGGTTGTTTTCCTTGACGACTTGATTGTGATGAGATTATGAAATACAAACCTCAAACTTGCAGAATCACAGAAAGAGTGTTAGCAACTTGGGAAAAAGTCCCAGAGGTGTTAATGGAGCTTTTGTTGCCTTTTGTTTTTGAGAACTATATTGCCACCAATTCCATCAATGAAAGAAAGGATAATATGTCTGAAAAACAGACTCCTTTGCCTTTTTTTAAAGATTTATTTTTTATTTATTTGAAAGCCAGAGTTACAGAGAGACAGTAGGAAAGAGAGAGACAGAATCTTCCAAGTGCTGGCTCACTCCCCAAATGGCTGCAATGGCCAGGGCTGGGCGAGACCAAAGCCAGGAGCCTGAAACCTCTCGCAGGTCTCTGACATTGGTGCGGGGGCCCAAGGATGTGGTCCTTCCTCCACTGCTTTCCCTGGCTCACTAGCAGGGAGCTGGAACAGAAGTGGAGCAACTGGGTCACAAGCAGAGGCTTAATCTGCTATGCACAATTCCAGCCCCACACTAATGTCTTTCAGTTGAAATGTGGTTAACAGACACAGCATGTGAACAGGTTTTTGGATACTCTAAAGAGGTATTTTTCTTATATTTCCTTTTCTATGTATGCACAACAGTGATATTTGGTAATCTATGTCCAATTGACTATAAGAGCTTACTCACCTTCAAGTGATCTGTGAGTCATGATATAATTAACAGCTTATTTTCTTTTACAGTGGTAGGTAAAACAATGGCCTATCCCACAACTGATCTCATCCTGCAGTCTGTGAATGCTGGTTTTTGTCAGCTGGCTTTTTGTATGTTGAGTTTTTAGCCAGAGGAATGGTGGGAGAGTCAAAGACTTATTATCAAACAATGTCTTACATGTATAATAAAACAACACCACTTGTTGAGTTAGTTACTCAAGGCTAAACTGTTAGGCTGAAGGCTTAATAGATACATATCATTGCGTGTAGTTCTCTCAAGAAACCCTGAGAAAAGGCCGGCGCCATGGCTCAACAGACTAATCCTCCACCTTGCGGCGCCGGCACACCGGGTTCTAGTCCCGGTCGGGGCGCCAGGTTCTGTCCCGGTTGCCCCTCTTCCAGGCCAGTCCTCTGCTGTGGCCCAGGAGTGCAGTGGAGGATGGCCCAAGTGCTTGGGCCCTGCACCCCATGGGAGACCAGGAAAAAGCACCTAGCACCTGGCTCCTGCCATCGGATGAGCGCGGTGCGCCGGCCGCAGCGTGCCATCCGCGGCAGCCATTGGAGGATGAACCAACGGCAAAGGAAGACCTTTCTCTCTGTCTCTCTCTCACTGTCCACTCTGCCTGTCAAAAAAAAAAAAAAAAAAGAAACCCTGAGAAAGAGAAAGAGCTGTTATCTGCTACGACTTGAATGTCCCTTCCAGAACTTGTGTTGAAATTTAGTTTCCAGGCCGGTGCCACGGCTCACTAGGCTAATCCTCCACCTTGCGGCACCGGCACACCAGGTTCTAGTCCCAGTCAGGGTGCCGGATTCTGTCCCGGTTTCCCCTCTTCCAGGCCAGCTCTCTGCTATGGCCCAGGAGTGCAGTGGAGGATGGCTCAAGTGTTTGGGCCCTGCACCCCATGAGAGACCAGGAAAAGCACCTGGCTCCTGGCTCCTTCCATCAGATGAGCGCGGTGCGCCGGCCGCAGTGAACCGGCTGCGGCGGCCATTGGAGGGTGAACCAAAGGCAAAAAGGAAGACCTTTCTCTCTGTCTCTCTCTCTCACTGTCCACTCTGCCTGTCAAAAAATAAAAAAAATTAAAATTAAAAAAATTTTAAAAAAAGAAATTTAGTTTCCAATGTAAAGGTACTGGGAGGTAGGCCTTTAGAAGATAATTAGGTCCTGGGGGCATTGTCCTCATAATGGAGTAAGGCCTCTGCGGTTAGGAATCAGGTAGCAGGAAAGAGTTTGTCTTCCCCAGCCCCTTCTTTCTCCTGTCCTCCTGCACACCCATGCTCTCTCTCCGAGTGCCGCCCCTTCACACAGCGAGGCTCTCACCAGACACCAGCACCATGCACTTGGACGTCCCAGCTTCCAGACGATGAGAAAATACACATATTTCCTTTCTTTATAGATGACTCAGATTGCGGCATTTTTGCAGCCAAAAAAATGGACTAAGACATTATTGAAATGACTTTCATCCCTTCAGAGTCATTAAAACAACATGTCCAACATAAATTTCAAAACTGAACTCCAACCTTGTTTTGTCTGATCTGCAAAGCTCTTGTACAATAGCTTCCTTCCTGCCCCTACATTCAACATCTTGAGTACTTGAAAGTGAATACTTAGGCCGGAGCCGCGGCTCACTAGGCTAATCGTCCGCCTACGGTGCCAGCACACCAGGTTCTAGACCCAGTTGGGGCCCCGGATTCTGGCCTGGTTGCTCCTCTTCCAGTCCAGCTCTCTGCTGGGGCCCGGAAGGGCAGTGGAGGATGGCCCAAGTGCTTGGGCCCTGCACCCGCATGGGAGACCGGGTAGAAGCTCCTGGCTCCTGGCTTCGGATCTGCGGCTATTTGGGGGGTAAAGCAACAGAAGGAAGACCTTTCTCTGTCTGTCTGTCTCTCTCTCACTGTCTAAATCTGCCTGTCCAAAAAAAAAAAAAAAAAAAAGGTGAATACTTAAAGAACGTAGAGAGAAACAACACTCTGGCCTTAGAGTCAGCCCTTAAGGCATTCAGATCTGGCTAAAATGCCCATGAGAGTATTTCAGGCATGGAAAGCCAAGACACTCTGGCAAAAAAAAAAAAAAAAACACAAACCCTAAATGAAAGATCTCTGTGAGTGAGACCCCAGCAGAAAGAAGTTCTTTAAAGAAGGAGGTACCTTTCTCTGAAGGGAGGTGAGAACTTCCACTTTGACTATGGCCTTGTCTAAATAAGATCAGAGTTGGTGAACTCAAGAGGATTCCATAGCCTTGGCAGCTTATGACAAGAGCTTTGGGTGATTACTGATGTCATAAATAAGAGTGTCAATTTGTTAAGTCAACAACAGGAGTCACTGTGCACTTACTCCCCATGCAGGACCTCTGTCCTTAATGTGTTGTCCAATGAATTAATGGTATAACTAGTACTCAAACAGTACTTTATACTTTGTGTTTCTGTATGGGTGCAAACTGTTGAAATCTTTACTTAGTATATACTAAACTGATCTTCTGTATATAAAGATAATTGAAAATGAATCTTGATGAAAATGGGGAGAGGGAGTGGGAGATGGATGGTTGCAGGTGGGAGGGTAGTTATGGGGGGGTGAAAGCTGCTATAATCCTAAAGTTGTGCTTTGGAAAATTATATTTATTAAATAAAAGTTAAAAAAAAAGAAGGTAGAGAGAGAGAGAGAATGAGAATCCCAGCAGCATTCCGTTCCTGCTCAGATTGTCTGGAAGCCAACTGTACCCTTGACTTGGTGGTGCCACTTTCCTTCAATTATGTGAAATGCCCTAGGATCCTGACATCAAATTATCCTCTTTTATTGCCTTAGCTGCTTCAATTTGGAGTTTTATCTCTTGCAAGCACTACCGTAATCATTCACAGCTTCAATGCATTTATACACTTTACCAGTAATAATAAAATGTTCCTTCTAGCACACCTCTAACAGCGTGATTTGAGCCCTTGCCTCGCCTCTTGAAGCTGTGCAATGAATGAAGCTGGCTGGTTCCGTCACAGTCTGCAGCTCTGAAGGTGCCTAATTCCCTCTGGGATTAAGCTGTGGCCTGATCAGCACTGGGTGAGAAGCAGTGAAAACAAACACCCTGTGCTGCCCTGTGTTTGAGCGTACGTTGCACAACTCTCACGGAACTCAGTTTCTTCCACTGCAAAATCATTTCTGTGAGCCTTTCCGGTTTTAAAGGTCTTAGCTGCTGCATAAATTTAAACCACCCGGACATTGCATGGGTTACTACACATGAGCAACTTCAGTGAATTTCATGGCCCATTTCACCCCCCCCCCCCCAATTTCTTCAATAACACAAGGGGACTTCAAAAAGTTCATGGAAAATGGAATTGAAAGGTGATTTCATTTTTGGGCAAAATATATTGAGAGTCAGGCATTGTTTTTTCATGATATGTGTTTCCATGAACTTTTTTCTTTAAAGTTTATTTACTTATTTTTGCATATTTGAAAGGCAGAGAGAGAGAGAGAAGGAAAGAGAGAGGGAGACAGAAAAAAGTTGTCCATCCGCTAGCTTACTCCCCAGGTGACCGCAGTGGCAAAGGCTGGGTTAGCTGAAGCCAGGAGCCAGGAGCTCCAACCAGGTCTCACAGAGATGGAAGAGATCCAAGTACCTGAGCCGTTACCTGTCCGCTCCCAGGACACACATTAGCAACCGGAAGTGGAGGTAGGACTCGATCGCAGACACTCTATTATGGGACACGGGCACTCCTGACATCGTAACCCACTGTGTCACAAGGCCCAGCCCTCCATGAACCTTTTACAAACCTCTTGCATACATATTTTTTCTTAACAGAATTCATTTAATATTATCAAGTAGTATTCTTAAAAAAATTAAATGAAGACAGTTTTGTCCATTGATAACAATTTTTTTCAAAACCTATAAAATACCCATGCTTGAAATACAAAAATACATTGATGTTACAAACCTTATCTCCAATAACTCTCTCATGATGGTTTTCACACTACAGGAGACGTGACGGGGGACAGGAAAATTGCCGTGTTTTGGAATGGTGCATAGAGTAACAGCAAGCATCTTTGAAGTTGAAGTTAGATCTTCAAAGTTAGGCAATGAGGAGACTTAATGTTCTTGTTTTCCTTGTGGACTATTGATTTCAATTTTAATACCAAAATCTAATATATAGTTTGTTTTCCTTAAAAGATACCTTAAAACGTCACATTAATAAGTGATTTAGAACTATAAAAAATGTGTGCTCGGTCTCAGCCAACCAACAGAATTTTTAAAATGAAAGGCTAAACATTCAAACAAAATGTTGACTTGGAAAAACAAGACATGGAATATAATTGGAAAATTACCATAGTATTGTTTCTTCCAAAAGCCTTAAATCTTTATTTCTGACAAAAGCAGAACTGATTCAATAAACTGGCTTTAAATTATATTTGAGGAGATATTATTCAAAAATAATTATAATTTTTTTAAAAAACATGTTTATCTGATATGCACACAGAGAGAGAGACAGAGAAAGACAGGCAAACAGAGATCTTCCATTTGCTGGTTTACTCCCCAAATACAACAGCCAGGACTGGGCCAGGCCAAAGCCAGCAGCTCAGAACTCACTGCAGGGATCCCCCATGAGTGGCAGGTACCCAAATACTTAGGTTATTCCCTGCTGCCTCCCAGGACGCTCATTAGCAGAAAGCTAGAAGGGTAAGTGGAGCCAGGACATGACCTCGGTCACTCCTACATGGATCACAGGTATCCCAAGTGGTGTCAAAACCACTAGGCAAAACTCTCATCCCATTAAAATTTTAGTTGTTGGTTTTTTTACTTGATTATGTCATGTTACTACTCAGAAATAAATATGGCTTGGAATTTTTTAAAATTTTTACTTATTTGTGAGGCAGAGAAACTGAAAGAACCATCCACTGATTCAGACCCCAAATGCTGACCAACAGGTGAGACTGGGTCAGAGCCCAAACAAGGAGGCAGGAATGTAACCCTGGTCTCCTACTTGGGCAGCAAGAACCCAATTACATGAGTGAGCCACGCCACTTCTTCTCAGGGTCTACATTATCAGGGAGCTGGGATCAGGCGCCAGAGCCGGGTATCAAACCCAGGTACTCCAATGTAGGACATGGGCGCTTTATCCACAAGGCTAAATGCATACTCCTTGGCTTGTAAATTTTTGATAGTTTGTACTAATGCCTAACAGGCTCGTAATCAACAGATTATTCTGGGGCCTAATCTTCTGCAAGCATGCATTACTTTGGATAGCATGTTAACAAATGGAAAGCAGGAAAAGGAACAAAACTATAATCACCAAATATAATCACCACCTTGTATTCATACCAGCAGATGGTCATCCACAGAATCAGTGTAAATACAACATCTGGCTGTGTGGATGCCGTGAAGGGCTGTACCATTACTACTTGCTGACTCGGAGATAGCCAGCACATCTGCAAGAGGAAAGTTGGCTTTCAAAATCCATCAGGACAAATCCCTGACTCTCCATCCTTGTATCCTCACACATAGCGAGGCCCAGATATGAGGCTCATTCCAGCAATGCGTGAGAGCCAGGAGAAAACTGACCCTGTGTAGCTTACCAGTAGCTGGCATCAGTGATATTCAAAATACTTAACAACTCAGGTCTGGCATTGTGGCACAGTGGGCCAAGACACTGCTGATGACATCAGTACCTCATATCTGAGTACCAGTTCTAGTCCTGGCTGTCCCACTTCCAACTCAGCTCCCTGCTACAGTACCTGGGAGAGCAATGGAAGATGGCCCACGTGCTTGGTTTCCTGCCATCCATATTCTGGATAGAATTTCTGGTCCCTGGCTTCAGCCTAGCCCTGCCGGGAGCCATTATGACCATTGGAGAGTGAACCAGCAATGGAAGACCACTCTCTCTGTGTGTCTGTCCCTTTATGTCTGTCACTCTGTCTTTTAAATAAATAAATCAGTAAGTCTTTGAAAAATATTTAACAACTAATGCAGCTCTCACCCTGACTGATCTAATGAACATTAAGCATAAATACATATGCTAGCTAGAGCAGCTCACCCTGGCTAAGGGTCAGCCTCAGGAATTAGTAGCTTCAAAAAATACACAACCTGAGGGTTCACAAATGCATCTCAAAGCTATCTCATCTAGTTCTCAAAATTTCTGCTATGTAGACAGTGCTGTTGCTCTCAGTTTGTGGATGAGAAAACTGAGGCTGTTGGAGGTTGGGCGATGTGCCCTTGGTCACCCAGTTGTCAGTGATGGCACCCTGAGGAGCAGCTGTGCACAGAACTCTGTTTCCTTCAGCGATTTCTCTTCGTTCTCAGGGCTAATTATTATTAAACTCTTTTCATCTTCTTCGCCATGTTACCTATTCAGAAATCAGAAAACGAAAAGTGACAACTGAAAACGCTGATCCAGTACTTCAGCTTCATGTTATCCAAATCGCTCAGTTACAAGTCATTTCTAAGCAATGATTTTTGACTTGGCCTATGGAAATGACTAGGAAAAGAAATATGTGAGTAAGACACTTTTAATATTATTTTTGTAAGGTTCTTCTTCACCGCGCTCAGCTTCTGCTACTGTCAGCACATTCATCTGAATTGAAAGATATGAACCAAATAGCTAACTTCCTGGATGAAATTTTTCCTACCAGTTTAATCATGGTAAGCAAGGCATGAAGTCATCAAATCATTTTTAGGTATAAAAATTCACTTTTCCTGGGGAGAAGAAACAAAATTGGAGTGCAGAAGAACTGTGAATAATTTCTGCAGATATTTTGCCCTCACTCCTTAAGCATGGGCTGTCCATAGTGACACCCACCCATGGAGCACATTCCTTCATGGGAGGGCAGGAGGGGTGGGGAGAGCAACTGCACAATGGAGAAACTGACAGATACTGCTGGAGTCACATGAGAAGGTCAGCACCAACAGCGATGCGTCATGTTGATAACATGTACCCTTGACGTGCTATGTGATTAAAATGGCACTTTGCCTCTGTGCTCTCCCTCCCCACAACATGTAACCCCACTCTAATCATGAGCACAGCAGACAGATATCAATTACGGCACATGCTACACCTCCCGACCCAGTGCTCCCCAAAGCTGTCGAGGTCACCAAAAGCCAGGAAAGTCTGAGAAGTTGCCACAGCCAAGAGGAGATGGTTAAAAGATAAACTTAGGGGGGCCGGCGCCGTGGCTCACTTGGTTAATCCTCTGCCTGTGGCGCCGGCATCCCATATGGGCACTGGGTTCTAGTCCCGATTGCTCTTCTTCCAGTCCAGCTCTCTGCTGTGGCTCAGGAAGGCAGTGGAGGATGGCCCAAGTGCTTGGGCCCCTGCACCCGCATGGGAGACAAGGAGGAAGCACCTGGCTCCTGTCTTCGGATTGGCTCAGTGCCAGCCATGGCGGCCATTTAGGGGGTGAACCAACAGTGGGAAGACCTTTCTCTCTGTCTGTCTCTCTCTCTCTCTCACTGTCTAACTCTACCTGTCAAATAAAAAAAAAGTAAAGAAAAATAAAAGATAAAAGATAAAAGATAAACTTAGGTAGCTTAAATTTTTATTCAAGTTTATTTGAGAAAACAGTGATTCATGAATCAGGTAACACCAAACCATAAGCAGTTTGGGTTCCACACAGAGGAGAAACTTTTATAACATGCTCACAGAAGCAACAGAGAGAAAACATGAGTTTGGAACAGTAGCCTTAGAGTCCCTAGTTAGAGATTAGTTGGCAGTGTTTGATGGGTAAAGTTACCCTGAGTTGGTTTTAGCTTGCATACCCATGTGGGAATGCAGACCATGAGAGTCATCACAGCCTAATGGTTTCCCAGTCATTCATTTTTTTAACCTTGACTAAATGTTATGTACCCAGCAAGGGGTCCTATAGCAATTAAAGGGCCTCAGGTGAAAACTAAGGAAAAACAAACAAATCTGAAAAGAGCTCATAATAATGTGTCAATATCAGTTCATTACAATCAGTGTATCATTAATTGTGACATATAATTACTTATAGAAACTTGATGCAAGGTGTATTGAAAAGCTCTGTTCTCTCTTTGCAGTTTTTCTGGAAATCTAAAGTTGTTCTAAAAAGAAAGTTTATTTTAAAAATAATCCATTTATCATTTTGACATGTCCCTGTTAACCATGCTATATTAAGCTTTCGGTTAACTCAAAACTAAAGAAGCAGGTCATGTGGTTGAGGCTGGAATTCTCAGAAGCACACTTTCCAGGTCCCAGGAAACCCAGGAAACCTACCTCAGGCATTCACATCACCCTTACTGGTTCCCCTCTAGCTTCCCGTTCACAGCCAAGGTTCTCATAAGAGGAATGTGGATCAGTCTCCACCTCTCATTCCCTCGTCAAACCACTGAGGCCTTTACCTACCAAACAAGACATCCAAGTCCAAATCTAGGTGGTTCTTCCCAGCCTCCATCTCATTCTACCCCATGGGGATGCAAAGGGTTGTTCCCTGACTGCTTGAAAACTCTCAATTTCCTTGCCCCAGGCTCCCTGTTCTCCTTCCAATTTTTCTTCTCCTTTGCTGATACATCAAGTTGCCCCCACCATGTTTTATTTTTGCTTTTTTCAAATGTATGTAACTCGAGCTTCTTTGTCAGCAGAAGAGTTATTTGAGTCACCCTCTTAAGAATGCAAACAGGGTGAGCTCTCTCACTCATCATTCTGGAATAGGGGAGTGCTCTTTTGTTTTGGGGATAATTGGCTCTCCTCTTGGTGGGCAGAGATGGTCACTGAAAAGGAGGGAACTCAGTGCCGATAGGAAACTCGGGAACTTCTTGGAGATAAAAACCAAACCCCCTGACTACACTCACCATGATTTTTCAAAGCCAGAAAAGGTTTATCAAGGAGTCTTGACCAGAGTTGCCACAAGGAGAACATACAAGGGTTCCAAGAGTGGAGTGTAGGTAAGAGGTGTCACTCAGCACAAGGACTTCCAAACCTGGTCAGGTGGTGAGCTGAGTCCATCGACTGTGGCAGTTGTACCTTGGGAAAAATCACTGAGACTAAGCGGAGATTAAAAGTAGCCATTGCCCTAAGGCCCATCCTGAGGCACCACTGTGGTCTGCAGTCAGCCTAGATCAGCAAGAGCAACCCAACATCATCATCCTTCAAACTGCAGGACCCCACATCAGTGCTGACAGCCCACGAATTTGAGAACCAAAGCCAACGGACTCATTAGACTCCACCACTCTCTCCACTTGCTGCCTGGAGGAGGATTGGCCTACCTAATTACTGCTGAGTTAAATCAGTACTTGCCATTCTTAGAGCTGTTTCAGGAAGTAACATGTGGAAACTCCTTGCTAATATAGCAAGTGCAGACTCAGTCAATTTATTTTTAAAAAGATGCAATCAACTTTCCCCAAATTTGAGAAAGTTCTACCAATCCTACAAGTTCTTCTCACTCAACATAACTCTCCAAAGTACTGTTAATTTTGAATATTAGGGGCTCCCAATAGGTAATTCCTACCTAATCCCTGGCTTTCTTGGCTTCTATAATCCAGTGTCTCCCATACCTGTCCACAGGAAACAATTCTGGACTCCGCTCCATTATCTCTACCTGCCTTCCTACTTCACACAGATCTTCCATGAAGCCTCAAACTCAGCCTGTATGAAAACAATTGTCTTTTCCCCAAAAACAGCCTTCATCCACAAAGACCTATTCTCCTCTTCTGAACAATGGCATTAACTAAGACAGAAGTACGAGCATCCATTCCACCAATGACTGTGTCTAACCTATCCTTCACCACTGCCTTTGTTCAAGCCCAGGTCCCTAGGCATGTCATTCCCTCTAACAAAAACCTGCTCTCCATTTCCCCTCTCCTTATATCAGCCTTTTCCAGATCCTATCTGGTTTCTGTTGGAGACTTTCTTCACTATGCAAGTCTGGGTTAGAGGCCTCTCTAACCTGACCACAGTGCTGGTCATGCCATGCCTGGATCTGTTTTTTCCTCTTTGCTAAACCATGGGCTCTATAAGGGAGAGTATCTCATTCACCATTGCAGCACCACAGTCTAGCACAGTGCCTGGCACAGAATAGTTGTAGGTTAAGAATTTAGTCCTTCATTCCAGTCTGTCCCCCTTCAATCTATTGACCATGCATAATTTGAAAATAACTCACATTACTCTACAACTTAAAATTCATCATCTGCCCCTCATATACATAAAAAATTATTAACTCATCCTTTGTATTCCTATATTTCACAGAATTATTTCCCAAGTAATATTCCATGTTATTTTACTCCAAGAAAAAAAAAACTAAGGCTATTGTGATATTTTCTAAGGAAATGTACAATAGTTGCACCTCATTTGTATGGCATATGTTCTAAGACCCTCAGTGAGTATCTGAAACTGTGAACAAATTCTGTATATGCCATATTTTTTCTTTACAAATATGCCTAGGACACAGTTTAATTTTTAAGTTACAGTAGAGATTAATGATAATAAAAACAATCTTAACAATATACTGTAATAAAATTTATGTGAATATGGTCTCTCTCTCAAAATAATTTGATGCACTGTGCTTTGTTTCCATACCACAGTTGACCATGGGTAACTAAAATTGCAGAAAGTGAAATCACGTGTAAGGAGAGGCCACAGTCTTAAGAAAGAGCAAAGCAGCCCTGGACATCCAGGAGCTGGCCTGGCACCATCAGCCAGGCCTCAGAATCCTGCTGCACATCAGCAGCCTCACAGAACAGTATCAGACAAGGCCCCTCCATGACTGATGTGTGTCAGGACAAAATTCCCAATCCCTAATCACATCTGAACACAGCCATGACATGACCCTTGTCCAAGCCACAGAAATGACCAAATACCTCACTGTCCTGGCTAATTTGAGTGACTGCTGCCTCTTTACCAATTACAGGTTAGCCTCTCTCTAGTCATCTCTTTTTCTAGATAAGATTTATTTATTTATTTATTTATTTATTTTTTTTTTTTTTTTTTTTTTTTTTTTTTTTTTTACAGGCAGAGTGGACAGTGAGAGAGAGAGACAGAGAGAAAGGTCTTCCTTTGCCGTTGGTTCACCCTCCAATGGCCGCCGCGGTCGGCGCACCGCGCTCATCCGATGGCAGGAGCCAGGAGCCAGGTGCTTTTCCTGGTCTCCCCATGGGGTGCAGGGCCCAAGCACCTGGGCCATCCTCCACTGCACTCCCGGGCCACAGCAGAGGGCTGGCCTGGAAGAGGGGCAACCGGGACAGAATCCGGTGCCCCGACCGGGACTAGAACCCGGTGTGCCGGCGCCGCAAGGCAGAGGATTAGCCTGTTGAGCTACGGCGCCGGCCCTAGATAAGATTTATTAAGACATTCAATCACAGAATTAACCCCATTTCTTGACAATGTCCAAGCCTAAGCCAACTTCTCATATCTTAAATGCTCCCCTAAATTACTTAACACCCTTCCAAGTCCTGTAATACACCTGTCTACCACCACCATACTGAGACGCCCCAGCATCTCCCTTACTGCCAGATTCATAAACCCGACTCACTCACAAGTGTCTTCCTGATGGACTTCGGCTGGACAGCACTGGCAGTATTTTGTCCTATACAGAAGTAAAAATGGTTTGGTAATTAAATAGTAAGCACATTTCTACCATTGCTTACATGGCTGAGTGGCTTTAAGAAGAATGAGGGGAGGTCACATGAACATGAGATGTTTGACCTCTACATAGGCACATGGCCAGCACTTAACCAAGTCAAGTTTGCTCTATGCTCTAGGCACATGGCCAGCACTTAACCAAGTCAAGTTTGCTCTATGCTCTCCACTAGCCCTTCTGTTCATCTCACCATGCGTTTTGATAGTACTTAATTTTATTACCTATTAAACATTTATGCTAAAGAAAGGATTCTCCTGAATGAAGTTCTTTTTTTTTTTTTATTTTTTTTTTTTATTTTTGACAGGCAGAGTGGACAGTGAGAGAGAGAGACAGAGAGAAAGGTCTTCCTTTGCCATTGGTTCACCCTCCAATGGCTGCCGCGGACAGCGTGCTGCGGCCGGCGCACCGCGCTCATCCGATGGCAGGAGCCAGGTGCTAGGTGCTTTATCCTGGTCTCCCATGGGGTGCAGGGCCCAAGCACTTGGGCCATCCTCCACTGCACTCCTGGGCCACAGCAGAGGGCTGGCCTGGAAGAGGGGCAACCGGGACAGAATCCGGCGCCCCGACCGGGACTAGAACCCGGTGTGCCGGCGCCGCAAGGCAGAGGATTAGCCTGTTGAGCCACGGCGCCGGCCCTGAATGAAGTTCTACATTAGCGGTCTGAATGGATGCAGCTCCATGGCTGGCTCCCCCATCTCCTTTGGGAAGTTTGAGCTTACAGGCTACATTCATAGCACATAGTACCGTGTGGAGACAGGACTTCAGAGAGAAGGAAGGTCCAGATACTGACGCCAGCTGTGCAAGCAGGAGCCCATGGTCCCTTCTAGAACTGTCTGCTCTGGTGGTTTCCTTTCTTTGTCTTCTCCCATCTCAGTAAGATCTACAAATACATACCACCTTTGTGCAGATGGAAAATGGAAAAGACCAAGTCTCACCCCTGGTTCACTCAGTGAGTTGTGGGGGAAGTCTCTGGATTTTCACGGGCTGTAGAATGAGGAATGGGTTTTGATTCAATTCTGTTTAGATAATCCGAGGCAGGAGAAACTCCCTGTTCGCACCTGGCTCTGTGCATCATCAGAGGGACAAACTGACATTCTGTGATCCAAGGCAGAGCATGGAAGTGGCTGTGACTAGACTGAACACTGAGGAGAGACTGTTCTTTCCAGTCATTGCTCATCAAGGTATGATCCAAAGGGCAAGAGCATTGGCGTCTCCTGTGGAGGTACGGGGAAGTATGGGAGAAACACAGCTCTTCAGGGTCAATCCCAAACCTACTGAGTGCGAATCTGCATCCAAGGGAAATACTGATGCTTTGCATGCACAATGAGAAACCTTGTGAGCCTGCACCTGGGACCACACCTTCTCTGCTGAAGGAGAGTAAGACAGGAAGGGAGGCTGAGAGGGAGGGAAGGAAGGAGGGAGGGAGGAAGAAAGGAAGGAAGGAAGGCAGGCAGGCAGGAAGGAAGGAAAGGAAGGGAGCGAGGAAGGCAGGAAGGAAGGGAGGAAGGAGGGAGAGAGGGAAGAAAGGGAGGAAGGAAGGGAGGGAGGAGGGAGAAAGGGAAGGAAGGGAGGAAGGGAGGGAGGGGGGGAGGAAGGAAAGAAGAAACCTTATCTTGAAAGTTCTTATGATAGTCAATAAACATTTTTAGAACTTTATAAATGAGATCAGAAAACTATTTTAGGTGTCCATGATTTTCCTTTTTGTTTATTCTCTAATGTATCATTGCAACAAAATTTCTCCCAACTAATTTTTTAACCTAAGTATATGTATATAGTAGTATAGGAAATCATCCTTGCTATTACTTAATTGGATGCAAAAATGCTATCAGCTTTGACCTAAAACAAGGAAATTGATATTTTCTCTGTATTAGTTACTCAGGCAGTCCTGCCGTGTTTATGCACAGTCATCTTTCACTACTTGCAGGGGAACTGGTTCCAGGAGCCTTGCCCCCACCTGATAGGCACCAAAATCAGCAAATGTTCAATCTCTTAAATAAATGAAGTAGTATTTGCCTTTGACCTGCACAATCCTCCCATATAATATCTAATGCAACATAAAGGCTATGTAAATAGCCACTACATTGTGTTACTTCGAGAATAATAGTAAGACAAAAAGTCTGCACATTTTCAGTGCAGACGAATCTCCCCCACTAATATTCCAACACCAGTGAAATCTGTGGAAGTGCGACCCCTAGGTACAGAGGTGACTGTGTTATTCTCCTTTGATTCATTTCTGTTTTTAACATGTTTCTGTTGCTATTAATATTTTCCACCACAGCTGAACACTGACTTTCATTTTATTTATTTATTTTTTATTCTTTTTTTCTTTCATTATTATTTTATTTTTTTAACTTTTATTTAGCAAATATAGATTTCCAAAGTACAGCTTATGGATTACAATGGCTTTTACCCCCCATAACTTCCCTCCTGCCCGCAACCCTCCCAACTCCCACTCCCTCTCCCATTCCATTCACATCAAGATTCATTTTCAATTATCTTTATATACAGAAGATCAATTTAGTATATATTAAATAAAGATTTCAACAGTTCGCACCCATACAGAAACATAAAGTGTAAAATACTGTTTGAGTACCAGCTATAGCATTAATTCACATTGTACAACACATTAAGGAAAGAGATCGTTCATGAGAAGTAAGAGCACAGTGACTCCTGTTGTTGATTAACAAATTAACACTCTTGTTTATGGCATCAGTAATCACCCTAGGCTCTTGTCATGAGTTGCCAAGGCTATGGAAGCCTTTTGAGTTTGTGGACATCGATCTTATTTTGACAAGGTCATAGTCAAAGTGGAGGTTCACTCCTCCCTTCAGAGAAAGGTACCTCCTTCTTTGATGGTCCGTTCTTTCAACTGAGATTTCACTCACTGAGATCTTTAAATTTAGGTTTTTTTTTTTTTTTTTTTTGCTAGAGTGTCTTGGCTTTCCATGCCTAAAATACTCTCATGGGCTTTTCAGCCAGATTTGAATGCCTTAAGGGCTGATTCTGGGGCCAGAGTGCTGTTTAGGACATCTGCCATTCTATGAGTCTGCTGTGTATAATGCTTCCCATGTTGGATCATTCTCTCCCTTTTTTATTCTATCAGTTAGTATTAGCAGACACTGGTCTTGCTTGTGTGATCCCTTTGACTCTTAGACCTATCAGTATGATCAATTGTGAACTGAAATTGATCACTTTGACTAGTGAGATGGCACTGGTACATGCCACCTTGATGGGATTGTATTGGAATCCCCTGGCACATTTCTAACTCCACCATTTGGGGCAAGTCAGCTTGAGCATGTCCCAAATTGTACATCTCCTCCCTCTCTTATTCCCACTCTTATATTTAACAGAGATCACTTTTCAGTTAAATTTAAACACCTAAGAATAATTGTGTGTTAATTACAGAGTTCAACCAATAGTATTAAGTAGAACACTTACTTTCATTCATTTTGATTTGATAGGAAACTAAACTTTACTAAGTAAATATTCAAACTCACAAGTTTTGCTTCTTTATGAACATTGCTAAATGAAATAATAAGCACCCTCCAGAATTTCTTCAGCCTTAGGTAAACTTGAGGAAAAGCTAGAGGTCACAATAATATTTGACAAGGAGCCTGGTGCAGAAATAATCTTGTTGATATGAGTGCCTTGAAAATTCTCAGTACTGCCCTGGCTCTTATCTTTCTCAGTGAAGATAAGAGAAGTTGGAAGTACTCACAACCCAGCGACCTCAAAAACATGATAAACAAAGAGCCTGAGCCTGGAAGGGTAAAGAACTTATTTAAATTTAATTGAAATTCCCTTTAATGTTTGCTGAAGATCAAAAAGTTCTCCAAGATATTCAACTTTGAAGTGTAATATTTTTTTGTTTACAGGAAATCAAAAGTTTCGTGAGAATTATACATCTTTTAAAATACACTATAAGCTATTTAAAGTTTATTATTTAAACCATATGATTGGGGTTGGTACTGTGGCGAAGCAGGTAAAGCCGCCACCTGCAGTGCCAACATCCCATATGGGCACCGGTTCAAGTCCCAGCTGCTCCACTTCTGATCCAGCTCTCCACTTGGCCTGGGAAAGTAGTGGAAAATGGCCCAAGTTCTTGGGCCCCTGCATGTGGGAAGACCCGGAAGGAATCTCCTGGCTCCTGGCTTCGGTTCGGCACACCTCTGGCCATTACAGCCAATTGAGAAGTGAACCAGCAGATGGAAGACCTCTGCTTCTTTCTCTGTGTAACTGACTTTCAAATAAATAAATAAATAAATCTTTAAAAAAAAAACATATGAGCTAAAGACTGTTTAATAGATGAGTTATTCTGCTTTCTAGAAAGAAGCTCCTCAGATATGTACAATGATTCTGATCCCAGCAAACATTGGTGGGAAGTCTCCTGAGTCACACTGGGGGCTCAGCTGCCCACCTGTGCAGCCTGCTGGAAAGGAAGAGTGCCCCAAGTAGACACCATCCCAAACACACCACAAAGCCTCGTTCTTCCACACAGTCATAAATAGGCAATCGTCATTTATCTTTACTAAAGACTTTCTTCGCAGCCTAGATTATTTGCCCATAATCCAATAACATTTTTAAATACCAGCTTAGAAATATCGTGTCCTGAGGGAGGGAGAGGTTAGTAAGTAGAACAGAGAGCAAGTGTCACAAACATGCTTTAGGAAGTTTCCAACCTGATATTCTGAAGGTTTGCAGATACTCCTTTCTGGCAATGAATCTCGGAAAGGCCTAGCAGGGGACTATGCTCATTGTCTTCCCTCTAAAAGTTCATATTCTTTAGATCAAGGTACTATAACAACAACCATCAGGACCACACATATTCACATAATTTAATTGCTAGTACCCATTTTATTGCTGAATGACATGCAGAAGCTTGTACAAATCATATGAATTTTCACAAAGTGAATGCACTCATTAACCAGCATGGAGATCAAGAAAGAGAGCCAGAACCCCGTAAGTCTCTGTTGTGCCACCCACACCCCAGCTTTCTACCCCTCTCCAATGTAACTTTTAACATCATGGACTAATTTTGCCTATTTTTGAACCTTATATAAATAGAATCACATGTCGTTAACTCTTTTATATCTGGTTTCTTTCCAGTAACAATAATATGAATTCAAGTGATTCATCCATATTACTGCTGGTATTTGTAGCTCATACATTTTCAATACTGGGTGGCATTCCATTGTAAGACTATAGAAAAATTTACTTAGAGAACATTTATTAATTCCCCTCCATGTCTCCCTTCACACCTGCTGCTTCTTAGCCTTCACCATCTTGGGACACAGGACCATCATCCTCCTATCTGCTCAATCCAAATCATAGAAAGCCATCATTAAACCAGTTTCTCCACTCACCTTCGCATAAGCAGTATGTCAAAACTACTGTCAACCCTACCTCTAAAATATAGCTGGAATCCATTTATTTCCAATCTTGTGTCACCACTTTAGTATGAATCAATGTTATACAAGCTGTGAATTGTAATCCATTGAAGAGTTATGAAATCAGTGTAGTGGATGACAATCTGCAGTTTTTTCTCTTACAGTGAAAGAGAACAGAAAAATCTCAGAAGGCATCAGTCATGTTGAGTATGGTCTCAGGGCCGGCGCTGTGGTGTAGCAGGCAAAGCCCCCACCTGAAGTGCCTGCATCCCATATGGGCACTGGTTCAAGTCCCGGCTGCTCCACTTCTGATCCAGCTCCCTACAGTGGTCTGGAAAAGCAGTAGAAGATGGCCAAGTGCTTGGGCCCCTGCACCCTCGTGGGAGACCCAGAAGAAGCTCCTGGCTCCCGGCTTTGGATCAGATCAGCTCTGGCTGTTGTGGCCATTTGGGGAGTGAACTAGTGGATAGAAGACCTCTCTTCTCTCTCTCTCTCTCTCTCTCTCTCTCTCTCTCTCTCTCTCTTTCTCCCTCTGCCTTTCAAATAAAAATAAATCTTTAAAAAAAAGAATGTGGCCTTATGACGTTATTTATGTATGTGTGTTATATGCTGAGTCACCACACAACATACCTCTCTTCCTATGGATTTTGATGAAAAACAGTTGAAAGCCTAGACTTAAGCCTGCATCATTGTTTGACATGGACTGCTTAAAATCTGGACGGTCCATTTTAAGTATGGTCAGAAGCCAACTGCATTACCAAGGCCCACTAGACCAACATGATCTGGGGCCTACCCCTCTGATGACATCTTCTCTCTAATGCTCCTCAGTAACCATGCTCATCACACTCCTCATTTTTGTTGAATACACCAAAGTTTCCCACATAGGGGCGTTGCATTGGGTGTTTTCTCTGCATAGAATGTTCTTCACAGCTCTTGTAGCTTGCTTCCAGTCTTAGTGCAAGCATGACCTCCACAATGTGGCCTTTCTAAAATTCTCCCTAGGGCATCATGGCCCAGATTAAGCCACTGCTTGGGATGCTCACATCCCATATCATAGTTCCTCATTCGAGTCCCGGTTACTCCACTCCTGATCCAGATTCCTGCTCAGGTGATCCTAGGAGGCAGCAGGTGATGGCTCAAGAAGTTGAGTTCCAGGGCCGGGACTGTGGTGCAGCGGGCTAAGCCTCCACATGCAGCGCCGGCAACCCATGTGGGCACCAGTTCATGTCCCAGCTGCATCTCTTCTAATCCAGCTCCCTGCTTATGGCTTGGGAAAGCAGTGAAAGATGGCCCAATTCCTGGGCCCCTGTATCCATGAGAGAGACCTGGAGGAATCTCCTGGCTCCTGGCTTCAGATCCAGCTCTGGCAGTTGCAGTCATTTGACGAGTGAACCAGTGGATAAAAGAGCTTTCTCTATGTCTCTCCCTCTCTCTGTCTGTAATTCTGCCTCTCAAAGAAATAAATAAAAATCTGAAGGAGGAGAAGGAGAAGGAGAAGGGACCTGGATGGAGTCCCTGGTTCCTGACTTCAGCCTGGCCCATCCCTGAGAAGTGGAACCAGCAGATAGAAGATCTCTTTTCTCCTCTCCTCTCCTCTCCTCTCCTCTCCTCTCCTCTCCTCTCCTCTCCTCTCCTCTCCTCTCCTCTCCTCTCCTCTCCTCTCTCCTCTCCTCTCCTCTCCTCTCCTCTCCTCTCCTCTCCTCTCCTTTCTCCTCTCCTCTTCTCTCCTTTACTCTTTTTTCTCTCTTCTTCTACCACCTCTCTGTAACACTGCCTTTCAAATAAATAAGTAATGTTTAAAATGCCCCCCAATCTCCCTCTCTTTCTTTCATGGCACCTGTTACTATCTTAAACTATATTGTCTGTTGATTTCTTTTTCAGATTGCTCACGGCACATCCTTGTTTGCCAGAATGTGCACTCCGAGAGAGCAGAGCCCTGCACATGGTGTGTAACGTGTGTGTGACTTCCTACACCATGTTGGCTCTGCAGACCAAAGGCAAAAGTGACAGCCATGGATTTACTCGACATGTTATATGCTCTCCCCTGTTCCTTGCCTCTGTCTTAGCCTGTTCAAGCTACTATCACAAAGTAACATAAGCTGGTTTTGCAAAGAATAAAATTTTATTTTGTCACAGTCTGGAGCCCAAGATGAAAACACGGGCAGACTCATTGTCTGGTGGAGTCTTGTCTTCTCATGGATGGAGATCTTCTCACTACATCTTCACATGAGGGAGGGGGTGTGGGAAATCCCAGAGGTCTCTTTTGTAAGGATCACTACCACTCATGAAGACTTCATCCTCATAACCTCACCTTCCCCCCAAAACCCCACCCCTAATATCAAACACTCCAGCCACTGCAACCTCTAAGTGTCCAATGGGAAAGGATCCTGCCAGTCTGCCCACTGTTTATAGTCTCTGCCTTGCATGGGGCCATGGATAAACGTTTCTAAGTGAGTGAATAAGATCTTGAATTTGTGTTGGCTCCAATATACGGGGATGAATAATTTTCCAGGAGGTCTCTCAGCAGCCCGGGTTAAGCATAGAATATGTAAACATTTGGTTTGATCCAGGATGAGGATATTTAGAAACTGAAGTAGCTGGTTAGGAAGTCACGTTGGATAATGAAGTAGAGACTTCTTCTGGCTTCACTATAAAAATAAACAGCTTAGATGCCTTTAAAAAACAACAGCCCAAAGTTATATAAAAAGTTTTTCTCTTATTTTTTAAAGTAGTCATTAAAAAAAAAAGACACACTTATTTTCTTACTCCATTCTCTAGAACATAAATTCTGATTAGTATTTAATTTTGCTCATTATGGTGCTAAAGTATCATCCACATTTTTATTAGAAAATGCAAATTTGCTTCTTACATTAATTTTCTTTATGATATAGTGTCTGAAAGAGTCCACCTACTAACTATAAAAGTCTGGAGTCGGGGTGGCACTTTGGCATAGCAGGTTAAGCTGCCACCTGTAGTGCCAGCATCCCATCCCAATTTGAGTCTCAGCTGCTCCATTTCCAACCCAGCTCTCTGCTATGGGCTGGGAAAGCAGCAGGTAGCCCAATTGCTTGTGCCCACTGCACCTATATGGGAGACCTGGATAAAGCTCCTGGCTTCTGGCTTTGGCCTGACTCAGCCCTAGCTGTTAAAATCACTTGGGGTATGAACCAACAGATGGAAGATATCCCTCTTTGTCTCTCCCTCTCTCTCACTGTAACTCTGCCTTTCAAATAAATAAATAAATCTTTTTAAAAAAAGAGAGAGGGAGAAAGAAATAGGCTGCTAGTTTCTTGTAAATTTAAATATACATTTTAAAGAAACTGGAGTGGATTTACTATGGATAATTTTTATCACCAGTCAGCCCAAGACTAATCAAGTTGCAGGAAATAAATTAATGTGTTATCCAGCCAAGTCACGGACAATAAACGTTGTCATAATAATTCACTCATCCCAAATCATTCCAGTCTCAATCCTGCACAGAGGCCGCCAATCACTGAGCCTAGGTTAGAGTCAATTAAGAACACAGAAATCTTATGGAAAGTTTTAATTACCTGGTACCGAGACAACCAAGGTAATTCATCCATTAGTGATAGACTGGCAAACCAGATTATTTTTTGTTTTGGTGAGAGAGGAATAAATAATTTGCAATTTACATTTTCATTAGTCACCTATTTTCTTTTCTGATGATTATATTTATTGTGGAAAACAAAGAAAATAGGTTCCATATTTGGATACTATGATTAAGATGTTTGTATCTTCCAAAGGTTAATATAAGGGAGAATATTTATAAAAAGTCAACTTGGCTGCAAGCATAGTGGGAAAGTACATCATTACAGCTTTATCTCTTTCCCCTAAGAATGTTGGAACACTCAGCAAATACACTTAGCCTTTTTGGCTAGATTCATCGATTGCAAGTGATACCGTCTCCTCTTACAAGGGAGACGGGAGTTAGAATCAAGTGACCTCGTTCAAGGGCACACGGTCATGATCAAATTCGGCATGAGGCCACCTTATACAACTGAGACCAATACTCTAGAGGTGTTGTCCAATAGAGATTATGCTCCTAGCCTGCCATACCCTGGGCTATACCCTAGCCTTGATCTTAATTACATAATCATAGAATGATGGTTTTAGAAAGAAGACAATCTTCAATTTGCCCAGTTCAGCTCTTCACATTGAAGAGGAAAAAAATAAATGCACTTGCTTGAAATGGTTATCCATGGGTGGTAAAGCCAGAACTGGAATCCAGGCTTCCAGACTCCCAGCTGGAAAATCTCTTCACCATGTTATTCCAAATATCAGAGTCTGCGCTCAAGACTGAAGAGGGTTGTACTCCCACTGCTTGCCCCAGTCAGTGTGAGTGGGTGAACTAACATCTTTGGCCTCTAGGCCGAAAAAAAACAGCAGCTTTAGCATAGGAAGTTGTGAAATGCAGGTTGTCAATCAAGAATGAGTTCATTTATCCTGGCTGTCCCAAGAACTCACTTGACAAACAAGAAACTCCTCAGGAAATGTTAAAAGAATCTCATGACTTTATTCCTGTCCACCCTACCTGAATGTTTTTCTGCTTTTAGTGGAAAAAATAATTTCCTTTCATCTTTGGTCTTGAGGATAGCGGATACAGACCAGTAAGAGAGGAAAAGGCCTGCAGGCTGGGGCACAGCAAGTTCAAGTGCTTGGAGCTGGATGAGCAAGTCATAAGCAGTAGCACCCTCCAGGAAGAACCTCCAGGTGGACTGTGAGGTTGAGTAGCTAGGGTCATGTTACATTCTCAAAACCTTAAATTTCTGTTTGGGAATTTAGACTTGGGAGTGTGGTAGTAGAATTTTCAAGTAGGACTGTGACAAAATTTAAAGATGTGTGCAACAGCAATGGCATGTGTAATGGGGTTGGGAGACAGCATGTTGGAGATACTAGTTAACAGACTGGCTAGTAGTTCAAGAGGGGCCACATTCAGAGCGTCTGTCAGGGAGGGTGTTTTGTACAGCAGTTAACCACACTGGCTGGAATGCTCACATATCATGTCAGAGTTCTTCAGTTCAAGCCCTGGCTCAGCCTCCAATTCCAGCTCCCAGGTGATGCACAATCTAAGAGGCAAGAGGTAATGGCCCAATTATGCAGATTCTTGTCACCCGTGTAGGAGACCTGGATTGAGTTCCAGGCTCCCGGCTTTGGCCTGGCCCACCCCTGGCTGTTGCAGGAGTGAAATTAGCAGATGGAAGTGCCTTCTCTCTCTCTCTTTCAAACAAAAAGAAATATGTTTAAGATTTATTTATTTGAAAGGCAAAGTTACAGAGAGGCAGAGGCGGGAGAAAGAGAGAGAGAGAGAGAGAGAGAGTCTTCCATCCTCTGGTTCACTCCCCAGATGGCCACAATGACCAGAACTTCACTGATCCAAAGCCAGGAGCCAGGAGCTTCTTCTGGGTTTCCTATGTGGGTGCAGGGGCCCAAGGACCTGGGCCATCTTCTACTGTTTTCCATAGCAGAGAGCTGGATCAGAAGTAGAGCAGCCAGGACTCGAACCAGCATTCATATGGGTTGCTGGCACTGCACACTGGGGCTTTAACCCACTGTACTATAGTGCCAGCCCCAAAAAGATTTTTTTTTAAAGTACATTAATTTTTTAGAAAGTATCTATTTCATCTCTTAACAATTCATAAACCAGAACTAGAAACCTGACAAGGTCACTGTAGACTCCACTTGGCTCAGCAGTGACCTTGGCCATTTCCTCATCAGCCAAAGACCACCTCACCTAGACTCTCCAGATGGTCTCCCTGGCCACAGCAGCAGCTGCTGGCCCCACAGCTGGAATTCCACAGAAAGGGCCTTCATTTTTGAGCCTCTTTGATCTCTGGACCTTCTGAAGCTCTTTGACTTGGCCAGGTCAGACTGACACTCTGGGCAGCCACACATCATGGGAACAGGGTGGGGTTGTGGGAACAGGGTTGTGAGGAGAGCATGGGTCAGTGACCATCAGGATCTTGGGATACACAAACTCAAGGGGTCAAGGCAAGGCCATGGTCAGAAATCAGAAAAGCAAGCAAAACCACAAGAGGCTGGCACTGTGGGGGAGCTCTTCTCCCTCCCAGACTGAATTCTACACAATGCCTTTCCATCAGAAGCCTGCTGTGGGCTGCATGCTGCTCTTCCAACTTGTCTACCTCCTCTGTCCGCACAGAGGACAGCGCCTCCACAGCCTCACTCCTGAGTCATGCTCAGGTCTTCTCAATCCTCCTGGCTCTCTCCGCAATATTTACAGGACTTGGCCCACTAATTTATCATCCTTGTCCCTGGCCAGCATCAGGCTTCCCTGATATCTGTACTCTCACTCATCTAACTTGACATTGAGACTCTCCCTCACATGTCATTTAAATCATACGGCAAGGCCTCCAATGGTACACTTGTTCCTTCCTAATTGTCTTGCTTCAAATGGAAAGACTTTCTAATAGGATGGGAGAGTTGTGGGGTTGGAGCTCTAGAAAAACGGGTAAAGCCACTGCTTGCAGTGCCGGCATCCCATATGGATGCCAGTTCAAGTCCTGGCTGCTCCACTTCCGATCCAGCTCTCTGCTGTGGCCTGGAAAAGCAGTAGAAGATGGCCCAAGTCCTTGGGCCCCTCAACCATGTGGGAGACCCATAAGAAGCTCTTGGCTCCCAGCTTCGGATCAGCCCAGCTCCAGCTGCTGTAACCATTTGGGGAGTGAACTAGTGGATAGAAGATCTCTCTCTCTCTGCCTCTCTGTAACTCTGACTTTCAAATAAATAAATAAATCTTAAAAAAAAAAAAAAGATGGGAGAGTTGGAACATGAGAGACACAGATACCACCAGTATTATTTTACAGATAATAATACCAAGCCTTCTCCTTCTGGCCTTGGAATGGAGACAGTGATTCGGCAGTGGGTAAAACACTGGTAAAATATGCTCTTGCTCAGCTACAAATGATTAAGTGTGTGTACATATGTGTATGTCCATACAAACATACGTGTTCATACATACATGTTAATAGAGAGAAGCATATGGGAGTGGGGTTACAATCTTCAAAAAGTTCACAGAAGTGGGTATTATGGAAAAAAATTATGCCTATATTTCAATTTTTACTCACCAAAATAAACATATCTTTCAATTCCATTTTCCTTGAAGCAATTGAAGTATCCTTGTATCACAAATATGTTCAGATTTCATTTTAATATAGCAAACTCATAACACCCTTTACACTGATACCATCTTTGGGAATTCTATTGTGTTCACTTCGATCCAGGACATCCTGTCACTTTTTTCCTACTCCTGAAGTCCTTTCTTCCTTCCTGTTGTGTCATTCTTTCCAAATTTTTTTTAATTAATCTATTTATTTGAAAGTCAGTTACTGTGAGAGAGGGAGAGACAGAGAGATCTCCCATCTGCTGGTTCATTCCCCAAAATGGCTGCAAGAGCCAGGGTTGGGTCAGACCAATGCCGGGAGTCAGGAGCTTCTTCTCTGGTCTCTCACTAGTGGGTGTAGGGACTGAAGCAATTGGACCATCTCCCATTCTCCACTACTTTCCCAGGCCATTAGCAGAGAGCTGGGTCCGAAGTGGAGCAGCTGGGACTCAAACCAGCACCCCTATGGGATGGTGGCACTGATGGCAGCAGCTTTACCTGCAACACCACAGTGCTGACCCCCCCCCCTTATTTATTTATTTATTTATTTGATAGTCAGAGTTACACATAGAGAGAAGGAGAGGCGGAGAGATAGAGTGGTCTTCCATCTGCTGGTTCACTACCCAGTTGGCCGCAATGGCTGGAGCTGCACCAATCCGGAGCCAGGGGCCAGGAGCTGCCTCTGGGTACAGGGGCCCAAGGACTTGGGCCATCTTCTACTGCTTTCTCAGGCCATAACAGAGAGCTGGATGAGAAGTGGAGCAGCTGGGACTTGAAACAGCTCCCATATGGGATGCCGGCACTGCAGACAGTGGCTTTAACCACTACACCACAGCGCAGGCCCCCGGCCCCTTTTTCCAAATCTCTACCCAACCTTGATCTTTATCCTCAACAGAAATACAGCTTATCTTCCCTATGACCCTGAGTTCTCCCTACGAGTCCCCTTTGAGAGCTCTGCTCAGGTATTTCCTACTGGAAATATAAGCCACGATCTGGTAGGATGACAAGATTGGATGTGGTTAATGGAGCTCAGAGGGAGGAAGACAGAAGAGGAAGGGGCTACGCAGCAACAGCAGGGAGGACCTCAGAGCACCTGGCCATACCTATCAGTGAGCCCAGCTCTGCAGGCAGAAGGGGCTGTGCACACCCTTCAGAGTTCAGCATGGGGCACAACCAGGAACATCTGTCAGATTATCTGTTACTAACGGGGCAAAGTTGCACGTTGGCCAAATCACTAATTTTGTGCATGTGTGAGGACCATCCAAAGGGGGGGGGATGCAGTCAGTAGACTTGGCAAACATTAGAGAATAAGGAGTGAGTCACGTCTGACATAGCCTGACGTGTGGGAAGGCAGACCCCGTCTATACTTGCTGTAAGTGGTTCCGAATCCTCGTTATTCCACCTGTGGCCTGTCTCCCCTGACAGCTGGGGCTGCTGTTTTCATTTTGAAATGCAGCTGTTCCTCCGCCACAACGTTTTAGGCACGTTCTGAAGCGTGACTCATGGTGCTCCGCAGAGGCCAACGCACTTCCGTACCCCATGCAACTGATGTGCTTCCTGACCCACTGAATGTTCTCCAACCAAGATGCAAGACCAGGACCATGGCAATCTGAGAAGGTGGGAATTCCAGCCAAGACATTTGGCAGAAAACTAGAGACCACATGAGAGGCCCCAGGCACCAAGAGGAGGAGATTAGAAACCTAACTGCCAAAGTTTTACTTCACCTAAAGGAGCCCATTGTTCAGACAGCACCATTCCTTCCATTAGCAAGCATGACTAAAATGTTCCCAACTCCTGGTTTGCTATATGGCTAGGCCCTCCGGGTGAGAAAGGGGATGAACAAGCTCTGCAAGCAGCCTGAGGAATAAAGACTTACCTTTAGGATCCAGGTGCTGCTGGAAGATTGAGGGAAGCAATGCTCTCAGCAATCTATTCGTTCATGTCACTCAAGTACACACCTTGCACACTTGGGCACTAAGTCATTGTGATTTTATTAATTTTTTTTTTCACAAAATGCAAAGTTTTGTACCACACAGTGTGTTCTGGCACAAGAAACTTTCAGTTTTCATGGGGAGGGTGTGGATTGATAGGATGCTTATATTTTAAAAATTAATACTAAATTATCATGACAAAATATGCCGACCTGGTATGACACGTGGATTATTGCTGAGAATTGGCATATGCTTTAAAATGTCACACAAAGTATTCAAACATATGAAAATGCCTCAAGACATTCATTATCCTTCCAAATAAAACATAAGAAACCAAAATAAATACTAAACAGCTACATAATCACTGATAAGTTTCAGTAACAAGATTTATAAATGATCTAGTCTCCCCTATGTAAATAAAAGTTGTGCTGACTTAAAGCAATAAATTAGAAGGTATGTTCTCAAAAAGTTAAGTGTACTTTGAAAAACTTCCAAAATTCTTTATGACAATTGTTATATATTATATACCCTCAGAAAAAAAGCTGTATATATCACTATAACTATCACATTTACTACAGATTTCAAGTAGATTTTTCAAATAAAATCTATGTTTAAATATCATTATTGCACATTTTAATTCCAAGAAACTTATAGCTTACCCTACTTACAAGCCAGTATTAGCTACACAAAAAACTTCATAGGTAAAAATTAGACATAATGATACTAGAAACAAACCAAGTAAGAAACAGAAAATATATAGTACTTTTTATTTATATCTATATGTTCAGGCCTCATTAACTAAAGAGTAGTAAGTAACCATAACGTACACTTAATTACAGAAAGAAAATATGCAGATGATGTTTAACGAGTTTTCAGCCAGAGGTATTGCATTTGTAAGTCTTTTGAGATTTAGAAATATTTCTCATTGTTTTTGGTCTTGGGTACAGGATCTGCTCTTAAAACCGGCTGCTGCTTAAAGTCAAGTGTAAACATTTTCAAAGCAAACAAGCCAGCCTTCAGCAGCTGCCTTCAACTCTTCATTGCTATCCAAAATATCTTCCAATAAAGGTGTTCTTTATCATCAAAGTGAGCAGAGGTTGTTTGAAGTCTGGGCTAGAAAAGTGGAGGGCTCAAGTCTTTGGATGTTGTACTTTGGAAAACACCAAGTAATCCATTTGCTGGTAAGCTGGTTTCCAAAGAGTGTCACCATAATCAAGTTTGCTCTATTATAAAGATCAGGACTCTCAAATAACTCTGCCACAAGCCAGCACCCCAGAGTTCCTCACCACAGTCAAGGTGTCCAAGGATGTTTACATAATGTAGATGCCTACAATAAATTCTCAGCTGAAACACATTACAAAGCTCTTATTGCTAAACCAGTTTAAGAAAAAGAGGTTACAGATGTTTCTTAATAAAATCATAATTAGCTTTGCTTCATGCTGTGCAAGGGCATTATTAAGTGGCTTCCTGAATGGCTTCCTGTAGCCTCTTAATAAATTATGGTCTCGTCTCTACAGAAATTTACTACATTGCTTTTTTTCCGATGGGAGAACCTGTTTGTAAACTTCAACTTTGCACTAGAGATGAGGAAACTTACAGATTAATGGGAGGTCTCCAAAAGTTGTCACAAAAGAAAAGTTTTGGCAAAAGTGAGGGGGGCGGAGCTGATGAAGCCTCTGGGGTATCAGGGGATAGATGGAAGGGCTGGAAGGATTCAGAAAGAAGATTTCGAGATCGAGGGAGGACAATCATGGCTTTTAAGGGGAAAGCAGTCTCCGTGTCTTCTCCAACTCCAGGTTCTGCTGGCTTTTCTTGCGCCTACACCCCTCACACGTGTTTTGCATCAGAATTCACTTGGTTAGCCAAGTGTGCTTGCTGTCAGCCAGCTGTGGTTATGCTGGGGCAGTGCACACACACTGGAGCTCTCAAGACGAAGACTCACTGCTGAGCTGGCCTGGAGCTGCTGAGAAACACAGGGCCCCTCTTCTGATAAAATTACACAAGTTTGTTTCTTAGGGAATCCAAAACACATAAAAACTCATAAACTGTTATAAAGTATGCGTGATGATATGTCAAGGAATATATGGATTATGGCAATTTCATCCAACAGACTAAACCCCTGAAAGCCAATTCAAATGCAACCTAGAAACAGAAATTTGTTCAAATATTTATTTTAATAGCATCTTTTGGAACATGTCTACTGAAAGACGCAACAGAAGAAACATGTACAACAGTATCTTCCCCTGCACTTCTCCAAATGCATAACAAATGACGCCACCAAGAATACAGCCAGTTCTTCACACCAGGGAACCTTCCTCCAGATGCCCTGTGCACCTCAGAGAAAATCTACAATGTAATAACTGACACATGAGCACACATGTCAGCCAAACAGATCACTGAACCTAGAAGAGAATTTGATTCAGACACCTATACACTAGGTGGCTTTAAAACTAGAACTCCAAGACTGTACTGGGCCATCTATGATAGATCTGAGGCCTTCAGGGATGATAACATCTCATAACACAGAGCTCATCCATGAAACAACAAAATTTAACAGTAGGAATAAAAATTTAATTCCAACTTACTATAAGGTATCGAAACAAAGTAGGCAGGCATTAATTTCTTTATACTCACATATAACTCCTTTTTGAGTTTTAAGTGAATGAAAACAATCCTATAAGAGATTCTATACTCAAGAATGCAAACTCTATAAGCTTGAGCCCATAATTTTTAAATTCTCACAAAATATTTAAAGCAGGATCTGTGATCTTGCATGCCTGGTTTTCATTCAATTTTTAAATTTCCCAAGAAATTTTATTTTTCTAGAATACTACACATTCAAAGAACATTTTTATAATTACAGGTTGTCACTAATCTTTTCTACAAAAATAGAATTGCTTAAAAATTTATATCAATTTGATTTTGTTTTCTATAAATATTTTCATAGAGCTAAGTATCAGAATGCCTAATAGAATCATTTAAATCAATCCATGTAGTCAAAATACTTAATCTTGAAAATGTCTAGCAAAAAGTTTGTCATTTAATAAATGAAAAATTCATCATTCAATAATGATATGTCATGTGTTCATTTGTATTTTAGTTAGAAGGAGACGATCACAGACACCAAAGCAGCACTCCTTCAGAGATCTGACTTCAAGAAGTACGGCAGGTCACGCTGGCGTTTGCATTTCATGTCTGTTGTATAAGGAAGCACATAGAACCTACTTTTGGATACAAATCTGGATGTTGCATTAACTGTCATGTAGCCAACATAAGGATTGCTGAGTTAGGGAATAACAAACCTTAGCTCAAAACTCTGATGTTTTAAATATACTTGATAGTGAGCAGTTACGCCAAGGAAAGGTAATGTCAATAAAAGTCAAACCGAAGTTTTAAACATGAAACAGCAACTTCTGGAACTGCTATATGAAGACACTATTATCACAGCTGTATATTTTCATAACATTGATGGTGGGTTTAAAATCTGTGTCCAAAACTATAGAAATATCCAAAGAGTCAAAAATATTTATTTCAAGGTTTATTTCTTTCTAAAGGAGTGAATTTTCAAAATAGTTTTATATATAAATGTTTTCCTTTTTTTATAAATCCACCTTTTTCTTGCAAAAGAGCAAGAACAAGATAAAATAACTTGCTTTCCTACCCTCTCTAGACAACCAATACATATTTAAGTACTTCTGATGGGGACGACACTAAATTTAATAACAAATTATCAATGTAATACTATCTGCTTTCAAGACAAATATCTCTACTTTACATTACTTTAATGAAGTCCTTCAAAAATAAATGTACCTAGGGCAAATCAATCAATCTCATTTTACCATTTATTGACTAAGATTTTAATTCCCATCTTTAAATGTTCTAAAACTTAATAGGCTCTATCTGTATTGGACAATCAAATCAAATCCAAAGCCTTGCTCATGAGAGAAGGCTTCAAGAGACTCGGAGAAAGTGTGGAGGATGAAAAAGCTATGACTGGATTTCAAAAGTGTTTACACAAAAATGAACATATTTTCATTGGGTTTATGTGAACTTCTGAAGTCCCCTCAGATTTGGCTAGCTTCCCTTCATCATCATAACACAACCCGACCCTGAACATGAGTCAAACACTCACCTTCAGACTGAGCAACTCAATAGATCAGATCTTTTGGTCTGGGTTCAAGTATTCACCAGTGACTGATTTAAATTTTTCTTCTTAGATAAGAACAATCAATAAGGTCAAGTATTTGAGAAAAATAAATAAAGGTGATAATAACTTAATATATAATTCTCTATTGGATTGCAGGAACTAAAGTAAACACACACACACACACGCACACACACACACACACACACACACCTCAAGCCAGAGTTATCATTTACCTTCATATACCGACAATAATTTTGATAAGAATGCTTGGATTAAATTACCTATTTCTGTTATTTAAGAAAGATAGAAATTCAAAGTACTCAAAAGGCCAAGCAAGAATGGGTGTAAACTCTGAGTAAAATATGAACACTGACTTTTCTTTTTTGTAGTTTGGTCTCACCAAGAGGCATAGGAGCATGATGAATACATACCTCATAAGACTCTGGTACTGATGATGTTAGCTCTGAACATAAGAGAGATTTTACAAATCAAAATACTTCTCATAGAAAGAGTGCAAGGGAAGCATATAGGGACAGCAGTGTTAAAGCGTTTTGCTTAATGATTCCTCCTGTTAGCCTACATCATCATCTAACAGCATGCGTTTTTAGAGGAAGAAATCCATCTTTTAAGGAGGTCCATGGATGGCTTAAGCCTTTTGAAAGAAAAAAAAAATGCAATAATTTCTTAAGAAGCTAAAAAAGAAATAGGAAAATGACATCTGAAGAATCTTAAAACACAGAAAGTTTTTTCCATGACTAAACTAATGAAATATTCCCAAGTAAAATACTTCATGACTAATGGATGACTGCATACCTGAAATGAAAAAAATATATCACTTGAAATAGCCTAGGAAAAGAACATGTCAACAATGTAGAAATTAACCCCCTACAGGTGTTGACAGCCGGAGTAAGAAAAGACTGCAGTAAACAAATGTTAACAACTATTTGTAGATTTAAAAGAAATTCTCCTTCTTTCAGGAACACTGGTGACACACACCAAGTGCACCCAGTTACCTTTCCACAGAGAAAATACCAACATGGGTTAAGAGATTTCTGAAAAGCTTCACCACTATATAATTTTTATTTAAACCTTTAAGGTTTTACCCATGCTAATACAGAAGAAAAGAAAACAATTACCTTGGAATGAAAACTAAATGTTAGTTTTTCTTTTCTAAAGGTAAAAAAGAAAAAAGACACTAAAACCCTGAATAACAATTATATTAATAAAGAAGCATTAAGAACATGCCAAGAATTCATCCTATCAGCAGAGATAAGGCTGGGCAGTAATAAGAATTGCTTATCTAAACAAAGGTGCCCGTGAAAGCACACCTTTAGTCGAGTTTTCCATTCTGAAGATTATTTCTGGCTTTCTCTTGTCTGATAAGAGAGATGACTTTGATGCAGCCTTTTGAAATTTTGATCATCCACATGACATTCATCACATCCAAAACAAGACAAGTAGAGATCCAAGAGAACTGCGTTAATGCTCCAAGTCTTTCGTAGGGTTCTGTTCCGTACACGGAATACATGAAGCCATACATAGGTGGTATCGTGGCAATGCGTACGAAGAAGAACACCAGAGTCATGAGTATTCCATTGATGACGTTAGCTTTGGAAAACTTAGGATACTTCAGGGCCTCAAAGAACCACCTGAAAAAGAGTGAAAGAAACGTCATGTTCACTCTGCATGCCTGAGGATTAAACATTTTCATCTTGGTTCTGGTGTTTTGTTTTGTTTTGTTTTGTTTTGGACAGGTAGAGTTATAGACAGTGAGAGAGACAGAGAGAAAGGTCTTCCTTCCACTGATTCACTCCCCAAATGACCGCTACGGCCTGAGCTACCTATACCAATCCGAAGCCAGGAGCCAGGTGCTTCCTCCTGGTCTCCCATGCAGGTGCAGGGCCCAGGCACTTGGGCCATCCTCCACTGTACTCCTGGGCCACAGCAGAGAGCTGGACTGGAAGAGGGGCAACCAGGACTAGAACCCAGCACCCATATGGGATGCTGGCGCAGCAGGTAGAGGATTAACCAAGTGAACCACAATGCCGGCCTTGTCTGTTTTTCAAACCTGATAAAATGACCTAATTGAAAGATCTCTGTGAGTGAGATCCCAGTGGAAAGAACAGGTCATCAAAGAAGGAGTTACCTTTCTCTGAAGGGAGGAGAGAACTTCCATTTTGAATATGACCTTGCCTAAGTAAATTGGTGAACTCAAGAGGCTTCCATAGCCTTGGCAGCTCATGATAAGAGCCTCAGGTGATTACTGACGTCATAAATAAGAGTGTCAAATGTTAAATCAACAAAGGGAGTCACTGTGCACCTGCTCCTCATGTAGGACCTCTGCCCTTAATGTGTTGTACTATGCGAATTAAAGTAAAACTACCACTCAAACAGTACTCTATACTTTGTGTGTCTTTGTGGGTGTAAACTGTTGAATCTTATACTTTACTTAGTATATACTAAGTTGATCATCTGTATATAAAGATAATTGAAAATGAGTCTTGATGAAGAATGGGATGGGAGGCTGGTGCCACGGCTCATTAGGCTAATCCTCCACCTGTGGCACCGGCACTCCAGGTTCTAGTCCCGGTTGGGGCACTGGATTCTGTCCCAGTTGCTCCTCTTCCAGTCCAGCTCTCTGTTTTAGCCTGGGAAGGCAGTGGAGGATAGCCCAAGTGCTTGGGCCCTACACCCACATGGGAGACCAGGAAAAGCACCTGGCTCCTGGCTCCTGCCATCGGACGAGCACGGTGCGCCGGCCGCAGCGCGCCGGCCGCGGCGGCCATTGGAGGGTGAACCAACGGCAAAAGGAAGACCTTTCTCTCTGTCTCTCTCTCTCACTGTCCACTCTGCCTGTAAAAAAAAAAAAAAAAAAAAAAAAAAAAAAAAAAAAAAAGAATGTGATGGGAGAGGGAGTGGGAGATGGGATGGTTGCGAGTGGGAGGGAGATTATGGAGGGAAAAGGTGCTATAATTCAAAAGTTGTACTTTGGAAATTTATATTTATTAAATAAAAGTTGAAATAAAAAACCGGTAAACATTTTCAGGATTTACAGGGAGAGGCAAAGGGCCTAGAACAGTCAACACAATACTGAAAAAAAGCTTACTATGAAGCTACAGAAATCAAGACAGCATGATTTCGGTGAAAAATAAAGTCAGTGGAATGGAACAGAAGGCTCAGAAACAGACCTACACAATATATTCAACTGATTTTTGACAAAGGCATAAAGGTAGCACAATGGAGAAATAATGTTTTTTCAACAAACTGTGTATCGTATGCAGAAAAATTAAAATGAGATAGTGCTATACACCTATGAAATGGTTGGAACCCAAAACACTGACAATGACAATTACTGACAAGGACAATTACTGACAAGGATATGAAGCAACAGGAACACTCACTCATTGCCAGGGGGAAAGAAAAACTGGCACAAGCACCATAAGGAGATATTTTAGCAGCTATAAAGCTAAACATATTCATATAAACAATCCAGCAACTATATTCCTAGGTATTTCCTCAAATGGTTTTAGAACTAATAACCATATATTGTTTTTGGGAAGCATAAGTAAGGTGCACCCGACACGCCTGGAAAGAGATGGGATTTAGTGATGAAAATGATCCATGGGTTGAGTCTTGAATAATGAGTAAGATGACAGGAGGCCTTGCCAGCAAATGGACAAGCTGGCATGAGATGAGAGTTTAAGGAACAGTGTGGCAGAAGGAGATAAGATAGTTCTCCGTGGAGAGTTTTCTGTGTCACACTGAAGAGATCATATTTTATCCTGTAAGCAGTAGGAGGCACCGAGCATTCAACCTGCACATTACCTTCATTGTGGGAGACAGTAGACGGAAGAGAGAAGAAAGGGGAACAGGGCTGCAGGCAGATGGTTCAGAGCAGGATCAGTAAACATTTCCATAAAGAGCCAGGTAGTGAAGATAATGCAGCAGCCTTTGGAAGTCATATGTTCTCTGTCATAGTGACTAGTGAGTGCAGTTATGGTAAACAAAAGAACATGGCCGTGCTCCAATAAAACTTTATTTACAAAAACAGGCAGCAGGTTTGGCTCACAAAGTTATGGTTTGCCACCCTGGTCTACAGTAGCATAGTCCAAAGAACTCTCTGCAACAATGGAAATGTTCTATAAGCATGTTACCCAATTCAGTATAGCTACTACTCACATGGGGCTATGAAGTATTTGAAATGTTTTGTTTTTAAAATTTTATTTAAGCAATTTAAAAGTAAACAGGCATACAGCTTAAGCATCCCTAACCTGAAAATCAAAATGCTCCAAAATCCAACACTTTTTGAACACTGACATTTTGCCACAAGTGTTAATTCTACAACTAACCTCAGATGATGGGTCCCAGTCAAAATCAGGCACCCTAAAAATTATATAAAATTATCTTCAGGCTATGTATATAAGAAGTACGTAAAACAAAACTTAGACTTGGGTACCCCATTCCCAAGGTATCTCATTACATGTAAGTATTTCAAAATCTGAAACACCTCTTGTTCCAAGTGTTTGAGATAAGGACAACTCAACCTGTATGTGTCTTGTGGTTACTCTACTGGACAGTGCAGAGCTACAGGCAAGAGAGGATCAACTAGGGCACTGACAGTGGAAGAGAAGAGGTGGCAAAGGTAAGAAAGATAGAAAGTGACATGGTAGGAACTGGTGTAGACCAAATATAGGTGAGAGAGGAACACTCAGTGATGACTCCCATGTGTCTATGCACTGCCAGGTGTGAGCAGACAGCTGGGTAATTTGGTGCATGAAAGAATGCAGAGGGAAATGTGTTGCATTACAGGTTGAATTTGATAATCCACCTGAAAGGAAAAAACACTATAACAGGAAGAAGCAAATAATTTAATAATTAAATATGTAATTTAATATTTTATATATGTTTTATAGAGAGAGAAGGGAACTACAATACAAGGATATTAAGTAACCTGTTCAAGTTTATAGCAAATAAGAAGTGATGTTGAATCTCAACATCATTCCAAGATGCATACACAGTTCGTTACACCAAGGTGAGTAAATAGGGAAATAGCTAAAGCCTTAAGAGGGAAGAATTTACCCAGGGAGAAGCAAAAATGGCAGATGAAAAGTCCCTAATTATAATGGATTAAATAGCAAAAAAAAAGATATATGCTTAGGGAATAATGACAAAGAAAAGTCTGTGGCACATGCAGTACCAATGCAAACTTTTTTCAATTTTTTTTAAAAGATTTATTGATTTATTTGAAAGGCAGAGTTGAGAGAGAGAGAGAGAGAGAGAGAGAGAGAGAGAGAGAGAACACCTCCCATCTGCAGGTTCATTCCCTCAATGGCTGCAGTGGCTGCAGCTGGGCCAGTCTCTGGTCTGAAGGCAGGAGCCAAGAGCTTCCTTCTGGTCTCCCACCTGGGTGCAGGGGCCCAAGGACTTGGGCCATATTACACTGCTTTCTCAGGTGCATTAGCAGGGAACCGGATTGGAAGTGGAGCAGCCAGGACTCGAACCAGTGCCCATAAGGGATGCCAGTGTCACAGGTGGCAGCTTTACCTGCTATGTAACAATACTGGCACCTCAAATATTTTTGATCTGCAGTTGCTTGAATCTACAGATGCAGAACCCAGGGATACAGAGGCCAACTGGATATTTCACCACTAAAGCCTTGCCTGGCTCTTGGATTTTGACCTAGACTTGAGGTAGGTAAAATTTTCAAACAGGGTTGGGCAATGCAAACTATGAATACAGGAAGAAAAGTGAGAACCACTCACAGGTACATGAGCCAGAAGGACACAAAGTGGATTCTAATGATTCAAAAGATGTAAGGCTGGAGATGTGAAGCATATCATAGAGACTTTCAAAAGCCAGAGAGAAAGTGTAAACAAGAAGACTAAGAAAACAAGGCACTCAGGTAGAATGTAAGAAAGATAGGACCTGAAGAACATAGATGCAAAAATCCTCAATAAAATTCTGGCCAATAGAATGCAACAACACATCAGAAAGATCACCCACCCAGACCAAGTGGGATTTATCCTTGATATGCAGGAATGGTTCAACATTCGCAAATCAATCAATGTGAAACACCACATTAACAAACTGATTAGAAAAACCATATGATTATCTCAATAGATGCAGAGAAAGCG
This sequence comes from Sylvilagus floridanus, assembly GCA_949820135.1. Lineage (NCBI taxonomy): Eukaryota > Metazoa > Chordata > Mammalia > Lagomorpha > Leporidae > Sylvilagus > Sylvilagus floridanus. The sequence continues at coordinate 86,217,720 of OX463225.1, read as the reverse complement.
TTTGATAAAATACAACACCCTTTCATGATGAACACTCTAAGCAAATTGGGTATAGAAGGAACATTCCTCAATACAAACAAAGTAATTTATGAAAAACCCACAGCCAGCATCCTATTGAAAGGGGAAAAGTCGGAAGCATTTCCACTGAGATCTGGTACCAGACAGGGATGCCCACTCTCACCACTGCTATTCAATATAGTTCTGGAAGTTTTAACCAGAACCATTAGGCAAGAAAAAGAAATTAAAGGGATACAAATTGGGAAGGAAGAAGTCAAGCTATCCCTCTTTGCAGACAATATGATTCTTTATTTAGGGGATCTAAAGAACTCTACTAAGAGACTATTGGAACTCATAGAAGAGTTTGGCAAAGTAGCAGGATATAAAATCAATGCACAAAAATCAACAGCCTTTGTATACACAGACAATGCCATGGTTGAGAAAGAACTTCTAAGATCAATCCCATTCACAATAGCTACAAAAACAAATACCTTGGAATAAACTTAACCAAGGACATTAAAGATCTCTATGATGAGAATTACAAAATCTTAAAGAAAGAAATAGTAGAGGATACCAAAAAATGAAAACATCTTCCATGTTCATGGATTGGAAGAATTAATATCATCAAAGTGTCCATTCTCCCAAAAGCAATTTTAAGATTCAATGCGATACCAATCAAAATATCAGAGATTCTTCTCAAATCTGGAGAAAATGATGCTGAAATTCATATGGAGGCACAGGAGACCTCGAATAGCTAAAGTAATCTTGTACAACAAAAACAAAGCTGGAGGCATCACAATACCAGATTTCAGGACATACTACAGGGCAGTTATAATCAAAACAGCATGGTTCTGGTACAGAAACAGATGGATAGACCAATGGAACAGAATAGACACACCAGAAATCAATCCAAACATCTACAGCCAACTTATATTTGATCAAGGATCTAAAACCAATTCCTGGAGCAAGGACAGTCTATTCAACAAATGGTGCTGGGAAAACTGGATTTCCACATGCAGAACCATGAAGCAAGACCCTTACCTTACACCTTACACAAAAATCCACTCAACATGAATTAAAGATCTAAACCTATGACCCAACACCATCAAATTATTAGAGAACATCGGAGAAATCCTGCAAGATATGGGCACAGGCAAAGATTACTTGGAAAAGACCCCAGAGGCACAGGCAGTCAAAGCCAGAATTAACACTTGGGATTACATCAAATTGAGAAGTTTCTGTATGGCAAAAGAAACAGTCAGGAAAGTGAAAAGGCAACCAACAGAATGGGAAAAAATATTTGCAAATTATGTAACTAATAAATGATTAATAACCAGAATCCACAAAGAGATCAAGAAACTCCACAACAACAGAACAAACAATGCACTTAAAAGATGGACCAACACCCTGAATAGACATTTTTCAAAAAAGGAAATCCAAATGGCCAACAGACACATGAAAAAATGTTCAGAATCACTAGCAATCATAGAAATGCAAATCAAAACCACAATGAGGTTTCACCTCACCCCAGTTACAATGGCTTACATACAGAAATCAACTAACAACAGATGCTGGCGAGGATGTGGGGAAAAAGGGACACTAACTCATTGTTGGTGGGAATGCAAACTGGTAAAGCCAATATGGAAGACAGTTTGGAGATCCCTCAGAAACTTGAATATAAACCTACCATACAACCCAGCCATCCCACTCCTTGGAATTTACCCAAAGGAAATTAAATTGGCAAATAAAAGAGCTGGCTGGACCTTAATGTTTATTGCAGCTCAATTCACAATAGCTAAGACCTGGAATCAACCTAAATGCCCATCAACAGAAGACTGGATAAAGAAATTATGGGATATGTACTCTATAGAATACTATACAGCAGTGAAAAACAATGAAATCCGGTATTTGCAACAAAATGGAGGAATCTAGAAAACATCATGCTAAAATAAGTCAGTCCCAAAGGGACAAATATCATATGTTCTCCCTGACCGGTGACAACTAACCAACCACAAAAAAGGAAACCTGTTGAAGTGAAATGGACACCATGAGAAACAATGACTTGATCAGTCCTTGTCCTGACTGTCGAGGAACAACTTACTACTTTATTCCTAGTTCTAGCCCCTGACTCCAGCTCCCTCCTAATTCTTACCCTGTGAGGTACTGGTTCAAATAGTTGGGTCCTTGTCATCCACACGGACAACCCAGATTGAGTTCCCAGCTCCCCAGCTTCAGCCTGGCCCCAGGTACTGCAGGCATTTGGGAAGTGAACTAGCAGATGGGAGCTGTCTCTAATTGTCTGCCTCTCAAATAAATAGATAATAAATAAATAATCTCTTAAACTTTCTAAAATATATTTTTCCAGAAGCTATTGGAAGAACCCCACATATCCACAAGAATTCAAACCAGAATCTTTTAGACAATTTGCAGATCCAGGTTCACTGCAGCATGATTCACAATAGCTAAGAGGTACAAGCAATCAACATGTTATATAAAACAAGTGAGTCCCCAAAAGCCAGATACTGTATGATTCCATTCATATGAAGTATCTAAAATATTCAAAATCCTAAAAACAGAAAATGGAAAAGTGACTGTCGAGGTTTGGGGGAGGGGAAGTTAGTATTTAATGGATATAAGAGTTTCAATTTTGCAAGATGACATGATTCTAGAGATCTAAGGCACTTCAACAATGAGAGCACACTTAACACTACTGAACTATATTCTTTAAATGCTTAAGATGGTTTAAAAATTCCCCCAGTGTTGGCAAACAATATTATGTAGTTTTAGTTTAGTTACTTACATACTGTGTACTTGAAATAAAAGTAGTCTGTTAAATTTAAAAAAATAGAAATAACATGATGCTCTCTCTAAATGAGGAAGACTAAGATAATGTTGATATCACAATGCGGGGACAGGAGAAAGATAGTGTCAGGAATACGAACTGGACCCAGCATGAAAGAGAGTAGTGCTTGTTCTTTTCCAAGAAGCCTCCAGAATTCTGAGATTCAGTGCACATTCGGAAGATGAAAGAATGCCCTGGCACCAGGTGTCACACAGCATCTCCTGTGGCAGCGAGAGCCGGGCTCGGAGCTGGCACTGTCATGGCCCAGCCTGGACCCTGGGGTAAGTTACTTTGCCTTTTCCAAGGCTCCCTTTCATCGAACTGTGTCATGGTGACAGAAGCTTCCCCAAACTAAAACTAAACAGCACAACTTAAAAATCACCAATGATGTCAGTCACCTACCGCTGATTCACAAAAGGGCTGGAAAGCTCGGCGAGCAGGCGAAAATTCCCAACGTAGGCCAGCACTCCGTCTTTCTGGATGGTCAACACAGAACAGCAGCATGTCAGGACAACGTTCTCCCAGGCCCCAAGTTCTGAAGGAACACTGCATAGCGTCTCGGCATAACGTGACAATCAATACCAAACAGACCAACAGACTTTCTACCGTTTCCTGCCCAGCTTCTTAGGAGATTCTCTTCTTTGTGAGAATTTAGAAATGTCCTTATAATTCCACTATATTGAAAAGATAGTATGTTGTACATTTATGCTCATTTATACAGCTATTGTTTTCTTAGGAAAACAGATTTCAAGCAGTCCTCTCACCCTGAACTAATGAATTCTGTAAATAACCATTAGTAATGGCATTGTCAAATTATGGTAGGAAAAAAAATCACCAAGTTGTATGAACTTCACAGGTGAGGGGTTTTACTGCAATGAAACACCTACTAGGAACTCATTTGTATAACCATTATTAAGCAAAAGCACCTTAAAAATCTGAAACATATACTTACCCTACTAGCTGTATTTTCCTATAAACCAGTGAGCAAGTGCATATTTGCCAAATAAAATGACAAACTCCAAACCTTGTCTAAAATAAATCTGTCAAACTGAAGATCCTAGAACAAAAACACCTTTAGGACCTTTCTAAATTTAGATACAATTTCTAGTACATTCTACCCATGTCATGACATGAACAGTGTAGCAAAATCAATAAATAAACAGAAAACCAAAAGTAAAAGGGTTCTACAAAAAATTTGTGGAAAAGTGGAATTAAATGGTAAGTTTATTTTGGTGCAACAAAATCTTGAAATTCATGCAGTTTTTTTTTTCATAACAGGCATTTTCCATAAACTGTTGGAAGACCCGTGATATGCATGAATTTCAAAATCTTTATACCAAAATAAAGATCCTTTAATGCCATTTTCCATAAAACTTTTGAAGTACCCTTTTAAATAGTCCAAGAATTTTATTTTTTTAATGTTTATTTACTTTTTTATTTGAAAGGCACAGCAACAGAGAGAAGAGGAGGGATCTTCCATCTACCAGCTCAATCCCAAATGCTGCACCAGGCAGGGCAGGGCCAGGGTAGAGGCTAGAATCCCATCTAGGTCTCCTACGTGGGTGGCATGGCCCCAAGCACTTGAGGCATCATCTGGTGCCTCCCAGGGGATGTATCAGCAGAAATCTGAATAATAAGCAAATAGCCTGCCTGGAATAAGCACTCCAATATGAGATACAGGCATTGCAAAGAGCAGCTTCTCCTACTGGTTCACAACACCCAACCTCTCCTCAGCCAAGAATTTTAATATATTTTCAAAATTCCTACTAGGTAAATGGAGTCACTCCAATGCATCTAAATTATATCAGAATTAAGACAACATGCCAAAGAAAGGCACATACTCATCCCCGATACATTACATACACGCCAAACTTCAGAAACTATTTTTCTTCTGGTTATGTACCATGCTGCCTTTCAAGTGAGAATAATATGATTTTCAGACTTATTCATGTAAATTATTTCACGGATTTAGAATTCAGAACTGGATTATAAAAATCAGCTTTTCCAAGGCTAACCTAAAACTTTGTAAATCTCAAATTCATTGTCCTTAGTAATACTAGAACGTGTGATGAGGAAGAGCGGGGGAGTGATGGCCTAAAAGACAAAAGCGGCAAACACGGTGAGTAGGGTGTGCACAGGAGGGCACCAACGCCTTACCCTGGCCAATCCCAAACAACAGTGTATGAGAAATGCATGCACCAGATTTTACTACTTCAACACAGGAATGTGAATAGCCATTTATTTGAAATTATGTCATTCTGTACAATTTACTGTTCTTCTACAATAAATCCTTTTATTTAAACAAAATAATAGGGCTTGTTAACAGTGGCAATTAGTAGAAATTGAGACTTATCAAATGAATGAGTTGTATAGTAGATAATTGTTTTTATGTTTTTGCTCTTTTATTTTCCTGTCAAGTATTTAAATTAGGTAGGCTATATTATTACATGTTTTTAAGATAATAAATGGGATACATCTTTAAAAAGAGAATGTAAATATAACAGGACTAAGTAAGGTTATTGCCTATATTTCATTTTTTTTCTATATTTTATTTTTAAAATGACATTTCTACCAAATGATACAGCAGGATATTTTTACTCTATTTCTTTTTCCAGTAATACTTCTCTAAACTGCCTGCAGCTTTTAGAACATCTTTCTTCTAATATAGTGGCAAAGCGACTATGGTCAAACACACAATTTACTTTGGCATGCAGCTCAGCTCTTAATCCCACATTACACTGAATCCTGGTGTGAGTCCAATATAATGACCTCAAGCAAAACACTCCTCCAACAAAGATGCTTGGGCATATAATATTTAAGATTTTACTTCTAGCAATAGAAGGCTTTCAGAATCATAAGAAGTTTCCAGCTCTCCAGTAATGTCTATGAACTTTCTATCTACAGGTTGTTGGATTGATCAGGTAAAAGGTCATTTGGACATATAAACTGATCATAAAGGCGGCTATTCACACCTACAATTCCCATAGTTTTTATACTCTCCAAACCAAACTGGATAGATTCCAAATAAGTTTTGGTAAAGAAAGTCCTGTTTACTGTGGCTACCTTCCTCTGGTTAGTTCTGAAGCCATCTTATTTTCCAAAAATGAGTAACTGTTTTCATTGGATGAATTTTTGTCACAACAGACACACAGCAAACAACTCAGGTACAGACAGCTCACCGTTTGCTACACTCCTCAAAGATCATCAGACAGTTTTGAATAAACAGGACATAGTACTTGTTTCGCTGTAATACTTTTCTGTGTTCTCTTCCTCAACTTATTTTCAAATTAAATAAGGAAATTCTTTATGTTCCACACTTTAAAAACACCATTTTATAGCACAACAACATTTAACATCTCTTCCATGGCCAGCAACAAATGACAGCTATCCTGTGGGCACACATCTCTGTAGGTCACTTCCTCAATTTCCATAAAGTCAAGAAATCTCATTAAGTATTTCTGTAGGTTTTTAGGGTAACTGAAAAGTAATCAACAACTTTCATTATGAAAGCCCCAGTACCTATGAGAAGCAAGCACATTACACCCCTTTTTTAGCAGTATCGGGTATAAGGTATGCAAGGTAATATATTTTTATTCTCTTTGGTAAGAAGTTTACAGACTGAATGGAGTTTCCCAAGTTTACATTTACACTGTCTGCCAAATATGCAGATAGATTAACAAAATCTAATTTGTACTGGAACAACAAGTTTTTTTGTGGTTTCCTTAAAATCTTTACAGAGATCAAAATTCTGTTGAAACTCCATTTTTTAAACCAAAGTATGAAAAAAAAAAAAACGAGGAAAACATTTTGTTATGTGATTTGACATATCACATGATATACTGTAAAAAGTCTGGTCATTGGTAAGATCTGACGGAATCAGCTATTTTCTAAGAGGCCAACATATCATAACATAATGTTCCCTTTTTTTCGGCTACAGGATATTGTAGTTGCAATCTCTGAATCAGGAAATGCAACTTCATTCAGCTTCATAGTGCAGTCAAGGGGACAGTGTACATTTTCCTATGGTATGTCCCAGCTAAAGCAATGCTCACTGTTTTCAACTGAGAATCACATCTTCTTTCTAGAAGACGAACGGCAAAAGTACAGATGAATTTTGATGTGTTTGCCTGCCTCACCCTCATCTGCAAGATTCAGTCCCACTAGGTGCTCCACCATGCCTGCATTAGTTTGCTAGGGCTGTGGTCACTGCTTGGTGTAAACAACAGAAAACTATTGTCTCATAGTGCTGGAGGCTGGAAACCCAAAATCAAGGTGTCCACAGGGCCATGGTCCCTCGAAAGACTCTTGGAAAGGATGTGGCACACGGCTCTATGCTAGCTCCTACAGCTCCTTGGCTTGTGGAAGCCTCATACCAAACTTTGCATAGTTTTCACCCTATGTGCAGGTCTGTGTCCAAATTAGCCCTTTCTGTTAAGTTTACCAGTCATAATGGATGAGGGGCCCACTCTACTCCAGTATGATCCCAACTAACTACTGCTGCAACAACTCCATTTCCAGGTAAGGTCACATTCTGAGGTCCTGGGAGTTAGCACTTCCAAATATGAATTTTGGAAGGGGTACAATTTGACCCATACAATGTATAACCCCAAATCCTATTACAGTTTACACTCTTTAGATTATCTGTCTATAATACTATGCTAATATTACATATGTGTGTGTGTTTCCATATGAAATAATAACCTTCTGTATCAATAATATCTGGGGCATTCTGGCATTAGTACCATAACCATTTCCATTATTTGAACTCTTAGAAAATAAAGTTATAAGTATCCACAGTGTTACAGATTAAACTAGCTGTCTCAATACAAATCATGACTTCTAACTGGCAAAGTCTAGATGGACTGTAATGGCCATGATTATAACATACTTGATAATGGGTGACCTATTACTGGAACCACAAATCATGGATGCCATGGTTTTTTTTTTTTTTTTTCATAATGGAAAGTGATTTCCAAGGGTGTAGGATTTTTCCTATAAAATGGCACACTCAGGACAGGCAAGCCACTGCCATATTTGTTTTATTATAAATTCATTTTAATACAAATAGATATCATATTTGCAGCTAAGAAATAGTAGGATGAGGAAATAACAAACGTCTGACACCTCTAACTCACCCAGCATAAAAGAGGCACTTTAGAGAGGAAACAAATTACTCTTCACACTCCAAATTCCTGAACATTTTGTGTACTTGTTTTTTTAATGCCATCTTTCTGGCTTTTAAAATTTTTTTAATTTATTTTTATTTATCTAAAATGCAGAGTGAGAGAGAAGGAGAGAGAGAGATTGTCCATCCTCCGGTTCACTTCCCAAATGCCTGCAATAGTTGGGGCTGGGCCAGGCCCAAGCTAAGAGCCAGGAACACAGTCAGGGTCTCCGCAGGTGGCAAGGACCCAAGTACTTAAGCCATCACTGCTGCCTCCCAGGAAGTGCATCAGTGGGAGGTTGGATGGGACACAGAGCTGGACTCAATCCCAGGCCCCCCAATATGGGCACAGGCATCCTGAGCAGTGGCTTAAACTGCTGCACCACAACGCCTGCCCTGCATGTGCTTTTGTAATTAAAAAAAAAAAAAGTTTGCTGACTTGTTCTAAGTTTCGGTGAGTTTGTTCAAAACAATTCATTCAAAATATTTGAGTTAAGAAGAGATTAGAATAAGTAATTGTGTTCAATTGTGGATAATCCAAATAAAATAAGCTGAAATGTTCTGCTTTGCTCCCCCTTTAAATCCTGAAGTGAAGTAGGACAAGGGAGAACTTTGAAAACAATGCACAAGCAGAACAAGACTAGAGAGAAAAAAAAGCTATTTTCTTGTTGTTATTTTTATTTTGTTACTCTGGGGAGGAAAAGAGTGATTTTACTGACATTCTTACTTATGCCACACTAGAAATATTAAGAATCTTTTTATTAGTGTAATCCATCATTATATTGGATTCATATGTGCAATAAACATACGCTCTGGCTTCTTAATTATAAGTTCTCTCATCGATAACATTGCCTTTCTCCCTCAATTAAAAAGACAGTGATTCTACCAGTCTGTGTTTTAGTAACAGTCGTCTTCTTTGGGTCAGTTGTTCTAAGTCTGTGGACTCTGTATAGCTCTGTCCAGTGTTTAGAGAACATGACAGACCAGAGTCTACAAAACATTAGGAGTTCATGTGTTCCCAATGTCAGCCAAAGTCCTTGATAAACTTCTTACTATATCCTTCAAATAGTTTCTCCAACAATGAGACCATTACTGAAATTTGTTTGACCTCTAAAATACTTCTTGTTTGATCTCTAAATTATTTCAGACACCCCAAAGTCATATAAGATAGTAAATACAGTAGCAATAACTTTAAACTTTAAAAAAATTTATCTCCAGCTAATATTAACTTTAAAAATACAAAAATAAGGGAACCCGCACTGTGGTGCAGTGGGTTAAGCCTCCACCCGCAGCACTGGCATCCTATATGGGCACTGGTTTGAGTCGCAGCTATTCCACTTCTGATCCAGCTCCCTGCTAAAAGCCTGGAAAATCAGTAGATGATGGCCCAAGTACTAGGGCCCCTGCACCCACGTGGGAGAACCAGAGGAAGCTCCTGGATCCTGGCTTTGGATAGGCCCTGCTCCAACCATTGCGGCCATTTGTGGGGTGAACCGGAAGACTTCTCTCTGTCTCTCCCTCTCTGTAACTCTGCCTCTCAAATAAGTAAATCCTTAAAAAAAACAAAAATACTTTTATGAAATACACTATGTCCAAGACATTTTATAGTTTAAAAAGATTACTTCTTCCAACTCCTTTCATATTGACATAGAATTAAACATAACTATTAACCAAAGTACCAAAGAATATCAAATCAGTCTTTAGGTGGCAAATCTGACATGCTTTCAACTAAACAACTTTGGCCAAAGTACAAATACTCTCCACTTTGAGGAAACTCTTTGTAAAAAAAAAAAAAAAATGTATTGAATTTGTAAAAAAAAATTCAGTATTGGGGCCGGTGTTGTAGCATAGCGGGTAAAGCTGCTGCCTGTGATACTGAGTCCTATATAGGCACTAGTTCATGTTCTGCTGTTCCGCTTCCCATCCAGCTCCCTGCTAAAGGCCTGGGAAAGTAGCAGAAGATGATATAAGTGCTTGGGCTCCTGTTACCCATGTGGGAGACCTGGATGAAGCTTCTGACTCCTGGCTTCAGCCCTAACCCATCCTGGACCATTGCAGCTATCTGGGGAGTAAACCAGCAGATGGAAGATTTTGATCTCTCTAACTCTGACTTTCAAATAAATAAATAAACATAGCCTTTAAAAAAACAATGAGCATAACAGACCAGCCCTTTTCATCATTTCTCTCTCCTGTTCCCAAAGAGAATGGCTAGTTCTCTCATAGTCAGTGGTGGCAGCAGCAGCAGCATCACTCAGGTACTTGCTAGAGACACATATTTTGGGGCCCCATCACAGACATACTGATATGGGTCCAGAATTCTGTATTTTAATAGCCCAAGCACCACCACTACCATTACCAAGAAATCCTATTGAATACTAATGTGAGAGGACTGCAGTCCCAGGCTAGAGAAATCTGGGGGTGTCTAAGCTTGAGGAGCTAGCTCTCCCACTTCTCTGAAGCTGTGGTTTGTGAAAGTTCCAGTCACCCTCACCAGGTCCCACAGCAACCTGCTACATTCCTCTAAAATAGCTCTTCCTCTCAGCTGGGTCCAGTGTCTCCACACAACTGGCTGCTTGTCTGTGAAGAGCACACAGCCTCTTGCAAACACCTGTGTTCCCTGGGCTTTGTTCATTATTCTACCCGTAAAGCCTAGCTGAGTGCCAGGCCCATGTTCCCTGAGGTGAACATTGCTTGCTAAGCAGCATGCACTGGTGCACATTTCACTTTAAAATCAAAACCACATTCACCTCTAAACAAGGGAAGGCAAAAAGAGGCATGAGAGCTAAATTATTACCCATCATTGCATGATGTGATTTAGCATTAACAAATCAAGATGTGGACCGTCTCTAAGAATGGCCGCCATCAATTCATCAATTCGTTCTCTCACTCTGTGTGCATGTTCCTCACTTCAAGAGGTAGAGGCTTTTTTCTCTCCCCACGAGTCTAGGCTACCCTTAGTGACTCATTTGATCAACAGAATGCAGTGGAAATAGTGTTCTGAGTCATCTGAAGTTATAAGAAGCCTTGCAGCTTCCTCCTAGGTCTCTTGGAATAATTCCCCTTGAAATGCTCCCTTTCAGAACACATGAAGCCCAAGCTACACGGTGGGGCCACAGAAAAACGCTCTGATCAACATCCCACCCTCGGAGCACAGAGCCAGCAGCAACGGCCACCCACGTGTATCAGCCCCTCTGTGACATCCAAGCCTGCTGAGTCCTTAGATGACTCCAGCCCCAACAGCCATCTAACAGCATTGACATGAGACCTCAAGCAAGATCTTCCCACCTTCATGTCCTGATTTTGTTTTATAACATTAACAACTCATGAGTCAATGGGTTTTAATCAACCAGTAATTATTCTAGTTGATGATCAAAATGTCATATTGCGTTGGACTTTGTGCCCTACTGACACAATCACATTAATCTTCAATAGGTTTTCTTTTTTTGTTTTGAAGATCTATTTATTTATCTGAAGGGCAGAGTCAGAGAGAGAAAGATCTTCCATCTGCTGGTTCACTCCCCAAATGACAGCAAAGGCAGGAGCTGGGCCAATCCAAAGCCAGGAAGAGGAGGTTCCTCTAAGTCTCCCATGAGGGTGCAGAGGCCCAACCACAGGGGCCATCTTCCACTGCTTTACCAGACCATCAGCAGAAAGGTGGTTCAGAAGTGGAGCAGCCAGAACGTGAACAGGTACCCATATGGGATGCTGGCTCCACAGGCAGCAGCTCTACCTGCTACATAACAGCACCAGCTCCTTTGCTACGTTTTCGTTTTTTTGTTTTTTTTTGTTGTTGTTGTTGTTTTTTTTTTTTTTGACTGGCAGAGTGGACAGTGAGAGAGAGAGAGACAGAGAGAAAGGTCTTCCTTTGCTGTTGGTTCACCCTCCAATGGCTGCCGCGGTCGGCGCGCTGCGGCCAGCGCACCACGCTCATCTGATGGAAGGAGCCAGGAGCCAGGTGCTTTTCCTGGTCTCCCATGGGGTGCAGGGCCCAAGCACTTGGGCCATCCTCCACTGCACTCCTGGGCCACAGCAGAGGGCTGGCCTGGAAGAGGGGCAACCGGGACAGAATCCGGTGCCCCGACTGGGACTAGAACCTGGTGTGCTGGCGCTGCAAGGCGGAGGATTAGCCTGTTGAGCCACGGTGCCGGCATTTGCTAAGTTTTCTAACACAAGATTCTAACACAGTAGTGAATCTGTTGTTATGTAATACTTCAATATGCAAAACAAAATTTAAATTTTAGTTTTGATCCCATCTTTGTAACATATAGTACATTCATATGCAAAATTCTAATTTAAACCACATGTTCTATCATATTCTTAACCCCCATCCTTATCTTCTACCCTTAATTCAAAACTTCTGTGAGCCATGCTGAGGTACAGAAATACACTTCAGTAATCTTACTTCTTTTTTCTTTTATCCCATATATTAATACATCAGTGACTCTCAACCCATTTAATCCAGTACACCCCGAGAGACAGCAGCACATGTGACACATCCTTCCACAGACATAGGTAGCCGTTAGACAAACACCAGATTATGTGCAATGCATTGCTGCCTTATCTTCTTCTCTCCTATTCAAGAAAACCTACTGAAATAAAAGTGAGATAGATGCTATTAAAAGACTAGATTTAAATCTGCCCTAATTTTTAAAATAATGATTAATGTTTTTACTTCACTGTTAGTAAATTAAGGCAGAATTCAAAAGTGATATGCTGTTTCCACTTCCCTAAGCACTTTTAAGGGGTTTTGCACATACTGTAGCAAAACCCACACTTGCCACAGCCTCTGAGTGACTATGAAAACAAAGCAGGGCCTGTCTGATCCCTTCCATAGCATCAAAGAAAATTCCCTTTTCAGAAAGTGACTATAAGGATCTGCATCATTTTTTACCATGAGAAATTTAAGTGTCTACTAGCTAAGAATCGGTAGGACCAGAGGTTCAGAAGGCAGGAGAGAATGATAACCAATGTTAGCAGATACATACTACTACTAGTATGGTGCTAAATACTGCGCCACCACCATTGGCTTAGATACTGATGAGAACCCTTCCCCACTACGCTTCACTAGGACAGTAGACTGGCAGGAAATCAAGTCTGGCATCTCAAATTGGAATCCCAGATAAAAATGTGACTATATTCTGCAGTAGCAGTAACGGGGTACCTTTTGTAAGTCTAGAGACTGACATAGAGCCTTAGAATATTTTCATGGGAAACCTTTCAAGAGTACCATTAACTAAGAATTGAGATTTGGGGACAAAAATCCATGTCCATATTTAGTAACTGTCTACTTTAATCATTCCAGGTTTTTGATTATTCACTCACAAGACAGAGTTGAAGATTTGAGTGAAGACATAGGATTGGACTGCCAAACCAGATCCATGTGAAACAGGGTCTAATCTTTACTAAATGATACATGGATAGAAGCCATCACTAATTCAGATGAAGCGGGGAGAAGTCTGGGACCATCAAGGGCAGCTGGCAACCTGGGTCCCCCCTTGCTGTGTGTAACATTAAGACCTGGCCCAGAACTGAGTGAAGTTCAAGTAGTTCTTTACATAGGAGGGAGGTTTTAACTTGGAAATGCCATGTTATACCCCCAGAAATCTGGACAGTCCCCAAGGAGTTATGCCTACAGATCCTGGGGTCTCTAAATAGGCAGTCTTCATCCAGCAACATTCTGCTAAGCATATTTTAGAATTCAGGTTTCCTCCTTCCAAACAATATCAGTGTTCCATTTACCCAAAAGTTCTATTGACAAGATGAGACTGGGACAGTAGCTTCATGATTTCCTCTTCTCTCTCCCAAAAGTGAATGGAGAGGTATATCAGCTGCTTTCACCCTTTCTCCAGGGCTTATTGAAGAACTCAACATACCATAGTGTTTACCTTCCATTGTTTAGTTAGTATTAGAACTAAATTATCGTAGTGGGTAAAGCCACCTCCTGCAGTACCAGCATTCCATATGGGCACCGGTTCCACACCCAGCTGCTCCACTTCCAATCCAGCATTCTGCTATGACCTGGGAAAGCAGTAGAAGATGGACCAAGTCCTTGGGCCCCTGTACCTGCTTGGGGGACCCAGAGGAAGCTCCTGGCTCCTGGCTTCAGACTGGCACAGCTCCTGCCATTGTGGCCAATTGGGGGGTGAACTAGCAGATGAAGACCTCATTCATTCATTCATTCTCTCTCTCTGCCTCTCTCTCTCTCTCTCTCTCTCTCTCTCTCTCTCTGCCTCTCCTCTCTCTGTGTAACCCTGACTTTCAAATAAATAAATAAATCTTTTTTAAAAAAGAACTAAATTATCATTTCATTAGGATAGCTGAATCACAGAATCTCAGAATCAGAATGGGACCTTAAGGATATTTAAAGTCTCTGCTTGTTGTATCTATCTGTTTGAAGGTATCTTATGGAAGACAAGCTACTTTAAAAGACCATTTCATTATTAGAACATGCCAAACATCGGGGATTCTTTCCTTTGTACAAGAGAAGTCTCCCCTACCTATCTTTTCTACCCTCATTGGTCTTCATCCTAATTTCTGAATTAATCCAAAATAACTCCACCCCCTTCCACTTCATCCTTTTATTCTTCCAGGGACACTCTGAATCCATCATGCCCTCCAACTTCTTGTCTTTTCTAGACTGACATCTCTGGGTTCTTTAATTGCCTGCTGTTAAGACAACAGCTGCCTAATCTAATCTCCCCTCCACAGTTAACTGGTGGTTCTCCCCAATGGCTTCTGCCTCAACATACATGAGATTAGGGACTCCAGAGGATGATGTTCTAGGGTGTGGTTTGACAAGGCAAAGTAAAATTGTGTTTGAATTGGATACTGTGCCTCCTTTAATAGAGTCTTAATTTGAAAACAGCTTTCATTTTCAGCATGTGAGATAGAACTGGTGCAACTCAATTGTTGTCATCTACTGCTTCCAGCTTTCTCCCTTCTTGCACATGGTTAAACTTAACATTTATCAGTATTAACTTCTTTATGTTCGTTTTGTCTGTTACATATGTCTAGTATGCAGTTTTTTTTTTAATCCCATATGAGCAGTGGTTTGAGTCCCAGCTGATCCACTTTTTTAAAAAAGTCAAAATTAGAGAGAGGGACAGAGAGAAGGATCTTCCATTTACTGGTTTACTCCCCAAATTTCTACAACAGGCTGAAGCCAGGGGCCAGGAGGTTCTTCCAGGTCTCCCTTGTGGGTGCAGGGGCCCAAGCACCTGGGCCATCCACTGCTGCTTTCCCAGGCACATTAGCAGGGAGCTGGATGGGAAGTGGAGCATCCAGGATGCAAATCGCACCCTACAGACAGCAGCTTAAGCCGCTGTGCCACAGTGCTGGCCCACTGTCCCACTTCTGATCCAGCTCCCTGCTAATGTGCCTGGGAAGGCAGTGGAAGATGGCCCAAGAGAACTAGAGGGAGTACCAGGCTCCTGGCTAAGGCAAGTTACAGCTATCTGGAGTGAACTAGCAGATGGAAGATTTCTCTCTCACTCGCTCTCTTGCTCTCTCTCTCTCTTATCTTCCTTTTAACTAAAAATATACATCTCAGTGGCATTAAGTACATCCACACTGGTGGTCATGCACCATCACTATTCACCTCCAGAACCTTTTCACCGTCCTAAACAAAACTCTTAACATGTATCAAATAATAGCTTCCTATCATCTCCTCCATCTAGCCCTTGGTAACCACTGTCCTATTTCCTGTCTCTTTGAATTTGACTGTTCTAGATGCCTTATAGAAGTAGTATTGTATTTTAAATTTGCTTTAAACAAATCTAATTAAGAGCAAAATATTGACTAGAGTAGATATGATAATCTCTATCAACTGTTTTCTTTGTTGGCACTGAAATGAAAACAGAATTCAGAAATCAAGCAAGCTTAGAGAAAGAAAGGGAGCCGTCTCTGCCAGGGAAACTCCACTACACAAATCAGAGCTATACTTAGCGTCCAGAACCGAGCATGAAAGAGAAATCCCAGGACAGGAAAGGTAGACTGGACTGGAACTCCTGTTCGACCAAAACTGAGGAACTCTCACAGGAGCACTACTTATGTTGGCAAACTGTGGGAGTGGTCACATGAGACACTATATTAAAAAGTGAATTTCCCGGGCCAGTGCTGTGGTGTAGCAGGTAAAGCTGCCACCTGCAGTGCCGGCATCCCATATGGGCACTGGTTGGAGTCCTGGCTGCTCCATTTCCAATCCAGCTCTCTGTCATGGCCTGGGAAAGCAGTAGAGGATGGCCCAAGTCCTTGGACCCTTGCACCCGCGTGGGGGACCCAGAGGAAGCTCCTGGCTTCAGATCGGCACAGCTGCGGCCACTGCAGCCATCTGGGGAGTGACCAGCAGATGAAGACCTCCCTCTCTCTCTCTCTCTCTCTCTCTCTCCCCCCCCCTCTCTCTCTCTCTGCCTCTGTCTCTCTGTAACTCTGCTTTCAAATAAATAAATAAATATTTAAAAAGTGAATGTCCTTGCAAATTTCAAGGTAGAAAACACACAAATATATACATGTGTATGCAAGCATATAACATATTTCTGTATGTGAAAATCTATAAGATATTTCTTAAACTGACCACTTAATTTTGCTACAGTTAATCCCTCAATTAGAATAAACTTACTTTATGCTTCTATATAGTTTCCTAAATGGCTACAGAAATTCTATTAAACAATCTCCAAGACTTATCTCTGACAGTCTTTTATTCATTATCATATAAGAAAGTTGAAAATATTTCCTTAGAAAAAATTATTTAACATGTTATTGGAGTTTTAAAAACACTTGTCATTGATTAAATATTTAACATGTTTTACTGAATGTAAATTGGAAAATGTGAAGAAATTACACAGACCCTGCTACTGAATCTTGCTTTAGTAAGCTATATTAGGTGGCTATTTTTTTTTTTTTTTTGACAGGCAGAGTGGACAGTGAGAGAGAGAGAGACAGAGAGAAAGGTCTTCGTTTGCCGTTGGTTCACCCTCCCATAGCTGCCGCGGTCTGCGCGCTGCGACCGGCACACCGCGCTCATCCGATGGCAGGAGCCAGGTGCTAGGTGCTTTTTCCTGGTCTCCCATGGGCCCAAGCACCTGGGCCATCCTCCACTGCACTCCTGGGCCACAGCAGAGGGCTGGCCTGGAAGAGGGGCAACAGGGACAGAATCCGGTGCCCCGACCAGGACTAGAACCCGGTGTGCCGGCGCCGCAAGGCGGAGGATTAGCCTGTTGAGCCACGGCGCCGGCCTAGGTGGCTATTTTTAATACCTTCCAGCTAATTTTTGAAATTTTGGTATCTTGAAATGTAGCCATAACAGTTACCATAGTTACCTAAAATTTTTTAAGGCTACACTAATGGGAGAAGAGGAGGAAATACAGCAATTGTGTGTGATTGAGAATAGGTAATTCTATTAAATTCCTTTTAAAATGAGGGCTTTTCTGTTTCAACCCTGCTAACAATAAAATGTTGGTGAGCCACAGCATCTGTTTCAGGCACTGCCAGGCAGATTTTTCCTTAGACCAAACACAAGGCCAAAATTTTCACATTCTTGTCTCCTACTCTAATACTGTAAATCACAACTTTACTGAATCTGACAAAACATTTCTTTCATTTCCAATAACACTGCATACATATTTGCTTACAAAATGCTTTTAAAATGTAGACACTGGGATAAAGCATTAAGCAGGAAACAAATTCTTACTCTTACGGCATCATACTGTACATAATATCCTGAAGACCTATGGAAACCAAATTTTCTCCCTAAATCACAGTAGAATAACTTAATGATTAGATTTCAAGACAGTGTGATACGCAGAGGAGTTAGGAAAGGATGCATACTTGGTGATTTTCAAGCTTAAATGTTTCAAAGGTATCATAACTCTTTTTGTAAAGGTATGGTTTGACTGGGAAAAGAAGGTGATTCACAAGGAACAAATACAACCTAAGTTTACCAAAGAGAACAGGAAGGGTATATAACGGATGGTGGCTTAGCCTTAAAATAAGGCATTAAAGCTTAAATGTAGTATTTCCCTTATAATAAGAGATCAGATTGCTGTATTTCCCTGCTACCCCAGGAGTACAAGCTGAATATCAAGAAAAAGAAACTGTAGGATTTTTACCTCTACATAGACAGAGTAAGAATCTTTAAGCTCTAAATCACTCTGCCAGGTAATTTTAGAACTGCAGCAAATATAGCAGAGGTACAAAAATAGTGATCAAGATATTATAATCTATATAGAACCTAAATATTTTAAATTAAAAAAGCTTACTTTTCAACTATTTCTTTCAGCAGGGAATAAATCTAAAATCTACAGGTACTTTGCTTCTCTTCATCACTTCAAGTTCTATTTTGTTCCAATAACAAAGTCATTTAAGAAAAAAGCTTAACTACAAATAGCTTAACCAGTTGCCTAACTATCAAGTTAAAGTGCTTTCCAAATGCCAACTCTTGTTACGTAAGCGATAAAAATTTCACAACCATTCACATTAAACAAATTAGTAATAAATTGATTAGCCATCTTAAAATAACACACAGAATGACCTGGGAATTCACTGCACAGAAAATATCTTCTTATATTCAATGGGTAAGTTGAAGATCTCTAATACAGATAATTATTTCTATAAACATTCACTACTTCATCTAATTTTTAAAATTTTGTTTCCCTATGAATAAATTCACTTGAATTCAATAAGTTTGTTTCATACTAAAACAAAAGAACATAGGAAGACATATCAAAAAAGCAACCATTTTTAGAGAAAGAGCCCTGGTTGATTTCCTTTACTTACCAACTTATTAAGACTACCATTAATTTCTTAATGCCAGTATGCATTTTATTGAAAAACAAAGAGAAAAACAGTATTCATCCTACAGCTCAACCTGCCGGTCCATGCGACTGCCATTTGCCAGGCCTGTGATTCCAGTGGCCGAGAGAGAGCAGCAGTTCAGAATATTCACATTTAAGCCGGCGCCGTGGCTCAACAGGCTAATCCTCCGCCTTGCGGCGCCGGCACACCGGGTTCTAGTCCCGGTCGGGGCGCCGGATTCTGTCCCGGTTGCCCCTCTTCCAGGCCAGCCCTCTGCTGTGGCCCAGGAGTGCAGTGGAGGATGGCCCAAGTGCTTGGGCCCTGCACCCCATGGGAGACCAGGAGAAGCACCTAGCACCTGGCTCCTGCCATCGGACCGCGGCAGCCATTGGAGGGTGAACCAACGGCAAAGGAAGACCTTTCTCTCTGTCTCTCTCTCTCTCACTGTCCACTCTGCCTGTCAAAAAAAAAAAAAAAAAAAGAATATTCACATTTAGTGCATCTAAATGACCTGTTATCTTTGACCAGCTCTAAGTCTTTTTATAGCACCGAATACAACTCATGGTCAAAGAATAAATTTCAAAACTAAGTAAGCTATTAAACTCGCATGTGTACCCAAAGTTAACATCCTTTGTTAGGCAGCATGTCTGTCCTATAGCAAAAGTGCTTAGGAAACAAAGTGCCTGAAGATCTGTAAAAAGTAGACATCTGTACTTTATAACTATTAAATTATAATCTATTGAAACTTTGCTCTAACTTCGTTAGGCAACAAACTGCCTGTATGTCAAATCTCTGAGCTCTGAGAAAGGCAGATATATATGTTTTATAGCTATGCATAATCTGTTAGTTTTTTTAAAAGGACTAAGGAAGAAACAATAGGAAACTACAGTACAAATGACCTATATTTTCAGAAAAATGAAGTGATTATGGGTACCTTTTGTTACATAAGCATATATTTATACACTAAAAGAAGCACAGCTTTAAATATATGCATACTAATTATTAAATTTGTGACTTTAAATAGGAGAGATGTTTTGATATATCTGATTCTTGCAGAAATTATGCCAAATCATCTTAACTCACCAGCTATCTTTGCATGAGTCACTAAAAGGAAAATGGAAGAATATTATACATTGTTTTTTTTTTTTTTTTGACAGGCAGAGTTAGACAGTGAGAGACACTGAGAGACAGAGAGAG
The DNA here is from genome assembly GCA_949820135.1 of Sylvilagus floridanus. Taxonomy (NCBI): domain Eukaryota; kingdom Metazoa; phylum Chordata; class Mammalia; order Lagomorpha; family Leporidae; genus Sylvilagus; species Sylvilagus floridanus. The sequence goes on along the minus strand of OX463225.1, from coordinate 86,197,729 downwards.
ACAGAGAGAAAGGTCTTCCTTCTGTTGGTTCACCCCCCAAATGGCTGCTACAGCTGGTGCGCTGCACTGATCCGAAGCCAGGAGCCAGGTGCTTCCCCCTGATCTCCCATGAGGGTGGGTACAGGCTGAAGCACTTGGGCCATCCTCCACTTCACTCCCGGGCCACAGCAGAGAGCTGGACTGGAAGAGGAGCAAGGGACAGAATCTGGCGCCCCAGCCGGGACTAGAACCCAGAGTGCCGGCACCACAGGCAGAGGATTAGCCTAGTGAGCCGAGGCACCAGCCAATACATTTGTATTAACTTTTTAAAACATCCTCCCATAGTCACAAATATCCAGTAATATAAGGATTTTATTGACAACAAATAAGAAAAAAAAAAATCAGAAATTTACATGTAAGTGTTAAAATAAGGAAAATATAGAATGGCATATTATATTTATTATATAAAATTCATAAACTTCTAGTCTACTTACATCTGTTACCTGTAAATATCTATCTGGAAGTTGATGGTGTATCTAGGTTGAAAAATAATGATTGTGGAGAACTCAAATACACATGATATATAAAGTTGAGAGTCTGGCAATGTACATATAGAAAAATAATTTTAGATATATGAGGGTACTTCAAAAAGTTCATGGAAAATATAATTAAAACATAAATTTGATTTAGTCTAAAAATTTTTTAAGTTCTTGATTTTTTTCATAATATGCTTTTTGAAGAACCCCAACCTGGAATTTAATGTGCTTTATTGCCTGAGATCTATTGCAAGAACTCTCTATTAATTCTGACATCTCTAAGCAAAATTCCTCCACTGCTCCACCCTACTTAAATGTAATTATGATTATTCATGGAGTTACATGTGGAAATTAATGGAAAAACAATACTTCATCTGGTTATTCAAGAATCTACACACATCCCTGGCTATTAAATTGGAAATGCATCTATAAGGATGGATTAATATCTATGGCTACACAATCCTAACGATTTAAAGTGGAAATTCAAGGAATTAGGGCTATCTGCCTATATCTTGGTTATTAATAAAAACACTAATACAGACACATGGAAAGTTATTCTTTTAGTTAATAAACAAAATAAGAAATCACAAGAGTGATGCCTAAATGCATCGGAGATGGTCTTTATAAATCAAGAATCAAATGTCCAGGGTTATTTCAGCCTGAATTCACTATCCCATCCTTGCCGGCTTGTTAGGCTACTGGAAATCTGGGGACTCACCAGTACAAAGACGTATGCATAAATTGCTGCACAATGGTGGAGTATAAAAAATTTGTCACCAATTATTTTCCAATATAAAATGAGGATCAACAAATCTGTAAGAAGGAAAAATAAATACCATGTTACATGAGAAGAAAGCTGCATTGTTCTTCAAGCGCATTTAACTTTCTCCTGACAATTTATCACGGTCTACTCTGAGGCCACACCACCTGGCTCACCCCTCAGCTGGTCTGATTGCTCACTTTATCTTAAAATACCTGCTCCTCTGCCCCTGAAAATCCCCTCTGCTGTGGCTTCTCCAGGACCAGGGCCAAGTTGTGGGCATTTTGATACCTTCAGAATTCAGTACAGGACCCAGGATAAAGTGTGTCACATAACATGAGAGCCCAGGATAAAGTGTGCAACATAACATCTGTTGAAAGTTTAAATAACTTGTTTCCAGGATTAAAGATAATGACAATATGAGTTAATAAGACAAAGTTTAAAATAAGCTTAAATTACTGACTTTTGTCACAAAAATAATTCAAGAAAAGATGATGGTATAAAAGGTACAAAATGATCAACTCATATTTATAACATGAATAAAACAAATTTATTTTTTAAATTAAAATTTTTAATTAAATAGTAATTCAAAACAGTAAAATCACCAAGCACTGGATTATTAAAATGATATGCACAAAGGTCAAGACATGAATTTCCTTCAAAGGCTCTAAATCTAAACACCAGGACTCAGAAAATAATTTGCTTATCTTAACAACATAAAAACTGCTCAAAATGTTAACATAACTATTTTCTTTACCAAATGGTTATGCAAGAAGTGACATAGAAACACATTGTTTTCACAGAGGTAGATCAGAGGAAGATTCAGGTTTTGTGGGATCAGACTTTAGATAATGTAAGGACTTTCTTTTGTAAAACTAAAAATTATGACTACAAAACTAGGGATGAATATTTAGAAAAGCATCAAATTACACATCTTATAAAGAAAACAAATACCACAAACACGCAAATCAGGAAAATAATAATAATTAATAGTGATTACTAGTAATTAACTGCTTGATACACCTCTGCGAAGACATTTATCCTCCCTACATAATTTGGCTGTATGATCCTTGGTACCCAATTTATATGATAATGATTTTGCAATACAGGAGAATAAAAAAGAATTCACTTTCCGTTCAGTTTGGTTTAGAAAAGTTTGTTTCAGTTCGTAACTCTTGTTGGTAAATTGTTTTGGATTGATATCTATTTGGAAACAGCTTAATCTTTTTTTTTTTTTTTAAGATTCATTTATTTATTTGAAAGGTAGATTTACAGAGAGGCAGAGGCAGAGAGAAAGAGGTATTCCGTTCACTGTTTCACTCCCCAAATAGCTCGAGCTGGGCCCATCTGAAGCCAGAAGCTTCTTCGGGGTCTCCCACGTGGGTGCAGGGGCTCAAGGACTTGGGCCATCTTCTACTGCTTTCCCAGGCCATAGCAGAGAGCTGGATCAGAAGTGGAGCAGCCAGGACTGGAATCAGCGCCCATATGGAATGCTGGCATTGCAGGTGGTGGCTTTACCCGCTATGTCACAGTACTGGCCCAAATTTTTGTTTGTTTGTTTGTTTGTTTTTTTAATGTAAGATTTCCTGGGTGACTATTCTCTGAATTGACAATACTCACTAGCCAGGACCTGTGGAATGTTATGAATTCTGTTATCCTTGCCAGTAACATTTTGTGTCAAATTCTGTGTCAAATATATTCATGATTCACCTTCTTTTAATTGGTTCATCAAATTATCCAATAGGCTACTTATTATTTCTATTCAAAGTTTATCTCTTTCTCTAAATGAATTACTGTGTTTTGGTAGAATCCATTTTTTGTTGTTGTTACACCTCACTTCTTGATGACAGAAAATTTTCTACTGAGTTCATCACTTACCTTTATGACTTTTGTTTCATATTCCATCACTTTTTTATTTTCTTTCATCTATTTTATTTATTATTTTATTTTTATTTATCTTTCATCTACTTTATTTTTCTTTCATCTATCTAAAGTTAAAAATAAAGACAGGGTTTCCTATGTAAATGTATCAGAGATCTGTTATTTCTCTCTTGTTTTATTAAGACCATCCAAAAATATATCTTCCGATGGCTATTAAAATAGCAATATTCTCAGCTTTCCCTTTGCTTCATGAAAAAAAAAAAGGCCACTCCAATCTCACTCATCATAAAGGAAAATAAAATAGAGGGGAATGTGTAATAGAGTTAGTGATCTAAATCTATTTAGTTACTTTTGCAAGTTTTACCAAAATGATACAAAGCCTTAACTAGTGAAACACACTTCAGGGAACTTTGTAAGTGAGGATTACTAAGGCTTCAACTTCATTAGCTTCCAGTAACTACAGTGGAGATTCTTTAGACCAAAGACAGATCATCATTAATGTGTCAGGGCTGATATCATGGCACAGCTGGTTAAGCCACTACCTGCAACACCAGCATCCCATATGAAGGCTGAGTCAAGTTCTGGCTTCTCCACTTCAAATCCAGCTCCCTGCTAACATGCCTGTGAAAATAGCAGAAGATGGCCGAGAGCTTGGGCCGCTGCTACCCTAGTGCAACACACAGATGGAGTTCCGGGCCCTAGCGTGGCCTGGCCCAGTTCTGGCTATTGTAGCCACTTGGGAAGTAAACCAAAAGATGGAAAATCCTCTCTCTGTCTCCCCCTCTCTCTGTTACTCTGCCTTTCAAATAAATAAGATAAATCTTTGTTTTTTCAAATGTCGGGTACAGTGTTGTAGCATAGCAGGTATCCCATAGGGACACTGGTTTGAGTATCAACTGCTCTACTTCTGATCCAGCTCCCTGCTAACGCACCTGGGAAAGCAGTAGATGACCTAAGTACTCTGCATCCACATGGGAGATAAGGAGGAAGCTCCTTGTTCCTGGCTTTGGCCTGGCCCAGCTCCAGCTGTTGTGGCCAACTAGGGAGTGAATTAGTGGATGCCTTGGTTGTTAGAGGCCCTACTCGGCAACTCTGATCTTTAGTAAGAACCAGAATGGCAACAAGAAAGTGTATTTCATGTTCTAACTTTATCATGGCAATTTTTCCCTCTGTATGGATCCTAAAAGTTATCTTTCAAATAAACAAACCAAAAGCAGGTGACTATGCATTCTTTGCATAATTCCATGAGTATTGAGGGTAAAAAATAGACCTGAATAACATACCACATACCAGACATGAGGTAGCCTGAAGCAATAGCAATATTCACCTTCACAAGTGATGGATCACCCCTATAAATGTTAAAAAAAAAATCACCTTCATAAGCACATGGCTTATAAAAGACTACTGCTTTTTTCTTCTAATGAAATTTCAATGTGATGAAAATACTTTCTATACATTCTGGAATGATACACTATCAGTTTTAAATTTAACCTATAAAACACACAATAACAATTGAACAGGCCTGTCCTGTGGGAGTGGTACTGGCAACTATAGGCTGTCCCCAGGATAAACCAAACCAACAGCCCCAACCCCCATATCATTGCAATCTAGTCCTCCTGTCCACAGTGAGTTGTTTTCATCATGAGATCTTGGGTAGCTCCTACCTTCCATGAAGTTTACTTGAGATCCAAGCCAGTTTCCAAAGTGTGCTGGACAATAAATGAGCAACTCTTGGACTCTTAGCAAGGCTAAAATCCTCCAAAATACCCTAAGCCAACCCAGGTCAACCTCCCTAACATTAGCGACAGACTTCCTGAGGGCTGCCAAGAGAACCCAATGCATTTCCTGAACCCAAGACTGCAGAACTACAGAGCGAGGGGCTCCTCCTACAGTTTGCTATGTTTCATGTTGGGAGGCAGTTTCCACAAACCAGTGGCATTTACAGTGGGCTTGGAAGACACCTAAGGGCTCATTATGGTTGATGCTCCAAAGAGATTATGTCACCTAAGGAATGCCTCACTCTCCAATTCCCCAACCCCTCTTAAAACTATCAATGCACAAAGAATTGTGTCGGCTATGAGAATACTTATAACTACGTAAACAGTTTCTTATACATATTATCTAAAAGTTTCACTTAAATGACTTTACCAAAAGATAATAAGATCTATAAATATGTTCTCACATTCGCCTGCAAGAGGACTCTAATGGAACTCTAGATGCTGGCTTATTGTGGTGGTTATTGATGATGCTTTCTTTATTCTAAATCAGAGGCTCAACTACCTCAATACATCATCTAGCCCACCTCTGATTTTGAGGCAGCATAGTACAGGTTGCATATCCTTTACAGGAAATGTTTGGGACCAGAAGTGTTACAGGTTTTTGATTTTTTTCAGATCTTGGAATATTTGCATATATGAAACGACATTATCTTGGGGTTAGGACCCACGTCTCAAACAAAATCCATTTATGTTTCCTCTATAGAAAGCCTGAATTCTAAATAATATTTTTAAAATTTGATGCCTGAAACAAAATTTCATGGTGTAGAATTTTCCATTTGTGGCATCAAGTCAGCACTCAAAAAGCTACAGAGTGTGGAGCATTTTGGATTTTCAGAGTAGAGATGCTCAATCTATATTATCAACATCATTCTACTGAGAACTAGAGGGATTTGCCTATTATCACTCAACTAGGAAATGCTCAGAATAGGACAGTTCCACTCTGTTTCAGCCCCTTTCATATCAAGATGCTACACTTTTGCTCTATTAGTGTTCTTTGCTCCAAGATACAAATCCAAATTATCAATTTTATATCTGACTTACAACGTGAACTGTGAAATTAACACAAAATGAAACTCAAAACAGCTAAACTACAAATGGAAAGATTCATAGATTCTGATATGCAAATAATGACCAGAAAAATGATGTAGAATAAATCATGGTATAAAAGAAAATGCAAAATACTAAAAATCATATTTACTTAAGGTTTGATATGGCAAAAAATGACCAATAAATCAAATCTATTTCCTAAAATTTACTTCTACAAAGAACTGGTTCTGCTGAAAATCCTGTTAAAAAGTAAAAATGAATTTTTGAAAAAATAAAAGCTAAAAATTATTTAAGTAGATGATACAAAAATCTGGTCAAAGAATTAAATTTCCTAAATTGGCTTACTTTGAAAAATCTTCCCCACAGAAATGTTATCAATATCAGTATAACTCTAATGGAAAAATGTCCTATTTATGGAGAAAAACAATATCCTTACAATCAGATGGTGGTAGTCAAAAGCCATGGTTAAATTTCCCTACCCACCCCCACCAAACCTCTACCTCCACCCAGAGCCCAGAACTAAAACATTTCAATGCAGAGCTCTCCCAAAATGCACTTCTTCTCTCAAACTAAGCTGAACTAAACCTTCTCATATAATGCCAGGAAATACACCTTGTAAAATTTCTGCCTCTGTAATGACTTTTAAATCTTTCAAAAAGAATCATCTTACAAATTGTCCTATTACTGCCAGATATAGTTGTTATTAGTGCTTAAAATCTTCATGGTCATCTATAATTCTCATCTCATCTCTCTGAGGTCAAACTATGGGTCAACCACAAATTCAAAAACAAAATCTTAAGCAGATATTATTCCAGTTGACCATTTCATTTTTGCTCAGAACAGCAGTTAGAATAACTTGGCTATACTGACTAATGCAGTATAAATGTTACATCATCATTTCTCCTTGTTTTAGATAACAATTACAATGCTAAGGCAAAATGGTCATTACTATTTGTATTCAAATATAAAATAAATCATTTTAATGCACTTTAAATCTGAACTCAAGCTAAAATAAATACTAAATAAATCTAAACACAAGCATTTTAATAAAGCATGCATCATCAGTGCATTTTCTGTTTTAAAGTGATGTTCTTATTAATAATTAATAGCAAAACACAAATCAAATTGACTAGCTTGGAAAGAGACAGCTTACCAAAGTGGATCAGCCTGAGTAGCTTCATCGAATAAGAAAATGTATAGGCCAAAAATCCCAACCACCAAAGAATGGCATGTAGATACTATCCTGAAATAAAGCAAAATACATACAAAGATTTTAGAGTCTTTGCAATAAGCTTTAACTCATTCTGGTAAGACATTTAACATTCAGGACAAATTATAGCTTGAAGCATTTAAATACAGCACTGGAATACATCTGAGAGTATAATACAAAATTGCCATTTAAAAAGCCAAGGCCACAAATTTCCTTTTGAAATGAATAACAAGGAGGATGTCAAGGTCTACAACTTCCAGTGAGAACTGGCAAGCCCCTTGTTGGTGAGCAGTTCTAAAGCAGAAGCATTCAATGCAGTATACAGAGCTCTGGGCAGACAGATAGCAACCGGTAAGGCCACCACCCTGCACACTGCTCTGAGCTCACTACATCATGGCAGGGTTTCCTGCTCGAGTCAGCTGGGAACAACATCCAAATATACCAGCCTTAGCAAACTCCACAGCCTTAAAATAATCAGTGAATCAGGATATGACGATTATGTTGGCTACTGCAGTTTCAAGTGTACATTCATATGCATTATTGCACTTGATTCTTGTAACAGATTTATGACAAGGGTAACAATTACTAATTTTTAACCATTCTTTTTTTTTTTAAAACAAAAGACTTATTTATTTATTTGAGAGGCAGAGTTACAGAGAGGGAGAGACAGACAGAGAGGTCTTCCATCTGCTGGTTCACCCCCCAAATGGTTGCAACAGCAGAAGCTAGGCCAATCTGAAGCCAAGAGCCAGGAGTTTTTTCTAGGTCTCCCAAGAGGGTGCAGGGGCTCAAGCACTGGACCATCCTCCACTGCTTTCCCAGGTGCATTAGCAATGTCCTGGGTAGGAAGTGGAGTAGCCGGGATGCTGGCACCACACGTGGAGGTTGAATCTACTATGCCTCAGCGCTGGCCCCTTTATCATTCTTAAGCAAGTATTTTTTTTTTTTTTTGACAGGCAAAGTGGACAGTGAGAGAGAGACAGAGAGACAGATAGAAAGGTCTTTCTTTTCTGTTGGTTCACCCCGCAATGGCTCCTGCGGCTGGCACGCTTGGCTGGCGCACCGTGCTGATCCAAAGCCAGGAGCCAGGTGCTTCCCCCTGGTCTCACATGGGGTGCAGGACCCAAACACTTGGGCCATCCTCCACTGCACTCCCGGGCCACAGCAGAGAGCTAGACTGGAAGAGGAGCAACCGGGACAGAATCCAGTGCCCCGACTGGGACTAGAACCCGGTGTGCCGGCGCCGCAGGCAGAGGATTAGCCTAGTGAGCTGCAGTGATGGCCAAGCAAGTATTTCTAAATAGAAAAATTAAGGATTATGAATTTATACAGAAGTTCTGTTTTTAAAAGAAACACCCAACTGGTGAAAGTGAAAGTTCACAAGATGCATGTTGTGTTTTCTTTTATAGAAAGCACAAGGTTTAGAAGATAAAAAGCCAGTTTCTATGAACATAATAAACGTATCTCCTACTAATGTAATGCCTTGGCCAATACTCAACCTGTATGATATGCCACTAAAAGAACTATACTCAAGTGGGTGTTCAGTCTAGCTGTTAAGACACCCTCATGCCACATCAGGGTAACTGGGTTTGACACTCAGCTCTGGTTCCTGACTCAGCTGGCTGCTAACACAGACTGGAAGGCAATTATGATGGTTTCAGCTAAGTTCCTGCTGCCTACATGGGAGACCCCGAGTGAGTTCCTGGTTCCCAGCTTCAGCCTCACCCAACCCCAGCTGTTGCAGGTACTTGGAGAGTGCTCTTGCTTGCATGTGCTCTCTCTCTCTCTCTCTCTTCTCAAATAAATACATAAAATTTAAAATAGAGAACTATACTGCATGGTGTATATTTATCCACACGTGAAGTTTTTTTAACCCCAAAATTTTAGATTTCTGACAGCTTTATTGAGAATTTCCAGTCTTCTTTTTCTCTTCATTAGAATAAAAGATAGAAGGAGTAGCAGAGTTTTTTTCTCTTCAAATTATTAGTGTTTGATAAATTTCTCTCTATGATATGCTCCAAATCTTTAAAAATAATCGAAATATATCAACCATGTCAAGCTTGACAGACAATTTCACTGTAACATAAAAAAATCAATCTACTTGACCTAACAAGTGATGTATTCCCACACAGATACTTTGTGCTAAAACAAATCATATTGTAAATGCATAGAGATCCTCAGTAAATGAAAGGCATTGACAAAGAATTCTTTGTAATATCAAAGGATCATTCTGAGGTGTGAATAATTAACTGAAAGTATATGGATACACAACTGGAAATTTCATACCATGTGAGCGTATAGCAGCTTAGAATTATAAATACCCTGCTATCAAATAAAACACTACATCTTAATCAGACCCACATATTTCTGTTGCTAGTCAAAAATTCTATAAAAAGAAAAAACATAATCTCTTTCATTAAGCTGTTTTAGTGTTTAGTAGCCATAAATCATAAACTTGCCTGTAGAAAAAATTCTTCTTCCTGACACTAAGGCCTCAAGTTCCCTTCTCTCCTGGAATGTTAAATAGTAAATGGGAAGCATTACAAGCCCTCAGAGGATAGAAATGGCATAGACTTAGAGAAAACTTGGATGCTGCTTGGCCAAGGTAAACAGCTCCCTTTGCAATGAACAGGAAAAGCAAGCACCCTATACACTGCACTACTCTGTATAAAAATCTATACTTTCAGACACTTATTAGTAAAAATTTCCCAGTTTATTGTTTAAAAATCAGACTTCTGGCAAAGCAAAATGCAGGTTCTTTAACACGAAAAGGAACTATGAAAATGTTACCAAGGGGCAGGCATTGTGGCACAGCAGGTTAAGCCACTACTGGCAACTCCCACATTCCATGTTGGAGTGCCAGTTCCAGTCCCAGCTAGTCCTTTCAAATCCAGTTTCCTAATGGCCCGGGAAGCAGTGTTTATGGCTCAGCTATTTGAGTCCCTGCCAACCAAGTGGGAAACCCAGATGGAGTTCCTGGCTCCTGAGTTCAGCCTGGCCAAGCTCTGGCTATTGTGGGCATGTGGAAAGTGAACCAGTGGATGGAAGATCTCGTTCTCTCATTCTCTTTTTTCCTACTCCCTCTCTGTTTCTGTCATTCTACCTTTCAAATAAATAAGTAGATATTTTTGAAAAATGCTACCAAACATATTTCAATATTTGCCAAAGATTAAGGGTTAAAAAGAAATGTTTGTGCTTTGGAAGAGATGGTACTTTTGGAAGAGCAATTTAAGGTTACTGATTTAATCAATCATACGTTTCTGAATGTTGCCCAAAAAAGAGTTAAATGTTGAAGAAACAGACTTAACAATTAGTACTATTTCAGTACATCAGGACTTTCTATGCCACTAGTAAGCAACTGGATATATATTACAATTTTTAAATTATAAAATGTACACAATACCTGTATGTATGCTTTCATAATAAGCAACAAGTGCAGTTTCTCACTTATAATTAACTATAATCTCTCATGCGTGTATTTTTCCAGTAATTTTTTTTTCCTGATCTTTCCCTACTAGATGGTTTAGATGAAGCATTGTTCAGAGACATTCCTGATCTAGAAGAACTGTTGAGTGCTATATTGATTTGCACGTCTCCAGGCTAGAAGCCACATTCTAAGACACACACACACACACACTCAGGAACAGCCTAACTTTGTCCTTTTTTGCACTCCACCTCGCAGCTTAAGTCCTGTGTAAACCAAGTTGAGGCCAGAAGCACAAGTAATTCAAGAGAGAAAGTACCATTTGAATAACTAAAGAAATCTTATATAATGCCAGGGTCCTTTTTCCAATAGGAACTCAATTTCCGAGATGGCAATTTCCTGCATCACAAAATGGTAGTGATAAGACTGAATAATATGAAATATTTTTTAATTTCATCATTTTATTTTTACATCTCACTCTTTATCTGGCTTGCACCTACCTAAGATTCAATGCCTTTACCTATCCTAACCAAAGTGAAAAGGAAGTAAAAATAACTCAAAACTTAATCAGAGAATGTAATGCCCACCCCCTTTGCTTTCAGCATTCCATCTATGTTCACATTAGAAAGGGTTTTTAAAAATAATGCTATCTCAGCCGGTGCCTCGGCTCAATAGGCTAATCCTCCGCCTTGTGGTGCCGGCACGCCGGGTTCTAGTCCCGGTCGGGGCGCCGGATTCTGTCCTGGTTGCTCCTCTTCCAGTCTAGCTCTCTGCTGTGGCCCGGGAGTGCAGTGGAGGATGGCCCAAGTGTTTGGGCCCTGCACCCCTAGGAGACCAGAAGAAGCACCTGGCTCCTGCCATCGGATCAGTGCGGTGCGCCGGCCACGGCGGCCATTGGAGGGTGAACCAATGGCAAAGGAAGACCTTTCTCTCTGTCTCTCTCACTGTCCACTCTGCCTGTCAAAATAATATAATAATAATGCTATCTCTTTTACACTGCATTTGAATAATATTTTTGTGCTGGTTTATTTTTTGAAAATGTGGCGAAATAATTCTTGCCTTTTGGATGAAAAAAACTGTAGTATCGTGAACCTAACATGGCAGCAGGCAGCACAAAAGAAAACAACTAAAGACTTGTCCATAATCTGAGTTATAAAGTGGATGCTGCCATATAATTTGGCTCCAAGATAGACAGCAGGTTTTAGGTCAAATATGACCATTCTCAGGGCCACTACTTGTAATGCCTGGATCCCACATTAGAATGACATTTCAAGTCCTGACTGCCCCACTTTGAATCCAAATTTCTGCTTATGTGCCCAGAAAAGCTGCAAAAGATGGCCCATGTGGGAAACAGGGATGGAGTTCCTGGCTCCTGGCTATGATCTGGCCCAGATCTGGCTGTTGTTATGGTTGCTTGGGGAGTGAACCAGAGAATGGAAGATCGCGATCTCTCTCTCTCTATCACTCCCTCTCCTTGTTGTTCTCCCTCTGTTGCTCTGCTTTGCAAGTGAATAAATGAATACATCTTTTTTAAAAAAATGACTATTCTCAATAAGACACTGGCAGAGGTCTTTGAATTTTAAAAGATTTCAGTTAAAAGCATGCAACTTTAGAGACTTGTGGAGTGTCCTCTACAGTTAGCATTAGCTTCAACTAAACAACAACAAAAACAATGAACATGGCTGTGGTGATGTTTGGGCACATGATGTGCTCTAAAGCAAGTGATCAGAGTCATCAGTCACATTGTGTTTGAAACCTTGTGAGGATAACAAACTGCACACACCTATAGAGATCTAATTTTTTCCACTCATCTTTTGCTAAAAAAAAATCTAAAGAGCAATTTGTAGGGGCTGATGCTGTGATGTAGCAGGTAAAGCCACTGCCTGCAGTGCCAGCATCCCAAGTGGGTGCCGGTTCCAGACCCCGCTGCTCTACTTTGATCCAGCTGTCTGTTATGGCTGGGAAAGCAGTAGAAGATGGCCCAAGTCCTTGGGCCCCTGCACCTGTGCGGGAAACCTGGAAGAAGCTCCTCACTCCTGGCTTCAGATCGGCTCAGCTCCTGCCACTGTAGCCAATTGGAGAGTGAACCATTGTATGGAAGACCTACCTCTCTCTCTCTCTGCCTCTCATTCTCTCTCTCTGTAACTCTTTCAAATAAATAAATAAATCTTTTCTTTAAAAAAAAAAAAAGAGCAATTTGTACTTTGGAATTATATAACAGAAGACTCAATTCTGGAGGACTCCTAATGGGAGACTGCTGATTATACCCCAACTCCCTGGGGGGTGTAGAACGTAACTGCCCTGGTCTAGGTAAGCCAGACAACACTACACACAAATTACTCACCAACTCCAAAAGATCATTTCTTCTCTTACATCAAAGGATATACTTTTATCAGAAATATTTCAGACAACAGTGCAAACTATGGAAGTCAGCCCAAGGCTATTTAACTTGCCACATTTTCCCGGAAAGATGTTTCCCAGTGTCTTTTTTTATTTCTTTTTTATAGAAAGCTTCTATTTAATAAATATAAATTTATTAAATAAGTACAAGTTATTAATAGTACAACTTTCGGATTATAGTGGTTCTTACCCCCATACCCACCTTCCCACCCCCACTCCTGCCCCACCTCCTACTCCCTCTCCCATCCCATTCCAAATTAAGATTCATTTTTAATTATTTTATATACAGAAGATAAACTCTATACTAAGTAAAGATTCCAACAGTTTGCAGCCAAACAGACACATAAAGTACTGTTTGAAGACTAGTTTTACCATTAATTCAGTTAAGGATAGAGGTCCTACATGGGGAGCAAGCGTGTCACAGTGACTCCTGTTGTTTATTTAACAACTGACACCCTTATTTATGATGTCAGTGATCACCCAAGGTTCTTGTCATAAGCTGCCAAGGCTATGAAAGCCTCTTGAGTCCACAAACGCTTTTGTATGAGTTCTACCTACTTGTCTTTCCCTTGATTGCTAACGTCAAATGAAACATCTGACCTTGAGTTTTGATAGGTCCAAATGAAGGGCTTTTTGAAATATTCTAAATAATTGTACGGCAAAACAAGTTTTTCTTAAATTAGTCCATTACATGTTCATATGCTTTACCTTGAGTTCCATTCAATCTTCTTTTCGAAGCTGAGGCTATTAAAACCTGGAGAAACTTTTGCTGAAAACCAGTAACTTACAAAGTGGAAAAGAAGCTGGAAGACGAAAAAGCTGGTGCAAACAATGCTGATGGTCCACTTGTGGTTGGTGTCCATGTTTCTTCAACCTGTTCAGAAAAATAATGACCATAAATTCCTGTCCCATGATAAACTTGGCTTTTTTTCATGTTAAACATAATGGATTTGTATTTTTAGTAACTTTTTAAATTTAGCACAAATGTAATTCAAAGGAAAAAAAATTATCCCTATGTGTGTTTCTGTGCCTTTAATGTCTATTTGTCATTTATTTTATGTTTGCACTTAAAAAAGAAACCTATTATCTTAAAGAGCTCTATATTATAAATTTCAAAAGATTTTTTAACAGCATGATATTAAAAATTATCTAAGTCTTAAAATTTACTGTTGGGAAATTTTAAGTACTATAACTGAAAGTATTTTCTCAAAATATTTTTAATTATATTTAAGACAAATCACCTGATTTCTCCATGCTTCAGTTTCTTTATCTATTAACAGTTGCTTAACTGAGCCAAAAATCAGAGCACAACACTGCCTGTAATCACAAAGCAAAAAATTACATAATAAAAACTGTACAGAGATAGAAAAAACATTTAACGCCACCTACAAAGCTGGCATCCCATATGGGTGCTAGTGCAGGTCCAAGCTGCTCCACTTCCAACTCAGCTATCTGCTAATGTGCCTGGGAAAGCAGTGGAAGATGGCTCAGGTACTTGAGCCCCTCCCACCCCCATGATAGACCCAGAAGAAGTTCCTGGCTACTGGTTTTGGCCTGGTCCAGCTCTGGCGGTTGCAGCCACCTAGCAAGTGAACCAGAGGAAAGAAGATCTCCCTCTCTGTCTCAGCCTCTCGCTCTGTAACTCTGACTTTCAAGTAAATAAATAAAAATCTTAAAAAAATTTTAAAGAAATTAAAAATGTCAGAAGGATAACAGAGTGTTATAAAAGAGCTTATCACTGTTACTGCTGAAATTAGGATTTAACTTTTTTTAAAAAGTCAGCAATTGTACATATCCTTGGACCATAATGCCTCCATGGCTCTAAATCTCATTTGAAAAAAAAAAAAAGAGAGAGAGAAAAGAAAGAATAGTTTAAAAAATGATTTTTATAATAGAGCTTCAGGTCTTATGCACAGACAGAATAATATGCATACAATAATTATTCACAATTATAGGTACACACACCTAAAAATGTCTTCTATCTCATTTGGGCCCCTAAAAATCTTTGGAACATGCAAACCACAAAAAGACATGAAAGCACTTGCTTACATACAGAAAACAGAGCCTTTCTACAGCTCTGTCTTTGACAGAGCTGATCCTCAGATGAAAAGAAAATGAATCGATACCCATTTCCAGCTGCCTAATGGGAAGAGACGAAGTCACCTAGGAAGCCAATCTGCTTGAGAAAAAACAGCCACCCACTGCCCAGCAATAACCCCGCTCCACCCCCTCCCGACCAGGGAATCCTAACAAGAAGCAGTCTCCCGCCAGCCCCTTCCAACAGAACTCACATGTTGTAATGAATTCTCCCTTCATTCTTTTATTTTTCTAGTGTGTATGCTTGGTAAAATTACTGATATTACAATTCTTGTCTGTGAGAGACTCCATTAACCTTACTGCTCATTTCCTTTATAAAAAAATTCAACATGTGATAATTGAGTATTAAAAAAGTTTAAATTGTGTCCTTGAGGTTTAATATTAATCAAATAGTACATACAAGGCAGTTTGGGACATAAATTAAACATTATAGTTCGCTATGTGAGATGTAAAGAAGAAGATGTTTTTTCTAAGAGGAAAGCAACTAGAGCTGTGAAGGCCAGGTGGACAGATAATTGAAGAAAATGGAGGGAGGGATCAGAAAGCAGCAAGAACCCAATCCTAAGTGTGAGCACAGCTGGCTCTCAGAGCGTGAGAATGCTCCCTGCTGGCCCAGAGCAGTGGATGGGCATGGGCGGCTCACAGACTTTGGTTAAAATTCAGCATCTACGGTGAGCAATTCTGCCCTGATTGTTTGTTGAAAAGTGTCATAAAACTTATTTATGTCATACAACATCATCCATTTGACAATCTGTTCATTTAACTAATACATTAAAGAGCACTCGAACAGTTCCCCATTAAGCAACTTATTACTCACAAATCTAGGTTTCTTATTAAGCCTTTGTTAGGCTGGATGAATATTTTATATTTTCAACAGGCTTGTTCTCAGTTTTGTCTTTGGGGTGGATGTTGAAAGTCTCCCTTTGCTAAAATGTTTCATTCAAAACTAAATAAAGAGCTCCATATATTCAAGCTTTGGTTTCTATTAAAGGCTTGACAGACAGAACCTAATTAAATTGTTCTGCTCCCAGCTTTGCTTCTTAATAAGCAGCTGCTCGCTTAATCAGTCATGCCAAATCCAGGACCTGAGCTACAGATTTTTTAGAAATTTCCCCAGAAAATCAAGTCTTCTGGTAGGAAGCAATTGCCCCAGTTCACTTCACGTGCTTGACTCAGGCCAGAAAATGGTTAACAATGGGTAAAACCAAATGGTGCTCATTGCTAACACTGATAAAAGCCCTTGCGAGTTTGGGGATGGTTAAGTACTGGGATACACAGTAAAAGTGGGAAACCATTAGACCTACTTCATACACCCCTGCATACACGTGGCTAGTAGCTGGCAGAAGGCTGGGAAGCTGGCTGTCCTAGAAAAGAACAAGCAGCTGAATATTTCTGGGGCAATTTCCAAGTGTCTAGACATGAACTCTACAATATAATTAGTCCATCTTAATTCACAGGAATTGTGGGCCCCAAAGAAGCTCATCCAGACACCTGCTGAATTCAGCGGTGTCTATACTCTTCCTCCAACATGATTTACAGAAATGGTAGTTGAACTTGGTTTCTTAGTAGGAAGAAAACGAAAAGCTCTCAAGTGCACCTCTCAACCATCAGCTATGAGAGCCCATCCCTTCCAGCTGGACTCACGGAGACAGGGCCCTGGAAATGGCTCAGCCAAGACGGATGCAGTGTTCACTGCACCAGGGTTTATCCAACATCTGTCACTTGCCTACCACTATGCCAGGCACTGTGCTGGTGCTCACAAAGCAAAATGGGAGAAACACTTACCGTAAGAGAAGCAAAGAAAGCAATCATCGCCATATAGAATGGGAAAGTCAGGGCGCTAAGGGGAAGTTCCTGCTTTTCCAGGACTAATCACCCAGCACAGACAACACAGCAACAATCAGGAGCCATCCAGAGGTTTTCAAGGTGAATCAAGAAGCTACCTCTTCCATTAAAACCCCAACAAGACCCTTTGAGGCTAAAGGCCCAAATCTCCATTCTACCAGGCAAATTTAGAAATATCTATACCTTCCCCTCAAGATGAGTGCTATCATTTCCCCTGTTCTTTATTCCTTTATATAGTTCTATATTCCTTAGGGAATATGTTGATGTCATCAACACCACTTATCCATGCACACAGCCCCATTCCTTCACAGTCTGAAATCACTTGCAAGCAAGAATCGTGCTGCAGTGTTTAGGAGGAAAAACCCCTAAAGAGAGGGCAGAAAGGTTTGTGTGTCTGCCTTTGAGGGCAGCAAGGAAGCAGAGAGCCAAGAAGGACACCCCACTCCTCCTTAGCATTCCTTTTCCCATCCCTTTCCTACTTCCTACCTTGAGCCCAAGTAGTCCCTGCTCTCAGATCACCAGCTGTAACTGTCTTATAACAGATGAGGTTTATTTTATTTCACCAAGGAAATTAAGGCCATCAGGCATGAACTCCCTCAACTTGACACTGTTTACCACCTGCCCCACCCCCCACACCTTCTCTGCACCCTACACCTTCAACACTGCTCATGTTGTGTGCCACTCCACCTCCCTCCCCTGGTGCACCAGTCTAGAAGAGCAGCAACTTCTGGATGGCTCCGCGTGGGCATCCTGGCTCTGGCAGGCTGTGCTTGGCCCAAGCTGAACTCAACCCCAAATAAGTCCTTCCTCCGTGGCTGTCTGTCCCAGTGAACGACACTGCCGTCCTCAACATTTCCCCATCTTCCAACCCAGAGCAGTTCATGATCCTTGACACCTTCCTTCCCCCTCACTCCCACGAACACCTGGCTGGCAAATCCTGGGAGATTAAGAGAATACCACATGAAGGACGACCTGACCCCAGCAAAGGCCTGAACCTTGGTTAACACAGTCAGGTGTGGCTGGATAACCAAAACTAGGTAAACCAAGTGCTAGCCGAAAAACGAAAAGCAGACTCATGACCCAAAATCAGCATGAGACCTATCTCTTGGGTTTTTGTAAGCTTTTCTCTTCTTGTTCATATTTCAGTAAGTATTTCCATGTTTAATTAATCTGCATTTAACACAACGCTGGGAAAAACAGTTAATATATTGAATTCAAGATTTCAAGGGGCCAGCACCGTGGCGCAGGAAGTTAATCCTCCACCGCGGTCCCGGCATCCCATATGGGTGGCAGTTCTAGTCCTGGCTGCCCCTCTTCCAATCCAGCTCTCTGCTATGGCCTGGAAAAGCAGTAGAAGATGGCCCAACAGCTTGAGCCTCTGCACCCACATGGGAGACCCGGAAGAATCTCCTGGCTCCTGGCTTCAGATCAGCGCAGCTCCAGCCATTGTGGCCATTTGGGGAGTGAACCAGTGGAAGGAAGACCTTCATCTCTGTCTCTCCCTCTCACTGTCTGTAACTCTACCTCTCAAAGAAATAAATAAAAATCTTTTTAAAAAATATTTCAAAATTATCTTTATTAGCTGAAATAATGAATTCCAATCACGAAGGCAAAATAATAACACATAGGAAAAGAATAAGATTTTAAAAGGCAATCGCCAAGTACAGGACTTAGCATCTCACACACACACACACACTTTCGCATTAAAAGTGACAGAAATCAATAACACACAAATGTATAATGAAGATCATAAACACACACCAGAAAAAAAAATCTCAGGATCATTTATAATCAGATAGGGTGGAAATAAACTTTTGGATCAAGATAAATTATCAGTCCCATTGTACTTGAATTTATCCCATATCAGAGAACCTTTAGTGTAAGCAAGATGATGATTTTTAGAAACTATTATATCATGAAGAGTTAAAGGGTTGATTAATGTCAGTTTGGGAACAAGATTTCTTAGAAAAAAACTTAAGAGCATTCTTGAACTATCACGTGGAAAAAATGGAGGAAGGAAGGAACTTACTCTGCCATTACTCAAAATGGCACAGGTGGACAAAAATTATGGTGAGAGCATGAAGGGAAAGTTCAGTTTACTTTAAAGAAGAACCCTGCAGCAATTCAGAAGTGTCCAAACATCTATCACAGAAAAGCTTAAAAAGACAATAAGGGGGGCTGGCACTGTGGCGCAGCGGGTTAACACCCTGGCCTGAAGCACTGGCATCCCATATGGGCGCCGGTTCTAGACCCAGCTGCTCCATTTCCAACCCAGCTCTCTGCTATGGCCTGGGGAAGCAGTAGAGGATGACCCAAGTGCTTGGGCCCCTGCACCCACATGAGAGACCCAGAGAAAGCCCCTGGCTCCTGGCTTCAGATTCGTGCAGCTCTGGCCGTTGTGGCCAACTGGGGAGTGAACCATTGGATGGAAGACCTCTCTCTTTCTTTCTCTCTGCCTCTCCTCTCTCTGTGTAACTCTGACTTTCAAATAAATAAATAAATCTTAAAAAAAAAAAAAAAAAGACAATAAGGAGGCTTGGTCTGCAGAAGGGTGGTTACCGGTCACCTTCAGAGCATTCTCAAAGGAAGATTCTGTATCCAGAACTGAACTAAATTTGGTATTTAAACAAACAATTTTGTATTACATACTACATTCACTTCTCAACAGTCTTTCATTTACATTTTTAAAAAACCAAGTTTTCACATGGAAGGCTCAGGGGAGGTCTTGCATTGTAATCTCAGTTCACCACTGGCTATCCATGTGACCTTGGGCAAATTACTTAACTTGCCTTAACTGAACCTCAGTTTTCCTACATGCAAGATGGAAATACCAACAGCAGTCATATGACACAGCTGTCTCAGAATAAATGACAAGATGCTCATTTGGGAACTTAGAACAACACTTGACACATGGCTCATACCCAGCTGGTTTCTGCTTCCACGGGCATCTGTCTCCAGCAACCTCTAGGCCTGTTGTCACTCCAGCTAAGGGACAGAGATCATCCTCTGGCCATTAGACCCCTAACTCATCCTTGTTTTCATCAGTCAACACTGGGATGGACAGCACCCACTGCACAGATCTTTGCTCCACTTGCTTATTTTTGTCATGCTCCAAAGTTCTTCCCCAGCCACCTGAGCCAGCCCATCACCCCTTTCACTCCCTGAACCATCCCATCAGGTCACCTGGAACTGCTGCTCCACAGGCAGGAAGTAGTACTGTATCCTTGGCCATCCTGTGTGCACTGTGAGGACACCTTTTCTCCTGCAGCCTCTCAGGCAGTGCCTACCTCACCTTGCACACCTTGGAGTCAGAGGGTGGCCATGGCTAGGACATCCTCTTTGCTCCTCGTGGTCCCCTTCAAGCCTTATTCCTCCATTTTCCCACCCCCTTTCATCACCCATATCCTTACTGGTCCTGCCATTCAGTTATACCAACCTCACCCTCTTCTTGTTGGCATCGTATTCTAAACTCTCAAACACTTCCTTCCATTCAGAGATGTTGACCCGGGCTCACAGATGTCCTCAAGCCCCAGCAACATCTTCAGTAACTTCCCATCCATGTATGTGGCTCAGCACCTCCCTGAAACCTCAGTCCTTTTGTCTTTGTCATATGGTACTTTGTCCCCACCTACAGATCTCTGCTGTTCCTTACCAATCATTTTTATGCCTCCAAAATAACATTCAGGTATTCCCTCTGTTGACCGGAGCCCCTGTCCCTTCCAACTCGTTCAGTATGGCAACATTTTCAAGCCCAATGACCTCTCGGATTTTTCCCAAGCCATTAGCCCTTTCTTACTTTCCTCTTTAATCAGCTTAGCTCCTACAGCCCATCATTTCTCTAACACTCTTACTAACAACCTACGATCCCTTTCCATTTCCAAGATCTGGCTTAACCCCAAACCTAGATATGCCCAACTATTTACTCAGCAACAAGCCCTGAACAATCAGAGCACTGTTGGAGAAAGTCATACACCAGAAGGGACTGAGGTTAGTGAAATTGCAGAGGGATCAAACAGCCCTCAAGTCTACCTCGCACTCCAACCATGTTGCCTTGACCCTCCTAATCCTTTCCCATTCCACAGTAAAATGCTCACGTTGTCCCTATTGTTCTCAAACCTCCAACCATCTACTCTCACACTCAGCAGAAAGCCCTCATCTGACCTACATAAAAACAGAAGCCAACCTATGAAAACCCTTATAATCCCACTCTCAACTGTGCTGACGACCTGCATCTCACCCAACAGTCCTCCCACCTAAGTCAGCCTAACTTGTGCACAGTGGATCCATTCCTTGTGACACTCTTTGGGAATATTTGTCTCCTCTGTGAGAGAACTGGAAGAAGTTCCCAGCTTCTGGCTTCAGCCTGATGCAGCCCCCGCCATTGTGGCCATTTGGGGAGTAAACCAGTAGATGGAGGATCTCTCTCTCTCTCTCTCTCTCTCTTTCTCTATCTATCTCTATCTCTCCCTCTCTCTCTGTCACTCTACCTTTCAAATAATGTATCTCTTTAAAATAAAGCAGGCTCACATTCCCTGAAAAAACAAAAATCAGCAGTTTCACCTCTTCTTCAAACCTACCTCCTTCCCACATAGTTTTCTCTTTGGCTCCTGCTCCGTGCCTGCATTCCCTCCTTCTCTCTACACCTTAACAATGTCCTAGAAATATCTGTCTGTGCTCTGTCATTACTCCTCACCTCGTTCTTCAGCCCGCTCTGTTCCTTATCCACTCCATCATTGCTAAAGTCAACAATGACTTCCACATGTGGCTTTCATGTTGCCTTTGCCTGACTGCTTGGCAGCTCCAGACACCACTGCCCATTCTCCCTTTGAACCACTGCCTGTGCTTCTGTCATAC
Source organism: Sylvilagus floridanus (assembly GCA_949820135.1). Classification (NCBI taxonomy): domain Eukaryota; kingdom Metazoa; phylum Chordata; class Mammalia; order Lagomorpha; family Leporidae; genus Sylvilagus; species Sylvilagus floridanus. Next base: position 86,175,918 of record OX463225.1, on the reverse strand, counting down.
CACACTTCCTCTATGCAGCTACAAAACAGATTTCTCAAAGGCTGCAGACCTTCTTCTATTTGTTTCCAGTGTGACATCACCTATACTTGTGGCCTCATTACCAGGTATACACAGAAAGACCTCGTTTGTTTTTTAAGATTTATTTATTTATTTGAAAGGCAAAGCCATAGAGAGGCAGAGGCAGAGAGAGAGAGAGAGAGAGAGAGAGAGAGAGAGAGAGTCTTTTATCCACTGGTTCACTCCCCAAGTGGCTGCAAAGGACGGAGGCAGGCCAATCCAAAGCCCGGAGCCAGGAGCTTACTCTGGGTTCCCATGTGGGATTAGGGACCCAAGGAGCTGGGCCATCTTTCACTGCCTTCCCAGGCCACAGCAGAGAGCTGGACCAGAAGCGGAGCAGCCAGGACTCGAACCGGCACTCATATGGGATGCTGGCATTGCAGGCAGTGGCTTCACCCACTACGCCACAAGGCTGGCCCCAAGTCCTCAAGTTTAACTATCCATCCCAGATCCTTACTTTGAGCTCCTCATGCATATGGCCAACTGCAACTTGACATTACTACACAGTCTCAAAGGTACCTAAAATCAAGCTCATGACCTGATCACTAAACTTGGTTCTCACCTGGGTTCTTTATCACCACACATCCAGATCTGACAGCCAGAGACCCAGGAGTCACCCCTGACAAGATCTATTTTTCTCTAGCTACTACCAGCACTTTCTTGGATCATCTGCAAACAGGCCTTCTTCCTGTGAAGAATAACTGGAAGGCTCCAGGGCCCTCATTTCTAAAAACTGTCTCCCATGATTGTCACCCCATCTCCTATCCTCAACTCAGGGCCTTCCTTGGTTTCTCATGAGGCAGACCCCACCTTCTCCAGCCTTACCTGGTACTTGGCCTCACTTGCTGCACTCCAGTTAATGTGGCCTTCCTTCTGTCCCTTAAACGAGCTGTGTCCCCACCCTCCACAAGGCCTTTGCACACCCTGTTCCCCTCCTCTCCTCCGTGCCTCTGCACTCCAAGTCAGCTCTCACATTTCCTCCACTCTCGGGTCAATCCTCACTTCCCCAGAGACGCCTCCTCCGGGCTCCATTACCAGGCCAACTTCCCCGTTATCACACTGCTGGCACCATGTCCCTCTCCTTTACAGCTGCAACATAAACTAGTGTCCCCTTCCTCCAAGAGTATGTGCCCCACGAGAGTGGTAAACATGGTCATTTTTCCCTCACCACTGTGACCCATGCCTAACACAGTGCCCGCCATGCAGTGTGTGCTCAATAAATGTGCATGTTCTTACATTTGCTTTCCATTCTGCTAGAATCTCATCAGTTACAGGTCCTGCATTTTGCCAGTGTAATGGAAAAATAATTTTCTAAACTGAAGACACAATATACGGACTTCAAAATATACTGAATTCAATACATTGATCTCAAAATATACCAACTCCAAAAGAACTCTCACCTCCAAATGCCAAAAGCAAAGAATACCAGAATTATTAACGAACCTGATATTTATCTATCCCAAACTCCTTATAATACATGATATGTATTTGAAAGTTTCATGTGTATATGTATATATACATAAAACTATGATCTACACTGTATTTTCAAACCTGTGTCAACTGTATAAGTACTTATTTACTGAATCACTTACCATCACCAGCTGTCCTAATACTTTAGCATTGAAAGTCTTTGCCTGTAAACTGTAAATAATTTGTAATTGAACACATGACTGCAGAAGATGAGTTATCTGCCAAGCCAAAGAAACAAGTAAAAAGTCCTTTCAAAAAAATATGCACTCTCATCCATCTGGTTTTTGTTTAAATTTTCACATATGGGATATATTGCAATGATCTGTTTAAACTGACCAGAAGCATTAAAATCTCTTAGTAAGGAGTAACTATCATACTACTCACTTTCAAATTTTCATTTATGTAAAACTGTCCAACATCTAAGTCCAAAGGTTTCAGCTAGCTGCAGTTTTTGGATTGTGCTTTGAGAGTTACATGGAAAAAGTTAGGAGAATTATGTACAGAAAACCTTTCACCTCTTGCTTTTCTGAGCATCAAGTTCAAGAACCATTAGCATTAGTGTGAAGAATGGTAGGAAGCCAACTACATAGTCAACACGGCATCTACAAACCCTCTAACAGTCACACTACCATTTTTGAGATTGAACAAAGGGGAAGCAAATGAAGGCTAAACAAAGAGAGGCTATGACCCCATATGAATATCGCTAAGTTATACTCCCCTTCTGAAATAGGTGATGCTACTTCAGGTTTAACAAGAAAATGCTGATGACTGTTGAAACAACTTCTCTATGATTCTTTCAGTGTTAAGACACTGAAAAACTGAACTCTGCATAAGGGTATCTTTCATATTTTTATTCTCCCTTTCCTCATCCTTCAACCCTTTTTCCTTCAACAGCCCATACAGAATTCAAGTTAAAGAGAAACTGCTCTAGTCTACCTGCCACAGACCCTCGCAACTGACATCTTCCCATGGAAATCATTCTGGATCAGTGTGTGTGTGTGTGTGTGTGTGTGTGTTTTGACAAATAGACAGTGAGAGAGAGACAGAGAGAAAGGTCTTCCTTCCATTGGTTCACTCCCCAAATGGCTGTCACGGCCAGAGCTACTCGGATCCAAAGCCAGGAGCCACATGCTTCCCCTTGGTCTCCCATGCAGGTGCAGGGGCCCAAGCACTTGGGCCATCCTCCACTGCCTTCCCAGGCCACAGCAGAGAGCTGGACTGGAAGAGGACTAGAACATGGTGACCATATGGGATGCGGGTGCTGCAGGCAGAGGATTAACCAAGTGAGCCACAGCGCCAGCCCCCTGAATCATTATTTTGATAGCAAAGAATAAAGTATTTAGGGCTAACTTGCCTTTGTTTCCCTCACATTTCCACCTAATAACTCTTTTTTTTTTTTTTTTTTGACAGGCAGAGTGGACAGTGAGAGAGAGTCAGAGAGAAAGGTCTTCCTTTGCCGTTGGTTCACCCTCCAATGGCTGCCGCGGATGGCGCGCTGCGGCCAGCGCACCGCACTCATCCGATGGCAGGAGCCAGGTGCTAGGTGCTTTTACCTGGTCTCCCATGGGGTGCAGGGCCCAAGCACTTGGGCCATCCTCCACTGCACTCCCAGGCCACGGCAGAGGGCTGGCCTGGAAGAGGGGCAACCGGGACAGAATCCGGCGCCCCGACCGGGACTAGAACCCGGGGTGCCGGTGCCGCAAGGCGGAGGATTAGCCTGTTGAGCCACGGCGCCGGCCCTACCTAATAACTCTTAATCACAGGATGCTAGAGCAGGAAAGAGACTAAAACCAGCTCCCCAAACTGGGCTCTGAAAGCGTCACCACCCACCCCAGTGAAAAGGCAGCCATCCTCCAGGGCTGCGTGCTGCCTGTGCCATGCGCCACAGCTCACAGAACTGTTCTGACTGCGAATTCACATCTATGCCACAAATCTCTCTCATCCAAGATTTCCCTTTATCTGCCATGGGCCTATCTTCCTACATCCCACATTGAATGCCCTCTAGGATTCCTCCTCGGATCCCTCTAATTCAGTGTTCTTCACCTCTGAGCCGCCCCCCACCACACACACACACACACACACACACACACGCACACACCCCACAGTATATATCCTCTTTATTCCTACTGGTCAAGATGTGTGGTTTGTTCTAGAAGGGGGTGGGAAGAAATGGGTTTCATGATGTAGATTTTTTTCAAACAGCCCAGAGTCCACACCAAGAGATTCTGATACCAGTTACCCCGTCTCCTTCACCCCTCCTTGAGAATTCCTGCTGTTTGAAGAAATAATCCCCGCCCCCTGCTGGGTTCCCACAATATCTGATCAGTACTCCCTTCCATTTTAGGGATTTCAACCAAAACGTGTAGTCTGATTTTCCTAGTGTGTATTTACCTTAACTTTTTACATGTTCTAGCTTTTAACTAATACATAAAATATAGCAGAATTAATCTATTTCATGTCAACTTTTTTAAAAAATCCTTTGTCTTATTTAAAATTCTTTTGAGTCATGCTTGCTCCCTTACTTGGACTTATGTTTCTAATGTTTAATGAGCAGTGGGACTGCAGGATGCTGACAAAGGCAAAAGCCCCCTTTCCAGAGCTCCCCCTGCTGCTGCACCCTGGTTCTCACCTCCCAACCCATGGGACAAGTGTCCCCTGGACAATCCAGGAGCTCATAGGCCAGCGCCTGAGGCTCTTGGAGTACATAGGGCACAGAGGATCCACTGCTTCCTATTCCTCACCCCACTGAAAACTTCTACAAAGACATCTTAGCCTTGTAAACTTGTGAGTTTGTTGCAGCTGTTGCATTTGGGGTAAATCAGACCATCTTCATCCAGGAGATCAGTCACAAGAAGCTCACGCTGACAAGGTATGGGCCCAAATACAAAGGCAGGGTCTGGAAGCTTATGCAATCTGTTGGCTCCTCCTTAAGGAAATGAACATTTCAAATACAACACTAGACACAAGCCAGAGAACGGACCTGATGCTGCAGAGGGGACTGGGCTGCGTGGCACTGAGCCACCCAGGGGAGACTCGGCAGAGGAAGAAGTTCTGGGGCCAGCCTTTTCTGTCTGATTTGTAATGTGCTATTTCCCTATCAGCGCTCTTCCATCCTGCCAGGAGCACAGACGGAGCTTGTTGGCTTGCAACATCTCTTGGCTTTCTGCCAACACTGTGAAATCAAGGAAAAGCTGGACAAAGAACCATTATCTCCAAATGTATTTTGCTCTTTTTTTTAAAGGGACCAGTGGGGCACCTGCCAAGCTGCCTAGGAAGTCCAAACTTAAGGAGACAGGCCACTGGAGGTGGGGGGGGAGGGGCAGCACTATGGCATAGCAGGTAAAGTCTCTACCTGCAGTGCCAGCATCCCACATGGGCACTGCAGTCCCAGATGCTCCACTTCCAATCCAGCTCCCTGCTAGAAGCCTGGGAAAGCAGCAGAGGACAGCCCAAGTGCTTGGGCCCCTGCACCCGTATTGGAAACCCAAGAATGCATTCCTGGCTCCTGGGTTTGGACCAGCCCAGCTCTGGGCATTGCAGCCATTTTGGGAGTGAACCAACAGATCTGTCTCTCTGTGTGTGTCTCTCTAACTCTGCCTCTGCCTTTCAAATAAATGAATAAATCTTAAAAAAAAAAGGGGGGGGTGGACAGGGAGGCAGATTCTTCTCACCTCCAAAGCCCAGTTACCCCTGAGCAAGTCCTTAGGATGGCAGGGAAGTAGCTAAGATAGGGCTTTGCCTCCTGCCTTTTATTTCTCGTTCTTTCTATTTTTTGCCTTCTCCCCACAAGAAATAAGAGGTAGTACAAAATGAGTTAGAGAGGCTGAAGAACAAGTTAGCAAATTTCTCCTCCTTGTTGGGTTCTGTAGGTGAATTCCGTTCAAATAGAGAGAGACCTAGAATCAAATCCTAGCCCCAGTATTTATCAAGCAGCCTTGGGCAAGAAGAATTTGACCTCTCTGATCTGAAAGCTCTATAGAACAGGGATAGGAACGATTACAAGAAGCTTATCTGGCTCGTGTGAGATAACACCTTACACACACCTTGCACAGTGCTTGGCACACACAGCCTCCTGAGAGAAATTATGTCCTATGCAACAGGACATTGCCACCCCGATCCTCCAATCCAAAGGTGCAGCCTTTGTCTCCACCTCCATGAATCTGGCAACCTTGCTCCCTGGCGACAAACTGAATTCAGTATAGGAGAGGCTACATCTGGAGCACAGATGGGCTTCAAAAGTCCTGGCAGGGGCAGGCATTTGGCACAGCAGTTAAGGCGTCGCTTGGGATGCCGTCATCCCTTATCAGAGTGCCTGCGATTGAGTTCGGACTCCACTTCTGATTCCAGTCTCCTGCTAATGTTCACTCTGGGAGACATTGGTTATGGCTCAAGTGCTTGGGTCCCTGGTACCCATGTAGGAGACCTGGGGGGAGCTAAGGGCTCCAGGCTTCAGCCTTGCCCATCTCTGGATGTACAGGGCATTTGGGGAGTGAACCAAGGGATGGAAAATCAATCTCTTTTCTCCCTCTCCCTCTCCGTCTCCCTCTTCCACTCCCGCTCTGCCTTTTAAATGTATTTTTTAAAATTATTTTTAGGCCGGCGCCGCAGCTCACTTGGCTAATCCTCTGCCTGCGGCGCCAGCACTCCGGGTTCTAGTCCCAGTTGGGGTGTCAGATTCTGTCCCGGTTGCTCCTCTTCCAGTCCAGCTCTCTGCTGTGGCCCGGGAGTGCAGTGGAGGATGGCCCAAGTGCTTGGGCCCTGCACCCGCATGGGAGACCAGGAGGAAGCACCTGGCTCCTGGCTTCAGATCATCAGTGCAACACACTGGCCGTAGCAGCCATTTGAGGGGGGTGAACCAACAGAAGGAAGACCTTTTTCTCTGTCTCTCTCTCACTAACTCTGCCTGTCAAAAAAAATTATTTTAAAAAAATTTAAGACCTACAGCATCTACCAGTCACTCCCTTGGGATGCTTCTCTGAAACTACCACATAAGGAAGCCTGTAAATCTGCTGGAGGATGAGCGGTTACAAGAAGGAAACTAAGGGGCCGGCACTGTGGCATAGTGGGTTAAACTGCTGCCTGCAGCGCCAGAACCCCAAATGGACACCAGTTCAAGTCCCGACTGTTCCACTTCCAATCCAGCTCCCTGCTAAGGGCCTGTGAAAGGAACAGAAGATGGCCCAAGTACTTGGGCTCCTGCCACCCAAGTGGGAGACCCAGATGAAGCTCCTGGCTCTTGGCTTCAGCCTGGCCCAGCCCTGGCCATTGCAGCCATTGCAGCCATTTGGGAAGTGAATCAGTGGGTGGATGGAAGATCCTCCTCTCTCTCTCTCTCTCTCTCTCTCTCCCTCTCTCTTTCTCTCTCTCTCTCTCTCTCTCTCTCTCTTTCTCTCTCTCTCTCTCTCTCTCTCTCTGTCTCAGTGCCTCTTCCTCTCTATACCTCTTCTTTTCAAATAAATGTTTAAAATTAGAAGAAGGAAGGAGGAGGAGGAAGGAGGAGGAGGAAAACTGAGGCTGCTCAGCTGTCAAGACAGCCAGCACTCAACACCAACCAGCAGCCACGCCAGCAAGCCATCCGAATCTTCCAGCCCAGCTGCCCCTCCAGCTGAGAGCACCCACTTGAGTGAGGCTGCAACCAGAATAGCAACTGCCAGCCAACCCACAGGATTACAAGAAAGAAGAAATCACTGTTTAAAGTCACTAGAGCTTAGAGCAGCTTTGTTATTCACTAGCACTCATAAGTCGAAATATCACTCAATAAAGAATGGCTGTTAAAACTAGCCCTTTCCCAATCAAGAAGCATTACACCAATTTCTCCAGTGGCACCAAACCATAGGAGAAAATGATATTCTGTATCTGAAGCCCCACTCGGGCCCAGTGTCCTGAAGCTTGTCTACACCTCCGAGCTGACTCAAGAATTTGCTGGCTAACATAAGAAGGCAGCCAAGTCCTTTCTAAATTATCTAAGAAGGGCCTTTCATCTTGTCACCGGAGGAACTCCACCCAAGGTACTTTTGAGGATGCTTTCTCTTACGACCTCTTCCTACACAATTGCCATCTTCCAAGCCTGGTGCCAACCCCACTACTTCCCAATAAACATGGTATTTATCTACTGATGCAGTATCTGGTTTGAAAGGTAGGCAAAAAAAATCTAAACACACAGCATGTTTCCTTGAACCATTTCACAAAAGATGCCATGCCAAACATATCAGATGTGGCTTAATCACATCACAAACTTCAGGTTTAACACTTACTCAAACCTCATGCTTAATTCAATCAAGGTAAGGAGCGTAAAGGTATCGAAGCTTGGCACATAGACTTGGCAACAAAAAATGGTTCTGGGGAAATGGTCTTAAGACAAGAATTTGATGAAGCTCAAACCCCAGTGGCTCATGAGAAGTGAGACCTTCCAATCTCCCAAAGTACAAACTGCCCCAAACTTGTAACTCTTAAGCTGGAAGATACCGCAGAACCTCTTGGAATGGTGACTCTGGGATCTCTTCTAATTTCTGGAGTGAATCAACATGAACAAGCACTACTTCTGCATGAGCTGAGTACAGAGTTTCATTATTCTATGTTTGGGAAAAATATTTTGCTCCACCTTTGTAGTAAGTCTAGAAAGTCAATACTATCTAAAACCTCTCCACTTCTGGCTTCATAAATTAAAAGGCTAATACTCTTGGGGTTTTTACTCACAGAAATTCCACTAGTCTGTTTTGTGCTACCTTGTGGGAAAATTGTCCAGGAACAAGATCACATTGCTGTTTTCACTGGTCATGTGTCCTCTTAGGTCCTCTTACAGCTATTTCTGGATGAAACCCATGAACCTACACCTCCTATCCTACTGACCTTTCCCTGAGCAGTGCCAAGGTATGACACCCCTGGCTAGCACTGAGGAACATGATATGAAATAGCATCACAAAGTCACTAGGTCTTACTGTACGATACTGGGAATGTTGTCGACAATGTTGGCCCTTGTCATGACGAAAACCCAAAGAAGAAACCATCCTCACCTCCTGGGAATAGGACAAGGTGGGCACCTCTGATGTGGTTTCTCTTCTGGACACCCTGATGTTTGTCGTGCACCACGTGGCTGCTGGAGAGCTTAGGGCCACAGCTGCCAACAACAAGAGGGTAAGATTTCAAAAACTTGCTATTTAGCCTCATCATCCTTCCAACTCATTTTCCTGTTCCATACTGTTTACTATCTTATGATATTGTGTGCATCTTGGTAAAATACCCAAATCCTTGGTGGAACAAGGAATGGTCTAAATAAAACTAAGGATACTATACTCAGTGTGCATGCCTGATCCTCCTACTACTGAGTAAGCTCTTGGAAACCAGGGTTGCACACTGCCCCACTGGGAAATCACCCCGGAATCTGTGGCTGCGCCTTCGCTGCTGAGTGAACATTTGGGGAATTAAACAGCAGAATTTGAGAGCACTATGTTATCTGACTTATAAAATAAGGCACATACTAATGAATTGATCTTTCAGCCTCAACATAATTTTAACACAAGCCTGAAAAGATGCACGTGCAAGCGTGTTTGTTGCTTCAGCACCGAAAGTTACTTAGGTTCTGTCGACAGGGGAAGGGTTAAATACACTGATAACAGGGAGACCGTCAGATAGTGGAGACATTTAAATGAACAAAGTGATCTGGAGGGCAGGCTGCAAAAGGACACATTTTTCATCAGTAAATGAGTGGGCACATCTTGGCATTTGTGGAGAAACACGTCTGGAGGGCTATATACCAAAAACTGGCTGTGTTTGGGAGCCAAGCATGGGCAAGGAGGATCCACAGAATGCAGAAGAAGCAAGCTTGTTCCCCATTTTCTTGAATGTTGCTTCTCTGTAATGTCTTTTATAATGAGCTATTTTCACTTTGGTAATAAACAAAGCACTAAATAAAACACTTAAGGACTTGAGGCTCCAAAGCATTCTCAAGCCCTCAAAATGTAGACCATCATAAAGGGCTTGGTTCTGAGACATGACTTCGATGGTGGCCAAAATATTTAGGCTGCCTCTGCTCCAGGCCCCACTCCTGGTCTCCCCACTAGAACATTTGCCTAGTCCTGGATTCCTTCACTTTGTGAAAAGCATGTAAAAAGTTGATCTGTTTAGTAGTGCCCATGCAGGTTTGAAAAATAGGAAAAGGCAAGGAATCTTACTCAATGTAAACACAGCTGTAGTCTTTTAAAAGTCCTTGAGGGGCCGGTACTGTGGCATAGCAGTTAAAGCCACCGCCTTCAGTGCTGGCATACTATATGGGTGCTGGTTCAAGTCCTGGCTACTCCACTTCCGATCCAGCTCTCTGCTATGGCCTGGGAAGGCAGCGGAAGATGGCCCAAGTCCTCGGGCTCCTGCAGCAGCATAGGAAGATCCAAAGGAAGCTCCTGGCTTCGGATCAGCACAGCTCCAGCTGTTGCAGCCAATTGGGGAGTGAACCAGTGGATGTAGAGAGGAAGACCCCCCCCATCTCCCCTTCTCTCTCTCTGTAATTCTTTCAAATAAATAAATAAATCTTTTTTAAAAGTCCTTGAAATAGCACAGAACAAATTATAAAGCATTTAATTTAAATTCAATAATCATCTAATATTTTTATATATATTAGAGCAAAACATGTTAAGTGGCCAAGACTAGTTTTAAGATTCCCCTGTCCCCGGGGCCAGAAGTGGAGCAGCAGGTTAACACCCTGGCCTGTCCATATGGGCACTGGTTCCAGATCCAGCTGCTCCTCTTCCGATCCAGCTCTCTGCTATGGCCTGGGAAAGCAGTAGAAGATGGCCCAAGTGCTTGGGCCCCTGCACCTGCATGGGTGACCTGGAAGAAGCTCCTGGCTTCAGATCGGTGCAGTTCCATCGGATGGAAGACCTCTCTCTCTCTCTCTCTCTCTGCCTCGCCTCTCTCTTGTAACTCTGACTTTCAAATGAGTAAATCAATCTTTAAAGAAAAAAAAAAAAAAAGACTCATGTCCCTGAAATGTTATACTTTTCTTTAGTGCAAGGCTCCCCTTAGGGAGCTTTCAAATTTGTTCAAAATCTTTCACCCAATGAAAATTTCTTCTTCCTCCCATTCCATTAAATAAATACATATCAAATAGGAAGAAATTTTCCATGCCTTCCAAATACACTTTTTAAAGGTTTTTCAAGCCTATTTGAATAAAACTAGTTAAAATAACTTGATGGGGGTGGGCATTTGGAGCAGCACTTGAGACACCAGCATGCCTGATCGAAGTGCCCGGCTTCCAGTACCACCCCTACTTCTGATCCAGCTACTGGGAGGCAGTAGATGATGGCTCAAGTACTTTGGGTACCTGCCACCCACGTGGGGGACCAGGATCGAGTTTCTGGTTCCTGGTTTCCCAGTCCTGGATGTTGCAGACATCTGGGGAGTGAACCAAAGAACAGAAAAGCTCCGATACTGGCTTTCTGCTTCTCAAATAGACTAAAACAAATAGTTAACTTGACTAAGACAATTTTTCCAAGTCCCAGAATTGGGCTCCCTAGAAATATCTCTCACCTCAATCAAAGGTCTGAGATAACAGAGAAATCAGAGTTGAAAATAAACACATGACAGGTGAGGAAGAGTGAAGTCAAATACTGGAAAAAATATCCACTGAAGTAACAAAACCAGACAAGACCGCGATGGGTCAAAGGGAGGCTCTAACCAGGTTGAATGTCAATGATAGAAGCAAGCAGTAACCAAGCAACGCCTCGGGTGAACTCTGATACCTGTGTATTTTTTCTCCAGGCTTTGTTTTACTTGTTACGTGTTAGAGACAGATGTTAATTGTTAGGAAAAGGAAACAAAAGCCTAGAGATAGACGCTGCCATTGATCAGCTGCAGGGCACCAACTGGAATTAGCTCATACATGCAGGCTGCTGCTTCCCCTGTTCCTCAAGAAGCCAGAGTTTGGTGGTAGATGATGAAGTAGAAGTTGTGAGGAAGCCTGGAGAGCCTAATCCTTCTATAAAACGGAATGCCAATACTTTCCCAATTTTCTGCCAGGCCAGTGGCCAACTTCCTAGTGAGCTTGATCAGCAAATGAGGCTTCAAAGGAACATTTTTCGTCCACTTCTGCTCAAATTTCTACAAGCTGGAAGAGGAGATATGAGTATTCTGTACCATGAGCCTCTGCTCCTTGTCCAGCCTACGAAAGCGGTCGTGACCTACATCCACCAGCCAATTTATTCTGCATCCATTTGTCTTCTCATTTAAACTACAAAGGAAAATCTGCTCCACAGAAATCTTCAAATCAAGTTCACAGCTTTCACACTTCCCCTTTGCTTAAACCACTTTGAAGTAGATAGAACTGGTGGGTAGATTTTTTTTTTTCTTTTTTGCATCTGCCCCGACTAGCTGTCTTTCATCTAGTGAGTCCTTCTTCCATCAGACACCAAATGAGTTCCTACAGCTCTGTTCTGTCCCCACCACCACAAGACAGCTTACAATTAATTCTATGCCCCTCCCTCCTCCACAAGCAGCTCCAATGCCTCTTCCAGCCTGCTGCTCTACAAACTATTTTTTCACACACTAGATAAAGGATCCCAAAGAGTGGACTATGATCCACTGATAGGTTAAGTTTTTCAGAACACAAAATAGAAATAGAATAGAAATAGAAACTTGCTTTAGATACACACATACTTACTTATTTCCCGGGTCTCAATGTAAAAGTGCATTTCGCCTTGTTGTAACCCATAAATATTTGAAAACACTGTTTTAGACAAGCTTTTGTTCATCTAGTCAAACTCTTCCAAGATACTGGTCCCATTGTTCAGCAACTCCTTTCCTCCATGCAGGCTCGGGCTCTGAACAGACTTCCAGCTGTCTTCTCCATCGGCTATTTTCAAAAAAACCTTGGTGTTTTGCACTGATTCACAAGCTCCTCCTCAGGCATCCAGAAGGCTGCCTTCTCCTTTGACAGCCCAATGCTCTGAGCAAAGAAACACCCTTTGCTAGTCCTGCCTTGCCCTGCCTTCTCAGGCTTGGGATCTGCACATCTAACTGTCTGACCGAGAATAACAAGCCTCAGAACAGTGGGACTCCATTTCTTTGTGTGCTATCTTTCATCCCCAACAAGAAAAAAATGCCACCAAAAGTCAATTCTCTTACAAAATTAGCCTCACTTTCATGAAATGCATTCTCTGGTGTAACACCCCAGAGGCTGATGCCAGTGCCAGGTAAATACAGCTCATCCCTATCAGTTAAAGTCTGTTTCCCATCCTCGAGAACAGATGGCTACCCCGCCTCCATCAGGCTATCTTCCCCTCACAAGCCAAAGGGAAGGGGGGAAAGTGCAAGAAGGTGGCTGCACACCCTGGGTGGCATCCTCTCCTCTCTCAAGGACAGGGGCACAAGCTGTCCAGCACAACGCGAGCCTCCGGCCTGCCCTCCCTTGTCCAAGTGCCCACAGTCCTCCCCCACACAATCCATTCATTATCTTCCACAACAGAAAAACTACAGTTTTCTGTATCTCAGTGTAGACTGTTGGCTCTCCTCTTCTCGGCCAACCAAGTATCTCACTTTGTAACCTTCCAAGAGCTCCTGGAGCTTACAGGAGCTCTTAATCTGGAGGATATAGGATGTTTGTTTGGATTGGGGTCTGAAGGGTTTCCTGTAACAAAAGTGAGGCCAGCTTTGGGAGAGGAAGATGATCCCTGGGAGCTCTGGAGGCAGCTCTGTTAACTGCAAGGCAACTGTGCTTGGCCATGAGGGGCAAGGAACACTCAGACAGAAAGGAAGAGATGATTTGGTCCAACACCACTACTCTGCAGGTACTCTGCAGGATGTGCCCTGGAGCTGGACCACTCCCTTTTTTTTTTTTTTTTTTTTTTGACAGGCAGAGTGGACAGTGAGAGAGAGAGAGACAGACAGAAAGGTCTCCCTTTTGCCATTGGGTCACCCTCCAATGGCCGCTGCAGCTGGCACGCCATGCTGATCGGAAGCCAGGAGCAGGTGCTTCTTCCTGGTCTCCCATGGGGTGCAGGGTCCAAGCACCCTGCACTCCCAGGCCATAGCAGAGAGCTGGCCTAGAAGAGGGGCAAATGGGACAGAATCCAGCACCCCGACCGGGACTAGAACCGGGTGTGCCGGCGCCACAGGCGGAGGATTAGCCTATTGAGCCGATGCACCAGCCCGACACTCCCTTTTTGCAACCCAGCCTGTTCTCCCTTTTCCATTCAGGGATCCAGGGTTCCCCTTACAGTTTTGCTACTTATCTAGCAACAGGAAGGACCCCCCCACATCCCCTCCCTGCCAACTCTCCACTCCTCTCCCGAACCCATACTGTCTCCTCTCCACACCTTTGCAGGAAATGCTCTTAATCAGCAGAGCACTGAGCTAGGTTTCTGACAGCGCACCTCCAGCTCCAAAGACTTCCCTGGTAATCAAATGACTCTTCCTCCAATGGAGATCTCAAAAAAAGGAAGATGACAGACTGACTTGCATGCTCCTGGAGGGTCTGTTCCACAGACCTCAGCGAAGACTCGGCAAACTCAGAGTTCCCCACCCAGGTTCGGCCATTCCCGGTCACCACCAAGCACGTGGCTTTAGAAGCAAAAAGCTGTTAGTCCTTCCACCAGGGTCAAGAGAGTGTAAAGGGAAATGAACAGAAACAGAAAGCTAACCGTGTAAACAAGAATGACTGACTGAGCAGCTGGATCCCAGGCATCCAGCCAAGACAGGTAAACCTCACGCACGATCACACAGGAAGGGTCCCCACTCTGGAGTTGCAGGGGCAGGGAAAAACAAAATACTCTCAAAGCTATTTTCTGAATCACAGGAGCGGGGTGACAAATTCGCTAAAACCCAAGGTCCCTGCAGCCATTGTTTCAAATTTTCCAAGATGGTAGGAGTACGTGTTACGTGTTTCTAACTCTGCGCCACCCATACAATTGAAGGAAAATGCAAGCACTCACAAGGAGAGGGGTGGGGAGCAAGTTCTCCACCTGATACACAGCACACTGAAAAGGGAACAAGGATCTGGTAACTGGCTACACTAAAGTGAAGCTGCACTCCAATTTATACCAGGTGTTCCCACAGCAGCCTCCGGCTTGAAACCACCACCAGCCAAGGGCCATTTGTCTCCACTCCATTTATGACTGTAAAGACTTCACGAAAATGACAACTGTTTTCCTACTTGGCACGTCAGTCTTTAACATCCACAAACTTCCATCCCGTCCCCAAACTGGAATCTGGATTAGCTTCTACAGAGGCAAGGATCACTCTGTAATTTCATAACGCGCCACAACGTGCCACAACACTCAAGCGTGTACCATCAAGAAAATGCAGAGCAGCCAGTGTCTCTGAAATGAACTTGGTCAACGCACAACGCGGCCACAGAGGTTGTCCTCTCGTTTAGGGGGCAGTAGGAAAACGCTGACATCACGCGGCCCATTTCATGGCGGGGTACATGGAGGCACTGAGTTTCATAAACTTGCCAGGGGTGACAATGGTAGAGCTGGAAATAGAAACCTATTTCTCCCTGACTCTTCGCCCAAACCCTTTCCCACTAGACTCCAGCACTCGGTGGCTAAAAATGGGACCCACTTGAGAACTGCAAGGGTAAATAAAAGCCACTTGTTTGAGAGGGCAGCGGCGCGGGGGAAGGGGACTTACCCACTTGATGCGCCGGATCGTGTGCGGGTCTCTTAACAAGAATGCGCTCCCTGGACGCCCAAAGGCTTGCACCCACCCCGTTTGAGCTCAGACCCGCAAGATGCTGCCAGACAGGACAGCTCAATCGCGCAGCCGGGAAACGCGAGTGGAACGCGGGGGCCTCGGGCCCGGGACACCACCTGCTCCCGGAGCACCGCTGGGGCCCGCCGGGCAGGGAGGATGCTGCGCCCGCCGCGCACACCTGCTGGAGCCCGCCCCGGGGCCGGGCCGACACCCGCGTGCGGGACGCCCACCCAGCCTCCGGGAGCGGGAGCCCTCGGCCGCGCTAGGCCGGGGGCGAGAAGCCGCGGCGCCCCTTCCAGCCGGCTGCGCTCTGAGGCGCTGGGGAACCGTGGGGCAAAGCGAGCCCGCCCTCCTCCCCAAGCCCCCGGGCAAAAGGCGTCACCTGTGCAGGGTCCCCGGGCGAGTCGCGCCCGGGCGGCGGCTGCGCCTGGCCGGGTAAGGGCGGCGGGTGGTTACAGGCGCCTGGTCATCCAGCCCGGCCCGAGGGCTGGCGCCGGCCAGAACCACCCCCACGAGATGCTCGCGGGAGCCAGGGAAGCCGCGGGCTCCGGGCCGCTTGGAGGAGCAGTGGCTGAGGCTTCAGCTACCGCCGCGGCCGCCGCGCCCGCCCGGACTGCGGGCTCGGGTTACCGCAGAGCGGCTCCTTAAAGGGACCGCGGCCGCTCGGGCTCCGGCTCCGGCTCCGCGCGCCTCCGACCCCCGGCCAAAGTGGGCGGGGCTGCGGGGCCGACCTTCGGGTGCTGGAACTTGAGTTCCGGAAAGGGCTCGAAATCGCGAACACCCGAGGGCTCCTGGAAGATCACCCTCTCCGGGGGTACAGAGTGCGGCCCCGGACTTTCCTTCAGCAAGCAGCAAGCTCACGCGTGGGGAGAGCTGTGAGAGTCAGCCCCCGCACCCGTCCGTACCTGGGCTAGCCACGTAACCAAAAACCTTTTTAGATCACGAATTTACATTCTTCTCTAAATGCCCAAATACTGTATAGAAGCACTGCCTGGTGTGATCATCAGAAACGAGAGGAAAGGGCAACTGCTGACTTTTCCTGCCACGTCTGACATGGCCAAAGTCGAGCCCCGCCCCGTTCCCGTTTGGGGCTGCAGGTGCGTTCCATACTGGGTAGGGGGCGTGTGTGAAAGAGGCGTGTTCTCTCTCTGGAGCAGCGTTGTTCGGAATCCCGGAAAATCACCCTCTGCTGTCAGGGTGTGGAAGTGGGACTTGGAAATTTTTTGGAGCTGGCTGAGTCCCAAAATGCCCAGCACATAAAGTTGAAAACGAAATACATCTTCTGACCTGTTACATACAGACTTGAAAAGCTATCAAGGGTTCTGGATCAAGCAGCTTGCATTGATTGGAATAAAAATAATGAAGAAGTATATTTATTTAGGCAATTATAATTCGCGAAGAGCAATCACAGGCTTTTTTTTTTTTTTTGGAAAGAGATAAGTTCTAAATAAATAACTTGCAAACACCACCATTAATAATGCAGGACAGTTATTTGTAAGAAATATCCACAGGCCAGCGCTGAGACTCAGTGGGTTAAAGCCCTGGCCTGTATCACTGGCATCCCATATATGCGTGGGTTCAAGTCCCCACTATTCTACTTCTGATCCAACTTCCAGCTGATTGCCTGGGAAAGCAGAAGATGGCCCAAGTTCGTGGGCCCCTGCACCTGTGTGGGATATCTGGAAGAAGCCACTGGCTCCGGGCTTCAGATCAGCTCAGCTCAGCTCAGAACATTGTAGCCAATTGGGGAGTAAACCAGTGGATGGAAGACTTTGTCTCTCTCTCTCTCTCTCTCTCTCTCTCTCTCTCTGGCTGTACATCTCTCTGTAACTCTGTCTTCAAATAAATGAAATAAATCTTAAAAAAAAAATCCATCGGGCTAACATATTTGACCTTACATAAACATGCACACAAATATACACGTATCTGCTGCATATATGGACCACAAGATACACACACAGAAACCCTCACACAACCGGTCCACTTTCAGGGGAAAGCAGTAGAACTGAAATCAGAACCTGGAATTCTGTCCGTGTGTTAGAGCAGCCCGACTTTAGCTCTCCATGCCTCTGAGAAGTGCAATTTATTCATCTGTTAGACAGAAATACTGATTCACAGTTACCTCTGAAGACCCGCCTGGTGGCAAAAGGACCTCAGACCGACCTGGAGAAGACAAAGCCTATTGCTGCCATAAGCAGGGACAGAAGCCTGCACTGGCCCCAAGTGCCTGTTCCCCTTTTCCTCCCCAAGATTCTCCAGGCATACCAGGACACCAGTGCTCTTTGACCACACTCTGTTTCATCATAGTTGCTTCATAATGTGCACGGTACCTGAAAACTTTGTTTTGCCCTATAGCTGCCTCCCACACACACACAGCTGTTTCATAACTCTGTGGGCCAGATGGTCATGTGTGGACATTCATGAGGTCAGCCCAGAAAGCACAGCTCTCACCTCAGGACTCTGCATCAGGACTACCTCCCACGGCACTCTCCTGTGCTTGTCTGGTGGCTGGCAGTTGCTCTGTTCTGCCCTGATAAATGCACCGTCATTATCTTTCATAGGCATAATTCTCTAGCACCAGCAGCAGTAAAGGCCGAGAACCCCTCAGAAATCCACCACACTCTGTATCCACTACATTCCTTCGTAGTAGGCCTCTCTACAAATACCTCACTAAGTAAGCCCAGTTGTTCTGAACTTAAACAGAATATAAGGGAATATTTCAAGGAAAGGTCTAAGGTATGAGAGGAATTCAATAAATAGTAATTGAATGTTGAAACTTTTAATTAGCACTCAGAGATCTTGGAAGGTTAAAGGGTTTATAAACTGTAAATTTTTGAAAATTTTAATGGCATTTAATTTCTTGAAGCACATTTAAATCCTTAACTTTTCTTAACTTTGTTTTAGCAATATCCCCTTTTATTAAGAATGCTTCCTTCAAATTCTATATTTATGAAGTTTATCTGCATTTTACATGTGAAGTATCAAGGCTGAGTTGTACTTTTATATTTTTGTTCATTGAAGCAGTTCAAGAAAAGTTCAGAGAAATATTTATCCACAATTAAAAAGTGAAAAACTACAAAAACTACAAATGTTCCTGATGAATTTGTTTCCAGAATTCTTCTCTTTTTTTAATGATTTATTTATTTGTTTGAAAGTCAAAGTTATAGAGAGAGGGCAAGAAAGAGAAAGAGACAGAGAGATCTTCCATCTGCTGGGTCACTCCCCAGATGGCCACAACAACCAAGACTGGGCCAGGCTGAGTCTCCCACACAGGTGCAGGGGCCCAAGGACCTATGCCACCTTCCACTGCTCTCCCAGGCCATCAGCAGGGAGCTGGATGGAAAGTGAAGCAACCAGGACACGAACCAGTTCCCATGTGGGATGCCGTCATCACCTGCACCAGCTGTACCCATTACACCACAATACCAAGAATTCTTAAACTTCTAAATAGAGCCAATTACTTGAAAATCAAATCCCAAAATTACTTCTTTCTAAAGTAACAAGATAATTAAAATATTTTTTAAAAGTGCCTTAATTCTCAACTGTGCTGTTGGTAAAGATATAACTCAAATGATTTCAAACATTTTGATCAGAAAAGTTGATTCGATCAAAAAGATTAATCCCAAGGAAATACTTTTTCCTGTGTTGATAGTGTTAGGATGTCAAGAATTTTCAGGAGCTGGCATTGTGGCACACACCTGTGATGCTGGCATTCCTGTCAGAAACTCAGTTGGCGTTTCAGCCGCTCTGTTTCCAATCCAGCTCCCTGCTAATGTGCCTGGGAAGACAGCAGAATAGGACCCCAGCATTGGGTTCCTACCACCCATGTGGGAGACCCAGATGGAGTACCAGGCTCCTGTCTTCTGCCTGGCCCAGTCTCAGCCACTGCAGCCACATGTGGTGTGAAACAATAGAAGGAAGATCTCTTTCTCTCTAGATCTCTCCCGCTATCTCTCTGTCACTCTGCCTTTCAAATAAATTTTTAAAAATAACATTTTTCTGTAAGGTTTTATTCATATTTAAACTACTTTCATATTTTTTCAAAGTTTTTCTGGAGAGAACTATTTTGGAATATTAACAACAGTTAATATTGCTGGGTGAAATTCTGGACATCATTTCTGATTTTCTGTGACTTTTTTCCTGTAATGTGTGTGTATTGCTATTATTTGTGCTTTTGTTTTTAATGACAATAATAGACATGAGTGAACATTCACATGATACTTACAAGCTTATAACAAAAACCACCCATGAGTTTTCTCAGCCCCTCCCCCACTTTTCCTCACTTATCTTCATCCTGTGTTCCACATGCAACCCTGCTGTGGAGTCTTCGTTTCCTAAATGATATACCAATGTGCCTTGATTTTCAGTGTTAGACATTATTCATTGTCATCTTGTCATGGCATTTCAGCATTCAGCTCTTTACACATCACTGCCACCACCCCTTGGCCTTCACCCTTCCTCCAACAAAGCCACTCAGATCAGTGGTTAGGGTTTATATCACGTTGATAACATAAATATAATGCATTTTTAATCAAGTAATGTCTCATGATAACATTCTTCTTGAAAATGTCCTGTTCTAGGGGCCAGTGCTGTGGTGTAGTAGATTAAGCCTCTGCCTGTGGCACTGCCATTCCATGTGGGTGCCAGTTCAAGTACCTGCTGCTCTACTTCTGACCCAGTTCCCTGCTAATGGAAGATGGCCCAAGTGCTTGGGCCCCTGCACCCACGTGGGAAACCCAGAAGAAGCTCCGGATTCTTGGCTTTGGATCAGCCCAGCTCCAGCCGTCTCGACCATTTGGGGAATGAACCACTGGATAGAAGACCTCTTCCTCTGTTTCTCCCTCCCTTTGTCTATAACTCTGCCTCTCAAATAAATAAATAAATATTAAAAAAGAAAGAAAGAAGAAAATGTTCTTTTGTCCCTAGAGTTAATGATAGTCTTGCTTTTTTACATTTAAAAAAAATCTAACCTAAAATATTTGTCCAAAAGCATCAAGACTTTTTTTCAGATGCCCACCAATGTTATCTTCCAACACTCAAACACACGACTTTCAATTTGCTTTCTTATTTTGCTGAAACAAACTCCAGTAGCTTACACAGGAGGGGTATATGGGATAAAATTTTAGAGTATTGCATGTCTGAAAATGTCTTTATTCTGTTTATATTCCTGCTTGATAACTTAGAGGGGTTGAAAAATCATTTTCCTTCAGCATTTTAAAAGTATTCTTTCACTCTTTTACTTTCAGTGTTACTATTGAAACATTTAATGCCTTTCTCTTTTTAAAATTTTTTGGGATTTATTTATTTATTTGAAAGGCAGAGTGAGAGAGGGAGAGACACACAGAGACACATACCTTCCTGCTCACTCGCCAAATGGATGCAATGGCCAGCACTGGGCCAGGCAGAAGCCTGCCGATCCATTCTGGTCTCCTACTGGGTACAAGGGCCCAAATACTTGGGTCATCTTCTGCTGCCAGGCACATTAACAGGGGGCTGGATCAGAAGTGCACCAGCCAGAACTGGAACTAGTATCCATTGCAGCCATCTGGGGAGTGAACCAGCAGATGGAAGATCTAGCCTTATCGCTTTGCTTCACTCTCTCTCCTTCTCTCTGTATCTCTGTCTTTCAAATAAATATATATATATATTTTTTTTTTAGAAAAGAATATCATCTGGAAAAATAGTTAAGTACATATCTCATACAGTACATTAGGATAAATTCCAAATGGGTTGAAGTTTTAAGTATAAAATACAAAGGCACAAATGCACTATAAGAAAATATGGGTGAATTTTCTTCTTACCTTGGAATGGGAAGGCCTTTCTAATTGTGACTCAAAATCTAGAACTCATAAAAGTTTAATAAACCTTACTAATCAAAAATTTAAAACTACTACATACCAAAATATAACTAAAACATAAGAAAAGTAGAAGCACAAACTAAAAATGGAAAAAAGTATTTGATATTCAAATCATAGATAAAAGGCTAATCTCCTTAATATATGAGAAACTTTTAGAAGTCATGTAAAAAAGACCAGCCACTCAAAAGAAAATAGGAGTATTAAAAGATGTCACAGAATAAAATATACGGGGCAGGCATTTAGTGTTAAGAAGTCCATTAAGACACTCACATCCCTTATTGGAGTATCTAGGCGTGGTTCTTAGCTCCAGCTCCTGACTCCAGCTTCCTGCTCACGTAGACCCCGGGAAGCAACAGTGGTAGTTCCCTGGGAGACCTGATTTGAGAGCCCAGCTTTGGTCCTGCCAAGTCTTGGCCATTGTGGGAATTTGGGGAATGAACCAGCAGATGAGAGCTCTCTCTCTCGCTCTCTCTCTCTCTCTCTCTCTCTCTCTCTCTCTCTGGCTCTCAGATAAATAAATTAGGAGGCCTGTGTTGTCATGCACCAGGATAAGCCACCTCTTGGGATTCCAGACTCCGAACCAGCTTCCTACTAATGTGCCTGGGAAGGGTTAGCTGAGCTTGGCCCAAGTACCTGAGCCCCTGCAGCCCACATGGGAGACTAGGATGGAGTTCCTGGTTCCTGGCTCAGCCTGACCCAGATCTGACTGTTGCAGCCATCCGGGGAGTGAACCAGCGGATAGAAGATCTATGTCTCCCTCCATCTTTCCCTCCCTCTCTGCAGCTTACCTTTCAAATAAATAAAGTTTTAGATTAATTAATTAATTAGTTTTTAAAATATATTAATTACCCTTATACATTATAAATGACCCTCATTCATAAAAGGCATTCAAGTTAAAATCAACCAATTTCATCCTATGAACAGATTGTTATTCCACATTACACTACTCTCTAATTCTGAGGCATTCACGTCTCACTATGCTCTTTTCAGACTCATTCTAACCACTCTAATTTTTTTAAAAAGTGACATTTATGAAAGCTATCTTTTTTAAAAAAAATTCTATGTACCAAATACCTTGTTAGTAAGGCACATTACTTTAGATGGAATGTTATTTATTAACATGTAAAATGTATGTTTACCATTTTGAAACATCTTGGAGAAACAGTGCACAGAGATGAAAAAAATTAGAATTAACATGATCCCTATCCTATTCTGAATAACAAAAATGCTTTTAAAATCATAAAATTAGAGATGAACTATTCATAAGTAATGTTCATAGAGCTTATAAACACAATTTTATAATACAGAAATATTCCCTAGTATAAACATCCCCTTATTCACCACCATCCTCTACTAAATTTATTCAATTCACCCTTCTTCACCACCATCCTCTACTAAATTTATTCAATTCCAAAATAATCAATTTTTGTAGTGATATAAATTAACTACTTCATTAGTCATATAGATGAGATACTATCCTAAATATAACAAAAGAAAATGAGCAATTTTTATTACAGAATCCCTTTACCATTCAAAGACATTATCTCTCTTATAAATTATTTTTCCCAATCAAAATGTCACTACAGCTACTATTCACGCAATAGTCTTACTATAATCAAACCACCCTATGCATCTGAATCATGTTCATCATCAGGTCCCTGCTTTCGATGCTCTATATGAAAAGTCAGAAGCATCAAGAATAATTTTTTAAAAATATTATTTGAGAGGCAGAGACATACACACAGAGCTCCAGTACACTGGTTTACTCCCCAGATGCCTGTAGTGGTCAGGGTTGGGGCAGGCAGAAGACAGGAACTGTGAGATGGGAACCCAGCCCAGGAGTCTTAAGTGGGTGGCAGGGACCCAGCTGCTTGAGAAGTTACCTGCAGCCTCTCAGGGTCTGCATTTTCAGGAAGCTAGAATCAGGAACCAGAGCTGGCTCATGAAACCAAGTACCCCAACAAAGGATGCAGGCGTCTTAACTGCTAGGCTAAATACCTGCCCCAAGAATAGCTACTATTTATATAGAAAATGTATATTATGTATTCAGATCTCCCTCTTGATCTTTGGGCCTGTATTCTGTTCATTTTAGTAAAAACTAAATATTTTTGCCCATTAGCAAGTAATAGTTTTGAGAAATTACCCATGGACATCTCTTTTCAAAATATTTTTGCTATACTAATATTTTTAAAGATTTATTTATTTATTTGAAAGAGTGACAGAGAGAGGGAGAGACAGGGAGAAGGAGATCGTTCATCTACTGGTTCACACCCCAAAAGCCTGCAATAGCAGGGGCCTAGCTGGGCAGAAATCAAGAAACTAGAGCTCTACCTAGTATTTCACATTTGGACCATCATTTGCTTCCTCCCACATGAATTAACATGAAGCTGAATTGGAAATGACAGCAGGATTTGATCCCAAGCACCCTGATACGATTGGGGATTTTCCAAGCAGTGGCTTAACCAGCTGCACCGCAATGCCTGCCTTAATCATATTTTTTGAAGGAGACTATCTGTTTTTAGTGAACAAGGTATTACTTATGGGGATTTATTTCCTACAAAGAAACGTATGGTTCCAACAGGAACCATAAAATTTTAAAATTTTCCTTGGTAGAAAACACAAGATGAAAGATCACTTTGGGGCACAAGTGTTAAAACTAATGGTTAAGAAACCCACATTCCGGGAGGCCATTGTAGTATACTGGGAAAAGCTGCTGCCTGCCCCCACTGGCATATGGGCTCCAGTTCGTGTCCCTGTTCCTCCACTTCCAATCCAGCTCCCTGCTAATTGCCTGGGTAAAGCAGCAGAAGAGCACCAAGTGTCTGGGGCCTTGCCACCCACATGGGAGACCTAGACAAAGCTCCTGACTGCTGGCTTCGGCCTGGCTCAGCCCTGGCCATTGTGGCCATTTGGAGAGTGAACCAGCAGATGGACAATCTTTCTCTCTCCGTCTCTCCCTCTAACTTGACTTCTAAATAAATAAATAAATTTTTAAAGAAAGAAGACACCCACATCCCAAATCAGAGTCCCTGAGTTCAATTCTTGTCTTTGGCTCCTGACTCCAGCTTCCTGCTAATGGAAGTCAGTGATGACTCAAGGAATTTTTATGTTCCTTCCATCATTGTGGGAATCCTGGATGGTGTCCAACCTCTTGGCTGTGGCCCTGACCCAGACCTGGCTGCAGTGGGCACTGGGAAGTGAACCAGTGGATAAGTTTTCTCTGTATGTCTATGTATCTTTTTTTCTCTATTTCTAAAGTAAATAAAAATTTTCAAAATCACTTTTGAAATACTGTTAATAATGTCCTCATACTTTGTCAAATACATGCCAAAAAAAGTAGTACCCTAAAATGCTAACATAATATAATAGCCAGAAAGGAGGGGAAAATGGATTGTAGAGTAAGGAAATATTTTAACTATTGATCCTGCTTATGTATAACAGAAACTATAATATTATGGAAAGGATCAGGAAACATCAGGATCAGGAAATTAACTTAATCCATTGATTATTTTTCTAATTAAAGACAAATAAAAAATTTCACAAATATACCAAATTCAAATGAATTAGAGATGAATGTCAGAATGATTTTTTTTGATATAGATAAGAAACATCATTTATAGTGATGGATATACCAATTACCCTGATCCAAATGTTATACATTGTATACTCATATTAAAATGTCAAATTGTGCCCCATAAATATATACAGTTATTATGTTTAAATTAAAAATTAAAAATTTAATAACACATTTTAAAACAGAAAAATATTAA
The DNA here is from genome assembly GCA_949820135.1 of Sylvilagus floridanus. Classification (NCBI taxonomy): domain Eukaryota; kingdom Metazoa; phylum Chordata; class Mammalia; order Lagomorpha; family Leporidae; genus Sylvilagus; species Sylvilagus floridanus. The sequence continues at coordinate 86,151,080 of OX463225.1, read as the reverse complement.
CTTTACCTCCTAACATTTATACATAGAAGTTGAGGTCTTCAGAATTTAAAGTATTGGCAATAACCAGTTTTCAGATGCAGAATTGTCTCAGTGGTTCTCTATCTCTCTATATGACCATGAGATCTACCAAGCCACCATAGAAAGTTGGGAGTCACCCTTTACTCATTTCTACACTCAGTATCTGTATTAGAGCAACTGCCTCCAAACTAGCCCCTTTGCTCCAGTCTTGTTCCCACACACACAACCCTTCTCATTAATCTCTATTGCCTACACCAATAAGAATATGATAAATATTTTCTGAATTTAGAAATAAATGAAATCATACATTTATCCAAAGTCCAGCTTTATTGGACAAATGCCTAATAACCAAAGCCTAACACCCATGTAAGCAGTAACATTATGGTAAGATAGGTTGCAAAGCACAATTGTCTCACAACTGTATTCTGAGAGTCAAATCTCTAAACACATCTGGATTTTAAGTTGTTTGGTGACCAAGTTTCTGTCTTACACACCTTTGCACCTTACAATGAACCCTGTAGAGTGGGTGCTATCCATGTACTATCCTCCCTTTTTTTCAGCTTGTCAAGGATCTCATTTATGACACCTCAAAGTCCTATGGCTAAGAGAGAGTTTTAAATGGTCATCTGCATTCTGGAAAAAATATGCCATGTTTGCCTTCATTTCTTATCCTGATCAATTACCCAAAGTTAATAAAAAGGAGTCAAGTGATGCAAAGACCTCTTTGCCTTTTGTTTTAGAACCCCCACAAAGGAAAAGCCCTCTGGTTCGTACATTAAGTCTTGTACCAGGGGACATTTGAAAAGCTATCAAAATTTGGCTTTTTAACACTGTTATACACACACAATATTCTGCTAGTATGAAAAGGAAAAGGGCCGGCTTCGTGGCTCAACAGGCTAATCCTCCGCCTTGCGGCGCCGGCACACCGGGTTCTAGTCCCGGTCGGGGAGCCGGATTCTGTCCCGGTTGCCCCTCTTCCAGGCCAGCCCTCTGCTGTGGCCCAGGAGTGCAGTGGAGGATGGCCCAAGTGCTTGGGCCCTGCACCCCATGGGAGACCAGGAAAAAGCACCTAGCACCTGGCTCCTGCCATCGGATGAGCGCGGTGCGCCGGCCGCAGTGCACCGACCGCGGCAGCCATTGGAGGGTAAACCAACGGCAAAAGGAAGACCTTTCTCTCTGTCTCTCTCTCTCACTGTCCACTCTGCCTGTCAAAAAAAATAAATAAAATAAATAAAATAAATAAAATAAATAAAAAAAAAAGAAAAGAAAAGGAAAAGTCGTCCTCCTAATGTATCAACCTAGAGATGAAAGAAACTCAATTTCAGTTCACTTTGTCTTAACCCAGATTAAGTCAACAAAGACTTAACACTGTAAGAACATCGTGGGAACCTCTGAAAACCACTGCATATGTTCTTATTTCTGTCCGTACAAGAAATGCTTAAAAATAAATAACTATAACCAATAGCTAAAAACGCCAGTTTTCTCAATTCGACATTTTTTTATATTGATTTGGACAGGAGGGGATGAACAAATAGAGCTGAAGCTTAAAACCATCAATCTTCTAAATAATTTAGATGTGGCTTTGTAAATTTGGTCTTCCTTGGTTTGTAATGACCATTACAACAGTAACGGCAATCATTCTTTGACTGTAAGGAAATCAATATAAAAATACAGCTCACCGACCTCCCTGCTGCTGCTTCATAACCTTGAGTCCAGAATTCAGCTCTTCTTCGGGATTCTGTAGAAAATCATCTCCAAGCATTCCTGGTTCTCCCCAGTGTTGCATAAGATTAAGCGGCTGTTGAGGAGTGGAATAGACCTGCCACCTGCTCTGTGCTCCACTTACTCCTTCTTCCCTTCATAGGGCTTGACTGAGTACCTTCTGTTGCTTGAACGCATTGCAGTTTCACTGCTTACCTAAAGTAATTCTTCCAAACACAACACTCCCCCTAAAAGAAGTTCTGCAGAAAGCATTCTTCAACTTGTTCTACCACCTTTGATCTCATTTCTCAAGAAGCTCTTGCTGCATTCCCCCAGCACTTGACCTTTTCATCTCAAGGTTTTGATAGTTCTTTGAACCTGAGAATGTATGGGTTTTTCTGTTTTGATTCTTAGCCATAAATTTTGCAATTAACCTTTGCTCAATTCATTTCCACCTACTGCAGGTAATAACTTCACCCAGTTTAGACCGTATCTCTGCTGTGCCTTAACCCTGTCTTTCCCCTTTCTGCAATCCACTTGACAGAACTCCACTCAGACAATATATCTAAGACTGTTGAGCTCCAGATCTATATCACAAAGATCCTACCATATTTTCTCAGGTCAATCAAATGCAATAAAATATATAACTGGTTATTTCCCTTTTCTTCATTCTCTTCTTTCTCAGTTTATGGAGCCATTTCACCTTTAATACCCCAACCTAGAAGACTCAATTTCCCTCCCCCTTTCTTTGCCTTATATATCCAGATACACTGTCAATTCTACTCCCTAAATGTCTTTCATTTATTTACCTTCTGTGTTCTTCCTCTTTCACTCATCAAGTGTAGGTCCATACACTATCTTTTACTTCTGTTGTCTTGTCTCCCTGGAATCATACCAGGATAATAATTTAATGAGTATCTTCTCCCATTGCTTAGTATTACATGTTTCCCATAAAATAGAATCCAAATAAATACTCACAAATCCTTGTGGCTTCACATCTTTGCCCTCCTTGTCATTCATCAATTTTCTCTCTCTCTCTCTCTCTCTCTATCTCTCTCTCTCTCTCTCTCCCTCCCAACCTCCCTCTTTCTCTAACTTCATAACTCTTCAGAATTCTTTTGACATGCTACTGGTTATCTTCTTTATCCTCTCACTTCAAAAGCTTTATAGTACTTATTATTGCCTATTAACTAAATACATAGCATTAAAGTCTTCCCTTTTAACTTGAATCTACATTTCCTGTCTCATGGTTCATACTCTGTATTCAGTCTAGCCAAATAAAAATACTAGTCATTCCTCCACCCCACCCCCTCAAAATTCTCCTGCCTCCACAGCTTTGCTCATGCTGCCAACACACAGTATCTTTTTCTTACATCTTCCTTGCCAAATCCTTTGACAAGGAAGGTCTAGATTGAATACTGTGACACTTTCTTCCTGAAACCCAGAGATTCCTACAGATGGGATTTCTTTCTTCTTTTCTCCTTTGAGAGTTGAGCAAGTTTTTAACTTGCTTTATACATGTATGTTATTTCTCTTATCAGGAAAGAATTACAATAAAGTTGTTCAAAGCAGTGCTTTTCAGGGCACCTGCAACAGAATAACTAGAATCTTGTTAAAAATAAAACAAAAACTATGTTAAATCAGAGTCCTTTGTGGTAGGACTCAGAACTCTGCTTGAAAAGCCATCTCCAGAATAAAATGCACCATGAAGTTGGAGATATTTGGCCTGCAGAATTGGGCCTTGGAGTAAGAATGGAAGTTGCATTCCAGTTATATCGCTGTCAAAAGACAGTTCTCAGAAAAAGCTAAAAACATGCCTCTGCCACAGATAAAAAGAAAAAAAAGTGAAAGATGGTATTTAACTCATGCACTGGGGGAACCAAGCAAATGTTGTAGCCTGTTTTAAAGAGAATATGAAAAAGACACATTTATACAGAGTTGAAAAATGGTCCAAAGAAAGTGGAATGTGGGAATAAAATGACCTGGAAGGTCCTCTAGGAAATGCAGTTTCCTATGAAATATGAATCTTTAATACCTCTTACTGTCTGAGAATATTACCTATTCTGACCCTCAGTTACTTTATCTTAAAAAATGGTGATAAGATTTCATAATTTTAAAAATTTTCATGGTGACAATACTGATATAATATAGTTGTTATGAAAATTAAATGAGCTAATGGGTCTTAAGAATTTTTGAGCAGAGTAAAATTATATTTATAAATGCTAAGCAGTAGTAGCGGTATTAATAGTGTAGTATTACTAGCTATGAGTCCCTTGAGACTAATTCTTGTTTATTAATGAATGTGCCCATTTAATCAATCATGCAGTGTTTGCTAAATACCAATTTATGCTAAAGTTCTCCTTGATATTAGAACTGATACCGCAGAAATACAGTGATCATTTGGGACCATTATGAGCAAATATAAACCAACAAAATTGAAAACCTGGAGGAAATAGGCACATTTCTAGTCACATGTAACTACCAAAATTGAGCCATGAAGACATAGGAAACCTGATCAGTCCAATAACAAATGAAACTGAATCACTAATAAAACATCTCTAAACAAAAAAAGCCCAGCACTGGATGGCTTCATGCTAAATTCTACCAAACTTTTAAGGAAAAATTAAAATCAATTCTTCTCAAACTATTCCAAAAAACTGAAAAGAAGGAAACCCTTCTAAACTCATATGAGGCCAGCTTTACCTTGATACCAAAACCAGACAAGGATACAACAAAAAAGTCTGTAGACCAATGTCCCTGATGAACATAGATGCAAAAGTTATCAACAAAGCACTGACATATTGAACCCAACACCACATCAAAAAGGCTATCATCATGATTAGGTTGGTTTTATCCCAGGGATGCAAGAATGGCTTAACAAACACCAATAAATATAATATATTTTAAATAAATCATATTAAATATAATGAATATTATTATATCATACTAAATAATACAGTATATTTATAATAAATATATCATACCAAAAGAGTGAAGGATAAAAATCATATGCTCTTGTAAGTAGATGCAGAAAATCAACATCCATTCATGATAAAAACTCTGAACAAATTAGACAGAGAGCATAACTCAACATAGTAAAGGCCATCTATTACAAACACCCAGGTGACAGCATACACAAGGAGGGGCACTTTCTTTTGATGCTATCCAATATGGTACTGCAAGTTTTAGCTAAGACAATTAAGCAAAAGAAAGAAATAAAAAGCATACAGAAAGGAAGGGAAGAAGTCAAACTATCCTTGTTTGAGATGATGATACATATAGAAAAATCTAAAGACTCCATCAAAGACTACTAAAACTGAAAAATTAATTCAGTTAAGTTTCAGAGTATAAAATCAACATACAAAAATCAGCTCTTTTATATATGCAGAAGCCTGACATTTGACCATTCCTGCAAACCTCTCACCCTGTGGAAAAATGAACTCAAAATGAAACAAAGACTTAAATGTAAGATCTGAAACTCTGAAATGCTAGAATAAAACAGGGTAAATGCTTTGAGACATAAGTGTAGGGGGGGCCGGCGCCGTGGCTCAACAGGCTAATCCTCCGCCTTGCGGCGCCGGCACACCGGGTTCTAGTCCCGGTCGGGGCACCGGATTCTGTCCCGGTTGCCCCTCTTCCAGGCCAGCCCTCTGCTGTGGCCCAGGAGTGCAGTGGAGGATGGCCCAGGTGCTTGGGCCCTGCACCCCATGGGGAGACCAGGAAAAAGCACCTGGCTCCTGGCTCCTGCCATCGGACGAGCGCGGTGCGCCGGCCGCAGCGCGCCGGCCGCGGCGGCCATTGGAGGGTGAACCAACGGCAAAGGAAGACCTTTCTCTCTGTCTCTCTCTCTCACTGTCCACTCTGCCTGTAAAAAAAAAAAAAAAAAAAAAATAAGTGTAGGGGGAAAAATGTCTGGATAAGGCTCCAAAGACATAGACAACAAAAGCAAAAATAGACAAATGGGATTATGGGAGACTAAGAAGCTTCTGCCCAGCAAAGTAAACAATCATCAGAGTACAGAGACAACATATAGAATGGGAGAAACATTTGCAAACAACTCACTGGACAAATGATTAATATACAGAATATAAACAACTCAATATAGAAAATGGACAAGTGATCTGAATATTGAGTTTTGAAATCAGACAAACTGGCACTTATCATGACCCCAGGAAAGAGAACTTCTTTGAGCCAGAGCCTTCTCACCAGTAAAATGAATATAATAATAGGGTTATTATAAGGTTTAAATAAAAGAACCCTCCAGCATCTGAAATTATAATTCACATCTAGTAGGCACTCAATATGTGATGGTGGTCATATTAAGTTATTTATTGCTATTTTTATTTTGATACCAATATATTGAAGCCTTCCCTGGTTGGTTTTTTGGAAGAACATATTAAGTATATTTACTAATTCTTTTATGCTTGAGTTTTTTTAAAAGGAAACCGATGTTGCTTGATTGATTCAGGCACAGTTGATTGAACTGTGTCAAAACAGCATAATCCCATGAACCATAAAGAAAACCAGATTTCAGAAAAGATGTGAGGTTAAGGGTTCCATTTCTTAAATATTTCTTATTTTTTCTTGTTTGTTAATTCTGTATTAGACAGTACATTGAGTAGGTCTTCAAAAAATTCATTGAAAATGCCTAATATGAAAAATATACATGGATATAAAAATTTTCCATCAAAAATAAATTTATTTTTTAATTCCACCTTTCCATGAAGTTTTTGAGCTAGCCACATATTTGTATCAAAACAATTAAGTTATAATTTTCATTATCTAGAAGTCAAGAGTCTACAGTATAGTTCTTCTGGTGAATTTTCTTTGTTCTTGATTCCTGACCTCCTTATCTAACTTACAGTGTCATACTCACCCCTTAAGTATTTATATTACTCCAGTGGGAATCTTCTTGGCTTCCCTACTTCATTATCCCCATCTTGGACTACTTCCTTTCCTAACTACTCCAGCAGGATGAGCCAGACTACACTTTGACTGCTCCAAATCTCCCTTCAGTATGCTATCCTGATTCTAAGACACCTTGCTGCAATAGTGAAGTAAAAATAATTCTCTGGGAATTCTTCTTAGAGGAAAACATCTAGATGAATTATTAGGTGTAGATGGTATGCCTTGGGAACTTGGGTTACTAAGAGATTGATAGCAAAAAGAACTGTTGTACATTAGAAATTAACTTGGGGGTCTGAAAGGAGCTGGGAACAAGAGAGACCAGGGAGAAGAGAAAAGAGATAGAAAGTAGAGTAACTTCATGGTATACCCAAAATACTTTTAAAAATGTGTACTATTCTAAGTTACTGACATTTCTTTTTGAAGATTTGATTGATTGATTGATTGATTGATTGATTTGAAAGGCAGAGTGACAGAATTTAGAGAGAGAGAGGGAGAGAGAGAAAATATTCCATCCAATGATTCATTCCTCAAATGAACACAACAGCCAGGCCAAAGCCAGGAGCCAGGAACTCCATCTGGATCTCCCACTTGGGTAGCATGAACCCAAGTACTTGGGCCATCTGCATTAGTGTGCATTAGTAGGAAGCTGGATTGGAAGCAGAGGCAGGATCTGATCCCAGACACTCTGATATGGGTTGCAGCCATGCCAAACAGAGGCTTAACCCTGTTAACTGTGCCACAATGTCTGCCCCTATGTATTTAATTCTCCTAATTTCTCTAAATCTTCAATAGGCTTTCCACTTCCCCTAAATTCAACATACCCCCACAATAAACACACGATATGAGGAGAGGTGGTAATGTGGTAAGTGAAGAAATCATAGAATGGGGCCGAGTTGCCTGCTGGATCAAAAAGATGAAGAATGCAAACCAAGAACAGAATGTCACATCCAGACCAATGAGACAGAAACAGCTGATAAACTGAACTCAACAGTAGAAGTGGAGGCACAAGGTCAGGGCTGAGGCATAGTAGGCTAAGCCTCCACCTGCGGCTCTGGCAACCCAAATGGGTGGGTTCTAGTCCCAGCTGCTCCTCTTCCAATTCAGCTCTCTTCTATTTCCTGAGAAAGCAGTGGAATATGGCCCAGGTCTTTGGGACCCTGACCCACATGGGAAACCTGGAAGAAGTTCCTGGCTCCTGGCTTCAGATGGGCCAAGCTCCAGACACTGGGGCCATTTAGGGAGTGAACCGGTGGATGGAAGACTTTCTGTCTCTGCCTCTCTCTGTCTGTAACTCTGCCTCTCAAATAAATAAGTCAAAACTAAAAAAAAAAAAAAAAAAGAAAGAAAGAAACAGAAGTGTAGACCCTAAATAATGCTACAATCAGATGTCTGGAAAATTGACAGAATACTTCAGGAAGTTCTGCACTTCATAAGGGTTGTGTGATAGGGGCTCAATTCCATCTTAATTCAGTTAAAAATTAAAATGGATGATCTTAACTGATATCTGGGTCAATTTCCTCAATCATGGACAATTTGACACACCCCATAGGTCTGCCTTTCCAAAATCTCGATCAACCCTTCCTCATAGCTAGCCACATTGTCATATTCCAGGTTGCTACTACCGTCTCCTCGGGTCTGGTAAACATTTTCTTAAAGAGCCAGAGGGTAAATAGCTCAGACCTGTGTGGGCCAGTTGTTACAGGTACTCAACTCTACACTTAAGGCCTGGAAGCAGCTATAGACAATACATAAATGAATGGGTATGGTGTATTCTAATAAAACTTTATTAACTAAAGCAGGTGGTGTCCCTTTTGTCCTACCTCTTCTGTTCTCCACATGTGGTCAAGGTACTCTCTAAATGCCACTCCTCCCTTCAGACACATTGTCCTCAAGTCAAAGTTCAAATTCCTCAATTGGGTAAACAAACCTAATTCCATTGTCTTCCTCTCTAGCCATTTCTGTCTTCTAAGTCACATTTTAAGTAATATTGAACTACTTTAAATTCTTGAAGTTCCTATTTCTCTCATTCTACACATTTTCAGATGTTCTTCTTTTAACTTGGAATATGCCACTCTAGTACCAAGCACCTCCCCAACCCATATCACATGCAAGGTAACTCCCTTCAGGAAGCTTTCCTTGGTTCTCCAAGTTTTCACAAAATGTTGACACCACAAATTCAGTTGTCTGAATCTCCTGTGAGTCTGAATTTCCATGAGAACCAGAGGGGTCTTTCACTTACTGTTGAATTCCAAATTGTTTAATAAAGAATTGGCAAATAAATGGATTATTGACATGAATAAGGAACAAAACAAGAACCAATCTAAAAATGGAGTGGGCTCTCAAAGACAAACTAGTGGAAAATAAACAGGGATTTCTCGACCTGTTCCTGCTCATCCAAAGGTATTTTCTGCTTTGCCGTTATGGCTTGCAGAGAGGGTTTGGAATCCTACAGTACATCTGCGAGACTTCTAATGCAGTGCCAAAGTCTTGAATGGCTTTACTCCTGCCCTGCCTTGATCTCCCGATGTAACCTACTCTTCCTCTCTCTGGTTCCTGACCTCCTATGTCAATCCTGTTTGCAATCTGTGTTTTATATTTGGCAAAGTGATCTTGGTTTGCCTTTCTGACCAATATTCACATTTTAAATATCATGTAGCAGGATTATTCTATATACAGGGCCTACAGGACTTCATCATTTAGTCTTCAATCCTATAATCACACTAAGAGATTTCCTTTTGCATTCCTATTTATAGTTGACAAAATTAAGTAGAGTGATAAACAGAACAAGTGGCAGAGCTGATATGTGAAGGAAGAAAGTCGGCGTCCAGGGCTCCAGTTTGTAGCCACATACCACTTTATAGTTTCTCCAGGACCATGTCTGCTTTTCATGTCTCTGAATAGTATTCCTGTATCACTCCAGAAGTCTTCTGTAGTATACCTTCAAGTTTCAGCCTGAATCTCAAGGACAGGAAGGTTGGTAACCATTGTTTACTGAGCACAGTCCCTGTACTAAACGCTGTGAGTTTTCTCATTCACTCTTCATTTCTAATAAGAAAGATGAGGTTTTCTCTCTGTTAAATATGAAGAAGTAGGGACATTCAGAGGTATAAATAATTAGACAGAATTTAAACCCAGGCAGTCGACACCAGTACTTTTCTTACCCATACATGAGTAAAAAGAGAACACAAGGAAAAAGTAGGTAGCCTAAAGAATTCCTCAGGCCTCATAGGGTGAAGTTGAATGATCTAGGCTTTAGTTATCCAGGATAAAAGACAAGGGAATATATCTCATTTGTGTATTGTTGCCTATCAAAATTACAAAATTTGGTGGCTTTAAACAGTTTATTAGCTACTAATTCTGTCAGTCAGTATTTGGACTGGACTTAGCTAGGAGGTTCTGCTGCTTTCACCTGTACTCACTCATATGTTGACAGTCAACTGGCAGTCTGGGGGGGACTTGCAGACCCAAGATGGTCCCTGGAGGTCAGTACCAGTTTGTGAGACTATGACTTGTGCAGTTGCACTAAGCCCCCTCTTAGAAGGGCTCTGAGCTTAGTTTGTTGCTATTCTGTTGCCATGTCAAAATTCTGAATACTTAGTGTACCAGTATAAAACCATTGAGCTTCCCAAATTATGTTGCCTGTCCTGCTGGCAGTTGATGCTGGATGTCAGTTGGACATCTTTCTTCATACAGTCTATCATCTTCAAAGAGGTCAGTTCAGATTTCTTAATATAATTATAGGGACTTTCTAAGAGTATGAAAGCAAAGTGTCTAAAAGTCTAGGCTTAGAATTCCCACATCAACACTTCTGCATTTTTTTGGTCAAACCAAGTCACAGATCAACCCAGAAATGAGGAGAGGGAAACTTGAACTCTACCTCTTTCTGGAAAGAATGGAAAGTCACATTGCAAAGGGGACATATTTATATATGAGTAGAGGGGAATGATTTCAGTTGGCAGTCACTTAGTGCAGTCTACCACAGAGGAGGAGGGTGTTTATGGAGAAAGGAAATAATTTCAGCTTTGGACATGTTGTGGTTGAGGTACCTCCATGCAAAGGTATTGAGTATCTGGAATAATATGGGTCTTGAATGAAAAAAAGAATTCTGGCTGGATGTCAACATGCAGATATTGTCTGCAAATTTGGGAACTGTCAACATACAGATTATCAGTTACTGAATAGACAGAAGAGAATTCCCATAAACAGCATAAATGAAAGTCAGTACTAATAGGAGACAGTCAACCCCTCAGAGCATTCAAAAACCAGAGTGGACTCTTCTCCCCATATACCTCAATCTCCTCCAAGGAAGACCATCTATTGTCCCATAAACTCTGCAACCAGCTCAAAGTCCACTATCCATGGAGAAGTGCAGCCTTTTTTGTAGTGGTCAGATATGACTTGTTATAGTCCAAAGGCCTATAAACCAATAAAAAAAGTTACTGAATGCCCTTTTGGTGACCATTTATTGCAATCTACCACATAGGAGGTAGGTGTTCATTGAGAAAGGGTAGGAAAGGAATAGAATTAACCACAATAAAAGTATCCATTTTAAAAGAATGGGAAATGTTCAGCAATTAGTAAAAATCTCTCCCCTAATCATGGAAGAAGTTTCTTGATGAACCCATCTGAATACTTTTTGCTACAGTCTCAGGGTTCCTGAGTTTACTCTCTGGGAAGTTCTTTCTTATCCATTATTCCTCAAGTTCAAAATTGAAGTGGATGATAGAGAGTATGTTTTCCTAAAGACTGCTTCAGGAGATGAATAATGATCTTGTGGGTCTTAATTGTGATTTCTTCAGCAACACAATAGTAAATAGGATTGTATGCTATTTGTCTACAGATGATCTCTGACTTTCCAGCAATTCAAATTAACAATTTCTTTTTGTTTTAGAATGATATGAAAATGATATGCATTCAGTAGCAATTATACTTTGAATTTTGACCTTTTCCAGGGCTAGAAATATGTGGTATGATCCTCTCTCACAATACTGAGAAGCAGCAATGAGCCATAACTCCAGTCAGCCACACAATCATGAGGACAAACATCCCAGAGTCTATAGGGTCCTGTGTTGCTGAGCATGACATTCAGTAGATCAGGTGTCTAAAATGCATTTTTGACTTAAGATATTTTCATCTAATGATAGTTTTATCAGGATGTTAACACAATGGTGAGTGGAGCAGCATCTTTATACAAGCCAGGATCCACACCCAGAGTTCTTCTCTGGAACCACCTTTTAAACTTGCATATTATCCAGTATTTATGCTCTACTCATTCCTCTTTCCAGTATTTCAGTGTGGCTACTTTCAGATAATCTTTAAGTAGGCAATATCCTTAATCTGATCTTTGCTGTGTTGGGGATCAGAACATGACATGCCATGGACTGGCACTTCTACAGACTGAGGGGTTCAAGACGTCACCTCTTTTTTTTTTTTAAATTGGAATGTTCATTTTATTTTATTTTTTTTTTAGCTTTTATTTAAAGAATATAAATTTCCAAGGTACAGCTTATGGATTCCATTGGCTCCCCCCACACAACTTCCCTCCCTCCCGCCACCCTCCCCTCTCCCGCTCCCTCTCCCCTTCTGTTCACATCAAGATTCATTTTCAATTCTCTTTATACACAGAAGATCAGTTTAGAACATATTATGTAAAGATTTCAACAGTTTGCCCTCACATAGAGACACAAACTGAAATTATTGTTGGAGTACTAGTTATAGTATTGATTCACAATGTACAGTACATTAAAGACAGAGATCCTACATGATTTTTTTTAAAGAATTGATTAATTATCTATGCAATTTCCAATTTAACACCAAGATTTTTTAATCATTTGCAATTATCTTTGTACACAGAAGATCGATTTAATATTATAGTATGTAAAGATTTCATCAGTTTGCACCCACACAGAAACACAAAGTGAAAAAATACTGTTTCATTACTAGTATTAGCATTATTTCACATTGGATAACACATTAAGGACAGATCCCTCATGAGAAGTAAGTACACAGTGACTCCTGAAGTTGATTTAACAATTTGACACTCTTGTTTATGGCGTCAGTAATCTCCCCAGGCTCTAGTCATGAGTTGCCGAGGCTATGGAAGCGTTCAGGGTTCGCCGACTTCGATCTTAATCCGACAGGGTCATAGTCAAAGTGGAAGTTCTCTCCTCCCTTCAGAGAAAGGTACCTCCTTCTTTGAAGGCCCCGTTCTTTCCACTGGGATCTCACTCGCAGAGATCTTTCATTTAGGTCTTCTTTTTTTGTTGTTGTTTTTCAGAGTAAGACGTCACCTCTGATTCAGGGTTCCCCCAGCCCTTCCTAGCACAAGGAGAGGCTTTCTCCAAAGTTCTGTTATCCAGCTGACTGGATGTGCCACCAGAGGAGCACAATTGCTTTCAATCTTCCTACTGAAACTTCATCACCAGAGAAGAGTAAACTCATATGGCAAGAAGACCGAAAATCGAACATCACATCTTGAGCTGAGAAGAATTTTGTCCTGTACCCTTTTGTGCTTTTCTGGGCCCAATCATCTGCCAACAAAATAATTTTAGAGGGAGGTACTATATCCCACATCCCTCTCACCCTGTGAATGGGGTATTTAAGCTTCAACCACCTGAGCTTTTCTTTGAGTCACGTGCTCTGTGTTTGGCACCAGTGCTCCCATATGTTTATACAGTTGGTATGCTTTTACCTGTTGACCTATTTCACGTCTTTTTCAAAGGCTTAAATTATCAATTTTCAGAGGGAAAGTTTACACTTTGCTCTCCCTGCAACGTTAGCCTCTTTCTTTGGCTGAAGAATCTTAGTGGGAGGAATTTAAGAAAGACTTCAAACATCATTATCTCCTGTTTGGACTACAGAAATAGTTGGATTTGCCAACCCTGTGAAGCCCCATTTTTCTGTACATTCTTCATTTCTTTCCATTTCTGCTTGAAACTTCAGTATTTCTTAGGTGAGCTCATTTCTCTCTTGAAAAGTACTGCTAAATTCAGCCAAGATAAATTATTATATATCTATATTCTGGCTCTTTCTAAACGCTTCTCCCAGACTTCAGGTGTAGAAGAAATATGAGTCAGCCTTCCATGTTGAGCAGGTGAAACTCTTACCCACTATCTTGCCAAGGTATCATAAGGATCACTAATTTTCCAGCATGATAGACCTGTCTCTTCATACCAATTGTCTGACTGCTTAGGTAATGCTATATATTTTCAGATTTTGTTAGAAATCCTCAACTTCTGTATTAGAGTAAAGGCTAAATTACTACTATAAAGAAGTCCAAAGTTCAGGGACATAACGAAAATAGAAATTTATGCTCCTCTCCTGTAACAGTGGAGCCTAGACTGACAAGGCAACTCTGTTCCATAAGGCCACTCAGGACCCAGGTTCCTCCTGTTCTGTTGCTCTTCCCTCTCCTACACTGTCTTCCTGATCTTCCTGGACAGAGCTTGTCAAAGCTAGTCATAGACATGCCCCTAAAGGATAAAGCAGGCAATGGCAACTGTTACTCTGTCACAAAAGGTAAAAAGATACTCAGTTTAAAATCCTTAGAAATACAAGAACCAAAAGGGAGTAAGAATTTTGTTTCTTAGAAGGAAAGAGAAAGAGTCTGAAAAAAAAATATGGCATGGGACTGACACTGTGGTGCAGTGGGTTAAGCCACCTGTGATGCCAGCATCTCCTCTGAATTTTAGTTCAAGCCCTGACTGCTCCACTTCCAATCCAACTCCCTGCTAATGCACCTGGGAAAGCTGTGGCAGAAGACCCAAGTGCCTGAACCCCTGCCACCCACACTGGAGACCCAAATGGAGTACCAGTCTCCTGGCTTCAGCCTTGCCCAGCCCTGGCTGTTGTGGCAACTTGGAGAGTGAACCAACAGATGGAGGATGTCTGTAATTCTGCCTTTCAAATAAATAAATAAATCATTTTTAAAAAGCATGGCACAATCAAACTGGTGGGGGTACTCAAATGCTCATTTTATTACTTTCAGTACATTGTGAATATATTTTAGGAATAAAGGGGGTTTTTTGTTTGTTTTAAGGAAAGCATGTAGCAAAATAAATATCCAAGAAGATATGAAAATAGAACAGCGAGAATCAGAAAAAAATGGAGAAATGATAGTCAATGAGATAAAATTTTTTTAAAATATTTTTTCAATGACCCAAGTTAATACATGTTGCTTGAACTTTCAAATTCAGAGGTTATTGGAGAAGAATTATGGCAAAAGCTATATTTCAATGAATTAAGAAATTAAGACGAACAAAGAAAAGGAAAACTTCAAGAGCAGACTTTCTTTTTAAGAATACTGACAAAGATGGTAACTACTTATGACTGTTTCCATCTGCGTGTGAACTAACATAAGTAACATTTGTAGGGGCTGATTTGGGAGAACCACTCTTAAAGACCAGGGTGGTCCACATTTCTAGCTACCCAGTAAATATAATGTATATTTGAACAAAAGAGTCCTCTGCATCTTAGGCTTTGAAGTTTTCCCAAAATTTAGAAATTCTCTTGGATGTGATGGTTTAATCCTATAGACACAAGGCCCTGGGGCCTCCAGACACCCACTCGCATATTGTAATTGCCCTCCCACTTGAGATGGATGATTTGTTTCCCAGAAAGTCAAGGAATCCAAGCAAGGTGTAGAGATGAAGTGAAACACCTTAGCCATAGGTGGAGCATGGGCAAAGCTCTACCTCATTAGACTATCAACTGGGAAAGAGGGTGCAATACATCACTAAATCTGAATAAAGAGGAATATAAGTCAGCAATAGTTACAAATTCTGAGGACTGGTATTTAGCAGACTAAAGTGGAAATGTGACCAACTTCCATTCCAAACTCCCATTAGAAGAGACATAAAGTTACTATATTTTACTTGGAGTTGCTACTGTTTCTTCAAAGTATAAAGGAAAGCAGGAATCTTTCATTTTTATATAAAATCCAAATTCCTTTAGGAAAGGAAATATCATTTCATGAGAAAAGATAATATTCTACTGTCTCTGAGGAAATTAAATGCTTCTTAGTGCAATGTGTGCTTAACTACCATTGGAAGATTCACTTTCTACCTTGTTCATGGGACTTGACCCTATCATTCGCTGAAGCCCCAATGACTTAGTACTGAATCAGATGAAACATGAGGCCTGTGTCAGGGAAGAATAAACCACGGGATGAAACCTTCTTTTATGGGAAGTGGTTAATATTTCTGAAGGAGGGAGACAAGTCACCAGACTGAGAAGTTTGGAAGAAAGAAATGCAAGGGTAGGGAGGGGCCATCAGGGGAGTAAAGGGAATGTGTGCTTTGTGAGGCTGTATTAGTCAGTTGTTCATTAGTTCGTAACAAATACTTGAGAGGAACTATTTAGGAAGGAAGTAGGTTTATTTCAGCTTATATTTTGGAGGCTGAGTGATCAAGATCAGGTGGTCCCATTAATGTGATGTTTTGTGGAGGTTGACAATGGTAGAACAAGCACATAGAAAGCCAGGAAGCAGAGACACAGGGAGCCCATGGTTTATCTACCCTCTACGTGTTGTTCTCTCCTTATAAAACCATCATGATTCCATCCTGGAGACCCACCCTAGCAACCTAATCCAATCCAACCACTTCCCAAAGGACTCACATTCAGACACCAAAATCGGATCAAACCTAAACCCTAATTCATCAACCCTTAACATTAAAATAGACCAGGAGAAGAAAGCACTCTGCCAGAGGGATGAAAGGTGTGGTTAGAGACCCAATCGCCATGTTAATGTGGTTCGGTTTCATAGTTTAAAGGAGTTATGCTGAGCCAGACTGATTGAGGGAACTTTTATTGATTTTGCTTTTATTTTTTAATAGGAGAGACTGGAGCTTGTTTTATAAGCTAAGGGTAAAGATGCAGTGAGAGTCAGAGGTTCAACACAGGAAAGAGAGGAGATAATTGTTGGAAGAAACTGACCATGAAAGGTTTTGTTTAATTTATAATATCTTCTCAGAAAAGGAAATTTAGATTCTTCTAAGCTTTAACTTAAGACACAGCTATTCCACACTTCCACTGGCAAATATTAATCAAATATTAAAAAGTGTTAAGGCTTTCTTTGGTTCATTTGCCTTCTCATTTATATAAAATAAATATCAGCAAAGAGCCCACTTGAGTACTGGTGTGGAGGAGAAGGCCAGATTACCTTTCGAAAATGGTTGTTGCCTGAGATTTATATAAAAAAAGTTTTTCAGTAAATTAACAAATCCTTTTTGTAACAAACAGAGAACAGATTCACAATCAATAGGCCACCTAATGCTGATAAATGATGAACAGGATATTATGTAGGCTATGGAGACACTGAGCAGAAGCCTGGCTAACAGGCACAGTAAAAGCTACTACCTATTTACTGTTGTGGAGTGCAGCTGTTGATTATTTACACAGAACTTCTAAGAGAAAAATAATGCTAACCTCTAAGTAAGTAAAATTTCATTTATCTTATTCCATCCTACTGTAAAATGTTTTCTGCAGGAACTACCTTGCCTAAGTAACATCACTATCTCCCTGAAGTCCCCAGGAAGGTGACAGTACATCCACAGGAAGTCAAGATCAAAGAGCCAGCAGTGTGATTTAGCATTGCCAAGTCTCCCATTTCCTCACCTACAAAATGCAGCTAATAACAGCGCTTACATTCATAGGATGGGTGTGAAAGGTAGTTGAGAGGTGTACATGCTTACTCAATAGTACACAGCACATATTATATGTTTATGAAATGGAGTGGGGCAGGGGAGTTGCTGTACTTTGTCCTCATAGAAAGGTAGGAAATAATGAATAGTTAAAGAACAGTGAAGACGCATGTGTTTCTATCAAGGACAAGGAGCTCTGGCAATAGAAGAGAATTGAAGAAAGACCAGAAGGGCAGTGAAGATAAAGGATAAAAGGCTCAATGGAGATGCCAGTCAGAGGTTTTAGGAGAAGGAGGACTGATATGAGGAGAAAATTAACTTGATGAATTCCAAAGACAATTGTTAGTGCAGACATGTAATTATTTCCAACTTTATTTATAGGTCAAAAACCAGAAAATACGGCCTTTTTGAAATTTAAAATGCTGCTATTAATAAGGCTATCATTAATAATCAGTAAAATATGCTATGATAGTCTAAGGCTGAATTTGTATTTCTTTTAATTTAAAAAGTACTTATTTATTTTTTCTGAAAGGCAAAGAGACAGAGAAAGAGGAGAGAGAGAAAAAAAATCTCATATCCACTGATTCACTCCCCAAAGGCCTGCAACAGCTGGAGCTGCGACAGACTGAAGCCAGGAGCCAGTCACTCAATCTGGGTTTCCCATGAGGATGGCAGGAACCCAACTACTTGGGCCATAACCTGTTGCTTCACATGAGTAGGAAGCTATAGCCAAGAATGGAGCTGACTTGGAACTCATCCACTCTGATATTGGATATGGGAGTCCCAAGTTGTATCTTAACCACTATGCCAAATGCTCACCCCTGGGAATATATTTTTAAATAAGATTTTAATACATTAGATATGGAAATCATGGGGCAGACATTGTGGGGCAGTGGGTTAAGTTACATTTGGCAGTGTCTAGGGTAGCGTCTTGCCTCTGATTCTGAAACAGGTTCCTGCTGATGTGCCTGGGAGGCAGCAGAAGATGGCTCAAGTCCTGAGTCCCTGACACTCACATGGGACACCCAGATGGAGTTCCTGATTCCTGGCTTCAGCAGCCCTCAGCCCCGGCTATTTCAGGCATTTGGGAAGTGAGCCAGCAGATGGAAGATCTGTCTTTCTACTGCTCTGCCTTTCAAATAAGTGAAAATGAATAAACAAACATTTAAAAATACAGAAATGATAAAGCATTGTATATGTACAGGTTGGGGCAGAATTTCTAAACATATCTGAGAAGATGGAACTGAGATAAATGGATATAAAGTGAATATGTGAGAATAAAATTATGTTGTCTTAGTAATTTCACTGCATATTCACATTAAACAAGTCTTAAATCAAGATTATATATGTTGATTTACAGTATCTTTTCTATACACTTGTAGAAAAATCTAGAAAACCAAAAAAATCAATTATTTACTAAAATGTTCTAAACTACTTTAAAACATCCTTTTCCTCCTATTTAGTTTTAATTTTATAAGTAAAAAGTCAGATATAGTGAATAATATCATGTTTCTATCTTGCTTTGTTAAATATACGGCATAGTAGCAGGTATAAATATACAATAGTTTTAATGATAGTGCAGAAGATAAAAGTATGAACTATACACTCAAATGGACTAGGACTGAGTTCTGACTCTATCAATTCTTGGCTTTGTGACCCAGGGCAAATAGCATGATCTTTCTGTACCTCAGTGTCTTTATTTGTAAAAGAGGGATGATAATACTGTTCACCTCATAGGATTATTATATTAATACTAGAATGCAGTAGGCACACAGTAAGTGCCAATTATTATAAGTATTAAATAGCTGCCTTAGCCTTCAAAGGGTTAGTGATTCAGAGTCCTAGGCAGTAGTTCCATTCAGGAAAAGGCTGTGACTCATATACCTACATGTCAGTGTATTTGATAAAGGAAGCTTATTTGCGTTGTACTGGGGCAATTTCTGTTACCCATCCTGCCTAGCCTTCCAGAAGAGCTTTAAGTGTAAGGCATGCAATCATTAGCCCTGGTGATCGCATGGCCCTAGTTCCGTCTCCGACCCAGGCTAAAACTCTTGTCTAGCTTTATCCTACCTTGTCATGGACAAGCATAATGCCGGCTAAAGTGGGCTCCTGGTTTTTGTAGAAAAGCTTCAGTCTTCTTTACCCGTAATTTTCAACCCTCATTAGGATTGAAGATGGTTGGATTCTGGTGGTTAGAGTCCTAGCTGCCAGGATCCCTAGCAGCCCACTCTCCCAGGAAGCCCCATGAAAGAATTGGTTGGGTGGCTTTTCTGTAGCAGGCCCTTTCAAGGGGCCTGCAGTTCACACAGTTAGGCTCATTGTTAAGTCACTGCTTGGGTGTTAACTGTTACTCCCTTATCACAGGACCCCCAGTGGCCTGCTAATGTGAAGTATATGATAGGTGTCAGCAGAACTAAAGTGAATTGAGAGCCTCCCCACGTTCTTCACTCCCCAGATACCTCACAGATCATCTGTTTTCACCCTGATTCTTATCTCCATGGTTTTTACTAATCCCCCAGTCTAACCTAATCCCGCTTCCTTACCATCCTTCAAACCCTTTGGACCTCCTGGTATATAACCTGCAAGCTCCTCAGTTATCTTTGACTTCTCTTTGAATGTCCTCACCACTTCCCTGCTTAGGATGAGGCTGTCACACCCCAACAGGTGAGGAGGACCTTCCTCTCCAAACCATCAACTCCAGTTCCTTTGAAGTTTTTGTCATGTGGTTGTACCATCCTGTATCAGTCAGTGTCCCCAATAGGATACAAATGGCACACTTAGGTTAACTTGAGGCTGACTTAATAAAGGGGCTATTTACAACAATGTGAATAAGGTAAGGAAAGCACAAAGGGTACTGCAGGAATCTAGGACAAGTTACAGTGGGGCTGGTACCACCTCTGGGCCTGTAGGAACAAGTGAAGGGAGAGCTGGGATCCAGGAAGGAGGTATATGCACGGAGAAGGCCAGGAAAACAGCAGAAAACCTCAGTTCAGGGAGCCATATCTCAAATCTGCCCTCTTTATAACTCCACTGTCATCTCTCTAGTCCATTGTTCTTTCCTGGGCTACTGTCCCACTTACTTGATGTCCTCTGCACCTTAAAGTGTCAAGCATATAAGAAATACTCACCAATTATGTTGACTAAATTAACACAAGTCTACCGAATAGTGCAAAATAATCTAAATTAAAAAAAAAAACTTCAACAAATATGACTAATAGCTATTTGCCATAAAAACTGAGAAATAGATTAAAAGAAGATAATCACCTCCCAGCAGACTTTATTTATGCTTAGTTGTGGACCACATACCATTATTCATTTTTCAATTATTAATATGTTTTTCATGCTTTTCACATTACTAATATGTACTTCTATGAATTTAATATCTGCACTATCAGTATGACTCACCTAACCAAGAGAAATTTTAGTTTTTGCTTCTTCTGGTTGGCCTTAATTTTCCTAAGTAATGCATTACAACTTCTTGACCGCTTGATCATCTTTGTATTCTGTGTCTGCAATAGCCAGAGTCGGCTTACTCAGCAGCACTTTTATGCATGAATACTCAACTTGGTTCCTGTCCCTACTTTCTACCCAGCTCCAATCTGAAGTCCTCAACATTCTTGACAGAAAAACTGAACAGTTTGACCCTCTCCTTAATTCAGAATAACTGCTAACTCAACCTTTTAAAATCTCTGTACTTATGGGCAGCCCCCAAATGCTTGATTGCCCTCATTCATTCCAGCTGCATGCTAAGTGGGGGGAAACTGATTTTTCCTATGATAACAGTTCAGTACTGAGGTGATGCAGTAATAGCAAATGCCAAGGTGTTTTCTCAGTATTAAATCTTCCCTAATATTGAAGTAGCACCTTGATAGTAGGGACTCCATTCTGGAGAATCTGTGACTCCATTCTGGGAAGGTGCCCCCCCACACCGTGAGACTCTGGTCTGAAACTATGATCCAGAACAGTTGGACAATAGCAGTCCACTACATCACATTTGGCAGAGCATAAAACCCCCTAGCATGATCGCTCAAGCTTGGAAGTAGATAGGCTGTACCTGGGTTAAGGATAAAAATGTGATCTGTCTATGTCCTACATATGATTAAAACCAATACCTGGATTAATGTCAAGATTATAATTGGAATTGTTAAGATTGTAACTGGTATTGTCAAGATTATAATTAATACTAGTTTCACATGGGTTTTAGGTCAGCTTGACCCCGGTAACCATGTATTCCCCATGATCCTAGCAACCATGTATTCCCCTCCCGATTTTGCAGGTTTTGCCTTTATAAACGCTGTTGCTTTGGGCTTCAGAGTCGAGAGTTCTTTAGGGCATGAGCCCACTCTCCACCACGGGCAATAAAGGACCATCAGATTTCATCAATGTGTGGTGCTCCTTTGTTTACACTCGCTCAGGTACAACAATATAAAGGCTGGGGCCTGGAGCCAAATAATTATTATACACTCAACATCCACTTCATATGTGTCAGTTAACAAAGCCCCTTCAGACACATTATCATCATAGAAATCCAGATGCTATTACTTGCCCACACAAAAAAAATCCTTTGTTGTTCAACTTCTTCCTCTCCAAGAGAATGCTTATTTTGCTCAGTACCCGTCCTCCACCCATTGGCCATATACTTTTACAGAAGAGTCATGTCATCCTCCACTGCCCCCTACACCAGCTCTGTGGTCTCTTTTGCATATGGACACTGAGACAAATACAGACTAAAGGAGTAAAAGAAACTGTTGGGACTGGCGCTGTGGCATAGTAGGTTAAGCTTCCACCTGCAGCACCAGTATCCCATACGGGCATTGGTTCTTGTCTCTGCTGCTCCTCTTCTGATCCAGCTCTCTGTTAATGGCCTGGGAAAGCAGTGGAAGATGGCCCAAGTGCTTGGCCCTTATACCTGCATGAGAGACCCAGAAGTTCCTGGCTTCTGGCTTCAGCTTGGCCCAGCTCTGGCCATTGCAGCCATTTGGGGAGTGAACCAGCAATGGAAGACCTCTCTCTGGGTGTATGCCTCTCTCTCTCTGTTACTCTGCCTCTCAAATAAGTAAACAAATCTTTAAAAAAAAAAAGTGTGTAGTTAGGGACTCAAAAAGGTTCCTTGATATTAGAAAAAGACTGAATGACGAAATAATCTCCTTTTTGGCTCTGGGGATTGCCCTGTGTGGATGTTAATTTCTGGAACCACTAACAGACATCAGTGTGAGACTACTGTGAGAACGAAGGGTTAAGAAGATTTGCCAGAAGATTAAACACGGAAAGTGCTGTGAGGTTGGTGAGCCAGAAAAGGATACACCCACAAAGTCTTCCAAAAATGTGCCTGCTGATAGGAGTTGATACGCTGGTGATATGAAGGGCTTTAAAAAAGTTCATGGAAAATGTATTCTTTGAAAACACTATGCAGAAAAAAATTTTTGGGCATCGAATAAACTTATCTTTCAATTCCATTTTCCCATAAACTTGGTGAAATGCACTCATTTAAGCTGATCCCAGGCACCTCCCCTGGAGACTAATTCTGTAGCTTCCTAGCGGACTCTGGGCATCCCTACTTTTGAAAATACATTCTAGGACACAGATAAGGAGGACCATCAGGCGAGCTTGAATTTAGGAAAGAAATACACTACGTAATCCTCCTGTGAGCGGGAGTTGGGATTTCTGATTTCCAGTTCCGGATCAGCCACTATTCCGCCCGAAGCTCTGCACCTTTCTGGACCTGTTTATCCATCTGCATCCTTGTCCCACCTAACCTACAGGTCTACAGGGCACTGGCGGCCAATTACACTTGGAGCGAGGGGGCTTCTCTCAGTATTTTGCTGTTGCTGTAATGTGGATTAAGTAGACATAAAAATAAGCCTAACACAGATTGGAGCGGCGCTTGACAAATCATCTTCCTGGCCGAGGATACGAAGAACAAACTGGGAACCCTCTGAGGTAAAATGAACGGAATGTTAATTGCAGGGCTACCGCCTTCTCCATCCGCTTCCCTGCGCCCCAGAGCTTCCTCTGCTCTCAGGAACACCGCATAACTCGAGTTCACCCCAACTACTCTGGTCACATAGACTGGGTTCTGGGGAACGCCTGCAAACGTTAAAAACCTGCCTGTTGAGGAAAAGAGAGTTTAGACGAGCACTCCAGTCTCAATACCCCTCAGCCCCCAGGGTACCTTTTACTGTCAAACACTTTCAGTAATGTCTGTACGTGCAACGTAAATACATCGTTCCACATGAAGAAAGAAAGAAAAAAAGCAGCCATGGATGCTGTTAGCCTCGGGGGAAAAGCTGGAACATCCAATTTGGGAGCTTCGGGGTCTTTAGGGCGCACAGGCGGCCTGACCTCCTCGCGGGCGGAACTCAAACTTCAACTCCCGACTTCTCGAATTCCCGCTTAGTTTAGGTTGAGCGGTAGCGGTGCGGAGTGCAGCCGCAGAGGTGCACGGAGGTCGGCGTTCCCTCCGGACCGTGACTCCGCCCCCTCGCGCAAGCCCAGCCCACAGGAGGTGCGACGCTCCGCGTTTGAGTCTCCTCGGCGCCCGTAGCCGTGAACTTTACCCGCTAGCGCCAGGGACTAGCACGCATGCGTTTTCCCTTCGCATGGTGTGGGTTCTTATTCTAGCTGCAGCGGCAGGAGCTGCGGTGGTCTTTCTAGTCCTGCGACTATGGGTAGTGCTTCATTCCCGGGGCGTTACGCCCCGAGAGTCTCTCAGTCTCGTAGTAGTGGCTGGATCCGGTAAGTATCGGGGCGGTGGAGGGCGGGTTTGAGTCCTTCACTACAAACCCCAGAGTACACCGCGACGCTCTTCTGTGCTCCCCTCAGTGCTGCTTTGAGCGTTGCATGCTGGGTTTTGTAGTTTCTATGCGTAACCGGAACCGGCCTCCCGGCCACAGCAAAATGCTGGTTTGCCGACGCGGCCCAGTGGTGTTTTAATGACAAGTCTTAAGAAACTTAACGCTTGGGTGTAATTAAACCTCTGGATAACATTGTTTTTTTGAGCAAATTATTAGTGAACAGAGAGAACGCTGAAGCCTTTTGAAGCTTACTTAGTTACTAATCTAGTCATTTTGTATTTAGGAAACACGAATAACATAAATAGTAACATTTACAAAATTTACAAAATCCGCGAGGATAAGTGTAAATATCCACCGACCGTAGAACAAGACACCCCGGGTAGCAGAGTATGATTAACAGACCGCTGGCCTGTCAGGTGGTGGAGGCTCTGACGATGTTCACGTTGTTAAGTGGACAATTTGGGCAGGAGTATAGACAGCCATGGGTTGCTTACCTTGTGAGAAAGGCATCCCGATGGCGTTTTCGTCCTTGTGCAGACAGTGCGCTTACACCAGCCCATAAGGTATAGCCTTACTACACACGTAGATTTTATGGTGTCCATACACCACGGGTCTTCCATAAGTTCTTGGAATATGACTGCGATTTTAAAAACCAAAACAACAGAAAGAAAGAAAAACTGTGCATGGAGTTGAATTCCCTTTTTCCATTATGTTGAAATACCTTCTCGTGTATGGCATAGCTTATTGCTCCTAAGGCCACAGTGACCAAAACAACATGAGATTAAATTAAGCACGAGAGAAACTGATGCCATCACAAGACTCAGTAAACATGAGAGGCATGAAGCTGCTGTTGGCATCATAGGGCTACTGCTTTACACTAAACTTTTATAAGTAGAAGTGTGCTCTATACAACCAAGTGGAGTGTAGTAAACACATCATCCAGTAGCATAGTCGTTTATGATCAAGTATTATATACTGTAGCTAATTGCATGTGCTGTAGTTTTATGCAACTGGCAGCACAGGTTTGTTTACACCAGCATGACCACAAGCACAGGAATAATGTACTGCACTACAAATTACAGCTGTGATGCCCCAGCAACTGGCATTTTGCAGCTCAGTTATCATCTTAAGGGACCATGGCTCTATATGTGGTCTGCTGTTGATTGAAAGGTCCTATGGGCTTGCATGATTGCACCCATGCATGCACATATATCCAAAATGTGTACATTTGGAAATACCAGGAGATTGCATCCAGATAGAATACTATTTACAGTATGAGCAAATTTCCTAAATTTATGTTCAAGTATAGTTCTTTCTTTTATTTACTTAACATATATTGAGCCCTAGAAAAAGTCAGGCACTAAGGTAAACTCTGGAAATAACAAAATTGACTAATATTCCTTACTATGGAGTGCTGACTGTGTGTCAGCCACTGAAGGGTACAAAGAGCAATACATGAGATGGAGAATATAGGAAAATGAACAGAAAATAAGCAAAATGGGTACTTGTCACAATGAAATGTATATATATGTATGTATCAAATATAACAAGTACAAACTGTTGTGGCAATTTCCAGGAAGGACACTGCTTTATCTTAACTTGAGACAGGAAACTAAACTTGAAAAATGGTGAAGAATTAGCCGGAGAAGAGAGGGCCTAGCACTTTGAAGGGTGGAAAGGTGTAATAAAAGAAGGTAACAGTACTCGGAAGGGCCCTTAGCACCAAGAATGGAGAAATGGTGCTGCTACTCAGAGTTCTAGGTGGGGTAGTAAGCTCAGTCCAGGCCTTCAAGATTTTTCTTAAACTTGATTTATAGAGCTGCATTGCTATCATGTAGGGGTTACAGGCCTCCAGTGTCACATACTGCTGAAGTTCAGTCACATCTCTTCTACTTGCTACCCTGTTAATCTTGGGCAAATTAGTATCTCACTGAGCCTTCTGGTTCCATCATGAAAAGGAAGGCCAGGAGAGATTGAATGTAGTATGTAGAGTGTTCAGCAGAGTGTCACATAGTGTAAGCATTTAATAAAAGGTAATTATTTTTAGCTCTAGGAGCAAAGGAATCTTTTAAAATATTTTTTAGTGAAGAGTGAGTAACTTCACTGAACTTGCACAAAAGTCATTCATCCTGGATTGTCATGAGTGTCATGATAAAGACTAAGACAGTGAGATGACCCGGGAGCCCTTTGAATAATTCAGATGACAGATGAGGAAGCCTGACTGAAGTGAAGAGTGTGGAGATGGAGAGAAGTGAATGCTTTCAAATGAGCCTAGGAGATTTTAGGTTTGAATGTAGAGGGGGAGGGAGTGAAGGACCAAGTATGATGTCCATGTTTCTAACTTAAAACAGATGACTGCAGGTTGGACCCTTTTGCTTGATAGTAGTGAGTAAGGTAGACCGGAAACCAAAACTAAGACTGAGAATTCACCTGTCGTTCAAATTATTCATGGTAGAGAGGGGTCAAGGGTCTCAAAGAATCCTGTAAGACAAAAAAAATACATGTAATTAGATAAACAGTTGAATAGTTCATTCCCAAAATTTTGGAGGAGGGGAAAATATTTTCAATATTTACTTTAAAAAAAGGATTTATTTATTTATTTATTTATTTATTTGAAAGTGTTAGAGGGAGGGAGGATAGAGATTTTCCATATGCTCGTTAATTCCACAAATGACCACAACAGCCAGGGCTGGGCCAGGCAGAAATCAGGAGCCAGGAGTTTCTTCTGGGTCTCCCACATAGATTCAGGGGCCCGGGAACTCGAGCCATCTTCCACTGCTTTTCTAGGGGCATTAACAGGGAGCTGGACTTAAAGTGGAGCAGCCAGAATATGAACTGGCACCCAGATGGGATACCAGCACTGCAGGCCGTGACTTAATCTGCTGCACTACAGTGCCAGGCCTTCAATATTTACTTTTAAGATATAAGAAGTATTTAATTTTTGAGTACTATGAAATTTATTTACAAATGTACTACAAAAAGTTTCCAAAAAATCAAGTTAAAAGATAAGTTTGTTTTTGGAAAAGCACTGTGGCATAGCAGGTAAAGCCGCCACTGGCAGTGCTGGCACCCCATATGGGAGCCGATTTGAGTCCTGGCTTCTCTGCTTCCAATCCAGCTCCCTGCTAATGTGCTTGGAAAAGCAGCGGAGGATGGCCCAAGTTCTTGGGTCCCTGCACCCATGTGGGAGACCCAGATGAAGCTCCTCGCTCCTGCTTTTGGATCAGTCCAGCTCCAGCCATTGCGACCATTTGGGGAGTGAACCAGCAAATGGAAGACTTCTCTCTCTGCCTCTGCCTCTACCTCTCTGTAACTCTGCTTTTCAAATAAATAAATAAATAAATCTTTTAAAAAATATGTTTATTTTATGCAGAATATTTTTGAAATCTGACCATAGTTCGTTCTTAACACACATTTTCCTTGAAGACCACTCATATTTGGAGAACATCTGTCAAAATGATTCTTTTTCATTTGAAGCATGATTTAGTCTCCTTAGGAGAATTTTAGATTTAATATGAAATTTTCATTCATTAAATGTTAGGAGGTCTTACTATTTTTCTAAGGACTGGAGATAACAGCAGTAACAAAATGAACAAAAACTCCCGATAGCGCAATGCCTGCCTTCCAGTTGGGTAGGGCTGGGGAGAGAATAAAAAATAAGAAAAAAATAAACTACATATGGAGCTGACACTGTGACATAGGGGGTAATACCACCGCCTACAATGCCAGAATCCCATATGGATGCCTGTTCAAGTCCCAACTGCTCCACTTCCAATCCAGCTCCCTGCTAATGTACCTGAGAAAGTAGTGGAAGATGGCCCAACTGTTTGGGCCCCTGCGCCCACGTGGAAGATCCAGATGGAACTGCCGGCTCTTGGCTTTGCCCAGCTCAGCCCTGGCCATTATGGCCATTTGGGGAGTGAACCAGTAGATGGAAGATCTTTTGCTGTAACTCTTTCAAAACAAATAAATAAATCTTAAGAGAAAAGACTACATAATAAATTACATCTTGAAAACTGCTATGATATGGGGAAGGAGAGTTGCACTTTTAAAAGAATTATCAGAGAACACTTTCCTGGAGGAATAACAAATATCCAATGGCATAGAGGCCTTAGTAACTGTAGTGACCCAAGTTAGGTAGTAGAAGCAAGAAATGAAGGCCCAGAAGTAACAGAATTGGGGGTCATTTAAAAATTTTAATTTTATTTAAAGTATACACGATTCATGAATTTCATATATAAAATTTAGGAACATAGTGATACTTCCCACCCAATCCTCTCTCCCACCCTTTCTCCAACCCTTCTTCCTCCTTCCTCTGCTATTCTCACTCTTAGTGTTTACAAAGGTCTGTTTTCAGTTTACTTAATACTCATCAGGTTAACCCTACACTAAGTAAAGAATCTAACAAATAGTATGAAGGAAGAAAAACTGAACCTCAAAAGAAGAGACAAGAGCTGTAAACAAGCATCAAATCTCAAAATGTCCAATTCACTTCAATACATTACATTTAGTACTCCATTAGTTATCCCAGATCAGGGAACACATATGATATCTGACTTTTTGGGACTGGCTTATATCACGAAGTATAATGGTTTCCAGTTGTATCCATTGTCTTGAAAAGACAAATTTTTTTTCTTCTTTTTTTATAGCTGAGTAGTACTCCATAGTGTATATGTACCATAATTTCTTTATCCAGTCATCAGTTGATGGACATCTGGGTTGATGCCATACCTTAGCTATTGTGAATTCAGCTGCAATGAACATGAGGGTACAGATAACTTTCATATGCCAATTTCTTTTCATTTGAATAAATTCCCAGCAGTAGGATTGCTAGATCATATGGTAGGTCTATATTCAGATTTCTAAGGTATCTCCATACTGTCTTCCATAGTGGCTAGACCAGTTTACATTCCCACCAACAGTGGATTAGGGTACCCTGTTCTCCACATCCTCACCAGCACTTGTTGTTTGTTGATTTCTGTATAAGAGCCATTCTAAATGGGGTGAGATGAAACCTCATTCTGGCTTTGATTTGCATTTCCTTGATGGCTGGCAATCCTGAGCATTTTTGTTAAGTGTCTGTTGGCCATTTGAAAATTTATCTCTTGAAAAATGCCTGTTCAAGTCCTTTGCCCATTTCTTAACTAGACTGTTTGTTTTGTTGTTGAATTTCTTGATCTCTTTATGGATTCTGGATATTAACCCTTTACCAGTTGCATAGCTTGCAGATATTTTCTCCCATTCTGTCAGTTACCATTTCACTTTGCTGTTTCTTTTGCAGTGCAGCTTAATGTAATCCCATTTGTCAATTTTATCTTTGGCTGCCTGTGCTCCTGGGGTCTCTTCCAAGAAGTCTTTGCCTATGCTGATGTTTTGCAGAGTATCCCCAATATTCTCTAGTAATTTGATGGTATCAATTCATAGATTTTGGTCCTTGATCCATTTTGAGTGGATTTTTGTGTAAGGTGTAAGGTAGGGGTCTTGTTTCATATTTTTGCACATGGAGATCCAGTTTTCCGAGGGATTAATTTTAGCTCCTTTGTCAAAGATAAGTTGGTGGTAGATGCATGTATTGAATTCTGGAAATTCTATTCTGTTCCATTAGTCTACACATCTGTTTTTGTGCCAGGACCAGGCTATTTTGATTATAACTGCCCTATAGTATGTCTTGAAATCTGGTACTGTGATGCCTCTGGCTTTGTTTTGTTGTATAAGATACCTTTAGCTATTCAGGGTCTCTTGTATTTTGTATCACTTTCAGTCTGTGTGTATCTTTGTTGGTGAGGTATGTTTCTTATAGGGAGCAAATAGATGGGCCTTGTTTTTTAATCCATTCAACCACTCTATATCTTTAAACTGGAGAGTTTAGACCATTTACATTCTAGGTTATTATTGATAATTAGTGACTTGGCCCTGCCATTTTCCCATAGAATTACTATTGTTTACAAAGGCTTTCCTTTGTTTTTTTACTGGGAAATTTTTTGGCTTCACATTCTTTCATAATGATGGCTATCTTTCTGTGCTTCTGTGTGTAGCACATCCTTAAGCATCTTTTGTAAGGCTGAATGAGTGGTGACAAATTCTTTCAATTTCTGTTTGTTATAGAAGGTTTTTATTTCACCTTTATTCATAAATGAGAGCTTTGCAGGGTACAGTATTCTGGGCTGACAGTTTTTTCCTCTTAAGACTTGGACTGTGTCTCTCCTAGCCTGTGGAGTTTCTGGTAAGAAGTCAGTTATAAGTCGAATTGGAGATCCTCTGAAAGTAATCTGGCATTTCTCTCATACACATTTTAAAATCTTTTCTTTATGTTTTACTGCGGAAAATTGGGCTACAGTGTGTCATGGTGAAGATTTTTTTCTGGTCATGTTTATTAGAAGTTCTATGTGCTTCCTTTACTTGGACTTCCCTTTCTTTCTCCAAATTGGGGAATTTTTTTGTAATTATTTCACTAAATAGACCTAATCTATTCTCTTTCCATGCCTTTAGGATCTCCTGAGAAAGACCTATTATTTGGGTTGTTTGATAGTATCCGATGAATCTCCAACACTGTTTTTAATTTTTTTTTAATTTCTTCTTCTTTTCTTGATCTAACTAAAAAATTTCCAAAGATTTGTCTTCTAGTCTAGATATTCTTTCTTCTGCCTTACCAAGTTTGTTGTCAAGGCTTTCCACCAATGAATTCTTCATTTATATTTCATTTTTATCTCTCTTTAAAATCTCAATTCCATGAGAAAAATTTTCAATCATGTCATGTATGGGTTTCTGTAATTTGTGGATTTGCTTCTCATTGCTTCTGAGTAATACTGCATTTAATCTTTTGTATTCCGTTTCAGGCATTTTGTCAGTTTCTTCAACTTCACATTTTAATATTGAAGTGCTGTTGCATTCCTTTGCTGGGGGAGATGGGGAGTCATGTTGTCTTTTTTATTCTTGTTTCTTGAATTTCTGCATTTATTTTTAGGTATTTGTGGAGAATCTTGTTGGTTTTTTCCTCTGATGGATTTTATCTTTGAACTATTCCTCTGTGGCTCAGTGGAATGTCTGTACTTTCAGTGACTACCCAGAGGTGTATGCTGGTTAGTGCTCCAGGGTGGGGCGATTATCCAGGGTGACACCCAAGTTGGGTGTGGTAGATCTCCTCTTGTTAACAGAAGAGGGACAGGGTATGGTCAACTCTATTGGTGTGATCACACCTTCACCTCCTCTCCTTGAAGGTGATCAATGCCTACGCATTAGCCCCTTGCGGGTGTAACACTTATCTGTGCCACCATTGAACAGATGTGCTGAGACCTCTCTTGGGAGCTGGGGCTACAGTGATGAACAGAAGTCTCCCTCAGGAAGACCCAAGCTCTACTGGTAGGGCTGGTGCCTCCCTTGCCTTACTGCTGAGCACAGGAACCTTTGGAGTCTGTCTTCCCATTTTGCTTTGTGCTCTCCTTACCTTGCTTCCCCCTTACCCTTCTTCCCTTTAATCCCACCACTCCTTGAACCACAGGTCTCAGATCTTGCCATCTCACACCCACAAGATTGCACCCTGCCCAGTGGCCTCCCTACACCCATCTGCCCTGTACCTTCACCTCTCAAGTCATCTCAGCTTTTGCCAGGGATCTTCCTGACTCTTAGGGCATTGCTTTTTCATAACATTTGCCTTTTCCTCACATTTTAGTTTTTCTTGCTGTCTTGCTTCTTCTTTATCTTTGTATGTGTGTGTGTGTTGGGCGTCCCCACCAGACTTCCTAAGAAGCAGAGCTGTTTCTTACACTTCCTTCTACCTTCCTCAGTACCTATCACTAGGGCCAATTTTATTTTTATGCATTTATTATCTTCTTCCCTATATAAAAGTAGTATTTATACAAGGGCTTAATTACTATTTCTAAATGTTCCTTGTGTCTTTTGAGAAATATGCAATTACAGTGGTCCTTCCTCCTCTGAAGATATGACATTAGTGTAATAGTCAAATAGTATATTCATTGTGGGTTTCTTAATCTTAGGCTTTCTGATATTTTTTCCAGGTGGACATACCACTGAGATCCTGAGGCTACTTGAGAGCTTGTCCAGTGCTTACTCACCTAGACATTATATCCTTGCTGACACTGATGAAATGAGTGCCAAAAAAATAAATTCTTTTGAACTTGATCGAGCTAATAGAGACTCCAGTACCATGGTAAGCGATCATTTCTATTTCTAAGAAAGTTACAAGTGGTACATTGAGCTTAATTGTCTCTGGAGATAACTCATGGCACTCTAGTGCCCTACTGATAATTGGCAGTCAGATGCTTACCTGTGGGGCAATACATTTCCTTTATTAACAAGGTAAGAATTTCTGTCAAACAAATCTTCAAATTAACAAATGGTTGCTTAGTTTCTTTTATTCTTCTAAATAGGAAAGGGTTTTTCATTGAACCCCAAACTTTGAAAATTATTTAATTAATTTATTTTAAAAATTATTTATTTTTTTGAAAGTCAGAGCTACAGAGATAGAGGGAGAGACAGAAAAAGAGAGATATTCCATCTACTGGTTCACTCCCCAGGTGACGGCAACGGCCAGCGCTGGGCGAGGGCAAAGCCAGGAGCCAGGAGCTTCATCTGTGTCTCCCAGATGTGTGACAGGAGCCCAAACACCTGGGCCATCTTCTGCTGCTTTCCTAGGCACATTAGCAGGGAGCTGGATCAGAGGTAGAGCAGCTGGGACACAAACCTGCACTCATGTGGGATGCTGGTGTTGCAAGCGTCAGCTTTACTGGCTACACCACAATGCTGGCCCCTGAAAATTATTTTATTTATACTTACATATATAAAGCATCCAGTTTATCTGCTTATTAACTCCTAATTAAGTTTCTTTACCAATCTACTGCATTTATCGATAATTTGACTTTCCTATGACTACTTATTCTTTAAATCATATTTGTGTCTCCCTTTAGATTTGCTTCTCTACCTGTGGTTGCTCACTTCACTTTTTAGTATTTTAGTCAGGGTTTGGAGGATTTGTTTTTGTTTTGTTTGTAAAGAGTGTGTTGTAGAAGGAAATTGGAGTTTTCCTTCCCTGTTTTGATTGTCTCCATCTGTCCTCTCTCTATGGGAACTACCCAGCCACAGGGCTGCATCAGGCAATTCAGGAGTGGACAGCAAACCCAGCTCTGGCCCATCGAAGTCTTCTTTTGAGGTGTGTAGACTTGGAGACCCAGAGAATGGGGTCAGTCTATCATCATGGCCACACCCTGTCAAAGATAATAATTTTGTGGGGTGGGAGGAGAGCAGACACCCATATGGTGATTCAGATACCAGGTGCACATTAGAGTATATTCCCAGCTTGGCTCCTGACTCCAGCTTTCAGCCAGTGTAGACTCTAGGAAGCAGCGGGAATAGCTCAGGTAATGGAGCCCCTGCCACCCTCCTGGCAGATCGAGATTACATTCCTGCTCCTCCAGGCCGTTGCAGTCATTTGAGGAATAAAGCAGTAGTTGGGAGCTCTGTTTCTCTATGTGTGTCTCTCAGATAAATAAAAAAGGATTTAAAAACTGAAATAAAGTGTATTCTTGGAAAATCCATGTCAAATAAAACTAAGGTATGAATCAGCTTGCTATTATTTAGCCACAGCAAAATGTATGGAACTTTTTTCTGTGTGAAAGATGAGGCACAACGCTTTCATGTTTGTTTTAGGAATCAATACAGTATTAGTTTGCTGTGGGTGCTACAACAAAACAACATACACTGAGTGACTTCAAACAGCAGAAATGTATTCTCTCCAACTCTGGGGGTTAGAAGTCTGAAAGGAAGTTGTCTCGGGGCCATGCTCCCCCTGAGGGCAATAGGCAAGAATCTTCCTTGCCTCTTCCTGTCCTCCAGTGGTTGCCGGCAATCTTTTGCATGCCTCAGTTTGCAGCTACATCACTTCAGTCTCAGCCTCTATCATCACATGACATCCTCTGTGTCTATTTTCATATGTCCTTCTTTTCATCTTTGGATTTGGGGCCCATGCTAATCCAGAGAGGGCTCATCTTAATTTGATTCCATTTGTGAAGGCCCTGTTTCCAGATGAGGTCACATCCACAAGTTCCAAGTAGATAGGAAATTTGGGGGACACTAGTCAACCCAATGCACATGCATACACCTTATATGTGTACTTGGCATTTGAAGGAAAACACCCTTTTTCCTTTTAGAAAACATAAAAGAAAATGAAAATATAGAAACCATTGAAAATTCCAGTGATTGGTCTTTTCAGTAATGGTGAGGCAGATAATAGTATCCTTTTTTTACACATGAGGAAATTGGGGCTCAGAGGCATAACTGTCTGGACTCAGAGGCATACTCCCCAGAGGTATGTGTCGCTTACCTACACGGATGTTTTCCAAAGCCTGTCTTCTCCTGCATAGTCACTCTGCCTCTTTTACATGTTCTACTCCAATTCTAAAAGCTTAATGAGAAAGGAATACCTGGGAAATTCTCATTGAAGGCATCATAGACTCAAAATGTCACCTTATCTCTTATCTTAGAGCATATTTGAAAACTGATGGAGGATTTGGAGAAAATGATTTTTTTTGTACAAGAATAATTTGCCAACAGTATAGAACACTTAGACATTGATAAAGGTCAAAATAGTCACAAAATTCTTACCACTTTTTCAGTGTAAGGAAGAGGTGTCTTTGATTTTACTCAATTATTGGTATATATTCTTCCTGAAGTTGCATCTAACCTGGAGGCTTTGGTTTTAATTTACCATCAGTGTTGGTTATTCCCCCTCTCCCAGTTTCACTCTGTGTTGTTCATTTGCTGAGTGATGTCATGCCTTAATGAAATATTTGAAAGATTGTTATATACTGTGTGAATCAGAACACTTTGTAACCCAGTAAGTTGGGTTTGGTTCACACTGTTAAGAAAGCCAAAGATATTGGGGTCTTAGGTGCCGTTATTATTTCCTCAAAGTAGCACAATGTAGGACTGAGCATCTCTAGGTAACATCCTTCTTCTGTCAAGTCATTTCCTGCTGGGGCGTGCAACCACTGTTAGAGAGACAATTCTGTCCCGTTCCTGAAAGGGTCTCTTCACAAATCTGAAGCCAGGAAGAGTCCCACAGACCTGCAGAGAAGAGTTTTTGTTTATGTGGTGGCTTGAACATGTCTGTTGTCCTTTCTGCTTGCCACTTCTGTGTGCCTCACTGTGTGTGTGTGTGTGTGTGTGTGTGTGTGTGTATGTGTGTATGTATGTATGTGCCCACCGGCTCATGAAAGCTGTGGAGGGGAAAGGAACAGAGAAACCTTCCCACCAACCCCTAGTAAAGGAAGGGGTCCACCTACTGTTATTTATTTGCACTACAGCTCAGGGAACTGGGCACCAATGGCCACTGACGCCATCTTTTTCCCCCTGAATTTTTTTGCTTACTTATATATTTTGTTTATTTAAAAGGCAGAGAGAGAGAGAAAGATCGATCCCATCCACTGATTTATTCCCCAAATGCCCACCACATCCAGGTATGAGCTATGCCAAAGCCAGGAGCCAGTAACTCAATCAGATCTCCCATGTGGGTGGCAGGAACTTAGTTACTTGAGCTATAACCTGCTGCCTTCAAAGAAGTGCAGTAACAGGAAACTGAATTGGGAGGAAAGTCAGAATTCAAATTCAGGCACTTGACATGAGATGCAGGTGTCCCAAGTAGTGCACTAACTGCTACCACTAAGATAAATGCCTGCCCCTGACACTATCTTTTGTACCTTCCATGGAGCTCAGCAGACCAAGAAAAGAAAGAGTTGGGAAGAAGTCAACAGTTATAAGTACCTTTGCTGAAAGAGCCCATGTGAGCCAAAAACACTGAACAATGTAGACCTATACTATCCAGTATGATAGCCATGACCCACATGTAACCATTTATATTTCAACATAAATTAAAGTTAAAAAAATTAAAATTTGCTCCATGAATTGTACCAACTACATTTCTCATGCTCTGTAGTCACGTGTGGCTGGTAACTCCTTTATGACAAAGTGCAGAATAGAACATTTTCATCATTGCAGAAAATTCTATCATATTACATTGATCTAGATCTTGGTGTATAATTATAAGCTGAAAATGAAACATGATCAGGCATTATAAAGAGAATCAACAGGATTGAAGCAAAAGGCTGCTGACAAAGCAGCTAATACAGAAACACAAAATATCTTTTTAAATTTTATGTTGTCATTGTAGTTCAAGGACATATTTCATTAACTAAACAAGCATGTTTTGTTTTTCAAAAGAAGCAATCTCAGAATGAGAGATTTCTTGAAATTAAAATCATTATCAAAATTAAAAATTCTGAGTATTCATCAAGTTTACATTGTCCCATAGTCCTGCAGGGTCATAGATACACTCCTGTTAATTTCTAAATGTTTTAAAATTTTGCTTTCCACATTTGTCTTTAATCCATCTGGAATGATTTTTTTTTGGATAATGTTTAAAGGGATCTAATTTCCATTTGGTAAAACAGCTGTGCTAGCCCAGTACCACTTACTGAGCAGTCCCTGCGCCATAGATCTTCGCTGTCACCTCTGCTCCAGCAGGTTCTGAGTATGCATAGCTCTCTACTCAGGTGGCTGCTTCATTTGTCTGTCTGTGAGCCAGTGCACACTCCCCTAGTCTTATTCTTCAGAAGTATTTCCATTGTTCTTTGTTTTTTATGTAGGTTTTTGAACTAGTGTTGACAAGTTCACAAAGAATCTTGTTGGGATTTTTATTTGACTTGAGTATATTAGTTTGGGGGATATTTAATATGCATGTGATACAATCTTCCTATCCTGAAACATGATCTCTGTCTTCCTTATTTAGCTCTCCTTTAATGTTTTTCAGTAACATTTGCTCATTAACTTCATATATTAGATTTATTTTTTAAGTTTTATAAAACCAACTATGTCTATAGGGTCCTTCTGGCTTTGTTTCCTCTTAAGTTAGTGTTGCTAAGATATTTTTCTAGGAATGTGTCCATTTTATGTAAACTTGCAAATATATTAGCATATTTTCATAACATTCTCTTATTTAGTAGTCTCTACTTGTGTCTCCTGATTTCACTTACTTAAAACCAGATGGTTGTCAATTTTAATATTCATTTCAATGTGTCACTTTTTTATTTCTCTGTTTATCTTGTTTTCTATTTCTTTAATTATTTTTATAATCTTCCTTATAATTTTGTTTATTGTCTTATTATTTTTTCTGTTATATATTATATCTTTAGCTCAGAAATTTTCAGCCTTTCTTATCTTCAAATGCAAGTATACGTTGCACTTTAGGTAACATATTAGCTTCATTTCATAAATTTTAATATGTAACATTTTATTATTGTTCATTTCTAGGTACCAAAAAGTTTTCATTATAAATTTTTCATATTAATCATTTCAAAGTATTTTTATGTTTCTAAACATAATTTATCTTTTTAGATTGATTTATTATTTTATTCTAGTGTAGTCAGAAAATTGGCCTGTATGAGACTTATATTTATAAACTTCCAAAATTTTTTCATGGTCTTGAAATTTGCTATTAATATTCTTGCTCATGGTTAATTGCTCCATAGCTTGTAGAAAAATATGTATTCTCTAATTGTTGGGTGCAATGAATATGACCATTAAAGGAATCATTAATCATGTTGTTCAGATTTGTGACTTCCATAATAATTTTGTGTGCTTGGCTTATGTGTTATTGAAAATAGTAAGTTGCAGCTTCCCTCTGTGATAGTAGGTTTAATTTCTTCTTATAGTTATGTCAATATTTTTGTATATTTTATTGCATGCATTAAAATTAAGAATTATTATAGCTTACTGATCAATTGAACTTCTTATTATTACAGTATTCAGTGATTCACTTTACCCTTAAAATGATTTTTCTTAAAATATAAAGATTTTGATATTATTATGACTAACATAACTTTGTGTTCTTACACTTGGTATCTTTATATGCATTTATGTTTCGGATGTGTCTGCTGTATGTAACACATTGCTGGATTTTTTGCAAAATTCCGATCTGACATTGTGGACAGAATGTGTTCATGTAAATGCAGAAGTTGGCGTTTGTTGAAACTTGCTGTGTGGATCAAGATATGGTTTGTTTGCATAAATCTTATGTGCATGAAAGGATGATTTATTCACTATTATTCAGTACAAAGTTCTTCATATTTCTATAATTATTATGCTGTTCAGGTCATCTCCTATATTCTTATTAGTTTTTTGACTGCATTCATATACTGAGAGAAATATATAAAAATTATAATGATGAATTTGTCTTTTTTCCTTTATATTTGTCAGTTTTGACATAGTATATATTTTTGCATTCTAGTTCAAATTTGATCCCTCAGAGTGAATTATTATTTGTTAACACGGATGCCCAACTTATGTGAACATTGTTATTAAGTGACCCATTTTATCTCTAATAATACTTTTTTTCTTAAAATCTGGTTTTGTTTTAAGATTTACTTAGTTATATTTGAAAGGCAGAGATACAGAGAAAGAAGGAGAGAAAGAAAGAGGAGATGGCCGACACCGTGGCTCACTAGGCTAATCCTTTGCCTGTGGCGCCGGAACTCTGGGTTCTAGTCCTGGTTGGAGTGCCGGATTCTGTCCCGGTTGCTCCTCTTCCAGTCCAGCTCTCTGCTGTGGCCCGGGAAGGCAGTGGAAGATGGCCTAAGTCCTTAGGCCTTGCACCCGCATGGGAGACCAGGAGGAAGCACCTAGCTCCTGGCTTCAGATCAGCGCAGTGCACTGGCCATAGTGGCCATTTGGGGGCCATTTGAACCAAGGCAAGGGAAGACCTTTCTCTCTGTCTCTCTCTCTCACTGTTTAATTCTGCCTGTCAAAAAAAAAAAAAAAATGCCGAAAGAGGAGCTTCTTCCTGGTCTCCCCTTTGGGTGCAGGGGCTCAAGGGCTTGGACCACCTTCCACTGCTTTCCCAGGTACTTTAGCAGGGAGCTGGATTGGAAGTGGAGCAGCCAGGACTTGAACCAGTGCCCATATGCCAGCACTGCAGATGGAGGCTTAGTCCTCTTCACCAGAGTGCCAACCCCTAAAATCTGTTTTAACTGATGTTAATATAGCAGTGTTAACTTCCTTTTGTTAGAATTTGCATGGTATATCTTTTTCTGTCTATTTTTACTTTTTTTGTGTGTGTCATTGTACTTTAATTATGTCTTTTATAAATGGCATATAGCAGAATCTTTAAAATTCAAAACTGTAAGTTGTCTTTTAACAAGACTGCTTGGTATATATACAATTATTGTGATAACTAATTGTTAGGTTTACTTGTAGCATCTTATTTTGTCCCTACTACTAACCAAGCTCTTTTCTTTGAATCTTTGTTTTTTTCTTAACCTGACTCCTGTTTGGATTAATTGGGATTTCTTTATTCTCCCTTTTCTCTTCTCCTGGAATGGAAATTATTCTGTTCATTTAGATGTTATCCTTAAATTGTCAACATGGATACCTGACTTAAAGTAGAAAAAGTTAGTATCTCCATCCTCCTCCTAAAAACACAGCTTTCAGTATTTCAGCTGTAGGCACACTCTCCCGTCTTAGATTCTATGGTTCAGTATTTTGGTTATACCTTATTTTATCCCACCCAAATTAGGTATCATTATTATTGCTTTATGCAGTCAATGATTATTTATCAAACATTTTCTTTGCCTCCCATTGTTTCTTGTATCCTGTTTTCCTTTGTAGTCAATGTTTTTCTTTCAAAAATATATCTTTCATTAGCTCCTTCATGAAAGGTCTGTAAGTGATGCATTCTTTTCATGTTTTTTTTTTTTTCTGTTTGTTTGCTTGGTTGAAAATATGTCTTATTGTTCCCCTTCCTTTAATTGCTTTCTGCATTTAGAGTTCTAAGTGGAATTTTTCACTTCATAACTATAAATTTAGCATTAATTCACTTACTTAATGAATATTTATTGAACACTTACAATGTGTGAGCAGTATAGTAGTGAATAAAACATGGAAAGATCTCAGCCCACTTAGTAAGATGGGGGAAGTTACAAACCAGTTTAATTAAGTAAAATTTATAATGTGTTCATAAAAATGTGTTAAGGAGAAGAAGAAAGCAAGGAAAAGGGGGAAGAGGTTTATGGAGGTTAAAAGGAAGCTGCAGTTTTAGGTAGAGTGTCCGGGAAACGTGGCATTTCTTGAGTTACTCAGCCATCAGCGTACAGGGTGCCAGGAGAGAGAGCAGTAACTGCTAAGGTGCCCTGGAGGCGGGGTTGTGCCCCATATGTTTGTGAGATGGGGAGGAGACCAGTGCTGCTGAAACAACAGCGCAGAGAGCTGAGTGGGACGTGAGTTCATCGAGGTCAGGGTGAGGAGGTTAGCGTTAGATCTTCCAAAACCTTGGCTTCCATCTGTAGGCCAGTTCTTTTCCTAGTGTGTGAAATTGGGAGCCATTTAGGTAGAGAAGTGACAGGACCTCACTTATATTTTAAGAAGATTGCTTTGGCTGCTGAATAAACTGAAGGGGGGCATTCAGAAGCTGGGAAAGGAGTTTGGCAGCTATCTCAGTAATCCAAATAAGAGGGCAGGGTGGCAGCTGAGCACACGACGGAAAATAGAATCCGGATGCATTTGAGGGCAGAGCTACTAGGGCTGCTAGTATGATTCACTGGCAGATATGATGTGGGGTATGAGAGAAAAGAAGAGTGGAGATGACACACAGGTTTTATGTCTGAGCCACCAGGATAGCATTGGCCTTCACTCAGGCGGGAAGATTATGGGAAGAGTGGGAGGCTAAGTGTAGGATGTCTGTAAGCGTACAAGTCTCCATGTGGAGTGTACAGCTGGACCTGAGTCAGCCCTGCAGCGGGGAAGTCTACTCTGGATTATAAATTTCAGGGTCATCCTTGTGTAGATAGTAGGACCTAAGAAGGTAGGTGTGACTACCCTAAATTGATGGGAAATAGAAGAGGACTAAGAACTGTACTATAGGACATTCTGACTTCCAGATGCAGGAGAGCTGTTATTGTCGTGGGAAGATCAGCTGTCAGTCTGTTGAGACCATGCCCATAGTTCTCCAGCATGATTATGTCTTCTTCCCATGGGCTGCCTGCTCACTTTTCGTTTCCTATTTGTTTCTGGCAAGCAAGTATCTCCCTGTCTTCTTCCTGGTTTAGGTGCAATCATATTCTGCTGTATTTCTCACTGCATTTCAATCTGTTTGGAGGAAGAGTGTTTTCAATCTAGTCCGTATTGCCATTGTGTCAGACCCATGGTCAGATTCATTTCTTGTTGAAGTTGGAGTTGCAATGTGCCTGCTGGGTGGCTGCCTGTCCTGCATCATTTGAAAATTGTGCACTCTACACCCTTCCCTCCCCCAGCATTGCTCAGTTGTTCTTCTCTGGCATAACCGTGCCAAATGCAGCATCCAGGCTATTGCTGATACCCCTGTGGCTACAGGCCATGAGCTATCTCTTCCTGATCCAGTTGTTTTCAGACTTTACATGAACCAGAAAATCTGTACCGTTTTAAAGCCGTAACTGAAACTGCCCTTTGTGCTTGGGCTGAACACCTCATCCCTGTCACCAGGGGCTCATCAGAAGCAAGAGCGCATCGATTCACACTTGGTCTGGTGAGCACCCAAGACCTGGGCTTCGGAGCAGGCTTGCTCCTCCAAGATCATGAAGAAGACTGCCCAGAAATCAGAGCTACAAATGACCAGTTAGAGGTACCCTAGTCACAAGGATTTTCTGTTGTTTGGTTTGTAACTTGTTCTGTTACACAATTACTCAGTAAATTTTTAAATGCTTTATTCTAGTTTTTAGAAAAAAATTAAATATTGGTATTTACCTGTTCATGCTTGATAGAAAAATACAACAAAATTTTAAGCTAAATTTTAAACTAATAAGATTTTGTTAATGAAATGTTAGAAGAAGGACCACTTTTGTTGCAGAAACCTGTTCATTCGAATTTCTCCTGATTCCTTTAAGTGTATACTTTTTTAAGACTTCTTTTCTTTGAAAGGCAGACTAACTGACAGAGAAAGAAACAGAGAGAGAGAGAGAGAGAGAGAGAGATCTTCTGTCCAGTGGTTCATCTTCTCTCCAGTGGTTCACTCCCCAAATGCCTGTCAGGCCAAAGCCAGGAGCCATAACTCTGGGTTTCTCATGTGGGTGGCAGGAACATAAGTCCTTGAGCCACATCGCCAACTGTGTCCCAGGAGCACTGGCAAGGAGCTGGATCAGAAGAGAGAAGCCAGGAGTCAAACCAGGCACTGGGGTAAAGAATGCGTCCCAGGCAGCGGCTTAACCCGCTGTACCACAACACCCGTCCCCCTGATGCGCTGTATGTTTTGATGTCATATTTAAAATCTTTTAGGTGCATAATTCACCCTATTTGCAGGAATAATTGTTCCTGGTCCCCTTCTAGCTACGGTTCAGCCAGCTTTTCTCTGAGTCGGTTATCCAGCTCTTCGTGAGGAGCAGGCTTCCTTGACTAACAGCAACTGAGATTGCAGAGGGAAAGAGCAGGGAGCTGAGGAAAAAGCACCATTTGGCGTGAAATGACTTATTGGGAGAAGTAGCCTGAAAAGCCTCCTCGAGAAAAAAATAATTTCCACTGGGATTAGGTCTAAAGTAAAGAGTAGCTAGAGTAATACCTTCCAGCAAGAATTGAGTAGTAGCTTTCCAAATAGAACCGATTACCGGAGCCTGTGAAGGGAATGTAAGTGAAGCCAGAGCTCTTTCTTCGCAGAGAGTGGTAATAGTCTTGTTGCTGGGCTGTGGCATACACCCACTGCAAGGCATGCAGGGAAATGAGGCTCAGGACATTGCACTAGGCTGGGGGGTGGGGTGGGTGGGGCATCCCTTTATTTTCTTCTGAATTGGAGTCGTGTCTCATCGCTGCCTCCTTTGACAACCTTGCAACTTCTGGGAGAGCACTGAGTTGGCCCCTTTACATCACGTGACTACTGAAAAAGCAATTTGGTGACACTTGAATAAAACACTTTCTAAAACTGTATTTAGAAATTACACTGTAGATTTTTTCACATATAAAACACCAGTGTACGGTGCACAAAAAGGAGTTGAAGGTTTAGTAATTGCGGCCAACCTTCTTCACTGTCAGGCCACTCTATCCGATTTCCCTGTATAATCAGGCGTGTGCTGTGCTCTCAAGAAAGGTTGTTTGTTCATTAAAAATGTTAAATGAGTGCAGATTCTGATCAAGACACTAAGCTGAGTGGATGGTTTAGCACATCTTTATTGGCATGTCCCAGAATTAACTGTGATGGGATTATGAGTAGTTATTTTTCTGTGTTTGCTCTTTCTTGTTCCTTCCAAATTTTATTTATTTATTTGAAAGGCATAATTACAGAGGAAGAGATAGAGAGAAAGGTCTTCCATTTGCTGGTTCAGTCCCCAAATGGCTGCAATGGCTGGAGTTGGGCTGATCTGAAGCCAGGAACCAGAAACACCCTTCAGGTCTCCCACACAGATGTAGGGGCTTGGACCATCTTCTATTGCTTTCTTGGGCACATTAGCAGGGAGCTGGATCAGAAGTGGAACAGCTGGGTCTCCTGTGTGGGTGCAGGAGCCAAAGCACTTGGGCCATCTTCCACTGCTATAGCAGGAAGCTGGTTTGGAAGTGGAGCAGCTATAGGACTTGAACCTGCACCCGTGTAGGACACCAGCATGGGAGGTGACAGCTTACCCTGCTGTACTACGATGCTGGCCACTCAGATTTTTTTGGCTACCTCAGTCCCTTCAGAGGCAATGTGCTCAATGAACTCCCACTAGGCTCCAGCTCTTAAAGGTCCTACGAGCTCTCACATAGCCACACTGGAGCCCAAGCTGCCAGCACTTGAACACCTGGGCGCCACATCCAAACTGGATCCAGAAGGTAGTAGTTACCTTAAGTGTTCAACACTGGCAAAGATTCTTTAATGAGAGGAATAATTGATAGGTATACAATAGCAAAATCTTTTTGAGAGATACTCAATATAGTATAAATAAATACAGAAATTATTTTCCTGATGCTTAAAAGTATATAAAACTTTATAAATTTTTCCAAATTTATAATGCTACAGCAGTCAGAATTCTAACTTTTTAAAAAAAAACACTTTTGAATAATAAATATTTCTTTTCCATTTGCAAGTGATTATGACAGGCTGTTGGGATCATGAGTGAATGAAAGACCAAAACCATTCTGCCATCATGCAGCTTCCTCAACAGGAGCTGACTGGGAAGGCAGTAATACTGGATGCAGTGAATCAGAAAATCATAACGATAACGATTGTTAGTGATTTGGTGTGATGGGAGCATCGCACAGCAATGGAGCATGGGAAATTCTTTTTTTATTTATCTATTTTTTAAAGATTTATTTATTCATTCGAAGGGCTGAGTTATAGAGAGGCAGGCTGAGAGAGAGAGAGAGGTCTTGCATCCGCAGGTTCACTCCCCAGATGGCTGCAATGGCCAGAGCTGGGCCAATCTGAAGCCAGGAGCCAGGAGCCTCTTCTGGGTCTCCCACGCCGGTGCAGGGGTGCAAGAACTTGGGCCATCTTCTACCGATTTCCCAGGCCATAACAGAGAACTGAATCAGAAGTGGAGCAGCTGGTACTTGAACTGGTGCCCATATAGGATGCTGGCACTGCAGGCAACGTCTTTACCACCACAGCACCACAGCACTGGCTCCTGTTATAATTTATTTTAACTGCTTCATATCATGCCCTGCCAGATCTTCTAGAGAAATTTACTACCAAGTTCAGTGCGAGGGTGGGCAATTCTGATGGGGCAGGAAAGCTATGACTGCTTGAAGAAGTTGGGGGCACCTGGGAGAGGAGCTGTTTCAGGCAGAAAGAATAATGTCTGGAAAAGCCATAGAAGGAGATGTTCCCAGGGAAATTACAGGGAGTCCTGGTGCCTGGAGCA
Source organism: Sylvilagus floridanus (assembly GCA_949820135.1). Taxonomy (NCBI): domain Eukaryota; kingdom Metazoa; phylum Chordata; class Mammalia; order Lagomorpha; family Leporidae; genus Sylvilagus; species Sylvilagus floridanus. The sequence continues at coordinate 86,106,158 of OX463225.1, read as the reverse complement.
GGTTGAGTGGAGACAGATACTGGCAAGGCACTGAAAGGACAGGCAGGGGCCAGATGGACTGGGCCTTGGACTCTCAGCAGCACTTCCTGTCTTACTCTGAGACAGAGCGACTGCTGTTTTACACAGGCCCCTCTTGCTGTGCTACAGAGACCGAAGTGAATCCAAGGAAGCTGCGTAGGAGACTGTTGCAGCAGTGGGAGCAAGGGGTAGGGTCGCAGTACGAGTTGGGGAAACGTTGATTCTGGACTTCTTTTAAAAAAGAACTAACAGAATTTTCTGGCAAATTGGATATGGGATGTGAGGAGAAGAGGAGGAATGAAGTGTGACTTCAAGTTGCCATCACTGACTCTGGGAAGTCTGTAAGTGGAGCAGCCCCTGTCTCTGGGCATCTTTATAATGTTTCACGCCTCATTGTACTGAGTCAACAGCCTGTGCCTTGGCTGGGCGGACTAGAAACCTTGGGATTCAGAGAGATCTGCATTGATTCAGAACCCTGTAATCCTGTGTACCTACTCTCTTCCCTCACGCCCCTCCTTTTCCCTCACCTATTTTCCTCCTCTCCAGCTCTCTCTTCTCTCAGTCACTCTCCCTCTCCCTTTTTCCCTCCAAAAAGGTCCTTCAAGCTTCAGAACTGGTCCTGGAGAGTCCCTCCACGTGTATTAAAAACTTCCACTATTCTATGAACACTTTCCTCTTATGGCTTTCTTGTCCATGTTGATGTCACCCCCTGCCGCCAGCAGGTGGCAGTGCATCACTGAACCTTGAGCTGTTGGACTTGGCACTGCTTTTCCATAGAGGGCTGAACTTCAGGAGAGTTGATGGGATGAAGTACACATAACAGACTAATTTGGGAGGAGGGAGAGGGAGAGAGGTGGCCCCCACTCTGGTGGGAGAGTGCCTTGTATCATTGCTAGGGGAGGTTTCCTTGCTTATATTTGAAAAGGCTTTTAAATGGCTTTGGAGCAGTCTTTCCACCTGGAGAAAGTTTTGGTTTAAGGACTTTATTTCCCAAACACCTTGTTGAGGTTGCAATACTAATGTATTTGATTCATTGAAATGTAGAACTGCTCACTGGAAGCTTTGCCCCCTCGAAAGTAAAATCATTGCAGATGAAAACTGGATAGCAGTTTCTGTGTGTAAAATTTGTTCTGTGTTTTAAGAGGAATACAGGTAAGGAAAGGACGTGCCTCTTGGCCTCAGGTTTTTGGTGTAGTTGGAGATGGAAGAGCATCAGGTGCTCGGAAGCCTGGGATGCGGTGTGGGGTGGTTGCAGTCTGGCTACAGAGCACTTATTCTCCCAGACACCACCCTACACCAGCGGTAAGCCAGAGCTCTGACCACTGGAGAAGCTGAACTGAATGGGTTTCGGTTTGGGGAACACCAGACCAAACAGGACTGTGGTGAAACACTGCCTTGAAACAGGGGCTGTAGAAGAGTGAAAATCTGCCCCGTCCCCACAGCATGTCCCTCTTGAGCGCCTTTCTTGGCCAGTCTCTGGAGTGCTACGTTTCTGTCCTCCAGACGGGGAGCTGAAAGTCAGTTTTGAAGATGCTGGTTTGCCTGAGACAATAGAACTGTAGGTTCTTAGGCCAGTTCTTGACTATTATTTACTCTGTGACATATGGAGCTTCTAGTCTGCCTTTTAAACCTCATTCTTAAATATAAACCTAGACTTCACAGTCGCATTGCTGCTGACATTCTGGGCCAGATAAAGCTCTGTTGGGCGGGAACGTCCTGTGTGCTGTGGGATGTGTAGCAGACCCTGGCTACCATCCAACTGGGTGTTGGAGGTCTCCCATTCATAAAGGGGATAGAAACGAGGACATTTAAAAACAAAACTGACCCAAGAAGAATTCCCAGTGCTAGAAAGACGTGACATTCAAACTAGAAGGGCTATTCCAACTGTAGCCATAACAAGGTATATATCTTCTACAATTTCAGAACTAGTGAGAAAGAGAAGATACCAAAAGCTTCCAGAAAGAACAAGGAAAGGAGTTACACTGAGGATCAAAATGGGGGCCAGAACAGCGGTGGGAGGGATTTAAACTGACTGCCCAGATGCCTTTTGCTGGAGCCTGTGCCTCACTACAACAGAGGAACCCAAGGAGGAGCCTGGGTGCAGTCCAGGGCACAAGCAAAGGTGTTTCTCAGGATGGCAGTGAAGGGAGTTCCTGTGTGAAGACCTCATAGCTGGGCCTAAGAGAACAGCCAGTCAGTCGTGGAGCAAGGGGGCAGAGAACTCGAATGGGGACGGCACCAAGAAGGAACTAGAGGTGATCAGTTACTTCAGGAGCTTGACCAAGCTATGGGGCACACACTTGGTTCACTGGTTGACACTGGCCTGGGACACCCACGTCCCATGTGGGAATGCCTAGTTCAAGTCCTGCCTCTCCTTCCAATTCCAGCTCCTGCTAGGCACAGCCTGAGAGGCAGCAGGAGATGGCTCAAGTGCTTGGATCCCGGCCTCCTACATGGGAGACCCAGGTCTGGGCCCCTGGCTTCAGCCTGGCCCAATCGATACTGTTGTGGATATTGGTTGATTTTTGTTTTTGTCTTTGAGTATTTTCCTGTGTTTTCTAAGCTTACAATAGCAAACAACTATTTTTTTTATTAACAAAGTTAAAAAGAGATTTAAAACTCCAGAGGAAAAAAATAACTTATTAATATGAAAAATATATTTTCTGAGGAAACAACTCAAACACACACAATAGGCACCAATATTTTGAGCCCAGGTTTTTGTATTTTGGAAGCATGTAAGTTTTGCTGTTACTTTCACAAACAGGACTTCTTTTGGTTCACTTTTTTGGGGTTTGTGTCAATCAGTGGGGTTTGGTGGTTGCAGGATGTAGCAGGCAGCACCTGTAAGGTTAGCATGCTGTGCTTCCTCGCGCCAACACCTGCTTCATTCCACAAGGTGGAGTGCTAACTTCACACACTGCACTGAGACTTGTAAATTCAAAGTGTTTGGTGTCTATCTGCCATAGTCCTCAAGCAGTTCTGAAAGAAATGTTTGTAAACTGTATAATTGCAACTGTGGGATTTTGTTTCGGTTCGTAAACTATGTATTACAACTCCCGGTTTGACACAGTTCTGTTCTTAGAGTGTAACTAATGTGTACATGCACTTTTCCTCATTCTGATGGACCTTAAGTATTTTCAGTGATAAGTAAAGGTAAAAATACCTGTAATTTGGAGGAAGACCTGTATAAATAATTTAATATATGAATTAGAAAATAGTTACAATTCTTTTCAAAGAGAAATCTTGCTATGCTGTTTCAGTGTATAGATCGTTATTTTTAAACTACTCTATCATTTAGATGTATACATGCTTCTAAAGTGTTTTAAATATTCTCTTAAAGTTCTCCCTGGATCTTACCCATCCCTTCCTCTGTCAATAGTACTAAGGCAAATTCAGTTAAACTCTATTTGACTCAGGTTCTGAATTTATGAAATTAAAATAATTGTGAATAAGATATTGCAGTTATTTCCACCTTCTGGTAATTTATGCAGTTTCCCTATGCCAGTTAAATTTGTATTAGAACATACAGAGCACTTATTGTTTTAACAATATAGTGCTATTGTATCTCCATGCTAAAGCAAATGAATGGTATTCTGACAGCCAGTGATTAGACTTAAACATAAAAGTAGCACAGTTTTTTTTTCAAAAAATTATTCTTCTATGATGGGTACAGATATATATTTTCTTTTCTTTTTTTAAAAAAAATTTATTTATTTATTTGAAAGGCAGAGTTACAGAGAGGCAGAGGCAGAGAGAGAGAAGTCTTCCCATCCGCTGGTTCATTCCCCAAATGACCACAACAGCTGTAGCTGAGCCGATCTGAATCCCGGAGCCAAGAGCTTCTTTCAGGTCTCCCACATGGGTTCAAGGGTCCAAGGACTTGGGCCATCTTCTGCTGCTTTCCCAGGCCATAGCAGAGAGCTGGATCAGAAGTGGAGTAGCCAGGACTTGAACTGGCACCCATTTGGGATGCCAGCACTGCAGGTGGCGGCTTTACCCGCTACGCCACAGTGCTGGCCCCATATTTTCTTTTCTTTTGTCAAGTCAGGGCCTAGCCTGTTGGAATTCCCTCCAGTCTTCACTTTGCACAAATGTAGGCACTTTGGGCCTGTTCAGCCATAAGGTCCTACAACACAATTGTGGAACCTGGTAGTTAGATTCCCACCAGGGATAGCATACATCTGTAAGAGACAGGGCTGTAACTGTGCTACCCTTGCAGTTATAGTCAAGATTAGGTCGTAAAAGAGAAATTGTCGGTACCAAGGGCTATTCACTTCATCCTTCAGGTACTTGCTAGATGAGCACGTCCTGGGAGCTGAGAAGGAAATGCCACTGCACTGAGGGAGCTTTGGGTTCCAGACAGGGTCCTACTCGTAGCCAGCTCTGTCCCCTTGGGTGAATCAACCTTTCTAGACCTCAGTCCCCACTGTGTAACAAGGAGGCCTGGCTGAGATCAGGGATGCTCAACTGGCCACCGTGGCGCCGTGACTTGCTCTCAAGTCTGAGTTGTCAGAGATTGATGAGGCTGCAGCCCTAGGCCACAGCTAGCTCTGTAGGGCTGCCAGCATCTGCCTTGAATCCAGATTTCTGAATACCATCTTCCTAGATTCCCGATTACCTTGCTCTGTTCACCTACCTGCTAGGTTATCCCATTGCCTAGTTCCAGGTACAAGTCCCTGTCTGCACCATTTCAACCTGAAAATTACCTGTACAAAGATACTTTCAATAAGTTAATTGAAAAATGGGGTTAAGTTAATTGAAAAATGGGATTAAGAGATAAATTTACTTCAGTGCAAAGGAATTTAGAAATCTATAGTTTTTTCATACTACACGTTTCCATGAACTTTGTGAAGACCCCCTTGGACATGTTTCCTAAGATTGAAACATTTTGTACATAGAATGTTTTAGTGACTCACAAAATTATGCTCAAAACCAGACCACAGGGAACAATAATCTGCCAGCAGCCTGTTTCCCCATTGTGTTCTCTCCCTTGGCCCCACCAGCACTGTTCAGCCCAGCTAGAAGCCTGAGAGTTGTCCAGATTCTGCACCCCCTTCAGCCCTCCGCCCACCACTGCCCTGTGCTTCCCCCACCTGGGGCTGCAGCTGTGCTTCAGGCCTTCAGCCTCACTCTCACAGTTGGCAGAATGGCATTTCTTGAATGCGGATCTGGCCGCGTCACTCCCCCACTCCCCATTAAATCCCCTCAGTGGCTCCTCACTGCTTTTAGATGCAGAGGTGTGCTCCCTCGCATGGCTTGGAAGGCCTTGCCTCCAGCTGCGTTGCCTGGTACCACGATCTAGTTTCCCAAACATGCCATTCCAGGCCTCTTTGCTTCGAACGTGCCGCCTGCTCTCCTGAAAGACCTTCCCTGCCACCCATAATGTGTGGTTAATTTCCCATCCCTCACAAGCCAGATCTTCTGTGAAGCCTAACAGCCTATCAAGGTCTGCTTTATCATTTCACACTTGATGCTATTCTTGTATTAAAAATTGGGTCTTGTGTTTATCTCTTGGCTTGTGGTGGTCAGCTTTGCTTTTTGACCTGTCAATCTGTAGTGAGTTCTTGTGAATGTCTTACTCACTTTTGTGTTCATAGCCCAGCTCCTCTCACCTGGTAGATAGGTGGGTGCTCACTGCGTGTTGAATGAGGGAATGAGTCTATGCTCATAATGAAGAATATAGCTCTGAAATCCAGCATCAAAAGCAGTTGTCTCGTGCATGATTTTAATATCTTAAAAAAAAAAAGATTTTTGGGGGCTGGTGCAGTGGCATAGTAGGTAAAGCCTCTGCCTCAATGCAGGCATCCCATAGGAGTGCTGGTTCATGTCCCATCTGCTCCGCTTCCGATCCAGTCCCTTCTGTCAGCCTGGAAAAGCAGCAGAAGATGGTCCAGGTGCTTTGGCCCCTGCTACCCACATGAGAGATTGGATGAAGCTCCTGGCCCTGGTCTTTATCCTGGCTTTGCCCAGGCTGTTACAGCCACTTGGGGGAATAAACAAGCCAATGGAATATTTCCCGCGACCCTGCTCTCTGTATCTCTGACTTCCAAATTAAAAAAAAAAAAAAAATTTTAAAGATTTATTTACTTATTTGAAAGTCAGAGTTACAGAGAGAGGGAGAGACAGAAAGAAATAATCATCCATCTGCTGGTTCACTCCCCAAATGGCCACAACTGCCAGGGATGGGCCAGGTCAAAGCCAGGAGCTTCATCCAGGTCTCCCACATAGGTACAGGGGCTCAAGGACATGGGCCACCCTCCACTGCTTTTCCCAGACCAATAGCAGGGAGCTGTGTCAGAAGTAGAGCAGTTGGGACATAAATCTGTGCCCTTATGGAATGCTGATGTCACAGGTGGTGACTTTACCACAATGCCAACCCACTGTCTTTTCTAAGAAAAGGAGAGCTGTTTTAAATTCACAACATTTTTTTAATCATGCTTTTATTTAAAGAATATACATTTCCAAAATACAGCTTATAGATTACAATGGCTTCCCCCCCATAACTTCCCTCCCACCCGCAACCCTCCCCTTTCCCACTCCCTCTCCCCTTGCATTCACATCAAGTTTCATTTTCAATTCTCTTTATAAGCCAGAGGAAAGCTGTTTCAATTGCAAATGACACCAAACTTAAAACTGGCTTGAACAATAGAATTTTTCAATGTACAAAACAGGAAAAATCAGTCTTTAAACTGCAAGACTTGGTGTAGCTGCCCATGGGTATGACTAAAGTGAATCAGGGTCTCTGTGCTCAGTCTTCCGCAGTGGCAACTCCATTAGGCTTGTGGCAGTGCTGCCACCTGCAGCTCCAAGTGCTCCCACTAGGGTAGTAGAAGCCTGCAACACCTCCTAGCTTCATATTTTGTGTTAGACTGAGGAAAAATAGAGCCTCCTACCACCTGGATGAGAGGAGAGGGGCAGGCAGGGGCAGGGAGAAAGCCTCTTTTTCCCAGAAGCCCCCACAGACATCGGTTACATTCCCATCTCACAGCCAATCATTGTGGCCAGGAGTGTGGCTTATTCCATGTTGCTTAAGCAATTCCAGGCCACCTCTTGGAGCTGGAGTTGGCACGGAGTGAGACAGGAGTGAATACCACCGAAACCATCCGGCTGAGAATGTGAGAGGAATGAGTTACCGAAAGAAAAACTGGGGCATTGTCAAGGGAAGGGGTCAGCAAAAGCTGGGAGGAAGACAAGTGTTCTTTCATAATGACTTTAAGCTGTGGGGCCAGGATCCCACATTTGTTTCAGGAGCAAACTGTTCTTTTATTTCCCTGAAGCCTGAGACCACCAGGCAAGAGGGGCTTCTCAAGGAAAGACAGGAGTGGCCTTGGAGTAGAGCTGGAGCGGCAGACTGGTCTGTCTCTGACAAGTCAGACCTAAGAGCCAGTCCTGGGCTCACAGGAGCCCGCTGAGCATTTCTGATCTGTGCCAGGCTTCCTCGTTGCACAGTGGGGGACTGAGGTCTGGAGAGGTTGAGTCACCTAAGGGGACAGGCTTCAGTCTGGATCTCCTAGGTCCCCCACTTACACATGACTTCATAGTGCTCCATCAGCTCCCCTGAAGTGAGCATCCACCAAGAACTTGAAGGACATGCATATTAAAAATGTTTCTGTGGTAAGTTATGGTCATCTGGATTCCAGAATGATGGGCTAAACCATCCAAATACATTTTTTCAAAAATATATATTGCATTATTTTTGAAAATTACAAAAGAAAACTAAAACCATTTTTGGTTGAATGAAATTTTACCATTTTAGTTTTATCTTGTTTCCAAGATTTTGTAATAGTGTGGCATTCATTAAATAATAAATGCATTGTACATTTCAGTGTGTGGTAACAGCAAAGAATGACTTCATAGACCACTTGATCTGCTCTGTTGTGGTTTATGATGCCATCTGGATTCTTTGGTGGAATTATTTCCATCTAAAACACTATAAACGTCTATTTAGTTTTCAAAAATCTGCAGCCAGATATGTTTGTGGTTTTTAGCAGTGATGTAATTCTGGAACATACTTTGAAAGTTATATGTTGTCATATACTATTAGTATTTAACTCAGTGTTTCACATAATTTCACACAAACTAGAAACCTGAAAAAAAAAAGAGGCTGTTTCTCTATTTTTTTACTTTTAAGCGTTCTGCTTTTCATGTCTGTCTTGCTAGCATACATTTAGCTATAAATTGGTCAAGTGTGTGTAGAGAGCATTGGGAGGCCCACTGGAAGAAAAGGCCACTGCCCCTCTTTAATTAGAAAGCTCAGAGAGAGAAGCAAAAAGGAGTTTTCAATTGATAGGTTTTTTTCTATATGGTAGAGAAGAAGAAAGAAAAGTCTTATTTCTTTGACCAGTTGTATGAAAGAGACTAGACCATGTTGTAAGATGTGTACATATTGCAAGATATACACACTGAACTCCAGAGAAAGAAAAGACTCAACTAAAACATCCTCTTTTTTAAAAGATTTATTTATTTATTTGAAAGGCAGAGTTACAGAGAGCAGAAGCAGAGAGAGAGAGAAAGAGAAGTCTTCCATTTGCTGATTAACTCCCCACATAGCCGCAACAGCCGGAGCTGTGCTGATCCAAAGCCAGGAGCCAGGAGCTTCTTCCTGGTTTCCCACGTGGGTTCAGGGGCCCAAGGACTTGGGCCATTTGTACTGCTTTCCCAGTCCATAGCAGAGAGCTGGATCTGAAGTGGAGCAGCCGGGACTCAAACTGGCGCCTATATGGGATGGCCAGCACTGCAGGGGGTGGCTTTACCCACTGTGCCACAGCGCTTGCCCCTGAAACATCCTTTTTAAGAGCACATAACCCAGTTGACTGCCAGGTAGGAACAAGAGCAGAACAGCAGAATATGCCAGAAGGAACTTGGGGCCTAACACTCAGCAGAAAAGTCTGAATATTTCTAAGGACCTATCTTCTTACTCTGGCCATTTTCCAAAAGGTTCAGGAGATGGGGAAGGGAGTCATTAGTAGCCATCGTAGCTGGGATTAGTAATCCAAGCCTGCAGTGTAGAACAAAGAACAGAGATAGGTGGAGGTAGGGAGCTCAATTCTCAGAGCCAGCAAAAGCAACAACGCACTCTATACTTTGAGGCCGTGGATGTAGTGAGCAGGTTAGTTGAAAACAAGGAATGAAAAGGAGATGGCAGGATAGGTGATTGGCTACACATAGGAGCACTAGGAGGCAGGGAGTAAACGTTGTTGAAAGCTGATCCTGCTCCTTACATGCTGGATGGGAAGGTGGCTCCTCAGCAGTGAAGCATGGAGGCCGAAGGGTTCTGTAGAAGAGTGAGTCAGCAGTATATTTCAGGACTCACAGAAGGCTTGGGTTCAGGTGCTGGCACTGTCACCTTGGGAAAGTCTGGACTCCTCATCTGCGAGGTGAGAAGTTTGGACAATCCTGACATACCATGAGGTTAAGAGCCAGCGTCTTCCCCATCACCATTCCCCAGGACAGACCATGAACTGGATTTCTGGAAACTATAGTGGTAGTCATATATCTGTTCAGCAAGTATTTACTGAGTAACCATGATATGCTGGATTACAGTCATGCCCAGAATGAAATCCTTTCCTTTCATAGGGATTTTGATGGCAGGAGAGAGGCACAAAACAAACACACACAGAAATGAACAGTCTGAGGTGTTGATAATTGCTCTGAAGGTAGTAGGATAAGACACTGGTAGAGCATGAGCACATTTTGGGGGAGAACTGACTCCTCTCTGAGACAATATTCAAATGAGATCTGATTTGTAGGAAGCAGGTAATTATGTGACAATCCAAGGGTGAAGAAGACTTAGCAGAAATGAACAGAAAAGGCCCTTTGACAGAGTCAGGGAACAGACACAAGGCCAGTGAGTGAACAAGGAGGGACTGGAGAAGCAAACCAGTTCCAGATGCCGTGCAGCACTGGGAGCAGTGGTAGGGAAAAGGGACTATATCCTGGGTGCACTGGAAAACCTTTGGAAGGTTTTAAGAAGGAGAATAAAAGTACCTGCTTATATTATAAAAAAGATGACCCTAGGGATTCTGTAGAGTATAAATTGTAGGAGAGCAAGAAAAGCAAAGAGACTAGTTCAGAGGCTCTTACATTAGTCAAGGTGGGAGATGTTGATGTCTTGAACCGTGGGAGTAGCTGGGACATTTGGAATAAGTAGATAGCTACGGAACGTGTGTAGAAGATTAGAAGGCAACCCGGGGGCAACTTTCACCCTCCTTCCTGTCTGTGCCAGCCCCAAACAGGTCTTCATATGTATGCAGGAAATCTATGATAGACTGTACTGATTTATTGATTTCTAGGTTGGGAATGCAGAAGGAGTACCATGTTTTAGTGGTGAATAAAATCATTCAGTTTTGAGTCATTGTCGAAAAGTCTAATGGATAGAGGAACAAGTACACACACAAAGTATGTTTGCCAGTGCCATTAGAATGCATTGAGAGCAAGCTTAGCAGCCCACAGTGTCCCTCAAAGGGAGAGCTTCTTTCCCTGGGTCTCTGTAAGAATCCAGGAAAATACTGGCCCTGCTTGGGTCACATGGCCACTCCTGAACCAAATGGTGGGTCTGGAGTGGGGGTTGGGGTGGTAAATGAGGGCACCATCTCTGCAGACAGTACAGGACGTAAAGGAGTGTGAGGGACAGTTCCCTCAAGGCAAAAGTGCAGACAAACAAAAACAGTGTGTCTGTGGAGATGCTTCTATTTGGATTTCTCCAGGTGCTGCACCCCTGGGGAATTCCTGGCCAAAGCTGGTAGGCAGGCCCGAATTATTGCTCTCACTCTCAACTTCTGTCCCACTCCTTTATCTGAACTTTTGCTGAGATGCTGAGATGCTAATACAAGCCTTCTATTGATATTTTTTCTCCATTATATGTATTTGAGAATTTTCTAAAACTATGTAAAATAATAACCCTTAAGATTTTGCTACATACTGGCTCTCAGTGTTTCCTTTAGTTGGCATGTGGCACCAAAAAATTTGGCACCCAACTTCCGAGATTCAAGCATGGCTATTCTGAAGGCCTGATCCCTGTCAAGATGGCCACAGATCCCCATTCACTTGACTGCACGGTTGCATGCCAGATATAATAATCAGTTCTGAAGAGACTACCTCTGGCAGTTCTATGTGCAGAATGGGATGCTGTGTTTACTCTAACCTAGCAAGCCACCTTCTTCTTTGTACCCACACCTCAGAGCTCTAGGGCACTCCTCTCTCATGGTCCTGTGATCTGAGAAAAGACCCACCAATGCTGAGAGAAGTTCCCTGAGGACTTTGTGAGTGGTCAGTTTCAGAGAGGGCTCTAGGCTGTCTTCTTAAGGCCAGGGGCATCTGGCTTTGCTTCATCTCCTTCCTTCCTTCTTTGCCCCACATCCCTAGGGCTTGGTACCTCCTGGCTCAGGCTGTTTATAAATCCTAATTCCTAGGGCCAACACTGTGGCACAGCAGGTTAAAACCCCAGCCTATAGTACCAGCATCCCATATGGCACCGGTTCAAGTCCCGGCTGCTCCACTTCCTATCCAGCTCCCTGCTAATGCACCTGGGAAAGCAGCAGAGGATGGCCAAAGTCCTTGGGCCCCTGCTGTTCCCACTGGGAGACCTGGAAGAAGCTACTGACTCCTGGCTACTGGCTTTGGATTGTCTCACCTCTGGCTGTTGGGGCCATTTGGAGAGTGAACCAATGGATGAAAGACTTCTCTCTGTGTGTCCCTAGCTCTCTCTGTAACTGTTTAAAATAAATAAAATAAATCTAAATAAATAAATAAATCCTAATTCCTTAACTTTGTTCAAGCCTTTTCCTTTAATCCCAGGAATTCCTTTCAGTTCAATTTGTTGAGTGGTCCTTGGAAATAAGACCCTAACTAAGAACTCTCAAATTACCTTTTTCATGTCCTTTTTATATTATCAGTTTATCTTAGCTGGGTAATAAGATGATTGAGTTAATTTATACAAATGTCAAATGACATAGTGAATCATTTTCCAATAAGTATTGAGCACCAGCTATAACCAGGTAATAATATCAGTACTGAGATTGCTGTGATTACAATTCCTGGCCTCTTTGGGTAAATCATATTCTAATGTAGGAGATGGACAATAAAAAAAACAATTAATATATTATATTCTAGTATAGTAAATGCTGCTTTAAAACATTCAGCAAACTAGGTGGTGGGGAAGGGAACCATATGTGTACATGTAGGTGCTGGAGGGTAGTGGTGATGAGAGAGAAGGTAATTTTAGAAAGGCTAGTCAGAAAAGTGCCTCTGAGGAGAACTGGCCTGGCAAGATTTGGGGGTGCATGTGGATTTAGCGAGCAATCTCTGGTAGGATTTCCAGTAACCTCAGCTTACCAAAAAATAATAATGTGGATGGGATGTGGAGGTGGAAACTTTTCTAGAATAAAGTCATAGGCCAGAAAAGTGGCATTGTAGGGACTCTCCTCGTTAGTCATCTGTTTCTCACAGATAGGACTTTAAGCTTGGTTTTCTTCCTAGCTGCCACTTAAACCCTCATCCTTGACTTTAATGCAGATTCTGCCATCGCACTGACTACCTAGGCTGTCCTGAGTAGATATTCCCTGAACTTGGAAGAAGCGACGCCTTGCTGGACCCATTGTTAAACACACATGTTGTCTGTTTTAACTGGGACATTCTGAGAGCAGAATGTGTCCCTGTTAATAATTCTGCCGAGACAACAGGTGTAAACTGGAAGCATCCTCTGCAAACTGGCTGACTGGTCACTATAGGTATGTGGTGGCCATTAGCTCTAGCACACAAGGAAAACCAAGATCCCCTCCCTAGCTAAGCATTTGGTCTGCAAGCTGAAATGTTGGCACTTGCATGTTGTGGTGGAATGAGGTGAAAAGGTCATATATGTCACATCCAAAAGTCAAAAAAATAAGTTATCAAACTTTAGTCACTAATTTTATTATCGTACCTCAGGCCTGCTTTTCCAGTTACTTCCCAGAGGTCCGTCAGGTCCCATCCCACAACATGCCTCTGCTAGTGTTTCTTCTTCTTCAGAGAGTGGACTGGGACTTCTTAAACCCATTTGCTAGGTTGCTTTGGTCTGCTCCAGGGGTGAGATGTAGTATCTGCTTCCATGCTGAGGTCCAGGAAAGTGCTTTCCAGCCCAGATACCCTTGTCCAGGCCTTACCAGCCTTGTGTATTTGCCTCTCTGGATCCAAGATGGAATCAGAGGAGCTAGAGTCAAATCCTCACCCTTCTAGTCCCTAGGCTTAGAATATAATAGGAATGCTCTTCATTGCCCCTTTACAAAGTCATGTGATTACAGTTTTAAAAAATATTAAAGGAACATGAGACACTCCCTGATTTTTTTTTAAAAGAAAATATAGAGATGTTGAGATCAGGGCACAAAATCCAAAAAAAAAAAAAAAAATTATAATAGATCCCTGCTTAAGCTATGACAATAATAATCACAATAACTTGAGTTTATATTTGATTCAAATGTATTTTGTGGTACAGTCTGTTATCTGAAATCCTATAAAAACTGGGGGAAATTTTTTTAAGTGTTTCAGAAACTTATTTAACAGCGAAGTCTTATTTGAATTGGTATGAGGCTTATATACTCTATTTATTTTAGTTGATGTAAATATTCATGTTTTGCTGCAGAAAAATTAATGTTTATTACTTGCCCAAACTCCAAAGGAAGATATTATATAATACCTGATGGATGTACCACATTATCTGTCTCAACACTTCTGACACAGAAGATTCCTGAGAAGAGATTTAGACTCCATAGATTTACTAATCTATTACTCATTTTCAGTTCATAAGTCCACAGATTAGGCAAGCACAGATCTGAAAACAAATTTGTCTCTGGCTTGGTTACTGTTCCCTGAATGGTCATTAGTTTGGGAACAGCTTATTATTAGTTTCTAGTTGAAGATTTAGTACCCTAAGCCTTTGGAAGGAAAAAAAATAACAGTGATTTGACAGATAATAGATAAGTAAATAAAAATAATGAAGAACCTATAGAGCCCAGCTCTCCATTCCCCACTATTGTGCTGTGGAAAGAAGAGGCCACACCCATCACCTTCATGCAGGGGCACAGAGTGGTCACATGCACCCTCCATTTTCACTCTGCGCTGAGTGTGTGATACACACACTCATGCCCTCATGGAGCATAACCGAAGCCTGCAAACACAATTTCACACCTTTTTTCTGAGTGTAAAAAAAAAACCTTAGGACAAGTAGTTATGTGTTTTTTATTGGTTTAGAAAAAGGCTTTTCTATTTTCTAGAGGAGCATATTGTTCCTCATAGCCAAATGTGAAGGGGGAATTATTAAATATTTGGTTTTTTACTCTCTGACTTTAACTGTATGGCAGCCAGGCTGCAAGAAAACTGCTAGCGATTCTTACTTCCTGTACTCAATCTTTGGGTAGTCCCTTTCATAATGAATGGAGCTGACCTGCGTTACCAGCAGGATCTTGTGGACATGATAAAGCGTGACTTGCAGGGTTAGGTCATAAAAGGCATTGTGGTTTCTGCCTCGATCTCTCTTGGAGCATGCACTTTGGGGAAACTAGTTGCTATATAATGACAACGTTCAAGTAGCCTTATGGAAAGGTCCATGTGGCAAGGAACTAAGGCCATCAGCTAGCAACCAGCACTGAATCGCCAGACTTCACTGGTACCTGTCACGCCTTTAAATGATTGCAGCCCCAAGCAACAACTTCAAGTTCATCAGATACTCTAAGCAAGAATAACCAAACTGCACCACTCCTGGATTCCCAATCCATAGTAACTGAGAGAAGCAAATAATATTTGTTTGAAGCCACTAGATTTTGAGTAATTTATTACATAGTAATAGATAACCAAAATACCTGGAACTCTGACTCAGAGAAAATATGTTGATTTTACTGATTATGAAAATAGTAATATTCTTACTATAAATTTAAAACAGATATATGTGTGTATATATATATATATATATATATGATTTGGAAAATGAATATATACTAAAATGTCATCTTTTTTTGTAATTTATTACATGTAATTCCAGATTGTCTATGTGCAGATGCTAGAATGTGTATGTATATACAAACATGTGTTAGTGTATGTGGGTGCTTTGTTCAAAGATACTGGGTTATATTCATCATACTGTCCTATAGCTTGAATAAGCCAATTATCTCTGTACATTTTCCATGTCATTTGTTAAACAAGTATGCATAAAAATGCTGTACCAACATAAACATCTTTTGATTCAGTTTTCCACAAAATTGGAAGAGTAGCATCATAAATCCCCATATATTTCATGGACATATGTATGGACTACTGGAGAATATTTGATCTGTTGCAAATTTCCAACAGTAGAGATAATAATACAGTGGACAAACCTATGGGTAAACCTGTGGGATGTATTTCCAGAAGAAAAAATACTGGATGAAATGTTGACATATTTAAAATACTTCTCACTTACCCTCCCCAAAAGTGTGCCAATGTATTTGCTCAGAGAATGCATCTGTTTCCTTATACCTTCAGCAACACAAAGTATCCACAATCATTGCTAGGCAGATTCGTGAAAACTGACTGTTTTTTTTTTGTTCTTGTGTTGATAGTCTTTTTTGGTTTGTTGGTTACTGATATTTATTCTGTTTAGAATTATTTATCCATCTTTGCCCATCATGATGCTAGGAGTGTTTTTGTTGGATTGGTTTTTATTTATTTATTTATTTGAAAGTCAGAGTTACAGAAGGGAGAGACAGATTATCCATCACCGGTGTACTTCTCAGATGGCCATATGGCCAGGGCCAGGCCAGGCCAAAGCCAAGAGCCAGGAGCTTCTTCCAGGTCTCCCATGTGGATGACAGGGGTCCAAGCACTTGGGCCATCCTCTGCTGCCTTCACCAGGCTACCAGCAGGGAGCTGGATCAGAAGCAGAGTAGCTAGGACTTGAACTGGCCCAAATATGGGATACCAGCATCACAGGTGGTCGCTTTAACCCTCTACACCACAATGCCAGCCCAAATACTAGGTTATGTATCTTATATATTGATTAATAAAAATTCTGTGTTTTTACATATTAAGTTCTTTTCCTAAAATATCTTAGTGACCATTTCCCCCAACTTATTGTTGATACTGTAACATTTTTTGAATCATATTTTGGACTTTTTCATCATGATGCGTTATGTGAAGATTGAATTAGACTTCCCAACTCTGATTGAAAAGTAGCTAGAATGAAAATGATAAATAAGCCAGAAAGCATCTCCTACTTCTGTGTTTAACTTTGGTATCAGTGACCCAGTAGGTTTGGATTTCTGTTTCCTTCTAGCGTACCACGTACTACCTTCACCGAATTCCCAGAAGCCGTGAGGTTCAGCAGCCCTGGCTCTCCACAGTGATCAGCACTTTGCATTCCATGTGGGTGTCCTTCCCCCTGATCTACCGATTGAAGCCTGATCTGGTATGTAAGACCATCATAGGGAGAGGGAGCTTAACTCTCCTGGGAATCTTTCGTTAGTTAACAAGATATATTGTTTTCTTAAACAGCTGCCATTTATCAGTGTACCAGTGGAGTACTAGCCTTTATACAAATGAATATTAAAAACTTAGCCATTAAATTGCACTTTGCTATAACAGATAAGAAATACACTTTCCCTTTCTAGCTATACCTTGATCTCTAAGTTTGGCCTTTTGTCTTCCTTGTCCCTAGTGATTACCACTAGCATATAAATATCTTTAACCAATTTTTACATGTATTCACCTGTGTTTCCTAGCTGGCATCATGTGCTTGTCAAGCCAAAAAGGGCCAATCATTTACTCCTTTTCTTTCTTTTTTTTTTTTAAGATTTATTTATTTTATTTGAAAAAGTTACAGAGAGGTAGAGGCAGAGAGGGAGAGAGGTCTTCCATCTAGTGATTCATACCCCAGATGGCCACAATGACTGGAGCTGTGCCAATCCAAAGCCAGGACCAGGAGCTTCTTTCAAATCTCCCACGCAGTTGCAGGGGCCCAAGGACTTGGGCCATCTTCCACCGCTTTCCCAGACCAGAGCAGAGAGCTGGAATGGAAGTGGAACAGCCAAGACTCAAACTGGTGCCCATATGGGATGCCAGTACTGCAGGCAGTGGCTTTACCTGCTAAGCCGCAGCGCTGGCCCCTGCTCATTTTCAATTGCCATTTTTGTTTTTGTCACAACTCTGTTACCAGATATGGCATACAGTAGGCAGAATGTCATACAGACTCAAGTTTTATGGGAAAAGAATATGGGAGTTAGAAAGGTGAAAATTTCATTAGTGCAGTCTATGTTCAAACTTATTTTCCTCATCTATGGAAGTCTTGAGTTCTCTGTGGTCTTTAGAATGAATTCCTATTATTAATTTTTTTAAGAGTTACTTATTTATTTGAAAGGCAGTTACAGAGAGGCAGAGGCAGAGATATCTTCCATCTGCTGGTTCACTCCCCAGATGGCTTCAGTGTCTGGAGCTGAGCTTATCTGAAGCCAGGATCTGGGAGCTTCTTTCAGATCTCCCACGTGGGTGCAGGGGCCCAAGGACTTGGGCCATCTTCCACTGCTTTTCCAAGCCATCACAGGGAGCTGATTTGGAAGTGGAGCAGCTGGGACTTGAACCGGCGCCTATATGGGATGTCAGCACTGCAGGCAACAGCTTTACCCATTATGCCACAGCACCGGCCCTGAAGTTCTATTATTGAATTCCAAATGTATTTCAGTGGACAATGCAGGTCAGTGGATAGGATATCACAGTGGTGTACACAGTTTGTGAATAATAATGGGAGCATTCCTGTAGAAGGCAGAATTCTTTAACTGGCATAACCTGAAAGGAAAGTCTTTACTTGCTTTGTGGATACACAAGTTCTGGCACGGTTTATGTTATTCTTGTGAATCGTTCAACAGACATGCATGCATTTAGCTGCCATGATTTGGAAAGGTCTCTATGAATTTGGTCATCACCTTTCTTCAGCTAGCTTGTAGTGCAAGTCCCTCTTTAGGATGAGAATTTTAAAAGCTAAAAGCTGAGTTTTCTACATGACTCATGAGATTCTTTTTAAAAAGATATCATTTGTACAGTGAAACACAGAGACTTTAAGTGTTAGTTTGACCACACCCCTTTCAAGATACGGAACATTTTCCATCACCCTGGAATATTTTCTCCATTTCTTTTCAATCAATCCCTGCCCCTAAATAACCACTGTTCTTATACCTATCACTTTTCTTTTCAATACTTGACAAATGAGTTTATCTCAGTCTCCAACCACATGTCTAGTAAGTGGAATTATATTTCCTTATTGTCCCAAAAAGTTTAATTTATTTATCTTTTTTTAAAGATTTATTTATTTATATAGTTAGTTAAAAGGCAGAGTTACAGAGTCAGAGGCTGAGAAGGAAAGAAAAGTCTTCCATCCATTGGATCACTCCCCAGATGGCCACAATTGTTGGATGCAGGCTGATCCGAAGCCGGGGTCCCAAGAACTTGGGCCATCTTCTGCTTTCCGGGGCCAGAGTAGAGAGCTGGATCGGAAGTGGAGCAGCATGGACTTTAATCGGCACCCATATTGGATGCCAGCACTGCAGGTGATGGCTTTACCCACTACACCACAACACCAGCCCCTTAATTTATTTCTAAAACTCAAGAGATAAGCAAAAGTGAAGAAAATGGCTTCAGTATTTTAAACTGGAAATTTT
Source organism: Sylvilagus floridanus (assembly GCA_949820135.1). Lineage (NCBI taxonomy): Eukaryota > Metazoa > Chordata > Mammalia > Lagomorpha > Leporidae > Sylvilagus > Sylvilagus floridanus. The sequence goes on along the minus strand of OX463225.1, from coordinate 86,087,487 downwards.
AGGTTCACACTTACTAACTCACAAGAGAGGTGTGGCCATTTCCATTGGCAACAGTGAGCTTAAGGGCTCATTCATCAGGACTCAGAGCTGTTAATGCTCAGGAGAAAACCATGCATGGTGGGTGTCATACAGTGAGTTCAGAGCAGCTCTGGAGACTGTCTGGCCTAAGTTTCTGATCCCCTTGCACTGAGATACCTGTGGGATGTGGGACACATGCTTGTTCCAGGCCCACTGTGGCTTTTATTTTGTTTTAGTCAGTTCCCTTTTCGCCCTCATTCTGTACCTTAAAATGAAAGAATTGAACTAGATACCATGTCAGCTTCTTCTAAACTAGACTAAATTTGTATGAGCACCATAAATTTGCTTGTAAAAAGTGGAAGGGGGAAAAAGATTATGATGTTACTAAGGAACAAGAGGAGAAAGGGGTAAAGGTAAAATACGTATTTCCATTTTAAACTGAGTTAGTTAAAAAAAATTATCTGAAACCTGAAAATTATCCAGTCAGCTACTGTAGTATTGTTGACATTTCCAAGTGAGCGCCCAGTTAATGGATTACCCTTTTACAGAAAAGAAAGTTAGGTTGTCTTTTTCCTTTATTTTATTTATTTATTTATTTATTTTTGCTGTATTGAAAAGAGAACTATAACATGCAGATCTCTCCCATATTCATCTGCAGTGCATTGATTGTTTGTGCCTCCTCAAATCCTACCCACCAGGTGAGAGTGTTAGAAGGTAACACCTTTGGAAGGTGATCAGGTCACAGGGGCAGAGACCTAAGAAGTGGGGTTAGTGCCTTTATGAAGGAGGTCCAGGAATGATCTCTTGCACCTGCCACCGTGTGCAGTTACAATGAGAAGTCTGTCTGCGAGGAAGCAGGCCCATGCCAGAAGCTGAATCAACAGGCACCTTGAACTTGGGCTTCCTGGGCTCCAGACCTGTGAGAAATTAATATCTGGTTTGCAAGCCCCTCAGCTTATGATATTTTGTAACAATAACCAAAATGGACTAGAATGTCATCGTTAGCTTTTTATGACTCATCACAGAGCATCGTTCCTTCTTAAAAAAAAAAAGTCTAGGGAAAAGCCCACTTTTAGAAACAATAGCTGCAACAGTCTTTATACTGAAAATTACCACAGTTGTCCAAACAGCTTTAACCGTGCACCTGAATTCCTAAGTCTGCTGATCCATTCAGTTGTCTCTGGCCCTCACTTTGTCATCTACAAAACATAAAAACACTTCATTACTTCTTGAATGAGTGTTGAGTAATAGAATGTTTTAGGGTTTTGAAATAAAAATTCTACCTGGTACTAATAGCTAACATGTATTAAGCAGTGATATGCATCAGACCTGGTACTAAGCACTTTGTATGCATGTCAAATGAGAAAGATAGTAATGCTACTCGCATTTAATGGGAGCGGAAACTGAGGCTTTAAGATGTGAAGAGTTTGTACAACCAATAAAAAACAGAGCCAGGGGGCCAGCGCTGTGGCACAGTGGGTTAACGCCCTGGCCTGAAGCGCCAGCATCCCATATGGGTGCCAGTTTGAGACCCGGCTGCTCCGCTTCCAATCCAGCTCTCTGCTATGGCCCAAGAAAGCTGTAGAAGATGGCCCAAATCCTTGGGCCCCTGCACCTGCGGCGAGACCCATAAGAAGCTCCTGGCTCCTGGCTTTGGATCAGCACAGCTCCAGCTGCTATAGCCAATTGGGAAGTGAACCAGCAGATGGAAGACCTCTCTCTCTCTCTTTCTCTGCCTCTTCTCTCTCTGTGTAACTCTAACTTTCAAATAAATATTAAAATCTTAGGAGTTTCTGAAGGTGTGGAAAGAGAGAATGCATTAGAAAGCCTATTCAGTGAAATAATAGCAGAAAACCTTGCTAATTTAAGAAAGAGAGAGACATCCAAATACAGGGAACACATAGAATTCCTAATTTACATGATCAGAAAATATCTTCACCACAAAACATTATAGTGAAACTTTCAACAGTAAACAATGAAGAAAAAATTCAGTAGTGTGCAACAGATTACCTTAAAAGGATCCCCACTTTAGACTAATAGCTGATTTTCATCAGAAACCCTACCTGCTAAGAGAGCATGGAGAGACTTAGTCCAAGTGCTAAAAGAAATAAACTGTCAACCCAGAATACTGTTCAGCACCCCACTTTCATCAATAGATCAACTAGTTAGAAAATCAACGACAGAGAAAGAGAACTGTAGAACCAGTATCCCTGATGAACTTAGATGCAAAAATCTTTACTAACTAATCAAATCCAACAACACAACAGAAAGATAATTCACCAGAACAATATGGAATTTATCCCTGGTATGCAGAAATGGCTCAACATATGCAAATCAATAAAAGTGATATATCAGATTAACAAATTGAAGAATAAAAGTCACATGAATATCTCAATAGATGCAGAGAAAGCATTTGATAAAATACAACATCCTTTCATGATAAAAACCTTAAATGAATTTGGTATAGAAGGAATATTCCTCAACACAATTAAGATAATGTATGACAAACCCACTGCCAGCATTATATTGAATGTGAAGAAGTTGGAAACATTCCTGCTAAGATCTGGAACAAGTATGCCCACTTTCGCCATTACTGTTCAGTATAGTTCTGGATGTTTTAGCCAGAGCCATTAGGGAAAAAAAAGGATATCAAAGGGGTAAAATTGGAAAGGAGGAAGTCAAATTATCCCTGTTTGCAGATGACTTGATTCTATATAAAGGGGTAACAAAAGACTGCACTAACAGACTATTGGAACTCATAAGAAGGTATAAAACCAACACACAAAAATCAATAGTCTGATAATGCTATGCCTGAGAAAGAACTTGTAAGACCAGTCCTATTTGTAATAGCTAAAAAATCCTTAAATACATTGGAATAAGTTAACAGGTGATATGAAAGATTTCTAAAGAAATAGAAGACACACCAAAAAAATGGAAAAATATTCCATGTTCGTGGACTGAAAGAGTTAATATCAAAATGTCCATATTCAGAAAAGCAATTTATATATTCAGTGCAATCTCAATCAAAATACCATCAGCATTCTTCTCAGATCTAGAAAAAATGATGCTAGAATTCATGTGGAGACATAAGGGATTCTGAATAGCTAAATTAATTTTAAACAACAAAAACAAAGCCAGAGGCATCACAATACCAGATTTCAAGACCTATATCAGGACAGTTATAATCAAAACAGCCTGTTACTAGCACAAAAAATAGACATATAGACCAATGGTCAAACAGTATGGAAACCCAAGAAATTAATCCACTCATCTACAACCAACTAATCTAACAAATGAGCTGAAATCAATCCCTGGAAAAAGGACAGTATCTTCAACAAATGATGCTGGGAAAATTGGATCTACACATGCAGAAATATGAAAAAAGACCCCTACCTTACACTTCATATAAAAAATAACTCAGAATTGATCAGGTATTTAAATATTTGACCTGATACCATCAAATTATTAGAGGAAAACATCGAGGGAACTCTTCAAGGCATTGGCATAGGAAAAGACTTCTTGGAAAAGATCCCAGAAACACAAACAGTAAAGAAAAAAATAGACAAAGGCGACTGTATCAAGCTATGAAGCTTCTGAACTGCAAAGGAGGCACTCAACAAAGTGAAGAGGCAACCAGTAGAATGGGAGAAAAATTTTTGCAAGCTATGCTACTGATAAAGGATTAATTACCAGGATCTATAAAGAGCTCAGGAAACTCAACAACACAAAACATACAATCCAGTTAAGAAGTAGACAAAGGGCATAAACAGGTAATTTTCAAAGGATGAAATACAAATGGCCAACAGACACATGAAAAAATGTTCAAGCTCACTAGTCATCAGGGAAATTCAAATAAAAACTATAATGATTTATCACCTCACCCCAGTTAGGATGGCTGTCATCCAAAAATAAATAAATAATAAATACTAGTGATAATAGGGAGGATAAGGTACCCTAACCCACTGTTGGTAGGAATGTAAACTAGTACAACCATTATGAAAGACAGTGTGGAGATGCCTCAGAAATCTGAAAATAGATCTACCATATGACCCAGCTATCCTACTCCTGGGAATTTACTGAAACAAAGTGAAGTCAGCATATGAAAGGGTTATTTGTACCCCCATACTAATTGCAGTTCAGTTCATAGTAGCTAAGATAGGAAATCAATCCTGCTGTCTATCAACTGATAATAGGATAAAGCAAATGTGGTGTTTCAACACATAAAAAAGAATGAAGTCTTGTCTTTTGAAACAAATGGATTCAACAGGAAGCCATTATGTTTACTGAAATAAGCCAGTCTCAAAAAGACAAGTATCATTTGTTTTCTCTGATATATGGCAGTTAATATAGAATACCAAAAATGTATAGGAATACAGTGGTCATGTTGAGATATGATTAACATTTTTAGCATTGTTTATACTCCTGTGGAATTGTGGTCTTCTACTTTTTACTTGTTGAATGTTATGATTAGTGGCAAATTAAGCCTGTGAATATCGAGTGGATTAAAACGATGGCTTTGCAAAAACAGATGAAGAGAGAAGAGGGAGGAAGGGCTATCTGGGGAGTGAAAGAAGTGTGGTTGTCTTCTTGGAACTAACAGAATTCATAAAATTTGTTCTGTTTATAGTAATAAAAATTTTAAAAAGAAAACATATCCCCAGCAACTCTAGTTAAGTATCTGTTTCATAGTAAATTTAATAAAGATTGACCTCCCTGAATAATAATAATTGTACAGATTTCAGAGTTAAATGTCATGTATATTTGTCAAAATAAGATATTTGCAAAATTCAAAATGGATAGTAAAAGCCAGCGCCGTGGCTCAATAGGCTAATCCTCCGCCTTGCGGCGCTGGCACACCGGGTTCTAGTCCCGGTCGGGGCACCAGATTCTGTCCCGGTTGCCCCTCTTCCAGGCCAGCCCTCTGCTGTGGCCCGGGAGTGCAGTGGAGGATGGCCCAAGTGCTTGGGCCCTGCACCCCATGGGAGACCATGGGAAAAAGCACCTAGCACCTGGTTCCTGCCATCGGATGAGCGCAAAGCGGAAAATACTGTTTGAGTACTAGTTATAGCATTAAACTACAATGTACAGCACATTAAGGACAGAGGTCCTACATGATATTTTTTTAATTGATTATTTTTCTATGCAATTTCCAATTTGACACCAAGTTTTTTTTTTTCATTTTTAATTATCTTTATATACAGAAGATCGATTCGGTATATACTAAGTAAAGATTTCATCAGTATGCACCCACACAGAAACACAAGGTGTGAAAATACTGTTTCAGTACTAGTTATAGCATTACTGCACATTGGCACATTGGGCAACACATTAAGGGAAGATCCCACATGAGACGTAAGTACACAGTGACTCCTATTGTTGATGTAACAATTTGACACTCTTGTTTATGGTGTCAGTAATCTTCCTAGGCTCTAGTCATGAGTCGCCAAGGCTATGGAAGCCTTTAGGGTTCGCCACCTTCGATCTTATTCCGACAGGGTCATAGTCAAAGTGGAAGTTCCCTCCTCCCTTCAGAGAAAGGTACCTCCTTCTCTGGTGGCCCTGTTCCTTCCATTGGGATCTCACTCACAGAGATATTTCATTTTGGTCTTCTTTTTTTTTTCCCCAGAGTGCCTTGGCTTTCCATGCCTAAAATACTCTCATGTGCTCTTGAGCCAGATCCGAATGCCTTAAGGGCTGATTCTGAGGCCAGAGTGTTATTTAGAACATCTGCCACTCTATGAGTCTGCTGTGTTTCCAACTTCCCATGTTGGATCGTTCTCTCCCTTTTTCGTTCTATCAGTTAGTATTAGCAGACAGTAGTCTTGTTTGTGTGGTCCCCTTGACTACAAGACAATTTTTAAATGAGATATCTTTGTTAGAGGAAAATTATAAGCCTTGTTTTGGAGACTCATATCTTACCCTCAACAGTGATCGGAATGGATGATTTCTTTTACAAGGTCATTAAATAGTTTTTAAGTGGTTCTGATATTTCATACATCATATTTTTGAAGAAAGCTTTATTTTTGTTACAGTACTTCGCCAGGCATTTGTAAAGAAAAGTCTTAAATTCATAATATTATGCTTGAGTTTAGAAAGCCATGCCTCATAGTAGGGGAGGAGTTGACTACAAAAGGACTGGGAGGAATTTAGAGGTGGGGAGAGTAGTAAAACTGCTTTGAGAAGGAAGTTCTTGATTGTGATGGTGTTTACTTAACTGTATGTGGTTGTCAAAACTCAGACAAGTCATTTAGACTTAAAAAGGGTGAATTTTACCATATGTAAATTAGATCTAAATAAATATAAATTACAAAAAAATAAGGTGAATTAAAATGTGTACTATTGCCAAAAACATACGAGCATTTAGCTTCCAGTAGCCTTGAATATGGCATTGAACTATAAGTGAAAGTAATTTGGTGAGCCATTGCCAATTTCATTCTTGATGCCTAACTACCTCCACCCCACTGTTTTATTTTTTAGAAGGTTTTTATTTAATGAATACAAATTTCATATGTACAGCTTTTAGGAATACAGTGGTTCTTCCTCCCATCCATCCCACTGTTTAAATGGCCTATGGAAATGGAGTCAAGTACTTGAATTGAGTAGTCACTTTTGTCTACAATTTCTGACATTGAATTCAGCATACTTATATTAAAAATCTGTGTCAGAGAGCAGAAGTGGTAGTCAAAAAATGATTGATTTCATCAAATGAGCTGGACGATCTGGTCATTTCAATTACTTATTATTTTGTGTTTGTCTTGCTATAACCTTGGAAGAATTAAATAGAGCTGGTCAAGTTTGAAATGCACTATCATATGATTTATTTATATGTGAGTCAACTGTCTTTAAAGTGGTGGTTATTAAAAGTATATATCACATGTCTGCTATGTGCAGCTTTTCCACTTGGATATCTGATAGGCAGCTGAAATGTATTCTATCTAAAATAGTAGATATCGCTTACTCTTTCATATCTGGGTAAATTTATTCGCATCAAATACATAGGAGGCATCCATGATTCCCCTGTGCCATACCCTCCTGCCTGTATTCAGTATTAAATCCTGCCATCATTTCTTCAAAATGTATCCCCCAGTGTGTCTCCTTCTGTCCCTCTTCCCTGCCACTTTGCCATCCAACCTCCCACCCCTAATTATGCAATATCCTAACTTGTCTGCCTGTAGAATGACATTCATATCCCCTTCATTTTCTTACTATTAACAACTGAAGTGATTTATCAGATTCTCTTATTACACATTTAAAATACTCCAATGTCTTCCTGTGCTCTTCTGTCTAAATTTCTCAGCTTCACCTGCATGCTCCATGGAGTCACTATACTGTACCAATTACTCAGAGTAGAAACATGAGTATTCTTTAAGAGTTTGCACTCTAGTGGAGTAGATTAATGGGAGCAGAGTTATGATTGTATGCAATATGTCAAGCCTTAAGGGTGAAAGTAGCTATGGGAGTGTTAGAAAATCAGTAGCCATCAGGGAAATTCAAATAAAAACTATAATGATTTTATCACCTCACCCCAGTTAGGATGGCTGTCATCCAAAAATAAATAAATAATAAATACTAGTGATAATAGGGAGGATAAGGTACCCTAACCCACTGTTGGTAGGAATGTAAACTAGTACAACCATTATGAAAGACAATGTGGAGATGCCTCAGAAATCTGAAAATAGATCTACCATATGACCCAGCTATCCTACTCCTGGGAATTTACTGAAACAAAGTGAAATCAGCATATTAAAGGGTTATTTGTACCCCCATACTTATTGCAGTTCAGTTCATAGTAGCTAAGATAGGAAATCAATCCTGCTGTCTATCAACTGATAACAGGATAAAGCAAATGTGGTGTTTCAACACATAAAAAAGAATGAAGTCTTGTCTTTTGAAACAAATGGATTCAACAGGAAGCCATTATGTTTACTGAAATAAGCCAGTCTCAAAAAGACAAATATTTGTCTAGGACCTAAGGTAAACACAATAGACAACAGTCTTGCCTGTGGCAGCTGAGTAGTTAAGAGTGTGGTCTTCTTGGGGAGTTGAGTAAGGTTTCAGGGTAGAGATAATCTTTGAATTTAAGTAAAAGCGGACTTGAGTAAACCAAAAAAGATCATTTTAGAAAGAGTGCAAGGTTAAAGCTATAATTTGAATGTGGTTTGTTCCTGTGAAAGCTTATGTTGATGCTTAATTCCCAAAAGCAACAATATTGAGGTGGTGGGGTCTTTAAGAGTGTTAAATGGGACTGGGGAGCCACCCTCTCATAGGTGCAGGTGATTATAAAGCAGTGCCACTTTAGGTGCTTGGTCCCTTATGCACAGTGCTGCTTCCCCTGTGCTTCTGTCTCACTTTGACGCAATCAGGGGCTCTTGCCAGACAGAGGTGCCATGCGTTTGGACTTTATAGGTCCTAGAATCATGAGTCAGGTAAATCCCTTTGCTTTATAAAATACCCAATCTCAGATATTTGGTTACTGCAACACAAAACAGATTAAGAAGATTAATAAATCAACTGAGCAAAAGAGTCACATAATGCACATTAAATAAGCTTCCCTTTTACTAATTGGCCTTTCACATAAAATATTTTATTGTTTTAGAAATTAATGGAACCTGTTATCTCAGTGCAGTAGTAGTTTTATAAGACTAAATGTTATAGATACTGTTAAGATAGCATATTGAGCCTTTTTCTCCACAAGCCCTGCTAACAGCTTCCAATAAGAAACAAAAGGAAATGACCACTTAGGTACAGGCGTTTAGACTAGTGGTTAAGGTATTGATTAACATGCTCTTGTTCTACATCAGCGTACTTTGGTTCAGTTACCAGCTCTGGCTTCTGACTCCAGGTTCTTGCTGATGCAAACCCTGGGAGGCAGCAGTGATGGCTCAAATACTTGAGTTCCTGCCATTCATGTAGGAGACCCAGACAGAATTTCCAGTTCCTGGATTTGGCCTGGCTCAGCCCAGCTGTTGTAGGCCTTTGAGGAGTGAACCAATGGATAAGCGTCTCTCTCTCTCTCTCTCTCTCTCTCTCTCTCTCTCTCTCTCCAGCCCTTCCCCTCCATCCCTCTTTCCCTCACTCTCCCTCTCCCCCTCTGTCTTCCCCCACCCCTGCCCATCTCTGTATATCAAAAAAAAATTTTTTTTAACATTTAACTGTGAAACAATAGTTATCTATTTAACCAAAATGCCAAAAAATTTTAAAGACAAATACAGAAAAAATCAGTTGAAGGAAAATACCCTTTTGCTCTTCTTTAAAAAAAAAAAAAAAAAGAGAGAGAGGGAGAGGGAGAGACAGAAAGAGAGGTCTTCCATCTGCTGGTTCACTCCCAAAATGGCCGCAACTGCTGGACCTATCCAAAGTCAGGAGCCAGGAGCTTCATTCAAGTCTCCTACATGGGTGCAGAGGTCCAAGCACTTGGCCCGTCCTCCAGTGCTTTCCCAGGCCATCAGCAGGGAGCTAGATTGGAAGTGGAGCAGCTGGGACTCAAACTGGCACTCATATGGGATGCCGGCACCACAGGTGGAGGCTTAACCTACTACCATAGCACTAGCACAAACCCTTTTTTCTTATAAACAAATGACTCAGTTTTTTCTAAACAAAGATCTTAATAAAGATAACTTGAAGCACTAGAAATTATTTTGGTAAAATATAACCTAAGCCTAAAGGCCTTTCATTATTTCTTATTAAAAGAAGAGGCAAATATTCCAAGAAAACCTTGTTAGAAAGTACCATATTCTAATTTTTATGAGTACTTTTTTAAAATCTATTTTTAATTTTTTAATATTTTGTCACACTTCTATTTTAGGCTTATATACATATATATTATTTTTATTGAAGACAGATATTAATATCACAGATTTATGGGAAAGAAGAGTATATTGTAATTTACATGAAGCCAAATTTATAACTAAATGCCAAATGCTATGACATCTATCCAGTTTTATACTCTCTATATGTTAACTTCCTCAAAAAGAGAAGACATTGATATTTGTCTTGCTGTGTCTGGTTTATTTCACTTAGCATAATCATCTCCAGTTGCATCAGTTTTGTGGCAAATGACAGGGATTCTATTGTCGATGGACATCCAGGTTGATTCCCCATCTTTGCTATTGTGAAGTGAGCTGCTATAAACATAGAATTGCAGATAACTCTTTCATAGGATGATTTTACTTATTCCCAGGAGTGGGATAGCTAGGTTATATGGTAGATCTATTTTTAGTTGTCTGAGGAATCTCTATACTGTTTTCTGTAATGGTTGTAACAATTTACATTCCCACCAAGGATATTATGGTACCTTTTGCTTCATAACTTCACCAGCATTTGTTATGTTTTTCAATTTTTGGAAAAGCCATTCTAGCTGGAGTGAGGTAATACCTCATTGTGGTTTTTTTTTTTTTTTTTTAAGTTCTTAAGCTTTTTATTTAGTGAGAGAAATGCATAGGAGAGTGAGGGCCCTATCTAAAAGAGAGAGGAATCTGGATTCATACCGAGTACCAGGAGTCAGCCTCATGGATGAGCATGTAGGCCAGGAAGCATGGGCAGCACAGGAAGCACAGGGCAGCACAGCCTGCAGTGGCAAAAGGCCAGACAGGGCCTCATTGTGGTTTCTATTTGCATGTCCTTGGTGGCTAGTGATCCTAAGCATTTTTTCATGTATCTGTTAGCCATTTGTATTACATCTTTTGCAAAATGTCTATTCATATCCTTTGCCCATTTCTTAACCAGATTGTTCTGTTGTTGAGTTTCTTGAGCTCCTTGTATATTCTGGACATAATCCTTTATCAGATGCATAGTTTGCAAATATTTGTCCTATTCTGTGGGTTTACTCTTTACTTTGTGCAGTGCTTCCTTTGCTGTGCAGGAGATTTAGCTTGATATTATCCCATTTGTCTATTTTTGCTTTTATTACCTACGCTTCTGGGGTATTATCCAAGAAGTTTTTACCTAGGCCAAAATCTTAGTGTTTGCCTCTAGCAATGTGATGTTTTCAAGTCTGAAGTTTATATCCTTGACCCATTTTGTTTTGATATTTGTGTAGGGTGTAAAGTAGGGGTCTTGTTTCAGACTTTTGCGTATGAAAATCCAATTTTCCCAACATCATTTGTTGAAGAGACAATCCTTGTTCCAATGAATGATTTCATCTGGTTTGTCAAAGATTAGTTGGTTGTAAATATGTGGGTTAATTTCTGGGATTCAATTCTGTTCCATTGTTCTACATGTTTATTTTTGTACCAACAGTAGGCTGTTGTCATTGTAACAGCCCTGTCTTATGTCTGAGATCTGGTATTACCACAGCACTGTTTTTTCTTTAAAAAAAAAAAAAACTGAGTTGCCTTTATCCATTTTAGTATTTTTTAGTTGTTGTTTTTGTTGTTGTTGTTGTTGTAGTATTTTTTTTTTTGTTCTAGTACTATTGGTTGAACTCTGTAATTAACACACAGTTATTCTTAGGTGTTTAAATTTTAACTGAAAAGTGATCCCTGTGAAATATAACAGTGGGAATAAGAGAGGGAGGAGATGTACAGTTTGGGACATGCTCAATTGAACTTGCCCCAAATGGTGGAGTTAGAATCGTACCAGGGGATTCCAATACAATCCCATCAAGGTGGCATGTACCAATGCCATCTCACTAGTCAAAGTGATCAATTTCAGTTCACAGTTGATCACACTGATAGGTGTAAGAGTCAAAGGGATCACATGAACAAGAATAGTGTCTGCTAATACTAACTGATAGAACGAAAAAGGGGGAGAACAATCCATCATGGGAAGCAGAATACACAGCAGACTCATAGAATGGCAGATGTCCTAAATAGCACTCTGGCCTCAGAATCAGCCCTTAAGGCATTCGGATCTGGCTCAAGAGCACATGAGAGTATTTTAGGCATGGAAAGCCAAGACACTCTGGGTGAAAAAGAAGAAGACCTAAATGAAAGATTTCTGCGAGTGAGATCCCAGTGGAAAGAACTGGGCCATCAAAGAAGGAGGTACCTTTCTCTGAAGGGAGGAGAGAACTTCCACTTTGACTATGACCCTCTCGGAATAAGATCGAAGTTGGTGAACTCAAAAGACTTCCATAACCTTGGCAACTCATGACTAAAGCCTAGGGAGATTACTGACGCAAATTGTTGAGTCAACAACAGGAGTCACTATGTACTTACTTCTCATGTGGGATCTGTACTTAATGTGTTGTCCAATGTGAAGTAATGCTATAACTAGTACTGAAACAGTATTTTTCACTTTGTGTTTCTGTGTGGGTGCAAACTGATGAAATCTTTACTTAATATATACTAAATTGACCTTCTGTATATAAAGATAATTGAAAATGAATCTTGATGTGAATGTAATGAGAGAAGGAGTGGGAGTTGGGAGGGTTGCGGGTGGGAGGGAAGTTATGGGGGAAAAAAGCCACTGTAATCCATAAACTGTACTTTGGAAATTTATATTTACTAAATAAAAAAAAACTGAGTTGCCATAACTTTTTAAAGATTTATTTATTTATTTGAAAGGCAGAGACAGAGAGAAAGGGCTTCCATCTGCTGGTTCACTCCCCAAATGGCCGCAACAGCTGGAGCTGGACCAATCCAAGCCAGGATCCAGGAGCTTCTTCTGGGTCTCCCACATGGGTGCAGGGGCCCAAGCACTTGGGCCATCTGCTACTGCTTTCCCAGGCCATAGCAGAGAGCTGGATCTGAAGTGGAGCAGCTGGAACTCAAATCAGTGCCCTTATGGGATGCTGGCACTGCAGGTGGCAGCTTTACCCACTGTGCCACAGCACCAGCCCCTCCAGCATTGTTTTCATTGTTTAAGATTACTTTGGCTATTGGGGGTCTTTTGTGTTTCTGTATGAATTTTAGTATTGTTTTTTCTAGTTCTGTGAAGAATATCCTTGGCATTTTGATTAGGATCACATTGAATCTGTAAATTGTTTTGAGTAATATGGGCGTTTTGGTGATATTATTTATTCTAATCTATGAACATGGAAGATTTTTCCCTTTTTTTGGTGTGTTCTATTTCTTTCATTAATGCTATGTAATTTTCATATAGAAGTCTTTCACTTCCTTACATTTTATTTAACATTTTGTCACATGCACCTCAAATTTAGACATTATATATTTGTATGCGATGTTTTCTTGAAGACAAGACCCAGCTACTCCACAGTAAGATATGGTTGTCCTGACTGACATTATGACTACTAGGCCAAATGCCTTCCCCTTCTCCTGTTTTCTAATGTAAGCATTTAATGCTAGCAGTATAAATTTCCCTCTTGGAACTGCTTTGGTTTCATCCTACAAATGTTGGTATGTTATACTTTCATTTTCATTCAGTTCTAAGTATCTCTTATACCTTTTGATACTTGGACTTTGACCTAGTGTTTTGTTTGATTTTCAAATGTTAAGAATTTTTTTTCTGTTATCTGTACTGATTTTGAGTTTGATTCCATTATGGTTAAGGATCATTCTCTGTTTTTAAACATATAGGAGTTTTCTTTTATGAACCCAGATATGGTCTCTTTTGGTGAATTGCAATCCTTGGGTGCCTAAATAGAATTGTGTATTCTGCTGTTGTTGTGTGTAATTTTCTGTAATTCTTTATTAGATCCTGTTGGTTGATAATATTGTTGAGTTCTTCTATATCTTGACTGATTTTCTAGTCCTTTTGATTGCTGAGAGGGACATGGAACACTTTATTAATCCTTCTAAACAATGTCTAGATAGTTCCATTCTCCTTGTCCCTTCATAATTCCTTCTGTGCTATTATTCTGCTCATATAAAGTATACACTGATTCCACATTGAAATGAATTTTAAATACTCCATATGAGTGTACTGTTTTGTATCTCAAAGCCCAAAGATTTCTTCTCGTGTCTTTTTCAGTTTCCCCATCTTTGAATGACTAGAATGATCTCATATTCTTTTGAAAACGTACTCCTGAAGAGAACTTAGTTTGTTTCAAGGAGAGGAAAAGAAAGTTTGATCTGTGAGGTCGCTGATTGTTAAACTAAAGAGTACTGCTTATGTTGGGAGGTGGTGGTGATCAGTAAAGTTCTTGAGGGTAAAGACCAAGTATTTTTGCATTTCCCATGGTCCCTTCCTTGAAAAATGCTTTTGCATATTTGTGGGATGACTTGAAAATAAATGAATGAATACTAGATGCTTTGAGTCATCACAGAAATAAAGACACTCACTCCGTAAAGTGGTGCTTTTTTCGGGTTTTATTAAGAGTCTGCAAAACCAGGAGGTTTCCAAAGTCTACAGAGTTTGATTACTGGCTTTTGTCCAGCCTTTCTGTTGTTAAATGAAATACTGAAGGAAGGAGTTTTACATGTGAACATGAAAGCTAATTAGTTTTTTTATCAAGTAGAAAATAAATTTTAGATTCTTTATGTACAACAAATTGGAAAGAAATGGGCCATTTCAGGCTAATACTCTGTCTCTTTGCCTGACATTGAAGCTGATTTAATTCACCATGACAAATTTAGATGTATTTATTGCATCTGCACTCATGCTTTGTATGAAGGAAGGCCTTTATTTTACTTAGTCATTTTTCCCCATGTTGCATATCCAGTTTGAGCTACAAAATGTCTAAGTTCATAGCAGTAGCAAGATGACTTTCATGGTAGGTTATTGTCCTTAAGTAGATACTGTGATCTCTTTTTTTTAATTAGGTATTTTCTGTGGTGAGCCACAAACTAGATAGCAATAAGATTATCACTGTTTGCATAGTATATAAATTTTTTATTGGCCTACTAATTAACATGTGTTTGAAACATTACCAAGAGTCAATTAACTTTTTGTTGATATGCCAGAACCCTTACAGGAACTTTGTTTTTCCCCTTAACTGCTGTTGGTTTGATTCTCTTTATATAATGACCTTCATCTGGTATTACATTTTTTGGTGATCCAGAACCTTTATAACATGATCAAAGGAAATTTTGCTCAACAAAGAAAAGATCAGCTGGCCCAAGATGCATATCTATAAATGCAGTTAAGTAAGAATGAGGTTTTTCAAGCCAAGTCAAATGCAAAATAATTAGATCACATTTGTCTACTGTTTCATGTTTTCCAAGATTGGTAAAATCATAGAAGCCATTTGTGTAGATTTCTTCATTTCTGTTCTTCTGTTGCCCAGTCATCCATCATGCATTAAAATGTTGCCAGGATTACCCCTTCCCAGCTTGTGTTTCCTCTCTGCATATGTACCATAAACATGCCAAAAATTTAGCACCCTTTACAAAGAGAGAAAAGAACCATCTCCATATTGTATGTGCATTTAGCAAGCTTGATGATGGTCAGAGTCCTCTGTGAGAAGTGATTTGATGTGAAAATCCTCCCAGCAAACTGCTTTTCCCAGCTGCATGGTAGAATTACCAGCTGTGCCACTGACACTGGCGGGGTGACAGCCTGTAGCTGTTCCCATCCACAAATGAGGTATTTAATTTAAACGTGTTGCTTCTGTTTCACATTTTGAGTGAGCTCAGAACAAACTGTCAAAATTAGGCTGTGGATTACCAGTGAGAGATCGCATTGAGTTGTTTTGATTCTTCTTCATGTTGGGGGCTCCCAGAGCCTCGAAAATTGTCTTTCTTTCTAAAATGATCTTTTTTCCATTTGGCAAACATTACGCTTTTCCTCTGTGCAGAGGCCGCCATGGATTTTTGCCCTCTGGTTTGTCAATCTCTGAGTTGTCTCTGCGCTAGCCCATTATAGGCACATGTTAGATCTGAGCCTGGCAAAACTTCGTCCTTGTGAGGCAAAAGCTAGTGTGATTTGTTAAGGATAACAGTGTGGCTGCAGTGAAAACAAAAGTGAAAGTTGAACGGAAAGGAATTCATTTGAGAGCAGATAAGAATAAGGGAAGTGTGATGAAAACAAAACTTTTCAAAGAAGGGACTGATGTGTGGTCAGAGACAGTAAACTTGGTGAGACTTGGTCTTGTGGGCAAAGGTGGTGAGAGATTTTGGTGGGTAGGTGGAAACATACAGTGGGTAGAGAGAAGGGGAACCTTTAAAACAGCCTTGAATGTGTAAATTATTTCTAGAGCCAGTTCCAGCCTCACCGGCTTTCTGTATATGTTATAAAAGGTTCACGTGAAGCAGTGGTGCTATTTGTATAGTATTTAAAAATCACCAGCAATGTTTGTTTAGAATTTTTAAAATTTCCCTTTGATCTAAAGAGAAAGGGGGATATAAGCACCACAAGTAGTTGATTATGTAGTGGGAGAATTTAAGAAGGGCTGTAGCAGTCCAGGGTAAGTGAGATCATTAAAGATTTGGAGATTATATAGCTAGAGTTGATATACAAGTAGCATGGGAAGTTTTAAAAATCTGCATACAGCCCATGAACTCACTGCAGAAAGGTAAGGTGTAATACTCATCTTGGCTGTCCTAGCACCTATTAAATACTTGTAGGAGTTCAATAAATATTGAAGGGGGAAAGTTATATAGGGAGGATATGATATGAAAGGAGTCAGAGAAGCTACAAAAACATAGTGGTGACTGCTGATAGCTTTTAGGTGGAGTGGAAAATTAGATTAGGAAAAAAACATTGCATAACTGCTCCTTGGTTAACTTGCGTGTCCTCTGAATTAATCTCTGGAATTCATTTGAGGACTCTTTTTTATTACATGTTTCTGAAGTGTTAAGTTTTTCTTTGTCAAAGCAATCAAAAGAAGATATGGCAGGGGGAGGGGGTGACATTGTGGCATAGTGGTTAAAGCCACTGCCCACAGTGCCAGCATCCCATATGGGTGCCAGTTCGGGTCCCGGCTGCTCCACTTCCGATCCAGCTCTCTGCAATGGCCTGGGAAAACAGTGAAAGATGGCCCAAGTCCTTGGGCCTCAGCACCCGCATGGGAGACCTGGAAGAAGCTCCTGACTCCTGGCTTCAGATCGGTGCAGTTCTGGCCATAGCAGCCATCTGGGGAGTGAACCTGCGAATGGAAGACCTCTTTCTCTCTGCCTCTGCCTCTCTGTAACTCTGCCTTTCAAGTAAGTAAATAAATCTTTTTTTTTTCTGACAGGCAGAGTGGACAGTGAGAGAGAGAGAGACAGAGAAAAAGGTCTTCCTTTGCCATTGGTTCACCCTCCAATGGCCGCCGCGGCCAGTGCGCTGTGACCGGCACACCACGCTGATCCGAAGCCAGGAGCCAAGTGCTTCTCCTGGTCTCCCGTGGGGTGCAGGGCCCAAGCACTTGGGCCATCCTCCACTGCACTCCCGGGCCACAGCAGAGAGCTAGACTGGAAGAGGGGCAACGGGGACAGAATCCGCACCCTGACCGGGTCTAGAACCCGGTGTACCAGTGCCGCAGGCAGAGGATTAGCCTATTGAGGTGCAGCGCTGGCCAATAAATCTTTTTTTTTTAAAAGGTGAAGTTTCTCATTCACCTCAAGCAGAATACAGTTCTTTAATTTTTGAATCGTGATGAGATTCATAGAGTATTAACCATTTTAAAGTGTATGATTCCATGGCATTTAGTACATTCACACTGTCATGTTCCCCTACCTCTATTAGTTTCCAGAACATTTTCATCAGTAGTTTCTTTGCTTTACTGTCTTAATGCAGTGGAACCACTTCAGATTTTTTCAGTTTGTTAAGAAAAAATTTGGAACCCAGATGTTCCTTTAAAAAAAAAAAGTTTATTTTCATATACTTGAAAGGCCAAGTGAGAGGGGGAGGGGGTATCTTCCATTCACTGGTTCACTCCTCAAATGGCTGAGACAAGAGTTGGCAAGACTAAAGCCAGCAAGCAGGAGTTCCATCCAGGTCTTCCAAGTGGGTGGCAAGTACTTGGGTCATCATCTACTGCCTTTCAGGTGCATTAATTGGGAGCTGGCTCCGAAGACTCGAGCCAGGCACTCCAATATGGGATGTGTACTACAGTGCCTGACCCAAACATACATTTTTAGTTTAGCATTTATTCTTTGACAGTTTGTTATTTGGCAACTTATTTTCTCTTCACTTCTGGTATTAGTTTTTTATCTTTTATAACCTGAGTAGTGTGAAGTCACCGGTAACCTTTTTAGTGCAGTAAAATCACTATAGAAAGTTTACCACTCTACTTGTTTGCGAGTGATTTGAGACTCCTGTTATGCCAAGACCGCCTCTTATAGGAAATGTAAGCCATGCTACCTGTCACCTTACATAGTCTATTCCATGTGGCCAGAAAGGTAAACAGATCTTCCCTGAGATACACGAACAAATAAGTATAAAAATATTCTTCAGGACCATCAAAGAAGGAGGTACCTTTCTCTGAAGGGAGGAGAGAACTTCCACTTTGATTATGGCCCTGTCTAAATAATGTCGGAGTTTGTGGACTCAAAAGGCTTCCATAGCCTTGGCAGCTCTTGACAAGAGCCCCAAGTGATCATTGATGTCATAAATAAGAGTGTCAATTGTTAAATCAACAAAGAGTCACTGTGCACTTGCTCCCCATGTAGGACCTCTGTCCTTAATGAGTTATACTATGAGAATTAACAGTAAAACTTGTCTTCAAACTGTACTTTATACTTTGTGTGTCTGTGTGTGGGTGCAAACTGTTGAAATCTTAGTATAGAGTTGATCTTCTGTATATAAAGGTAATTAAAAATAAATCTTAATGAAGAATGAGATGGGAGAGAGAGTAGGAGGTGGGACAGGCATAGGGGTGGGGGGTAGTTATGGGGGGAAGCTATATTCCAAAAGCTGTACCTATGAAATTTATATATATATATATATTAAATAAAAGCTTTCTAAGAAAGAAAAGAGAAAAAAATAATTCAGAAGTACCTTGCAGTCAGGGATGAGGAAACTCTGATTACCATGAATTTACTAAGGAGTAAGCAAACATCTTACAGAGTTCAATTTCATTGTGCTTACAGAAGAAGCCTTATTGTGTAGAGAGATGGAAAGGGTCTGATTAGAAACAGGTTATAGAGCTTGAACTGGTGTTACACACTCTTAAAAATAGCAAGAAATTCCCTGCTGATAAGACCTTTGAATTATAGAAAGAACGTGGGACAGATCATTCCTTTTAAGAAATGTTGAGTACCAGATTTATAGGTTTCATATGTTTACAATGTCAAAATTTCCATATTCTGTTGCGGAGAGTGAAAGCCTGCTGTGGAATCAGCTGTAGAATTGCAAAGGGCAGCAAATTCCATTTGTTAGCAAAATACCATTTTGCATTCTTGGTCTTCCTGAATTCCCATTTAAGCCACTTAAACAAATCCTTGACTCAAGCAGTTTTTTAAATGTGTCTACAGCTGACAGTTTGTGAAAACAGGTTTGTTTTCTGGGAGCTAAATATTCACTTTTCTCTAAGGACAGGTGTCACAGGCTTCAACCAGTTGTGTCCACATCTTCAAAGCTCCAGATGCTATTTTTTAAAAGGTTTGCTTGCATAATAGGTATTCATAGGTAAGTGGTGCTGTTGAAGGCAGTGCCCAGAGCTCATGGGACTTGGTCTGTTGTTTCATTATTCCTAAGCCAACTCTTGTTAGTTTTCAAGAGCCATGATTTTTCTTTCTGAATTCACACAGGCAATACATACATACATACATACATGCACACATACACACATACATACATAATCCTCAGCGGTCACTCCTATTGGAAAGCAGAGTGTGGATAGGGTTGGGGGGAGTGGGGAGAATGGGTGGGGGATGGGAGTAAGTAGGGAGTGGATTGCCTCCTCTCTGTAGGGACCAGGTGAGGCTTAGGGGAGGCAGGCTTCCAGCTTTCTGGTCACAGAGGAATTCCCAGTTACCTTTGTTACATAGGTTTCAGTGAGAATTGATCCTGAGTATTCATTTCACCTTCGTTCTCTTAATTTCCAAATTATTTCTTTTCTCTGTTTTACATCTGTTATACCTCATTTCTGACACAGGAGGGGGAAAAAAGTCATCCTGGGAATCAAGAGATTTTAGTTTTACCCTGTTTTGTCCGTAATTAGGCATGGTAACTCAAAGCGAATCAGTTAGCATCTCTGAGCGCAGTTTCTGCTCCCTAGCAAATGGGAACCGTGAGAAGCTGCAGTAGAAGCAGCAGAGAGGTCAGGGCCACCTGCTTTTAAACAGACTCCTCCATCCTCCGGCAAGGTCATCCCCTGCCACCCAAAACCACAAACTGCTGCTCACTGTCGGCCAAAATGACGTCTGCTCCTTGGACCACCTATAGCATATTGTGTCTCAGATAGTGTGGGTGTGAAGAAAACACGTTTGCTTGGATGATAATGGTGACTTAGCTCTCAGAGGCATGCTGGGGCTCCTCGTGTCTTACCTAAGGAGCACCTAACACCCACATGCATACTAAGGAGCCTTTAGGCACTCAGTGACCCTTCCCCTGCCCTGCCCTACACATGCTGAGTGGCCTCCTTCTCTCTTCTCTGTTCATACCCTGACCATTCTTTCTTCTCTGGCACCTGTGGCCTCCCTTGCGATCTGTGTTGAATCCCCTCTTCTAATCCTTTTTTGCACTCCCTCTTCCTTTCTTGCTTTCTTTTGTTTTGCCAGCACAGTATCTCTTTGAGGGCTTTCTTGCTGCAGACTATAGGGAGCATACAGGTGTTGACAAAAACTGTAAGCTTTATGGGAGTTAGATGTACAAGAGCTTATGGGTTACTTTATTTCAATTTGGATGGACTTGATTCCAAAGTGAATTGGACAGGGGCTTCCATCAATACCTTTTCTTTGTCTACATCAATGAGCCCATTTTTATTCGTAAAGACAACACTAACCAGGCCTCCTGCTTTCTCTTATCAGTTTTGAAACAAACTGACCAACCTTGGGTAACAGTGGATGCAGACATGTTTTGTCTGAGTCACATAGTTGGTCTGAATTTGGAGTCCATCTTCAGTTCAAGGTGTTTCACAACTACACAGAAACCCAGATTTCTGACTCCTTTTGCAAAACTGTATGGGTTGCTGACTGCCGGTCAGATATCAGCCAGATTACTGACTACCCTGTCTGTGACTCACTCTCTGTGATCGCTTACGTATGACTGCTTCATTCCCTGACCAGACCACTGCTGTGTCGAGCCTTCAAGACTCTTCCCCTGGACCTTATTAAACAGTAGCAGTACAAAGGGGTGGCTTGGAGGCCTCTTCCATGATCTGGGGACTAAATGCATGCCGTGTAAGCAAAGGCACTGGGCTTATTGTCACAGTCACTGAACCCTCCTTCTTTAAAGTCTCAGAGCTGCTACTGCCATTGTGACAGAAAAATTAATATTTATTAGATTATTTGAATCTTACTAGATTTCTGGATATGAAAATCAGTGAGTACTCTCACATCCCCCTCCCTGCTTTATTTGATCATTCCCTGATGGAAACTCCATTCATATACCCAGAATCATACACTTTTACAGATGATACCTTAGCAGTAATTTGATCTTATACCTTCTATTTTAGAATTTAGATAATAGAACCAAGAGAGAAGAGTCCCTTGTTGAGTTTCTTAGAACTATAGCAAAATATGAATGAAAACTCAGTTCTTCTGAATCCTACCTCCAGGATCAGCTGTAGGCCACATCACAAATGAGATATCATAGATTTTTTTTTTTCCTCTAAGGGTAATCAGGTATATACTCTCTACATGGAACAGAGGAAATGGGCTTGGGCAATATGCATACCACCATGCAAAATCTGTGTCTGGGGGCTAGCATTGTGGCACAAGGGTTAAGCAACCATTTGTGACTCCAGCATCTCATATCAAAGTGCCAGTTCAAATCCCAGCTGCTCCATTTCTGATCCAGCTTCCTGCTGATACACCTGGGAAGGCAGCAGATGGTGGCCCAAGTGCTTAGGCCCCTGATACCCATGTAGGAAACCTGGATTGAGTTCCAGGTTCCTGGCTTCAGCCTGGTCCAGCTCTGGCTATTGGGGGAATTTGGGGAGTGAACCAGCAGATGGAAAATCTCTCTCTTTCTCTCTCCATGTGTGTGTGTGTGTGTGTGTGTGTGTCCCTGTGTCACTCTGCCTTTTGAATAAATATCTTTTAAAAAGTCTAGATCTGCCATTCTAATATTTGTACAACTTTCAGTGAGATACTTTCTCTATACAACCTTCCTTTTCTGTACAGGGACTACAATACCTACGTCATAGGCCTTGTGAACATAACAATATATGTGTACGGAGTCTCCACAGTAGGTTACTGTGTCTTTCCGTCTCCTTTGTCAAGAGTTCAATATTCTCTTCCAAAAATTGAGAGGCTAACAAGGAGTTAATAAATATTTGAAAATTTAAACCAAGGAATGTGTGCACGGTGCCCAGCTTGGATGATGTGGTATGTCTGATTGTTTTCATGTTGATTTTCATGCCACAGTGATCCCCTTCAGGCATGAAAACAACCAAGGATTATTTGCTTCTCTGTTCTTTCTTTTTTGGCCCCCTTCTTGTGTTTTCATCACAGACTGCAGCCCTTCTAAATGCAGTGTGTCAGGACTTAGCAGTGAATCCCAGCTCTCTCCTGCTGGGCCACCATTCAAGGACATCCTGCCGATCCTGGCTGTCTCGAGAAGGAGCTGATGGAAATGTGCCTGGTTCACAGACAACTGTAGTGCCACAGTTCAGATCCTCATCTTCTTGAGACTTTGTCCTACACTGTCTCTCCAGCCAAATCTTCCCCTCCTCTGAGCTCCTCTTGAACTTACAGTTTAACATTCAATTGCTCTGTGATCATTTAATTTCTGTTCATTTTCTCCCTCCCCAAATTAGCTTGTGAGCACTTTAAGGGCCAAAACCCAAGATTTCTGGCTTTATTATTATCCCCTATGGAGGATGTTTCAGGTGTTTGGAGAGGCCTTTGATTAATGACTGAATTGTAAGGAACTGGAACACGTCATGAAGGAAATTAGCAGCCTCCGGTCCCAGCTCCCTGCAAGAACACGGGGTGCTGATTCTTCTCGCTGAGGCCCTCTGGTCCCTCCTGGACCCCCTGAGGGATAAATGGAGTTGGACTCTCAGACTGCCTCCCACATCGCCTTTATTACGTGGACCCCCTCCCTCTCTCTCTGCCAGCTGAATGGGCCTTGCCCTCTTTATTATCAGAGTGGGGACTAGGGCTCTTCCTTTCTCTGACAAGGCAAATTTGAAAGTGTACGAAGCTCTTTTCTGGTCGAAAAGGATTGGGAAGTATGACCAAGCCTTAGGAACTCGGGTCTTCCAGTGCTGCCATCCTTCCTACTTACACACCCACTTAATTCGTAAAGAAAATGCCGTCCATCGAATTACTTCTTAAAAGTTATTTTTATTTATTTGAAATACAGGGACAGAGACAGATCTTCCATCTGCTGGTTCACTCCCCAGATGCCCACACAGGCTAGCACTGTACCAGGCCAAAGCCAGGAGCCCAGAACTCTGTGCTGGTCTCCTGGGTGGGTGGCAAGGAGCCAGTACTTGAGTTATCACCTGCTACCTTCCAGTGTGTGCATTAGTGGGAAGTTGGAATAAGAGCAGAGCCAGGACCCAAACTCAGGCACTCTGATATGGGATGTAGGTGTTCCGAGGGGAGTCTTAACTGCTGTGCCAAACTCTTAGCCCTATTTTTTATTTTTAAGATGACCTGAAACTATAAAAGCGGATGTTATTTCTCTGGCATCACAAAGCCTAAATGTCAGAGCTAGCCTGTGGAGTCATTTAGTCCACAATTTGTTCTTACTTTACAGACATTTTATTATTTATAAGTAAAAGAAGATAAATTTATAAGTAAATTTGTGAACAATTATAAAAATAAATTTATCAATTTGTTTTTATCTTGATTTGAGTAACTGAGACAAGATGAGACCAGTATTGGACATCATGGAAAACAGAGATGAGGTTGTTTTTTGTTTTTTGTGGGTTTTTTGTTTTTGTTTTTGTTTGTTTGTTTGTTTTTGGACAGGCAGAGTGGACAGTGAGAGAGAGAGAGAGAGACAGAAAGAAAGGTCTTCCTTTACCATAGGTTTACCCTCCAATGGCCGCCGCGGCCGGCACACCACACTGATCCGATGGCAGGAGCCGGGTGCTTCCTCTTGGTCTCCCATGGGGTGCAGGGCCCAAGGACCTGGGCCATCCTCCACTGCATTCCCAGGCCACAGCAGAGAGCTAGACTGGAAGAGGGGCAACTGGGACAGAATCTGGCGCCCGACTGGGACTAGAACCTGGTGTGCCGGCACCGCAGGCGGAGGATTAGCCTATTGAGCCGCAGCGCCAGCCGAGATGAGGTTTTTATTCAGAAGAGTTTGCAATCTGGCATACAGGCATGGACCCAAGTCTAAGGCTGAAAAGGATTGGTGGATGTGGACAAGGAATGGAACTTGCATGCCTGAGGGTTCTGGACCGAAACATTTGCATGATTCTTTGGAGGTCTTTTAATCCCAGTCCCTCTTTGAAGATGACAAGGGGTTAGTGTGCCATCATCCGATTATCACAGGCTGCACAATAAAGAAAAGGATATGGCATGGGGATCTGCATTATGCACAGAAGTTATGATGCTGCTTGGGATGCATCAGGTTCTTATCCTGGCTCCATTTCTGCCTCCAGCTTCCTGCTAATAAGGCACAACCTGGGAGGCCGCAGGTGATGGCTCGAGTAGTTGGGTCCCTGCCACACACTTTGGAGTCCTAGATTGAGATTTAGCCTCCTGCTTTGGGTTAGCTTAGCCCCAGCTGTTGCAGGTATTTGGGGAATGAACCAACAGATAGAAGATATCCCCAACCCTGCCCACCCGCTTCTACTCTGCCTTTCAAATAAAAGAAATAAAACCTTTTAAATTGTCTTTTTTAAAAATATGTCCTGAAGCCTCACGATGTCTGACAGACCAGTTCAGAAAAGAGGATCAGCAAATGCACTTCAAAGGGCCTGAAACAAATAGCCCTTTAGGTCGCTTTTAAACCAGTAACAGATCCGGCACCAGAAGAGGAAGCCTGTTTCACAGCCAAACTGTGAACAATACTGAAAGCCCAGGCTCCCACAGTCTCTGGGGAGTAATTAGAACTTGTGCAGTCGTCGCCAGTTTGTATTTCTGAGAATGATTCTTAAAACATAAAATGATAAAAGTTGGGCAAAAGATAAACTATAGGTCATTGCTTCAAAATGAAATTGTGTAATTCAGTTGGAGGTCATAAATTTGGAAGTACTGGAGGGTTTTTTGTTTTTTAAGGAAAAGTGATTTAAAGGCAATGCTAATAAAATTAAAAATAATCCCAAACTAAAAATATATGTTGAAGTGTTTTATCTCAGTGGTGCTCTGAGAGCAGTAAAATATCCAAGCTGGAGTCTAGTCCTCACTAGGCTAATAATTAGTTTAAGTAATTAACTTTTTTTCTCTACATTGCCAGTGCAGATTTGAGGGGTTGTTTGTTTTAGTTGTTAGCAAAACCCTATAAATATCCAGATTCTAGAGTTGCTGTGTTTTTACTGTAAAGAACAGGAAGCTAAAAAAGAGGTGGAGGGTTAGGATAAATTGAGGATAAATGGTAGCTTTTGGTCACATTCAGATATGGCCTATTATTTATCCTGCCCTAGAAAAATGAGGCCATTCTGCATTTAAACATACATAGCAACCTAATACTTGGGACGAGAGGGAAAAGTTCTTTTGGATTGTTGTTGTTGTTGTTTGGTTATCTCACCAACAGAGCAATCCAAGAAAGAGTTGAATAACATCTCATCAAATTATACTCTTTCTGGTGGTAATGGTGTTGGTCATTAAGGTCCTTTGCAGCGTCAGTGGTCTTTGATTGACTGATTCTAAAGCGATGGCCTAGCAGCCGGCCCTGTTGACCATGAAACATAGATGTTCCCCATGTTTGCTGACGTAGCTGTGACTAACGCGCAGAGGATTGCCTCATTGGGGGTACCTCAGGACCTTCACCCAGCCAGCATAGCCTTTGCGACTACCACATCCAGCATTTGCATTTCTTAGTGGCAAATGACTATTTAATGAGCAGCAAAATCTTAACTGGGCTCCACTACAATGAAATAATAGCTTGCGTAATAAAATAGGTGGAGAAAGTTTAGTTCCAGCTCCACTTCTGACTAAGTTGGATGGAATTGATATGGAACTAGTCAAGAAGATAGAATTAGGCTCATGAGCTAGAGGCTGCGGCCGCCTGCCCTCTTCATGTTCTCACCCATATCTACCCACCTGTCAATCAGACTATGTAACTACTCCCCTTTTGAAAGTGGACAAGGGGCTGGAGCCCACTGAGCCGGCTCCCTGTGCCCTCTCTCTCGCAGTCTCTGAGCTGCTCTTTGGAAAAGACTAGTATGGAACTCCCCGTTTATCTTTAGGACCTGTTTTCCCTTGATAAAGCCCTGACGTTTCTGTGTATTTCTCGCACTTTTCAAATAAATCCTGAACTTTACCATGCTGTCTGTTTTGCATGGGCTGGTGCTTAGAATTCTTATCTAAATAAACAGCAAGAACCCAAAATATTAAATTTTGGCTTAAGGTAAACCGTATCAGTATTATTTCCCTAAACTAAAGATTATAGGTTACTGTCACATTCACCAAAATATCCAATAAAGTTTTGTTAAATCTTTTAATATTCATATTTCATCACTTTTAGTCATTAAAAATGAATATTAAAGCAGTTATCAGTCAAATTTACATTATGAATTTCAATAATAAAGGCTAATGAAGAATCTTAATCCTGTTTTTCTTTTCATGTTTGCTTTTCATCTGCTTGAAAGGCAGAAAGAGAGACAAATCTTTCATCTGCTGGTTTACTGACAAATGCTTGTAACGACCAGGCCTGGACCAGGCTGAAGCCAGGAAAATGGCATTCCCTCTGGGTCTCCCACACGGGTGGCAGGGGCCAAGCACTTGGACCATCATCTACTGCCTCCAA
This sequence comes from Sylvilagus floridanus, assembly GCA_949820135.1. Taxonomy (NCBI): domain Eukaryota; kingdom Metazoa; phylum Chordata; class Mammalia; order Lagomorpha; family Leporidae; genus Sylvilagus; species Sylvilagus floridanus. The sequence goes on along the minus strand of OX463225.1, from coordinate 86,060,667 downwards.
GGATGCCTTAGCAGGAAGCTGGATTGGAAGCGGAGTAGCCAGTACACAAACCTGCACTCTGATATGGGATTCTGGCATCCTAAGTAGCAGCTTAACCTGCTGTGCCACAATGCCTGCAGCTTAACCCTGTTTTATAGGAAAATGTCTTAGTCGGTTAAGGCCATTGTAACAAATTACCATAAATTGGGTTCTTATAAACAACTGAAATTTATTTCCCACAGTTCTAGAGGCTGAGAAGTTAAGATCAAGATGCTGGCCAGTTTAGTGTCTGGTAAGAGCAGGCTTCCCAGTATATGCATAGTTCACTATAACTTCATGTGGTGGAAGAGTCAAGAAAACTTTCTGGAGTCTTTTTTTTTTTTTTAAGGCAGAGAAAGAAAGAGATTAACCAGTCAGACAGACAGACAGAGCTTTTATCCACTGATTCATTCCTTATGTGTTCATAAAAGCCAGGACTGGGCCAGATTGAAGCTGTAGCTGGGGACTCCAACTAGGTCTCCCACATAGCTGGCAGAAACTCAACCATTTGAGCCATCACCTGCTTTCTCCCAGGCTGCACATTAGCAGGAAGCTGGAATCAGGAACAGAGCCACGACCTGAACACAGGCCCTCCAAAATGGGATGTGGGCATCTTAGTTGCTATCTTAACCCCTAGGCCAAATGCCCACCCCAGAGTCTTTTATAAGGGTCCTGCTCATAGGATCTAATGACATCTTAAAAGCCCTACTTCCTAATACCTTGAAGGTTAGAATTGTAGCATGTGAATATTCTGGGGACATAAATATTCAGTCCACATAGGATGTAACTGGCATCTTCAGCTTTCTTGGCTAATCCAGATGCTCCTCCATCCCTTATTCTTTCCGAGTTGATTTTCTGATCATAGTGTGACCAGGTCAGCACATAGTATTCTAAATATACATTCAGAACCATTTCTTTTGACTTTATTCAATATCTTTGTTTATATAATGAAGAACTTTGCTTGTTTTTATTTCTGCTGGGCCCACTTGGAATAGGAATTTTATCTTCCAGATTTGTAGAACTTTTTACTAAATATGGAATGATATCTTGTTTTTTCCCCCCTTCCAGTCAAGAAGAACTCTCTTTTCTCTGTAGAACTTAGGAATGGTGAGCACTAACTCAACCCTGTGGTATTTTCTAAGTCCACAGTTTACACGTGGGTAGTCACATGGCTAATAGAAATAAAAATACACAAGTGCATTAGACTGTTGTTTCTCTTTTAATACAAAATAAGGACATTTCTCCATGGAAAATGTCCTTAATTCATCTAAAACCAATTTCTACATTGTTTTTTGGAATTTAGGCCAAAACAGGATATGTAATTTTTTATCTTTTTCATTGACAGAGAACTTCTCTGGGTCTATCACTGATAAACATGGCTGAATTTCAGTGTTATACATTAGTAGATGCATTCTATTTTTATGCTACAGTACAGCACCAGATACTGCTTTGGAGCAGAGAGGGTTGATGGTTAAGAACAGGGTTAGGCTCAGTCTCTTGTTTTTGACTTGTACACACCAGTGAGTCAGACTTCAGCTGCTTCTTAGAAGTAGGGATATGCAGTAGGACGTTGGGTATGCTGTCAGAAATTGGAGAGCAATCTAGACTATAAACATTGATTTGGCAACAGTTGAAGAAGGTAATTACTTGAGAAGGGATACATGTTAGGAAAAGCTTCCTAGGTAAAGTCTATTCCAGAATGTAAGGTTGGAAGAATTGGGGGGGGGGGGGGGGGGCGCAACTGTGTCTATCTAGGAAGAAGAAATACAGGGCCAATGTGACAATGAGGGTATAGGACAGAATTGGTTATCCAAGGCACTAACTATAAAAATATTATATTTTTTCCTCTGTGAACAATAAAGGATGAGACTTACCACTTCAGATTTAATAGAGCCATTTATAATATTTGGGTTAATAATTTCAGGTATCAAAGTCTAGAGACTTAACATCTATTTGTTTTGCAATCATTATAAATTTACATAAAATCATTCTAAACTTACACACTTACATTATAAACAGGTCCCCTGTTGACCTAGGGGACAAAAGTGATGCCTCCCTATTGACATATTGGGAGAACTGGATTGAGCTCCTGGTCATGGCTTCAGCCCGGCCCAGCCATGGGGGCATTTAAAGAATGAACCAGCAGATTGGAATACTCTCTGTCTGTCTAGGTCTCCACCACTAAAGCTGGCCTTATGAAATTTGTGTTTCCTCTCTAAGAAATTTGAAAAAATTTCATCTCAAATGAAAAGAATAAGATAATTTCTGATACTTAAGAGCTTTCAAAAAGTTCATAGAAATGCATATTATGAAAGAATTATGCATGGATTTCCAATTTTGTGGCACAAAAATAAACTTTTGATTCTATTTTCTCACAAACTTTTTAAAGTATCCTCATGTTTGATTAGTTAGGAAAGTCACTGATAGAGAGGTAAGCTTTCATCCCGCTAGAAGTTCATTTTATCTTGTTGGCTTGGGTATCATGATGGATGTACACATCGATTTTAGCCTCTGAATGATCTACCTGCAGAATGTAGCACCCACATTCATCAGAACTCCTGTTCTTCTGCCTCTAGGATAGAGTGCAGATACCTACTTATTGTAGAGAGGCCAGGGTTTGGGGACTTGCATATTCATGAGTCTCCCCACCCCCACTCTGCCCCCAACTCACAACATCATTTGCTAGCTAGTATAGTGTCAGAATCACCAGAATAGCAGGAAATGAGGAAGGGACAATTCTCAAAAGAAGGTGATACTGGGTAAGACAAAGAGCAATGTCTACCATGTCAGGTCATTTCATGAATGTGATTTAGGAACCTGTTATGTGCCAGTATTATCCTAAGGGTTAGGGATACGTCAGTTAATGAAACAAACCAGAGGGTTTTCAAAGAGCTCATGGAAAATTTGCATCATCTTGCAATTCTGTCTTTCCATGAACTTTTTGAAGATTCCCTCAGATACCTGTCTTCATGCAGTTTGCCTTGGAGCTGGTCTGTTCAACTACAAAAGTGTGTTGAAGCCTGGGTGCCAGCTGATATGACAAAGTATTTAGACTACCAGGCATGCTATCCATCCTTGCTGTTGTCATTGCATTCAAAGTGAGCAGCAAGCTAGTATTCATGCCAAAGTGACATTCTTTGGCAAAGATCTGCTGCAGAACAGTGGGTGGTGTCACTGGTTTAAGTGGCCTACAGCATCTCAAATGAAGAGATGAACTAGTACTGTGTTAGTGCCTGTAGAAAACACGTTGCCAAGAGCCTGTTAAGTAACTGCAGGATTTCTGTTTCAAACCAAATGGGATGAAAATTCAGGAGGTTCAGTATAATTTTGCATTTTGGTGCGAAAGCCGAAGTTCCCTAGGCACACGGAAATGCAGAATGCAAGTTCAAGGTAGAAATATGAGTTTCATTTTGTAGACCAAGACCCTGGAAAGGGTGGTCTTCCTGTCAGTCCTAGTTGACTCTGGTCATGGGCAGGACAGAGCTTATTAAGAGAAACATGTCTTCAGATAGGAAATGACTATAGGATGCCAGCAAATGGATGCTATTAGCAAAGCAAATATTTGTTAGTATATGTTAACCAGGCCCACATTTTCCATTTAATGCTCAAAACAAGGAACAAACCTCTTCGAGATTAGAAGTCTAGTTGCAAGTATTAATTTTTTTTCAAGTAGAACTTGCTTAAACAAAAAGGAAAGTTTCATTACCAGAGATACAATGTTTTTAAGACCGTTCTTCTTCCACCCCCACTCCATCCTGATCTTACTGTGTGGAAGGATAACATTTTCCCCAGCGTTGGAAATGTAAGTTAAATATTTCTGCTCTGGAAACAACATTTGGTTCTGGGTACCACACTATTAAAGAGCCATTGACAAATTGGAGCATATTCAGAGGAAAATGACCCAGATGGTGAGGGAATATGAAACCAGTTAAATGTGAAACAGTTGGAGGAAGTAGGGAGATTTAGCCCACAGAAGAGAAGATTAACCAGAAAGGATTACAAAGACCACGGTTTTCAAATCCTGGAATAGACATCACAGAGGTTAGGGATTCATCATGCTCTGTCCATTGGAACTTCCCAGAACAAGGGCCTTTGTGGGGCAGATACAGAAAGAACATGGCAGAGAGCTTGGTACAAATCAAAGCCATGCCAAAATGAATGGAAATTGTTGGAGCTGGGTACTAAGCCCCACATACCTGGAGTTATTCCTACAGAGAGTATCAGTCAGCACCTGTGCGTATACCAGTCCTATCACACTTCCTGCATGGGCCTTCCTGCATCTCCCATGGCCAATAATGCCTCTTCCTTGTTCTCCCCTTGTATTGTTATTTCTCTGAAGTGCTTCCATGGGTTCCCTGTATTCAGTTCCATTTATGTATGTCAGTCTCTCACTAGTGGTTCTTAAACCTTTCAAACACTCATGTGTCCTTTTTATAACATGCCCTTTCCTGTCCTGAAATGAAATTCATAGTTCATTTAACATGCCTATGCACATAATTCCAAAAATGCAGCGTATTATCTTAATTGTAATAAAAAGGAGAAATAAAAGTAATATTTTAATCAAATGACGTGTTTTGCAACATATGAGTGCCAAGGCATAACCATCCAAGAGAAGTAATCAAGCAGATAGATTCTGAATGTAGAATCCCTAGAGTAGTACAGATACACGTCAGATCAATCCAGGTGCATTGTGTTGATAATTCAGACACGGTCAATAGTTTTGCCATCCATGGCATAGTTGTCTTAAATAGCTAACAGCTCTGATTAAAGTTCCTAACAAAAGTCTTCCCTCAGTTTCCATGGTGGATCTATTTGAGACACTTTAGTTTATATATAAAACATGCAAAAAATTGTCTATGTAAAAACAGTAAATTCAGGCTCAGTTATAAGTGGATTACCACCCACATGGATGTTCAGTGGGACATTTGAAAGTCAAGAGGGATACAGGACGGTATTTTGTTGAGCTGGATGTCCCAAGTACTGCAGAGTATCCATACCCACTACCAAGTGGAAATAGCATCCCTCAGTCACTGTAACAACCAGAAATGCTGCTGTGAATCCCCCTACACATTTTTTTTGCCACACTGAGAATCAAACTACACAATACATGAATCTAAGGGTGGAACTCAGCTTTGTTTTTCTTTTAATTTCCTTAGTACTGGTGCATGAGGTATTGTGTGTTTATTTAGTAGGGAGGATGCCCAGTGGTCCTTAGAGTATCTCAAATTCAGTTTTTCAAAATTGAAGTAAAATGTCTTCTTGCTTTTCCCTTCTCCCACTCACAATCTCTTCCCTCCTTATATCTGTCTTAAAAGTAGTAGTAAGAATCTTAGTGGAGAATGGAACTGGGAATGGGAGATGGAGGAGGAAGAAGGGTGGGAGTGTGGGTGAGAGGGCGGGTATGGTGGGAAGCATCACTATATTCCTAAAGTTGTACCTATGAAGTTTGTATTCCTTAAGTGAAAGGTTTCTTTGGGGGAGGGGGGAGCGGTGGGGAAGGTAGTCTAAGAAGCTAGCAACTGGATTCATTATGGCTGGCGTACAGTGGGACACCAGACCATTTTGCTCCTGGCTTTGAGTCTGGCTGCCTCCATTTCCCCACTCCCTTTTCACCTCCACCTAGGCTCTCATAATGGCACTGCTTCCCTGCTTCCACACTCCCCACCACTAGACCACCACCACCACCACCACCTGCCTTCAGATGTACATTGAACACTGAGTGTCCCATGAACATGTCAAGCACTACAAACTTAGGTACATACTTCTGGCTCCAGGCCCAGAATAATCTTAGTTCAGTGGCCTTTTCCAAATGCAGAACTCCTGTATCACAATGTAGCTTAAATGTCTCTTGGTTTGTGGCATCTTCCCTGACCTGGATTGCTCAGTGTGTCTGTGCATACACCTGTGTGGCAACTTTACTTGTTCTGATGTCTTTGTGGTCCCTGCTAGACTGAATGTTCCTTGAGTGGAGGTTAATTACTCCAGCTTTGGAGTCAGTGACCACAGTTGGCATCCCACATAACCTAATCTTGCAGTTTTCTAAAAATTCATGGAAAATGAGTATTGTGTAGAAACTGTGCATGGATTTCAAAATTATTTTGCACCAAAGTAAACTTACCTTTGAATTCCATTTTTCCATGAACTTTTTAAAGTACCCTCACAGAATGTTTATAAAGTGTTTACACCCACCTGAAATATCAGCCATTATTGGCATAATAAAGAAAGTACTTACTGTTGATTTTGAATGAAGGATGGAAGGACTGCTCGTACTGTCAGATTCCGAGATTTTATGATTTAGTCACAATAATGGATCTTATTTTGGAAATTGCCATTGATTTTGTTATAAATAAATTTATCTATGAAAAATACTCATGGGAAAAAATGTGATCTACTTTCCCCTCTAACAGATCTTTTAGTGCCCTAAAAGGCATTCACTGTGAAACAATACTGTAAGAACTCTTGGACCTCCAAGCCTTCACTCACTGTGGAAAGTTGTGAGCCTGGAAATCCCTGCATCTGCAGTTTCGACTTGTATCTTCCAAAACCTGCAGTGTGGGGAATGTTAGCTCTTGCTCCTGGATCCGGGTGGTGGTGCCCAGCATTGAGCACTGCTGGTCCTGCTGAGCTCAACACAGCAACTGTCCTACAGCTCCGTAGTTTGCAGCCCGGATTCTACTCAGATTGGGTCTCAGTGGTCTCTGTACTTTAAAAGATCTTTCTTTTATACGTCTTCAATGCTGTTTGCCATATAAAACTGGATCCTAAATTTTAAAAACTTCCATAGTTAATACTGTGCTAAATGTTTAAAGCCTGACATTTGATCTCCGTGAACTGGAACGCTCTGATTTCACTGTTTTCAGCTAGTAAATGTCACTCTAAACATTGTTGCTTTCACTCACACTTAAGCGCTTTCATGTGCAGTGGGTGCAGCATGTCAGAGAATTCTTTGTGTGCCACTCCAGTGAGGGGGGAAAGAAGTCCAAGCCCAGCCTTTTAACAGAGTGAAAAACACGGCTTGGAAGGCAAAGACGCTGCTGTTTTTATGTGGTGTTTGTGAACACACAATCCTGAGCTCTCCCAGATACGCTTACAAAGCGACCCTATTGGCTCAGGACAGGGACCCGCTGAGCTCACCCACAGTTGCTGGCCAAACAGCCTCCCTCCCTGCCCTGTTTGTGACCGGGGCTAGGGAAGGGGGTGTGGACACTGTCATTACCATGAAACCACAATTCATTCACTTTTACCTGCGGGAGGAATCTTGTCTCTGCCTCCCCACACTTTTCCACCAGGGTATTCATTTCTCAGTTTCTAAAGGCTGCTGGCACACAGGCTGCCTCTCACTTTTCACCACTTGCACATGAAACAGGAAATCAGTTTGTGACTATTTCACAGCAAGTGATTTATTCCTGTTCTTTTATCTCTCTCTCCTTTATATTCTTTGCTTGGAAATATTACTCTCTTTAGCTTCGTGTCCTCCTAGGATGTTTTCTTGTCTGTTCTTTCTTCCCCCTTGCTTTTCCCCATTCCCCAACCCCCTGAGTCCCTCTGGGGCCCTCCACCTCCTTTCACTCGTCCAGAGTCCCTTGCCCCACCCCTTTTGGGCTCACTGGGCTTCGCGGTTGGCTGGCTCCTCTTTCCTCCCCCATCTGTTACAGGCTGCTGGGCCCCGCCCTGCTCTCCACATCTTCCAGGTCCCTCCTCATGTTCCTAGAGGGCTCAGGCAGCTTTGGGCCAGGACATGGCTGACAACAAGCAGAACTCCTCCCTCCCCACTGTTGTAAACAAATAGATCATCAACACAGTTCTTAACATAAGTGTGGCTGTGTTTATTTAAGACTGTGACTTATTTATTTACACTCTCATTTGTTAGTTCACTCCCCCAAATGCCCACAACATCCGGGGCTAGGCCAGGCCAAAACCAGGAGCCTGGAACTGAGTCCAAGTCTCCCATGAGTGGCAGGGACACAATTACTTAAGTCATCACCTGGTGCCTCCCAGGTTGCACATTGGCAGGAAGCAGGAATCGGAGTAGAGCCTGGAATCGAACCAGTGTCCCAAGTGGCATCTTCAGTGCTGCATCGAATGCCTGCCCCTCAATGCCCACATCCACCAGTGTTTCCAGTTTCCTGGCAGTCACACTGAAGTGTGGCTTAAAGCCTGGAAATAAAGCATCCTTCAAGCACTAAGTGGAGCTTGAGAAAACCACAGACTTTTCTGTCATATTCTGTCAAGGCTCTGTTGCTTATTAGCTAAGTGGCCTTGGGCAAATTAATTCACTCATTTAACAGTAATTTACTAAATACCTGTATGTGTAGTTTGTCATTGGTTCCTAGGAAGCCAGTGAATAGCCCTCTGTGTTCCCCTGTTATATTCACAACCAACTGAGAAATAAGACAGAACATTCATTCCTAGCTTTCTTAACTGATGGAAGCCAGATTGAATGATGAGCTTGTGTATATACGAAGCCACTGTGTGTTTGCTAATGCTGCTGTCCTACAGTTTGACTGCAGGTCTACCTGCATTCTTCTCCAATTCAGCGTGCCAGCCAGGGAGGATGGACACATGCTGAAGACAGAAAAGCTGGAAAAAAGGACATGAGGACACACAGGGTGGCTGGCTGAGTTAGGGTGCTCTCTTGAGCTCACTCACTGGTCAGCAAGCCACTTGCCCTAGGGAGGGACTGAGCAGGAAGGAGCTCCACACTTTCCCCCTGGGACCTGGAAATTGCCTTCTCTCCAGGGAGGCAGGAAGGTTGCGTGTTCACCTCCAACACCAAACATACCTCACTAGTGATTACTGTGCTAAGCAAAATCAGTATTGCTGGTCTATTTCCTCACCTTGAAATCTGAACAATCCTGGCTACCTTATTGTGTGGCTGTGAAAATTAAAATGAAATGAGGCACCTTTGACAGAGAGCACTAGCACCATTAACTGCCACTCTCTGTCCAAGACCAGCCTGGGGTAGACTTGATCGTCAGTAGGGCTGACATATCCTCCTTGCCTTCTTTCTCTTCTCTTTCTGAACCCCTGTTTGGTCATGTTTCCCCCTCCTCACCCCACGTTTTTTGTTTGGTTTTTAAATGTGGTTATACTGGTCCTAAACTTTTGATTTTAGTAAGCTTTGTTTGAATTAACTCACATTGACCAAATCTATGATAATTCTGGCTTATGTGTTACAAAACTCATTAATTTGGATGAAGAAAACATTTGGAACAATTAGGTTGGCTTTAGAGCTACAAACTGGTCATACCTGAATTGTCAGCAATGTAAAACGCGTGGCTACAAACAGAAGTACAGTTCTCAGTTCCTCACATCAATTGTTCTATTATCTGGAATGGTGTTTACGCAATTTGTCTATTCCCATAGAGATAAGTCAGGTGTACCTTGAACCCACTGTGATAAAGAACAGAAGTATAGAGAGTTTGAGGGAAGAACGTTTAAGTCAGGGTATCTGGACTTTATTTTGAAGCAGCAAGAAGCCATTGAAGATGATGTGACCAGGTTTTCTTTAGGATGAAGTCATGTAGCGCCACAGTGGACGGTGCATCAGAGGGGAGGGGGCAAGGCTGAGAAAGCAGGTAGGTGGCTTGGGTGGCCCTGGTGAGAGGGGATCTGGCCCACCCCAGGTATATGCAGCAGAGATCAAGAGCAGATCCCTGATTTGAGGCTTTCAGAGCAGTATTCACAGGGCTTAGATGAGAAAGGAAAGAGAGAAATGTATCAGATAGGAGGGCTGGTTCCTAAAGTTAAAATAATATTTCACATGAGAGTGCTGCCAGAGGCCCTTCCCCAGCAGGATTAGGTGGTTACCCTGGGGAATCCAGGCTGGGCAAGGCAGTCAGAGCCAAAGAAAAGACAGACTTGGCCTGTAAGAACAGCTGAATCTGTCCCTCTAGGAGGCAGCAGGAGAGAGAACCCTTTAGCAGGTTGAAGCTGCAAGGCTTGGTAAAACTCTGAGATGAGTCTTTCAGTGATTGGAGAGAGAGAAAAGCAAGTGGACAAAGAAGTCATAGTGTGTTGGGGGACATTCGGGGGCCATATACTCAGAAGAATGCCAGCATGTTGGGGACCTTCCTGCCTCCTGCATAATTGCATTCACCCATTGAAATCAAACACATGAAGACCATCTCAGCTTCTCCAAAACACAGACCTGGAGCGGTGTGTAATCACTCAGTTACTTAGCCAGAGACTTTTTATGTTATCTTTATTTTCTTTAGGCTTTTAAAGTGTTATTCTTCTTTTGCCTTAAATTGCCTGGTAGGGAGGGAATTTGACCCCTGAGGTGGGCTTTCTCCTTGTGTTCTGTCTTTAAAGGATGTTATAAGGACTCTCAGATTTTAAAACACAGATCTGAAAGCAGTGAGCAAGGACAGATTGGCAAATATTCATTCTTGCAGAGCCCACGGGGGTGGAAAGGGGAGCAGTTTTATAGCCATAGAACATTCCAGGCTGCTGCTTTTCACCATTCTCTATATTTTGTCTGAAAGTTTGTGTTGTTTGGACTCAGCGCTCCGCCTCTCACAGCAGAGCGTCACTGAGCATGTCAACAGTGAGCACACACTTCAGCTATGTATAAGTGATTACCTAAAGCACTGAAACACTTGTCTCTTATGATTAAAGCTTTTACCAGCCTTTTCATAGTTTTTAAAGATTCTCAAGATTGGAGCATGGAGTTTTAAACTAATGGCATGTTATAAAAGGTCTTTATTCGTATTTGTAGGGATATTGTATAAAATCATTTTTTCTGAGATATTTTGTGATATTAAACTGGCCAGCATCTCTAGAAAGCCAACAGTGAATGAGCAATTTCTGCAGCCTCCTCATGAGACTTTTGCTATGCACCTGTTATGTAAAGCATGTGATGGGGGCTGAACGCAGAACTGCATTTCCAAATTGTAAGTTCCCTTACATCTTCCTCATCTGCCTAGGCTGCTTGGCCACGAAAGATAACCTTTCTCAAACTGACTCATTTAAACTTATCTATCTATCTATCTATTTGAAAGGCAGACAGGTAGAGATGGACAGAGAAACATTCCCCCCTGCTAGTTTACTTCCCAAATTTCTACAACAGCCAGGGCTGGACCTGGCCAAAGTCAGGAGCCAGGAACTCATTCCGGGTCTTCCATGTGGATGATGGGGACCCAAGTACTTGAGCCATTACCTGCTGCCTTCCAGGGTGTGCATTAAACAGGAAGCTGAAGTCAGGAGCCAGGCTCAGAAATCAACCTCAGGCACCCTTGATATTGGTGGCACACATCTTAACTGCTAGGTCAAATGCCTGTCCATGAATCTTTTTTAAAAAGAAGTAATTTATTCATTTAATTTATTTGAAAGACAGATAGAAAGAGAGCAGACAGAGATAGAAAGAGGTCTCTTACCTTCTGGTTCATTCTCCAATTGACTACAACAGTCAGGGCCAGGCCAGGACAAAGCCAGGAGCCTGGGGCTCGATCCTGGGCTCCCATGTGGGTGGCAAGGGCCTAAATACTGGGGCCGCCACCTGCTTCTTCCCAGGGTGCACACTGGCAGGAAGCTGGGATGTCTAGCACAGCCAGGACTTGAACCGAGGTACTCTGATGCAGGATGCAGGCATCCCGAGCAGCACCTTAATTGCTGCACCAAACCCCATCCCCAAACTAACTCATTTCATCTTCATAGCAACACAAAGAGTTTGTTGCCTGCAATTTTTACCCACACTTGACAAATAAAACTGGGATATGAGAAAGAAAATTGCCTTTTCCCAAAGGCCAGCGGCTAAATGGTAGACAAGATTGAAACCCAGAGAGCCTGAGACAGCAACATGAGAGCTCCAATCATGATACCGTTCTGCCCTTCTGCCTAGCACATACCTACTGCATTCATGAATACATTTCTCCATAAAGCTATACAGATGAGACAGCCTGGTTAGTTATTGACATTACGGCATTGTTTTAGCACGCTCTCTTACAGTGAACATCAGATTTCAAGTTAGCAAGTCTCGCACATTCCTTCCAACTGCCAACACTTCTCCCAGCCAAAGTGAGCCTGCTTTTGTTTTCAGACCAGCTCTAGGTCTCAAGGACTCACATCGTGGTGGGCCAGTGGGGATGGCTGAATGGGGTTAGACAGCTGGTGACAGTCAGGGTCAAGCACAACAATGGGTGAGTGGCATTGAAGGCTGCATGGCACTCACTCTCCCTGGAAACGCTCCATCAGGCTCAGGAAGTACCGTTTAATCCAGGTTAAGATTACTCCATTTTACACCCTACAGTGGGCTGTCTCGATTCTTTAACAGAATTTTATTTTAAAATAAACCCCAGCAGTGATCACTTAGTGTTCAGTATTTGTCCTGTTAGCTGAGCTACACAAAAAAAGGGATTTATTCTTCTGCCTCCCCACTCTTTTCCCCCTTAAAGAGAACCTGAGAGCCTGCTGCCCTGAAGCAGGATGCCTGGACTGTGGCCCAGCAATGCCCTCAGCAGGATTTGGAGGAGGGAAAGCGTACTTCAGTCAGAAGAGCCTCTGCTGAGCTCAAAAGAACATCAGCCGTATGGATGCACTGATCCCCTTTTCTCCTGCAGCCCCCGGGGCTTTTTGTTGTGAGGCTGCCCAGGTGGGGAAACTGAGCATCATAAAAGCATCAGACTTGCTGTGATCTAAGAGTTTTGCAGAACGCCTCTCACTGAATCCCCACTGCAACCGCATGAAGGAAGCACCACTAAACCCCATCCTACAGATAAGGAAACTGGGACACAGGCAGGTGACATCATGAGCTCAAGACCACACAGGTAGGAAGTGATAGAGCCAGGATTCAGCCCCAGGCAGTCTGGCTCCAGGGTCCCCGCCATCAGCCCTGTCCTTTTCCTGGATCATCAGTGCCTCAGACATCCCTTATTTGTAGTTAGACATGAACTATCACTTCAAGAAAGAGGGTGCTCAGTATTTGAACAAGAAAATCTGGAGGCTTGATCTTCTCATCTAAGTGGCTGGTAATTTCTCCCTTAAGAAAACTCAGCTTTTGGTTAGACAAGAGGTTTCCCAGATTAGCTGCTGGGTTGAGACCTTCTGCCCTTGCCCTGATGACTGCCCTGCTAGAGCCATCACTCTGGTGCCGCTGACAGACTGAGCACCACCACTGAAGCCCTGGGTTTCCATTCCTCACCGTCCACACAGTCAGGTTGTAATGCCAAGTACGCTGCAAACTGTTCCCACGTGCTCCTTTGGCATGGGTGGGATGGGACACCTTGGCCGCTAAGATGGCTTTGAGTGGCAGGGGATCTGATGCTTTGTCCCTGCCCTGCCACCTTTCTGTTGATGACTTTCTGTCTTTCCACTCCATATCCTGTCCATACCCTCAGAATGCTGTCCACTGCTGCTTTATAAAGCATTAACAGTTGACTAAAGAGCCAACTTCTAGTCCTTAAAATGGCACTCTTCCTGGGAATACTTTCTTTTTTTGTTTTATTTTAAGATTTATTTTATTTATTTGAAAGGCAATTATGGAGAGAGGTAGAGGCAGGGGGGTTGGGAGAGAGAGGTCTTCCATCCACTGGTTCAGTCCCCAAATGGCTGCAATGGCCGGAGCTACACTGATCCGAAGCTGGGAGCCAGGAACTTCTTCTGGGTCTCCCATATGGGTGCAGGGTCACAAGGACTTGGGCCATCTTCCACTGCTATCCCAGGCACATTAGCAGGGACTTGGAAGGGAAGTGGAGCAGGTGGAACTCAAACCAGCGCTATATAGGATATTGGCACTGCAGGCCGGGGCTTTAACCTGCTGCACCACAGTGTCGACCCCAATACTTACTTTCTAACATGCTCTGTAAGTCCAACAAGGTGGGAGCATCCTGACAGAGCTTCCCCAGTATCTAACAGGTCTCCTTATTGTTGGGGACTTCAGGATCCCTGCCAAGCCCTATCTCAAGATGAGTTCAGCTGGGTTGCCTGCCCCCAGAATCATGGAGCAAGACAAAAGTCAAAATGGCCTTTGATGGATCACCAGTAGCCTCATCTCATCCCCTGCTGCTCTCCCTGTAGTGTATGGACCCCTTTTGAAGAATGAATGTAAATGGGGCTGCCATGCCTCAAGATTGCCAACCCCTTTCCTGTGGTGGAGAACAAAGGTTTCCAAGCCTTAGTGAACAGCAGAATCCCCAGGGAGTTTCTTGAACCTAAATATTCTCAGGGTGGGTATCTAGCCTAGCAGTTAAGATACTCGCATCCCATGTCAGCATACATGTGTTTGACACCCAGCTCTGGCTTCCATTCCACCTAGCAGTAGTAATGGGACTCAGTAGTGATGGCTCAAGTTACCTGGGACTCAGTAGTGATGGCTCAAGTGGTTGGGTTCCTGCCACCAATGTGGGGGACCTGGACTGTGTTCCCAGCTCTCAGCTTTGACCCAGCCCAGTCCTGGCTGTTGTAGGCATTCAGAGAGCAAACTAGTGAATGGAGGTGCTCTCTCTCTGTCTCTCCACCTATCAAATAAATTAAAATTAAATTAGAAGATGTGTGTTCCTGGGCTCTAGCCCCAGAGATTCTGATTTCAAAAGGATCTACACTTTTGGGAGGTATTACTGGGTGAGTGTGATGTGGACACCTGAGAAACACACTAGCATAAAGTTGCTTCTCTCTTGGTAGATTGGGGGGGAGGGGCTCCCTGAATACAACCAGGATTAACTCATGGCTTCCCTCAATCCTCCTATCTTTTGGGTCAATAGTAGAAGGAAATTCTTAGTGTAACCAAGCATTCTTAACGTAACTAAACTTGAGGTCAGTGAAAAACCTCAGAATATCTCCTGATTTTGACAAGCAATATCATTCTGCTTCTGCAAGGCATTGTTGGTGTCAAGGTACATCCTTGCTAAGATTGTGGAAAATAGGTGGTGGACAATTAAGGGGAAAATTGCCTCTGAAAACCTGAGTGCACAGAGTGAGGCATGTTTTCTTTGGCAGACCTCGACAGCTTCTTCAAGGAATCCAAACTTGGCTCCAAAGACCCATGTTCTTTAACCACACCAAGAGTATAGCTACTTAATGCATCTCAATTTGTCATATTCTGTCATCCTGCATCTATTTCATTGTCTTCAAGTGTATGTATGTATCTGTGTCTTTTTCTGTTTGCTTCTCTCTCTCTATCTCTCTCTCTCTCTATCTCTCGCGCATGCGCTCTCTTACACACACAAACATACACACACATGCTCACACACATGCAGGCAGAATCTCATGAGCAAGTGTTCTCATGTATTCTTTTGACTCAGAACAAAGGAACTAGATAGACCTTTATAAAAAATGCTTAAGCTATTTATTTATACTATAAGAATAGTTTGCATGTAAGATATTTAAGGAAAACTGCTGACCTTTCTTTCAGTTTAACAAGGTAATATGCAATGCTTAGGTACGTGAACAAAAATTAGGGAAGGGTCAATGGGAAAATATCACTTACCTGCTTCAGAGAGCACCTTGTCAGAAGTCAGGTGTACATAATTACTTTGAATTCAAGCCAATTCTTCCTGTTTAGAAAGGGTATTCTCTTCTGAAAATGTTAACCATTTCACTATTTGTATGCAGAAAAGCTTTCCTGATCCATCCTAGTCCAGTTATGTGTTACAGTCTGCCAACTGGTCTATTAAAACTATAAAATTTTCATAATGATTGCCAGAATATTAAATTTTCCGTGTCATCATCTGCCCTGGAGCCTCCTTATCTTAAGTCTACTTCCAACTAATACTGGATCTGATTGGCAAGCCTAAAGCAGATCAGTATGTTGGGAAGAAAAACACAAGACAAGTCTTCAAGGAACTGGGGTTTGGTTGAGCCTCAGCTGAATACCCAAATAGCTATGTAATCTCACAAAATTCACTTAATTTCTCTGTGCCTTCATCTCCTTGTTTATAAAAATGAGGACAACAACTCCTACCCCACAGGGCTATTGTAAAGTTTAAATGAGGCATGGCTCTTCCCCACACCCCAACCCTTGTCTGTAGTTTCACATCTGTATTTTCAGTTACCTGTGGTCAACCACAGGTAAATATCTAAAAATATGAAATGGAAAATTCCAGAATTAAACAATTCATAAGTTTTAAATTGCTTGCCATTCTGAGTAGTGTGATGAGATTTCATACCATATCACTCTGTCTTGCCCAGGATACGAATCCTCCCTTTTATTTTTTAAGCCTTATCCATTCAGTTTTATTTATTTCAAGGGCAGAGAGAGGAGAGAGCTGTTCCATCCACTGGTTCATTCCCCAAATGTCCACAGCAGCCAGGGATGGGCTAGGCTGAAGCCAGGAACCAAGAACTCAGTCCGGGTTTCCCACATGGGTGGCATCACATGCTGCCCCCAAAAATGCCCATTAGTAAGAAACTGCATGGGAAGAGGACTTGAATCCAGGCACGCCTGTATCTTAATGACTGTGGGCTGAGCCAGATGCCTGCTGCCAAATCCTCTCTGTCCACTATATTGGCACTGTGTACCCTACCTGCCTGTTAGTCACTGGGTAGCCTCCTTGATTATCAGATCGATGGTCACCATCCAGCAGTGCTTGTGTTCAAGTAGCCTGTATTTTACTTAATAATTGCCACAAAATGCAAGAATAGTGATGCTGGCAATTTGAATATACCAAAAAGAAACCATAGAATGTTTCCTTTAAGTGAATCTTCTTGACTTAATAAGGAAAGGGGAAAAAAATCCATAACTGAGTTGCTAAGGTCCACAGTATGTTATCATAACTGTAAATGTACCTAATTTACAAAGTACACTTTATAATAGTGTATACAGGGCTCAGTACTAGCCACAGTTCCAGACACCCACTAGGAGTCTTGAAACCCGTGTCCCACAGCTAAGGGGTACAGAAAGTTTACAGGGTGCAGAATGCCACTGTAGGCTCTGTGCCTAGCCAGTAGCAGGTGCCTGGTAACCGTCAGTATGTTCCCCCTCTTTCTGCAGCTGAAGGGGGGCACTGAACCAAATGATGCGCCAGGCTGCATCCAGCTCCACCTATGTACACTTTTGAGAGCTCTGTTTCATTGGGGGAAATACAGTATTTGTAGGGTTCAGAGACCTTGGGGACATCATTTCAGAGGGTGAAAATACATTCAAAGCAAACAACCAATAAGACTAGGAATAGGAAGTCAGGAAATTGTCCCCTTGACCATTTGATTCAGAGAACAGGAAACCTAAAAGATTTTTTTTCCTCAACTAAAAGTAGGAAGAGCCAGAAAAACTGGGAAAACAATGTTTGGTTCACCTGCCAGGGATCTCTAGTGGTGGTGCTAAGCCAGCAGGGCCTGACCACTCAGACAAAACATTTTAAATTTTTATTTTATTTATGTATCTGTCTTTTATGGTGGAACATCAAGGCAAGGAACTGGAATACCAGCCCTGACAATGTTGGAGCTCTTTGGCCTGCCTTGCATTTATAGGTGAAGTAGAATCCAGCAGAGTGTTTTTGTCCAAGCTGTGTAGTCTTGGGTCTGCAGGATTTTCCTAACATGCATCAGAGTCACAGTTTGGTGTCCCAGACCTCCCAGACCTGTGGGAGGGCCATCGGAGCCCAATGTCTGGATGTCTGTGCCACCTATGTATCTTCCATCCTGTAACTCAGCATTTCCAAATTCTCCCCTCCCCCCAAAAAATCAAGGTAATCACAAGTAGGTTGGGAAGTGTTATTTCCCAGACAAGGGTAAAAATAGCCAACACTTGTCTTGAAATGAACAAGGGCAGGGTTATCCATCATGTCAGCAGGCCAGTTCAACAGGTTATGACCATAGACATCCAAGGCCATTTGGCTATAGTCTGAAAAGTACACTATCCAGGCACTGTGGATCCAGAGCCAGGCAAACTCTAGAATCCTCCAGCCATCCACCAGCTGTGAAAATCCAGGAAGTACTGCTGTAAAATTCAAGCCCTTTCCTACAAGTGTCAACATGGAGTGGATGAGGCAGGACAAACAATATCATTGGGAAGATAAAGACACCAAAATGAAGGGTTGAGTTGCTTTTAGGTATACTTGAAGGACAGATGTGCTCGGTCAGTGCCATGCCCTGACAGAACAACAGGCCTTCAGGACAAGGCTGGAACAAGCCACGTAATCTCTTGTCTTTCATAAGACTCGGGCTTTGTTTCACACAGTACTCTGAAAGCTGGGAAATTGCCATCAGCATTGACTTTACTTCTGTCGTCATGGCTATCCTGGATTGACGCTCTGCCATGGTCAGGCACTGTGTTAAATGCTTTACATGTCTCATTTAGTCTCAGCAGCAACACTGTTGGAGATGCTGTTTTCCCCTCCTCTGTCTGCTTCTGGTTGGATTACAACTCCCATCCCTAGCTTTCTCTACCTTACGGTTACAGACTCCTAAGAAGAGAAGATGTTAATCCACCTTTCCCTAAGAACTGGTAGGACAAAACCATCTTGCCCTGCATCTTTCACTGTATTGCTCAGTGCAGGAAGTTGAAGGCCCTGAGGTATACTTTCACCTGGGCCTTAGCACCGTTTAACTAAAATCTATCTCAAGTTCCTACTCCTCCCCTGCTCCTCAAGCCCTCTTCCTGGCCCTTGGTAGCTCACAGTCCACAAATCTACAGCATCCTCTCTCCTTCCTCTTACTCCAGATCATCTCTGCTCCTGCCTGGAATCACTTTTCATTGCGTCAACACAAGTTCATACATCACCTCCTCAGAGATCTCCAAATCACCATTCCCTTTCCTTGCTTTATGTTATGTGTTCCTCTGTGTGCCTTGCTTTCTGCCCACATCCTGGCATGTGAACTTTGTAGGGCAGAAACTTTTGTTCACGAATACATCCCAAATGCCCAGAACAGTGCCTGGCACATTATCTTTGTTCAGTAAAATGTTGCTGGGGTGTGGTGGCTTTGTGGCATAAAGGATAAAGCTGCCTCCTATGCTGCTAGCATCTCTGTAGGCACCGATTCGTGTCCCGGCTGCTCCACTTCTGATCCAGCTCCCTGCTAATGGCTTGGGGAAGGCAGTGGAGAATGTCCCGAATCCTTGGAACCCTGCCGCCCACATGGGAGTCCTCGATAAGCCTCCTGGCTCCTGTCTTTAGCCTGGCTCAGCCCCATCTGTTGTGGCCATTTAGGGAGTGAACCAGTAGATGTCAGACCTCTCTCTCTCTGTCTCTCCTTCTTGCCTTCTATAACTCTGACTTTCAAATAAATAAATAAATTTTTAAAAATATATTTCTGGAGTGGATGACTTCATGAATGGGCAAACTGAGATGTGGAATGAGTAAATAAATAAATCTTAAAAAAAAACACAGTCCCTACATACTATGTTATTCAGCCTCTCGGCAGGTAATATGAATACACAAAGAACAGACACATTCTGAATAGACCCAAGTAAACCAGTGTCAATACAGGGAACTTATCAATTGGTCAGGAGCCTACACGACCCAAGTTTTACTGTTCTTCCCAGTTATTAACTTGAGAACAAATTTGTTTTTTTGTTTCTAGTTGTCACCAAGCAAAGTTCAAGCAACTGATATTTGAGGAACCAGAAATAAATTTGGTATCCTTAAAACGTTGTTTTCAGTACATTAGCCTAATAAAAAGCAATTTGTAACTTCCCTTTCTGACTGTGCCTGGCTAAAGAGAGAGAAACAGGGCTGGATGACATGGCATGTTCATGCAACAGAGCAACTAAGACCTGTCCAGAAACACAGAATAGAAGTCGTTACATCAGTGGAAAAGTAGACCTCACAAAGCAATCTACACGATGCGAAGGACTCTGGGAACACCGTGTAAGCAACAGAATTTGAGAGACCTTGAACATTCTCAACTGATGGATGATTCAAGTGTTTAGGATTTATTTGGTTGTTTCATGTTGATTTTGGTATTTGGATGTTTCCATTTAAGTGTTACTACTCAGATGATTAAATATTCATAAAAAGGAAGAGAGCCGGTGTACCATGGTGTGAGCCAAGCAAACACTCAATGCCATCTGTCGCACATCCTCTTCCTTCCTGCTGTCCACCTCCGCTGAAGGCTGCCATTCGGCTCCGCATTTCCTCAGACTGCCATTCGGCTCCGCCTTTCCTCAGACTGCACCCCAGCCTTCCGGTCCTGTGCGCATGAAATGCCCTCCAACTGCATTTTCTGGGTCACCCCCTTGATGGCTCTCAGATGCTTTTCTACGGTTTTCTGAGGCCTTCATCCCACTGCTCTTGCCCTCTTCCTTCCTCTCTTGCTTTGTTTTTCCATACCCTGGGCACTCACTGGTCTCCATCTGCTGGGTACTCCTCTTCCGTGTTCACTGCATCTGCTTCCTGTGTGCATGGCCCAGTGCTTTCAGCCCTGCCTGAGGAAATCCTGTGGCTGCTCTGACAGGATCTGTGCCTTCTCCAGCGCTGCATTTGCTGCTCTCAGTAAATCTTTGTTCCTCCCATGCTAGTTAGCGTTCTTGCTGGCACGCCGTATGAATCCACTCTGGCTTATTGAAGCAGAAAAAGAATTTTAGTGAAAGGCTATTGAGAACTCTCAGAATTACCAGGAATGTTAGTAAAGTAGGCTTAGAAAACAGAGGAATAAAGTGGGAGCCACACAGCTAGAACCACAGCCAACATTCCACGACCACAGCACTGCAGCCGGCACCACTGGCACTGGATGCTGGAGCCTGCCCAGGGCACCTTTGCCACCAGAAACGATTCCCCCGCATCCCTGCCTCTGTAGGCAGACGTCTGGTCAGATCATGGGCCGGCTGCTTTGTAAAGAGCGGTGTAAAGGGCTGGCTCCCTTCTGCCCTGAGAGATGGGGCTGCCTACTACCACAGCTCTCACAGTGGAGCATCACTCAGGGGGATTCTAGGCAGGGACAAAGCCAAACAGAAGGACCACATGGCCCATTCCTGATCCCTAACAATTGTTTCATGAAACTTTGCACAACTTTCTAAGTCTTTGAAGCTATTTCTTCTAACCTCTCACTCAGCTAGAACTCAGGAATGTAGTTCAATGCTAAATTAAAACTTTAGGCACCACAGATTTATATACAAAGAGGTTTGTAACATCATAGGGAAAAAAGAAAAAGCTTAAATTTCCAACAATAACCATTTTCAGAGCCAGCCCTGTGGCTTAGCAGGTTAAGCCTCTGCCAGCAGTGCCAGCATCGCATATGGGCGCTGTTTCGTGTCTTGCTGCTCCTCTTGTGATCCAGCTGTCTGCTAAAGGCCTGAGAAAGCAGTAGAAGAAAATTTCAGAGACAGAAAGGAGTGGTAAGCAAAGTAGCACAGTTTAATGAGGCAGTGCATCTGACAGGCCAGATAGGCAACTCTTCAGAAAGAGCCGAGAGGGGCCTGTGTTGTGGCATAGAGGGTAAAGCCGCCACTGAAGGTGTTAGAGTCCCAGCTGCTCTACTTCCAAGTGAGCTCCCTGCTAATATTCCTGGGGAAGCAGTGGAGAAGGGCCCAAGTCCTTGGGCCCCTGCACGCATGTGGGAGATTGAGAAGAAGCTCCTGGCTCCTGGCTTCAGATTGGCCCAGCTCCGGCCGTTGCAGCCATTTTGGGGAAGGACAAGTAGATGGAAGACTTTTCACTCTGTCTCTCCCTCTCTCTGTAACTCTACCTCTCAAATAAATAAATAAAATCTTTAAAAAAGAAACATTTTCATTAATAAAGGAATGGTTAAAAGAATTATATCCATAGGGTTAAATATATTCAGCTGTTAAAAATAATAGGTTTCTTGGCCGGCGCCGTGGCTCAACAGGCTAATCCTCCACCTAGCGGCGCCGGCACACCGGGTTCTAGTCCCGGTCGGGGCGCCGGATTCTGTCCCGGTTGCCCCTCTTCCAGGCCAGCTCTCTGCTGTGGCCAGGGAGTGCAGTGGAGGATGGCCCAAGTGCTTGGGCCCTGCACCCCATGGGAGACCAGGAGGAAGCACCTGGCTCCTGCCTTCGGATCAGCGCGATGCGACGGCCACAGCGGCCATTGGAGGGTGAACCAACGGCAAAGGAAGACCTTTCTCTCTGTCTCTCTCTCTCACTGTCCACTCTGCCTGTCAAAAATAAAAAAAATAATAATAATAGGTTTCTTTTTCTTTTTCTTTTTTTTTTTTTTTGACAGGCAGATGTAGACAGTGAAAGAGAGAGACAGAAAGAAAGGTCTTCCATTCCATTGGTTCACCCCCCAAATGGCCTCTATCATTTGATCCGAGGCCAGGAGCCAGGTGCTTCCTCCTGTTCTCCCATGCGGGTACACGACCCAAGCACTTGGGCCATCCTCCACTGCCTTCCTGGGCCACAGCAGAGAGCTGGAATGGAAGAGGAACAACCGGGACAGAACCCTGTGCCTCAACCAGGACTAGAACCCAGGGTGCCAGTGCCGCAGGCTGAGAATTAGCCTAGTGAGCTGCAACGCCAGCCAGAAATAATAGGTTTCTTAAAAGTTCTGGAAAAATAAGCAAAAGTATAACTAAAAAGAACTTTATATATAAGGTCACAATTATATATGTGCATATATTAACATATAAATGTATATTTAAGACATCAATTAGGAAATATGCCAAAATGTTAACAAATTGGTCATATTAGAAGCACTATTTTCTTATTTGTGCTTCCCTGTATTTTTCATATTGAGCTGAAAAGTTACTAATATTTAAAAGAATGTCCATTCAAGGTAGACTTCCTGTGCCACCATTTTTATTCTTTATTGTGTTCTCAGAAAAGTATGATTTTCCTCACAAAGCGAATACTCTGAATTCTTGCTCTTCTCTCCCTGTGTTGAAACCTCACCTTCATCTGTGTAACCAGTTCTTCCCCCACCATCACTTGGCTCTCACTGAACCTTGTTTGACAGGGAGGGCATTTATTCCATTCTAGAAGACCCCCCCTCCATCCCTGCTGATTTCCTGCAGCTACTACCTAAGGCCGCTCTCCCACAGCATCTGTCTCTTCGCCTGCCCTGTGTTTAAACCAGTGACTCGCTGAAAGAGCCATCTCTGAGGCTCCCATTACTCTTCTCATATAGCTCAAGATTTCTTCTCTGTCTCTGTAACTGCTGGCTGTAAACACACACACACACACACACACACACACACACACATTATTGATTGCTTCAGCATCTTTGTCACACCCTGGAAGGTAGGCAGGGGCCTTGTGATTTTCCTGTAGCCATTCTTAAAGTGCCTTACTTGACCTTGCTCCCTGTGAAGCCTTCCAGGCAAGCTTTTCTTCCTGTGTCTCCTCACTATTCCTGCATGTCAGTGTTTGCCCCCTTCCTCATCTCTTTCATTCATCAGTCTGCAGCGTGGAGCTCTCCTGTAAATGGAAGTGCTGATTTTGAGAGAACATGTGACTTCCAGGTCACCTGCCTGAGCCAACTTTATCAGTGGGCTCTAGTTTTCTGGTTTTATCCATGATCCTCAGAGCTCAATACATCCTTCCCTGAAGCGGTGTCCTGTAGTTCATGACTTATCCCCAGCCTCTACTCCCACCAAGAAGCTGTCAGAAAGCCTGGTTTTCAGGCCACTGCCTCAAAGTTAGACTCCACTTCTCTGTGCAGTCTCTCAAGATTGAAGCCTTAGTTGGACTCCTTATCTGGCTTCCATCCTTACCTTCACATGCTCTCTCATGGATCACCCTCAACTTCATGGTTTCTGGCTTACAAACCAACCCAGGACCCCAAAGATCTTGGCCCATATTTTGTATGGGGGTTTCCTCTTGGGCTAAGGAGACAAGTGCAGACTAGTCAAGTGAAATATGTCTTCTCCTACATGCAGATGTAATGGTTCAGCCAGCAGGACTCGACCTATGATGATCCAAATCTACGAAAGAGAAATCCTGTTGTAACTATTCTTGCTCCTTGGTCTGGCTCCTGGGCCCTCCTGGCTTCGTGTTTATATTCGCCCTGGCTTCCTTCTACTCTCTAGACCTGTAACTTATATTGTCTCTAGTCTGTCTATTGAACTTCCTGCTTTCAGGGAAGCTTATTGATTTGTTAATTCATCCAACACACATACTCATATTGTACCACTGGTTGCCTCTGCAGATGGTCAGGGGCCAGTCAGGGAGTTAGACAAAATAAAGGGCTGTGTCAGTTCGTATGCTTCTTATTGCTTGTGACAGAAACCCTGATTCGAACTGGCTGAAGCAAAACTGGAATGTATTCCCTCACATACCTGGCAAGTCTGGGGATAGATCTGGTTTCCTTCAGGCACGGCTGGGCTCGTGGGTCTTAAATGCTGCCTTTGGGACTTGGTCTGGCTTCATCTCTCAGCTCTGCTCTCCTTTGTGATGGCTTCATTCTCAACGTCTCCATGCGGTAGCAAGAGAAATGTCAACAACACCAGGTCCTCATCTTCCTAGCATCCTTTTGTACTGCTCTCCCAGCAGCTCCAGCACATGTCCCTGTGTGTCTCGTGGTTTCTCAACCACTCAGTTACATACTCTTCTTTGAACTAGCAACTTTCATGAGTAGAACCTGATATTCTGGCTTGTCAGACCTGAGTCAGACAGTCGGATGGGAGTCTTCTGTCCTCTCCTTAAAGCTGGGTGTGGAGTCAACAAGAACTTAAATTGAAAGCAAGGGATACAGAGATTCGCCAGGAAACAGGTGAATGGATGTAAGATGGTTTAAAAAAAAGGCTTTAGTTATAGCCAATCACATGTTTATGGTAT
This sequence comes from Sylvilagus floridanus, assembly GCA_949820135.1. Taxonomy (NCBI): domain Eukaryota; kingdom Metazoa; phylum Chordata; class Mammalia; order Lagomorpha; family Leporidae; genus Sylvilagus; species Sylvilagus floridanus. The sequence goes on along the minus strand of OX463225.1, from coordinate 86,036,042 downwards.
GTGTGTGGGGGTCAAGTCTGACAGGGGACACATTTGACTCCACAAAGGATAGGCAAAGAAGGCTTCACTCATCCCTGACCTCTTTGCTCTTTCCTTCTAGCAAAATTTAGTGAGTGCCTAAATTTCAAGTGCAGAACACGGATTGTCCTAGAAGTAGGTTCTGCCCGTAGGAGCTGACAGAGCAGTAAGGAAGAAAGATGGCCAGGGTCATGGTCCTGTATTCACTGAGCATTTATATTATAAGAAATGGAAATGTGAAGAATATTTCTATGATTTTTATAAAATTAAAGATAGCTTCACCCGTTGTGTTATATTGACACCATGTTTACCCAGGCAGCTCAGTGCATCTGTTTTGTTCAGTGCTTGGAATAAGTCTCTCTGGTATGCTTCCTTCAATAGGGAATACTCCCTAATCCACATTTTTAAAAAGCTTTTTTGCCTATGCTGCTATAAAACTTAAAGTTAAAACCTGTGTTTAATTAAAAATAGCTTTCCTTAGTCTAAGTTTTCTATGAGATTAGTTTTTTTTTTTCTTTATGGTTTTGTGGTTCTATTGTACCACAGACTTTTATATTGTTTCTCTTTAGAGGGTCGACTAGATCATGTAGTTATGTACTCTTTAAAAGGCAACAAATGTGATAATATTTTTATGACATTCAAAATCCAACAAGCAATCCTTACATTATTTTCTTAGCTGTGTTTTTTATTTTGCTCTATACTATTGAAGAGAATATTGAGAAAAGCAACATCCATGATCTGAGGATAAGGAAATCCATTAATACAGTGATTGTCAACATTTGGAATGCTCAGAGGCATTCTTCTTGATTGTCTGGGCTATTGGAATCTCATTGGTAGAGGCAGGGACACTGATAAACATCTTGTGGTGCACAAGAGAGGACCCCACAACTAAAAATTATCTAGTCCAAATTATCTTTAACACTTTGCACTTAAAGGATTTTAAGAGCCCTAAACCCTGAAAAGTTCTGAGCAAGTTCATAATTTAGGCTTAAGATAAAGATACAGGCAAATTAGAGTCATAGGATTATAGACTCCTGGAGCTGATAGGGAAATTCATGTAGTCCAGTCTCCCTGCTTTCTAGATAAGGCAAATGAGTCACATAGGAAAAAGGTGACCTGAAGCAGCATAAATCCTTCACCCCCTAAATATGTGATCAAACAACTTGCCCAGTCTCCCTGTGCCTGCTTCCTCATCTGCACGAAGAATAAAACTTGCCTCAGATGGTTGCTGGCAGGCTGAATAAAGATGTAGCACACGTCACGTTTTTGTGCAGTATCAGGCCATAGTGAGTTGTTAATAAATAGTGGTGGTGCTTGGGTCCCTGCATCTACATGGAAGACCTGGATGAAGCTCCTTCAACCTGGCCCAGCCCCAGCCATTGCAGCCATTTTGGGAGTGAACCAGCAGATGGAAGATTGATCTCTCTCCCCCACACACACACATCTGTCTTTCAAATAAATAAAACAAATCTTTAACAAAATATAATAAAATAGTGGTGGGGAGGGCCAAGGTGGGGACTGACCCTACTGCTGTGGCCTAGAATCTCCACACCTAGCTTGCTGCTTTTCTGCCCCTGTCCCCTTGTCTCTCAGCCCTAGTCTTTGTCTTGCACCACCTTGAGGGTCGATGAAGAAAGGTTATCATAGGAGCTTCATGGAGATAAGGAAATATGATCTAGAGAGCACAGGGGGCTGGTGTTACAGCAAAGCAGGTTAAGCCACCACTTGCAACACTCACATCCCATATCAGAGTGCCTGCGTTCAAGTCCCTGCTTCTCTGCTTCAGATCCAGCTCCCTACTAATGTACCTGAGGAGGAGTGGAAGATGGCCCAAGGTTTGGTTCCTGTCACTCATGTGGAAGACCATAATGGAGCTCCTGGCTCCTGGCTTTGGCTTGGCCCAGACCTAATTAGTGCAGCCATATGGGGAGTAAAGCATCTCTCTCTCTCTCTCTCTCTCTCTCTCTCTCTCTCTCTCCCCCCCTCCCTCCATCCCTCCCTCCCTCCCTCCCTCCCTTTTTCCCTCCCTCTCCATCCCTCCCTGCCATCTCCCCCACCCCCACCACTCTGCCTTTCAGATAAATAAATCTTTCTTAAAGATTTAAAAAAGGAGCTAGAGCACTCAGTTGCTGGTAAGAAGAAAAAGGCTGAATGGATGTTCCCCATAAATGACAGCAGAAGGGTTTGGAGTGTAGGTGAAGCTTCTGGAAGCTGTAAGAAAGACTACTCCCTGGGTGAATGCTGTGGCATAGTGGGTTAAGCCACCCTTTGCAGCACCAGCATCGCATATAGGCGCCAGTTCAAGTCCTGGATGCCCCACCTCTGATCCAGCTCCCTGCTTATGGCCTGGGAAAATAGTGGAAGATGGCCCAAGTGTTTGGGCCCCTGCACCCACTTGGGAGACCCAGATAATGCTTCTGGCTCCGGGCTTTGGCCTGGCCATTGCGGCCAATTTGGGAGGGAACCAGTGGATGGAAGATTTTCTTTCTCTCTCTCTCTTCTCTCTAATTCTAACTTTCAAATAAATAAGTAAATCTTACAGAGAGAGAGAGAGAAAGAAAGCAAACGCACCAAGAGGACACAGTGCTCTCGAGTGCACAGGCTTACACATGCTCTGTGCTACATCCTAACTCTTGAAGAAGACGGACTAAAAATAACAAACTCACTTGAAACAGGCTACTCTTTTCCAAAAGCTCTGTGAATCATGTTCCAAGTGAGTGTGCCTGAAGGAAGGGTGGGGCCTGGACCAGCTGACCCTGGTGAAGCCTTTCCAGCCTTGTCCATGTTCACATGGAGGCAGGATACCTGTGGGGCTGTCTGGAAAACTTCTGAAATGCAGCCTGGTTAGACAGTCGATCTGACTGTTAAGGTTCTCTGACGTCTAGTAGAGACGTGGACCTGGAGCTGGAAAGATGATGCAACACTGCAGATCATGACCACTGGGCTCAAGTAGACAGCCACAAAGATCTAGTTCTAAGGCTTACAGAATAAACTGCTTTATTAGGTTTTGCTAATTCAGTCAACATGAGCATATGATTAAGATGTTACATAAAATTCTTTTTCCTCTGAAAATAGTCATAGATTTTCTTACCAAAAATTCTATGGGGTTTCTTCTAATTTTTTGAAAGACTTGAGAAAGCTATTTAGGATTGCAATGTGAGTTGAATGTTTATTTCTCTTCTTAAATTAGTCAACACAGTTGTTTTTAACCAGTAGCCTTCTGTAAAAACTAGCAGAATTCAAAAGCATTAAAATTGTTTTGTAGCACAGGCATGCATTATACCCTCTCAAGGGAAAATCTCATTCATGTGGTAGCCTTCTCTTGAATATCCCACTTGTTGGACTGAACTCCTAAAATAACTCCAATCCCACAAAAATATTCTGGGTAATTAGTCATTTTGCCCTTCATCAAGAACAAACCAGCTGGTACATGAAAGAAAATGGAGTGAATCTTAGCTGATTTCATCTGTTTTTCATACATCTGTGTGACACTGGAGATCCAGAAAGCAGAGAACAGCTCGTGCCGTCCAGTGAGTGCCAGGTACCATGCTAATGCTCAAAGCTGGACGTTAGGTGATTTGCCCCAGGCCACGCAGCTGGAAGCAGGAGCACCCAGAGGACACAGTGACACAGGACACAGTGCTGTGCGTACACAGGCAGACACGTGCCCCGCGCCACATCCTGGCTCTTGACAAAGGAAGACAGACTAGAATAACAAACACAACCCCTGCAAGATCAGACTTCTGGATGCAGGAGGCCTGTTCCGTATTTCAGTGTGACCTTCAGCTTTTTTCTCTTTTAAAGGTGCTGTGTAACGGACCGGGGACATGTGTTCCTATCTGCATGTCCGCCCTGCTCCTCGGGATTCTAGGGATAAAGAAAGTGATCATTGTCTACGTGGAAAGCATCTGCCGCGTGGAAACCTTATCCCTGTCGGGAAAGATTCTGCTTCACCTCTCAGATTACCTCGTTGTGCAGTGGCCAACTCTGAAGGAGAAGTATCCCAAGTCTGTGTACCTTGGGCGAATCGTTTGACAAAGGGCCAAGTACTAGGTCTGCAGAGTCTTGCCGCGGACCATGGTATCTGAGTGGGGGTGGGGCGGGGCCCCACATGTTTGCTGTGATGGCTTCTGAAAGTCCCGGCAGTTACTGATGGTCAGGAGACTGAAAAAAAAAAAAATGTGCAGATAACTCAGTGACGACACTGAGACTGCTCATAAAACAAACATGATCCGCTGTAGACATGAAATATTTATGCCTCTTTTTACCAGATTTCTTCTCTAGAAAAAAAATATCACTGACTACAAGTTATCTTCTGTTTATAGAATGGTTTTTTTCTTAACCTAAATATAGAGTTTGTATGATTAGTAACATTTCCTGCTCCGTAGCTTTTTTTCCCCCAAGTATCTGCTTTATAAAAAGGAAAGAAAGGGATTTCTTCGTTTGTGTTTGGATACAACAACAGGCTTTATTTCCTGTATGGAAGTGGTGATGTCCCCAGTGAACCCTTGCGGCGTAAAGGAAGCAGTAATATTAAATTGGCTTCATGACAACTTGCATTCTGCAGGCTTCCAGAACCCGAGCATAAACCAGTGTCTCTTTTTGTTGTTGTTGTTGTTCAGGCTTGTTTTATGAGTGATTGGCCTCAATCCAAAATATCTTTTAAAATCTCTTGTTCAATTGTTAAAATAAATTAAAAGGTGATAATAAAAGCATGATTCTATGTATGAGGAATCCAAACTCTCAAAACATTAAAAGCACATCCTAGTGAATTCGCACCGTCCATTCCCGGTGAATTCGTTCCTGGGCCGTTACACAGACTGTGGTTGCAAAGGAGCTACCTGGGCCAGACACTGCAGGTGCTCAGCCTTGTTGCAGCAGATGTGGCCTCAGTGAGAGCACGGTCTCCAGCATGAGCACCTCCATAATCTTAGGGATCCTGAACGTGAGTCTCTTGTTAAAGACAAAATTAAGGAATTCAAGTGAATGGCCATCTCTGCCATTGTGAGATGGTTAGGATTGCCAGTGTATGCCAGGGGCCTCCACACAGTAAATCATAGAAAACTTTGCATGGATTCCAAAAAAATTTTTTTTAAGATTTTTTTATTCACATATTTGAGGCAGAGTTAGAGAGAGAGGGAGAGACAGAGAGAGAGGTCTTCCATCTGCAGGTTCACAGTCCAAATGGCCTCAACTGCTGGAGCTAGGCCGATCTGAAGCTAGAATCCAGGAGCTTCTTCTGGGTCTCCTATGTGGGTGCAGGGTCCAAGCACTTGGGCCATCTTCCACTGCTTTCCCAATCTATAAGCAGAGAGCTAGATTGGAAGAGGAACAGCTGGGACACGACCAGCACCCATTTGGGTGCCAGTGCCACAGGCGGAGGCTCAGCCTACGATGCCACAGTGCTGGTCCCCAAAAAATTTTTTTGCAGCAAAATTAACATCTTTTTAAAGATCATTGTTTTGTTTTGTTTTTGTTCCAATTTTTATTTATTTATATTTATTTGAAGGGCAGAGAGACAGATCTTCCTTCTGCTGGTTCACTGCCCAAATGGCCACGCAAGTGCAAGGGCCGAAGCATTTGGGCCATCTTCTAGTGCTTTCCTAGGCGCATTACCAGGGAGCTGGATTGAAAGTGGAGCAGCCAGGACTTTAACCAGTGCTTATATGGGATGCCAGTGCCTCAGGCCATAGCTTAACCTGCCATACCACAGTGCTGGCCCCTAAAGTGGTATTTACAGCTATACCAAACATTCACCCCTAAACTTAACTTTGTTTCTCTGCAAACCTTTTTAAAAATGTATGTTTGTTTTATTTATTTGAAAAGCAGAAAAAGAGACAGATAGGGAGATTACTTCCATCCCACAGGTTCACTTCCCAAATACCTGCCACAGCTAAGGCCCAGAACTCAACCCAGGCCTCCCACACAGGGGACAGGAATGCAGACACTAGAGCTGTCGTCTGCCACTTCCCAGATTGACATCAGCAGGAAGCTGGAGTTGGAAGCAGAGCTGAGACTGGAGCCCAGGCTGACACAGGATGTGGCCGTCGCAGGCAGCATCCCCACCACTGCACTAAACACCTGCCCCATTTCCACAGACTTTCTGAAGTAGCCTAATACATTCACTACACATTTATGTGGTGCTTACTGTATGCCAGGTGTTCTTCTAAACACTTTTAAAGTATTATCTCTCTTTAAAAAAAAAAAACAAAACATTTATTTATTTGAAAGTCGGAGTTACACAGAGAGAAAAAGAGAGGCAGAGAGAGAGAGAGAGAGGTCTTCCATCCGTTGGTTCACTCCCCACTTGGCTGCAACAGCCAGAGCTGCACCAATCCAAAGCCAGGAGCCAGGAGTTTTCCAGGTCTCCCACGCGGGTACAGGGACCCAAGCACTTGAGCCATCTTCTGCTGCTTTCCCAGGCCATAGCAGAGAATTGGATCGGAAGTGGAGCAGTCCGGACTCAAACCAGCGTCCATATGGGATGCCGGCGCTGCAGGCGGCAGCCATACCCACTGTGCCACAGTACCAGTCTCGTATTATCTCTTTTAATCCTCTTTTAAGACCTTGATGGGTTAGGGACTATTGCAATGCTCATCCTACAAATGACTTGATTATTAAGTGGCACGCCAGGATTCAAGCCTGGCTTGAGAGTGGGGCTGGTTTCATGGGTATATGGCCTGAGCACTTACATAGGGCTCCAAGGTTAATAGTCACTCCTTTGAATTTCTTAAGAACTAATTTTATCAAGGGACTCACATTTTAGATCCCCCCCAAGATTATGGAGCTGGTTCTGCATGAGACCCTGTGTTTCTGGGGCCACATCTACTACAATAGAAGTAGAACACCTGGTGCAGTGCCTGATCCAAGTAGCTCCTCTACAGTCAGAAAATTCTTTCCCTTCCCTCCAAGCTCTGTTCCTACAACAAAGCAAAAGGTGAGAAGTCCTCCAGTAATATTCCAGTTTATGTTGTTCCTCCTAAACCTTTTGTTTGCAAAGTATGACATAAATCTAATAAAGGAATGGTACATGATAACTGGAAGAGATTGAATTTGACTGAAAAGAAGCTTGATTACCCAAGATGATATGATTAGAGTGCTGAGGGGCAAGGGTTGAAGGCGCCACGCGAGACACCCAAGTTGGACTACCTGGGTTTCATACACACGTCTGAGTCCCAACTCCAGCTTTCAGCTAATGCAGACAGTGGTGATCTGCCAGCCGGATAGGAGGCCTGGATTGAGCTCCCAGCTCTTGGCCTCAGTGTGGCCCAGCCCCACCATTGCAGTCATTTGAGGCTCTCTCTTTCTTCCTGCCTTTCAAATAAATAAATTTTTTTTCAAAACACTGAGGCTCATCTAGCCTTTCCTGTTCTTTTAGGAAACCTTTCCTTGAGCCAGGTATGTAGACACATCTATCACTGGGACATTTTCCTGGGTTTTGGCTGGAGATACAGGTGGCAGACAGTCTCCTAATAGTGAGAGTGCTATGCTGTCTGGATTCAGTGGCCATGGGGCAGTCAAGTGGGAGTTCATCATGCTTTGATTGCAATCCTCAATCTCAGGCACTGGCTGTGTTCCCACTGACCCGCGGGCCTCGAGCATCAGACGGCCTATTAGACCGGTCCCACCAGGGCCTGAGATGAAATGAACTCCACTTTCTAGAGTGAACATGATTTCCTCAGGGACAGTGGCATCCGCGTTTTATTCCTGTGTAATCTTTCTCCACTCTGTGTTTTGTTCCCAGGTAGCACCAGGTAGGCGGTTGTGAGGGAGAGCGCACTGCGTTCAGTTCCGTTGGTGCTCGCCCAGGCCCCACAGGCAATCCCGCCGCAGGAGCTGCTGTTGGGCCCGAGCGCACAACGCTCAGACGGGGAGGAGGCCTAGAAAAGATGCCATAATTTTTTCCAGAAACATATGTCCCAGATGTTTTGCAGAGCCTGACTTAGACAGTGGTTAGCCTGGAATGTCAGAGAAAGAATCTGTATGCGCTTCAACACTCAGAGCTTAGAAGTCTCATCGCTCAGTGCAGGCTCCCATCCATACGTCCTGAGCCAGGCCAGGGGCATGCTGTGGCCTGGTAAACCAGCACATACCCTGCTCTGTGTTATTGTTATGGCTGATTCAAGCCTCCAAGGTCACTCTAAGTCGAGGGGGCTGGTTCGAGGTTGTTGAAGTCCAGGGCCAGCCTCCTTGCTGTGCTCCTCTGTGACATCCAGAAAGATAGTGCGCCTGTCTCAACCCAAACTGCAGAAGAGCAGTAGCTCACTTGTCCTTTTCAGTTTCCTTTAAAACACTCTGGAATACAATTTTTACCGTAAGAGACCATTCATGAGAAAAGTAACTGATTCAGCCTTCGCATGAGAGGCAGGGAAGCTGCACCTGCTTCCCGGGAAGGTTTTCATCGAGGTTCAGCTGTGCTCGAAGTTCTCAGCAGCTGCCACGTCAGAAGACCCATCTGCTTCCGACAGACTCCCTGAAGTCACGACAGGAAGCTTCCGCCTGGATCGAGGGGCGCTATGAAATCATGTCCGCAGAAGCAGCGTTGTACAGTTTTAAATTAAACAGCAGGAGGTCCTCGCTGGGAAGGCGATAACCCACTCTTCCCCCTTAGAAAAGCATCTTGGAGCACGTTGTTTATTTGAGCCTCCCAAGATTCAGGGTAGGTTAAAATTAGGAAACTTACCCCCTTCCTGTGCAGGTCCTTGCGCTGGATCACTGGTTTATATATTCTGCAAAGCCTTGTCCCCCACAGGAGTCTGATAGCCAGGTATCCAGGTATTAAGCACTTTGGGTCAGTGCTAAGAACATTGTCACAGGTATTAGGAGGCTGTCTGCTGTGCAGTTCAGCTCTGACACTAAGAGCACACACCAAGAGCAGACAAGCAAATCTTGTCTGCCTCAAGCTCTTTCCGTTAGGGATCATGCCTCCAGTGCTATAAAATTAAATCATCTACAGTTGTATTCTGGTTGCCAACTCCTTGTAAACACAGCTCCTCCTTTTCCCTCTGGAGTAGTAAACTGATGCTGGCCCTAGCAGCCTGTCATATCTCTCAAGCAACAAACTTTGGAACCATTCTTGGGTTTTCATTCTCTTCCCTTATCCCCAGATGATTATTTGCACACACATGCGTGTGTGTGTGTGTGTGTGTGTGTATGTATGTGTTCATTTATTTTAATCTACTGAAAAGACAGAGTGACAGAGAGAAAGCTCTTCCATCTGCCGATTCACTTCCCAAATGTTGAAGCCAGGAGCCCAAAACTCTATCCAGGTCCCCCACGTGCGTGGCAGGGGCTCAAGCACCTGAGCCATCTGCTGCCTCCCAGGATGCTCGTTAGCAGAACGCTGGATCAGAAGCAGAGTAGGCAGGACTCAAACCAGGAATTCCGATATGGGATGTGGGCATTCCAGTGAGCAGCTTAGCCCCATGTGCCACCACACCTGCCCCAGGCCTTTTTTTTTTTAAATGCCCCCATAATTTTCCCTTGTCTTTTCTCCCTCTTCTCTCACACAATTATTTGTACTATCTTTTCTCCTTGTTGTCTGAATTCACCTGTTGATTCTGGCTTTGACCTGCCCTCCGTTTCGCAGTCCCATGGGCACAACCTAAGCCAGCTCTCCGTGTAAGGTCCTTGTCTGATGATAACATTGTACGGAGGAGTTGGCGCACAGCTAAGTAACTATTTAGCAATCATATAACTAGAAAGCGGCAGCTGGAATTTGAACCCAGGCGCTGGAGCTCAGGCTACACTTAGCTTAACAGCTGTGTGAGGTGTTTAACAAGTGCTGCAAAGGAAGTGAGCAGGGAGCTGTGATGGAGTGCTGGGTGCTCTGCCTAGGGATGCCAGGAAATGCCTCTCTAAAGAAAATGCATGAGAGCTCGGGGTGAAGGATAGTGCCCTAAACATGTCCCCCTCCTCCCGCCTCTCCCGCCAAGCCCTCCTCATCTTCCACAGCCTCGCTTGAGCAGCTTCTTCAATGAGCCCCTGGACAGAAGCTTAGCACTGAGCTACACTCCATCACGTTGCAGAGCCTGGTTCCTAGAAACACCTGTGCGAAGGGGACAACGCATGCTTCTGCTAATCACTTCTTGTCTGCCTTACCTGGGGGACTCTACCTCGTACGAGTTTTGGATCCTTGTTCCACTCCTGGTAATTCTTACATCACGGTTTGGACAAGATACAGCCATAACTGAATACGTAATTCTTAGAGCTTCAGACTGTCTAGGCCTGCTTTGGTGCTATTATCATGTGGTTCTCACATTTTTTGGTCTTGGGACCTCGTTAGTCTCTAGAACTGTTGAAGACCCCAGTGAGCATTTGTTTATGTGAGTTATATTTGTCATTTTTTTATCCCAGTATTAAAAATTGGAGAAATTTTTAAACAGAATGTACAAGGACATATTCCATTAGCCCCAGAGCAATGCTCCCATTCACACGTTCTACAGGATCTGGGAAACTTTATAATCGTGAGAATGACAAGGGAAAGCAAGCCACACTGTAATACTACGTGGAAAATAATTTTGACCTCATGGACCCCTCCCTGTCTTGAGGGCCCCAGGGACCCGTGGGCCACATTTTGAGAGCTGCTGCGCTGCACAATGTCACACCAATGATTGTAGCTCCTCTAAAAGCCTGTAGTCAGTGATCTCTGTATTCCTTTGATTGCTGTCTGACAAACTTGCTGGCTTAAAATAGCTCATCATCTCCCAGTTCTGTGAGTCTGAGATCCAGACAGGGGCTCAGGACGGCACAAGGCTGAAATCCAGGTGACAACCTGGACTGACTTCTGATCCAAAACTCTGGATCCTCTTTCAGTACAGCTCCTTCAGGGGCACGTGGCAGAGTTCATTTCCCTGCAGCTGTGGGACTCATGGGAACCTGGCTCCTAAAGACCAGTTGGCAATGTTTATTGCAGCTCAATTCACAATAGCTGAGACATGGAATCAACCTAAATGCCCATCCACAGTAGACTGGGTAAAGAAATTATGGGACATGTACTCCATAGAATACTATACAGCAGTCAAAAACAATGAATTCCGGTCATTTGCAACAAAATAGAGGAATCTGGAAAACATCATGCTGAGTGGCATAAGCCAGTCCCAAAGGGACAAATATCATATGTTCTCCCTGATCAGTGACAATTAACTGAGCACCAAAAAGGAAACCTATTGAAGTGAAAGGCACACTATGAGAAACAGTGACTTGATCAGCCCTTGTCCTGACTACTGAGGAACAACTTAGTGCTTTATCCCTTTTAGTATTTGTTTTTTTGTTCTACTTAATACTATTGGTTGAACTCTGTAATTAACACACAGTTATTCTTAGGTGCTTAAATTTAACTAAAAAGTGATCTCTGTTAAATATAAGAGTGGGAATAAGAGAGGGAGGAGATGTACAATTTGGGACATCCTCAATCGGACTTGCCCCAAATGGTAGAGTTAGAATTGTGCCAGGGGATTCCAATTCAATCCCATCAAGGTGGCATGTACCAATGCCATCTCACTAGTCAAAGTGATCATTTTCAGTTCACAATTGATCATAATGAAAGGATTAAGAGTCAGAGATCACATAAACAAGACTAGTTTCTGCTAATACTAAGTGAAAGAATTAAAAAGTAGAGAACGGTCCAACATGGGAAGCAGGATACACAGCAGACTCATAGAATGGCAGATGTCCTAAATAGCACTCTGGCCTCAGAATCAGCCCTTAAGGCATTAGGATCTGGCTGAAGAGTCCATGAGAATATTTCAGGCATGGAAAGCCAAGACACTCTGGCAAAAAAAAAAAAAAAAAAACACACACACCTAAATGAAAGATTTCTGTGAGTGAGATCCCAGTGGAAAGAACAGGCCATCAAAGAAAGAAGTACCTTTCTCTGAAGGGAGGAGAGAACTTCCACTTTGACTATGACCTTGTCTAAATAAGATCAGAGTCAGTGAACTCAAAAGGCCTCCTTAGCCTTGGCAACCCATGACAAGAGCCTAGGGTGATTGCTAACACCATAAACAAGAGTGTCAATTGTTAAGTCAACAACAGGAGTCACTGCACACTTACTCCTCAAGTAGGATCTCTGTCCTTAATGTGTTGTACAATGTGAATTAATGCTATAACTAGTACTCAAACAGTATTTTAAACTTTGTTTCTGTGTGGGTGCAAACTGTTGAAATCTTTACTTAATATATACTAAATTGACCTTCTGCATATAAAGATAATTGAAAATGAATCTTGATGAGAATGGAATGGGAGAGGGAGCAGGAGGGTTGTGAGTGGGAGGGAAGTTATGGAGGGGAAAAGCCATTGTAATCCAAATGCTGTACTTTGGAAATTTATATTTATTAAATAAAAGTTAAAAAAAAAAAAAGACCACTTGGAGGTATTTTGCTCCTGCTTGGGATAAGGACTCATATGATTGGGTCAGGCACACCTGGCATATATAATCTTCCTGTTGATTAACTAGAGTCAAGTAATTAGGCCCATGATTACATGCCTTTTGCCATGGTAATGCAACTTACTGTGTTAGTGATATCCCATGATATTCACAGATCCCACTTATACCTAAGGACAGGGATACCAGGAGGTACAACATTAGGGGCCATCATAGACTTCTTCTGTTCTCTTTTGGGGAAAACAAAAAATTTTTTATCCAACCTTTCACCTTCATCACCAAATTTGTACTCTCGTACCCGAGTTCTTTAATTCGGGGAAGTTCATATTTGCCAAGCTCCATCCTTGTTCAAGCAAGTTACCTAACCTCCCTATAAAATAGGCACACCTCTGCTAGAGTTATTGTGAGCTTTCAACCCTATGCGTTTTAACACAGAGCCTGCCACAGAGGAAGGCCTCAGTGACCTTACGTGTCATCAGGTGGCTTCCTTGGTGTGTACGTGTCTTGAAGGACAGCTGTCCTTAAACTAAGCAGAGCAACAACTTCCAGCCCTGTAGGATGACTGTAACCAAAATGAGCAGAAAGGGCAGGCATCTGGCCCAGTGGTTGGGCCACCCTCGTCCCATGTTGGAGTGCCTGGATTCATTGCCCACTTCTAGCTCCCAGCTCCAGCTTCCTGCTGGTGCAGACCCAAGGGGGCAGCAGTGATGGCTCAGGTAATTGGGTTTCTCTCACTTGAAGGGAGACGTGGCTTGAGTCGTCAGCTCCCAGCCCAAGCCCAGACAGCTGCAAACTATTGCAAGGAGTGAATCAGCTACTGAGAGCTCTCTCGCTTGCTCGCTCTCTCTCTGTGTCTTAAAATTTAAAAAAAAAATTGAGTAGAAAATACATGTTGCCAAGATATGGAGAAGTTGGAGACCTCGTACGCTGCTTGTGGGGATGCAGAATGATCCAGCAGCAGAGGAGGGCAGTTAGGCAGGTCCTCAGAAACCAGACGTGCAGTTCACACATCATCCAGCAGTTTCACCTGTAGCTGTGTGCCCCAGAGAGTGGAAACGTGTTCACACAGATACTCATTCATGAAAATTCATCACAGCATTATCAACATAATCAAAGGGTAGAATCAACCCAACTGTCCATCAGTTAATGAATGGATGAGCAAAAAGTGGTCAACTCATGTAACGAAATATTATTCAATCACAAAAAAGTAATGAAGTGTTAAAGAAATGCTCGATGTTTGAAAGGATAAATGTATTTACCCTGATTGGCTACTACACAATATACCAAAACTTCATGTGGCACCCATAAATATGCACAATTGGATATGTCTGTTAACATTTTCTAAAAAATAAAAAAAAATTTTATAAACTGAACTACTAATATATGCAACAATATGGATGAATCTTGAAAGCATTATGCTAAGAAGCCAGTCATGAAAGACCACATGTTGTATGATTCCATTCATACGAAATGTCCAAAGCAGGCAAATCCATAAACAGCATGCATTAGTGGCTGCCAGGGTCAGCAGGAAGGAGGGGAGGGCGACTCCCTGTGGGTATGGGGTTTCTTTCTGAAGTGATGAAAATGTTCTGGAATTACTCGTGATGGTTATGCAACTCTGTGAATACACTACAAACCACTGAATTGTACACTGGGTGAAATTAGGGTGTATGAATTCTATCTCAGTAAAGAAAATCCCCAATAGTAATATATCTACCTATATATTTGTGGGTTAGTACACAGACGAACAAAAACAAAACAAAACCTGGCACAGCAGCCAGGAAGCCACCGCAGGGAGTGTTTCTATTTATTGGGCTTCCATCTCTGCCCAATGCCAGAGACAAAAAAACTATGAACGTGCTTCAGACACAGCAGGGCTCTGAGGGCAGGGCTCGCTAGGAACTGGTCTCAGCCTGAAACGAATCGCTCCACCACCCAATGAAGATGCCTCGTCCAAGGGCCTCATGCCACCCTCCTACCCTCACCAGAAGCTAAGATAATTTGAGTGTGTTTTGTTTTTCATTTAGTCTTACGGGGGCCTCAGCCATTGTGGACATTAAGGGAGCGAACCAGCAGATAGGAGCTCGCTTGCTTGCTCTCTCTGCCTCTCCAATAGGTTTTTTTGTTTTTTGTTTTTCTTTTTGACAGGCAGAGTTAGACAGAGAGAAGAGAGACAGAGAGAAAGATCTTCCTCCCGTTGGTTCACCCCCCACAAATGGCTGCTACAGCCAGCGCTGCGCTGATCTGAAGCCAGGAGCCGGGTGCTTCTCCTGGTCTCCCATGGGGTGCAGGGCCCAAGCACCTGGGCCATCCTCCACTGCCTTCCCGGGCCACAGCAGAGAGCTGGACTGGAAGAGGGGCAACCGGGACAGAACCCAGCGCCCCAACTGGGACTAGAACCCAGGGTGCCGGCGCCGCAGGCAGAGGATTAGCCTAGTGAACCACAACCGCACCAGCCGCCAATAGTTTTTTAAAAGTTAGCCTTCCAATGCACTCCTGCGGTGACGACCTTGCCACTTCCCCATTAGGAAGTGAAGCAGGATTTCCATCCCGTCCATTTGAACTGACTTGGCCTGCACATGAACTCGCTTAACCACTGGCTACAGCTGGAATGGCATTCTGACTTGGTGTCTTGCTCACTCTCTGGACAGAACCCCTCTCAGCACCAGTGACCATGCTCGGAGAAGTACAAGCCACATGGAGAAGCCGTGTGCGGGCGGCCCAGCTGACAGTGCCTCTCGGCGCAGACTCCGAGCCATCTCAGTCCAGGCTCTACACGTGTGCGGGAGGAGCCGGCAGATGATGGCATCCTGGGCCCTGGAGGCTCCCTGCAGGGGCTCAGACACCAGGAGCAGAGAAAAGCAGCGCCTCTCCCCCAGCTCCTTTCTCCTGTGGCCTGTGAATGGCTGCTCACAGAGTTCCTGGATTTATTTTCTCCCACACGTTTTGGGATAAATTTGTTACAAGTAATAGGTCATTAGAAAAACAACCTTTCAAAAGAGGCCAGTTTCTGCAAAGGTTGGTTACTTTGGCCTAATATTAAAAGGGGAAACAATTTCTTGCCCCCGAGGCAAAGGGAGCTGAATTTCTACACGGTGGATAGGAAAAGGATTTTTTTCCTCCTAGCTCCTTGGCCTGCATGTAACAGTGAAACAGAAACCAATGGATTCTTTCAAATCTTTTAACCATATGCAGATGAATAAGCAAATGGTTGGACCTGATTCCTAATCTCTTTTCCTTTCCTGTGTAACTGAGAATTTTTTTCCACTCTAATAAACTTGAGCATTTAAACAGAAGTCATGTGTCACATGTATGACGCATAGCAGCAAGAATGTAGAGAAGGAGATAGCTGAGTGGAGATTTAATTAATACCCAAACCACTCCGCTGAGAGCAGGAACAGTGTTTCTGGCAGAAGACGCGGATTCTTTTTTTCCCCGTCTAACTTCGAATGCTTTTTCTTTCCCTCCTCTCAGTCTTTGTAGGATAATGATGTAAGATTCCGTAACTGTAAGGAGAACTCTGCGAAGTCATCTTTCTACGGCACGGGCAGGGCCTCCCCCATCCCTGGGCCTCCGTGTGGACGGCCAGCTCCTGGAAGCAGCAGATTAGAGTGAGAACCCAGCCGCAGCAGGAGGGAGGAAGGAGTCCGAGATGACAGGCTCCTCTCGCCTCTCAAAGAAGCAAGACAGGAGTTTCACTCTTCAAAGAAAAGGGAAGAAAAACAAGACTTTTATGGAAATCCCATATACAGAGTTGGCAGCAATTCAGCAAGGAATAAAAAGTATCCCAAATGTTCCCCTATTCAGTTTCCAGTCTGGCAGGCAAATTAAAAAGAGGTTCAGTTTTCAAACTGATGTGCCCCGAGTTAGCTGGATGAGAAACCCTGGAAGGCATCCGAAGGGGGCCCGGGCTCCGGTCCCTTGACAACCCAGTCAAACACGCTGGCGAGAGCGGCCGGGCACAGGGAGCATGAACTGTTCTCTTGAACATCTGACAGCAGGGCATTCGCGGAGGAAACGATGAGAAGGCTGAGGCTGGATTCGAAGTCCATGCTCAGGGAGGAGAAGGAAGGAGAAGTCGCAGGTGAAACAGGATTGGCCACGCGTGATCAGCGGGGCCACTGGGTGGGCAGTGGGTCCACGGGGAGTCGTTAGACCACAGCAACCCAGAAACCTGCTTTCATCTTCGTTCCACCACTGCCATAACCAGGAATTCCACAGATGTGCTTTATGTCGGACGTTTTCCGACGCTGAAAACTCTACGAAGAATGTCCTGATTATAGATAAAACCAGACAAATTGCACTTGTAAAATGAGAATGAGAAAAGACGTTTCTAAGTGACTTGTATTGGCCTTGAACGCCGAGACACATAAACTGCAGTCTGCAGATCTGACTTCTGAGCCGCGCTGGGTTTCTCTGGCTTGAAGCGCTGTGTCCGGGGCCTCTCGGTACACAGCTATCAAGGACAGAATGTCACGTTACTGTTGAACCACTTAAGGGCTCTGCTTCTCCTTGTTCAGTAAATATTTGAGGTGTTCCAACATTAACCCGACAAGACCTTTCCAGAGGCGGGAGGGCGCTGGCTCCCACCAAAGGATCCCCTTTCTCCAAGGACACACTTCCTGCCCCATGGCAGAAGACTGACTGACAGGTCTCCCCCGGTGGATAGGAACACTGGTGCTGACCCCCAGGCTCTGTTTCTGCAGCTGAAGAGATTGCCTCGTGGACACGGCCCAGCTGGGTGCTCAGTGCAGGACGGAGCGGGGCGTGAAGGCAGGGGAGGGGGGCTGCTTTTTCCCACTCTTGCCTGGGGACCTGTAGGTGCCAGGGAGGGGCCTGCTCAGGGGGAGCTGTTGCTGCCACCTCTCTAGGACACAGAGAGCTTGAGTGATTTCCCCGGAGCTGCACAGCGGGGTCGTGGCCCAGCCAGGGCTGAGAGTGACATTCTTACATTTCCATGGCTGTTTGCTTTCTTGCTGCCACACAACAAAACCCACAAAGACTGCTAGCACCTGAGGCTCTCACAAGGCGCACAGAGAATCTTGGAAAGCCGTCTTCCAACAGCTAAGTGACCTCTGTACCAGGCACGACGTTGTGGGTGCCAACTGAGGATGTAGCAGACAGCAGCAATGGCGAAGCCTCTTCCAGAAAAATTTACCATGGGAAGTTGATTCATCAGAAAAATATCTGGTACCAGAGTCCGACAGTTAATCCCAGGATTTCACTTTTTGTTCTGAACTTCTGACCTACAGCTGCTGCTCCAAGCGTGGAATATCAAGAAGGTAACTTCCCTGGATCTTAACCTTGTTGAACAAATGTTTGGCCAATCATATAAGTAGGTCTTTGTTTATTTCCTTTAAACTTCTAAGACCAGGAAATTAGTTCTGATATGTTAAGACCCCTGCCTTCCCTCCAAGGACATCCTGAGGCACAGAAATAAAATTTAGCCAAACATATTTTCAATAACTTTATTTGTAATGAACCATCCAGCAAATTATAGGTAATTTGGAAAAGCAAATTTCTGAAAAAAGCTATAAAAATATTACAATATTTTTAGAAGGCATACTTTGATGTGCTTAATACCAAGTAGCCAATTTAGCTGAACGTTGGACCCTAACCACAAATATCTAAAGTTAGTAATAATAACAGTAGCTAACAGTGTTGAGTACTGATGTCCCAGGCCCAATTCTCTGTCATAAACATATGAAGGTTCTTCAGAACATTCAGGGAGAAATTGAATTAAAAGATGAAGTTTATTTTGGTGCAAAACATTTGCAGCTCAGGAATGGTTCTTTCATGACATATTTTCCTTGAAGCTTATGAAGACCCTCTTCTATTAACTCAGTCTTCACGACCACCCTAGGAAGCATTCGTAGTACCATTGCTTCCTAACAGATGAAGAAATGGAGAGGCAGCTTGGAACTAAAATTATATCCAAAGAGGTTTGCCAAAGTCCTATTTGTAATACAGAAATTGGAAACAACCTAAATTTAAAAGTATTTAATAAATCTGTCTGTACATTGGACCATTGTGCAGCTATTAACAATCAGCTCTTTAAAAAAAAGATTTATTTGGCCGGCGCCGTGGCTCAACAGGCTAATCCTCCGCTTTGCGGCGCCGGCACACCGGGTTCTAGTCCCGGTCGGGGCACCTGATTCTGTCCCGGTTGCCCCTCTTCCAGGCCAGCCCTCTGCTGTGGCCCAGGAGTGCAGTGGAGGATGGCCCAGGTGCTTGGGCCCTGCACCCCATGGGGAGACCAGGAAAAGCACCTGGCTCCTGGCTCCTGCCATCGGACGAGCGCGGTGCGCCGGCCGCAGCGCGCCGACCGCGGCGGCCATTGGAGGGTGAACCAACGGCAAAGGAAGACCTTTCTCTCTGTCTCTCTCTCTCACTGTCCACTCTGCCTGTAAAAAAAAAAAAAAAAAAAATTTATTTATGTATATGAAAGGCAGAGTTAAAGACCGAGAAGGAGAGATAGATCTTCTGCCCGCAGGTTCACTCCCCAGATGACCAGCATGGCCAAGGCTGAGCCAGACGGAAGCCAGGAGCCAGGAGCTTGTTCCAGGTCTCCCACATGGGTGCAGGGGCCCAAGCACTTGGGTCATCTGCTGCTTTTCTAGGCACATTAGCAGGGAGCTGGATCAGAAGTGGAGCATAGGGCCGGCGCTGTGGCACAGTGGGTTAAAGCCCCAGACTGCAGCACCGGCATCCCATATGGACACCAGTCCGAGTCCCAGCTGCTCCTCTTCTGATCCAGCTCTCTGCTATGACCTGGGAAAGCAGTAGAAGATGGGAGACCTGGAAGAAGCTCCTGGCTCCTCACTTTGGATCAGCTCAGCCCTGGCCAATGTGGTCATTTTGGGATGTGGTCATCTCTCTCTGTAACTCTGTCTTTCAAATAAATAAAATAATAATAATAAAAAAAAAAGGAAGTGGAGCAGCCAGTACTTGAACCGGTGCACATATGGATGCAGGTGGCAGCTTAACCAGCTATGCCATAATGCTGGTCCCAACAATCAGTTCTTAAAGAATATTTAATAGCCTAGAAGAAATGCTTAAGGGATAGACATTTGGACCAGGAGTTAAGACACTGGCTGGGATGCCCTGATCCCAGTTTTGGAGTGCCTGGGTTCAAGTCCTTGCTCTGACTCTCAACTCCAGCTTCTTCTAAGACTAGTGCATACTCTGGGAGGCAGCAGGGGATGATGACTCAAGTGCTTGGGTCCTGCCACCATGTGGGAAACCTGGATTGAGTTCTGGTCTCTGGGCTTCTGCCTGGCCCAGATCTGGCTGTTGGGGCCATTTGGGGAGCAAACCAGTAAACAGAAGCACTGTCTCTCCCTCTTTCTCTCTCTGTGTGTGTGTGTGTGTGTGTGTGTCTTTCAGATAAATAAAAATGTTTAAATGTTTAAAATGCTACATTTTAAATGATACACATGTATATCATGAGCACAATTTAAAAAATCTATGCAAGTGAAAATACTGTTGGAGTACTAGTTATAGTATTAATTCACAATGTACAGCACATTAAGAACAGAGATCCTACATGATTTTTTTTAAAGAATTGATTAATTATCTATGCAATTTCCAATTTAACACCAAGATTTTTTAATCATTTTCGATTATCTTTATATACAGAAGATCCATTCAGTATATACTATGTAAAGATTTCATCAGATTGCACCCACACAGAAACACAAAGTGTAAAAATACTGTTTCAGTACTAGTTATAGCATTACTTCACATTGCACAACACATTAAGGACAGATCCCTTATGAGACGTAAGTACACAGTGACTCCTGATGTTGATTTAACAATTTGACACTCTTGTTTTTGGTGTCAGTAATCTCCCTAGGCTCTAGTCATGAGTTGCTGAGGCTATGGAAGCCTTTAGGGTTCGCTGGATTCGATCTTATTCCGACAGGTTCATAGTCAAAGTGGAAGTTCTCTCCTCCCTTCAGAGAAAGGTACCTCTTTCTTTGATGGCCCCGTTCTTTCCATTGGGATCTCAGTCACAGAGATCTTTCATTTAGGTCTTCTTTTTTTTTTTTTTTTCCCAGAGTGTCTTGGCTTTCCATGCCTAAAATATTCTCATGGACTCTTGAGCCAGATCCGAATGCCTTAAGGGCTGATTCTGAGGCCAGAGTGCTATTTAGGACATCTGTCATTCTATGAGTCTGCTGTGTATCTCGCTTCCCATGTTGGATCATTCTCTCTCTTTTTCATTCTATCAGTTAGTATTAGCAGACACTAGTCTTGTTTGTGTGACCCCTTTGACTCGTACTCCAACAGTATTTTCACTTGTGTCTCTATGTGAGGGCAAACTGTTGAAATCTTTACGTAATATGTACTAAACTGATCTGTGTATAAAGGGAATTGAAAATGAATCTTGATGTGAATGCAAGGGGAGAGGGAGCGGGAAAGGGGAGGGTAGCGGGTGGGAGGGAAGTTATGGGGGGGAAGCCATTGTAATCCATAAGCTGTACTTTGGAAATTTATATTCTTTAAATAAAAGCTTTATTAAAAAAATCTATGCAAAGTTTAAAAGGGCTAAATTATATAAAATATTAAAAATGACTATCTCGGGGCTGGCACTGTGGTGTAGTGGGTAAAGCTGCCGCCTGCAGTGCCAGCATTCTATCTGAGCATCGGTTTGAGTCCTGGCTGCTCCACTTCTGATCCAGCTCTCTGCTGTGGCCTAGGAAAGCAGTGGAAGATGGTCCAAGTGCTTGGGCCCCTGCTCTTTCGTGGGAGACCCCGAGGAGGCTCTTCTTCGGATTGGTGCAGCTCTGGCCATTGTGGCCATTTTGGGGAGTGAACCAGTGGATGGAAGACTCTCTCTTTCTCTCTCTCTCTCTCTCTCTGCTTCTGCCTCTCTGTAACTCTGCCTTTCAAATAAATAAATAAAACTTTAAAAAAGAATATATCTGTTAAGGAATTATATATGCAATTTATTCTTTAAATTTTTTAGTTATATTTTGATTGTGTATTCTACAATGAGAGAAGATAAGATTTTTTTGAAGTTTTTTTTATTTATTTGGGATGCAGAGCTATAGAGAGAGAGAGAGACAGGGAGATAGAAAGAGAGAGATCTTCCATCCACAGGTTCACTCCCCAGATGACTGCAAATGTGGGGAAATTAGGCACAGGAAACAATTCAAAGATGGCACCTGCAGGGAAATTAGGCACAGGTGGCCTAATTTCAAAGAAATTCAAAGAATTCAAAGAATTCGCCCAAAGGAAGTAAGGTGGGCGGTACCCAAAGTCATTTACCACCAAAGCTGATTGGCCACTCAGCATCAGTGGAGGTGACAACTGATGATGAGTGTACAGACATATAGCTGGTCCTGTAAAAAGTCGCCTGGTAAAATGACCTTTTAAGTAATTGGTTGGTCCTTATGCGCTGCCCCAGTAATCCTGCGGTCTTGTGCTTTAAAAGGCTTTGCTACACGTGCAATAAACCGAATCCTTGCTTGCTTGATTTGACTCCCCGCTGTGTCTGACTGTCTCCGGGATAGGGAAGCTGGGGAATGGGCGAGCGGCGCACTCACCTTTCTTCGGACCCAGTCCATCCTCGTTCGGGTGGACTAAGACCCAGCATGCAAAGACTGGAACTGGACCAATCTGAAGCCTGGAGGCAGGAGATTCTTCGAGCTCTCCCACATGGGTGCAGGAGCCCAAGCACTTTCATTGTCTTCCATTGCTTTCCCAGGCCATTAGCAGGGAGCTGGATTGAAAGTGGAACAGCTGGGACTTGAACCGGTGCTCATATAAGTTGCCAGTGCTATAGTCAGAGGCTTAACCTACTGCACCACAGCACCAGCCCTGGTCTCCAGCTCTTAAATTTGCATCCAGCCAAAGGCAGGCTGTAGGAGAAAACAGGGAGATTTTAATTACTAATGATCTTTTAGTGACACATCTAAAATGCAAGGGACTTCCTGCTCTCA
Organism: Sylvilagus floridanus; assembly: GCA_949820135.1. Taxonomy (NCBI): domain Eukaryota; kingdom Metazoa; phylum Chordata; class Mammalia; order Lagomorpha; family Leporidae; genus Sylvilagus; species Sylvilagus floridanus. The sequence goes on along the minus strand of OX463225.1, from coordinate 86,013,692 downwards.
GAGGACCTCCTAGCTCTTTTTAAATAATTTCATAATTTTATGACATTAAATTCCTAACAGCATCTCCTTCAAAGACACTGCTAGTAATTATAACCAGCATTTACTAGGCGCTCCTGGTGTCCCTGAGCACTGTATTAATTACCTTAAGTTTACCCTTCACAAGCCAGGGAACTATGGCTATCATCACCATTCCCCTTTCTGCAGTGAGGAAAATGAAGTTAGAGACACCAGTGATTTGCCCGAAGTTGGACAGCTGCTGGGTGGCCGAGCCCTGATGGAGAGCCAGGTGCCCCTGACTTGAGGCCCTGGGCGTTTCAGCATCTGTGCCTCCTGCACCATCCCCCACGGTCCTGGTCTGCCCTCTCCCTGGGAGTGTTGACGTGGTGTTGCAATCTGATCCTGGCTTTGCCCTTCTTCTCAACAGATGACATCCATGCAACACCGGCCTGCTGCCAGGCACTACAGCAAATACCCAGAAATTACTTATGTTACAATTAATACTTCATGCCCACCGACTATTTATTTTAATTGTATCGGAAGGATAACCACAGAGAGCTCTTCCATCCCCCTTGCTTACTCCCCAAATGCCCACAAGAGCTAGATCTTGGTCAGGTTAAAGCCAGGAAATCAGAACTCAATCCAGACCTCCATGGCAGAGACCCAAGAACCTGGGCCATCCCCTGCTGCCTTCCAGAGTGCACATTAGCAGGAAGCTGGAGTCAGAAGTGGAGTCGGGACTTGCACACACGCACTCCTGTTTAGTTTGTGGACACCCCAAACAGTGTCCTAATCACTGCACCAGACACCTGCCCTAATGTTAAAATTCTCTGTAGTAAGATAATAGAAGCCTAAGTCAAATTTAAAATAGAATTTTGAGTCATACACAAAGGCTAACAAGTCCTATTTCAAGAGCTGAAGTGACTCTCTGCCTTCATTCTGTGTATCTTTCTCTATGCAGTGAGAAAGACCATGTGCCTCAGGCTCACACCCTCCCAATTCAGCCTCTGTGAGGGACAGACAATGCCCTCTTGACATTCATTCAACAATACCTGGGGCACCTCTGGATAGCAGTGCCTCACTCTCCTGAACCAATCAGCTTGGCTTGCAAAGCGCAGGATGGGGGGACCACGACTGTGATTGAGAGCTCCATCAGTGCTTTAGGGAGTAGGGGAGAAATCAGCCAAAGAAACCAAACGAGGAGCTTAGGAAAGTAGGGGACAGGACGCAGGTGCAGCTGCAGTCCTGCCTTACCTACACTGACATCAAAGAGTTTTTCATTTATTTGAGGAAACAGGAATATGCAAATGAAGACAATGCAAAGAAGCAGGCACTTGCCTGATGAACTGTGCCCTGAAAAGAGAAATCGTTATGGGTTGAAGATCGGAGGCACAGAGCCAGAGTACAGAAACAGCAGTAGCTTTCCCTTCCCACCACAACAGAAGCTTCTGGACTTACCCCACACTGTAGGCCTTCTCGCCCCCTACACTTCTCGTCTGTCCTCTCTCCCCTCACCAGTCTCCCATCAGCCCTCCCCAGTGTCAACCCCACTGACCGCGGCGGGAACAGAAGGGGCAAAGGGGACAAAATGGCAAAGCCTTGAGATTCCCACTCCTGGGCCAGAAAATGCGTTTTTCCATCAGAGCATGCAGGGTAAACAGGAGCTGACCATTTGGTGGAGCGTCTTGATTAAGACCCAAGGAGGAATCAGGAAAGCGCCAAGAGGAAGGCAGGGAAAAAAATGCATCCTGAAAAGAGACGGTTTCTCTTTTTGCTGACCTGTGTAAAGTAATCGAGACAGCCTTTCTCTGGTGGGAAAGCTCTCCGTTCCCGATGCAGGGCCGGGGGCTGCCTCTCGGCACGCCTAAAGCCTTGGGGGCAATAAAACCTGAAGAGGAGTCTCTGCCTACTTGTCTTGCAGTCTCTCTTGCTGTACTCCACGTAACCAATTAGCACCACAGCCTCCTGTCCCTCACACTGGTTTTTAAGCCAACACTTCCTGAAAGACTACTTTCTCTGGAGCTCCAATGAGAACTCCTGGAAGTGTTCATAAAGAGCCAGGATAAGTCTCACATTTCTGTCCTAAAAACAACAGGCAGTGTGCCTGGGTGAGCTGCCCACACGTTCTCCGGGTCAACGTTGGCTGGACGGTGGTTGACATCTCTGGAGCATCAGTGATTTTTGTGGAGGTTCTAACTTGGTATCAGTCGAAACAATTCTGATGTAGGGTGTCAGGATTTTCATGGACTTCTTTTTTCGTCCATCATCTACCATCATGTTCCAGGTGGTGAATGGCCACATAACTCAAGCATCTAAGGGCTACCACGTGAGTCCTGGCTTACACAGCATGCTGAGTGCATAAATTTAAATGTAAGGCACTGCACATTAAAAGGGGATTTCTGGCTCTGAAAAGGAAACAAGTCGGTTATACAATGGAAGGATTTCCTTGCTTCCCCCCTGCTGTTATAGAGAGAGGTCCACTGGTCTAAAACTTTTTCCATACATTTACTACTTTATAAATAGTAAATTTTATAACTTACCCATGTATAAATTATGTCTTAAGTAGTGTGGTATACGAAGGGTATGACCCTCCAGTGGTAGCTACATCCGAGTAATACAGGTAGGACTCACACAGTCAACATTTTCCATCTTTTCACCCCAAACATCTAAGCCAGGGACTCAGTCTTTGGAAACCCCTACAGCTTCTGGAATTTGTGTCCACCTGCGCATTTCTGGAAAGATAGGCCGTAACTGTCATTAGGTTCTTTGTGAACCCCCTTTGCCTCAACCCTCTAAATACAAAAAGATTCCAAAGCTTATAAAAGGCAGAGTTATTTATTTTAAAATATGTTTTTCAATCGGAGGCTTGAAATTCAGTGGAAAAACAACCAAACTTCTTATCTCCTTTCCTCCTGCCCTTTTCAATCACCCCACTCCTCAAAACTGCAGTGTGAGTGTGTGATCATGTGTGAGTGTGTGTGTGAGAGAGAGAATGTGTGTGTAGCTGTCTCCGAAGGCAACAGGATGCCAGACAAAAGAGAAGAAAACAGAACAGGGACTTTTTTTTCTTTCAAAGTGAATTTTTTCAACAGAAATCTGTCTTGAATTTTTTTATTTCTCTCCTGAGTCTCTTGGCTATTGTTAATTGTTATTTAGTATTCCTCACTGTGAATTTTTTTGTGGGTGACTATAAATTACTAGATTCTATTTTAACTGGAGGAGCTAACACAGCAAATTTATGTTCTGTTATAAATTAAGTGATGTGATGACATATGCTTTGTGGTTAGACTGACATGCAGAAGTAAATCAAGTGTAATCATTTGAATATAAGTTTGAGATATGAAATAAACCATTTTTAGGTCACAACAAAAGACAGAACCAGAGGAGTAGCAGTTTGCCAAAGCGCAAATGAGCTAATTCTGCTTACAGTCAGCAAAAGAAAAATCGTTTCAATTGGATGTTTTTCTTCTTCTTTGAGTACGATCAAGGGAAGTTAATAAATCAGACGTGAAAGCCTGGAACTTAGAGCTGGAAGGTTTGTAAATGAATATCCCCCCTTTAAAAAGATTTGGTGAGGACAGAGGACCAAGGGCACTCCGAGACATAGGTGTTGCTCGTTAATGCTCAGGTGTCCTAACTCACAGCCTGCTTTCCACTGTCTCACTCAAAGCAACAAAGAGAAAACAACCGACTTTGGAGTTATCGTAAAATGCTATTATGTAACACGCTGTTAAAACACATTTATGGTACCTGGAACTCAGATAGCGGCTTGACAGCCGTGAAAGCCAAAAAGATACTGCCTATCAATGGATCAGTGCTGGTGAGAATACAACACAGGGTTAGGGTTAAACTTTAACATTCCAGTCTTGGGCCAGAAGCCAATTTTTAAAGCTGACTTCATGAACATCATCTTCATTTGAAGTTACATGTATGCTGTGGTACAGACAAAAATTAAGGAAATCCAGAGCTCTAACTTTTGAGGATGAGTTTCTGTGCATTTGAATTTTCTTCCTGATCAGGTCATCGCCAATTTTGTACGATTTTACTTAGAAAGAAAAAAGGATCCTATACCCTGAGGTTTTTGTTTGTTGAGCTCTGGGTCTCATGGACAAGTCTACACCAGCAGTTGACTATTCTCTATGATGAGCCTGTCGACAGAATTCAAAAGAAAAGAAAAACTCAGTTGTTTTCTTTCGTGCTTCTCCAAGGGAGAATGGAGACCAACAAGTTGTTTAAAGTCGAATTTATGATGAAGAAATTTGGGGCATCTTTTGGGCTGCCCTGCAACCTGCCCTATGTACTAGAGGAAACAGATCTCAGGAGCTGGCAGAGGAGGCTGGCAGAGTTCATGCCCAAGCCTCCAGCCTCCCATTCTCCAACACCCACAGGGACTGCATGCTGACAGCGCAGCGAGGCTGAGCATCAGCCACCCCATCCCACTTCCCGCAGGTTTCCACAGCTGGCCTCAGACTGTCCCATAGGAGAGTCGCCGTTTGCATTGTCTTTGTCTCATCTCCCTCCTGGTGCCCAGCTGTTACTGTGTACCTATAATGTTCCAGGCACTCTGGTGGACACTCCGCAGATACCATACCTTATTTTCTTCTCTCGCTTTTTTTTTTTTTCAGAAGTGACTACTTCTATATTTTAAGATTTATTTATTTGAATGTCAGAGTTACAGAGAAAGACAGGTAGAGACAGATGGAAAGAGATATTTCATCTGCTGGTTCACTCCCCAAATGGCCACAACAGCCAGAGATGGGCCAGGCTGAAGCCAGGAGCCAGGAACTTCCTCTAGGTCTCCCACATGGGTGGCAGGGGCCCAAGCACTTGGAGCACCCGCTGCCACCTTCTCAAGCACATTAGCAGGAAGCTGAATGAGAAGTGGATCAGCCGGGTCTTGAACGCATGCCCATATGGGATGCCAGCATTGCAGGTGGTGGCTTTACCCACTATGCCACAGTGCCAGCACCATGACACATATATTTCTGCATAAGGAAACTGAACTCAGAAAGGAAATTTGCATCAAGTCTCACAGCTGCCAGGTAGGGGGCCTGAGAGTCAAACTTACATGCGTGTGATTGCCAAACTCACCGGAAACACTCCTGGATAAAATGATGTGTCATTCACCTCGTTTTTCTCACACTAAAACAGAGCTATCATCGCTGTACAAATAGGAAGGGAAGGAGAAATGATTCTCAAAAGAAAGAAAAAGTGGTAGGTTTAGTGAGAACAAAGCACACTTTTAAAAAATGCTTTTCGGCCGCTGCCGTGGTTCAACAGGTTAATCCTCCGCCTTGCGGCGCTGGCACACCGGGTTCTAGTCCCAGTCCGGACGCTGGATTCTGTCCCGGTTGCCCCTCTTCCAGGCCAGCTCTCTGCTGTGGCCCGGGAGTGAAGTGGAGGTTGGCCCAAGTGCTTGGGCCCTGCACCCCATGGGAGACCAGGAGAAGCACCTGGCTCTTGCCATCGGATCAGCGCGGTGCGCCGGCCACAGCGGCCATTGGAGGGTGAACCAACGGAAAAGGAAGACCTTTCTCTCTGTCTCTCTCTCACTGTCCACTCTGCCTGTCAAAAAAAAATGTTTTTTAGTATTTCAGATGTATTCTGTTAAACTCTTGTAGGTTAAAAAAATGCACACAACTTAGAATTCAACAACACAGTACTCATCAAAGTTCTCTGTTGTCTGAGAGGCTGCACAGTAAGGAGATTTGACAGCGGGGCCCTGGTGCCAGGCTGCCTGGGTCCAGAGCCTGTCTTAGCCGTCACCCTAGGCAAGACACTGAGGCTCTCCGTGCCTCAGTTGTTTGGCTTGTAAGGTGGGGGTCACAGCTGTAACCTCTTTATAGGGTTGTTTTGAAGATGAAGTGAGTTAAGCGATGTCAAGCTCACAGTCACACACAGTAAACACTCAATAAAAAGCTTTATGAACTTGAAAGCTCTCTTCACAGCCCTTGTAAAATGCTCACCGCCCTTGTGCACGAAAGCCTTTGCTAGAAGCGCCCAGCGCCACGACCCCGGGTTCCCGTGCTCTTTTCCAAGAGCTTCCTGAGCACCGCCTTGTTGACATCACGTTATTCATCTCTGCTGCTGCGTGCGCACCGCACCGGCGGACGCTTCTCAAAGCAGCCGGGACCCCCTGGGCTGCTGCACTCCAGTGCACCTCAGAGCAAGACAACAGGAACTCAAGTGGCAGAGACGGAAGGCAAAACAAAATTCAGCCGGGAAACACATGGCTGTTTTTTTTTTTTTTCTCTTTGCCACGTGTGAAGAAAAAAAGAAGGTAGATTGAAAGCCTATAAAGTCCATCACGTGTTTCGAGGGTTTTTGGTTTTGATTTTCTAAATTGACGTACAGAGCTCTTGTTCCTTCACTCAGCAAAGGTCATGGAGCATCTCCTGCAGTGTGCCCTGATTCCGCCCCCACCCCCACCCCCAGTGCATCTGGTGATCACTGGCCCAGGAAGTTCTAGAACAATCCAAATTTTCAGTGGCTTTGGTGTCTTCTCACAAGGAAATTAACAGGGCAGCTAGGGTTTTCATGATTTTGCAGCCAGAGTTTTGTTGCATGGTTACTTTCAGCCGTGTTTTTTCTTTTTAAGATTTTATTTATTTTATTTGAGAAGTAGAATTACAGACAGAGAGAGGTAGAGACAGAAAGGTCTTCCATCCGCTGGTTCACTCCCCAGTTGGCTGCACAGTCGGAGCTGCGCTAATCCGAAGCCAGGAGCCAAGAGCTTCTTCGGGTCTCCCACATGGGTGCAGGAGCCCAAGCACTTGGGCCATCCTCCACTGCTTTCCCAGGCCACAGCAGAGAGCTGGATCGGAAGAGGAGCAGCCGGAACATGAGCAGGCGGAGGATTAGCCGACTGCGCCACAGCCGGCCCCCAGCCGTGATTCTTGTCACCCAAGGGTAGGAGCTGCCAAGAAACATCTCCAAGACCTGGAGGGGCTGCCTGAGCCAGGACAGGGGAATTCGTAGCCAGCATCCTCTGTTTCTCCTTGAGAGGAGGAGGTTTTGGTTTTTGATTTTTTTTAATGTATTTGAGAGGCAGAGAGACAGAGAGAGAGCTCACATCCACTGGTTCACAAGGGGAGCCAGGATTTCCATCTGTGTCTCCTGTGTGGGTAGCAGGGACCCAATCACTTGAGCCATCACCTGCTTCTTCCCAGGATGCTCATTAGCAGGGAGCGGGAACAGGGAGCAGGAGCCAGGAGTCCAACCCAGGAACTCCAAAGGGAGATGCAGGTGTCCCACCAAACCAAGTGCCCACCCCTGGAGAAAGAGTTTCAGGTGTTTATCTTTCCATCTATAATTGGTTGTTGCTTTGGGCTGTCAATACAGGAAACTAATTTGTTAGAATTTATATTCTTGTAATGTTTGGGTTTTGTATTTCATTTTATAATGAGATGCATCCCTATGATAAGCAAAAAAGAAAGTTTTGTAAATGATTGACTTTGCTGCCACAAGTACTCTTATGTTGTCTTTGCAGGCAGGCAGGAGCTGAGGACAGGCGGCTGCTCTCCTGGGAGAAACACCCGGCACGTGGTTATCCAAAGCACGGACAAAGGCCTCTTTAAAATCCTTAAGGCGTCTTTACTTTCCCAAACAGGAACACCACAGCTCACTTGCAACAGGCTAAGCTTATCCATAAATCTGTACTCACACAGACTCCACTATTGGCCTACAGAAAGCTGTACCAGATTCCCTCATCCAGGAAGTCTCTGGAGCTCCAGAGCACGGGTCTGTGGGCATCATTTTTCTTATGATAGGGCGTAGAGTAAAAGTGCCCTGGGAAACCAAGAGCCCCGAGCCTGAATCCTGCCTCCGCCTCTGTCCTATCGCGTGCCCTTGGATGGATTTTCTATTTGGGCTTCTTGTTGTTGTTGTTGCTTCTCCTCTTTCTGGGTCTCCGTTATCTCCACTGCAAGACGAGAGAAGCTGGACTGGTTAGAGGTCCTGTATGAGGGCCAGGAGCACAGACGGAAAGGGTAGCTGCTCTTCCTGCTGTTCAGGAAGGCTCCCAGAGCACGCCTGCCAGTGTCATCCCAGCGACAGCCACAAGTCTCCAGATGCACCACGAGGCCCCCGCCTAATCAGTATGGGAGAGAAACAAACAAACAAACAAACACTTCTCATGCTCAGTCCCAGCCAAGTGATTGAAGTGCTTCGACTCACATCCTTTCATGCTTGGAGTTCTGCGCGCACAGAGGCCTCCTTCACTTCCTTGTTTATGTGACAAGAGGGGAAACCACACCCCCTCCAGCTTCTCCAGGCCGACCTTTTGAGATTCAGCTGGGGAAAAAATATCTCAAAAACATCGCAGTTAAATTTGGGACTAAGGACGGGTAAACTTGGACGTTGGGACTGCAGCCAAGCCAGAGGAGTCACTGAAGTTTCAACCCAACAAAAATACCTGAGGTTCAGACGAACTTTTCAGTTTGATGGATACCGCAGGAGTCGCATTATATGGGGCCAATAGGATGCCTCCTCCTGACCTTCTCCCTCCTGTCTGAGGCCTGACAGGGGCAGTGGGCTGGCACCCTGGGCATCCCTCCAGCACTGCGGAACAAGGAGGATTTGCTGCAGGTTCACAGTTCCAGCCACTGTGGAGCTTCCAGAACAAGTCGGGGGTGGAGACGGGAGGAACAGAGAGCTGTGCAGCTGGCTCTTGGGTCTCCTCTCCAGCAGTTCCAAGGGTCTGTATCCCAGCCAAGCTTTGTCCACGCAGTACGCTTCCCCGTGGCCAGGGGTACAATGGCTTGGCCCTTCACTAAGATTCTTTGCAAGTTAATAGGATTCCTCCCCATGCCCTGCCTGCCCTGACGGCCTGGAGTCACGGACGGGTCCTTGGGAAGTGGACAAGGGAACACACACACGCAAGTACACAGGGAAGCTGGGTACTCCCACCCTGATCCATCATAAGAACATGTTGGGGCTGGTGCTGTGGCGTAGTGGGTTAAGACACTGTTTGGGATGCCAGCATCCCATATGGGCACTGTTCCAGCTGCTCCTCTTCCAATCCAGCTCTCTGCTATGGCCTGGGAAAGCAGAAGATGGCCCAAGTCTTTGGGCCCCTGCACCCACGTGGGAGACCTGGAAGAAGCTCCTGGCTCCTGGCTTCAGATCAGCCCAGCTCTAGTCATTGTGGGCATTTGGGGAACCAGAGGATAGAAGACCTTTCTCTCTCTCTCTCCCATCTCTCTGTAACTTTCCTTAAAAGGGTGTGGGGGGCAAGAATGTGGTAATTACCACAGCTTTCTTCATAAACACATTTAAAATTTTTTTTTTAATTTACCTTCATTTTATTTGAAATGCAGAGAGACCAAGAGACAGACACTCCTCAGCTAGAGTTAAAAAACATCAAAGCCAGGAGCCCAGAATTCCACCCGGGTCTCTTCTATGGGTGACAAGGGCCCAACACTTGAGCTGTCATTTTCTCCCTTCCAGGGTACGTTAGCAGGAAGCTGGTTGAGAAGCAGAGGAGCAGGGACTCAAATGGAATGCAGGCATCCAAAGTGAGGGTGTAACTCACTGTGCCACTTGTCTGCCCCAAACCCTCTTTTCTTGTATGTATTTTTAAAGATACTTATTCAAGAGTCAAAGTTAGAGAGAAGAAGAGACAAGAGATCCCCCATCTCCTGGGTCATTCCCCAAATGGCTGCAATGGCCAGGTCTTCCACGTGGGTGGCAGAAGCCCAAACACTTGGACGGTCCTCTGCTGTTTTCCCAGGCCATTAGCAGGGAGCTGAATCAGAAGTAGAACAGCCAGGACAGGAACTGGCACCCATATGGGATGCCAGTGTTGCAGGTGACAGCTTTATCCACTATGCCACAATGCTGGCCACACTTGTGTATATTTTTCAGACTTATGCACCTCAACTGTGATTCTCTCTGGCAGAAGTTCCCATCAAATTTTTTCCTTCTGATATGACACAGTGCATCATCCATCAATTTTCTGAGTGCCATGTTTTTTTTTTTTTTAATTTTTAAAGATTTATTTATTTGTTGGCTTGAAAGAGTGACGAAGGGTTGGGGTTGGGGAGACAGAGAGAGTGAGCTCATCTATCTGCTGTTTCACTCCCCAAATGATTGCAATAGCCAGGGCTGGGCCAGACCAAAGCCAGGATACAGAAACGCCATCCACGTCTCCCAAGCCGTCTTCCATTGCCTTTCCAAGTAGCAGGGAGTTGGATCGGAAGTGGAGCAGCCAGGACCAGAACTGGCCTGTGATACAGGATGTGAGCATCGTAAGCAGTGACTTAACCCCCTGTGCCACACACCAGACTGGGGGATGAATTTGTTTTCTCTCTTTAAAAAAGATTTATATGATTTGACTATGTCCTTAGTGCTTATGTGCTAGGAACATCATCCCCGGTGCAACAGTGTTGAGAAGGGCCTAAGGAGAGGTGGTTGGGTTGTGAGGGCTCTGCTCTGCAGAATAAGCTAATGTCAATGTCTCAAGTATGGACTAATTATCACAAGAGTGAGCCTGGGGGCCAGCGCTGTGGCGTAGCAGGTAATTCCGCTGCCTGTAGTGCCGGCATCCCATATGGGCACCGGTTGGAGTCCCAGCTGCTCCACTTCTGATCCAGCTCTCTGCTGTGGCCTGGGAAAGCAGTGGAAGATGGCCCAAGGCCTTGGGCCCCTGCACCCGCGTGGGAGACCTGGAGGAGGCTCCTGGCTCCTGACTTCGGATTGGAGCAGCTCTGGCCATTGCAGCCAATTGGGGAGTGAACCAGCAGTTGGAAGACTCTCTCTCTCTTTCTCTCTCTCTTTCCCTGTCCTTCTCTCTCTGACACTCTGCCTTTTAAATAATAAACAAATATTTATAGAAAAAAAATGGAGAGTGGCAAGTTCAATCTGGGTTTGACCTATATGAAAATAGCAAGTTAATAATAGAGATTCTTTAAAGGGTTTTGCATGACAAAATAATCTTCTAGAAGACTAGCACAGTGGAAGTCGTGGGCTGGTTTGGAGGGAGCACACAGAAGCAGAGGACAGAATCTTCGGGACTCTGTTTCTACAACCTTGCAGTTATTTTCTCAAGAATCAAAACTTTTTTTAGTTGGGTGTGAAAGAAATGCAACACAACCTAGGTTAAGCCAAAAGAGTCTTGGTTTACGTAAAACAGAAATCTGGGCTCCATCTGTTTCCATCGTGGCTAGATCCAGGAGCACACCCGTACCATTAGAGGATTCGGTCTTTCCATCTCAGCTCTGCCTGATTCTGCTTGTGCAGTGTTTCTCCATGATGGGTGTCCTGGCCTTGGCAGCTGCAGCCTCACCTCCTCACAGCAGAAAGAGAATCTTCCTAGAGAGTGTCCACAGGGAAGTCCTGGGGCAGGTGCTTATTGTAGGTTGGGGCCATATATGAACCTTGAACCTTGAACTTCTCCTTGAACCTCCCGTGGCCAGCACTGGGCACTATGCTGCAGGGTGGGAAGACAGGTGAATTGGGGAGAAGAATGTGCAGGGGCTAACCAGTCCATCAGAATGAGTCACCATGAGAAAGAGAGATTCTGCAGCCAAAGCAAAGGGGCAGAGCTCACTGTAACTTCCAGTGGTTTTGCATCAGGTTTTCCTTTTTCCCAAAAAGAGTATAAATTCTCCATTAGGCAGACAAACATCTTTTTATTGGCTGGATTACGTTTTAATAATAGCTAACATCACATCTCCCTCCATCTCCTAGACTAGTACTGAGCCTGTGGTAAACTCACTTGCTCTGTAATCTAGGTCAGAAGCATCTTGTGTCCATCTTACATTCACATTCCCTGTCTGTGCCCTATGAACGGTGCCCTCTTCCGTCTGTCTGGCCTGCTGAAGCAAACTCCCCACTAGGCTTCCTGTCTCTAACCTCTGGCCTATGTAACTCATACACAAATGGCCAGAGTTGCTATCCTACAACACAGAGCAGATTGCAACAGATCTTGATATACAAGACATACCATAGATCTGCCTATGATAGTGTGGTATTTGTTTAATGTCCACAAATCCTCCAATCCCAGTAGGTATGTTCCTTTGCAACATGACCTTGCTGCTTCTCTCATCAAGGAGAGAGGTCTGTTTTTCCCTCTCCTTGAATCTGGGCTGGACTTGTGAATTGGTTGGACAAGTAAATGCAGCACAATTAACATGAGACTTCAGCAGCTTAGGGCTAACAGGTCCAGCTGTTCCTACCTTTGCTCTTTTAAAAAGTGTTTGCTCTGAAGCTAGGCTGGCCGACCAGAGGATGAGTGGCCATGTGAAGAACTGAGGCTCTTTAACCAACAGCCAACACCAGTAGAGGATCAGCACTCTGCACTAGGAAAGTCCCCAAGCTAAGGGTGGGCGCAGGCTCCCCAGCTCCACTCAGAAAAACAAATCACCTACCCAGGAAAACCTGCTAGATAATGGGAAAAACCCACCCTAACTGGGAAGATACTGCAGGTGAAAGTAGAGGGCTTAGATTGTAGCCCAAGTTGCAGCGTTACTCAGCTTCTAGCCTGCTGTCCACTGCTGCCTTGCAGCATATTCAACTAATCCAGCTCTGCTCATTCTGTCTGATCTCTCTGGTGAATTTTTCACCACTTGCAACACCAGCCTCCTGCAGACAATGCCCAATGCCACTTGCCAAACATACAAACATGAATGTGGCCATCTTGGGCCTCCCAGTCCAGCTGACTATGTGCAGGCCCTTTTTTTTTTTTAAGATGTATTTATTTATTTGAAAGTCAGAGTTACACAGAGAGAGGAGAGGCAGAGAGAGAGAGAGAGAGAGAGAGAGAGAGAGAGGTCTTCCATCCACTGGTTCACTCCCCAGATGGCCGCAATAGCCAGAGCTGTGCCAATCCAAAGCCAGGAGCCAGGAGCTTCCTCCGGGTCTCCCACATGTGTGTAGGGGCCCAAGGACTTGAACCATCCTCTACTGCTTTCCCAGGCCATAGCAGAGAGCTGGATCAGAAGTGGAACAGCCAGGACTAGAACTGGTACCCATATGGGATGCTGGCGCTTCAGCCCAGGGCATTAATCCACTGCGCCACAGCGCCGGCCCCAACAGGCTCATTTTTGAGCCCAGGAGAATCCAAAAGAGTAATACTCAGCCAAGCCATAGTCATGAAAAAAAAAACTTTTTAAATTTTATTAATTTTTAATAAACACCTTTTAATTCCATTTTGCTTTGAATTTAAAAAAAAAAAGAAGATGTATTTATTTGAAAGCAGAGTTACATGGAGAGAGAAGGAGAGACAGAGAGAGAAATCTTCCATCCACTGGTTCACTCCCCAAACAGTCGTAATGGCTGGGGCTGAGCCACTCAGGATCCAGGAGCTTCTTCTATATGTCTTAAGGGGGTACAGGGGCCTAACACTTGGGCCATCCTCTGCTGCAGTCCTGGGTGCTTTAGCAGGGAGCTGGATCAGAAGTGGAGCAGCTGGGACTCGAACTGCCCATATGGGATGCCAGCACTTCAGGCCATCACTTAATATGCTGCACCACAGCACCATAGCACCACCATCATTTTTTTACTGTTGTTGTTAGAGCTATTCATTAATTTGAAAGTCAGAGTTACACAGAGAGAGAAAGAGAGGCAGAGAGAGAGAGGGTCTTCCATCCGCTGGTTCACTTCTCAGTTGGCCACAATGACCAGAGCTGTGCTGATCCAAAGCCAGGAGCCAGGAGCATCTTCTGGGTCTCCCACGAGGGTGCAGGGACCCAAGGACTTGGGCCATCTTCAACTGTTTTCCCAGGCCATAGCAGAGAGCTGGATCTGAAGTGGAACAGCTGGAACCCGAACCAGTGCCCATATGAGATGCCAGCACTGCAGGTGGCAGCTTTACCCACTATGCCACAGCACTGGCCCTGCCCCACCATCATTGTTTAAAGCCACTAGTTTTGAAGTAGTTTGTTGTGCAGTAACAGATAACTGAAATAGCATCTATAAGATTTGTTTAAAGGTGAGGAGCAAATATCTGGAATAACTCACATTAATTGATGTTTAAGGTTAAGTCAAGAAGGATAATGAATTGAGATCAGGATGTGACAAGCATTGGGAGCCTTTGGAATATCGCAGTACAGCTGTCCAGTAGGCAGGTGCACACTTGGGATCTGGGACTGTCTGGATGGGGTCATCTGTTCTAGGAGTGGGGAGTGGAGTAAATCACCCAGGACCACCCAGTGTGGGACGGGAGCAGGAGCCAAAGGTCTAAAAAACAAAATACAGGGAGCACCATCGTTTAAGGATGAGCAAAGGAAGAACCCCCAGCAAAGGGGTTTTGCAACACAGATAAAAAGGGATGGAGTATGGTTATGTACTTTGCTTTCATTCTTTGCTTTTTTTCCGGCCAAACGAGGGAAAGGAAAACCAGAAGAAGCCAAAAAAGGTATCTGGGACAGTAACGTAAGGAAATCCCAAGGACCTGATAGATCATTCTTGGGCTTCAAACCCCTCTGGTCCGTGATGACACGTTCACAACTGCCTTCCACGCTCCGGGAAAATGCTTGGCTAAGAAACGCAGAAAACTATGGGAAGAAGCCCCACCCAACCTGCTCCCTTGCCACCCACACTCCTCTTTCACCCAGACAGTCTGGGAGACACCCAAACACATTTGGAGAAAAATAGACAACCAGGCACTGTAATCAAGGCCAGGAGACACAGAGACATGTGTGGAGGCAGTGCTGGACAGGCACAAGTCCAAACACTCAGAACCCAGACAACACAATGAGGAAGGAGCAGCAAGTGTCTTGAACTGTCCCACCCCTTCTTCCACCCTGTGTCTCTCTCAGAAACGACATCAGCATAGCTTTATGGACTGCTGTTCTGTAAGAAACTGAATTATTGTTTTTGTATTCCATGATACAAGCATATAATTTCATATTTATGCCAGAGCCAGAAACTCCCCATTCAAAACCCATAAGAGTTGAAATTAATAGAGCTGCTGATACAAGCAGTTTGTGTGTGTGTGTGCATATATGTGTCTAATAGTCACAGTATATCCCCTAAAGAAAAGTAGTTATCTTGGATCTAGCCTCCTTGTTGTACAAACTGTTTTGACATTTTTGACAATGATACTGCAACACTGTTTGCAACTCTCTACCTCTTTATTTAAGACTCATTTTAACATATACTGAGCACCCACACTGCAAGGCTCCCCAGGGCGCACACAGATGTAGGCCATGGTGGTCTGGTAGACCAGCACTCCAGAAAAAAGAAGATTTGATGTATAACATTTGCTAGTATCTGTGGTGCAATGATTCCGACCATGGCTGATTTCCACCTGCCAGTGGTTTAACATCTGGCTCATAAAAATTTAGCTGCCTGGGGACAAGCATTTAGGAATGAGGAAATCCAAGGTGCCCCAGACAATAGCCCAGTTCTGACTCAGCTCTCTGCCTGAAACCTCATTGGTCCTTCCAGCTCAGCTGGCCTTCAGCCAAAGTATGCCCAGCGGAGACCAGCACAAGGATTTCCAGGCAAATCAAGAAATCATGAAAAAAATAATGGGCTATGTTTGAGCCAGTAAGTTCTGGAATGGTTTGTTACACAGCGATGGTCAACCAACACACATGCAGTCCAGAAGGTCCATTTGCAGAGAACAGAGGGCCTTCAGCTTTCCCCTGTCGCATTCCCAGTCCCACCCACAAGCTGGCTGGCACATTTCCTTCTGGTATATTTCCCTGGTTCTCTTGGCCACACAGACGCTTCCTGGTCACCTGTTGCTAAACATAAGCACGGGCAGCTCTAAGCACCGGCAGCTCTATCTCTTGTCCCTTTGAATATGCCACCAATTCCGCATTTAGTCAGACTAGGGGGCTGGCCAGCACACGGCGACTGTTTCAGGAAATTGTGTTTTACTGAAAATCAGGACTGCGATGACACCAAGTGAAGGGAATTGGAACGTCTGTAAGCAAGACCACACAAACGCAGGCAGAACAACTAGGACGCTCTCCTAGTCTGTGTTATTATGGCACGATTGTTATCCTGACTCCTCTTATCTGTCCCACCATCTATAAGAGACCTTGAATGATTGTAACCGATTTGTTAAATATTGACTTGATACCGTCATGACAGTCCAGGATCCATTGTTTGCCAGGACACTGGGTTCCCACAATCAGTACTTTATGTGAGCTATAGCCTCTGTTTCTGAACGCTTTTACTGAGCAGGTCCTGGCTGGACTCCTCTAAGGGATTTTTCTCCTATCAAAGATTTCAAGAGCTGGTGCTGCTGCTTAGTAGGCTAACCCTCCACCTGCTGTGCCAGCATCCTATATCGGCACCAGTTCATGTCCTGGCTGCTCCTCTTCCAATCCAGTTCTCTGTTAATGGCCTGGGAAAGCAGTGGAAGATGGCCCAAGTGCTTGGGCCCCTGCACCCACGTGGGAGACCCAGAAGAAACTCCTGGCTCCTGGCTTCGGATTGGCCCAGCTCTGGCCATTGTGACCATCTGGGGAGTGAACCAGCAGATGGAAGACCTCTGTCTCTCTGTCTCTCCCTCTCTCTGTAAGTCGGCCTTTCAAGTAAATGAATAAATCTTTAAAAATTTTTTTTTCAAAAGATAAGATCTGCCATTTTGGCCTGCATACCTTTGTCATGTATGACTCTAAGTTTTAGGAACCAGCATAATACAAATCATTTCTTCCAAAAATTAGATTCCTAAAAAAAAAAAATCAAGATGGTGCTTTCTTGCAGAGAAGGGAAAAGGTTAACGAAGAGGGAAGAGCATAGAGCATAGAGAAGCCATGGAATATTAGGGAGAATCCATGGGTAGGGTTTTAATTCTCACCCAGATGGAGAAGCCACACAGCATTTGCCCTATATAACATTTAAGACTATTCATAGGATTTTTATGCTCTTTGTGAATGTAAGCTTCATTTTATAATAAAAAATAATTTAAAAGTAATGCGCTGTATATTCCAATTTCCTATAGTATCACTGGAAACCTTTAGAAATGAAGAAATCTTGAACACCCCCACCCCACTCACTGATTTAGCTGCATGTGAAAGATTGAGAAACTCTGTCCAAGCTTATTAGTTACAAATCCTGAAATATTGGGAAAGTCACCTTATCCTTGTGCCTAAGCCTCATCTATAAAATAGGCATAATAATACAGAAGCGGCCTCCCTTCCGGGCTGCTATGGTGAGGGCACAATATGATATAATGACAACATTTTGGAAAATAAAACAACAAAGCCATTAAAGCATTGTACAAGTGAGGTATTGTTATCACAGTCGCATAGAGCCCTAAAAGAATCAGATGCAAAGAAGCAGGCGATCACCTTCATGCCCTGAACTTCCTGCTTCCTGGGGTCTCCACTTCCCTGGCAGCGACCTGCTTCCTGGCTCAGCTTTGTCAAAACCTGCTTTCCTGGCTGCTTGGAGGGTATCGCCAGCTTCAGAACCATCCGCGTGGTCATCGGCGCCCTTTGCAAGGTCTCTGGAGCAGGGGATGCCCTTGAAAAGGCACTGGAGTGCCCTACTTAACTCTCTGATGAACCAGATCCACAGGTTTGGCTGTGCCTGCTATATGTCAGCAGCATCTGGCCCCACCTGAGCAGAAGTTGAGCTCCAAAGGGAACTGGGGAACACTGGGCAGTCCGGCCCCAACCACTTTCAATCGCTCATGCTGTTTTATTTTTTGAAGTATTCAAAACTTTTATGTACAAAGAGCTAGCGTGATTTCTTGAACTGGGTAGATGTCTTAGATAATCCACTCAAGGAAGACTGCTTAGTCCAATTCAATGAAGTCTATGTCCTTCACACATGGACGGCCCAATGGAGGCCATTTTTCTGTATCCGCCCGTGCCGGTTCCAGCAGATGCGTGGTAAGGGTGAGAACGCTGGCTAAATTCTCAAAGGTGGTTTCCTAGAGCTGCTGGTGACTCGTGTCTTAAAAGAAACCAGTAGGAATACATGGCGTTCAAGGTGATGTCTCAGAAGCAGATATGGAACTCCAGCATTGCAAACCACGCCTTAACCTGCTGTGCCACAACGCTGGCCTCCAACGAACGTAGTTTCATAAAAAGAAACACAAGAGCTAAAAAAAAAAATGTTCCTAATAAAGGATAAAAATGCTGCCAAGCAGCAGCCTGTCCTCAGTGACTCTTCTCTAAGATGAGAGGGACGGTAGGAATGTGCAGAACCTAGAAAGTGCGCTGTAGGGCTGCAGCCAGCAGAATGTAGCAAGGCTGTAATTTACAAGGCTTAGGTCACTGCACTTGTAAAGCTCTCTGCAACCCCAGCAACGCCCCCCCCCCACTACTGTTCCCCCAGGAGACTTGATTTCCTTGCCAGCATAAGGGAAGCAAATTTGGATGTTCACTCACAAACCCTGTATGTTTTGAGAGTTAAACAGAAATGTGTCTAAACGTTCTGTTAGCATCAGTTTGAAACATACTCTAGACAACCAGAATTAATTAGGGTAAAAAAGAGCTAATTGGATACCTTCTACATGCCAGGCAGTTGCATAAAATTCTTTGGTTTCATATGTTCTGGAGCTTTTATTATAAGAACTACAGAATGTAGCTTTAAAAGTCCTTGTAAGGAGGCCAGTGCTGCAGCATAGCAGGTAAAGCTGCCGCCTATGACACCAGCATCTCATATGGGCACTAGTTTGAATCCCAGCTACTTCACTTCCAGTCTAGCTCCCTGATAATGTGCCTGGGAAAGCAGCAGAACATGGCCCAAGTTCTTGAGCCCCTCCCACCCATGTGGGAGACCTGGAAGAAGCTTCTGGCTCCTCACTTCTACCTGGCTCAACCCTGGCCCAAGCAACGATTTGGGGAGTAACCCAACAGATAGAAGATCTCTCTCTCTCTCTCTCTCTGTAACTCTGACTTTCAAATAAATAAATAAATCTTTCTGAAAAAATTCCTTGTTAGGGAGCCGCCACTGTGTTGCACCAGGTTAAGCCACCACCAGCACTGGCATCCATATGCACACCAATTCAAGTCCCAGCTGCTCCTTTTCCAATCCAGCTCCCTACTAGTGTGCCTGGGAAAGCCATGGAAGATGGCCCAAGTGCTTGGGCCCCTCACACATGTGGGAGACCCAGACGAATCTCCTGGCTTCAGGTTGGCCCAGCCCTGCAGCCATTGCAGCCATCTAAGGAGTGAACCAGCATATAGAAGATGTCTCTCTGTCTCTGCTTCTATCTCTGTGTGTAACTTTGCCTTTCAAGTAAATAAATAAATCTTTTTAAAAAAAAATCCTTGTTAGGCCAGCCTCCTCTCATTCGATATTTTCTGCTGAAGATGATCAATAAACCATGGAGGTGAGTAGTGTTGTTACACCGAGCTTTGTATCAAATTAAACATTCAAGAATATTGTTTTCTATCCCTTGGATGGAATGCAGACTTTCCATTAAAAAAGCAAATCTTTCTTTAAAAAACAAAAAGGTATAATAAAATGACACTTCTTTCCAGCTGGTTAAATTCAAAGCACTGAAGAAAAGAAGTTTCATACAAGACCCTTCAAGGCTGAGCTAGAGAGCTTTCATCTGCAGGTGAGCTGATTGCCTTGGTATTTACCACCCTCACCTGCAGCACGTGCCCATTCCCCAGTATTTACCACCCTCACCTGCAGCACGTGCCCATTCCCCAGTATTTACCACCCTCACCTGCAGCACGTGCCCATTCCCCAGTATTTACCACCCTCACCTGCAGCACGTGCCCATTCCCGAGTATTTACCACCCTCACCTGCAGCACGTGCCCATTCCCGAGAAGACACGAGCCCTGTAGCCCTCCTGGTTTGCGCAGCAGCACAGTGAACCCTGCTGTGACGTCATTGCTGCTGCTGAGGGCCCTTCCCTCTGGGTGCCCACGGATTTCAGGGACTGTCATTTTCCTCCTCAGGTTTCAAATTGAGACACTCCCTGATCTCCTTGTGACTCCACCCTTTCCATTTTTTGAGGCAATTTGGAAGCCAGAATTATGTAACTGGCAACAATGATGAAGACAGATAGTCAGTGAACCCAGCTGCAAAAGGAAGCAATACATTACTTCAAAGCAGTGTTTATCTGCACCAATACTGCATAAACCCCGGAGAGGACTATAAAAGCAAATTGTGGCCCTGACCCTCCTGGAACACATGAGGGGTCTTCAAAGAATTGTGAACAATGTATACCATGAAAACGCTAGGCATGGGTTGCAGTGGTTGTTTTGCATCAAAGCAAGCTTCTCTCTCTCTCTCTCTCTCTCTCTCTCTCTCTCTCTCTCTCTCTCTTTTTTTTTTTTTTGAGAGGCAGAGGGAGACAGATTTCCACCCTGCTGGTTCACTCTCCCCAATTGCTTGCAAAGACTGGGGCTGAGCCAGGCCAAATTAACCAGGGAACTTAATTTGGGTCTCCCATGTGGGCGAGAGAGATCCAGTTACTTCAGCCATCATCTGCTGTCTCCCCAGGTTTACATTAGCAGGAATCTGGAGTCAGGAGCCAGAGCTGGGTTTCCAACCCAGGCACACTGAAACAGGATGCAGGTGTCTTAACCACCAGGCCAAATACCTGCCCCAAATTTACCTTTTAATCCATTTTTTCATGAACATTTTGAAGTACCTTGGTATAATCAGGTTGACTGTCTTCCACAAAGCTTTTAAGTGTTGAGGTATGACTCATGGCCCAACAGCTTTGGACAGAGATCATGTGGCCTGTTGAGTGCAAGATAACAGGCCTTCATTTTTGACATTGAGGACATAGCCTGACAACCTCTGAGTCACCTTCAGTGTCATTTTCCCCTAGTCTTGAAGAAGAGTGTGATTTCACAGCCGAATAGCACTATGGGCCCATCCTGGGAAATCCAGAGTCTGACAACCAACCTTAACTAGATAACTAACTAACTTCCTCTCTTTCTTCCCTCTCCTCCCCCTTCAGTTCTTTCTTTATTTGAAAGGCAGAGTTACAGAAAAAAAGAGACAGAGAAATCTTCCATCCACTGGTTCACTCCCAAATGACTGCAACTTCCAGGCCTGGGCCATGCTGAAGCCAGGAGCCAGGAGCTTTTCCTGGACCTCCCACATTGGGTGCTGGGCCCCAAACACATGGGCCAACTTCTGCTTCTTTCCTAGGCACATTAGCAGGGAGCTGGATCCGAAGTAGATCAGCTGCAACACAATTGGCACCCATATGGGATGCCAGCACTGTAGGTAACAAGTTCACCCACTGCACCACAATACCAGCCCCCCAACTCCTCCCTGCAGTTCTAACTGGTAGTTTTTCACTGCAAAGCTGACTAAATCTATGGTTCACACCTATCCTAATCTCCTTATTGAATGGTTGCTTGGCATACCCTGAGTGTCCTCTTCCAAACATGTTTTCTCTCTGTGTCTCTCTCTCTCTTTCTTGCTCTGTTTTTTTTCTAATATGCATAGGCTAAAAGTTTTCCAGATCTTGTAAGTTCTAGTTCCATTTGCTTAATAATTTCATCTTCAAGTCATTCCTTTCTTCCCACTCTTTAGAATTAGTAGTTTGGAGGAACCAAGCTGTTTCCTCAACACTTTGCTTAGGAATAGGTTAAGACACCACCTACAGTGCTGGCATCCCATAAAGGTGCTGGTTTGTGTCCCAGCTGCCCCTCTTCCAATCCAGCTCCCTTCTAATGGCCTGGGAAAGCAGTAGAAGATGGCCCAAGGGCTTGGGCCCCTGCACCTGTGTAAGTTCCTGGCTCCTGGCTTCATATTGGCCTAGCTCTGGCAACTACAGCCGTTAGGGGAGTGAACCAGTGCCTGGAAGACCTTTCTCTTTCCCTTTCTTAGTAATTCTGCCTCTAAAATAAATCAAAAAATCTTAAAAAAAAAAAACTCCTAAGCTAAATATCCAACCTCACTGGTCATAAGTCCTAACCTCCCGCAAAACACTACAATACAAACACAGCTCAGTGAAATTCTTTACCACTTTGTATCAGAATCCTCCTTTCTCCATCATCCAATAACACATTCTTCATTTCTGTTCAAAACCTCGTCAGAACAGCTTTCACCATTCATATTTCTACCTACACTCCG
Source organism: Sylvilagus floridanus (assembly GCA_949820135.1). Classification (NCBI taxonomy): domain Eukaryota; kingdom Metazoa; phylum Chordata; class Mammalia; order Lagomorpha; family Leporidae; genus Sylvilagus; species Sylvilagus floridanus. The sequence goes on along the minus strand of OX463225.1, from coordinate 85,991,731 downwards.
AATATGATTATTTAATTTCAAAGAAGGGGGCTGGCACTATGGCCTAGTGGATAAAGCTGTTGCCTACAGTGCCAGCATCCCATATGGGCACCGGTTTGAGACCTGGCTGCTCTACTTCTAATCCAGCTCTCTGCTATGGCCTGGGAAAGCAGAAGATGGCCCAAGGCCTTGGGCCCCTGCACTCACATGGGAGACCTGGAAGAAGCTCCTGGCTCCTGGCTTCGGATCCGCACAGCTCCGGCCATTGTGGCCAATTGGAGAGTAAAATCAGTGAATGAAAGACCTCACTCTCTCTCTCTGCCTCTCCTTCTCTTTGTGTAACTTTAAAAGTAAATAAATAAATCTTAAAAAAAAAAAAAGATACTTTCATTACAGCTCTTTCCTTTCCTTTATGAGCCCTCACCAGAACTGGCTTTGAATGTCTCCTTGTGACAGTCTTGGCTTCTGAGACAATCTCACCCAGCCTCTGCTCTTTACCCAATTACAAAGCTGCTTCCCAGTTTCCACCTGTTTATTATAGCATCATGCCACTTCTCGGTACCAATGTCTGTCTCAGCACAGTGTGTGATAACAAAACACCACAAGCTGGGAGGCTCACATGACGTTGATTTCTCACAGCTCTGAGGCTTGGGAGCCCAAGGTCAAGGTGCTGACAGGTATACTGTCCACGGAGCCTCATTTTCTGATATTGGACTGCCACCTTCACATACCCTCATGTGGTGCAGACAGAACAAGCTAGCTCTCCTGCCTCTTCTTATGAGGGTCCTAAACCCACTTGTGAGGACTGCACCCACACCCACGACCTTATCTCCTCCCAAAGATCCCACCTCTGAATATCGTTGCCTTGGGAATAAATTCCAACATGAATTTGGGCAGGGGGTAGGGGGCACAAACACTGAGTCCACCACAGGAAGATTGTCAGACTGAAGATCAGCACCTTCGGGATGATCGGTGGGGCCATCCCCAGAATGACTAGCGATAGTGAGGAAGGTTTTTCTTGATGGAAGCAGGGGATCCTTGTGCTCATCTGTGTCTCTCTTCCGCATTCTCTCCTGTAACCAGCAATAAGCACTAAAGTCAGTTACGTGCATGGACTGTGGAGCCTCCTTCAGGAACCTGGGCAGGTCACCCTCTCTGGGCTGCAATTGCTTCATTTTCACCTGTAGAGGGGAGATAATGTGTTACCCACTTTCCAGGGTATGTTAGGATTAAGGGAGGTGATACAAGGCAAGCACTCAAAAATGATGCCTGGTGCAGAGTAAGTGGTATGTACTTGTGTATTAGCTGTCATTACTAATTAAGCCTCTAAAATTAACTAATATTATTTAATTAAATCAATGCTTAATTAGCCCCAGCTGAGTTGCAAAAGGGTCTTGCCCAGGGTCTCATAACTCACAATTGGTTTGGGCCAAGTGAGTGACTCCGGAGAGAATTCTTATCAATTTCACTACACATCCTCTCTTCTGTCCTTTTTTTTTTTTTTTCTTTTTTTAAGCATGGTCATCACAGATGCAAAAGAATTCATTTCTAAATTTAGGGGCACACAGTCTAGCAAAAAGACAAGTTAGACAGCTATAATATAGTGCATTAAGTTCTATGACAGAAGTTGAAAAATTAAGAGCCATGGAAACCCTGATGAGGGCATTTAAGCAGATCAGGAGAACAAGGAAGGCTCCCCAGAGAAGATGACTGATGAGCTCAGTGAGAGTGAGCCAGGCCACGCAGGAGAGAGCGTATGGGGAAAAGCAGGCTGGACACGGCAGGTCACTGACTAGAGTGATGAAAAAGTAGCAGAAATATACAAGGCTCAGAAAGCCTTTCTTTGCAGGCGCATTCACAGAGGGCTTTATAAACTCGGAGATGCTTAGAGCTGTCCCGGGAACACAGGTGAGTCCCATTGACACAAGGCTGACTGTGCTGCTGTCCTTAGGTACAAAGACTTTGGTTAAATAAAGGATGTAAGAGGTGGGGAACCTGGCGCTGTGGCTCAGTAAGTCTGTCACACTGGCATCCCCTATGAGCACCAGTTCTATCCCGGCTGCTCCACTTCCAGTCCATCTCCCTGCTAACACGCCTGGGAAGGCAGCAGCAGATGACCCAAATACTTGGCCCCTCCCACTCACATGGGCAACCCAGATGGAGTACCAGGTTCCTGGCTTTGATCTGGCCTAGCCCTGGGCCATTGCACATATTAGGAAGTGAACCAATGGGTGGAAAAATCTCTCTTCCTCCCTCCCTCCCTCCCTCTCTGTTTCTCTGCCTTTCAAATAAATAAGATCTTAAAAAAAAAAAAAAGATAAAAGTGACAGGCATGTAACCTAGTGGTTAAGAGGTCAAGAGCGGTGCCCATGTCCCATTTTGGGGTGCCTAGGTTTGAATCCTGGCTGACTCCTGATTTCTACTTTCTGCTAATACAGACGGGGGAGGCACCAAGCAATGGCTCAAGTGGCTAGGCCCCTGCCACCTATGCAGGAGATCTGGATTGGGTTCCCGGCAGGAGATCTGGATTGGGTTCCCGGCTCCTGGCTTTGGCTGGGCCCATTTCTGGCGATTGCAGGCATCTGGGGAGTGAACCAGCAGATGGGAGTTGTCTCTCTGTCTCTTTCTCTGTGTGTGTCCCTGTCTGCTCTCAAATGTTTTTTTAAAAAAGGTGTAAGGACAAATACCTTAACTTATCATAAATCATTTCAGATAGTTAAAACCCAAGCCAGGAAGCCAGGACTTGCAAGGCACGGATTTTGTCTTGCTGGCTGCCATCTCCTGAGAGTCAGGAACAGAACCTGGCACAGAGCAGATATCTGTGGAAAGAATGAATGAGCTGTATGAAAAGACGTGGTGTTCTACAGCACTGTTTGCCAACCTTTGTGCATCCTGTGTGGGTGCTGCCTGGAACAGTATTTTTGTTTTGCATCTGGAGGAGCCAATGAGTTATTAAGTTACATACGAACCAGTCTTTTGGGTGGTTACATAAATGACCCAGCAGTCCTCCACAGGCAGAACTTCCATTTTTTAAATTATAAAGAACGGGCAGGCACCGTGATGTAGAGGGTTCGAATCCCGGCTGCTCCTCTTCCAATCCAGCTCTCTGCTAGGGCCTGGGATAGCAGTAAAAGATATCCCAAGTCCTTGGGCCCCTGCACCCATGTGGGAGACCCAGAAGAAGCCCCTGGCTCCTGGCTTTGGATAGGCAAGCTCTGGCTGTTGTGGCCATCTGGGGAGTGAATCAGCAGATGGAAGCTCTCTCTCTGCCTCTCTGTAACTCTGCCTTTCAAATAAAGAAATAAATCTTTTAAATAAATAAATAAATGATAAAGAACAAGTGGGCATCAGTTTTGCACTCAGTTAGGAACCAGTAAGGAACACATCTAAAACACAACCCATCTCCCACGGATCTCAGCAATAAGATGGGACTAGCATCTTTACAAAAGAAGACTGGACATCACCAAGGTTAATCACAGGATAAAGGCTAATGGTGAGTTAACTTGTGCATGCCAAGATAAGAACACAGCAGTAGGAGCTGGTGCTGTGGCACAGTGGGTTAAAGCCCTGGCCTGAAGCTCCAGCATCCTATATGGGCACCAGTTTAGTCCCAGCTGCTCCTCTTCTGATCCAGCTGTTTGCAATGCCTTCGAAAGCAGTGGAAGATGGCCCAAGTCATTGGGTCCCTACACCCATGTGGGAGACCCAGAAGAAGCTCTTGGCTCCTGGCTTCAGATCGGCACAGCTCTGGCCATTGCAGCCAATTGGGGAGTGAACCAGTGGGATGGAAGACCTCTCTCTCTGTCTCTGCCTCTCTCTGTAACTCTGACTTTCAAATAAATAAAATAAATCTTTTTTAAAAAAGAACACAGGAGTAAATGGATACAAAATAAACCATTGAAGGTTAGTTTTCATAAAGCAAGTAATTTTTGCCTTGGGAACATGTACTTAGAAGTAATAATCCATTATCAGTGAAATATCGCACCACCATGGGAGGGAAGTGTTCTTATCTGACAGAAGAGAGACCTGCATGAAGCAGACAAAAGACCAGATGAGTGACAGGCACGTGGGCACACAGCCGGGTGCTTCCAACTCAGACCAGCTCGGGGCTGCTCTCTTACCTGCCACCCTATTCATGTAGCTTAAAACTTTTATTAAGACTCTGTTCTAGAAAACATGATGTCCAGAGGAGACCCACCACATGTATAGATAAAAACACTATTCTTTCCTACAAGAATCCAATCTAGAAGCTAGCTTCTGGAAGGGTCCACTCTCCTGCTCCTCCAGCCCTCATCTTTCTCTATTGGTGCTGCTGTAACAAAATACTTGAGATGGGGTAATTAATGAACAACTGAGGTTTCTTTCTCCTGGCTCCGGAGGCTGTGAAGCCCACAATCAAGGCCATGCCAGAGGGTTTGGCATCTGGTGAGGGCTGCTCTCCCAGCTTCAGATGGAAAAGAGCAAAAGAGGCCGAACTCCTGTGAGTGCCCCATTCCCCAGGGAGGAGCCTTTGTGGCTTAACCACCTCCCAAAGTCCCCGCCTCTGAATACTATGCCGCTGGAGAATAAGTTTCAGCGTAGATTCTAGGAGACACAGTCAGGTAAGGCAGTAACAAGACGGGGCGATTGGAAGGCAAATTTTAACAGCCAAAATGGATTTTTTTTTGCATTGGAATAATGCCTATAAATCTCACCCATACCCTCTTCTAGCTGAGAGCTGGAAGTAAGAAGTATCCAAATCACTTCACAAAGAAGTTTCCTTGAAAACTTTTTTGGGGGAAAAAACAACATTTAGGTGAGGCCAAAATATATTTTTTTAAAAATCCGTGATCATGATCCAAGCAATTTAAAATGCAAAATTGGAGAAAGAAATGGAAACTAGTATAGTGGCCTATTCCAAACACAAAAAGGAGTGGAAAAATTCTTTCCTATTATGTTGACCACATTCTTCCCTGAAATCATAAGCTTTCAGTTGAACAAGTATTATAATAGGTGCTTATTTATCCAAGATGGCTGGAAAATGGGCACACCTACCTCTTTTTGTTTTTTGGATGAGTTACCAGACGCACCACTCAAGACTTCGTGTTTTAAAATCACCTTGACACTGAACTAATTTGGTCTTTCATTCAGAAAAGGAGCACCAGCAGGGTTTTCAGGACCTCAGTTCCCCACTGTTAACTCCTTCCAGGCCACATTCCTCACGGCATTCAAAGCTCAGTGGGCCTGTCCTCTTCCTGTCCCTCCCAGTTCACCCTCCTCCCCTGCTGCCGGCCTGCAGCCGCTTCTGTCTCTAACTCTTTCAGCTCGTTCTTCACTAAGGCAGTACGTTTGCCCTGGCAACAACTTCTGCCTGAAAAGCAGCCTCCTGTCTTCTCAACATTCGTGTTCAGCAGGACGTGCCCACGCCCAGGCTGCCTGCACACGCACGCCCCACACAACATCAGTGCGTTGACTTGGTGGCACTCTGGATGCCTGGGATAATCTTCACGGCTGCCTTGGCTGAATGAGGGTCTGTGCCCCAACCTGCCACTAGCCTGAAAGCTCCTGAGGAAGGATCTGGCTGATCCCATCTGCTCTTGCATTCCCAAGGCCTAGAAGAGCGCCCCAGTTAGGGCTGCAGGAAATAGTTCATTAGTGAATTGATGAGACTAAGGCGGCCAAATCACATGTCTCTAACGACTATGACCTGCCTCTGTCATCGGTTTGTTATTTTATACTCACTTATTAGGCTGTTAGAGGATAAACTTAGGCACAGTAACATTTTAGAGAATTTACTTGACCAGACAGGGAATCAGGGATGGACAAGCACCGCCCACAGGCAGCTCAGCACTCTGCCAATGTGGGGAGAAGAAACTTGTATAAGGTGCTCAAGGAAGCAAGACAAAGAAAATATTTGCCTGGCTCAAGTGGAAAGTCCCTCGTTAGAGGTTAGGTGGTGGGTTTTGATGGGTTAAGCTCAAGTTTCATTTTACTGCTTACACTGAGTTGCGTTTTTAATGAACTCCCAGTTAATTATTACTATTATTTTATTTATTTGAGAGGCAGAGGGAAAGAGAGAGAGACATAGACACAGAGCGAGAGAACCCATCCAGCAGTTCACTCCCTCAATACCCACAATCCACAACACCTTGGGGGTGGGCCAGGCAAAGACCAAAGTCAGGAACTTAATCCAGGCCTCCCATGGGGGTGGCAGGAACCCAACAACTTGAGCCATCACCTGCTAGCTGCTGGATGTGTTTTAGCAGGAAGCTTGAGTCAGGGACTAAGCTGGGACTTGAACCCAAGCACTTCAATATAGGATATGGACATCCCAGTCAGTGTCTTAAGTGCTAAACCATATATCTTCCCCCTCAGCCCAACAGGTGAACAAAACCAATCAATCAGCAATCTCATAGCCATTAAAGCAATCAATACGGATGTAATGAATGTTAACCTTTTTGGATACCATTGAACTAAATGTGTATCTTTCAAGCCTCTTCATTATCAAAAGGTAAACACATTTGCTTTAGGAATCAGGTGCTAAGAGACTTTCAGCATGATCTGGAACCACTCTCCTTCACCAGAACAGTGCTAAAGTGATGGGGTTTCAGGAGGGAACTCTGGCCTTTACATCTCAGGGTAAACAAGTTTACAAAGGAATTAGCCTGCATTAGTGTCTTGATACCATGTTAAATTATTGAAGGCTTTTTTTTTTGACAGGCAGAGTGGACAGTGAGAGACAGAGAGAAAGGTCTTCCTTTTGCCGTTTGTTCGACCTCCAATGGCCGCTGCAGCCGGCGCATCACGCTGATCCGATGGCAGGAGCCAGGTGCTTCTCCTGGTCTCCCATGGGGTGCAGGGCCAAGCACTTGGGCCATCCTCCACTGCACTCCCTGGCCACAGCAGAGAGCTGGCCTGGAAGAGGGGCAACCGGGACAGAATCCAACGCCCCGACTGGGACTAGAACCGGTGTGCTGGCGCCGCTAGGTGGAGGATTAGCCTGTTGAGCCCAGGTGCTAGCCTTGAAGGCTTTTGATGAGCAACAAAGAAGGCTGGAATGTGACAGTGGAATATGAGTCACTTTGTACTTCAAAGAGATTGCTTAACTGAGACTCTTGATGTTAACCTTACCCTTCAGAAACAAAGGCTTGACGCTACATCCTTATCAAAGTCAAGAACATAAATTATTATAAAGAAGCTTCAATTGAACAATGGCATTGGGTAGAGATCAACAGCAATGGGATCCCGAAACTTTTCAATGCCCCTTCCTTTTGAGAATCAGTAATAGCAGCAAAATCCTCTTCCCCAAAGTGCACATGAACACACACACACACACACGGTTCCATACATACATGTGCACACACATGCATGCACACACATGTGCGCACACACGTACAATCACTGCATATCAGTCTCATGAAGGTGATAAACCACAGACAAGGTAGACTTCCCCAGGCCTCACGCCCCTTCCTCTGTTCCCTCCAGACCGCCAAAACCCACAGAAGCTGATGAAGCATCGCATTTTACTTTGAACACCAAACCTAGATGGTCAGTGATTTCGTTGATCCTGAATGACAATAGGTAAAATTGCTAATTGTGGTATTACTAACTGCTACAGGCAGAAATACGAGTAAATATAAAAAAAGACTGGAAGAGAGAAGAGTGAGGGAGAGAAAGAGAAGGGGAGAGGGAAAGCATAAGGAAGGGATGAGGCCGGCGCCACGGCTCAACAGGCTAATCCTCCGCCTTGTGGCACCGGCACACCAGGTTCTAGTCCTGGTCGGGGCGTTGGATTCTGTCCTGGTTGACCCTCTTCCAGGACAGCTCTCTGCTGTGGCCCGGGAGTGCAGTGGAGGATGGCCCAAGTGCTTGGGCCCTGCACCTGCATGGGAGACCAGGAGAAGCACCTGGCTCCTGCCATCAGATCAGCACAGTGTGCCAGCCGCAGCACGCTGGCTGCAGTGGCCATTGGAGAGTGAACGGACTTTTCTCTTTGTCTCTCTCACTGTCCACTCTGCCTGTCAAAAAAAAAAAAAAAAAAGAAAGAAAAAGAAAGGGATGAACGGATATGGGAATACAGATGTTCAGTAGAGAGATGGACATGAGCCTCTGTGTGTGAAATTAGCCAAGGGAAAAGACAAGAAATTCGTGTGGCAAGCAGCCATTGAAGCAGCCCAGCATATGTCCATCCAAATCTTGGCTGTGTGGTGGTAACTTTGAAGGTGGCCCCAGCCTTACCCCCCTGGAGACGTCAAAGGAGAATCTTCCTGGCCTTGTGCATGGGGGCTATTTTTGGAACATTCAATCTGATAGCATTGGGTAATAAAAATTCGGGAGGGGGGGCTGGTGCTGTGGCTTAACGGGTAAAGCTGATACCTGCAGTACCGGCATCCCATATGGGCGCCGGTTTGAGTTTTGGCTGCTCCACTTCCGATCCAGCTCTCTGCTGTGGCCTAGGAAAGCAGTAGAAGATGGTTCAAGTCCTTGAGCCCCTGCACCTTAGTGGGAGACCTGGAAGAAGCTCCTGGCTCCTGGCTTTAGCCTGGCCCAGCCCTGGCCATCATGGGCATTTAAAAAAGAGAGAAGGGGAAGGAGAAACAGCAGGAAGAAATAGACCCCATACTCATATGAATCCAGTCTGAATGTAGACTGGATGCTCTCAGCACATCCTTTTTTTTTTTTTTTTTTTTTTTAAGATTTAGTTTATTTATTTGAAAGGCAGAGTTACAGAGAACGAGGGAGAGAGAGTCCATCTGCTGGTTCACTCCCAAATAGCCGCAATGGCCAGGGCTGGGTCAGGCTGAAGCCAGGAGCCAGGAGCTTCTTCTGAGTCTCCAACATGGGTGCAGGGGCTGAAACACTTGGACCATCCTCCGCTGCTTTCCCAGGCACATTAGCAGGGAGCTGGATCAGAAGTGGAGCAGCTGGGAGTCTAACGCGATTGGTGGCGGCTTTACCCTCTACACAACAAGAGCCCCTCTCGGCTCTTTCCGGAGGGTTGACCGTCTGGCCTGTCAGAAGCGCTGCCTCATTAAACTCTGCTGCCTTGCTTACCGCTACTGTCTGTCTTGCATCCAGAATTTTCTCACAGAGGCACAAAGCGCTCTGGTCCTCTGGCATGCAGAGAGAGGAAAGAGAGCAGAGGGAGACTGACAGTGGCAGGAGGTGGCTGATGCACATGGTTGTCTGTCCTCCCCTCAGATATCCAGAATGAGCCCCCCTTCTCAGCTCCCACTGGCTCCTGGGGCCCCCCGTTCCACCTCCAGCTCTGCTGCCCTTTCTTCTACCACCCCACGGAGTCTCCTCGCCCTACCCTCTTCCTGGCTTTTTTTTTTGAAGATTTATTTTATTTGAAAGTTGGAGTTACAGAGAGAGAGAAGCATATTCAGAGAAAGGTCTCTGATCCTCGGGTTCACCCCATATGAGCAGCCAGGTCTTGGAGGAAGGAAACCACACTCTGATACAGGCTGGGAGTGTCTCACGTGAGAGCTAAACCTGCTAGGACACAATGCCAGCCCCTTGAGTTAGATTTTGAAAGATAACGGTTAACAAATAACAGCAGAGAAAACAATCTACATAGAAGCCTAAGTGTGACTAGTCAGGGCTGTTTCGAAAATTAAAGTCAAGGTTGCAAGTGGCAGAAGAAAGGCGAGAGAGAGAGAGAGAGAGAGAGAGAGAGCGAGCGAGAGCGAACAGCCAGATAAGACTCTTAGTAATAACAATATAACAGCCAATTATTGAGCGAGTATCCTCTGTCAGGCACTGCTTCGTAATAACACACTTTGCATATGTGGCTTGTAAAATCCTCATTATGGCAGTCCTCCTGAGCCAAAGAGCTTGGGCTAAGCCCTGTGGCCAAAGCAAGGGCCACTAGACTTCTGAGTAGGGTGGATCCCATAATCACATGTGTATTTAGAAAACCTATTAAGGCATCAGGTTTTTAAAATTATGGTAACATACACACATCATGAAATTTATCATCTTAACCATTTTGAAGTATGCATTAACTACATTCACACGATTTTTTAAAAAAGATTTATAAAGTCACAGTGGCAGGGGGAGGGAAAGGGGGAGATAAAGAGGGAATCTTTCCCCAAAGGGCTACAGCAGTTGAGGCTGGGTCAGGGGAAGCCAATAGCCTGGAACTCCATCTGGGTCTCCCACTCGGGTGCAGAGACTCAAGCCCTTGGGGCATCCTCTGCTGCTTTCCCAGGTGCATTAGCAAGGAGCTGGACCAGAAGTGGAGCACTGGGGACTCAAACAGCATTCTGATACGGGATGCTGCCTTTGCATGTGGTGGCTTAACCTGCTTCGCCACAAAACTGGCACATTCTTGTGCTGCCATCACCGGCACCCATTCATGGAACTCTTCATTTCATAAAATTGAAACTCTGTATCCATTAAAGAATCACTCCCTACTGGCCCTCCCTTTTAGCCTCTGTCTGAATCCTATAGTATTTGGAATATCACGTAGGATAGTATAGTGGAATAATGAATTGTTTTGTGGCTGGTTTCTGTTAATGTAATGTCCTCAAAGCTCATTCATGCTGGGGCGTGAGTCAGAACTTCTGTTCTTTTTAAGGCTGAATGAGTCCCATTGCATGCACATGCCGCCTGCTGTCTACCCATCGCCCAGTGCAGGTTCCTCCTACCTTTTGGCGATTGTGAACACTGCTGCTGTGGACATAGGTGTGAAAACGCCTTTTGTGATTCCCCTCTTGTTTTCCTCTGGGGCTGGGGCTCCTCCCTCTCGTGGCTCCTGTGGTGCTGGCAGCACTGCCCCTCACCTCCCATGGGCTCCTCGGGCTCCTCCCCAGACCTGCCCCACAGCTCTCCTCCCCATGGCCTCGGTGGGGGCCGTGGCGGTAGGGAGGTGACCCAAACCAAGCCAGGCAGACTGGATTCTGGGGTTTTGGTTGGAACTGTCAGGAAGCCATCCCCTTTTCCATGGTGCTGCTGAGAGGGTCATGGGCACGCATGACCTCTTGGGGGTGAATTTCACACCAAGGTGGAGGGGCTGAGGGAGTCACAGAGGGAAAGAGGTGAAGGGAGGCACACGCCCTGTGATGCCTTTGTCTTGGTTCCTGAACCCAGCCAGGAAAGCGAAGTCTCCCAGCCACGGGAACCAATTAAGGGCACCTTTTGTCCAAGTCCGTTTGATTTTGTTTTCTGTCTGCCATCACCAAAATACTCTGCCTCCACGTCATTCTGTGTCGTTCATCATGAAGGACTTTGATGGAATAAAGAGGATTTGGAATGTTCCCCACACAAAGAAATGATCAATGTCTGAGATGACAGATATACCAGTTACCCTGATCTGAATGTTACACTCTGTTGACATGTACAGAAACACCACGCTGTACCCTACCAGCATGTGCAGTTATCAAATGTCAGTTAAACTATATATATATATATATATATATATATATATATTTAAAAATAAAAAACCCTAACATGCGTGGCTAGGGTCAACAGACCTCCTTGGACCCAATAACCGGGCCTAGTGGGATTAGAGTAATTGCTTTGACAAGTCTGCCCCAAGCCCACCTCTGATGGTAAATGGGGCATACATTGGTCTCCCCTTATCTGTGGTTCTGCTGTCAGCAGTTTCAGTTACTTGCAGTCAACCCAGGGCAATCAATATTAAATGGAAAATTCCAGAAATAATTCATAGGTTTTAAACTTCATGCTGTCTGAACAGCATAATGAAATTTTGAGTGGTCCTGCTCTTCCCACCTGGGAGGTGGAGCGTGCCTGTGTCCAGGGGATCCACATTGTGCATGTCCATTTGTTTCAAAGTGGCCATTCTGGTTCTCAGATCGACTGCTGTGGTAGCACAGGATTTGTGACTAGGTAAACTTTGTTTTATTTACAGCTCCGAAGTGCAGGAGTAGTGATGTTAGCAACTCAGATATGCCAAAGAAAAGCTGTAAAGTGCTTCCTTTAATATTATTTTTAAATAAATAGAGTGATAGCGATGAAAGGAGAGGCAGAGATTGTTTTTCCATCTGCTGGGTCATTCCCCAAATGCCTGCAACTGTGAAGGCTGGGCCAAGGCAAAGCCAGGAGCAGGAACTCCATCCAGGTCTCCCACGTGTGTGGCAGGGGCACAAGCAGTTGAGCCATCATCTGCTGCCTCCTCCCATCATCTGGTGCATCAGCAGCAAGCTGGACTGGAAGCAGAGGCAGGACTTGACCCCATGCAGTCCAGTATGGCATGTGGGCATCCCAAGCTGGGGACTGACCTGCTATGGCACAACATCCACCCCAAAGTCCTTCTTTAAATATCATCTCATATCATTACAAGAAGAAAGGTGAGTACAACAAAATAAGATTTTTTTTTTTTTTTTGGACAGGCAGAGTGGACAGTGAGAGAGAGAGACAGAGAGAAAAGTCTTTCTTTTGCTGTTGGTTCAAATGGCCGCCGCAGCCGGCGTGCTACAGCCGGTGCACTGCGCTGATCCGAAGGCAGGAGCCAGGTGCTTCTCCTGGTCTCCCATGGGGTGCAGGGCCCAAGCACTTGGGCCATCCTCCACTGCATTCCTGGGCCACAGCAGAGAGCTGTCCTGGAAGAGAGGCAACCGGGCCAGAATCCGGCGCCCCGACCAGGACTAGAACCTGGTGTGCCGGTGCCGCAGGTGGAGGATTAGCCTAGTGAGCCAAGAGATATTTTGAGAGAAACAGAGACAATATCCAGGTAACTTTTACTGCAGTACATTGTTTCAACTGTTCTCTTATTATTGGCCATTGTTCATCTGTACTGTGCCTAACTTATATATTAAGCTTTTTCATAGGCATGTATGCATAGAAAAAAGTAGAGTATCTGTAGGGTTCAGTGCTGTCTGTGGCTTCAGGATCCACCAGGGGTCTTGGAGCCTGGTCCCTGTGGGTAAGTGGACCACAGGTAAGTGGGTAAGTGAGCAGGGTGCATTCTTCAAAAGGAGGAATTGACAGGGCTGGCTCTGTGGCATAGCAGGTAAGGCTACCCCTGTGACATCAGCATTCCACATGGGTACTGGTACGAGACCCGGCTGCTCCACTTCTGATTCAGCTCCCTGCTAATGCACCTGGGAAAGCAGCAGAAGATGGCCCAAGTGTTTGGGCCCCTGTACCTACATGGAAGACCCAGATGAAGATCTTGGCTTCAGCCTGGCCTGGCCCTGGTCATTGCGCCCATCTGGGGAGTGGAACCAGTGGATGGAAGACCTCTCTCTCTCTCTCTGAAACTCTTTCAAAATCAATCTTTAAAAAAAAAGTGATGCCATATTGGAGAACGGAGCAGATGTGCATTAACGAGAATGATCTCAGGGAGCTGAGGAGGGTGGCACCCGGGATAGGCCCCTGTTCTGTTCCTTTCCTCTCACACTTCACCTATGCCTCTCTTCCATCTGGCTAATTACCTTTCAAGAAAACTGATGTTTACAGGATAAAGCAGAGCAGCAAAGGATCATGGTCAAATCCCATACAACGTTGTTATTATAAGGAAAAAGACAAGGAGGATAAAGCTTTTACAATAAATTCCATAACACATCCAAAAGTGTGACTTAGGATTCCTCAGGGATCTGGGAAGCTGGGCTTGAGACATTCTACACCAGGCCTGGTTTGAACCCCAAGTCTGACTTTGGCCAAGTTCGGTATCCTTCTTCACAAAATCTTAGTTTCTGATTACAAAATGGGCTAGATAACATTCATCATCACAGGGCTGTTGTGACTGACTCCTCTATGTGGGGTACATGCAATTTGTCATCTCTACAGGGACATTTTTGATGGTGAGAGTGAGTGTAATATTAGGGGACTCTATCAGGTCTGCCTGTGATTTTAAAATATCGTAGCATTTACAGTGCTCCTGGGCAGACACTCTGCAGTGGTTAAGTCTGCTTGGGATGCATGCAAACCCTATAGGGACTACTGGATTTGAGTCTAGCTCCACTCTTGATTTCAGCTTCCTGTGAATCCACACCCTGAGAGGCAGCAGGTGATGGTTTTAATAATTGGGTCTCTACCACTCATGTGGTAGACTTGGATTGAGTTCTGGGCTCCCCAAATTACCCTGGCGAGGGCTGTGCCAGGCCAAAGCCAGGAGCTTGAGCTTCATCAGGGTTTCCCACGTAGGTAGCAGGGGCCCAATCACTTGGCCCACCTTCTACTACTTTCCCAGGCCATTAGCAGGGAGCTGGATTGGAAATGGAGCAGCCGGATCTTGAACCGCTTCCTATTAGGATGCCAGTGTCACAGGCAGCAGCTTAACTTGCTGCGCCACAAAGCAAGCCCCAGCAGTGCTCTTTCCATACTCAAAAGTGTTCCTATACGGATGATAAATTACATGAGCTCACTGTCTATAATGTATGCAACAGTGTGTAGCACACGCTAAGTTTTAAAATTCTTAGTGTCTGAGCTTTAATATACTTTATATACTTTAATATACTGATCTCCCTTGTTGTTCTTTGTAACGCTCAGGCATTGTGGGGGCTGACTGTGTCCTACAAAAGCTCCTGTGTTGGAAAGTGAATTTCTGAATTGACATGTGAATGAATGGTATCTGAAAGTGGGCCTTTGAGAGGTAATTAGGACTAGATGGGGTCGTGAGGATGGGGCTCCTAAGAGGACATTACTGGTTTTCTAATAAGAGTAAGAGAGAGTCAAGCTAGCACGCTGGCTTTGTCTCACTATGTGACGTCCCCACCCACACGTGTTATGATGCAATATGAAGGCCCTAACCAGATGCCAGAGCCATGCTTTTGGACTTCCCACCCTCAGTACTGTGAGCTAAAAACACAATCTATTCTGTATGAACTGTTGGTCTCAGGTATTTTGTTCCAGCCACAGAAAACGGATTAAGACACAGGGCACATTGTCCAAAGAAGTGTTACTGTTACTCTGGTGGCAAGAGATGTGATGATCTGATCCACGGATTTCACATCTGTGCAAGAGCCTTCTAACAACCCTCTGACAACTGCTTTTAATCAACTGGCATTTGGAAAAGTAGAATTGACCTCTTAAAAAACAATTATTTCAACTAAAAGTCTTCTATATATTAAAGTGGAAAAGATAAGACTGTTAGGTCACATCATGGCACTTACTTTATGACATTTTACTTAAACTTGAGCATTTGCTGATGCATTTGACTGTTAAAACTTGGTCAGTATTTTCCAAATTTGTTCTGAAACTAACAAGTGAAAGATATGTACTGTAATAAGGAAACACAATCCAATAAAAAAAAAGGCCTATGATTTGAACAAGCATTTTCCACTCACACAAAACATACACAGAAGAAGCACATGAAAAGAAGCCTAGCATCATATTTATTGTGAAAAGTCAAAACCCTAATGAGAAACCACTTCACACCTACAAGAATGGCTAAATGTAAAAAGGTTGACTATACCAATTGTTGGCAAAGAAGTACAATAACAGGAACTCCTGTAGAAGCTGGGAATGTAAAATAGTACAACCATTTTGAGAAAAGTTTGGCAATTTTCTTTTAAGATTTATTGGCTGGTGCTGTGGCTCACTAAGCTAATCCTCCGCCTTGCGGCGCCGGCACACCGGGTTCTAGTCCCAGTCCGGGCGCCAGATTCTGTCCCGGTTGCCCCTCTTCCAGGACAGCTTTCTGCTGTGGCCAGGGAGTGCAGTGGAGGATGGCCCAAGTGCTTGGGCCCTGCACCCCATGGGAGACCAGGAGAAGCACCTGGCTCCTGCCTTTGGATCAGCGCGGTGTGCCCGCTGCAGTGCGCCGGCTGCAGCGGCCATTGGAGGGTGAACCAACGGCAAAAGGAAGACCTTTCTCTCTGTCTCTCTCTCTCTCACTGTCCACTCTGCCTGTCAAGAAAAAAAAAAAGATTTATTTATTTATTTGAAAGCCAGAGTTACACAGAGAGAGGAAAGACACAGAGAGAGGTCTTCCATCCGATGGTTCACTCCCCAATTGGCCACAACAGCCGCAGCTGTGCTGATCCGAAGCCAGGAGCTTCCTCTAGGTCTCCCACATAGGTGCAGGGGCTCAAGGACCTGGGCCATCCTCCACTGCTTTCCCAGGCCATAGCAGAGAGCTGGACTGGAAATGGAGCAACCGGGTCTCAAATCGGCACCCACATGGTATGCCAGCCCTTCAGACTAGGGTGTTATCCCACTGAGCCACAGCGCTGGCCCCGGCAATTTTCTAAAGTTAGACATACACCTCTGACATCATCCAGCCATTCCTTTTGTAGCTATTTATCCAAAAGAAATGAAAGCATATGCCAATACAGACTGCACATGAACGTTCACAGTTTTATAGATGGTCTTTGTCTTATGAAGGCATAACTTGTGATTCCCTGACTTTATGGTGGCATGAACAACATTCTGAGTTTTCTATTTTTCCAGAGTAGTAATATGTAGCGTAGTACTCTCTTATGATACAGGAGGTGCCAGTGACCCACAGTTCCCAGTCAGCCCCAGGTCTGATACTCAGACTGAGTGATGATCTGCTATGGTGTTTGGTAGGTAGATGTATTAAATGCACTTCTGACTTATGATGTTCTCTGCTTTCTGATGGTTTATTGGAACATAACACCAGAGTTACAGGGTCACAGTGTATGTGTAATAGCCCTAGGCTGCAACCAATCAAAATGTTCATTAACAATGGAAGGCATAAAACCACTAAGGTGAATCCCTACAAAGAAATACCATGCTAAAGTAATAAAAAAGAATGAACTAATGACATAAGCTACAATATCAGTGCATCTCAAAGTAAATTTGCTGAGTGAAAGAAGCCAGATAAAATATAGTATATAATGTGAGTCCATTTATATAAAATTTTAGGAAATACAAACTTATCCTGATATAAAGCACATTAGTAGTTGCCTGGTAAGGTGGCAGGCAAGGAGGGAGGGGATGAAGGGGTTACATGAGGAAAATTTTGGAGGTGATGGACATGTCCATTGTCTGGTTGTGCTGGTGGGTTTTATGGGTATATGAATGTGTGTATGCCTGTATCAAACAATGCTCTTTATGTATAGTTTGTGGTATATTAATTATATTTACATAAAGTTGTTAAAAACTATACCCCTTTGGGTCGACGCTGTGGCTAACTTGGTTAATCCTCCGCCTGTGGTGCGGGCATCCCATGTGGGCGCCAGGTTCCAGTCCAGCTCTCTGCTGTGGCCCAGGAGGGCAGTGGAAGATGGCCCAAGTGTTTGGGCCCTGCACCCACAATGGGAGACCAGGCAGAAGCATCTGGCTCCTGGCTTCGGATCAGCGCAGTGCCGGCCATAGTGGCCATTTGGGGAGTGAACCAATGGAAGGAGGACTTTTCTCTCTGTCTCTCTCTTTCTCACTGTCTATAACTCTATCTGTCAAATAAATAAATAAATAAATAAATAAAAATTATCCTCCTTTTTAAACTTTTATTTAGTTGAGAGTCAAGGAGGGAAAGAGAGAGAGAGCTTTACTATCAGCCAGTTCATTCCCCAAATGCCTGCAATAGCAGGGGCTGAACCAGGCCAAAGTTAGTGCTGGGAACTCAGTCCAGGTCTTCCACATGGGTGGCAGCAACCCAATTACTTGACTCATTAGGGATGCCTCCCAGGGCCTCCAATAGCAGGAGGTTGTAATCTGGGGCTGCGTCTCAAACCCAGGTACTATCAATTGAGATGTTGGCACTCTAATTGGCACCTTAACTACATGGCTAATCACCTGCCCCTAAAATAGCACAAATTCTGCAGGTTTTCCTTATTACTTATTCCTAAACAGTGAGTTAAATTAGGAATGAAGGCAGTCTCTAGAGTACCAATGGAATCCAATAGGACCAACGGTACTTCAAACAGTAAATTCCAGTGGTGGCATCAGAGTTTCCAGTACGGAAGTGCACTTCGTTCTGAGCTACCATTGCTGCTGTCCATCTTCAGAACACTTCCATCATCTCAAAGTGAAACTGGACTTCTTAAATAACTCGCATTAAACGATACAATTCATATTTCCATGACAAACTGAATACAACTCTCAAACATTCTATAAGCAATGACCTCTGGGCAGATGTAGTAGCTTTTCTTTACTAAAACTAAACACTTAGCACAGACTACTTACAAAACAAAGAGGTTGATTTGGGCTCTCATGGTTCTCCATGGCTATAGCTCAAGACCAGGCCAGCCCCAACAGTTTGGCAGGTGGCAGTGCCGGAGTGTGTGGGGAGGAAGGAACACACAGCAAGTTGGGAAGCAGAAAGAGTGACTAGGCCCCGCTCTGCTTTTATAACCAGTCCTCTTCTACAGCTACCTTCGGGCACGCCCCCAAGGCTAAGGACCGCCCACCAGGGCTGCCTCCTAGACACCATTATTGGATGGAGTCTCCACTCTCAGTCCCATTAACTGCATGAGTTCACACCTACGTCTTGTTCACGCCATAGCATCAACTTCAGATGATTCTGTCTATTTCTCCTCCGGCTGTGGTGCAACAGAGGCAGTCGGGTGTAGATGGCGGCAGGAAAGCTCCGAGGTTGGGCACTGGGATTTGTCCTCAGATCTGGCTGCTGTCTCTCACACTAAACAAAAGTGGGTGAAACCTTGTGCATGAGACACCGTCGCTGCCACCCTACTGGAAAAACAGCCCGAGCTGCTTGCCACACCAAGAGTGGGTCGATTGTGTCATCTTTGTGTAGGAAGAATGACCTAATTGTCATATCACCTGCAGAGTAAGTTAGCAAATCCTATATAAATCTCACTCTCCTCCTAAATGCCATCCCCCACTGTCACTGGGAAATCTTTACAAAATGAGTAGCTTTTGTGTCTGTCTTGCCTATATTGCCTTATCTATTTCATGCCAAGGTGGTTCAACTATGATGAGATTTTTTTTTTGGTTTTTGGTTCCTCTTCTCAAGCCGGTTGGCCCACGGAGCAGGTGGCTGGTGTTTGGCAAACAAAGCTCTCACACCGGGCTCTCAGGGATTGAAACTTGTCCTGAAAGTGGACCCCAAAGTGATGGCAAGAGGTGAGGCTGTGGAGGCAGCCCACCCCTGGACAGGATGCTTAGGTCTCTGAGCTTTTTCACCTCTGAAAAGGACGGGGGGGGGGGGGGGGTCTACCTGATAGTCGTTTTCCGGGGGAGTACATGATGCAACGTTTGGGGGACGGCTAGGCTGGTCCAGCGGCAGGAGCACAGGCAGGTGACAGTGTCTGTTCTCGGCTTCTATCAGATGACCGCAGGGGCGGTAAGAAACCAGAAGATGAAACCCACCTCTGGTCTGACATGCTCATCTCCGCACAAAGGGCTCCAGTTTCAAAATGAAAAGAGCGACAGCCGCCTGGGTTTTGGGACCAGCAGAGTTCCGGATTAGCGTCGTTTGCACAGAAAGGGCTGCGAATCCAGAAACGGACTTGAAGGGTCTCAGGCTTTGCCATGGGACACTCCCCAGTTTCTTCCGCACACCATTTAGAGGCTGAGGCTGAGTGAGCTCGAATTTGGCCCAAAGCCTCGGCTGCTCCCGTGGCGGAGGCGGCGGGGTGGAGGTGAGCTAGACAGGTGTGCAAGGTGTGTGAGGCAAGGAGGAGCAGGTGTCGGTAGAGGTCCCTCACGGTGGACTCCAGCAGCGGGTGGGGAGGCCCTACCCTGCGTCCGGGCGCCCCCGGCAGGGAAGAAGGCGGCAGGTCAGCCCCGGTGGGCTTCCTCTGCCCGCTGGGTCCAGACGCGCGGAGAGCGCCTGGAGGCGAACGTGAGGCTCCCGAGCCCGGGAAGCCCCCAAACGCCGGCTGGAGGCCGACGCCCAGTGCTCCGGCCGGGTCTAGGGGAGTGGCCGCCGCGCCGCGGGTCCGGGTGGCGTGAGGCGGGGGCGGGAGTCCCGGACCCGCGCGGGGAGGAGCGCCGCCCCCTCGCCGGAGAGGCGGGAGAGGGCGGCCCTCCATTGGCCGGGCGCGTCGGCCAATCCCTGAAAACCCCGGGGAGGCGGTGGGGGCAGAGCGTGCGGATCCGCGGTGCGGGCAGCGAGCGAAGCGGCCAGCGGGGCTCCGGAGCGCACCGCGACGCTCTGCGGACCCAGTCGGACCGAGCCGGACCGAGTCGCCCAGGCACCGCCTGCGCCCCGCCGTCGCGTCAAGGGCGTCTCTCGCGCCGCCCCAGGAGCGAGCTCCGAGCATCCCCCGCGGCGGCCACTCCTCGGGGCCAGGAGGGGGAAGCCGAGTGCGACAGATTCCGGGACCCCAGCGCAGCCCCTTTTCGCCTTCCAAGCCACCATGACCCACTTCAACAAGGGCCCTTCCTACGGGCTGTCGGCCGAGGTCAAGAACAAGGTACGCCCGGGCTCGGGTGGGCCGGGGACTCTTGGGCCAGGGGTGAGAGACGCAGCCCAGGCCCCGCCGGGCGGAGTCGGCGTTGGGCCGTGCTTTGCTCCCGCGCGCCCTGGCTCCATGGTCCGGCGGAGAGGAGGAGGCGTCGGGGCGGCTCGCGGGTGGCTGAGCGTCCTCGGCGCGCCGCCTCCCCGGGCCCGGGGCGCCGGCTCCCGATCGCTCTCCTGGCTTTGTTCCCGGGCTGAGGGCCGGGACTATCGGCGGGCGGTGCGTTCCCGGGCGCCCGGAGTCCCGCAGCGCCGACCTCTGGGGCTGCAGGACGCGCCCCTCGGGGAAGGGGGCGCTCCTGTCTGGACGTTCGCTCCCTAGGCGGGGCTGGCCCGCGCGCCGGTGTCCCGCGGGTCCCAGGGCAGCCCCCGCCATCCCCCCGAGCTGAGCTCCGGGGCGCCGCCGCGCTTCCTCCCCCTGCTGCACTGCGAGGGGAGCCGTTAGGCAGTTACGTGGCCACACCGGGGTTCCTTATTGTTCATCGCCGCCTCTCTGGGAGGGGGACCGCCGAGGGCTCTACCCACCCCTGAGACCCTAGGCAGCGTCCAGTTGTCGGCGCCCGCAGGCAGCCGCTGCTGCGGTGCGGGGGTCCTAGACAAAGCCCGAGCGCGCCGCGTTGGGAGTGATAGCGCTGGGGACCCTCGGAGACTTAAGCAGCGTGCCGGGGAGTTCGCAGCCTATTAGATTCTCAAGATAGCCATGGGCTGCTTTTGTTTAGGGCTTGTTTGCTGAGTGGCAGTTTGGAGAGTGGTAGACATTTGGGGACGCTCAGCTTTGCCATCGAACGTTAAGAATGCGTTGGGTTTATCTTTGGGACTTTTGGCCTGGGAAAGAGATGAGAGGCGTCCCCCTCCCCAAATCCTCTCCTTCCTTCCTCCCTCCCTGCATTCCAAGCCCATGACATCAGGGGTTTCTGGGGGGAGAGACCAGCCAATCGGCGCGGAACTGCGCACAGACCGCTCATTGTCTCCTCTCTGCTGTTCCGGCCCGAGCGCCACAAAGGAGGCTGCCGCGACTTCATTCCCATTAACCTCCCGGGAGCTGTGGCCCGCCGGGATCGCTACCGCACCGGCCCGCCGCTGGCGGGGCGCCCTGGCCAGGTCGGAGCCGGCACATCCCGGGGCTGCGGGGGCGCGGTGCGAAGTGAGAGGCTTGGAGGTCCTGCAGTGCCTTGGGGCAGAGATGTGGCCGTCACCTTACACACAGCCTTTGAAGCAAGGAGTTGATTTCAGTCTGTCTGCACAGCTGAAATGGAAAGGTTCAAGTCCTCTCCTTTTCCAAATGTGTTACCCAAGTTAGAAAATAGTTTCCGGAGCACTTTTTTTTTTCTTTTTTGACAGGCAGAGTTAGAGAGAAAGCTCACGCGCAAGAGAGGTCTTCCTTCTGTTGGTTCACACCCCAAGTGGCCGCCACGGCCCGCGCTGCGCCGATCAGAAGCCAGGAGCCTGGAGCTTCTTCCTGGTCTCCCGTGCGGGTGCAGGGGCCCAAGCACTTGGGCCATCCCCCGGAGCACCTTTTTAAAGAACAGAAAGGTGGTTTGTGTGTGAGGTTGAAATCCAAGCCTCACCACCTGACAACTTTGCTGCAAAGCACAGTTCTGTCCCTTCTGCTTAGGTTTGTGAACCCTGGAGGCGTTTGCGAGGAATGAGAGTGTGCTAAAAACCCTGTCCTGGCTTCTGGGCGTTCATGGAGAAACGCCCCGTGACTCCTGGCTGGCATCCCTTGAGTCTCTTTACCTTTTGCATTGTAAATGAGACACTGATAACCTTGGCAGCCCTTCAAGTGACTGGCTTTCCTGAGATGACAAGATCCATGCTAATTTTCTTTTTGCTGACTAATGCATGGAGCAGCTTCTGTCCTTTTCCTACTTAACTGAGCAGACACAAGGAGGTGCATAGACTGAGACCAGCTCACAGCAGCAAGACAGTAAAACCTCAGCCTTCGAAAAGTTAGTTACAAAGCCTGTGGGCTTGTCCCTGGAAGCACCTAATCTGGTTTTTAGTTGCCCCTTTGTGGTTACGTGGTCTTTTCACACAGTATTCTTTCATAGCAAAGCTTTTGATCTTCAGAGCAGAGCTACCCTGTGAGGGGGAAGCGTGGCTGGGATGATCCAGCCTCCTCTGCAGATGGGGTGCTGTGGCTCAGAGTGAGATCTGCCTGGGTCACAGAGGAGGTTGGCTCATCTTCAGAATTTCAACTCCTGACAACAGTGCCTTCGGAGAAATCGCTATTGCATTTTTGCTATCCACCTGTCACTCCCTGACATTGTGATTATTCATGTAATGCTGTTTCTCATCTGTTCTGGACTTGGAATTCAGACATCAGTGTCTGTTGGGCCTCTGTGTGAGACTGCCTTTGGGCGGAGGGCCCAGGAGTGACAGATGAGGAGGATGGGCGGATGGAAATGTGAACTTAGACTTTGTGGGGTTTGATTCCTCCCTACTTTTTCTTTAGGAACTGTGTAATTGATACCTTGATTAAACGTTAGGGTTTTTTTTTTTTTCCTTAATCCATTTTTAACAGAGTGAAAAAAAGTATTAACATCCTGGGGAGGCAGTGTGGCATGAACTCTGAGTCAGGCACACATTGGTTCTAGTGCCCACTCCTCCATGGGCTGTCTGCCGGTATGATGTTGGGCTTGCCACCCCTGTCCTCCTTTCCTAAACTGTCATGTGGAGAAATAAGTTACTCTCCATCTTCTGTAAAACTTCATTGCTGAGATGCATCTGACTTAAGTACCTAGTGCCTATTAGCTCCTAATAGTAGAAAATACATATTGAGGGGCTGGTGCTGTGGCGTAGTTCAAGTCCTGACCACTCTACTTCTAATCCAGCTCTCTGCCTAGGAAAGCAGTAGAGGATGGCCCAAGTCCTTGGCCTCTGCACGCATGTGGGAGACCCAGAAGAAGCTCCTGGCTTCGGATCGGCCCAACTCTGGTGGTTGTAGCTATTTGGGGAGTGAACCAGTGTATGGAAGACCTCTCTCTCTGCTTCTGTCTTTGTCTAACTCTGCCTTTAAAAAAAAGAAAATACTTATTGGCATTATATTTATTAGATTTGTATGTCCCTGCCTCTTTAAGTATTCAGTTTGTTTTAATAAACATTTAGTCTTTTTTTTTTTTTACTTTGTCCGCGGAAGTCATTCATCAATGAATTTAGAAAGTCTTTGATCTTAAGTGTTTATAGCCAGTAAAATTCTAGGAAAAAAAATCCTTAAGATACTTTTTTGGTGAGATAATACATGGCAGATCAGACAGGTGTTTTTTTGTTTTTAATAGGCAGGAAGGTGTTTGAAATCAGCCAAAGGAAAAAAAAAAAAACAGACTCCTTGATCCTGGAATATCAGCGGTTTTTCTTAATAAGAACAAAAGGATCAATAACTTGTCATCTACAAAGAACCATAGCAGGGCCAGGGAAAAATGAGGAGCTGCTGGCGATGGATCAGTGGAGGTTGCAAACACGTGGAGTGCTGAGGTCTGACCTGTCTCACACAGGTTGAACCGGGCCTCTGAACGCATCTTGTAGGCTGAAATGAAAGAGGAAGCAGCTCTGTGCCTCATAAGCCGTGAAAAAACAACAGGTCCCCCAGGGAAGCAGGGCGTTTCCTGACATTGGGCTCTGAGCTCCATGTTGGAGTCAGGGTAGTTTCCAATAATGATGAGCATGCGATGAAGCGTGCCCTCAGCAGGCCTGGAGCCAATGCTGCAGGGAGATCCCCCCCCTTCTCCTCCCCCTTTCCTCCTTTGCTCATTTCTTCCTTTCCTGTCCTTTCATTTTTCCTTGCTAGATTTACTTACTTACCTGAAAGGGATAGAGACAGAGTTATCTTCCATTGGCTGGTTCACTCCCTAAATGGCCACAACTGCCAGCACTGGGCCAAGCTGAGTCCAGGAGCCTGAACTCCATCTAGGTCTCCTACATGGGTGTCAGTGGCACAAGCACTTGAGCCATCTCCCGTAGCCTTCCCAGGTGCATTAGCAGGAAGCTGGATTGGAAGAGGAGCAGCCAGGACTCAAACTGGGACTGCAGTATGGGATGCCATTGTAACTTGCTGCACCACAATGTTTGCCTGCTCTGGGAACTTTGCTAACAGGTCTGGGGGAGCCTAAAGGAAATAAACTGGGGGGTGTGGAGGAGATACATTGGGGGTAGGAGGTGTGGGGCAGGGGAGCTAGCATGATCATCTTACCTCAGTACAGTTTTGAAGAGGAGGCTAATTGAAATAGTGAAAAAATGGGAACGTACATTCTTGCAGCCTTCTGTTCCTATGGCATGTCTAATTTGGGTAAAGTAGCTTCTCAGAGCTTCCTTGCCTGTAAAATAGTATTTCTCAGCAGCTAAAAACCGCTTTAGAAGATGTACTGCTCAAATCTAAGTCACTGAAGAGTAAACTAAACCACCTTAGGAGGGACCTGGGTGTCCTCCCAGCTAGTCTGCCCAGCGCCCTGTGGACAAGCAGCTGCCCTCAGGTGCCCTGATCAGAGTAACTCAGGGTAGCTCCAGCTCCGAATTCTGCCTTTTGGTGGCCTGCATGTCGGCTGCTGCAGCTCCAGAGTCTTGGTAAAAAGGTGTAGATGGCTTTAGCTTTTGTTTGTTTTTTAACATTAAAGTTTAGAACTAGATTTTTAGTTAACAACTTTTATCATCTCTCTTCACCAGAGATAAGGAATTCTATTATTTACCCATATAGCTCATGATTTATGTATTTTAAAACTTTCTGTTATTTGGGGGAGAGAGAAAAGTCAAGAGAACTGGAACCTGCTGATGGACTGTGCTGCGGGCAGCTGGGGAATCTGGGTCTCCTGTGTGGGTGGCAGGAGCCGAGGTTTTGAGGCATCGCTCCTGCCTCCCAGGATCCGCCTTCGCAGCACACAAGTCAGGAACCAGAGCTGGGCTTCAAACCTAGGTGTTCCACTGTGGCACGTGGGTAGCCCAATCTGGATTTCTTTGTTTTTAAGATTTATTTATTTATTTATTTGAAAAGCAGAGTTAGAAAGAGAGGGAGATAGAGATCTTCCATCTGCTAATTCACCCCCCAAATGGCCACAATGACAGGGGCTGAGCCAGGCTGAAGCAGGAGCCTGGAATTCCCTCTGGGTCTCCCACATGGGTGCTGGGGTGCAAGCACTTGGGCTGTCTTCCACTGCCTTCCCAGGCACATCAGCAGGGATCTGGATTGGAATCCTGGTGCTGAACCCGCGCTCACACTGGGTGCCAGCATTGCAGGCAGTGGCTTCACTGCTGCACCACAACACCAGCCCCACTCAGCAAACACCTGCCCCAACGATCAATATCCTATTTCCTAAAGATTGATTGATTGATTCAAAAGAGAAAGTTGGAGAGAGGGAAAGATCTTTTACCTGCTGGTTCACTTACCAGATGGCCACAATGGCCAGGGCTCCCCTCTAGGTGACAGGAGCCCAAATACTTGGGGACCGTCTTCTGCTGCTTTCCCAGATGCATTAGCAGGGAGCTGGACTGGAAGTGGAGCAGCTGGGACTCAAACCGGTGCTCATATGGGATGACAGCATTGTAAGCTGCAGCTTACCCTGCTGTGCCACAATGCAGGCCCCGGTATATTTTAGAATATGGTTTAGGACACAGTTGATGCTTGATAAATATTTGATTTAATGAATTTACCCATCAGGAATAGGTTTTGTTATCTTTAGAAACTGAATATAACCTTATTAGAGTAGTCAGCCTAAGGGAATTCTGTAGTGTGTGTTTTTGAAGGTTATGGTGATTTTTATAGCTTTTTTTCTTAAGCAGTTTATGAATTAAAATTACACTGAAAATTTATCATTAAGATAATTCCCTTTTTGCTGTTGATTTTGTGGTTATCTCTTATGAAGCATATTGGCTAGTTCCTTTTGGAGTGCCAAATTAGGAAGAAATGACCAAGGTGCCCTCTGCAGAGCCTAGCATCTCCCAGGAGACAGCTAGAGAAATGTGTGTTTAGCCAAGCTAGAATCTTTGTTCTTGGGAGGACTGGCCATTGTGATTTTTTTTTTTTTTTTTAAGATTTTATTTACTTATTTGAGAGGTAGAGTTACAGATAGAGAGAGAGACAGAAAGGTCTTCCCTCCGCTGATTCACTCTCCAAATGGCCATAATGGCTGGAGCTGCGCCGATCCAAAGCCAGGAGCCAGGAGCTTTTTCTAGGTCTCCCATGAAGGTACAGGGGCCCAGGGATTTAGGCCATCTTCTACTGCTCTTCCAGGCCATTGTAGAGAGCTGGATTGGAAGAGGAGCAGCCAGGACTCGAACTGGCCCCCATATGAGATGCCAGCACTGCAGATGGAGACTTAACCTACTGCACCACAGTGCCAGCCCCAGCCATTGTACTTGTCCACATCACCCAACTCCCATTCTTGACTAAAACTAATGAACAAGATATCCTTTGCTGAAATGAGCAGAAATACCATGCTTCTGTTTTGTTTTGTTTTTTTTTTTCTTAAGATTTATTTTATTTATTTGAAAGACAGAGTTACAGGGAGAGGTAGAGGCAGAGAGGGAAGACTGCCATCCACTGGTTCACTCCCCAAAAGGCCACAATGGCAGGAGCTTAGCTGATCCCAAACCAGGAGCTTCTCCCGGGTCTCCTATGTGGGTGCAAGGACCCAAGAACCTGGGCCATTTTCTGCTGCTTTCCCAGGCACATTGATAGGGAGCTGGATGAGAAGTGGAGCAGCCAGGACTCAAACCAGAGCCCATATGGGATGGCAGCACTGCAGGCCGGGGCTTTAACCCACTGCACCACAGCACTGGCCCTCGTGTTTCTGTTTTTGAAATGCTTACACTTACTCTGGAATTTGTATGTGGATCAGATCGTGTCATATCGAGTTTGCTATCCTGTGACCTCAGCTTTTTACTCTTTTTTTCTGTGAAAATTGAACTGACAGTGAAGTCACTGGCAATGTTGCCATCAACCGGAAGTATATACCTTTTCTTTTTCCCTTTGCCTGTTTCATGTCCAGGAGGAATGTGAGGGTCAGTGAGTGTTTTTCCCTTCCTCCACACTTCACAGCATATCATGAGCCACAGTGAGTATTATCTGCGACCTTTAAAAAGCACCATGGGATGGTTTTGGTTTTTCCACCTGTTGCTACCGTTGTATCAGGAGAGTGAGGACATGCATCGTCTCCTTCGCATTGTGAGCAGGCGGTGGCAGGAAGAAGCTCTTCCTTGGATTTTGTTGGCAAGTTCCAGATTTTTCCAGGCATTAGCCTCCTCGAGCATGTGCCATATGCCTTGGTGAACTCGCTGCCGTACAGACTCTGCACCCTTATTTGTGTGTTCTCCTACCCTCAGGTTTTTGTTAAGGACTTCTGGAGCCCAGGGACTGAAGTTTGTACAGCTTTTGAGGTCCCATGAGAAATACACAGTATCTTGCAAGCTTCATAGAAACCTGACCATGTGAATCCTTGTGGACCTGAAGATGTCCCAGTAGCTCTCATGTAAGGTTCTTGGCCATGAGAACGTAGAACTTAGTGGTTAAGGACGTGGAGACCAGCTCAGAAGCCTGATTATTCACCTTACTCTAAGCTTCAGGCAGGAGACTTAAACCATCAGTGTCTCATCTGTAAAATGAGAATATGATAATAATCACCCTTATGTGGCTGCTGGGAGAAACAAGTAAGACAAAATAATCCAGGAAAAGTATTTAGGATGGTGCCTGGAACCAAAGTACACATTATGTACGTATTGGCTGCTGTTCCGTTTTGCTGGCTGGCTCTCTGATGGTTAGGTTTGTTCCTGTGTTTTGAGCTTTGTCTTCGAGAAGTTGCCCAAAATCTCAACACAGTGAGGCTCCTAGCAGACATGACAGCAAGTGTCCCCTACACATCTGCATCAGGAACGCGATCCGCCCCTTGAGTCCTCACCCAAGAAACTGCCATGCGGTGGCCTACAGTACAGTTTCTCCATGAAATCTGGGTCTCTGTCCCTGCCCGCTCTGTCCACACCACCCTCGTGGCTCAGGACGGCTCTGTAGTGTGACAGATCTGGTTTTCTGGGTGTGAGAGTATTCTTTTTCTCCTAGTTTTTCTTCAACAAGAAACATCTTGTGTTCCCGGGTTTCAGATGGGGCTTGTGTTCCTCCACGTTCGACTGGTAAAATGTAGACCTGCAAGTGTTTGAGTCTTGTCAGCCACGGCTGTTGTCCGAAGCTTCACTTCTGTGTGAAGTCCGTGAGCTGAGTGGACAAATTCCTAGCACTCTCCCACAGCATCTCTCCTCTGCCCCACCCCCACCCCGGGAGGGGAGCAGGAAACCTCAGGGTGTGGGTGTGACTTTTGGGCGGGACATTGGCAGTGGGAAAGCCAGGGATCTGAGTGCAGAGAAGAGAGCAGGCCCTTTGTGCTTGGAAGCATTCTTCTTGGTTATTTCCTTCTCTCGCCAAGAATTTCCCAGGCGATCCAAACCGTGGGGCAGCTGAACTGGGCAGACTGGGATTTTAGCATCTCTCTCACCCCTCTCCCTCCCCTGTATTTGGACACCAATCTTTGTTCCCATGCCCAGCTTCTAGACCCTCCTTAGTGTTGCACAGGCCCTGCAAATGAGTAGAGACCATGCTTTATTATTGCACTTTTCCCTCTCTCCTCCTTTCACGTGGGAGGAAATAAGAGCGAAAATAATCAATGCCATGTGTAGCTAACCTCGCTCATACTGTTGGCTAATTCCTACATTCCTACTTTGAATGCAAAAATAGCAACAGCAATCATATTATCCTTCTAATCGAGTAGAGAAGTTACACGGACATGCAGCTGCACAGTGCAAGTCTGTCGCAGTCCCTGGCCCCAGCAGAGCTGCTGAGCTGGAACGCTCGGGTACTCCTGAGAGCCCTCATGGGGCTAGAGGCCTTCACCTGAGTGGCTGTCCTGTGCTAAACACTGGGAGGCATTTGTTCCTGGGTTCTCCTGCCGTTTCTTCAGAGGCCTGGATGGTGCATTTAAAACGAGCCCTGCATCCCCCACCTCACAGGGGCCACACGTACAGGCGTGGACGTGGCCAGCCAGGTTTCTGATTTTCTTCTTTCATCCAGGGACAGAGCTGCTGTGGACAGCATTTCTTGCAGCACCTTCCAAAACCTGCTTGTGGCTGGGGTGCCGTTTTGCAGGGGCCAGTGCAAGAGTTAGACTGTAGTCTGAGCCATCCCTGCCAGATGTCTTGTTATGAACTTTTGAACCCTGCTGGCCACTCCCGTTTGAGAGTGTAGGTTCCCGTGGGGTGGTTTGCCTCGATGTGGTAGTGTGTGCCTATCAGCACCACACAGGGACGTGGCAGTGGCTCCTCATGCATGTGTCTTGCATCACCATGAAGTGAGGGGGCTTTGTCCTGAGCCACAGCCCAAGCCCCCACCGGGTCTGCAGTCCTTAACCCTCTTCCGGCAGGTGGAAGGGTTGCCTGTGCTGTGGACTGTGTGCAGTAGATGGAGTTCCTGTCTCAGCACGGCAGGGGGTGGAGGACATCCAGGGGTGGAAAGAACTTCCACATGGTAGCCACATCTGGCTCCTGAGCCCACAACCTTTGGACACGTCATCTCTACCATCTTCCTTGCTCAAGAGAACCTTTTCTCTCTGTCTCTGTCTCTCTCTCTTTTTAAAGATTTATTCGAGGGGCCAGTGCTGTGGCGTAGTAGGTTAAGCATCTGCCTGTGGCATTGGCATCCTATATAGGCACTGGTTCGAGTCCCAGCTGCTCCACTTCTGATCCAGCTCTCTGCTGTGGCCTGGGAAAGCAGTGGAAGACGGCCCAAGTGCTTGGGCCCCTGCACCCATGTGAGAGACCTGGAAGAAGTTCCTGAATTCACATCGGCCTACCTCTGGCCATTGTGGCCATTTGGGAAGTGAACCAGCAGTTGGAAGACTTCTCTCTGTTGCTGCCTTTCTCTGTAACTCTGCCTCTCAAATAAATAAATAAAATCTTTAAAAAAAAATCTTTGAGAAACAGAGACAGATTTTCCATCTGCTGGTTCACTCCCCAATTGCCTGCAGTGCTAGGGTCATGAAGTAGGAAGCCAAAACTCAGCCCGCATCCCTGATGTGGCACATAATTGGGTGGCAGGAACTCAATTATTTGAGCAATCACTGTTGACTCTCAGGGTCTGCCTTGGCTGGAAGCTGGAATCCAGAGCCAGAGCTGGGCAGTGAACCCATGCAATCCAACCTGTGTCCCACACGTCTAACACTTAAGTGTGAATTAGGTATTGCCAATTGCAATACTTCTTCTCAGTGGTATAAAAGATCTGTTTTTTGTTTTGTTTTAAGATTTATTTGTTTGAAATACAGATTTAGAGATTTTCCATCCACTAGTTTTTCCCCACCTGGTTGCAATGGCCAGGGCTGGGCCAGGCTGAAGCCAGCAGCCTAGAACTCCATCTAGGTCACCCACGTGGTGTCAGGGATCTAAGCACTTGGATCACTATCTGCTGCTTTTCTAGAAGTATTAGCAGGGAGCTAGATTAAAAGTGGAACAGCTGGGATTTGAACCAGTAACCGTAGGGGATGCTAGTGTCAAAAACAGCAGTCTAACCTGCTGAGCCACAGTGCTGGCCCCAAAGATCTGTACTGAAGTTAAAATAAAAATAAAAGCCAAAATTGGGTCACAATGGCCTCTTCAAAATTCAAGTCATTTACTTAGTTCTTTATTAGCAAATCCTGAGCTACTGCCATCTGTGAACCCTGTTCCATCTGTGGCCCCCACAGACCTTGGTAGGAGTTGTCAGTTGAGCATAGAGTGAGGGAGGTCATCTCTTTCATAAATTATTTGCTATCATCAGCAGTACTTTTAAATAGAAAGCACACTAGCATTACAATGAGCTCTTATCACAATGGTTGTTATATCATGTAACTTGTTTTCATGATACACTGCATTTAAAGGAGGAGGTCTTTCTGTGTGTGGATAGGAATGGCCAATAAGCACAGCTGAAAGGAGTGGTTGGCATTTATTAGCTCCACACAGTGTGTGCAACTCAGCACACCTGGGTGAGTGCTGCGAATGGCCTCTGGTTTACAGCAGAGGACACTGGATGCAAGGTGGACAGCAGACTCCCACCCACGCCTTCAGTGGCCAGAGCCCATACTTTGGCCATGTTGGGCTGAGGCCGTAGCCCAGGGAGAGTCAGCCTCTTTCAAGGGAAAGATGCGGAGGGGCTGAGCCTGGAGCAGGCAGGCCAGAATGAGGAGGTCCGGGAGAGTGTTCTTTGCTAGGAAGTGGGGGGAACGGAGACGGGAGGCCGGAGGAGGGCCGGGAACAGGTCACTGGGCCTGGCTGCTGCGAGGTCACTGCTGATCTTTCGGAGATGGTCTTCAGTAGAGCAAGTTCCCAGGGGGTTAGGAGGGAGTACTAAATGTAGAGAAATGGAGAGGCTTGGCACGACATAAAAGAGAAACAGGACAGTGTTTGAGGCTGGTAGCAGTTTCAATCAAAGGTTTGCTTGTTTCAGACAAGGTGGGGTAGCATGGCTGGGCCAGTAAAGGGAGAGGCTCCATCCAGCTAGACAGGGGAGCTAAGCGCAGAGGGAAAGGGTCGGCCTTCACAAACGGCCAAGCCGGGAAAGCAGAAGGAAGTGCACGGCGAGAACACCACTGATGTGCACAGCCATCTCCCTTTCCCTGGCTACGTTCCTCTTCTCACGTGAAATTGCTCCTCGTCTTGTCATCCTGGAGCCACTGACATCTGACGGTGTGGACTGCAGGATGGAAATAGGTGCAGCCTCGGCCCGTGTGTGGAATGCACTGTTGACGCCACTACTTCTGGCCCAGTCCTGTTGAGGCCTCTTTGCGGCTGGACCCTTACTCACTCCGCTTGCCCTTGACCCTGGATCTGGGATGGCCTGGGAGGTGGGTTTCTTTGGTTTGTGCCTTCACGACGTGGTCACCAGGAGGCGTTTGTGTTGGGTGCAGCACTCTGGTGGGAGGTACAGTGCTTCCGCAGGAACGTATAGCTCCCTCTTGAGCTCAGATCACATCACAACTGTAGGAAATGTGGGGTTGCCTTTACTGTCTATGGAGCCAGTGCCCAATGACCTAATCCCAGGGTCCCCTCAGGTGGCTTCAGGAATGCAAAGAAAACCCCATTGACTTGTTTTTTTAAGAGAGACTCTTGAGTTTTATAAGTGGTGATTTCCTTCTTTGTTTGGTGCATAAGAAGCTCGGCAGGTTAATAAGCTCCTGCCTGTAGCACTGGCACCCCATATGGGCACTGGTTCATATCCCAGCTGCTCCACTTCCCATCCAGCTCCCTGCTAGTGGCCTGGGAAAGCAAGGAAAGATGGCCCAAGTGTTTGGACCTCTGCATCCACGTGGGAGACATGGAAGAAGCTCTTGGCTTTGGCCTGGCCCAGCCCTGGCTGTTTTGGCCATTTGGGGAGTGAATCAGCATATGGAAGATCTGTGTGTGTGTGTGTGTGTGTGTGTATCCCTTTCTCTCTGTAATTCTGCCTTTCAGACAGACAGACTGTGAAGGCGATCTGGCTGTGCTGTCACCCCACTGATCTCCCTGGTTGATTCAAGGGTGCCCCTTCCTCCCTCCCCGCTCCATGTGCTTCCCTCCCGAAGCTGTGCACTTAGTCGAAGAGGACGACCTTCCCCGCTAGAAGAGGACCGGTCTCAGTCAGTCCCCTGCTAGAACTTCCACACAAGGCCTCAAATAATCCTTAAAAAAAAGATATGGGAGATTCTGTCCTTTTTAATAGGCACTTCACATCCTCTGATTCTCACTGGGGGAGAAAGGTGATGCTGTCTCGCATAGTTAGTGTATCTGCAAGACTTGAGTGGCATCTCACTAGCCAGCATCTACTCCACATTTAAAAGTAGGTGCTCCACTTGTTTGGTAGCTGGTTGGGAAAAGCTCTGTTCTCACGTGTGTGACCCTACTGTAGCATGCATGAGATCTTTCTCTGGATCCCCCCCTGTGGAGTTCCAGGTATTCCCCAGGGCCACCAGAAATGCCGGGGTTCCATTTCTTCTTGCCCCCTCCCCCACGGGCCTATCAGGAACCTGTGGCATGGCAAGGGAATAGTCTTGATGCAGATTCAAGGTTGGCAGGTGGGAGTGCCAGGATGAGTGGGGTCAGTGATGTGGGAGCGAGGGGCCTTCCCGCCCTGGTAGAGGCGAGTTCCTCCCCAAAGCAGGACTTTGAGCACCTTGGCTCAAAGTGACCTTGGCTTCCTCATTAGTCTGAGGCTCCCCCAGTGAAGGGGACTGACTGAAGAGGTAGTCGGGGGTACGCTCACTAGTGTACGTTCCAAAGCTGCAGAAAACCCACTGCTGTGACGCAGATTAAGAGAAGACAGCTCTCTGTGCTGCCCTGCGCCAAGGTGGTTTTGCAGGCCCAGGGAGCCATGCCGGGGAGATGAGTGCCTAACGCGGCAGCAGCAAGGAGCAGGGACCAGCGAGCACAACAAGGGGCGTGGCGAGCTCTGAAGTGTGCTGGGGTGAGACAAAACCAGCGCATGTAGGATGGCTCTGTTATCTGTTTTTTCCTATGGGAGGGACTTCAGCAAAATCTCTATAGATCTCTAACATCTCGACACGGCAGGCCTCTCCCAGTGACAGAATGTTCTCCAGCAGGCATTCTTACGGGTCATCTTCACGCCTGTGTTTTGTTGACTGTCCCTTGGTAGTTTTCCATTTCAGTTTGCTTTTAGCCCATCCCCCTGTAATTTCTGCATCTTTATTTATTTTTTAGATTTTTTTTTTTTATTATTCGAGAGGTAGAGTTACAGAGAGAGGGAGAGACAGAGAAGAAGGTCTTCCATCTGCTGGTTCATTCCATCTGAAACCTGGATCCTGGGGTTTCTTCTGGGTCTCCCACATGGGTGCAGGGGCCCAAGAACCTGGGCCATCCTCCACTGCTTTCCAAGGCATTGCAGAGAGCTGGCTCAGGAAGAGCAGCAGCCAGAACAAGAACCAGCACCCACATGGAATGCCGGTGCCGCAGGCACAGGCTTAGTCCACAGCTCTGATCCTGAGTTATGCATCTATCTGAGTATGTTCTCTGTGTTATTGTCTCCCTCTGCCATATGACTTCCATCTAAATATGTAGCTGCTAGCCAGCCTGTTTCTCCTAAATCCTCAGATCCCTTCTAGCTCACACAGAGCCACTCCTGGCTAGCCAGCTTCTCAGAGTAGGCTGTTGAAGGTTTTTAAGATTGATTTATTTATTTGAAAGTCAGTGTTACAGAGAGAGGAGGTAGAGAAGATAGGAAGAGATAGAGAACAAGATCTTCCACCAACTGGTTCACTCACCAAATGGCCACAACAGCGAAGCCAAAGCCAGGAGCAGCTTCCGGGTCTCCCAAGTGGGTGCAGGGGCGAAGCCAGTAGTCAGGAGCTTCTTCCAGGTCTCCCGCTTGGGTGCAGGGCCCCAAGCACTTGAGCCACCTTCTGCGGCTTTTCCAGGTGCATTAGCAGGGAGCTGGATCAGAAGTGGAGCAGCTGTGTTTCTAACCTACACCATGTGGGATGTCGGTGTCACAGGCGGCAGCTTTACCCACTGTGCCATGACACAGACCCCTATTTTCTGTATTTGAAAGGCAGAGTTAGAGGAGAAAAACAGAGATAAAGACCTTCTATCTGCTGGCTTACTCCACAAATGACTACAATGGCCAGGGCCAAGCCAGACTGAAGCCAGGAGCTTCATCCGGGTCTCCCACATGGGTACAGGGGCCCAAGCACTTGGCCACTTTCCACTGCTTTCCCAGGCACATTAGCAAGGAGCTGGATCAGCAGTGGAGCAGCCGGGAATCAAACCAGTGCCCGTATTGGATGCCGGTGCTCTAGACAGTGGCTTTACGTGCTATACCACAGCGCCAGCCCCAACTTGGTTCTTTTGAGCAGCAGAATAATCCAATGATATGGACAAGATACCTCCATGTATAAAGATTCTGGGGGCTGGCACTGTGGCATAGTAGTTAAGCCTCTGCCTGTGGCACTAGCGTCCCACGTGGGTGCTGGTTCCTGTCCTGTCTACTCCTCTTCCGATCCCGCTCTCTGCTTATGGCCTGGGAAAGCAGTGGAAGATGGCCCAAATTCTTGGGCCTCTGCACCTTTGTAGAAGACCCAGAAGAAGCTCCTGGCTTTGGATCAGCTCAGCGCAGCTCCAGAAGTTGGTGACCATTTGGGGAATGAACCAGTGGATGGAAGACCTCCCCCCTCCAACTGTGTGTGTGTGTGTGTGTGTGTATAAAACTGCACCTCTCAAGGAAATAATAAAGTCTTAAAAACGGGCCGGGGAGATAACTTTAGAAATGCATCATACAGCTGTGTGAACCAAGATAGCATTAACTTTTTTAGGTAGGGATTTTTAAAATTTAATTTACCCAGCTTACTGAGTAAGCATTACTAGGTCTAGAAGTTTGCAGCAAGGTTTTACATATGCCATGAATAATTTATTAAGCTAAACGAGATCTTTCTGATTCTCAGTTTCTTTGAGTTTAATAAGTACCCTGGTTCAAGTTTCCCAATCATTAGGTACGCAAAGAGAAGAGAACAGATCTTTGTCAAACTTTGTCGAACTGCACATCATTGCCCATGGATCAGCATGGTGGCCTGGTGCTCCTCCTGACTGGGCCCTGACTGCTAGGGTTACCAGACTGGACTAGGGTTACCAGATTGGAGGGAGAAGGTGCCAGAGACATAAGAGCCTCTTATCAGAGAGTAAAGCAAGTCTGTCCCTAGTGATCCATCTAAGATTACTAGAGTGGCAGATCCAGGAGCTGTGACCCCCCCCCCCCCAAAACCTGCAGCATTCAAATGCAGATGTCCTGTGGCTACAAATCTGAAGTGTTTCCCCAGACTGATGATACTATCAGTGGCTGAAAGAGTCTCCTCAGCACCAGGCTTAGGCTCCGGGGGCATAGGGATGGACAAAGAGGGGACAGGACAGAGTTCTTGGTCGTGCCTTGCTGTATGTTTGCCGCCCACTGGAGGTAGCTGCCCCACCGCCACCCCCAAGGCTTGCACATCCTCTCCAGCAGCCCACCCCAGGAGGACCACAGGCTCTTCAGCCAGTATTGGAGAGACCCTAGCTGGGGGTGTGGGTGTGGGAAGGGAGTGGGCCTAGCCTTAGGTTCATGTTACTACTGTTTACCAAGATTTCTCTGACACTGAGCTGTGGTTAATTGTTATTTCTGAGTCTAATTCTTCTGGGAATGCAGCCTCTGTATTTAGTTCCCTCCTCATTTAAATTTGACCTTTCAGAACCCACATTTAACTATCTGTGTTCTAAACTTTATAGTCTGAATTGCTGCCATTTTCTAGACAGAGAAGACAAAATTGACATTCTGTTTTTTCTGAATTTACTCTGGCATTTGTTATACTATTTACTTTAGGCTCTGGAATGAATCTATAGGTGTTTCTAAAGCCTTGTTTTTGTTGTTGTTGTTTTAAGGTTTATTTATTTATTTGAAAGGCAGAGTTATAGAGAGGGACAGACAGAGGCAGAGAGAGAGATTTTCCATCTGCTGGCCCACTCCCCAAATGACCACAATGGCTGGAGCTGGGCCTATCTGAAGCCAGGACCAGGAGCTTCTTCCAGGTCTCCCATGTGGGTGCAGGGGCCCAAGGACTTGGGCCATCTTTCAGTGCTTTCCCAGGCACATTAGCAGAGAGCTAGATCAGAAAAGGAGCAGCCAGGACCCCAGTCGTCACCCATGTGGGATGCTGGCACTGCAGGCGGTGGCTTTACCTGCTACACCACAGTGCCAGCCCCACACCTTGTTTCTTGACATTTCCACAGTATTTGTACATTGAGTTGTAGTGTCTTTGTATTTCTGACTGTATGTATTTGAAAGGAAAAAATCGTGCTGGTGCCACGTGCTGATACCTTGATTTCAAGATCAGGCTATGTCTCTGAGAGGCTGGCCTTTTTCTCCTTTTCTTTTTCTCTTTTCTTTTCTTTTCCTTTCGGCAGAGGCCGACCAGGAGTCTGTGCCTAGAGAGTTGGGCAATGCTGGATTACCCTGCGGCTCCAGGTGGGGAAGCCTCATGAGTTCAGACAGGACTGAGATTTGGGAGTAGGTTCTATCGTAACCACCAGAAACAATTACCTGGAATTGTCTGCTTCTGGATCTGTGATAAGAGCAGGCTGTGAAGAGGAAGGTATGTGGAAAACAAATAGTCTTCATTCTTCTAGTAGATTCTAAAATATGCTTGGGTGTAGCAGGACCATCATCAGACAATTCTTTTTTTTTTTTTTGACAGGCAGAGTGGACAGTGAGAGAGAGAGAGAAAGGTCTTTCTTCCTTTGTCATTGGTTCACCCTCCAATGGCCGCCGCGGCTGGCGTGCTGCGGCTGATGCACCAGGCTGATCCGAAGGCAGGAGCCAGGTGCTTCTCCTGGTCTCCCATGGGGTGCAGGGCCCAAGCACTTGGGCCATCCTCCACTGCACTCCCAGGCCACAGCAGAGAGCTGGCCTGGAAGAGGAGCAACCGGGACAGAATCCAGCACCCTGACCTGGACTAGAACCCGGTGTGCTGGCGCCGCTAGGCGGAGGATTAGCCTGTTGAGCCGCGGCACCAGCTAGACAATTCTTTAAAAGAAAATTCATTTTCATTTTATTTGAAAGGCAGCCAGAGAAAGAGGTCTTCCATCTGCTGGTTCACTCCCCTAAATGCACACAACAGCCAGGGCTGGACCCCACTGAAGGCAGGTGAACTCATTCCAGGTTTCCTACATGGGTGTCAGGGACTCAGGTACTTGAGCCATCATCTGCGGCCTCCCAGGGTGCACATTAGCGGAAGCTGGAATCTGGAGCTTCGTGGGGACTTGAACCCAGGCACTCATCTGGGTTGCAGGCATCTGAACTGCTGTGCCAAACGCCTGCCCCCATTAGGCGGTCTTTGTATGCAAAGATCCTCACTCTGCCTCCTGCAGGTGCACCCTGCCCTGTTCTGGATTGCGCCTTGGCTGAATGCCTGTGCGTGCAGGGTCAGCTGTTGAGCGGGTTTTGAAGCCACTCTCCCAGTCTGAGGATTCTGAGAGGGAAACTTCTAAGGCCTCAGCGTTTGGCAACCCAGAGGGTTTTTTTGTTTGTTTTTGTTTTTTTATCTGATCTAATATCTCCCTTTCCCAGTGAGGAAGTCAGGCCCCAGGGCTGTTTTGAAGGGGATCTTAGTGGGTCTGTCTCATATGATTAACCATGACACTCGTAGAAGGAGAATTGGCTGAAGGACAGAAGCTCCAACCTCCTGGAGGCATGTGGTCTGGGGGAGATGGGTGAAGAGAGAGTGCAGATTTCACTTTATCTCAGTGTTTCTCAACCTCGCTTTACTACTGCTTTCCCCAAGAGTCATTTTAGACATTTTTTCTAATTGCCTCCTTGCCCCCACCAGATTGAGCACAAAGGAACAAGACTTTGATGGCTAGGGTTGAGCTTGGAGAGTTGTCA
Organism: Sylvilagus floridanus; assembly: GCA_949820135.1. Classification (NCBI taxonomy): domain Eukaryota; kingdom Metazoa; phylum Chordata; class Mammalia; order Lagomorpha; family Leporidae; genus Sylvilagus; species Sylvilagus floridanus. Next base: position 85,953,080 of record OX463225.1, on the reverse strand, counting down.
GGCTTTGCATTATCTAAGATTTTTATTTTTCCACTATCTATCACAAGAACCTGCTACCCCCCATTTTAGGGGCAGTGTCTTGTCTTTTGAGAATGCAGACTCCGCGTGCATCTATACCATTTAATTTTTGGTTTTTTAACAACATTCTTTTAGGAATCTAAAAGTAAGGAGTAAAGAAAGTCCACAGAGCTGAACAGCAGTGGTCAGGATTTGAAGTGAAGTGTGAATGCAGGCATGCACTCTTCCTTAGCTCAGAGAGCTGATGGCTGAGCCCCCAGACTTGAGCTGGCTCCCCCTGCACAAGGAGAAGTGGAGCAGTGCAAGCTGGCCAGGGAGTGAGAGCAGAACAAGCCACGAGCTAGATGGCAGGGAGGATGGTCGCCTGCACTTGGGGTCCTAGGAGGCTTTTCTGTTTCCTTTGTCCTTTGGTTGTATTTGGAAAGGATGTTGGTGCTTCAGAAAGGAGTCCCCAGCAGGTGCACCCGGCCCAGGAGAAAGGTGGCAGGAGGCAGCCCTCAAGAAGGGGAAGACAAGTGTGTGAAGAAGGGGCGGGCGGTGGGTTCGAGCAGGTAGAACATCTACAAAATAAATCTGGGAAGGTCAAGCAACATTTGAAGAAGAGCAAAGAAAATTTATAAACAACTCGAAGGAGTGATTGTTGAGCAGGGTCCAGTGAAATTCCCCCAAGGCGTCCATAGATCAAGTCCTTCTCTTAAGCTCACTTTCTTTTGTTGTGAGGAAGGAAAGGGTCGGCCTTTTCCATCTCATGTTCAGAGAGTAAAGCTTTCTGATGAAAATAGTCCATCAGTTTCACTGGCCAACCAACACTGACTTAATTGCTTTCACGTGCCTTGATTTTAAAACAGTCCTGTGCAGCTGACTGGACTGCAGAAGGCTCACTTATTAAGACAAATATTAACAGTATTTAGGCAGAAAAATCCTTGCTGTTCCTTTAGTTAAGGAAACACCCTAAGTCAAAAGCAACAGTTCTAAGATGTGGTTGCATGGCTGGTTTTAAATTGTCGTTTATCAAATGGGGCCTTGAGTTAGACCTATAAGTGCTTGTGAATTGCTCCTGTGCACCTGCTGGTACAGGTAACTCTCAGAGGAACCCACAGCCAGTTGTTGGTAGGACAGAGACTTGAACCCACGTGCGTCTGACTGCGGCACTTGATTTTTCTATCTCCCCCATCCTTCGGGGAGAACTGTCCACACAGATGAAAACTCCTCCCTGGGATCCAGGATATTTTGAGTTAGGCTGTAATCGCTTTGTGGTTTGGGGCACGGCACTGAGTCTATTGGACTCATTCTATACTTTTCAGGTTAAACAATAGCTGTTCTCATTTGGTGTAAGAATACCACCATCATCCTGAAAAAATTCCCTACCCCTCCACCTCTACATTTGAAGAAACAAAGAGAAAATATTTCTTGCCAAGTTTGATGCTTGGCCAAATTGTATATACAGGGTAGAGTAGGAAGGGACTTGCATTCTTCAGATCAGCCTTCTGATTGTACAAGCAGAAATTGTTGGATCAGGAGACACGAAATGAAGTCTCCCAGGGCTCAGAGCAAAGATGGGTTGAGCCTGACTTGGAGCTAAGACAGAACTTGCCTCATCCTAGCACATTATGTGTTTCTTCAGATTTATTGAAATGTATCTTCCAGCTGAGAATCCCTTCACTTTTAAAAACCATTTCAACCCACAGTTACAATGCGCTCTCCGGGGTTGACGCTTATTTGCAGCACCGTTTTGCACTTTTCTTCTCCGTGTGCTCCCTGCACTCCCTGCATCTCCAGTTGACATAGGGTTTCTCTATCTAGCTGCCTAACCACAGGATTCCACCATGAAAATATAATCAAGACTCAGAGGTAGTCCAGGGGCCAGCACTGTGGTGTAGCAAGTAAAACCACTGCCTATAGTGCCGGCATCCCATATGGGCGCCACTTCCAATACAGCTCTCTGCTATGGCCTGGGAAGGCATAGTAGAAGATGACCCAAGTCCTTGGGCCCCTGCACCCATGTGGGAGACCCAGAAGCAGCTCCTGGCTCCTGGCTTCAGATTTGCCCAGTTCTGGCCACTGTGGCCATTTGGGGAGTGAATCAGCAGATGGAAGACTTTTTCCCTCTCCTACTTCCCTTCCCCCTCTCCCTCCCCTCTCCCTCCTTCTTCCCTCCTTCCCCCCTCCTCCCCATCTCCCTCCCCCTTCCTCCATCTCTCTCCCCCTCCTTCCCCTCCTTCCTCCTTCTTCCCCTGCCCTCCCTCCCCCTCCCCCTCCTTCCTCCCCTTCCTCACTCTGCCTTTCAAATACATAAATCTTTAAAAAAAAAAAGTTAGTACACCAGCTTAGGAGCCATATAGAAACGGACTTGTTTGCTGTGTTGGAGGAGACAACACTACTTAGGAACATTCATTGCAGGTGTGGGTATGAGCAGGTGCTTCTGCTCACCAGGGGCAAGGTGTGTCCCTGTGGCAGAATCTTCTAGCACCACCATTCTCCAGCCTGTAGGGCCCCAACGGGCAGGAAACAGAAATAGACTTGTGTCTTCCAGAGAGCAGGGATACAAGGGGCAAGAATCATCACACACTAGGTAGCTTTACATTGTGCCTAATGTTGGTTATGTTGGTCATCGTAACATGAAAATGCTAACTGGTTGGATTTCCCAGTTAAGTACATCTACAGCTTGAATTCTCTTCTGTTGAAGGTGTGGAGTCATTTCTCTCTCGTGGGGGAGAGGACTGAGATATTTCATCTCTCCACATGATACAGTCATCAAATATGCTGTGTCAGAACAGAAGCCTCACCCTCTGTGTGGGCAAGGGAGAGATTAAGGAGTGGTCTCACTGTGTCCCATGGGATATGTGGAGGTGCTGGTGGTAGAGAGCCTGTAAATGTGTGACTTTGCCACCTCCTGCCTGGGAAGTGGGAATCTTTTCCCCACCTTGGACGGTAGAACAGGCTGTCATGGCTATGGACAGACATGAAAAGGAGCCAGAGTCAAGTGGGACAAAGCTAGTTTTTGCTGTCAGGGGACTTACAGGTAAGCAGGCCAACCTCTCACATGTCTGTCCCGGTCCTGCTGATTCAGGCTCTCTCTTGCCAAGGACCTGACTTCAGCCCACAGCCCTGCGTTCTGGCACCAGAACCGAGGGCATTTTGTACCATTGTGCTTGCTTGCCTGTGACTGGTCTGGACTGGGACTCAATGAACCTCCTCATGACTCAGAAGTGATGTTGCCATTTCATTCTTTTCGGTAATTAAAGCTAATTATGTCTCATGGACAGCAAACATTTTTTTAAAAAGATGTATTTATATAAAATATTTTACAAAGATTATTTATTTGAAAGGCAGTTACAGAGAGAGAGGTCTTCTCTCTGCTGGTTCACTCCGTGGATGGATGCAATGGCCAGGCTGAAGCCAGGAGCTTTTTCCTGGTCTCCTGCCTGGATGCCAGGCCTCAGACATTTGGCCATCTCCTGCTGCTTTTTCCAGGCCATTAGTAGGGAGCTGAATTGGAAGTAGAGATGCTAACCACCGGCCCCACAGCAGACACGGACACTGTTCATTTTCATTTCCAGCAATGCCTCAGTTGACTCCCACACCATGGTCTGTATGGCTTTCACCTGTGCTGTGTGAGAAGGCAGACGATACATGCCTCACTTCTTCCTGGCTCTGCTCTTCTTGATAATGGACCAGCTCCTTAAGGACAGGAAGACTGTGCTCGCCTCGGCAGCACATATACTAAAAAAGGACAGGACGACCAGGAAGAGCTTAAGAAATTGAGCATGTGGGGCTGGCACTGTGATGTGGAAGGTTCAGCCTTGCCTGCAGTGTTAACATCCCATATGGGAACTGGTTGGAGTCCCAGCTGCTCCACTTCCAGTCAGCTCTCTGCTAATGCTCCTGGGAAAGCAGCAGAAGATGGCCCAAGTACCTGGACCCTGCACCCAAGTGGGAGACCCAGAAGAAGCTTCTGGCTCCTGGCTTCAGCCTGGCCCAGGGCCGCCTATTTAGATTTATTTATTTTATTTAGAGAGAGAGGAGAGATAGAAAGATCTGTTATCCACTGGGACACTCCCCAGATGGCCACAATGGTTGGGGCTGGGCCAGGCCAAAGCCAGGAGTCTGGAACTCCATCCAGGTTGCCCCTGCAGGTGCAGGGGCCCAAGCTCTTGGGCCATCATCCACTGCCTTCCCAGGTGCAGTAGCAGGGAGCTGGACCAAAAGTGGAGCAGCCAGGACTCCAACTGGCATTCATGGGATGCTGCCATGGCAGGCAGCAGCTCAACCCCCTAGGACAAAATGCCAGTCCAGAGCATGTGTTTTTTTTTAAAAACAATATTTTGTTCAAATGTTATTTTTCAAAATTGAGGTCTATGGTCTTACTATAAAGGGGTCTTTCAGAACCTGTTTCATCATGTATGATAGCATGGCGTTTGTGTTAAGTTGCCTTTATTATTAAATTCAGTTTTGTTAACGGGATTCGGGTAGAATGCTAGATACTAAGGGTCCCAAAGTGAATAAAATGCTTTTCCTTCCTGTGAGGGATGTCATGGATGGAAACTACATACATGGAACTGGAAGTGTGTATGTGGGCAATATGTAGGGTGTATTTGGATGCATAGAAGGCATACACCAAAACCTTCCAGGCAGCAAAATGATTGGGATGTTAGGTCTTGGCTAGATGAAATACTTGTAAAATGGTTGCACGTGCCAGAATGCTCTCCCCATCTTTGTCTAGACTATGGAGATGGTGAAAAATGTTAAGTCACGGCTGATGCCAGCTGTAAGAGACTCTTCAGTCCTTGTCACTTCCTGTGTGTCCTGAGTGGGAATCTGCGCTTGATGGGTATCTTAGAGCCAGCTTATCTCCGTGTGCTGTTGAAAACCCTTTGCGACACCACCTTCAGCGGTTACTGGTTACCGGAGCTGGGCTGGTTGATTGAGTTTGCCAGGGAACTCTGCAGGCTTCATGGAGAATGAGCACAGTCAGAGCCGGTTGCGTGGCAGCGATGTTCAAGTTGGTTGGCTTGTGTTTCAGATTGCGTCCAAGTATGACCATCAGGCGGAAGAAGACCTTCGCAACTGGATTGAAGAGGTGACGGGCATGAGCATCGGCACCAACTTCCAGCTGGGCCTAAAGGACGGCATCATCCTCTGCGAGTGAGTGGGGGCCCAGGGTCCGAGTCGCCAGTCCCCTCCTCCCGCTACCCCCCGCAGCCCCTGTCCAGCCTGCCTTCCCCATCCAGGGTGCCAAGCCTTGAGGTTCTGGAGGTGTGGGGCATGCTTTCTCTTACTGATGAAAAAGGAACCCGCTTCGTATTCCAGTCCTTGTCGTTGTGTGACCGCTAAATGAAGCTGCTTGTTTATTTTTCTTTTCAGACTCATCAACAAGCTGCAGCCAGGCTCAGTGAAGAAGGTCAATGAGTCCTCCTTAAACTGGCCTCAGGTAACAGCCAGTCCAGCCTCCAGCTCTGGCTGCTTTACGTTTTTATAGAGTGGAAGTTGATTTCAGTTTTTTGCTTTTTTGATTAGTTTGTAAAACAGGTTTTGGCAGGAATTTGAGTGTATCACTATAGTTTTTGCCAGTGTTTGTTTCCATAATTACTCATATTGAACGTCTTTATAATCATTTATTTAGCTTGGAAGCTTTACTTTGATTGATTGATTTGAGAGACAGAAGACACAGATGTCTTAACCACTAGGCCAAACACCCACTCGTTTTCCTATATTTAATCTACCTACTTTTAGAAGGGAGTTGACACAGCTTACAAAGGGTAATATAATCTAGATCATAAGGATCAATAAGAGAAAAAGGTAAAGGTATTTAATATAACAACTAATGGTTGATTATAGAACACTATATCAGAAATAATCTTAATTCACAAATATATGATTAAGTAAAATTAGACATTTATTTGTTTTGACCAAGTGTTTTAAGATATGCAAAAATAAGCATTTAGTAACCAGTTTTTTGAGGTTTATTTTATGTATTTGAAAGGCAGAAAGAGAAAAACAGATCTCCTGTCTGCTCATTTTCCAAATGCCCACAGCAGGTAGATATGGGCCAGGCAAAAACTGGCAGCCAGGAACTCAGTCTGAGTCTCCCATGTGGGTGTCAGGGACCCAATTACTTGCTGCATCACCTGGTGTCTCCCAGGGTGCACATTAGCAGGAAGCTGGAATTAGAAGCAAAGCCAGAACTTAAATCTAGGCAGTCCTACATGGGATGGGAGCATCCCAAGTAGAACCTTAACCACTATGCAAAATGCCCATCCCACACAAATTTATTCTTAAATTAGAATTAAAACGTGGATTTTTATTAATGTAGTTTGACAAAGAAAATTCCGTAACTGGGGTCCGTGGTTAGCCGAGCAGTTGATTCCTGGCTCTAGTTTCTGACCTAAGCTTCCTGCAAAGTGCACCGTGGGAGACAGCAGTGATGGCTAAATAATTGGCTTCCTACCACCCACGGGATTGAGTTCTCAGCACCTGACCCTGGCCTTGGCCTTGGCCCTGGCCATTGTGGGCATTTGGACTGCAAACCAGTGGATAGGAACTCTGTCACAATCTCTTTTTCTCTTACAAATAAACGATCAGAGAAATTTCCAGGACTGGATAGCTCTGGCGCAGAATTCTTAAATATCTATAAGGAAAATCTTGCCCTGAAAGAGCTGAAGACACCCAACTGCATAAAAGTGTTGAGGCCACTGTGTGACCCCCAGGGAGAGATGCTCTCTAATCCTTCCTCACCGGAGAGCTGTGCTTAGGGTATGAATCCTTGCCAAGTAGCTTTCTGTCCAGCATCTTCTAAACTAGTCATGAAAACTTAGAATTCTTAGATATTGCAACAGTCAACATTTATCCCTCAATGCTATGTGAACCTTTTTCTTTGTAGTTGGAGAATATTGGCAACTTTATAAAAGCTATCCAGGCTTACGGGATGAAGCCACATGACATATTCGAAGCAAACGATCTTTTTGAGAATGGCAATATGACCCAGGTTCAGACTACACTGGTGGCTCTGGCAGGGCTGGTACGTACATGTCTTTCACGGCCGATTAAAAGAATTCCCCGATGGTGAATTGCATCATTGCTCTGCCCTGGGGACTCAGACCTGGCGGGTGGGGCCTGTCTTGTGTTAGCTTTGTGGCAAGGTTGCTGACTTGCGTTAGGGAGCTTAACTAGAACGCTCACGTTGCAGAGGGGGCATTGCATCCGTGAGCAGCCTTGCATTCTTTTGGGCTCTACCTCGTGAAACCCTCTTCTATAGACAGATGCTTTCTTTGTTGTACCTGCTGTACAGCTCTTCTCAGTGTGTCTATTAAGTGTCCCTTTTCAGTTAGTGTGTATGTTTCCACCCAGGCTAAGACAAAAGGGTTCCATACAACCATTGACATTGGAGTAAAGTATGCAGAAAAACAAACAAGACGTTTTGATGAAGGAAAACTCAAGGCTGGCCAGAGTGTGATTGGTTTGCAGGTAAGTGACGTGGTGTTGGCTTACGCAGTCCTGTATTCAATCACATTAATTCTTGCCATGCAAACTGTTAAGTCTCTGTAAGTAAAGACAACATTAAGGAACTGTCACATTGACTCTGGGAATGGTTATATGGTTTAAGGCCTAGGAGACTGATGGATTTTGGAAGAAACCCCACTTGAAAGTTGGTTGTCCAGGAAATGAACTTTTTTTTCTAATCACAGTATCTTTTTAAGAAAATGCACTTTGACTTCCTAAATGTTGCTGACAATATAAGCAGTTTTGCAGAACCTTAATCCCAAAGTCATTTATTTACCCTAGAAAGCATGTGTGGCTTGCAAACCCTGCCAGAATTTGTCAGTTTAATTCTTAGGAAATAATTTAGATTTTTTTTCCCTTTTCACATTGTTCCCTTTGAGAGTGCAGCAAGAACATCACTGCTAACTGCCCTCAGTGCCATGGGCTGCACTCTCATACCTGCTTGACTCCTTGCCCTTGCTTGACTAGTCCTGTGTGAAGTGGGCTTATTTTCCAATGGCACAGAATTGTATCCAAACAGTAGTCAGTTAGTTAAATTATAATCCCTTAGAAGGAACTTGTAACAATGATACCCCGGAGTTTGAAACGGATTAAAGAAAGAAAATCAAGTCACACAATACTGTGGCGAGTGTGATTTTTAACAATGCACATGGGTATTTTTGGCTATACATGTTTGTTTAAATGTCTGTGTAGCTATTGATACGAACACAAGGTGAGAAAAGGAGGGGAACATTGAAGATGTTGACTCACATTCAGTGTCTGGGTGGTGGCATTAGAATGATCTCTTCCCTTTTCTTTGTGTTCATGTGTATGTTCTAAATCTTGTGAAGAGGTTTTACTTTCAGTAGTAAAGGTTTTCTGTAACAAATCTCGTTTTTAAGGAAAAGAGACCAGCAGTGCAAACTGTACTGGTTGGTCCTGAAGCCGCTCTTCTTGGTGCAGTAAAGTTAATCATTGCTCCTCTGACCTCGGTTGGGTTCAGAATCTTCTATCTGCCTCTCACTTTGGCCTGTCCAATGATGTGAGATTTGGGGGAATAAAATATGGTTCTTTCCCCCATGAAAATATGGTGATTTTGAAACTAAGAAGTTCCTATTAAGCTTCCAGACAAAATCTGTGGCATTGCTTTTACATTTATGTAAAACAGATCTGGAGTAGAAAGGCATACTGCCTGGCCCGAGGTTGCCTCCGCACTACAAATGACTGAAGCAGGTGCCCCTGCATAAGCTGAGAGAGCGAGCAGGGGAAGAGCAGCAGGGAGATTACTCACAGTTCTGCCACTGCGATAGCTTCTTGTGTTCATGTGAATTAGCGATCAGGCTTTATAAACAGTAAAGTTTTGGAAAATTTTACAGTTAGCACTTGAAATCTCAAATCTTTAAAAGCAGAGAGAAAAGTTTCATGCCTGGTTGACTTGAGCCTTAGCTTAGGAACTTGTCAGTTGCACTCCTTCCATTTGTTGTGTTTGTATTATATATGTTGTTGACTTCTGATGATTAGTGCTAATTTTATTTTTTAACTTAAAAGATGGGAACCAATAAGTGTGCCAGCCAGGCAGGAATGACAGCCTATGGAACCAGGAGGCATCTTTATGATCCCAAAATGCAAACTGACAAACCTTTTGATCAGACCACAATTAGTCTCCAGATGGGCACCAACAAAGGAGCCAGCCAGGTAAGTGATGCCTTTTAATAGTTGCAGCCCAGAGTACAAAAGAGCTATTTTAAGTTAGCACTTACCTTACTATTAACTAAAAATTGTAAATAGAAAATTGTTGTATAATATATTTACATTCTATACCTCCAGGAATGGAGATTTTGCTAGAGAAAGAAGATTTAAATAACCTTTTCTCCAGGGACAAAAGTTTGCAGTGGCTCCTGGTTTTTGTCAGCAGTTGGAACAGCTGGCTTTCCTACCTAACCAGAAAGTAGAGACATAGCTTGTTGTGTTCTTGCTCCAAAATCCAAAGATTACACATTTAAATACTGGCTTTAGTGGAGTCTTGGTTTAAAAGGAGGTCCCCCCCACCTTTTTAAGATTCATGTATTTGAGAGGCAGAGTTATAGAGAGAAGGAGGGGGAGAGACAAAGAGGTCTTCCATCTGCTGGGCTGATCTGAAGCCAGGAGCAAGGACTTTCCTCCAGGTCTCCCACACAGGTACAGGGGCCTAAGCACTTGGGCCATCTTCTACTGCTTTCCCAGGCCACAGCAGAGAGCTGGATAAGAGGAACATCTGGGACTCAAACTGGTGCCCATATGGGATGCTGGTGCCACAGGTGGAGCCTTAGCCCACTATGCCACAATGCTGGCTCCTAAAAGGGGCCCTTTTTAAATGAATAGGTAGGTAAAAAAAAAAAATCTGGTATTCTGCAAAGAACTATTGATTTACATTTAATAGGAATTGGTTTAATAGAAACTAATAGGAACTAATTCCTGTTAAATGCTAGTTAAGTAGTTCTTAAAAATAATAGAAGTTCTTAAGCAGGAGATGGAAAACACAGTGTGGTAAACATGCCCATACTGTAATAACACAATACAGGAGTGTGTCCTGCTCACATACGGACGGGACACTGGCAGCAGGAGGCTTCCGTAGCCGTTTGAGAGCACACAGGTCTCCATCCAGCAGGATGGGGGCAGGGGGTTGAGGTTTTGTGTTTGCCTTGTGGAATGCACCCTGCCACACATGGCAGTGTCTCCCACAGCTGCCGCTCGGTTTGCGTTTCTGCCACTTTAACTCTGGACGTGTGTCCCAGGGCTGAGTGGAAAAGGAAGAACAACGCGGAGCTGAGCCCTGCTCCTGGACCAGCTTCTCTGCAGCCGCGGCTCTTCCATGTCTCAGAGCCTTGTGAGGAGGCTCAGCATGGAGCTTGTTGAATGTAGCACTCCAAGCTTTTGCAATGGGTATTCTAGGTAGTGTGTGTAGTCATAATAGCCATTCAGACATAGCTTTCAGGTGTGCCTGCATTGTGCTTTTTTATGTTCTTTAAAAAAAAAAAAAGTTATTATCTATTTGAAGGGCAGAGATGCCTTCCATCCACTAGTTCACTCCCCAAATGCTCACGACAGCCAGGAGCCAGAAATTCTGTCTGGGTCTCCCAAGTGGTTGGCAGGGCCCATGCGCTTGAGCCATCACGCGCTGCCTCCCAGGGTGCATCAGCAGGAAGCTGGATTGTAAGGACTGTAACCTGCACTCCGGTGTAGAATGCATGTGTGGAATGATGTGGAATGTGATTTGAGGTGCTGGCATCCCAAATGGTGCGTTAACCCCCCGTGCCCCAACGCCTACCCCTGTTTTTACATTCTTTATATGCTATCTTCTCCTAGATCCAAAGGAGGTAGTATTGTCTCCATTTTTCATGTGGGAAACCTAAAACTAAAAGTCAGTTACCAGCCAGCACCGCAGCTCACTAGGCTAATCCTCCACCTGTGGCGCCAATACTCCGGTTCTAGTCCCGAATGAGGTGCCAGTTATGTCCTGGTTGCTCCTCTTCCAGTCCAGCTCTCTGCTGTAGCCCAGGAGGGCAGTGGAGGATGGCCCAAGTGCTTGGGCCCTGCACCTGCATGGGAGACCAGGAGGAAGCACCTGGTTCCTGGCTTCAGATCGGCGCAGCATGCCGGCCGCAACGGAAGGAAGACCTTTCTGTCTCTCTCTCACTGTCTAACTCTGCCTATCTGACTGCCATAGAGCAGTCTGACAGCAGAGCAAGGGTTGAAAGGGAGATCTGACCCATCTGGAAATCAGTGAATATTGCTTCATAAAAATGACTCAGTGTCTGGATATTTTGGTAAGCTAGCTTTATAACTCCTGAGCCAACTGGAGGTTACTGTATTGTATTCACATTCAAAGTGAGTTTTATAATTTATAAAAGAGTTACAAGAATATGTCTGCAACTGCTGTTTTAACTTCGGTATTATGTTCTGATGCCAGGCAGGGATGTTGGCACCGGGTACCAGAAGAGACATCTACGATCAGAAGCTAACATTACAGCCAGTGGACAACTCGACGATCTCTCTACAGATGGGAACCAACAAAGTTGCTTCCCAGAAAGGAATGAGTGTGTACGGGCTTGGGCGGCAGGTGTATGATCCTAAATACTGTGCCGCCCCGACAGAGCCTGCCATTCACAATGGAAGCCAAGGGACAGGGACAAACGGGTCGGAAATCAGTGATAGCGATTCCCAGGCAGAATACCCAGATGAGTATCATGGCGAGTACCAGGATGACTACCGCAGGGATTACCAGTATGGTGATCAGGGCATTGATTACTAGAGACACCCAGAGGAGCCCGGTATTCAGTCCATCGCTCCTGTTCAGTGAGAACCAAGCTAGCCTTGAGTAATTTTTATCTCGTCTTCCTAAAACACTATTATGCTTATTATACCTAAAAAGAAATTGCCTTACATACATTCCTTTTTCCTTTCTCTGCCTCTTCCCTCAATAGTTGCCTTTTAGTGCTGTAACAGTTAAATCCTACAGCATAACCAGTAACTCGCACATGAAGTAAAAAGGAATACTGTGAAAGGGGAGTACTCTTGTACAGCCAATTCTTTTATTAAAGATCTATGCATTTTTACAATCTTAAATCGGTATTTTCAAACAGTAGGAACTTTTTTTTTTTTTTTACAGTTCAGTGTATCTGGTTTCTACACGGAAGACTAAACTCATGCTTCTTGCTAATTGTGGTTTTTGCCAACTAAATCTAAGATATGCAGCATTTTAGAAATTTACATATCAATGTTTCTACAGTATTGTTTGCTAATTTTTAAATAAAGTCCTGATCAGTGTGCACCTGTGATTATATGTGTACTCATTCTCTGACCCAAGCTGACAAGATCTTTTCAGAGCGGTGTTGCTGAAGGAGCGTGCACAGAAGCGGCCTGCAGCCTCCGGGCCTTTGGTGGTGCGTGCTCTTCCTGTTTGTGCCAATGTATCAATGTAGAGTTGCTCTGTTTTCTTCAGCTGTATTTATTGCTGCATTTCTCAGCATAAACTTATCCCATTGTATTTTTTATAAATAAATATTTTTTTTGAACATTCATAAGAGCCACCGACTGGTTATTTTCTGGCTAGCTTCCACACAGGTAGAATTTTTTTTAAGAGAATTCTTTCCCAGGTATTGTTTCAAGATACTTTAGCATTATTTTAATTTATCCACTCAAAACTGCACTCCCTGCTTGAGGTAGCTGAGGAGATAAATGAAAGCCCTGCCCGGTAAATGCCAGCCAGGACCCAAACCATTATCTGGCTCTTGATTTTGTTTCTCTGTGACTTGGCTGCCCCAGATTCATCTTAAAATCAACTTGGAAAATCTTTAAATCATATTCAGGGATATAGGTGGGTAGGGAGGATTTTGAATTCCTATCCTAGGGCCAGTATTGAATAAGAAACAGACTGGATCAGGAATAGGATTACTGTTTTTGTAACATGCTATGGTTTACAGTAAAACCTAAACCTTGAGTCAGGTGGTGACAGAAACGCAGTCACTTTTACTCGCAACCACCCGACCCTGTCTCAGCCTAGTGATTCTTCTGATAGGATGGGCTGTGCTGGACTTGGTGAAGATGAGCCTGCTTCGCTAAGGCAGACAATGAAAGTGCAGGCTTGATGAACCTACAGTAGCCAGGTGTCCCTGCCCGTCACTCCACATGGCCGGGTTTACTGCTTCTGAGAAAGGGAGCCTGGGGCTGCGCAGCTAACTCAGTGGTGCTGTGGAAAGAGACTCGGCTGCACTGAAGGTAGACCTGAGCTGTCGGGCTGCTTCCTGTCCTCTTTGAAGAGGTGCTTGAGGAGAAGCGAGCCTTACTAAACACTACCTGCCCTGCCTAAGGAGCCAGGCTAGTCCTCCTGTTTGGCAAACCATTCTACCTGCCCATCCAACAGATGAGGCTGCCAATCGGCGTGGAAAATGCTCCTGCTTGCTTAAAGCTTTAAAAAGTGCCCCCCCGCTTTTGTCTTTAGAAATGATGTCTTGGTGTAAGTATTTTCAAAAATATTCCCGGGAGTTTTCACATGGGGCTGTTTGGAATCCATTTGTGCAGAACGTCTTACTGGCTAAGGGTGCCTCTAGCTTTCTAAAGATTTGTTTGAAAAGCAGAGAGTGCTTCCATCCACTGGTTTACGCCTCAAATGGATACAGTGGCCAGAGCCGAGCCAGGCTGAAGCCATGAGCCAGGGACTCCATCAGGTCTCCCACGTGGGTGGCAGGGGCCCAAGCATTCAGGCCATTTGCTGCTGCTTTCCCAGGCACATTAGCAGGAAGCTGGATTGGAAGTGGGGCAGCCAAGACTTGGATTGGCACTCTCAGGCATTGGCTTAAGCCACTGTGCCATAATGCTGTCCCTGCTTAACCAGCTAAGTCTGCTCTGCTGAACTTCTGCCTTTGCCCTTCTTGTGCCCAGTTCTGGTAGTGGTTCCAGTTTGAGTTTAAACTTTTGGTTTTTATCTTTATGCAAACTAAAAATTATACTTTAATAAGCTGAAATATTTAGTATATTTCCAGGATTGGATGAGTAGAGAGAATTTCTGCCCTGTATGAAAGTAATAGTTTAGGGATTTCTGTTCAGATTCTTTTTTTAAAAACAAAGGTTTTAGGGACCAGTTTTCTGATGTAGCAGGTTAAGCTGCCAGCTGTGACACCATCACCCCACATGGGTGCTGGTTTTAGTTCCGGCTGCTCCACTTGCAATCTAGCTCCCTGCTACTGCACCTGGGAAGTCAGTGGAAGACGGCCCAGGTGCTTGGGTCCCTGTACCCATGAATGAGACCCAGAGGAAGCTCCTGGCCCAGCTCTAGCCATTGTAGCCATTTGGGGAATGAACCAGTAGTTGGAAGATCTGTGTCTGTTCACTCTGTATCTCTACTTTTAAATAAGTAAATTAAAAAAAACTTTGAAGAATTACTTGAAAAAATCCAAGGTTTATTGTTTGCCCTCAAACATTAGTTTTTACATATGTGCTTTTTAAATTGATGCATATAAACAAAGTTTTGAAAGAATTTATCCATGCCAGTTGGTCCAAAAAAGGCTCTACACTTTATGGTTCTACTATTGTAAGAAAGTCAAAGAATGACAACAAAGACAATAAAAGAACAGGGTCCACCAGGCCTGGCCATCTGTGGTCAGCTCTTGGGACACATCATCAGGCACTTATCTCACAATGGGCCGGAGTTCTGTTCCCCCTTCATTCCTTAGCGAGCTCTTGTCTCCCTCTGCCCTTGCACTGCGCAATTTGTTGGTCTTTTGTACGAAATTCTGAAAAACAAAAGTGAGTGACCAGCATGAGGAATGTGCCTTGCTGGTAACCACTGCTTTGGCCCTACTGGGTTCTGGGAACTGAATCCTCAGGTAGGAGTCTCTTCTTGGCCTAAAGTATGTTGTGGGGAGGGGGTTAGAATTCTGAATGGATTTTTCTCTGGAAAAGTGTGAATTGGCCCACCCTCAAACACTTTTCTCCAGACTACATACAAATAAGTCAAAACAGATGCCAAAGTAAACATGGTGCTTCCGTGTTTGACGGGCGGAAGGATGAGCATTGCAACAAAAGCAGCGCTTGTTAAACCTCTGCGCCTGCCCAACTGCAGAGCGCTCTCTTTCAAGCTCAAGGGCTTTGCTACCTACATTTTAGGGCAACAGAATTCAAATGTCAGCGTGACCGAGAACCGGGTGCTGTTAAGATGCCCTGTGTACACAGGATAAGGCGCACAGGCGAGACTGTTGGAAACAGCTGCCTGCTATTTGCAGATAGAAGCATGTGGGGACTCTGCGGAGGGTGGGGCTCTCCCCACAGTGGAGAGAGCACTGCACTCAAGGGCCGGAGCACTGCAGATCCCTGGATGCTGGAGCAGCCTGGCACGTGTGCTCCCCCGAAAATACACTGCCTGGGACACGTTTGGGGATGTCGTGATGCTCTAGAGACTTCTGGACCACCCAGAAGGCCAGAGCAAACCATTAAGACTAAAGGGATTTGGGCTTCTGTGTCCAGAACACCTCCCCCCACCCCAAGTCACTGGCACTGCTCATACTGAGGAACCCATCTGTTCACAGCCGGGGAAGCTGCACCTACACCTGTCTCGGGACATTGAGGCTGTGTGGCAGTAGAAGCCCATAGAGCCTTCTGAAAGACCTGGGTACGAACCGCCTCTACAATTCTTCCACACTAAGATTGCGGGGCAGACTGCAAAGGAAATGCCATGTTAACTTACCCAAAACTCTTGGTCCATGAAGTAGGGCTTTTCTGATGACCCATCATTTGTCTCCAGGTCAACAGTAAAACAGAGGAAAAGTGCATCCAGCACAGCGTCAAACACAGATAAAAAACTGTGGGCTACTAAGTAGGCAAAAAACGCTACCAGTAAGAGAGGGATTGCCCACACCTGGAGCGCACGGTTGTAGTTAAAGGCCATCAGCCCTCCGAAGACGGTGAAACACACCACCAGCACCTGTCCAAAACAAAGCATTTGTTGGAAATAGCAAAGACATTTTGTCAGTTCCGACGGTCTCCTATGTGTGTGTGGGTCTGAGACAGTGTGTGCTCTGTCCTAAAGCATGTCAGCAATGTTGGCAGAAGGAAGTAAAAGAGAAATGAAAATCCACATCAAAGAACCACCGCCTTGTGAGGCAGAGTCCTGTCCTTTCATTCTATTCCTAGTTTTTGTATTTGCATTGATGGAATAAGAGCTCAAAAACTATTCCATTTTTCACTTCACAGTACACGAAGCATTTTTTTACTTTAAAATGTTGTTAATAAATGCCAGGATTTAACACTGCAATTGTTCACTGAGTGGGTTTAATATAGATGAATAAGTGATGGGGGTTAAAGTGGAGGGGCTTCCCAGGGCTGGTGTGGGTAAACAGTAGGATCTACTGTAGGTTTTTGCTGCTGTCTGGGTTTATTACATCCCCAACCCCATGGGTACAGGCCATGAGGTACCTAATTTTCTAAGAAATGGAATGGAGCCCACCTGAGGTCCACATTGCCCCTGAATGTCCACAGGATAGAGAGGGAAGTCTCAGTTCTGTTTCATTCAAGAAATCAAAGATTCACTGGTTAATGCATTGTCATTAAAAGCTCATTAGCTATTAAATGTTCTTTAAGGGAAATACCAGAAAGTGAATTACTAAATAAAAGATAAGCCTATTATAAAGATAAAATGTCATTCCAAAAATTTTTGAAAGCAGTTACCAGAAAATGTCACCTACACTCCTACAAAGCTGCTTAGTGTAAACAATGTTATCCAGTGAGACTTTCATTTATTATTTATTTGAGAGGCAGGGACAGAGTTAGAGAGCTGTTCTCTGCTAGTTCGCTCCCTAAATGTCCATAACAGCTGGGGCTGGGCAGCCAAAGCTGGGAGCTGGAAACTCAATCCTGGTCACCACACAGGTGGCAGGAACCCAATGACTTGAGTCATCACTGCTGCCTCTCAGAGTCTGCAGTAACAGGAAGCTGGAGTCAGGAGCCGGAGCTGGGACTTGAACTCAGGGGCTCAGATAGGGGATGCAGGCATCCCACCAGTGTCTGAATCACTACACGAATTGCCTGTACCTACTACCTATTTAAATACAACTACAACTTAACATTATTCTGGCTGTTTTGAAAGGCATGTTTATTTTGTGTTTTGATGGCTACTGTCACATGAAACTCCTCTGGGGCCCAGTTGAACCTTAAATCTATGTGAAATCAAACATGACTACTATAGTACTGTACCAGAAACATACGTCAAATACCATAGAAACACCACATGCTGAATGAGAAGCAGCGTGCCCATATTCGACACCGGCTGTTAATTATGTTCACTTCTGGGTACTACCAAAGGTTGGGCACTCATGTTAGGTGTGGTAGAATGGCTGAAAGAAGCATGGGTGCTTAGTCTGGAATAAGGAGGACATGGTGGGAAGGTCACGGTGTGTGTGGCCAAGAATCTCAAGGGACGTCAGGTGGAAGTGGGGTTAGGCAAACAGATGTACAGAATTAGGTTGTGAAAATTATGCAGATACTGGGGCATGGTATCAAGAACCTTCTAACTTGAAGCACAAACAGGTAGGGGCTGGTGCACCACTTCCATCAATGTTTCAGTTACTCTTCCCTAAACCTGGATAGGACTTCAGAGGTAAGAAATCTGAAGTTTGGAGGTGGTGGTGTAGTGTAGCAGGTAAAGCTGCCACCTGGGTGTCAGTTTGTGTCCCAGATGCTTCACTTCTTATCTAGCCCCATGCTAATGGCCTGGGGAAAGGCAGCAGAGCATGGCTCAAGTGCCTGGACCGCTGCCACCCACATGGGAGACCTGGAAGAAGCTTCTGGCTCCTGGCTTCAGCCTGGCCCAGCACTGGCCATTGCAGCCATCAGGAATGAACCAGCAGATAGAAGATCTCTCTCTTTCTCTGTCTCTCCTCTTTCTATAACTCTGACTTCCAAATAATAAATAAATAAGTCTTTTTTACCCAAAAAAAAAAAAAAACTGAAGTTTGAAAAGTGTGAATCAGAATGGTGGTGAAAGACTTCAAGTTCAGGGTTGTGTCCTTTATCCCATGAGATGTTGCTGAAGCTCCAAGATGCCCCCTTACTTCACAGGACCATACAATTCCTTGAAAAAACTTACTCAAATCACAGCAGAAGTGTAACTTTGGCTCCATTTAGGACATTAATCAATTCTCTTATTTATAGACTTAATGCCCATTTATGTACAAATCTCATCAAGTTTCAATATTATTTCCATACATTTTAAAAGATGTATTCATTTCAAAGGCAGATTTATAGAAAGACAGTGTTTCCCAACATTGCCGCAACAGCAGGGGCTGGGCCAGGCTGAAGCCAGGAGCCAGGAACTCCATCCGGGTCTCCCACATGGGTGCAGGGCCCCAAGCACTTGGGCCATTTTCCACTGCTTTCCCAGGCACATTAGCAGGGAGCTGGACTGGAAGTGGAGCAGACAGAATTTGAACCAGTGCTCACACTTGCAGCCATCGGCATAATCTGCTGCACCATAATGCCAGCCTCTATTGCCATATATTTTTATTTTTTTATTTTTATTTTTTATTTATTTTTTATTTTTTGACAGGCAGAGTGGACAGTGAGAGAGAGAGAGACAGAAAGGTCTTCCTTTTCCGTTGGTTCACCCTCCAATGGTTGCCGCAGCCAGTGCACTGCGGCCGGCGCACTGCGCTGATTCGATGGCAGGAGCCAGGTGCTTCTCCTGGTCTCCCATGGGGTGCAGGGCCCAAGCACTTGGGCCATCCTCCACTGTACTCCCTGGCCTGGAGAGCTGGCCTGGAAGAGTGGCAACCGGGACGGAATCTGGTGCCCCGACTGGGACTAGAACCCGGTGTGCCAGCGCTGCAAGGCGGAGGATTAGCCTGTTGAGCCACGGCACCGGCTGCCATATATCTTTATGACCTAAAAGAAAAACCCACAAAACTCATTTTGTGATATTCTATTTTCACTTAAGACGTGAAAAAGTGGGAATCTGAATAGTAGAGAAAATTCACCACAGGTAAGGGGATAAAGCTAGAATTAACAAACTGGCTCTACCTATGGTAGGATCCTAGGCAAGTCAGCTTTAGTTTCATCATTGGCAAACTAGGGCCAGCTCATGGGACTGAAGACCAAATGAGTTATGAAGCACAGCATCTATTGAGGTGCACAAGACACATCAGCTCCCTTTCAAACTGATTACTGCACAGCTTAAACTGTTTGAATCCCAGGTCCCTTTATTTATTCAATCAAGACATCTCACCTTTCCTAGAAAAATTATGAAGTTTCCAAAGCAGTTAACAGATGTTAAATGACTTGAATTCTTAGACAAGATTTTGAGTGCATCTCTCGCTGACGTACAAAAATCTGTTCCATTAATGGCAGTTGTGGTATATGCATTCTGAAACAAAAGAGTTTAAAAGCTGATTCTTATAATGATCTTAAAGACAATACAGTGGAATCACAAAATAGAGAAAGACAGTTGGTATAAACTCACTCTCTCTACCCATAACAAATCATTTTCTTTTCCAAGTCTTTCCAGTCTCTGGTTTTAGTCACATATATTTTCATATAGTTACAGTAGATGGAAAAGATAAATACGTCTCATCAGCATGGTGGTTTGAACGCCCCACCTCAAACATATGGAAATGATGAGTAAGGCATAAATTATTCTTTAATGCACAGCAGAGTTTGAGGGCAGGAAAGGAAGTTTGGGTGCCAGAAAGAAAGCAGCCCCTGGTGATTTGTGAGAGCACTAGGTGCACTAGGCATGTGGTGAGTGAGGCTTTAGGCACTGGGATTTAACCCTTCAGGGCTAAATAAGAGGGATAAGAGCAATGCTCAGGCTCTCAGGAGGGAACTGAGCTCTGGGCACAAACTCCATATTCATACCCAACTCAAAATCAACCAGCCATCCCAGGAAAGTGGTGAGGAGATGCACTACCCGGGACCACTGATATTACCAGGGCATCTCTGAGGCCAGGGAATGGTGGGGTCCAACAGACAATAACCCTCCATAAGATGGGAATGACTGGCAGGCGCTCCAAAGAGATGAACAGCACAGGACTAGGGGAATCTGTGCCTCGACAACCAGCGGGGCAGCAGTCTGGGGAAGCATGGTGCGGTGCTAAGGAGATAGGGAAGTGACAGGGGCTGTAAGGCACTCACAGACGGCATGAAAAAGGAAGGTGCTGTGTAGAAAACAAACTGAATAGAAATTCTGGAAATGAGAAATGGACAATGCAAATGGTGCAGCGTCACGACTGTACGTCTTTTTCCTTTATACAGTATGGAATGTCATGTTGCTACATAGCTTTTATAATTTTTTAAAAATTTTTTGACAGGCAGAGTTAGACAGTGAGAGAGACAGAGAGAAAGGTCTTCCTTCCGTTGGTTCACTCCCCTAACGGCTGCTACGGCTGACGCAGCACCGATCCGAAGCCAGGAACCAGGTGCTTCCTCCCGGTCTCCCATGCAGGTCAGGGGCTCAAGCACTTGGGCCATCTTCCACTGCCCTCCCAGGTCACAGCAGAGCTGGACTGGGAGAGGAGCAACGGGGACTAGTACCCGGCACCCCAACCGGGACTAGAACCGGGGTGCTGGCGCCGCAGGTGGAGGATTAGCCAAGGGAGCCACGACGCCAGCCTATAATGTTTTAAACTAATACACATCTGTCAGGGAGGTGTGGGGGACATATTAATTACAAATATTTTGCTATTATAATGTTTTTAAATATTATAATATTTGCAACTAATATCTTAGTTTCCTGATTTGGAATAATTTAAGGATAAATTTCCAGAAATAACATTAAGCCAGAGAGAACAAATATATATGTGTGTGTTTATGTTCACATGAGAATTTTTATTAAAGATTTATTTATTTGGAAGGCAGAGTTACAGAGAGGCAGAGGCAGAGAGAGGTCTTCCATCTGCTGGTTCATTCCCCAAATGGCTGCAACAGCCAGAGCTGAGCTGATCTGAAGCCAGGAGCCTCTTCTGGCTCTCCCAAGCGGGTGCAGGGGCCCAAGCATTTGCGCCATCTCCCACTGCTTTCCCATGCCATTGCAGAGAGCTAGATTGAAAGTGGAGCAACCAAGGTCTCAA
The DNA here is from genome assembly GCA_949820135.1 of Sylvilagus floridanus. NCBI lineage: Eukaryota > Metazoa > Chordata > Mammalia > Lagomorpha > Leporidae > Sylvilagus > Sylvilagus floridanus. Next base: position 85,931,991 of record OX463225.1, on the reverse strand, counting down.
ACCAGCGCCCATAAGGGATGCCAGAACTACAGGTAGCAACGTTACCTGCTACATCACAGCGTCAGCCACAACATGAGAATATTTTTCTAAAATACCTTCCTCTTAGGATTACATCATTTCAAGACCATCTATTTCTCCTATTTCTCTTAAAATCTTTAAAATGCCGGTGTTGGCCGGTGCCGCGGCTCAACAGGCTAATCCTCCGCCTTGCGGCGCCGGCACACAGGGTTCTAGTCCCAGTTGGGGCACCGGATTCTGTCCCGGTTGCCCCTCTTCCACACCATCTCTCTGCTGTGGCCAGGGAGTGCAGTGGAGGATGGCCCAAGTGCTTGGGCCCTGCACCCCATGGGAGACCAGGAGAAGCACCTGGCACCTGGCTCCTGCCATCGGATGAGCGCGGTGCACCAGCAGCAGCGCGCTGACCGCGGCGGCCATTGGAGGGTGAACCAACGGCAAAGGAAGACCTTTCTCTCTGTCTCTCTCTCTCACTGTCCACTCTGCCTGTCAAAAATAAAAAAATAAAAAATAAAATAAAATAAAATGCCGGTGTTGTGGGATAGTGGGTAAAGCTGCTGCCTGTGACACTGGCATTCCATATGGGTGTGGGTTCCATGTCCTATCCGGCTCCCTGCTAGTGGCCTGGGTAAAGCAGCAGAGGATGGCCCAAGTATTTGGGCCCCTGCTACCCAGGTTGGAGACCAGCTGAAGCTCCTGGCTTCTGCCTTTGGTCTGGCCCAGCCCTGGCTATTGTGGCTATCTGAGAAATGGACCAGAGGATGGAAGACCTCTCTCTCTGTCTCTCCATCTCTCTACCTCTGCCTTTCAAATAAATAAATAAATCTTTTTAAAAAATGTAGTTTGCACTTCAGCTTTCACAAAGAATTTACAACCATCAAAATGCACAGGAATACTACCTGCTTGGGTTGCCATTCATTTTGGCTTGGAAAAGCATTGAATTTTTTATCCCATGATATACAAATTAACCCTTCAGAAATGCCACGAGGAGACTAGTTTGGGTTCTACTGGGCTGGTTCACCCCCCACAATGCAGGTCCTAGTCAGAGCGAGAGGAAGAAGGGGTCAAGAGTAGCAATTCTGGGATTAAGGGCGCAGAACGGACTGACCCAACTTACCGAGTCTCTCCTCACCCAGGCCGATGGGAGAGAACTGTTTGGTCTTAAGAAGGCCAGGGGCCATCCTGCCTAACAGGTGCCATGCTTGCTCAGAGGGGGTTTTTCACTCGCATGGCAGATTAAGTCCCTGTGAAACTGCCTCTGTGGTAGTGCACACAGACTATTGGGTTTCTGACTTACACAGAATACACGTGAAATTTGCATTTAAACCCCAAACCAGCTGCTTCAGTGTGTGGATTTGCGCCTTCGGTAGAGTTGTAGAAACACATTTGCTCATTTTACTTAACTAAGAATCTTCAATCATCTAAGGTTCTCAGAGCCCCCACTGACCATTCATTAATACTCAAAACACATCTGTAGGGTGGGTGAGTGAGGAATCAGGATTGTTCTTTCACAGACTGGAAACCAAGATCAAAAGCATCTTGTAGGCACCCTGGTGAGTCAGTGAGGCACAACACTGCAAATTTCCAGGAGGACAACTGCTATTTGAAAGCGTCGTGGTCACAGGAAGAACAGGCTCTGTAGCCAGACTGTCTGAGTTCAAATCCCAGTTCTGCAGCTGACGAGCTGTGGGTCTTGGGTAAACAACTTAAACTAAGACCTCAATTTTCTCATCTATAAAGTGAGCTGTAGCATCTGCTGCAAAGGGCTGCGGGGAGGATTAAAGAACACGCTCTCCATAAAGCATTTAGCAAAGCACCAGGCACACGGACACGGTGCCATAAAGGGCGGTTGTTACCAGCCAGACCTCACAGACGATATCGTTTACAACAGGAACACAGAAGCTGCTCTGCAAGTGCGTGAGGGGGTGTGGATGGAGAGGACCAGGGCTCCTTTGTCCGTGGGCCTTAATCACTCTCCCAGGGGTCTGGAGAGAGCGGAGCCTGCCTCTCCGCCATCCCAGGCTGCAGGGAGGCCTGCTTCACAGTGCCGGCTCCGCCATGTGCCACTCACTCTCTTTGCATTTGGGCTCTGCCTCCAGCTCTGAAGCAAGATTCTGAGGTTATTTCTGAGTCATATGCAGGCTTCAGGAGAGGGCTTACAGTTTTTTGTGCACTTCTTTTTCCGGAAGCTCACTGCCTCATAATCAATGTAGCACCCTTGCGTATAAGCAATAAAAATCAATTTTGCTCCGTAGCTAGGATGATTAAAGGTTAAAAGGGGACTTTCACACATGTGCTGACTCCACAGATTTGGGGGCCCATAACCATTTATCTCTTCAATGTTTCGTGCCCACTGGAAGAGGGCATCAAAGACACTGTGACAGGGAAATTACATATGCCTTCCAGCAGCTACTATGCAGCAACATTCTACCACGAGATTCAACCCTGAGTGCAACAGAGACCTAGAATTAATGTATGAATGAAGAGGTGGAGGAAGGAAGGATCACTGGAGGTGCAGGATGGGGAGTGAACATTTCTGCAGTTTCAGCATTAGCCAATTTATACTCGTCCCGAGTAGAAGCTGCATCTTTGCAAGCAGCTGGAAGATGCACTGGGCTAATTTTTCAAGACCACAATTCCTTCCATGGAACATGTGTATCTTCCCAAGCTGAACGAACTTGGGGTTACCACGCGAGTATATTCTGTAGAAAAAAGCCTCTAAGAAGGATTAGGAAGCATGTTCTCTGTGTTGGTTGCAAAAGTGAGTCAGGACATCTTGAAGGCTACTCTTTAAGCAAGCAATCAAGAGGTAGCTTTAATTTATTGCCAAAATTCAGGGTAAGTGTTTCTTTAGTGTCACAAAACAAATGGATATCCCTGTGTCCTGAAATTGAAGTTACAAGTTTGTAACTGTAAAGCTGTATAGTTCTGCATATATTCCTATGGACTTACTCCTAAGGGTACAGTTTACAAACTTGTTATGGAGGGCTGGTGCTGTGGTATAGTGTTTAAAGCCACCACCTGCAGTGCTGGCATCCCATATGGGCACCAGTTCAAGACCCAGCTGCTCCATTTCTGATCTATCTCTCTGCTGTGGCCTCGGAAAGCAGTGGAAGATAGCCCAAGTCCTTAGGTCCTTGCACCTACATGGAAAACTCAAAGGAAGCTCCTGGCTCCTGGCTTCGGATTGGCACAGCTCTGGCCATTGCGGCCATCTGGAGAGTGAACCAGCAGATGGGAGATCCCCCCCACCCCCCATCTCTCTTCTCTTTGTGTAACTCTGACTTTCAAATAAATTAATTAAAAAAACTTGTCATGGGATTGCAAATCCCATTAAGTTGGTGGTAAAAATGCCATCTTAATTGTTAAAGTGATCATATTAAGTGTTAAAGTGAACATATAGATAGGATTAAGTGTTAAAGTAATCACACAATTAGGATCAAGTGTCTAGTAATAATAATAGATAGAATTAAAAAGAGAGACTGTTCCAACATGGGAAGCAGTCCACACAGCAGACTCATAGAATGACAATCACTTTAAGTAACACTCTAACCTCAGAATCAGCCCCTAAGGCTTCCTGAAAAGCCTGTGAGAACATTTCAGGCATGGAAAACCAAGATACTGTGGCAAAAAATGTTTCACGTGAAGGATCTCTGTGAGTGAGACCCCAGTGGAAAGAAGTGCCCATCACAGAAGGATATACTTTTCTCTGAAGGGAGAACTTCCACTTTGCTTATGGCCTTATCTAAATGCTGATGGAGATTGTGGATTCAAAAGACTTCCACAGCCTAGGCAGCTCATGTCAAGAGCCTCAGGTGGTCACTGACATTATACATAAGAGTATTAATTATTAAAATAACAATAGAAGTCACTGTGCATTAACTCCCCATGCAGGACCTCTGTCCTCAATGAGTTGTATTGTGAGAGTTAACTGTAAAACTAATTTTCAGTTTGTGTGTGTGTGTGTGTGTGTGTGTGTGCGCGCGCAAATTGTTGAAATATTTACTCAGTATACAGTTAGTCTTCTGTGTACAAAGTTAATTGAAAATGAATCTTAATGGAGAGTGAAACTGGGAAGGGGAGAGGAAGAAGGAGGGGTTTGGGTGGGAGGGCGGTATGGTGGGAAAAATATTCCTAAAATTGTACTTATGAAATTTATATTTCTTAAAAAATAAAAAAAATTTTAAAAGAAAGAAATTGAAGCTATAAAATTGCAAAAGATCCCCAACTTGGCCTTGGTGGGCTTTCAACCCTTGGTGCCAATTCTCATTCCCTTTCTTGGTTAAGATTAAAGACTCCTGTTATGGGCTGGAGTTGTGGCACAAGGATTTAGGTCTCCACCCATGACACCAGGATCCCATATTAAACTGCTGGTTCTAGTCCGGGCTGCTCCACTTCTGATCCAGCTCTCTGCTAATGCACCTGGGAAATCAACAGGTAATGGCTCAAGTGCCTGGGCCTGTATCCGTGCCACTCACATGAGAGACCTGGATAAAGTTCCAGGTTCCTGGCTTCAGCCTGGCCTAGCCTCAGCTGTTGTGGCCATTTGGGGATTGAACCAGCAGATGAAAAATCTCTATTTCTGTCTCTCCCTCTAACTCTGCCTTTCAAATAAATGAAATAAATCTTTTTTTTTAATAAAAGGACTCCAGGGGTCAGCATTGTGGTATAGTGGGTAAAACCACTGCCTGCAATGCCGGCATCCCATATGGGCTCCAGTTGAAGTGCCAGATGCTCTACTTCTGATCCAACTCCCTCCTAATGCACCTGAGAAGGCAGTGGAAGATGCCCAAGTGCTTTGGCTCCTGTACCCACATGGGAGACCCAGAGGAAAATCCTGCCTCCTGGCTTCAGATCAGCCCAGCTCCAGCTGTTGTGGCCATTTGGAGAGTGAACCAGTAGATGGAAGACCTCTCTCTCTGAATTTCTCTCTCTCTCTCTCTGTAACTTTGCCTATCAAATAAATAAAATAGATCTTATTTTTTTTTTTAAAAAAAAAGACTCCTGCTAGGCACAGGCTGACTGGTTTCAAGCTTTCTCAGACCATCATCTACTGGGGACCGTCCCAAGTTTTGGAGTGTTGGGGAGGGACATCACTGGCAGTCCCGCATGGCCGAACCAGGAACCAGAACACAAGCACAAGAGCAACAAGCTGTGGTGCAGAGAGGAGGGTGTGTAGCCAGGCAGCGAATAGGGGAGACTTTGTGGAGCTGGGATTTGAGCTGTCACTTGTGCAGACCCTGGAGTGGGGGACCCAGCAGAGGAGTGGGGCAGATACGGGTCTGCAGGAGTCCTGAGCCAGACCTTGCCTGTTGGGGCTGAACTGCCTCGCTGTGGAGCAGGGGACAGAGGAGTGACAGGAAGGTGGGGAGGAGCCCCTGCTCTTTGGCCTGAGCTTCTGGAAGCTCTCCCAGACTGCAGGCGAAGTTCTCGGTGTATGCCCCTCATCACCATCTTCTGCTGAGCCACAAGCTCTGCACTGCCCAAGGCTCTGTCCCGCCCAAGCTTTGGGGTGCCCCCAAGTAGCTCCATGATGTCCACAGTGTTGTGCTAGAGGTGGGCTTAAGTGCTGTGTGGCCACTGCACACACTGACCCCAGCGCAGTCACAGGCAGGGACCAGGCCCCAGGACAATGAGCTCTTCTCTGAGGAGGAAATACAAGTTCTAGGAATTGCAGCTCCTCTCAGCTGCTCTGGCTCCTTTCCCTGCTGCTCAGGAGATGCCTTAGGACAGGACCCAAGTGGCCAGGCACAGCAGCCTCGCGATTCGTATCTATCTGTAGCCTTTTCACTTCAGGCAGGTGTGCACCTCCTGCAGGCGTGCAATGCCAATAAATAACAGTGGCGAAGGCGGCCTGCGCGCATAGTGCACACCAGGCTCCACGCCGCCCTCCCCGGACCACGCACTCATGCCATCCTCTCAACAACCTCAACCTGGTACAGCAGGGCAGCCGAGGCTGGGCGGCAGGCCCAGGTCAGACGCGGGCGAGCCGTGTTGCGTCACCCTGCCATGAAATGGGCCTCTGACTCACTCAGCCCATCTGCAGGAAAACATTTACTTTGAACTGCACTTTCTGCTTTTCCTGCCCGAAGGTTCAAAGTCATAAAGTGGCTCTGTCCCGAGCTGCGCCATCCCTAAGAGACAAGGACGTGGCAGGATGGCTCGGTGGGCAGAGCTGGGCTCCACTCAGCTCGCCGCCACAGCCTGGCTGAGGGGCCTCCTAGGCGACGACCCACCCCAGGTGCCCGGTGCCCTGCTTGGGAAGGGTGTCTGCTGGCTCTGGAGCTCTCTGCTAAAGCGGCCATGTGGGTGGTGGGCGTCAAAGTGGACCAGGCACCCCCCTGCCACACCCCCTTCATCCTCATTTCATCACCTGGCTGTCTCACTGCTGCTCGGTGAAGGAATCACTGTGGGTATTAATACTCCCATTTTACAGAAAATTCTAATTACTACGGCAAAATGAAAGCGATTCGAGGGAACTTTCAGCTAACAGCAAAGCTAGTGCACCTCTTTCACTTACTTTGAAAATGATCCAAGAATGTTAATCACAGCTCTTACAGAGCGAGAGCGGTTTTTGGCTCCCGAAGTCCAACCCCACGTCTGCACAGTTCTGCCCTCTGTCCCAACGCGTGGAGCGTGGCCCTCGGTCCCCTCGCTCCGCGGCAGGGGTTCTGCTTCTGCTGGCAGAACGGTGAACCTGAGTCTCTGTTGACTCTTCAAAAAATAAACAGTTTCTCTCCATAGAGGAGGAAGGTATTTGCCAAAAACCCTGCCATGAATAGCCCGCTTTATTTCAGGAATGCGTCTTAACAGAGTGCTGATATTTATTAATTCAAAATAAAGCAAGAACCAGTAAAACAAACTTGAGAAACTGAAGGATGAACAAATCACACGGGCATTCAGATCTGCCTCAGGATGCAAAGAAACACGGTGAAATCTGAGTCCGGAGGCACCCCAGTGCCATTCAACCAAGGGCCCTGCCTGGGACATGGGGGCCAGCTTGGAGCAACCGCCCCAAGCCAGTTCCATCCAGAGCTCTGTTTTTATCACAAACACAAACAGCCTCTGGGCCTCCCAGGGCCCAGTGTTCACTGTTCAGATCCCATCAGGAATCCACTGGTCGCCAGGTTACCAACAAAAGTCCAGGGAGTTAGCCAGTAGGGAAGCGAGCCAGTCCCCTCAGGGTCTGACCGGGCGGGAGGAAGGTGAGCAGGAGAGGGAGGAGGCTGGGCAGTCGCCTCTGCTCTTTTCAAATGGGATGGATTTTTGCCTAGCTTTTAGAATCAGGGCTTTATTAATTTCATGCTCATCACAAAAAATAACAAAGTAAACAGAAAGATAAAAAAGAAGAAACTCAGTCTGATCCCACCCCTCTGAAAAAACCATTGCTAAATAGCATCCCCAAGAGCTCACCCCAACTTTCCTGTACACATATCACAGACAGAGGACGCAGGGTGGACAGAGAGATGGAGCTGAGCTCGATGGAGTATCTTAAATACAGGCCCAGCTGCTAATGTGACTGCCACAAAGAAAATGAAACTGAAACTGAAGGAATATTTGAACTGCAAACCGGACCTTCACACGAAAGATGGAGCCTTTTAAAAGATCTTGCTAAAACCTTATGAAAAACATTAAGAGGTTAGAGTACTTATTTTTTTACACTGCATTCTGAGTTTAAGCAGCATTAGTGATGAATCCTTTCGCACTTCCTCCTGCCTCCTGATTATAGTGCATTTCGTTATTATTCTGACTTTGTCAGGGATTTGGAGAGTTGCAGCCCCTTCAACAAAGACAGCCTCCCCATTGGAGTGGGCCTGGTTCCTTGGTAAGGGGTACCCAGGCCTGCCATCAGCCCGCCACCCGCCTGCCACCTTACAAGCATGCTCCATGTCACCTGCACATCACTCATGCAGTCCCTCTGCTTGCAGAGGCGGTCTCCTTCCTGACCCCCACCCTCTCTGGTGGGCTAATGTTTGTTGAACAAAGGGAGAGGTAAACCAAGGATGATTTCTTCATAAAAATCTCGCAGTTGATTGATTCATTTGTTCCTTCAGTAAAAGGCAGCCCAGCTGTCCCCTAAGGAGAACCATTCATTTTAACGAGGAGGAAATGGTCTCTCCAAAGGCTACGTGACCGAGGGGAGGTGATGATGCTGAACGTGAATCAGGGATTCACTGGCAGTGCTCTTTGTGAGAGGGGCCCTGCTCTTGCACAGATCTAGAAAAGCCCCAGTAGGTCTCTGCATCTTGCTGAACATGACCTTCCCTTGATCTGCCAGCAAAGCGCTGTATCCTGCAATGAAAACGCAGCACAGCCACTGCGGGTTCTTACGACCAGGCAGGTCCAGGATTGAGGGCTGTGGGGAAGGGGAAGTGTTGCCTCCGGCCAATAAGCTCTTTCCCAGCTACAGAGCACTGGCATGTCCATTTATCTCACTGGACCTACGCATAATCAGCGCAGGAAATGAGCGAGCCAGAGGCAGGCCTGCTCTTGTGTAAGGCCAGATTAGGCTGTGGACCTGGGAAATGGGAAATGCAGAGGATGAGCAAGGCTTGCGCCGGTACTGCCTTCAGCTTCGTTAGAAGGATTAATCAGGTGGGCCTGTCCCTGGTTAGTGAGCACATTGCTTTCCTCCTCCTGCTCCTTTGAGAAGAACTCCAGGAAGCACAATGAAACTGGTGAGTCTGTGGCTTCTGGAGTCATGGAGATGACCACATGGTTTCAGTGTAGTCATCCCAGCAAGCTCTTCAGTCTCTGGGTTTCAGTTTCCTTATCTGTGCAATGGGGTTCTACCTACCGCTATCATGGTGATGGCAGCTGGGACTCCCCCTTAACTGGGTTTCCCCTGAAACTGCACACTTAAAAACCTCTTGTTTTATCTCTCCATTCCTTCCCTGCAAGTTCCTTGTCTTAAGCTTTAACAGTGGGTCTGACTGCATATTTTTAAATCCGTGCTTTCTTAGGACACAACCGTTCTAGACTAGCCTTCCAACCCCTCCCCTGCCAGTAACTTGCCTTGCCAGCATTTCCATTTACCACTCTCCCACCCTACTGGTAAAACTATCCCTAGATCCCATGGCTGGGGGTGCAGGTTTGTTCTCCTGCCTCTTCCTGGCTGTCCCTCCTCCAAAGGTGGGCAGTGGGCAGCGGATTCTCTAACACTCAGAGTATGGCTTGTTTCCTCCAAAACGCACATGGAAATCTGACTGCCATTGTAGAGACGCTGGGCAGTGGGGCTGTTGAGAGTGACTGGCTTGCTAAGGGGGATTGATGCCTGCATTAGTTATTGTGAGAATAATGTTCTAAAAGCAAGCCAGGCTTCCCTAGCTCCTGCTGCCTCTTCTGCATGCGCCCTTTCACAGTTCTGCAGTGTAACCACCTAGCACCAGGCCCACACCAAGTGTGGCTGCCCCATCTGGGACGTTAGCCTCCAGACACGGGAGCAAAATGTCCTTCCTTAAAAATGACCCTGTGGGGCTGGCGCTGTGGTGTAGTGGGTGCCAGTTCAAGTCCTGGCTGCTCCACTTCCGATCCAGCTCTCTGCTATGGCCTGGGAAAGCAGTAGAAAAAGGTCCAAGTCCTTGGGCCCCTGCACCTGCATGGGAAGACCTGGAGGAACCTCCTGGCTCCTGGCTTCGAACTGGTGCAGCTCTGGCCGTTGTGGCCAATTGGGGAGTGAATCAGCAGATGGAAGACCTCTCTCTCTCTGTCTCTCTCTGCTTCTCCTTCTCTCTCTGTGCAACTCTGACATTCAAATAAACAAAGAAATCTTTTTAAAAAATGAAAGAAAGAAAGAAAGAAATACCAGTGTCAGGTATTTTGTTACAGCAACAGAAGATGAATTAAGACACTTCCTACTAGACACTGCCTACTCGAGAGGATACACAGACGGCATATGCAAAACTCTCGCTGGGTACCTGGTATACTGTACAGACTCAATCATAAATGACTGACATTTATAGATTTTAAAGGTTGGTTTGCTTCAGAGCACATCAAACATTTCTGATCTGAAGCTCCAATCTGAGGAAGTTGCAAGTGGGAGATGGAGAGCAGAAATGGGAATGTTGATGCGCTTTTCCTGAGTTGCACATTTTGGGGAAATAATCTTGAGTTGTGGGTCTGTCCCTCCGCAAACACATTGCTGGTGGGTGTGGGGCCGCCGTGGCCAAAGCTGACCCATCAGGCCAGATGAGAAAGGCCTAGTGACAGCAGCCTGGCAATAAACTAACAGGGTGCTGCTTGCCGGGAATACATATACAAGCTGTACCATCGCTCGGTCCAGCCTGCAATGGAAAACTCTTAGGAGAAAAACACATTTGCTTAAAAGGCATTCACTGTAATAAATTACTCTTCTTTTTTTTTTAAATTGTGATTAAAAAACATAAAACATTAAGCTTAGCACCTTACCCATTTTCTGGGTAGAGCTTAGTTGGGGTGTTACGTGTGTTCCTACTGTGGTGTGACAGTTCTCCTCAGCTCTTTACCTTGCAACGTGGAAACTCTGAACTCACTGAAAATGACTTTCCCCTCCCCTGGTCCCCAGCTGTTGGTAGCCACTTTCTACTGTCTGTTTCTATCATTTTTGAATAGTTTGAATATTTCGTGAGTGGGATCACGCAGTATTTGTCCTTTTGTGATTGCTTAATTTAGCATCCCATCCTTGAGGTTCATCCACATGGTAGTGTAAGGCAAGACTCCCTTCTATTTTAAAGGCGGTCTATTCCACTGGATGTAAGTGCTACATCTCCTTTAGTCATCAACATACCAATGGATAGTTTGGATTGCATCTACTTCTTTGCTATGGTGAATAAAGCTATGATGAACCTAAGTGTACAAATATCTCTTTTGAGATCATGCTTTAATTCTGGCTACATACCAGGGGTGGGGTTGCTAAGTTATTTGGTAATTTTATTTCTAATTTTTTGAGTGACTACCATACTAAACAAAATTACATTTCCATTAACAGTGATGCCCAAGGGTTCCAACTTATCCACCTCCCCACCAACACCTGTTATGTTCTATTCTTTTATAATGGACATCCCGATGGGAATGAGATTTTTTGGGGGGTTTTATTTACATTTCCCTAAGGCTTCATGATGCCAAGTATCTTTTTAAGTGCTCATTGGCCATCTCCATAGCTCCTCTGGAGAAATTTCTGTTAAGTTCTTTACTCATTTTTTAGCTGGGTCATTTGGAGTTTTTTTCTGTTGTTGAGTTATACAAGTTCTTTATATAGACTGGATATTAACCTCTTACCAAATGTGATTTGCAATTTATTTTCTCCCATTCCAGGGGATGATTTTTCACCCTGATTGTTTCCTTTGATATGTAGAAGTTTTAAAGTTTGACAAAGTCTCCTTTGCCTATTTTTAATTTTCTCTCTCTCTTCTTTAACTCTGCCTTTCAAATAAATAAATCTAAGAAAGAAAGAAAGAATATGGCCATAATTGCAAAGGTTTATTTCTGGGCTCTCTTCCCTGTTCCAGTGGTCTATATGTCTATCTAGCATATACTGTGTTTATGTCAGTATCACTGTCTTAATTATTGTGCCTTTAGTGTGACAGATGTTTTCTGTCTGAATCTCCCAAGACTGATTTCTGGCTCTCCCATTTGAGCCTCCCCTCTCCACTGGTACTTCTTCTCAGAGAGCAGTTTTCTTTGTAGTCAGTTCAAGGTGTGGTTAGGATAGCTCCAATGAGAAAAGTCAGCTCTGTAGCTTTATGTTTTTTGGACTTCACCAAGTTTCTTTGTTGTTGCTTTGATGGAGGCAAGATGGAGGCACGACAAACACACCCAGAGAGCCCTTCTCCACCCCGCTGAGATGCATCCTGATGAAGTCACTCAGTCTCAGCTGTCTCATTCCTTGGATGAATGCAAGTCTGGCAAATGCTCTTCACCCCACCCCTGTGCCAACTGAAGCATTCTGTACAGGAAGGAGGAGGGAGCAGATGAAACCACCTGGCGAGTTGTCTAAGCCTGGATCTACTTGCCAAAACTTTTAGGAACTTTTTAGCCCCACCTACATAAGAAAGCCAACTGAACCAAAATTCTCTGAATTGCTTCCTCTCCTACTTTTCATGGAATCTGTCTCTCAAGCGTCTAGGGAGATAAGACTAAATTGAAGGGAGACTGCACAGCTATCCCTAATATACGCTCAATGGTTTACTTTATGCTCTCCTGAGGGTTTTCTCCTTTCTCTCCTCTGTGCATTTCCCATTCGAGCAAGACTCAGGCTATACATTCATCCCCCTAGGTGAGGTTAGGGTGCCAGGTGGGGAAGGGGGCAAGAAGGCATCTAGTCTGCAACTCTTACTACAGGCTTTGTCTTCCAAAACTTTATTTCTTTAAGGCCTTCACTTCCAGGTGAAAAGGTGAAAGGAGGGGACTCCAATATAAGACAAAGTTCTTGGAGTGTAGGTCTTCTTTTTACATTAGCCCTGGGTGGGACAGGAATGAAGGGAGGGCTGACGTCTGCTATTTGTAGCAGATCATGGAGAAGTGGCAAGGCTCTTTCACAGCCACTCACAAGGTCCTGTCTGCCCAGGAGTGACGGGGTTCCGCAGATATGGAGCTTGTAGGTGACCAGGGCGGTTCTCACCTACCACTAGCACATCTAGGCAGACAGAAACATAGGTGGCCTTGCAAAAGATTCCTACTTCCCAAGAAGCCCTGAAGACCTCAAGATGATGGGAATGTCTCAAGGGCAACCTCCCTCTACTAATGCCTGGGACATTGGACACCTTATATAACTTCACAAGATGAGAGCCCAAGAATAGGAGATTAAGTTTTGTGTCAGTCCAGTAGAATGGAGCTCAAATTTAAAAATTAGTTTGAGAAACAAAATATAGTACTTCTTGGACATCTGAGTTTGTGGCTGAGATCCACACCCATCAGGAAGACATTCAAAGAAAAGATGCAGATAATGGTAGTCTAGAGTATCATCAGATTCCAACTTGTAACAGAATAAGAATTAGCAAGCACTAAACTGAAGTGGCTTATTACTCCCTCAATTGCCATGACTCACGTATCCTTCTTTTTCTTTTCATGAATATTTTCTTGTCTCTGGCTGATGATCATTTCCTTCTCCCAACAAGTCTCAACATCTAGGACAAAGACTACTGGAGAATGACAGCTAAGGAATGTACTCACAGACAGTGCCTTGCTTAGAAAGGTGTGGTCGGTGTTGTGGTATAGAGGGTAAGTCTACTGTCTGCAGTGCTGGCATCCCATATGGGCACTGCTTCGAGTCTAGGCTGCTCCACTTCCGATCCAGCTCCCTGCTAACATACCTGGGAAAGCATCAGAGGATGGCCCAAGTGCTTTGGCGCCTGCACCCATGTGGGAGACCTGGAAGAAGCTCCTGGCTCCTAGCTTCAACCTGGCCAAGCCCTGGTCATTGTGGCCATTTGGGGAGTGAACCAGCAGATGGAAGATCTCTCTGTCTCTCCTTCTCTCTCAGTAAACTCTACATTTCAAGTAAACAAATAAATCTTAAGAAAAAAAAAAAAAAGAATCCCTCAGGAAAACTAGTGAAGACTTAAATTTAAAAAAACATAAGATGGCCGGCACCGCGGCTCATTTGGCTAATCCTCCGCCTGAGGTGCCGGCACCCTGGGTTCTAGTCCCGGTCAGGGTGCTGGATTCTGTCTTGGTTGCCCCTCTTCCAGGCCAGCTCTCTGCTGTGGCCAGGGAGTGCAGTGGAGGATGGCCCAAGTGCTTGGGCCCTGCACCTGCATGGGAGACCAGGAGAAGAACCTGGCTCCTGGCTTCGGATCAGCGCAGCGCACCAGCCATAGCAGGCATTTGGGGGGTGAACCAACGGAAGGAAGACCTTTCTCTCTGTCTCTGTCTAAATCTGCCTGTCAAAAAATAAATAAGAAAGAAAGGAAGATGTGGAAAGGAGGTGGGGTGAACGCGAGTTTCAAAGTGGGCAGGCAGAACTTTCTGACGAGACCTCTGTTCCAGAAGAACCAGAGAAATAACACGCACACACCTGCTCTCCATCAACAGGAAGATTAGATTTGTGGTAGAAGCTACTTCATGGCTTAATTTCATTTCCTACACTAAATGAATTTGGAGAATGATGAAACTCATCTATAATCTTTACATTCCTTAAGCACTTGGGGTTATGTTGATAACTTGGATTGTGAAAGTTCCCGCTTCCATTCTGAACAGCCTCCCACACCCAACCCCAGCCTACTGTGATCACAGATGGTGGGCTGGCCCAGCCTCAGTTACCAGGCTAGCATGGAGCCCACCACAGACACCAGCCTGCAGAAGAATATTGAGAGGGTCTCAGATGGTCACACCCAAACGCTCTCTCTCAGAGCAAGGTCTGCACATCTCACCTGCTTCCTTATTTATGAGAGTTGTTTGACCGACTCCAAAGGTGTTTTTCAGAGATCAAAGCTAAAAACACGGGCAGCCTCCCTCAGTGTTTTTCTGGTGTACCTGGGACTTGTCATGACAAGAAGTTACAAAGAACAAGAAGGTGCTGGTTCCCACGCAGCATGGAGCTGAGGCTCATGAAGAGTCTCACGTGAGGCCAATGGCAGATCCTTGGATCCAGTGACTTTTTAAACCCCTGTTGTTGGAAACAGTCCCGGTGCCCTTCCTAGGTGGTGGCAGGCTCTTGAGTGCTGATAAACAGGAGTGGAGAGAAAGGAAACAAGGGCTGGACGCAGAAGAAACAGGCTCTGAAGCCCACCTTCTGGGAAGTGGGGTGGGGGCAGGGTGTCTCGGTCTTCGGGTCACACTTGTTCTCTGCCTCCTGGTCCTGGCTTTGGATTTGAATGCCAGATTTTCTTGCACCATGAACCTTTCTGTTGGGGAAAACTCGGGCATTTTTCTGGATTGCAAGGACCAGAAGGACAGCTCTCAGCCATCCAGCTCCCCTAACAGGAACTGCAGTGGTTCTGGCTGGAGGTGGGGTGGGGAAGAGAAAGGTGTACTTGGAAGAGAAGTTCCCATCCCTACCTGAGCAAGTTTGCTGAGTCATCAAATGAACTCTGCTGTGTCCCAAGCGCCCCAGGCTCTAACCAGGAGCTCCTACACTTAGCAGACTGATAATAATGACAGATTCCATTGATTCAGTTTGTACTCCGATCTGCCAAGCACAAAACTGAGACCTTTGCAAATATTCTCACTATTCTCACTTTAATTATTTATCATAACCCTGGGAAAGAGACACTTTTATACCCAATTTAGACTTCCAGTATTTGGTGAATGAATGAGTAAATTATAGTAATGAAACCCAATCCTTCTCTTCAAAAGAAACCAACATTTATGGAGCATGAAGTAAGAGCCTGGTACCATGATTTAATGATTGTATATATTAGCTTTTTTGGCTTTCCCAATTGCTTGTGAGGTAGGTATTAAGAATTTTGTTTTACATAAGGGGTCTTCAAAGTATTTGTGGGAAATGTGTATTATGAAATAGCTCTAACATGGATTTCAATTTTTTTGCACCAAAATAAACTCGATTATATTTCTCTATGAGCTTTTTGAGGTCAAGAAGGGAGAGGCCAATAGGGGTGACGTAACTTGTCTGAGGACACAGATTAAGTTGAGGAGCTATGATTCAAACCCAGATCTGTTGGCCTCAAGGTTTTCATTCTTCTCACTCAATCATACTTTTTGGAAAATGGATATGTGGACCCTGATCCAAGGAGGGCAAGAAGGAAGGAAGAAGCAGCTCTCAGGAGATGTGGCTGCTATCTTCTGGAATAAGGAAGGGCTGAACTGTGAGAGGGCAGGGGAGGCTTGTGGGGCGCAGGGGGAAGCTGAGGATTTGGTGCCATGAATAAAAGGTGCGATCTTGATCTTCCAGGACCCAAATGTTCCTTGCCCTCTGCCCCTGTGAGTGTGGTCCTGTCTTCCACGTTTCTCAAGGGATGGGGTGGGGGTGGAGATCTATATGTAGTTCAGCTCAAAAGCTAGCCTGGAGCACCTCATGGCAACATACCGTGTGGGGTGACATGCTTATCTGTCTGTATTGCCTCAATGTGCTCATGGCAGGGAAGAGAAGACACAAGACGGAGAAGAGGGAACCAGAAAGAGCAATCCTGGTTGAGGCATTCAAGCTGCTGGATGCCAGATTCTGCTTTAGTGAGGGCAGGTATTCTGCGATCTCTCGACCTGGGGTTCTGAGTTCCTACCTTGTGGGAGGAGCACCCTGGTGGACTGGGGAAGAGTGGTTTGAGTCCTGGTGTGGGGGTGATCTTGAGTCCTCTGGCTTTGTATTTCCTTAGCCAGGGAGCTCCGTTAGGGAAGGTGACAACTCGTTTGCTCTCAGGGGAGAAGGCAGACTTTGGGGACTGGGTGAGTTTGAAGGAGAAGCAGAACAGAGTCTGGCTCAGCCCCTTCCTCACTCTGTTTTGGAGTCCACCTGTCACCCAGAACACAGCTTCTCAGCTCGTGGAGGAGGTTTACCTTGTCGGCTGGGCCTGGGTTAGTCTTTCAGATTCAGGGGTGAAACATTAACCAGATTACTGCCTACAACTGTTCCTGTGGCGCATTTTCCGCTCAGCTGATTTGGTTTCAAGGTGTTATTTTTAATCTTCACCTGCTTGATCTTGCTTCTCTCAACCATTCAGAACTTGGACAAGGAAGAGGGGATTTGTGAGTCTGTTGGTGGTTAATGCACAAAAGGCCAGAAGCTGGCACACAGTAAGTGCCCAATAAATAGGCAGCTATTCCTGTCTTTAGGAGCTGCACACTTTGAAGAAAGGCAAGCGATTAATGCTGAATGCTCAGCTGCCTTCATGGAGAGTTTCCTGCCATTCCCAGTGCCCTTGCTAAATTTTCTTCCCTTTCCTACGCTGATGCCATCATTGATTCAGGCTACTTTGCCTCTCTAAGAAGGTAGAATTCCAAGTCATTGGACTTCAGTCTAATATAAGATGGCAGCTGCTCCCTGGGCCTTGCCCCAAAGGGACTTAGAGGAGGCTCAGCCCCACTTGGAGAGGGCTGCAGGGCCTCACCCACCCTGGGCCCTGACCCTTACAGCATGCTCACAGCAGGTGGAAGCTGGGCTCCAGAGAGGCTGTGCACAGGAGAGCCAGACAAAGCCATGGCCATATGCCCAGCAGCTTCTGTGCCAGGCACCAAGACACAAGAAAATTCAGCTTGTTTTCTCCCAGACAGTCTGGGGCCTCCAAAAAATAGGTGCCTCCATTCCTTTCTATTTAAAGCCAGGGTTGTAGCATTTGCCACGGAACAGCTGGCTGTGGGGATTATCATTGTCTATACAGGAGCTTTAATGCAAACTATCATATTGACACACTTGTGAGTTTCTTCCTAAAAACGCACCCCTGGGGCAGCTCTTGAGAGCCCTCACCATCAGCTGGCTGCCCGGGAATAACTCTAAACCAATTGGGAGGATTCAGAACCACTGCTGTATGAGAAGAATGGCTGTCTGCATGCTCTGTGATGACACCACCCTTACAGCTGTGTCAGATACGGAAGAAAAGTTGCTTCTTAAGGTCCTCAACTGCATTTTAAAAATGTAAGTTAGGGAGAAATTGTACAATATTCAGGACTTGGCATTTTTTTTCTCCTGAGACACACATGCTACTCTGGGGAGAAGGAGGAAGAGTCACTGGAGATTTGCCAATTGGCTTGGGATGAACCAGAACCTGCCATGGAAATCACCACCTGCCTTTGCTACTGATGGACTATGAGAAAGAGAATCAGCGACACAGCTCACTGCAAGGAGAGGGAGAAAGAGATATTATAGTTGAGTCTTCCACAAAGGCCTAGAGTACAGAGACCAACATTATATTCACAGAAAAGAAGTACCAGCAGGCAGGGCAGGTTGGGGAGGGAGCACTAGGAGTGACAGAGGGGAGGGGAGTCTGTTTCCCGAGACACTGAGGTTTCCTGTGCACCACACTCCAGCAGATTGGCTGGGACCTTTCTGATCAGGAAGCCGCTGGCATGGCTAGGTAAATGCAAAGAGGCAGAGACGTGTGCATTTAACATTGCAGGACGTACCTAGACAGATGCCAAGAGTGAGGGTAGCAGGAAGTAGGGAAAGTCGGCTGCACCACACTCTACCGACCACATCACGTACCCCAGAATCACCTGTCCCCTCAAGGACAGCTGGCCCAGACTCATCAGCTGATCACTACCTGGCAAAAAATGGGATGTGAGAATGATCAGGTGCTTGGGCCTTACTAGACTGTACTGACAGCTGCTGCATTTCTCACCACCCAGCAGCACAACGGGGTATCACTGAAACACAGGGACCACACATAACCATGGCTCCTCCTGGTCCACTCACATTCTTAAGCTATGCTACAAGATTCTGGAGGCTCAGGATCAGGGCAACATGGAACCTTGTGTGCCTCTGTGATTACAGGTTAAGTCCTGGCCAAGCACAACATGAATTAAAATGACCCTTTCATTTTGGAAAACAGTCCGTGTTTTTCCCATTCTCACCCCCATGTCCCATGCAAGGGGGCAAGGGGGCACCCACATGCTCCAGCCCTGGTCTGGACACTCCACGTTTCAGAAAGCTGCACAACAGCCTTAGGGGTCATTTTAACCCAATTGCTCACTTTGCAGAAGCTCACAGAGGTTAGGTGACTCACTCAAGTTACCCAATGAGAGAAGAGGCAGAGGCAAGCTGTTGCCACACCAGACTCAGGAGTCTCCTTTGCCCAGGGGCTTCTCCCACGAGACTGGAATAGAAATCATAGTTGTCAAACTCCTTTGACATCAGCTCTCCGCTCACTTCCCATACCTACTCCCACTTCCGCTGGAAGAAGACTGCAGAGGAAGGCAATGGTTCAAGTGATACACACAGCCAACTGAACAGGACCCAAATGGTGAACAGAAGTAAAATGTTCATTAAGACAACTGACAACACAGGCATCTACCACCTCTGCACAGGGACAAAGCCAAACTTTGCAGGTAGCCAGGCCTGGCCTGAATGGACTAATGGATTTGAGTGTTCAGGAAACTAAGCAAAAACACCAACTTTGGCTGAAAACACACACATTTTTGTGAGCTTTAATAACACACTATCTACTTTACTGATTGGTAAAGAGCCTCCCATGGTACTCAAACATTAAAACCTATGGAATTCTGCCAGTAAAAATCAAAAAGAGTTTTCTGGAATGTTCAGATCAGTTTGGAGCTATCAGGACAAGTGCTATGGTCCATCCATGGGCTTCACTCCTTGGGGAACACTGATCTAAAACCAACTGCGACCTGTGTGTCCACAAGGGACAAGAATGTGCACTTAGGGGGACACTGCCACAAGAAGCTGCGTGTGGACACACAGAAAACACGAGGCATGCCACCACTTCCACAGGGGCTTCTCAGCCCGGGCCCTGGCAAGTACTGAGAGGGAGTGGGGATGCTGCAGGGTCTCCTTGCCTGCAGATCTCTGAGCTCAGCCAAGACTCCTAGAAGCTTCAACCACTGACTTGCCTGTGAGCCGGGCAGGGCCAGGCCTCCCTGACGCAGCCTTTCTTGATCTACAATTGCATGATTCATAGCTCACCACCCTCAGTGACTCTACACCTTTCTTATCCTCTCCCTCAAAAACCTGCCACATAACCAGACTTGTTTTGCCAGCAAACTCACTTGTCTGGACCCTGGTTTGGCAAGGCCTTGAACAACCCTAGACGGTGGTCACGAATCCCTCTGTGGCTATTTTTAAAAAAAATGCAACCAGAGGCCAAACAGACCTGGATTCAAAGCCTAGCTCTGCCACTAAGGATGTGCCTTCTCTGCCCACTCAGCTTCCTTATCTGTAAACTAGAGATGCTATCCTAAAGGGCCCCAAAGACTAGCAGTTGGCAGAACGCAGGGAAAGTGCTTAGCACACAAGCAGCAATGTGGTGAAGTGCCAGTCGCCCACAGCGATGGCTGTTGTTGCTATGCTTAGCTGGTGAATGTCAGTAGGGGCCCCATATTCCGGTTAGACTGCGTCTATGAAATTTCCCCTAACTACCAAGGCAAATGACCTCCCCCAATTACAAATATTCCGCTTGAGGACTTCCACAGCCTTCATTCCAGCACACAGTCACACATTTTTCTTTTCTTTAAGATTTATTTTTTATTTATTTGAAAGGCAGAGTCACAGAGATGGAGACAGATACACACACACACACACACACACACACACACACACACGGGTGGGGGGAGACCTTCCATCCACTGGCTTATTCCCCATATGGCTGCAATGGCTGGGGCTGTGCCTGGCCAAAGCCCAGGGCCTCTTCCAGGTCTCCCACGTGGATGCAGGGGCCCAAGCATTTGAGCTATCCTTTGCTGCTTCCCCAGGTGCATTAACAGGGAGCTAGATCAGAAGTGGAGCAGCCAAGACTCCAAATGTTGCCCATACAGGCTGCTGGTGCTCTATGAAACAATGCTGGCTCCAAATTTCTGAACTGTCATGTAAATGTCTCATGCACATGCCTCTTGCTGCCCCACCCCATGCCCCCAGACTAGTTTGTTAATGTCTGCAGGCCTGAATTATGCTCATACTGACTCTGGGTCATCATGGTCCCTCCCCAGTTATGGTTAGGTTCAAATGGTTTACATACAGTTTAAAAAAAAAAGATTCTTCAATAAATGAATGTGAAGGTGAACATATACAATTTTTTTCAGACACACATACACTTGGTATTTATGATACAGAGGGACAAATAAATGAGAAATGATGAGATTTGGAGTTTTACCCCCAAAGTCTGCCACTGAATTATCAGACAGCCTTAGGCTGTCTACAAGGTTCAGTAAATGCCACCTGCCTCCCCCTAGAATTTAGTGAAGACAGACGAAGCTTTAAAAAGCACTGGTAAAACACAATGGGCTTCTTGATGTTGAATGCAGAAGTGCATCTGGGTTTTTGATGGTAACAAATAGATCTCATTCCCTTGTAGCTTTTCTCAGCTCTTATTCCACAAAACAAGTTAAATAAGATAGGCCCCAGACCTTTAAAATCTGACTCCTGGAGACGGCGATGCCAAAGGTCTCCCTAGTAACTCATTCCGATGCCCAGAAACGTCTCTGAAAGCTAACTGAATTTCTTTTTCTCACTTCAAGTTCACTTTCCTTTGTCCACTGCCAAATGAGATCAACAAGAGCTGTGATCACCACTATCCAGTCATCATCCTTATTCTCAAAATCTTCACCTGCTTTCCCGGAGTGGATTTGGACCAGAGAAGCGACCTTGCCATCTCCATCAGTGTTCCTATCAGTTCTTTTTAAAACTATTTTTTCATTCTTCTTCCTTTCTTTCTCAGCTTCCTAAACCTCAGGCCTCCCAGCAGTGCCCACATCAGCTGGTGTTGCCCAGCTATATAGGGGTCACCCCCAGGTCAAGACTCCATGACAGCTGTTCAGGTCATAGTCTAGTGTGCAGGCCTCCTGATTGGAATCCCAAAGACCTATTCCTGCGTGCACCACTGCCTGGGTCAAAGCTAGGACAGCCTTTTTGTGATTCGAGAACAATTACCCCCCTTGTATATCTGTCGTAAGGATTCATCACTATACCACTTATGATCCTGGAACCATTTCTAACTTGCAAGGAAAAAGGACTGGTTACTATAAGGCTTTGGAATTGCAGAAGGTAGAGAGTATGTCCTTGAGCAATAGGGCAGAGAAAACCAACATGAGAATGATGAGAGAGTGATTTTCAAATGTATCTCAACAGCAGAGTCCTGGCTTCACAGGAAACATTCATGGCCTCACACCCCTACTGCCCGTCAGAGTGCGGCTGCTCTGGTGGAAAGGCAAGGCAGAGAGGGGTGTTACAGAGCCAGCCTCAACCTCCTCCTCCTCTTCACCCATCTCCCCACTCCTGCAGCAACCACAAGGGGCCTACAGGCTTCCATAGGGCAGGTTGAAAACTGGAGTGAAAGAGGAACACAGAAAAAACAGGATTTGACTTTCTAGTCCATGTTTCTTAGCCTTGACATTGTGTATCCCTATAATTTGTCATAGTTAACACAGTTATGTGATGTTTCTCAAAATGCTTAAGAAGTAAGCTGGTATACATGCACACAGCTCTAAAGAGAGAGGCACTTATCTTATCCCATGACAAGTACATTCACAGAGTTTGGTTCGACTTTTTATATGGTCCGATACTATGAAAGGTGCTATGGTATTTTCCTGTGTTTTATATGTGCCTACTTGTAACAATCCAAATGATCAAGAAATGTGTTCTAAAAGGTACTCTGAGATTCTTAAGAAGAACCTTAAAAAAGTTTTACTACAAAAGGCCACCCTTTCCTGTGAACAATGAAAGGCATTCTAAATACCACTTGTAAGACACTGAACGCTGATGGTGTAATTACTCCCTTTACTTGCAGTGGTACATTTATTAGGAAGAGGGGAAACAATAAGAAGTGAGGTTTCTGTGAACATTTAAATGATGAAACAATCTGTTGACTTACAAAAATACTGTTTGGTGTAAATTTGGCCAAGGGCTATTAAAATTTCCTAAATGATCTACAAAAAAATAAAACATATATTTAAAGTTCCATCAATTTGAAAGGCTCAGGAGAGAACAAAAACCATCTGAAATTCAAACAATTGTAATATATAATTTTAATCATTTTAAAGGAATATTTATAGCTTGAAAGGGAAAGCCTGGTGAAATATATAAAAATTAGGGAGGCAATTCTTTCCCTAGCTCAAGAAAATTATAGCTCTTGGAGAAGACACTGAAAATTAGCTCTTGGTTGATATATATTCACTGTGC
The DNA here is from genome assembly GCA_949820135.1 of Sylvilagus floridanus. Lineage (NCBI taxonomy): Eukaryota > Metazoa > Chordata > Mammalia > Lagomorpha > Leporidae > Sylvilagus > Sylvilagus floridanus. The sequence goes on along the minus strand of OX463225.1, from coordinate 85,909,259 downwards.
TAGGGCTTTGAAAGACTCCTTCCCCTCTTTATTTCTGGAAGGAGAGACACTTGTCTGAGAATCTGAGGAATAGCTTTCACAGCCTAGGGTATATGCCTGCAAACTTCGGCCTGGGGGCCAGATCTGCCCAGCCACCTGCTTTCCACGGACTGCGGCTATGAACGATTTTTATGACTTTAAGATGGCTGGAAAATTCATCCAAAGACAAAGACTATGTCTTGACATCTGAAAGGCCTATGAGACTCAAACGTCAGCATCCATGAGCACAGCCACGCTCACTGGTTTACATGTTGTCTCAGGCAGCTTTTGTGGTTTGATGGCAGAGGTGAGCAATCCTGACAGAGACCGGACGGCCTGAAAGCCTAAAATGGTTACACAATGTGGCCTTTTACAGAAGAACCTGCCAGCCGGACCCCTCTGTGTGTTCCTGGGGCACATGACAGGAAACATACCTGGTTGAGATGGCACAGGTGTGTGTCGAGGTACTGGAAACAGCAGTGGCCACATTTGAATGTGCGCCTCGCGCATAGGCTGTGCTGCTGGGACCAGGTTCCAACCACAGGAACAGCGTGAAACACGAGAGAGAGAGAGAGAGAGAGAGAGAGAGAGAGAGAGAGAGAGAGAGAGAGAGAAGGCGTGAGCAGCAGCAGTTTCTGGAGACCCTTTGCTCCCCACACTGAATGACACGCCTGGGGACATGGGGGCAATTCTCATTCCACGTGGAAGAGCCTCTACTTTGCTCAAAGGACTGCTAAGTATTTTACTGCTACTGATCACCAAACAGCCCCTCCTGCAAGCTTACCTGTGTGGCGGCTGTGAACCTCAGCAGAGAGGCCAAAGGACTAGCTCATAGTCAATGGCAAAGGCAAAATAGGCCTCTGGTTCTAGTTTAAAAAAAAAAAAAAAAACTCTCCCTTCATCTGCTCTCAAGTGTCTTAAATGGCATACTTTACTTTCTCAACCCAAAGTTTATATTCAAGAAAAATCCACATCCCAGAGGTAGAAAACAAAATGAAACAAAACTCAAAGCCTCAAACAAATAATACATTGTGGTTCCTGGTTATATGCTCACATAAATAATCAAGCCTAACTTTTGGAAAAATAAATCCTATAGTGAGACTTTCAGGACTAAATTTCAAGGGATAAATCGGTCCTTTGAAATATAACTTGATTTGTGCATAACTCAGGAATGAGCAGTTAAAGAAAATGCTGGGGGGAGGGGTGAAGGACCATGTCCTACCCAAGGCCCAGAGTAAAAAAAAAAATCCCTCCAAACAATCCTAAAATAGCTTAGGATGAGGACCCCAGGAATAACACAGCCTTATATGGACATTTTCTTGTCCCAGTGTTAATTCAATTGGATGAAACTTGATCTGGAGACTTGTCAGCACTGCAGTGGTTCTGAATGAGCCTCTTTAATGTAGGAAAGATTACAGGGCAGTGGCTGTGTGAAATGTTTAAACCGTAGGCACGGCCCTGGGCTGCAGGCGTGCTGAGGAAGACAGTTCTCGCTAACCTAAGGACACATTTCTCCAGCAGTGACATCACTGGAAGGGGGCTTCTGGGGAGTGATAAATAACTTTACAGACCTCAGTCAGAGGGACCCTGGGTCTCTCCCCGACTTCTCTTTCAGATTTATAGAAGGCTGTTTCCCCAAAGAGGTTATAGTCCCTAGCTCCAGGAGGGACAGCAAGCTCCCAGCTGGCTCGGTAGTTTATGATTCTCTATTGCTTATGTATGTATTTCATGGGACTTCAGAAAGTTCAAGGAAAATATATATCATGAAAAACCCACGCATGGATTTCAAAAATGGATTTGTAAAAGTAAACATAGCTGTTGGATCTATTTATACCAATTTTTTAAGTGCCCTTGTCTCTCTCTCTCTCTCTCTCTCTCTCTCACACACACACACACACACACATATATTTAAAATAAAAAACTATTGTCTTCCTCAAGAAATCCTTCTTCAAGTTTTCTAAGGTTGAAGGATCAATTTCAAAATGCGAGGTCCAGAAGTAGCTGGATTGGCCCTGGCTGTGGAAATGTCTCTTCAAGCCACCAAACTGTAACCAGGCAAGATGTCCATGGGAATACAGGAAACTATTCTATGATCCACAAGCAGTGGCGTGGAATGCATTTCAACATATGGAAGCCAGATAATTTTATGTGACATTCAATCAATTGGTCCCAACTGACATACAAACCTTAGATTTTGATTATGGATTTAAAAAGATCAAGAATTCAGATTTCTGCTTAAAGTGACCCAACAAAAATAATTCAAAAATATAATATGAGCCTGTGTATATTCTCCAAATTACTTAAGGACCCAGAGCTATACCCCCAAAGTTGGAATCAGGTAGGTTTGTGAAACTGACCGAGTCACAAAACCTGGAGGTGGGGATGAGGGAGAGCGAAGAGTGTGTGAGAACAGGAAAGCTGGGTGAAGTCCGAGCCTCCTTGTTTGGCAGGCCAGAAATGCCATGAGAACAGCTGTTTTCCTGGTGTTCTGGTTTCCACCGGCATTCATAACCAAATGTGCGTGGAAATAAAAACCAAGGAGGAGAAAACCCCGAGCACAAAAGCCCTACGGTTTTCTGTCCCTCAAGCCGGGATGTAGGTCAGCTTGCCCGTTTCTCACTCACAAGCATGAGCGTGCATGCACACACACTGCACACACTCACACTCTCTCTCCTCCCTTCTTCCTCATCCACACCAGGAACCCCCTGTCGTACCCTCTGGGAAACACAAAAGGAAGGGGCTATTTCACCATTGAAACAGAAGCAAACAAAGTCCTACTTTCATGTATTTTCTGACTTAAAAAAAACATAAATGTCTACAGAACCTTGTTTAATTTCACTGTAAGGATCCATGCCATTTTCTGTATGTTTAAATGAGCAGGAAAACCAGCTAATTCAGAGCTACTCTCTCTCCACCCCACCTCCACCATCACACTGTAGGCAACCCAACAAAACAGGGGCGGGGGAGAGCTTTGCTGGGGCAAGGGGTGGGGCCTCAGGGGCACAGGAGCCTCTGAATGACCACCACCACAGGTCACCTTCCTGCCCTGGTACCTGCTGTACTTTTCCCATAATTAACTTTTCTGCCACCCAAACACCCATGAGGACTGATGTTCAGACACTGCCTTACCTTCTCTCTCAGAGTGCTGGAAATGTACATGACAATGGTTCTGGGAATCCTTAGCACAGTGATTAAAAATGACCCTTTCACAACTGTTCCTTGGTGGTAACAGAAGAGAATGGAGAGAGACGACAGGATCGGATTATCTGGAGGATCGTTTTTATTTCTGGGAATCGGAATAAAAAGGCATTGAATTAAAACCACTATTAAAAAAGCAACCAAAAATCTGTTTCAAACTATTGACATCAATTTTTAAGATTTTTATTAATTTTTATTTTATTTGAAAGGCAGAGAGAGAGATGGACAGGGAGAGATCTTCCATGCCCTGGTTCTCTCTCCAAATGCCTGCAACAACGCAGGCTGGGTCAGGCCAAAGCCAGCAGCCCAGAACTCCAGGTCTCCCACACGGCAGCAGGGATCCAGTTACTTGTGGCATTGTCTGCTGCCTCCCAGGGTGCACTTCAGCAGGAAGCTGGATTAGAAGCAGAGGGGCAGGAATTTAAGCAGGCACTCTGACACGGGGTGAGGGCATCCCAAGTGGTGTCTTTTGTGCCATCCCACTAATAACTTGCTAATACCATAATTTACTAGCAATTTACAAAGCAGTGACACATTTGGCAAAGAGTTTTATATTCCTTCGTGGCTAAGGTTAAATTATTTCTTGGAATAATTTAATTCTGCTTGGTAGTTTTCAAGTATATGAACAGATGTAGGACAGAAATTTGTAAAAATATAGACTAATGAGTTATAAACAAATTTCTCTCTTTACAACACCTTCCACCAACCCTTAATCTCATTTTCATTTTCAGAAATTGAATTAGATCACAATCTCCCAGGTTTAGGTTACGCAGGAGCAAGCGTAAACATTGCTGGTATTAGCTCGGTGAGTAACATCATCACCAAATCACATGTCCAGGCTCAGTGGCCAGAGAGGTAACAGTGAGCGCAGGCACACAGAGCCCCGTGTGTTTGGCTTCTGCACAGCTCCAGGCTCTTGAAACCCAGCTGATTTCTCTGCTCTCTTTTAAAGGTCACTCCAGCGTGAATCATTTACGGGACTTGTCATGACGCAGCTCCCAAGAATGCGTACAAGTCAGTTTCACAGGCAGGGAAAAAAGTGAAAAGGGATGGAATGGGCACAGCCTTTGCCCTATGCAGGATAAAGTGGGACAGGGCGGGGAGGGGAGCGAGGAGGGTTGATGCAACTCTTTGGTGACCCTTTGACTTCCCGCTGATGCCAGTCCTGGACAATGAGGCCCTTTCCCAGAAGGGACTTCAAGGATTCCAAGTGAGGCTTGGATTCTGCATAATGGATTTTTCTACCACTTGCTCGGGTTGCTAGTAAGCCACTCTGAGTGAAGGTTTTGACAACAACCTGGGTTTTAAGAGAGGAAGGGGAACGCGGCCAGAAATGTTTCCCGAGTTGGCAATGGCTGTGTCTCGCTGTTCCTGAAATCAGCTCAGAGGAAGCCGAGAACATGGAAGTGCTGTTGGGAGCCGAAGAACTGCAGCCTTGCTGTCCCAAGAGAGGGTGGCACGTGTTTCAACCCATTATCAAGTGTGTTCAAAATTGGAAGGCCAGGGAGGCCAGGGCGGACAGGGATTCATTCGAACCTGGTCAGCTACATAGCAGTGTAGGCCAGGAAAATTGGATTCAGTTTTCCCCTCTCGCATTTTTTTTTTTTTAAGAAATAAAAAGTTGTCAGTGTTTCCACTGTGGAGATTTATGTGCCATAGAACCTCTTACGGTGCTCAAGAGGGCGTGCAGGGGGAAGGGGCTAGTGCTTGTTTTCCATCTGGTAGGGGAATCAGTGACTCACGGCCACTGAGGACGTAGCCTCGGGGTTTTGTCCTCCAGGTACTGAGACTGGGGGAGGCATCAGCTTTCTGAGACAGTTGCACTGCAACAGGATGGATGGCTTCAGGCAGAGGAGTGTGTGTGCTGCCTCGATTCCCTAGTGCGTAACACACGCTGGTTATGACTCTGGGCTCAGCAGGGCTTGGCTGGGAGAAGATGCCGAGCTTCTCGAAGCTGGGTGAGTAACAGAACTTAGAGCGAAGGCGCTTTCAACCCAAGCCAAAGCTAAGTAAGTGCAGTGTCCTTCAGGCACCCATCTTAGCACTTTTCCACGTTCCTAGGTAGCGTCACCCCGTTATCCGTCTCCTGCTGCAAAGCAGCTGGTGCCCTCGGCTCTGTCCCCCTATCCAACAGCAACACCTGCCTGGAGGAAAAGGGTGGCACCCAGTGAAGTGTAAGGTTCTACCTGTCTCTAGATGTGACCATATTGTGAGATTTGGCCTGGAGTTGGCATGGTGGTGTTAGCACATCGAGCCAATCCGAAGGCTAGGGAGGACAAGACCTTCCGTCAGACTTACACAGGGGTCTCCAGGGAGGGAGTAATGTGCACAGAACTCCTTCTGATTGGGCCACAACCACCCTGCTCTGCTGGGTTGTTGCAGGAAGGAAGACTCAGGCGATGTTGGAGGCTATGCTCTCTCCAGGGTGTGCGCATGCAGCCCAGCTTCCTTGTTTCCTGAGACTCATGGCCACCTAAATGCTATGGCACCTGCATGCCTGGCACCACGCAAAGGAGCCAGATCCTGGGAACACCAACACACCAGCCTAAGTCACTGGGCAAGGGGTTAATGGTCCACCTACTCAGCTTTTCTAATACCTTTGGGTCATGGTACATAGGTTCTATTTTGCAGCTTCCAGCCTCCTGGGATAACACAGCATAAAGTGGAGCAAGCAATTTCAGGGTTGAGGAACAAGTTTTAGCTCCAGTTAGATCCAGCTTAGGGCTCACTAAACAACTCTCCCCACATTATAAAGAATTCTTTTTTTTTTTGCGAGGATTCTGGACAAAGTGTGTGCTGCATGGGCTGGTGGCCTCCAATGCACAACTGGGAGTGAGTTAAGGAGCACTCCGTGGTCCCTTCCTGATGTTGCTTTCAGCAAAAATCACTGCAAAATGGGGTCGGGAAAGCTCTGAGGAAGCCGCCAGGCTCATCTTTTCCAATCCTGCAGAAAATGAAAATTGTCTTTATTATAAAGAACAGGGTTCTTTCGCTATCTGGGAAACTCTTGTTAAGGCTGAGAAACGCATTCGTCTCCATCCAAATCCCTTACTGAGGCTTTGCTATGAATCTGCTTCCTCCCTTCTTCCTTAGCAGATCCAGAACAGCTGGAATCCATCTTTCGTATATTTGAAAATGATGATGAAGTCATGCCTCAAGTGTGCTTTTCTGACTCAAATGCTTCTAGTTCTTTCCCATCACATGCCTAACAGCACCTTGATGTTTCTCAGTTGACTGCTCTTCAAGCAAATGGTTCTAAAAGGTGAATTTTGCTGGCTGCCCATATCCTGGCACTTGATGGCCTGTAAACAAGCTCTTCAGCCCTCTTAGAGCTTACGAGAATGACAAAGATGAATGCGTTCTGGCTGTACTTAATCCTCACCCTGTGTGCTGGCCAGGACGTGGTATTAAAGAATTGTGAACTTTGAGATAAGAAAAAACCTTGAGGTTTCAAATTTAGACAGGAAGCCAAAAAGAAAGCAGAACTAGATAAAAAGAAGAAATAGTAGTGCTAAAAATAAATCATGTGTTTTATTTTAAATTAATTGGTTTATTTTGAAAATCAAAGTAATAGGCAAAGTACCTCAAAAAGCCAGGCTTAACCCACGTGGGAGACCCAGATGAAGTTCCTGGCTCTTAGCTTCAGCCTGGCCTAGTACTGGCTATTGTAGCCATCTGGGGAGTGAACCAGCAAAGGGAAGTCTGCTCTCTCCCTCTCTCCAACTCTACCTTTCAAAGAAAAAGAATTTTTTTTCTTTTTAAAAATAGACTTAATTGGGGCTGGCACTGTGGCATACCACCTGCAGTACTGACATCCCATATGGATGCCAGTTCGCTCCCTGCTGCTCCACTTCTGATCCTGCTCCCTGCTATGGCCTGGGAAAACAGTGGAAGATGGTCCAAGTTCTTGGGCCCCTGCACCTGCATGGGAGACCCAGAAAAAGCTCCTGGCTTCAGATCGGCACAGCTCTGGCCATTGCGACCGTCTGGATAGTGAACCAGCAGATGTAAGACTTTTCTCTCTGTCTGCCCCTCTCTCTGCCTCTGCTCTTTTTGTTTTTTTTAAATATTTTTTATTTATTTGAGAGGTAGAATTACAGATAGTGAGAGAGAAACAGACAGAGAGAAAGGTCTTCCTTTCTGGTTCACTCCCCAAATGGCCGCAAAGGCCAGAGCTGCACCAATCCAAAGCCAGGAGCCAGGAGCTTCTTTCAGGTCTCCCATGCGGATGCAGGGGCCCAAACACTTGGGCCATCTTCTACTGCTTTCTCAGGCCATAGCAGAGAGCTGGATGGGAAGAGGAGCAGCCAGGACTAGAACCAGCACCTGTATGGGATGCCGGCACTGCAGAAGATTAACCTACTGCGCCACAACGTCGCCCTAGCCTCTGCTCTCTGTAACTCTTTCAAATAAATTAATATATCTTTTTAAAAAATAGACTTAAGAGGAAAAAAACAGCAGTTTTTTTCTCCATCCCTAATTCTCTCTCCCTGTAGGGCCTATTTAAACTGTTTCTTCTGGAACTTACTGCACACTTCAAAATTACATGTTCTCAATGCTATGTCTTTATTTTTCAGTTTAAGACAGTGTCTACTGACTCCTCACTATGGAAGATTCTGGTTTCCTTTTCTTACACAACCTAAACCCTCTACCTGCTCCACACTCATTGGCCCATCCCCCTCCTTCCCAATGTAATGAGAGTGAAGATTTTAGTTCATGCTTAGTGTTTACATTCTCAGTAAGTAATGCGTGTAGTGAATAACATTCACAACTGATCCAAGTAGCTTTTTCCTTTCCTGTACAACTTTTTTCCTGGCATTAATAATTGTCACACTTTTAAAAAAATATTTATTTGAGAGTAAGAGTTACAGAGAGAGAAAGTGACAGAGAGAGAGGTCTTCCATCTGCTGGTTCACTGCCTAAATGATTGCAATGGCCAGAGCTGGGCCAATCCAAAGCAAGGAGCCATGACTTTCTTCCGGGTCTTCAACACTAGTGCATGGGTGCATGGGCCCAAGCACTTGGGCCATCTCCTACTGCTTTTCCAGGCCATAGTAGAGAGCTGGATTGGAAGAGGAACAGCCAGGTCACGAACCAGTGTCCATATGGGATGCCAGCGCCATAGGAGGAGGCTTAGCCTACTATGCCACAGCGCTGGCCTGTTTCACACTTACTATTCACTGGTTTTCCATGGACATCATTAAATGCTTCACTGAAGTTTAGATCGCTTCTCAACATGTGCAAGCCCAGCTGGTCTCCTCTCTGTTGCAGCATCTTCATGGGGACCTTTCTCCTAGAGCACACGACCTCCTGCTGCACCCCTCACCGCATGTCTTCTCCACCTGCTGCACGGCCACCTCCCTGGGGATTCCCTTCTCATATTCCCTGGTTGGAACCCACTTTCTGAAACCCAGCTGTTCCTCCCTGGCTTGCTCATGAGTTTCAGTGGGACAACATTCTTCTTAGAGAGGATGCAGAGAGTGAAATCTTTTGGGACTTTGTGTGTCTGAGCATGATTTTATTTTTATTTCTCCTTGACTGATATTACAAACAGTTATAAAATTCCAGGTTGGAGACAGTCTTTCAGCACAACTGTGCCAACCTTGCTTTACTGTTGTCTTCTTCTTCTTTTTTTAAAGATTTATTTCATTTATTTGAAAGTCAGAGTTACACAGAGAGAGGAGACATGGAGGGGGGGGTCCTCTATCTGTTGGTTCACTCCCCAGATGGACATAACAGCCAGAGCTGTGCCGATCTGAAGCCAGGAGCCAGGAGCTTCTTACAGGTCTCCCATGCGGATGCAGGGGCCCAAACACTTGAGCCATCTTCCACTGCTTTCCCAGGCCATAGTAGAGAGCTGGATGGGAAGAGGAGCAGCCAGGACTAGAACCATCACCCATTTGGGATGCTAGCACTTTAGGCCAGGGTGTTAACCCGCTACGCCATAGCGCTGGCCCCTCTACTGTCTTCTTGCTTCAGAGGGGCTGCTGTTCAAGGTCAGATCCCATTCTGGTTCTTGATCCTTTACATGGAATCTTGTTTTTGCCTTCCTCTCCCCCAAGAAGCTTCTGGACTCTTCTCTTTACTCCTGTCCTACAGCCTTGGGGAACATTCTTTGATAATTTCCTTTCTTTAAGAACAACAACAGCAAAACTTTCCTGCTATTTCTGGAACTTACGTTGGTCAGATGTTGGATTCCTAAATTTATCCTCTTTTTATTTATCCTCTCTTCTATTATTTATTTATTTACTAAAGATTTATTTATTTTATTTGAAAGGCAGAGTTACAGAGAGGCAGAGGGGGAGGGGGAAGGGAGGGGGAGGGAAGAGGAGGGGTAGGGAAGGGGAGGGAGAAGGAGGGGGAGGGGGGAGGGGGAGGTCTTCTATCTGTTGGTTCACTCCCCAGATGGCCACAATGGCTGGAGTTGAGCCATTCTGAAGCCAGGAGCCAGGAGCTTTCTCCAGGTTTCCCATGCAGGTGCAGGGGCCCAAGGACTTGGGCCATCTTCTACTGCTTTCCCAGGCCATAGCAGAGATCTGGATAGGTACTGGAGCAGACGGGACTTGAACCGGCACCCATATGGGATGCTGGTACTGCTTTACCCTCTACACCACAGCAGCAGCCCCTCTCTTCTATTTTTAAAAATCTCTTTTTTTGTCCTATCTTCCAGAAAAGTTCAAATTTATATTTTAAAGTTAATTCAAGAGTAAATTTTCACTCCCATAGTTTTATTTTAATTATTGAGGTCTTTCTTGTTCTCACTTTATTCCTTTTTCATGAGGAGAATCTTAGTTTAGATGTAATATTTCTTACATGCAAGTTTCCTTTATTCTCTCCAATATTGTAGAGTGCGTGTGTGTGGTTTTGTTCTGTAGGCTGCACGTGTCTCTTTTCCCAATGTCTTCTGTTTGATTTACTCATTTTGATCTCTTCCTTTCACCATCGCTCTTCTTTCCATGGTTAACAATCAATGGCTTCCAGTTCAAGTTAACGAGTGGCTCAGAGCTCTGTGTGCTGGGAGCGGCTTGTTGCTAGCTGAGCCTCGCTGCGTGGTTAGGAGTCAGTGAGTCCATTTCACTGGTCGGGGTCGGGAGGTCTCTGCAGGGCACTACCTCTAGGTCTTTGCTTGGATCAGATGGTTTCTCTAGAGGGGAATCCTCTAGTCTCCTGCTACAGTCTCCTTGGCTGCCACAACGTGGGACTGAGCTGAGCAACATGGCCTGCTGGTGGTGGGGTCCTCGGGATTCAGCATTTAAATTTTCCCTCACTGCCCCTGCTCTCGGCACACCGCCTGGCCCTGCCCCAGCCATGTCACGCACCTTGCGTCCAGACCCCCTTCTGGCTTGTAAGTCGAGAGGGCAGAGTTCCATCTTCTGCAGCCACGGAGGAGGGGCGAACGCTCAGCTCATCTTTGGAAGTACATGTTATACTTGAACTCGTGGGCCTTCCTGGGATTCAGTGACTCAGTTCACCCTGCCCCTTACTTGCGCCTCTGCACTCAGCCAACTCACAGATGGGTCTCCCAGCCTTCGGCAGAGCAGCAGCCGGGAGTCAGACACCCTCCCTCCAGCCTACACCGCGGCTCCCTGCCCTCATGTGCTTTTTTCGGGGGGGGTGGGGGGGTGGGGTGGAGAGTGGGTTACAGACAGCAGAAGGGATTAGGAGAAAAATGCGTAGGATTCACTGGAACTCCAAATCAAAAGTCCTCATTGACAATGCTTCGGTTTCGGGATTCTGAGAAAATAACCACACTGCACTGTCAGATGCTGCCTGCCGGCCAATTCGATGAGCGGAATCTTTCCTCCCCTGCTCAGGAACAAGCAACGCCTGCCCGCCTCCCACCTCCGGCTGCCTGGAGGTCTCAATGCCAAGGGCGAGTTGCTTTCAGGAGCCTCCAGGATCTCTAATGACTTGGCTTCCACACAGGTAAGATATGAAGACCCTGCCGTGTTCTTTACCCGCTCCAAGGCATGCATCACCCAGGGCGGAAAATTCATGTTTATCTACTCGTTTGGACCGACAGGCCAATCAGCTCTGTGTGGAGTCAACTTCCTGTTCCAAGGCCAACCCTGTCATTTTCCTGGTCCTGCCCCTCTGCAGTCTCCACACTGCTGTGAAGAGTCCCACACAAAAGAGGCCAAGGGTTCGTGTGTGTGTGTGTGTGTGTGTGCGCGCGCTCACACATGTGCTCACCTTCATGAGGGATAGAGTATAAACACAGAAGTAATTAATTCTCTACTACTTAGCTATAGGGACACGAATTATATTATAACACAGAATTTTCTTTAGGATTTAAAATTATTTTCCAAACAAATGTTCTCCTGATTTTCCACTGGACAAAACAAGGGTCACAGAACTTGTTGAAGTATATTCGATATTGAACTCTGAAGTCAAGAAGAATGGGTATTTCTTGAAAAATTAGGCCTTTTCTTTCAGGTATCTTTTAATTCTAAGCAACACGATTACTTCCTCCTTCACCTTCTTTCTCAATTTTCTGAAAGCAAGAGAGCTCGGAAATGGGACAGACTGGAGGGGTGACATTTCTTCTCCCCACCAGATGAGTACCCAGCCCAGTTTTTAGCTTAGTCTTTTACTCATTTAAAGGATTAAGTCCACACCCCCACCTAGAGCTACCACACGAGACAACCCAACAGTAGAAAGGCTGACCTACCTGTTGAAGTAAGAAGCGACCACTGCTCCCGCTACCGTCATCTGCTGGCACGCAAGGATGAACTCACTAGTCCAGAGGAGGCCGACCAAGTGGTACCACCACATATACCGAACGCCCGAAAGAGGCTCATAGCGCACTCGGCCGCCTGCGCCCACCTGGGCAGTTCCTGCAGTTTCAAACACAAGCATGCTTCCATCAGTGCCTTCCCAAGCGTGGAAGATGCTTCGACAGGCCACGTTTCTCCACGCTTGGCCTTTAGCGTCACATGAAACCACATGTAAAAAGGCTAAAGCACCCAGCATACTTTATGATCTCCAAAGCAAAAACCCCAAACCAACAACACACATTTAAGATGTATCAACAACAATCGATACAGTGACTGACTGGTAATCAATCTGCAAGACCTCTGACGAATGATCCAGTCCTCACCCCACTTTGTAGATGTGAAGACTGAGGTTTGGAAGCATCAGGTAACTCTCGCAGCTGCACTGCTCTGACTGCAGAAGGGTGCAGCTGACTCTAACCCGTGCTCACCCCCACCCCCGCATCATTTCGTAATGCTGCACTTACTGAGCAGACGAAACCACACACAGCCATTAGGGCTGTGTTAGGGAGCCCACTTCACCAGAGGTTTAGACTTCATGAAAAAGACCAGGAAGATCTTTTTCTCAAAGGGATTCTGTTTTCATTTCAAAAGCAAACTCTTCCAGCACGTTTAAAACATCCACCTTCCTAGTTTCAAATCTCACTTAACCCTTTCTGGGACAAGGCACTTGGCTTTTCGGAGCTGGAGTATCATTATTTAGAGGGCCAACTTGCTGGTAGTAGTTTGAGACTGGAATGAGATTACTGGAAAAGTGCTTGATGAAAGGGCCTGGGGTACAAACACATCACCCCGCAAGTGATGATGATGACGGATGAACTTCTGGAGCACAGTTCTGCGAACAACTGTGGCAAGAAAAGTAGCTCGAACAGTGTTGAGCCATCTGCACGGCCTCACCCATCTTGGTTTTCCCTCATTTTAAGCAGCAGCTCTGCAGATACTGGTTAATCAAGCTGCATTTGATGTCTGGATGTCCTCCCACTATGAATGTGATTGTTTTGAAAGGTTTTATTTATTTTCATTTTAAGCAGAGAGACAGAGAAAGATCTCCCATCTGCTGGGTCACTCTCTAAATGCCTGCACCAGTCAGGGCTGGGCGGGCTGAAGCCAGGGAATTGGAATTCAACCTGGGGTCTCCCATGTGGGCGGCAGTGACCCAAAGGATCACCTGCTGCCTCCCAGGGTGCACATTAGCAGGAAGCTGGAATTGGAAGTGGCGGTAGGACCTGAACCCACACACTCCAATTATAGGATGTGAGAGTCCCAAATACTGTCTTGCCCACTGTATCAAATACCTTCCCCTCCAGGCCTCAACATGCCCACTTGTGCATTTTAAATAAACTACTGCAAGGAAGACGATGGGCACTTTGGTGTTGGTGACACCTACAGCCTGAACAACACTTTGGAATGGGTTTCTGTTTCCTGTTGTAGCTATAAATTATCTTTGGGTTCATAATTCATGAGCCTCTAGATGTGCACAATAGGGTCTGTGCACAAAGGAAAGGGGTGGGGGAGGCTACTTATGCTGTGAGCAACTGATCCCACCGACGAAGGCCAGTCTTCATTCCTTAGGCACTCTGCCCCGCCGAACAAGATCACATTGTAGGGACCAGTGGAACACCTTGACTTATAAGGAGAAGCTAGCAATGTGTTGGACACGGGGCTCACGTGGGCTTGCAGGCCATCTCTGCTTCCGGTAAGGCAGGGATGAACGCTGTGCTTTCCCAGAATGGACGTGCAGCATTCCCAAAGCAGCCAGGTGGCCCCCGGCAACCAGAATGCAAGTTAGAGGTGGCCCAGGTCAGTGGGCTTTGCAAAGCCGGTGCTGGAATGCAGAAGTGCTCCGGGCTGGGGAACACACTGCTCCTCCTCCAGAGCCCATTGCGGCTTTGCAAGAACAGGTTCACGGCGTCACACGGGTTTTGAGGGTGGAGAACATTTCCACAGGGCAGGAGGACTATTTTCTTCAGAAAGTCGGAAGGTAAGGACAACAGCCCAGGATACTAAGAGGGGACCATCTCTCATGCTGGTGCCCTGTGCTGCCCAAACACGGAGTCACACACGTCCCAGAGCAGCTGAAGTGCTAAGTCATGATCCACGTAGGCAGGGCCAGCGCTGTGGCACAGAGGGTTAAAGCCCTGGCCTGAAGCACCGGCATCCCATAGGGGCGCTGGTTTGAGTCCCAGCTGCTCCACTTCCGATCCAGCTCTTTGCTATGGCCTGGGAAAGCAGAAGAAGATGGCCCAAGTCCTTGAGCCCCTGCACTCATGTGGGAGACCCGGAAGACGCTCCTGGCTCCTGGCTTCGGATCAGCACAGCTCCAGCCATTGCAGCCAATTGGGGAGTGAACCAGCAGATGGAAGACCTCTCTCTTTGCCTCTCCTCTCTCTGTATAACTCTTACTTTCAAATAAATAAATCTTTAAAAGAAAAAAAAAAGGTCTAACTAGGTCTTAAAATCTTTGCCACCCCTTGTCCCCAAAGAACAAAACTTGTTATTTTTGATTGATCAGAGTTTCTTTCAAGTGTCTTTGTCAAAGTCATCCCTGGGGCAGTGTTCGGAATAGCTGTTATGAGGCCTCTTGGGATGCCCACGTCCCATACTGGAGTGCCTGGGTTTGGGTCCTGGCTCCCCTCCCAATTCCAGTCCTGTTAATGAGTATGCTAGGAGGTAGTAGGTGAAGGCCCAAGTAAATCAGGCCCCTACCACCCACATGGAGACCCAGCTTGAGTTCCAGGCTCCTGGCTTTGGCCTGGCCCCGCTCTGGCTGTTGTGGGCTCTTGAGAAAATGAACCAGTGGACCAGGGACCTCTGTGTGTTTCTTTCAAATGAATAAAATAAAATTTTTAAAAGTTTTCTATCTGATCAGTTCAGTTATGAGAATTCTCTTGAGGGCAGCATCTCTCAACACAGCATGCCCACTGACATTTTAGCCCAAAGGCTTCTTTTACCGCAGTGGGCCTATCCCGTGCAGGGCCGGTGTTGATCAGCCGCCCCTCTATCCTCTGGATGCCAGAAGCTTACCTCCCCTCCACCACGTATGAGGGCCCCTACCCATCTCCTGTACTGCCAGATACCACCCCCAGGGCAAAATCGCCATTTGAAAGCCACTGCTTTACTCAATCAGTCACAAAGAATCAGGCACTCCCGATTTGAGGGGGGAAGCCTGGAAACAGAAACAGGATACAACCTGGAGCCTGTGGGCTGCAGAGCCAGCGCATGGGTGGGGCAGACCCACTTGGGTGCACGACTGCCCTCTCCTGGATGGCTGTGTCAGTGCAGGCAAGATCCACCAGTTGGTTTGCTATCATGGACGGCGCTGCAGCTATCACTCAGGGCGGTTAAGGGGTGTTAATGAGAACCGGACTATGGATAGAGCCCAAGGTATGATAGCTTTCAGGAATGGTGGTCAAAGGGTCTTTTAACTTGCTTCCAGGTCCAGCTCTGACATGCATGACAAGCAATCTGGGCCACAGTTCCCCCATGGAAAATTTAAGGCGGGTAGGATGACCCTGGGCAGTGGCTGCAGGCCTGGCCTTGAGGGTCACATAACTGAGATGCACATCTCTGCACTGTCCCCTAATGACTGGCCAACCTCGGGCAAATTACAGGGCCTTTTATTTTATTTTTAAAAAGATCTTGTGCTTCCTTAAAAATTTTACAAATGTATTTATTTGAAAGGCAGATGGAGAAAGAAAGAGAGAGAGAAAGATCAATCATCTACTAGCTCACTTTCCACATGCCCACAACAAACAGGGCTGGGCCAGGCTGAAGTCCAGAGCCTGGAACTCCATCTGGGTCTCCCATATGGGTGCAGGAACCCAACTAGTTGATCTGTCACTTGCTGCCTTCCAGGGTGCATATTGGCAGGAGTGTGGAATTGGGAGCAGTGCCAGGACTTGAACCCAGGCACTCTGGTGTGGAACGCAGGCATCCCAAGTGGTGTCTTAATCATTAGGCAAATGTCTGCCCTCAACTGCAGGATATTTTAAAAATTTGTTTTATTACCTATACTCTGAGGACAGCAATACCCACTTATCACTTTATGATCTCATCCTAACTCAAGGCTAAAAAAGCCATACATGCAGCTGTTAGGAAGTATAATAAATGCATAAGTGCAATATAGGGTTAGCAAGAGTGAGTGAAGTATAGGGTTGGCTATAGGCATATATGATTTTAATTCTGAAATTAATTTAAATGTTCACTTTTGCTGCCATTATGCTGGACTTTAGTTATTGGGGGAAGACACGAGAGAGAGAGAAAGAGAGAGAGAGAGAGAGAGAGAGAGAGAGAGAGAGAGAGAGAGAGAGAGAAAGGGGGGGAGGGAGGAAAGAAGGAAAGAAAAAGATGGCACCGTCTGAGACACTCTCAAGAACTCACATGCAGTCATACTGGTCTTTTATCTCCCCTTCTTGACACTGGATTCTATTATTTTATTTTATTTGAGAGAGAGAGAGATCCCATGTGCTATTTCACTCTCTAAATCCTATAATAGCCAGGGCTGGGTCTTTCTAAAGCCAAGAGCCAGAAATGCAGTCTGAGTCTCTCACATGGGTGATAGGGACCTAAGGACTTAAGCCACCACTTGCTGCCTCCCATAGTGCACATTAGCAGGAAGCTGGATCTGAAGCAGAGTGGGAACTTGAATCCAAGTGGCATATTAACTGCTGTGCCATAGCACATGCCCATTTTTAAATCGGGTTGCTTTCTTTTTAAAAAAAATTTTTTATTTATTGAATTTATTTGAAAGCAGACAGAAAGAGGAAGAGACTGAGAATTCCCACCTGCTGATTTACTCCCAGTGTGAGTCTATCACATGAGTCCATACCTGATGTCCCTGATGCCACTGCTCCCCTAGAGTCTACCCTTTGTCACCTGCTTGAAGACATCTCCAGGGCAGTGCTCCCCTGTGCATTGAAATGCTCCCTTCTCCCAAGTCCTGCTCACTGACTCCCATCCTGAAGACACCTGGACTCCAGCTTCCTCCCCATCTCTCCACATCTGCTCTTCCCAATGCTCCCCTCCCGCTTCCTCTTCACCTGCTCCCACCATGAATCCCTCCCTCTCCTTCCAAACGATGTTGGTGCACCTGCATTCCTCCGAGTCAGCGGCCAGCCCTGGGTCGCGCTGACCTGGCAGCACCTGCCACACTGGACCGCCTGCATGCCTCCACTTTCCCTGAATTCCAGGACACCTCACTCTTTCTCCTCCTACTCAGGCCACTCCCTTTCAGTCTCCATTGCTGGTTCCTCCTCACCTCCAGGACAATTTAGCACTCGGGAGTCCTCCAGCTCTTCCCTTCAGTCTTTATAAGCTCATGGATATGAATACTGTGTACCTGCTCTAAAATTCCCAAATGTAAATCTGCAGTTGGGATCCCTGCCCCCAACTTCAGACTGACATAGTTCACTGCCCACTAAACATCTCTATCCAGCTGACTACAAGATATCTCAATTAAGTTCTGATCTACTCCCAAAACTCGACATCTTGCCCCGCCTCGGTCTGCTGTCATCTCATCTCCCAGGTGCTCAGGATAACCGACCTCAGAGTCGTCACTTCCTCCTCTTTCTTGCGCGTCCCTCACCTAAAATGTCAGGAAATCCCACAGCTCCAGCTTCACAGCCAGTCAGCCCCCTTCCAGCGCCATGACCCTGCTCTGAGCCACCACCACCTCCTTCTCCCAGACCATGCCTACCACACCATCAGGTCATGTTTCTATCCTACTTAAATCCTGGCAAGACTTCCCACAAGAGATGGGATGCCAAAGTTCCTATACAGGCCAACGAGGCCTCAGGAACTTGATCCTGTGCCATCCCACAACTGCTCCCGTCGACTCACTGGGCTTCCTTGCTGGTCCCTACACCTGGGACATTTCCCCTTGCCACCACCAGCCTCAGGGCCCCTCCAACCTTTGCTCAGCTACCACATTATCATTGTGGCCCCCAGAACCCAACTTTTTAAAAAAACTTATTTGAAAGGCAGAGTCACAGAGAGAGAGAGACAGGGAGACAGAGATTTTCCATCTGCTAGTTCACTCTCCAAATGGCCACAACAGCCAGGGTGGGTCCAGGCTAAAGCCAGGAGCTAGGAGCTTCTTCCGGGTCTCCCACATGGGTGCAGGGGCCCAAGCATTTTGACCATTTTCCACTGCTTTCCCAGGTGCATTAGCAGGGAGCTGGATCGGAAGTGGAGCAGCCGGGACTAGAATTGGTGCCCATATGGGATGCTGGCGTCACAGGCGGCAGTTTGACCCTCTACACCATAGTACCAGCCACATCACCCAACTGAAAACTACACTCCCATCCCCCATGCCTTTCCCAGTCCTCATCTCTTCTTTTTCTTATCAACTTTCAAAGAACCATAAAATTCCCTATCCTATTTAATGTCCATGTCTGCCAACCTTCCTACGTGGAAAGAAAGATTTGTGTCTTGCATCTAACAGGGTCTGGCACAAAGTAAATGTCCAATAAATATTACCTGAATGAATGGGTGCTTGGGTGCATCTTCTTCAAGAAATATATCCTACCAGGGATCTGGAGACAACCTAGGAGAGCTCTCCCTAGACAGCACCCACGTCACCTGGAGGGGACTCACCGCACAGCCGGCCGGAGCTCTGCGTATTGTCGGTAGGCCTTAGAGCACGCCAAAGGCTATGGAGATGTAACACTGACCATCAAAGGCCAGCCAGCTGGTTGGGACAATTTCCCAAAGGAAGCAGGCCCAACTTGAAAGGGCTCTGCTGTCTAGCACATTCTGTGTACTTCCTTGGGCCTCTTCCAGCAAACGGGTCCAAGGAGCCCGTGCCTCCCGTCCCCCAAGGCTGTGACCACATAGTGTGTGTCTCCCACTGGCTTCAGCTTCTGCTCTGGCAGAATGAGGGTTAGGGACACAGAGGAAAGTCTCGCCGATGGAGAACTCCCAGCTTGCACATCTCACGATGTGGATGTGAACTCCCTCACTGAGTCTGCACGCGCTGCTCCCGTCAGGTGTGACACACTGAGCTGGCAGGCTCTGGGAGGAAAGGACGTGGCGCCTGCCTGCAGGGCCTCTTACTCTCGTGGGATGAGGACACTGCTTGCGTTATTGTTCTTCACAGCCTTGTCATCAGGGACATGTGTTTACTCGTCCCCTCTGTCATCACTCACTAGAATGCAAGCAGCCTGCAGAACAGGGCCCTGGTTGTACTCACTGCTGTATCTCAAGTACCCAGGGCGCCTGACAGCCCATAGTGCAATTCCAGGGCTCAACACAAAGCAGGCATGTAAGAATGAAGTACATAAAAACATTACAAGGAGAAATACATAAGTACAGAGGCCAGCACCGTGGTGTAGTAGGCTAAGCCTCCGCCTGTGGTGCCAGCATCCCATATGGGTGCTGGTTCGTGTCCCACTGCTCCTCTCTGGATCCAGATCTCTGCTATGGCCTGAGAAAGCAGTGGAAGATGGCCCAAGTGCTTGGGTCCCTGCACCCGTGTGGAAGACCTGGAAGAAGCTCCTGGCTCCTGGCTTCAGATCAGCGCAGCTCCAGCCATTGTGGCCATTTAGGGAGTGAACAAGTAGATGGAAGACCTTTCTTTCTGCCTCTCAAATAAATAAAGTCTCTTTAAAAACCTAAGTATGCCTCAGAAATGTACAGAACATTTTGTAACAAATACCATATGCAAGGGGCAGGCATTTGAGCTAGCACTTGAACTGCTGGTTAGGATGCTCATGTCCCGTAGTGGAATGCCTGGGCTTGATGCCCGACTCCCACTCCGATCCCAACTTTCTGCTGTGTACCTGGGAAGCAGCAGTGATGGCTCATGTCGTTGGGTCCCTGCTAACCACGTGGTAGACCTGGACTGAGCAGCTGGCACCTGGAGAGCAGACCAGTGGATGGGAGTTCTGTTTCTCTCTGCCGCTCAAATATTTATTATAGATATTACATTTACAATAATTATTATTAGTTATTTTCTTGAGACAAATCTTGAAGAAGGAACAATTTCTGAGGCAGTTTGGGGCAGAGACCTGGGGTGAGTGTTGGGAAGGTGGTTCTGGATGGAGACCACAGCAGGAGCAACAGCACAGGGACATGTGTGGGCACTGCCTACCTTGGCACCTGCCAGATGGACCCTAAACCTCTTAATAAGCCGGAGATGCTTCAAATCTCTCCTGTCACTCTCCTCCTGGGACAGGGCTGGGCCACTGGCAGGCTTTTGTAAAATAAATTCAATTATCTTTTATTTCTATGATAACTTAAAAAAAACCAGAAACACATACAATGCCCCCCCCTTTTTTGACAGGCAGAATTAGACAGTGAGGGAGACAGAGAGAGAAAGGTCTTCCTTTTCCATTGGTTCACCCCCTAAATGGCTGCCACAGCCAGCCAATACGAAGCCAGGAGCCAGGTGCTTCTCCTGGTCTCCCGTGCGGGTGCAGGGCCCAAGCACTTGGGCCATCCTCCACTGCACTCTCAGGCCACAGCAGAGAGCTGGACAGGAAGAGGAGCAACTGGGACAGAATCCAGTGCCCCAACCGGGACTAGAACCCGGGGTGCTGGTGCCGCAGGTGGAGGATTAGCAGAGCCGAGACTAAAGCACAAGCTGCAGCCAGTACCAAGCATCCTTAGTCAGCACTAGTTCATCCGTGTTAGAGTCCTCACATCATTTTCCCTGCAAAAGTAGCAGGAGGAGGATTAACATCCACGTGGCCAGAGCCAGCCTGGACTCCAGGTCTTTTGGTGGGAAGCCCTCTGAGCCCACTCTGCTCAGCAAGCCCGGGCCTTTGCCTATCCCATGGTCACCATGCCTGCTCCACACACCCTGGCAACCACCTCTTCCAACTGCAGCATGGAGCTAAGGGGAAATTCCTCCTTCTCTGCTACATGGGTGTCTTCCACTGCACCATCTCCAGGGCTTCCAGAGCACCTTAGGGACAACTTGGGGTAAGCAGATTGTCAGGCTCTTTCCAACCCGCAGCGGCACCTGCTGTATACCCAGGGTAACTGCAGTTCTCATTTTCCCCATTGGACTTTCAGAGTCACTGTCACACTGTTGGTGGCAGACGCCTCCCAGTGGACTAGACAAGATCACAACTGGGGCCCTTGCTCTGCTGTGTTGAAACAAGCCCCAAACAAACCAGAATGTATCAGTGAGTTGACAGACTGGCAGACACAAGAGAAATACTCATCTGGCCAAGCATGAGCAACTTATGTCCACTCCTAGCTTTTGCTGCATTTTTCTTGTTTACACAAAATATGAGCATGAACTCATTCAACTATCTGACACATAAGAAACTCACAACCACTCACCTACTTTGGAAAGCCTCCCACAAAAAAACTAGACTGAAGAGAGAGCTTGTCCTCACTGTAGCTGCCTAGGGGACATGAAGAGAGACAATCGGGCTCTGTGCACGGTGCGTTCAGGAGATGAGATGGCAGCTCACGGCCTCTCGCGAGTGCAGCTGGGGCAGCTCCTGAAGATCAAAGCGGGATGCGGCTGCTGACCTGCCTGTGGGCTGCTCTGGCACCAGGTGGACAGGTTTTGGGAAACAAAGGGCGTTCTGTGCACCTGGGTCAACCGACAGGTGAGTGGAAGGCGAGTCAGGCGGCCTGAGAGGCTAGGCTGATCCGGTTTCTCTGATGCCCAAGGCCAGCGGGGAGGGGTTGGGGTGGGGCTCTGATCCACGTAGATGTTGACATCTGGTGGTGGGCCCTAGTTCCCCTTGTGGCCTCCTCTGCCTCTCTCCCTTGCCATCTTGCTCCTTCCGCTGATGGAGAGCGGTCCTGCTCTGCACAAGGTCCCACAAGGCAGCTGCATAACAGCATGTTTCCTTCTGGCCCCAAGTACAGGCTCCTGGGCTCCCTGCCCCTCCTGCTCTCAATCCTGGCAGCTGGGCAGCCTCACTGCTCTGTAGGCCGTGGGCTCAACTTGGGCTCCAGCAAGGGGAACCTATGGGCACCAGGTTGATGGCTCACCCCCTCTGACCTCACCTCCAGCTCTCTCTGCTGAATCCCCTTTTGCTGCTTTCCAGCGTGCTGTTGTTGCCCAGGGGCTTGTTGTATAAGGGCCAGTGTGTCGGAAGCTTAGTCCCCAGTGTGGCGAGGTTGGGGGGCAGTGGACCCCTTAGGAGGTGGAGTCCAGTTGGAGGTGACTGGGGGTTGGGGTGCTGCATTCTGGGGGGGTGCGCATAGTTCTCATGGGACCCTGTTAGTTCTGGAGGGAGGGCTGTTTTAGAACAGCTGACCCCTCCCCACTCTCTCTGGCTTCCTGTCTCCCCAGGTGACACCTCGCATGTGCACTCCCACCCCGATGCCAGCTGCCACGGGGTCCTTGCCAGAGCCAGCAAGGACTGCTGTCCCCAAAGCTGTGAGCTAAATAAACCTGTCTTTTATAAACTACCTGGCCTAGGGTGCTGTTATAGCAATGCACAACAGGCCAATAGAGAGCTTATCCTCTGGGCAGCCGCTGTGACGGTGACGGTGGGCCAGGCCCTGGTTCTGCTGCTCCAGTGGCTTCCCATATTTTTCCCATATCATCATGTTCATCAGGCCTGATTGCGATCAAGTGCAGTGGTCAGTTTGTCCCGCTTGACTTGAAGTGAGCAGAGACAGCTGGGTCTTGTTCTTCACCTTTGTCTAGAGCCTCACCTAGCGCCTCATCCCTACAGTGCTCACCAAATACCTGTGAATTAAAGGAAGGACAAACACGCCCTGCTCCAAAACCTAATGGGTTCTGACCACAGGAGCAGCCTATTTTATCCAGACTCGGCAGCCACCAGCGGCCAGCGAGTTGGGCCACTCCTGCTGTAAAGTGCAAGGTCCTTCACTGGCCCTCTCCCCTGTTTCCCAAGACTTCACCCAACCCCGAGGAATTCTCTAGGGGCTATGGCTCCGGTACCTCACAGCCACCACCCAGGGTCCTGGCCCCGGACACTCCTGCCGTACCTCACGGCCAGCTGGCTTGGCTGTCAGCCTGTGGGTCTGCCACGCTGCCCTGCAGCTGTAGGCCCTGGGCACCACGCCACAGCCAATGCCGGCACGGAGAAGGCGGTTGCTGTAGCCCTCAACAGTGCTTCATCTTGAACAGATAAACCCGAGGAGACCTGGTTTCTACTTCCTAGCTCTGCCTCCCAGACACAGGGCAGGTGTACGGCAGTGGGAAGAGCGTGGCTCGATTCTAGAGCTGCAGAGCCAGGGAGCCACCGCACTCTTGGCTGTACCTGTGTGACCCACACCAAACGACTTCTGGAAAACCCCAGTGTCTTTGCCTGTAACTAGAGTGCAACCTCACACAAATCACAAGGGGGCTGTGTTGCCTAAAAGGGGAGACCACAATAAGTACCTAGTACAAGGCTGGAATCTGGGAAGACCTCAACAGTGCTTGTTCCCTTCATGACCAAGGCCACTGTCCTTTCTGACTGGGCCTGAGCACAGGCAAGCGAGCAAGCCACAGGAACTGTCCAGTGCGGCTCTGGTGGAGACCTCTGTCCCCCTCCTCTCGCGGGTCATTCTTAATTGTGCACGGCTGCCCCAGATGAATCACGTTTCCTGGCTTCCCGTGCAGATAGGATGTAGCCAGTGGGGTTAGCTGGGAATGTGCCTGTGACCTCTGGGAAGGGCACGTTTGTCTTTCTTCCTGCCACTTTCTTAACAGAGACACAGTGTGTGTGTGGGGGGGGGGGGCGCTGCACTGTGGCGTTCTGGGCTAAGCCTTTGCCTGCAGTGCTGGAATCCAGTGTGGGAACTGGTGCGTGTCCTGGCTGCCCCTCTTCCAATCCAGCTCTCTGCCCTTTGCTATGGGCCGGGAAAGCAGTGGAAGAGGGCCCAGACCAGGAAGAAGCTCCTGATTTCAAATTACACCAGCTCTGGCCATTGCAGCCATTTGGAGAGTGAACCAGCAGATGAAAAACCTCTCTCTTTGTCTCGCCCTCTACCTCTCAAATAAACAAAATCTTTAAAAAAAAAAAAAGAGAGAGAGAGAGAGATGGTGGTTGGAGCAGGAGTGCCTGTTTTAACTATGAGACGGAAGCAAGGGGTGGAGGTTATGGAACAAGAAAGAAGGTACGTGGCTCCTTGGCTATGTGGACATGGCTCTCCTCCTCGTGGACTTCATCAACTTGAGCAGGAAATTAGCTCCTCCCTTGTTTAAGTCCCTGCTCTTTTGAGTTTTCTTTCATTCTCAGAAAAACGTCATTCGGACTAATTACAGGATGTATCTGTTTGGCCAAGGTTCCTTCCTTGATAATAAGCATAAGTTGGCTGCAAGTCTTCCAGAAGCTTCCAGACTTCCCTGCAAAAGAGACTGCCTCCAGGGCATCTCTGCCATTTGGAAGGCGGGCTTCCAATGGCAGCCTGCTGGCCATCTTGATGCTGGGCCTCAGTTATTCCAGGGGAGAGGAAGGGGGAACCAGGCTAAGAATCACCTTCACAGAAGTTGTGAATAAGGGACAAGACAAACTTGATTAAACATTAAGGAGCCTCATTATTAACCATGCAGATTTGACACCTGCTGTGGCTCTTGTCTGCCTGGCCAAAGTCAGAGCGCAACCTGCTCTCTTGCACTCACATCAGAATGTGAATCTGGGCCTGGACAAGTCATGGAGAGGAGCTGAGATCCAGGACAGTGCTGTCAAAGGGAAGCGCACATTCCAGTTGCCTGTCTTCACGCTATTTGCTAGTCCCAGTCCACGTGTCACCACGCTGTTTGTCACCAGTCTGCACTAAGACAAGGAGCTCATGCCAGAAGGCAGAGCAACTGCACCGCTAAGCTCATCGCTTTGTTCAACGGCATCTTTGTTCCCCATCGCAGGACTTTCTCGATGAAGGAAGCAATGGGGTGACGGATGTTTCGGCATCAAGGTCCACACCTGGTTCCAGACAGCACCTTGAAAAGCACTGCTGTAACATGTAGCTGCCCTGCTTGGGCATAGACATCTACATTTATATCTATACATAACTGGCTCACCCCAAACCACATGAACCCGAATCTCAGAAGAGGCTAGGACCCAGGGATGCCTATTGTAAAAAGGCACCACAGCGGACTCCGAGGCATTCCTCC
This sequence comes from Sylvilagus floridanus, assembly GCA_949820135.1. Lineage (NCBI taxonomy): Eukaryota > Metazoa > Chordata > Mammalia > Lagomorpha > Leporidae > Sylvilagus > Sylvilagus floridanus. The sequence continues at coordinate 85,884,233 of OX463225.1, read as the reverse complement.
GGTGGGAACCACAGTTTGGATATAACAAGATGATGGAGGATATGGTGGTTTTTTTCTTATTTTTCAGGACCAAAGCAATGTGAACTTCCACTTTGCGCTTGATTTCAACTTGAGCTGACTCTGCTGGCCACAACAAACTTTAAGCCCAGGCTTTCTTGGCTTCTTCTTTATCAACTACTGACTTGAGAGGGGCTGGTAAATTACCTTGGAGAAAATTTAAGCCTGGAGATGTTTGATAATATTCTTTCTCTTGGCCTTTGTTCATATGAAGATTATGGTTGTCCGTAAAGCTTTCAGTCCTTACTGAATTTATTCTCTCATGAAACACAAGCTCAACTTCTTTATTTTAAGCCCACACAAAAGAGGGAGAGGCACTTCCCGCTGTCCCCCGACCAAGCCATAGCACCATCACTGCTGTCATCAGACACCTCTGGTGGAGTGGAGCCGTGGTGCCCCCAGACACAGGCCACGGCTCCCTAACAGTGACGGCTTCTGTAAACAACTCCAGGGTAATGAACCCACCCAGGCTCTTACCTGCAGTTCCCAGGCTCAGTAGCACGGCCACCCAGAGGACCCAGAAGAAAATGAGGATGGCAAATGTCCACAGCGGCTGGCATAGCAGGAATGGAAAGCTGCGAATGGCTTTATTTGTGACTTGGAAAAGCTCCACCGTCAACTTGATTCTCTTCCGGAACACAAAAATCAAGGCGAGCAGGATTACCTGGTGAGAAAGGGGTTAAATTATTTCAAAATAACGGAGCACCAGGTAGAGACAAAAACAAAGCCTACTGCTTTACATCTCTGTACACAGCTCTGCTAAGATACTCCTTTTGTTATCATTGAACAGGGAAATTCTCAAACTCCTACTTGAGCATCTACTGTGTTGCTGGGCCCTGGGCTCCAAGTTACAGTAAAAACAGTGAGCAAGATGCAGTCCTTCCCTAAAAGTCCTTGAGGTTTTGTTAGAGAGCAAGAGAAACATGAGAATGAGGTCCTGTAGGGTCAGGGAGCTGTGTTTTATTCCCCCTGCCCCAACCCTAGATACTGAAAGAGGGAAAAGATAGTGCTAGTGCTCACAGCAGCCCTCCCAGCCATACAGCTATCTACAAATCTCTCCTGTTGGCCGAACAGGCCATCCTTCACCTTCCAGCCCCTCCAGCCACTGCCATCTCTCTCCTTCTCCTCAGAGCCCAGCTTCTTGGCTTGTCTACACTCACACCTACAGCCCCACACAGTCTTCAAGAGCCCGAAAACCCCAGAACCCAGTGGTTCATCCTCCCATGGATGCCACAGCTCCTCTCATCCAGACCCCAACAACCCCAATAACTTTCTGCCCTGAGTTCCCCCAACTCAATCCTCACCCTGCCTCCATTCCTCAATCTCCCTTGGTAAAAGGTAGAGCCAAGATGTCAGCTCCCTGCTGAAAGTCCATCAGTGGTTCCCCAGCACCTCTGGATAAAGGTGAAACCCATGAAGATGGCAGTTCAGGGCCTTCCTGATGGACCCCTCCCAGCACCTGCACCTGAGGCCTGCGCAGGCCACTCTCCCGCCTACTCTACTCCACTCTCAGCTGAGCAAAGGAATGACAGTCAAGAACAGTGTGATAAAGTGCAGAAGTTTGTGCTGGGAGCAGCCCCTCCTGGCCCAGTGGTTCATGTCGGGGTCAGGAGTGCCCCCTCCTCCTCCTAGCAAGACACGCAGCAGGGGTCTAGATAGTTGAGCAGAACTTCTCTGTTTTCACTGCCAACACAACCAACAAGGAAGGGAAACTTGTTTGTTATTTACAATTCTATCAAAGCAAAGGGATACCTTTAAGCAAATAAACCAGGCTTCCACTTCCCAGTGGAATGCTAACAAATGTGTTTTACCACTTGTGATACATACAAGCTTTACATCTACCTACACATGCACAGATAATCTATATGGATGATACAACTGACACTGATGCCCTCCTGACACTCATAAGAATGTGCAAGGATGTCCCATAGAAGGGACTGTTAATCTCTACTCCACTGCCTCCCCCAATCTTGATAGAGATCAGTGTCACCTCCTGGGGCTGGGCTGGGCTGGGCGGCAGCAGAGCTGACTCACTGCCCAGAGGTCAACACTCTGATTCCTCTGGGCTCTGGGCTTTAGGCAGCTGAATTTCTACCTGTTCTCCAAGCTGATGCCCTGAGGTGAGTATCTAATGTGACTCACTCCAATTCACCCATGGTTGCTAGACGCTATGTTGAATCTACTTAGGTAGTGTTCACAGGTGACCCTCACCTTCCAGAACAATGTTCTCAAGTTGGCTTGCCAGGCAGCTGCTGAGAAGTCAGGAGACATGAACACTGCCCAAGTAGAAATGGCAGTGGACAGGGGTCTCTCTGGGATCCAGGTGAGGACACAGGAGGGCAGGGAGCAGGACACAAGCGAGGTGAGCTGCGAGGGAGGTGACCCTCCCCCTGCCTCTCCCCCTTCTTCCTTTGCTCTGGGAAAGGGGAGTGAGGGAAGGGGAGAAGGGCCGCTGATCAATTCCTTCCCCTTGGAGATCAGTGCTGGACTGGGTGACAGCACCTGCCTTTCTCTTCTGGCGGGCCATGTGCCTGCCCTGTGCAGAGCTCTGTGGGGGCAGAGGCTGGGCTGGCAGGGCCTTCCTTGGGCATGGCCCCCCCTAGCTGCACAGCCAGCACAGCCTCCTCTGGGCTCAGTTCTCCAGCAGAGCACCGAGCACTGCCCTTCAGGTAGCACTAGGACCTCCCCCACCCCCTCCCCACCCAATCTGGGTGAACTTTGAGCCTCAGCGGTGGATACGCCCTTTGGGGAAGGCCAACCCCTGTAGACAACCTTGAATCAGTATTGTCATTTGACAGACGAGGAGCCCAAGGCATCTCTCCCTGCTCACCCAGTGGGTGGTGAAGCCTGGATCTGGTGGCCCACGATGCTCCAAGGCATCAAGGCAAAAGGGAGCCCTGGAGAGGGTCCAGGAAGGAACGAGGGTCCAGGAAGGAACCTGGGTCCCTCTCCAGCGTCACTTCCCAAAGCCCCAGGCCTGTGCTCTCTCCCAGCCTCAGCTGCAGGCCTGGCCCTAGACTGGGGGGGGGGGGGTAGTGCTTTACTTGCTCCCTAAGGCCACCTCGGTGAAGTGCACAAACCCTCAGCGGTGGGGAGGAAGGGGAGTATGAGAGGGTCTGCACCCCAGAGGGGAGCTGAAGCCCACGCTGGTGAGAGAAGCTGCCTTTGCTTCAAGACAATCCCCCACCCCCCACCCTCCGCTCCAGGGGCCACTCCTCTGTAGAGTGATCCCCAGCCAGGGTGGCCAGCAGTTACCTGAAACCCATCCCTGACCCGGCGAGGGAGCTGGCCGGGTTTCGTTGCCAGCCACTTTCCCCCAATACCAACTCCTGCCGCCTCCATGTTCCCAGTCCACCTGTTTTCAACAAGGAGGTTCACAGCAGGTTCTCTGAAAACCAGAATAACCCCATGAGCAACAGGTGTGGAAACAAAGGGGCCCTGCGTGCTCCAGGACAGTGGAAGGGGCTCGCCCTCCGGAGCGCTGGGCGGCCCTTGGTGGGAAGGGGTGCCTGCCTCCCAAGCAGGAAACCAGAAGCTCCCAAGTCTGCCCTTCCAGCTCAGGGTCTCCACCCCGTGGCGCTGGTGCACCAGCAGTCAACAGCCGGGACCCCAGGCAACCTCCACAGTGGCAGAAATGACCTGGGGGGAATTCTGGGAGAATTTGCTTCTGATTGTTCGGGTCGGTTTTGATTTACTCCTGTGTTGGTATCTCGAAATCAAGGAAGGCCTGCGGAGTGGGCGCACATGCTAGGGGAACAAAAAGCAAATTCTTTTTTTTTTTTTTTTTTTGACAGGCAGAGTGGACAGTGAGAGAGAGAGACAGAGAGGAAGGTCTTCCTTTGCCATTGGTTCACCCTCCAATGGCCACAGCGCTCATCCGATGGAAGGAGCCAGGTGCCAGGTGCTTTTCCTGGTCTCCCTTGGGGTGCGGGGCCCAAGCACTTGGGCCATCCTCCCCTGCACTTCCGGGCCACAGCAGAGAGCTGGCCTGGAAGAGGGGCAACCGGGACAGAATCCGGCGCCCCAACTGGGACTAGAACCCGGTGTGCCGGCGTCGCAAGGCGGAGGATTAGCCTGTTGAGCCACGGCGCCGGCCAGAAAGCAAATTCTAATCGATGTCGGAGTCGGCGCTGGCTGCTGGGCCCGCCGCTAGCACGGCATCCTTACCGTGAGGGCCGTGGACACAATGGCAAACCCCAGCACACACTTCATGTTTTCCCTCTCGGCGGCCAGTTCTATGCTGAGGCCGTTCCTGTAGTCGTAGTAAAGCCACCACAGGACGCCGCAGACGACTGCAAAGCAAACAGCAGAGGAGCTCAGCACAGGCCCTGAGGCCCCGGCTGGCGGGGACCGCCCTGGGAGCCATGTCCAGACAGCGCCCAGGGGTCCCGAGCTGTACTGTAGTGGTCGGCTGCCCCCTGTGGAGGGGCTGGGCAGAGCCAGGGCAGCCCGGCCGGGGGCCTGCCACTTTGGGGACAGTTGCCTGTCTTTGGGAGGTGACCCAGACCGCGGGTGCCCAGCCCAGCAGCTGGGTCTCTGTGGGCGGGAGGGGAGCCACCCCGACAGCACGGTGAGAGGAACAATGGGGGAGTCCAGAGTCTAAGATTTTCAACAAGCTGTGTGGCGGGAACCTGGATACTGGCTTCTACCTACACAGCCGGGTGGCTCTCCTCAGCCTCAGAGGCTCGTCCCGAGGACACTGCCCATAAACACCTCGCATTTAGGGACAATACCCTTGCTACGCCATGGCCTCATCACCGTGGGAAGGTCACAGCTGTCTTTACTAACGCAGATGGAGAAACATCCCTCACAGGACGCCCTGTGCGTCCTCAAACACCGGGCTCCAGGACTCCCTGCCGCCTAATCCAGGCACTAAGCCACTGTGGCCATAACAATAAAATGTCAGTAAACACCGGGCCTGGAGCCTCTTGTGTGTCCCTGTCCCTCTGACCTCCTTTCCCAACAACTCTTGGTGAGACCCACAGTTGAATAACTGGAGGGAAATACGGGACCCAGCCACAGGGTCCAACACGCCGCTCTCCCTCAGACCTGTGGCTTTTCTTTCCAGGGCAACTGTGGGCACCACATGCCCATAGGGGAAGTGCAAGCTCTGAAGAAATCCTATAAAATGCTTCCAACAGGCACTGGAATTCTCTTTTACTGTCATGGACAACCCCCCACCCCCACCCAGAACCCCTCGCTTGGCAGGCTCATCTCAGGGCTGCACACAGTGGCAGAAGGAACAAGACCAGGTTGTCTCAGAGCCCGAGTTTGCTCAGATGTGATATGCTAGGGCCGGACTAAATACTCCCCAAGACCCCAGATGGCTCAAGGCCACATTCAAAGTTCTATACTTCATGGAAAGGCTTTTCAGTCAACCAAAAAGGGGTTAATCAAAAAGAAATACTTACACAACATTCCCAAAATAACCAGTGAAATGAAGATATGAACCAGAAGGGTGGTGATGAATCGGAAGGTGAACATCATGGCCAAAGATAAGGCTGAAAAAATAAGGAAAACATATAAATCCCACAACAGAGGACGGGAAGAAGACGGCAAGACGATGATGACCAGACCCTCCAGGGGGCTGACGGTTTTATCCAGTCTCTAAATATCTTGGGCCATCTACCAAACACCAGGCACAAGTAGCAAGATACACTCTGGCCACTCTGAAGCACACACAGGTTCAGGCAGCTATGGTAAGCCAGCTTCTGGAAGTGTCAGCATTCCTTATTAAGTAAAAAATGTAAAGGATTATTCCCAAATATTCAAAAACAATTTTTTCCTCTTAAAAGTCCAAGTGAAACATGTGAAAATTTCACCATACTTTTGTCTTTTGACTTCAGACTGGACTTACATGAAGTTCTAACTTCAGAGGTTCTCAGATACTCTTACTAAATCTGAAAGGTTAATGCCTTTAAAATGAAAAATACTAAGTTCTAATTGTAAATTATCTGTACTTCATTTCATTTTCCAATATTTGGGCTTCTGAGTCTTTTCTCAATATTTCAGTCAATTTATAAACATTGTTTTGTTTTTAAACAAGAAATCAAGGTTACATATAAATATTTTAGTGCAGTGGCTAATAATATAGATTTTAGAATCAAACAGGGTGGTTTGAGTCTCCGCCCTGCCACCTATTCCACTAGACATGGAAGCTTGGTCAAGTCCATTACTGTCTCTATGCCTCAGTTTCTTCTCCTACCAGTGGGGACAGGATTCTGATGAAGTTTCAATGAGTTAAGAATAAGCACAATACCTGGATATGTGCTCAGTCACGATAGCTATTAATACCATTATGAATCTAATAAGCACACAGTAGCTGTGGGTACATTAGGTTAACATTTATGGTATCAGGATTGTTTCGTGCATGCATGAAGGTACTTCAGAAAGTTTGTGGTAAAACTGAATTAAAGATATGCTTATTTTGGTGCAAAAAATATTGTAAAAACCATGCATAGTGTTTTCACGATACACATTTTCAGTGAACTTTTTGAAGATCCCACAGATGGTCACCTGGCCAACCTCTGGGAGTCAAAGCCTATGTAAGTTGTATGAAGTTACATAACTGTGACTAGTTAAACATCCTCAGGCTTTTGGGAGTCAGTAACATTTGGTGATGAAATTATGTAAAACTAAATCTGTAAACTTGCAGAAACATGTTAATGGCTGAGGGGCTGCCACAGGAAAGGCTGCTACGATTGTCTAAAATCACTGGCAGAGTATATTAACCCATAAAAGCTGACTTTTAACAGGACTCCGCAAATTCAAACATAGAAAATGGGATGTCAAAGGGCCAAGGGTGGGTAGCTGCTCCCAGAAGTGCCAAGAGGAGGCCGGTCTTGGCTCAAGACCTTGACCTGCCTACAATGCAATACAGCTGTGCTCCTCTTGGAGGCGCTAGACACATCATGGACACACCCTCCTCTTTGTCTTGATCATTAGCATCCTTCTGCAGAGCGCAAACTAGTGAAAACTCATGGTTCTGGTCTCCCTGATGGTTGTGCCTCTCACGGACAATTCATCAACTGGCCATCTGACTTGCAGGTTCATCCCTTGTGCAGAGCAGAGGGCCAGACCCAGGAACATGATCAGTGTGTTAAGGCACCGCACCCAGTCCCCACCCAGTAAGGCTTCTTGGCACAGAATCAGCTGATCTCCCATTTCTACTGCTCCCTCTCCCACTTGACCCTGAAACACTGAAAATATCCAGAAAGAAAATAAATATGAAGTTTTATATTTATGCCAAGAAGCTAACTTTCACTGTTCCACATAAATGAGTATTAGAAACTGTGGCATTCCATAAACAGTGACTAAAAGAGGAGTCACTGAAAATTACCTAAGGAGAGGATACACAGGCCGAGGACTGTGTCTCTTCCTGACATGATTCCACTCAGAATTCTCTGGAAGGCGTCCACATCATTTATCAAAACAGACGCAAACAGGGAGTAGCACTCAGGAGTCTGAGGGATACACCGGTTGAGCAGAGGAAAGGACTTGCTGAAAACGAGAGAGAGTTCCATCATTTATCTTAAAGAAAAGATGGTTCCTCAAAATTCTCAACACCCAAGCAAATCTAAGGTCTGTAGTGATGAACAGAGGTTTAGCATCCTGTTTGCAAAGTGCCCCTTAGCTGATGCTCTGGATGGGAAACTGATTTATCTGGCCCCAGAGAAACCAATCACCTAAATTTGGGAGGCCACATTTAAAAAATAAAAACTGTATATACTTAAACTGTACTAAGTTTCATTTTGAAACACACGTCCCTTGTGAAATGATTAACACAGTCAAGCTAATTAACAAATACCGCACCTGACATGGTTACCATTTTTTCTTAAAACAGTGGGAACACTTAAGCCTGCTCTCTCAGCAAGTTTCAAGTATCAGCGAAGATTGTTAACCATAATCACCATGCTGTACACCATACCTCTAGAGCTTATTCATCTTACATAATTGAATAACACCTCCCATCCCCCTGGCCCCCAACATCTGTCTCCATGAATTTGACTTTTTCAGGTCCCACATATAACTGCAATCATGCAGTATCTGTCCTTCTGTGGCGTTGTCAGTGAGGGGGTTAAGCCATTGCTTATGATGCCAGCATCCCATATCAGAGTGCTAGTTTGATTCCTGGCTGCTGTATTTCCAATCCAGTTCCTGCCAGGGTCCCTGGGAAGGCAGCAGAGGGAGTGAACGAGTGGATGGAAGATTCTGACTCTCTCTTTCTTTCAAATAAATAAATCTTTTTAGGAAATAAGGTTTTAATTTTTGAAGAATTTTGAGTTACAGAAAAATTGCAAAGATAGTAAAGAGAGTTGCTGTGAACTCTTACTCCTAATGTTAACTTTTTTTTTTAAGTTATTTATGTGAAAGGCAGAGTTAGAGAGGGAAAGACAGAGAGAGAGAGAGAGAGAGAGGTCTTCCATTGGCTGGTTCACTTCACAAATGGCTGCAATGACCAGGAATAGGCTAGGCTGAAGCCAGAAGCCTGAAGCTTCTTCCAGGTCTCCCACGTGGGTGAAGGGGCCCAAGCACTTGGGCCATCTTCCGCTGCTTTCCCAGGTGCATTAGCAGGGAGCTAGATTGGAAGTGGAGCAGCTGGGACTCAAATCGGTGCCTATATGGGATACCTGCATTGCAGGCAGAGGCTTTACCCACCATGCCACAACGCTGGCCTCTAACATCTTAGACAGCCATGTTACATTACTGAGGATTAAGATTCAACATTATTACTATACAACTAACTAAACTCTATAGCTTTTGTTCACATTGCATCATATCCCACTAACAAGTTTGTCCTGTTCCAGGAGCCAACCCAGGATAGCACAGTGCGTTGAGTTGTCAGGGTTCCTCTTTTCTCCATGAGAGTTTCTTACCTTCTCCTTGTTTCTTATGATCTTGGCATTTCTGTAGATTCATGAGCAGGTATTTTGTAAACTGCCCCCCGATTTGTAGAATTTCCCTCATGTTTTCTAATCCTGAGACTGCAGTTACAAATTTTTGGGAAAACTGTCACAGAGGTGAAATGCCCTCACATCAGGGAACGGGGTAGCAATGTGACACTGTTGCTGGGGTTAACCTGGATGACTTGTTAAGGGGGTGCCTGTGGCGTGATTGTTTACTTTCTATATTCTATTCTCTAGAGGTGAGTTAAGGTGTCTGGGGCCTGCTCTCCAGGGGAGGGAAATACAGCTCCACCTCCAGGAAGTTTATATTATTTGGGATTCTCCTGTAGGGAACATGTATCTCTTTTCCCTTATTTATTCATTCAATCATTGATTTGTGTTAGTGGGGGTATTTATTTTATCTTGGTTTAAAATAATATATGATCATTATTTTTCTGTTGTTCAAATTGCTCCGGCTTTAGCCACTAGGAGGTCTTTCACCTGCCACCCCTACCTTCTCGCTGTGTCTTTCTGATGAGCGTCATCGTTTTCTTTACTTTCTGGCTTTCTAAGGTAATGCTAGGCTTAGCTGCTCATTTCCTGATCCAAGCTCTAGGCTCAGCCATTTCTCCAGGGAACCCTCAGAGAAGAGTAATTAGATATTGCTGAGTGGGCTCATTTCCACCGGGGAATAGCTGATTCCAGGCCCTCTTTACAATCAACCCTAATCCGAGCTTTCCGGATGGCTCACCAGTGCCCCTGTGGTCCTATAGTAGTATAACACCTAGAGTAGTGTTTACATAAAAATCACAAAGCTGTTTCCAAAGTCACTTAGTTCCTTTTCTCTCTATCCCCTCGAGGAAGGTGGTTATACATGACTCAAATGGTTAGATTCTTCTGTCAGTCTGTATTCTCCCCAGGATCTTTTTTATTTGCATAAGGTTCACTTTGTTAGGTGTTGACGTGTGCAGCTGCAGTGGAAGAGCAAGTCTGAAGAGGTTTTTTTTTTTTTTTAAGAGAACTCATGTGACTTCATCCCAGTCCCTAAGGAGAACTGGGTGAGGGGTACCACTCCTCACTCAGAGAGGGGTTTCATGGGAAACCCAGAGAGCTTCAGGAACCCCAGAGGTAAGTTCTGAGCTGCCCTGAGCAACCTGGAGGGTGGATGGCTGGGCTGCAGAGTGGACAGCGGCAGTTAGGGAGCTGACTGCCCGCCCCTGTGGCTTTTGTCAGGACGAAGGATACATGAAGAGTTCTCAAGGTCCAGATGTTGGTCACATATGCAGGGGTCCCAGTGTGGGGTGCTGTTGATCAGGCCTATGGCGGTTGCATGGGAGGTTATGGGGACCTTAACAGAGGCTACAGGTGGCTGCGTAAGGGAGGACTCCCAAGTGGCCAGGCAGAGCAGAGATGCACTGGGGTGCAGCATCCCCTTCCCCACGGGGGTATGGTCCAAGGACCCTGGTGGGTGGCTGAAACTGCTGAGGAAAGTACTAAACCCCACGCAGACTACGTTTATCCAATCCACACATACCTGTGATAAAGTTAACTTACAAATTTGTCCCAGGAATAGATCGACAAAATAGAAGAATTTTAGCAATATACTGTAATGAAAGATGTCATCATGCTACTCAGAATGGTCTTCAACTCAAAACTTAGCATTGTTCTTTGCTGGAATTTTCCAGTTCATATTTGCAGATCGTGGCTGACCACAGGTGAAGCCTCAGAGAGGGAGGACGCTCGGACCTGAAGTACACTGCAGACAGAGCCCCAGAGGCCCCGAGAAGTGGCCGTGAGAGGAGGGGCTGGCCACAACCTCTCCTGCCCACAGAACATGGCTACCCTCTTCCCTGTCTCTGCTTTGGCTGCTCCGGCCCCTGAGAGTGAGAAGCCTGTGTCAGCAAACTGGGAAAGGAAGAATGGGGTAAGTGGGAGGAGAGGGAGGGAGGGAGGGAGGGAGAGAGGGAGAGAGAGAGAGAGAGAGAGAGAGAGAGAGAGAGAGAGAGAGAGAGGCATGATACCAACCCCTCCCTGGACCTCCCTGACGTTAGTTTATCACATAGGGTTGAATACTTTCACGTCCAAATCAAAAGTATCCTTTCAACTTAACATACATGTGGCCAGAGGAGCCTTGGTTACTGCCCGTATCTTGCTTCAAGCACAGGGGAAAAACTAGACCCTCGTAACACATGTAAAGAGACGAGAGAGACAGAAATTAAGCTGATTTCTGACTGTATCTTGTGGCTCTTGTTTAATTGTTATACATGCAAATGTTTTCATCTGGTCAATTATACCTGTGTAAAAACATAAAGCACATGTATAGTATGTCTATCTATGTAAAACGCATACTGCTGTTTAGTTTGCTTTTAAAAACAGTAATGTATCTTGTAGCTCTGTTCATAGCAGAATGCAAGGGATTCCTCTTATTTTTATGGAGGTACAATTTGCATGCGGTGAAACGCACAGATCTGAAATAGCGAGTGAGAGGCGTTGGGCAAACCTGCATGTGCCTGGAACCCACATCTCTTTCAAGATACAGAACATTTCTAGCACTGCTCATACTCCCCCATGGCTGCTTCCAAGGCCGCCCCATCCCTTCACAGGCACCACTGATCTGATTTCTGCTGCTATAAATGAGTTTTGACTGTGGCATAATTCCATTTAAATGGAATCCCAGAAGATATCTGCTTTTGTGTCCAGCTTCCTTCATTCAGCCAAGGCACGTATCAGCATATTACTGCTTTTAATTACTGAGTACCATTCCCCGGTATAATCATACACAATTCGTGTATCCATCTGCCTGTTTGTTACCATTTTAGCTGTTTCAGTTTGAGGCTTTTTAAATTTTTTTTTAAGTTATATAAGTTTCATGTATTCCATATATACATATTTAGGAACATAGTGATACTTGCCTCCCTCCTGCCCACGCTCCAACCCTTCTTCCTCCTCCCTCTCCCATTCCCACTCAATTTTTACAAAAATCTACTTTCAGTTTACTTAATGGTCGTAAAGTTAACCCTACACTAAGTAAAATAGTTCAACAAAGAGTATGAAGAAAAAAAATCATTGTTCCTCAACAGGAGACAAGGGCTGTCAACAGTCATCGAATCTCAGTTTGAGGCTCTTATAAACAGAGTTGCTACAGATGTCTGTAGATGTCTCATAATCCATGGATGGATATTTTCATTTTGTCTGGGGTTAACACCTGTAAGTAGGCTTACTGGGTGGTATGGTAAGTGTATGTATGCTGAACTTTATGTGAAACTACCATTTTTTTCCCAAAACTGGCTATGTTATTCACACTTGTACTAGTGATAGACAAGAAATCTAGTTGTTCCACATCCTCACCAGTACTAAACTTTAATTGTTCTATGGCTCATTCTGACTGAAAAAAAAAAAGGAAAATTTTATCAGAACAAAGAATCAATCTAAGCTCTTCTAGTAGGTGTGTTGTGTTCTCTCTCTGGCTTTAATTTGAACTTCTCTGATGGCGATTGATGTTAAGCCTGTTTTCACATACTTATTGGATGCTTGCATATCTTCTTTTAAGACTTGTCTGGGGCTAGTGCTGTGGCACAGGGGGTAAAGCCATTGCCTGCAGTGCCAGCATCCCATATGGGCGCCGGTTTGAATTCTGGCTGCTCCACTTCTGATCCAGCTCTTTGCTATGGTCTGGGAGGGCAGTGAAGGATGGCCTGAGTCCTTGGGCCCTTGCAACCGTGTGGGAGACCTGAAGGAGGCTCCTAGCTTCTGGCTTCAGATCAGCACAGCTCCAGCCAGTTGGGGGCTAAGCTGGCGGATGGAGGACCTCTCTCTCTGCCTCTCCTTCTCTCTCTAACTTTCAGATCCTTAAGGCATTCAGATCTGGCTAAAAAGCCCATGAGAGTTTCTCAGGCATGGAAAGCCAAGACACTGTGGCAAAAAAACGACCTAAATGAAAGATCTCTGTGAGCGAGATCCTAGTGGAAAGCACGGGCCATTAAAGAAGGAGGTACCTTTCTCTGAAGGGAGGAGAGAACTTCCACTTTGACCATGACCCTGTTGGAATAAGATCAGAGTTTGTGAACTCAAGAGGCTTCCATAGCCATGGCAGCTCATGACAAGAGCCTTAGGTGATTACTGACATCATAAATAAGAGTGTCAAATGTTAGATCAACAACAGGAGTCACTGTGCACTTACTCCTCATGTAGGATCTCTGTCCTTAATGTGTTGTTCAATGTGAATTAATGCTGTAACTAGTACTCAAACAGTATTTTACACTTTATGTTTCTGTGTGGGTGCAAACTGTTGAAATCTTTACTTAATATATACTAAATTGATCTTCTGTATATAAAGATAATTGAAAATGAATCTTGATGCGAATCGAATGGGAGAGGGAGCAGGAGTTGGGAGGGTTGTGGGTGGGAGGGAAGTTATGGGGGGGGGAAGCCATTGTAATCCATAAGCTATACTTTGGAAATTTATATTTACTAAATAAAAGTTTAAAAAATGTTATTTCCTAAAGTGTTTGCTTCTAGTATTCAGCAATACAATTTCACCTGTATCTTGTACATTTGCTTTCTGTTTAACAGTTATTTTGTAGATTCCTTTGCATATTTCTATGTACACAATCAGGTCATCTGTAAATAAAGATGGTTTTACTTCTTACTTTCTATTTCTTTTCCTTTATTGCAACTCCTATGACTTCTACTACAAAGTTGAATAGAAGTGGTAAGAGCACTTGTCTTGTTTCTAATCCTAGGTCGAAAGCATTGAATAGTTCACCATGAAGTATAATATTAATGGTGGATTTTTCATAGATGCCCTTAGCAGACTGAAGAAGTTCTCAGCTAGGCCTAGTGTACTTTTTTTTTTTTAATTAAGAAAAAGATAAGCCCATAGCCCCTGACTGCATTAGAAAGGTTGTTCAAGGATTTTTATTTCATGTGAGACAGAAAAGAGGCCAGGACTGGCGCTGTGGTGTAGCGGTTAAAACCACCACCTGCAGTGCTGGTATCCATACAGGCACTGGTTGGAGTCATGGCTGCTCCACTTCTGATCCAGCTCTCTGCTATCTCCTAGGAAAGCAGCAGCAGATGGCCCAAGTGCTTGGGTCCCTGCACCCATGTGGGAGACCCAGAGGAAGCTCCTGGCCTCTGGCTTTGGATCAGCCTAGCTCTGGCTATTGTGGCCATCTGGGGAATGAACCAGCTGATGGAAGACCTCTCTGTCTCTCCCTCTCTCTGTAACTTTGCATCTTGAGGAAATAAATGTTTTAATTTAAAAAGCTAAACAGTATTATATGAAATGACAGACTGTAATTTATTTAAGTAGCTCTCTTGACAGCCATTTAGGTTGTTTCCCGTCTTTTTTTTTTTTTTTTAAGATTTATATTTATTTGAAAGTCAGAGTTACACAGAGAGAGCAGAGGCAGAGGCAGAGAGAGAGAGGTCTTCCATCCGATGGTTCACTCCCCAATTGGCCGCAATGGCTGGAGCTGTGCTGATCCAAAGCAAGGAGCCAGGAGCTTCTTCCAGTCTCCCACACAGGTGCAGGGGCCCAAGTGCTTGGACCATCTTGCACTGCTTTCCTAGGCCACAGCAGAGAGCTGGATCAGAAGTGGAGCAGCTGGGACTCAAACTGGTGCCTGTATGGGATGCCAGCGCTTCAGGCTAGGGAGTTAATCTGTTGCGCCACAGCGCTGGCCCCTGTTTCCAGTCTTTTGCTATTACAGATACTGCAGTGGATGACACTGCACAGATGCCACTTTATACTGGTACACGCACACCAGCAGATTAAATTTCTAGAGACGCTGTTTAGAGCTATGTACAGGAATAACTGACGGACACTGAGGAACTGTCTTCCTTAGGACACTGCCTCATCACTGCACACTCCTGCTTTCTGCCCGCACCCTAATACAGAGGATGGGAAAGATACAAACCTTCCCATGTTGCCGTCTACCAGGCAAAGACATCAGAGATTTAAATGGAACCTCCCCTGTAGTGAGGGAGGTCCAGCTTTGGCTAGGATGCTGTGAGAGAGGTCCAGCCTCAGCTAGGATGCTTTCTCTTTGAGGTATCTATTCATATTCTTATCCCATTTTTATACTAAGAGGTCAGTATTTAAAAGTAGATTTGTAAGACCTTTTGAAAAGTAGAGAAATTGATCTTTTATATGAATTGTGACTTATTGTGCCCATTTGCTTTTAGTTTAGTTTGCATCTTGCAGAAATGTTTGTTTTTGGGGCCGGCACTATGGCACAGCCGGCTACAGCCCTGGCCTGAAGCCCGGCATCCCATATGGGTGCCAGTTCTAGTCCCTGCTGCTCCTCTTCCAATCCAGCTCTCTGCTATGGTCTGGGATAGCAGAAGGTGGCCCGCGTCCTTGGGCCCCTGCACCCACGTGGGAGACCTGGAGGAAGCTCCTGGATCCTGGCTTTGGACTGGCGCAGCTCCAGCTATTGCGGCCATCTGGGGAATGAACCAGCGGATGGAAGACCTCTCTCTCTGTCTCTACCTCTCTCTGTAACTCTTTCAAATGAATAAAATAAATCTTTTTAAAAAGAGAGAAATGTTTGTTTCTTTATGTAGTCAAATTTTTCATTTTTCCCTTTTGTCTTTTGAGTTTTTTAAAAAGAATTTTTAAATATGTAATTCCTGAGATATCGTTCTGCTTGTGAAATTTTTTAAAATATTTATTTGAAAGGTGGAGTTACAGAGAGACAGTGGCAGAAAGAGAGAGAGAGAGATCCTTCATCCACTGGTTCACTCCCCGAAATGGCTGCAATGGGCAGAGCTACTCTGATCTGAAGCCAGGAGCCAGGATCTTCCTCCAGGTCTCCCACATGGGTGCAGGGGCCCAAAGACTTGGGCCATCCTCCACTGCTTTCCCAGGACATAGCAGAGAGCTGAGTTGGAAGTGGAGCAGCCAAATCTTAAACTGGTGCCCATATGGGATGCTGGCACTGCAGGTGGAGGCTTTGCCCACTGAGCCACAGCACCTGCCCCTTTTCTGACTTTTAAGTCATGGTTAGAAGACTTCTTTGCTTCTAGTTTATTGCTTCTTCTAAGCGCTCTTTGGTTTCATGTCATACATCACAATCTTGACTCTCTTTGGAATTTATTCTCACAGGGCATGAAGTGTGCAACCAACTCTCCTTTCTGGATGCTCTGGTTGTCCTACTGTCATGTGTTGAATGCAGCTTTTGTCGCTTATTGGAGCTGTCAGTTTATGAACTAAATTCCTGTAAGTATTGATATTTGATTCTCTTCTTCCTTAATTGCAATCATGATACATTTTAGATCAACCAAGGGAGAAATTACATCTTTAAAATGTTAAATTTTATTAAGAACACAGTATGCCCTTTCCCTTCTTTTGAACTTAATTTTTTTATACTTCAAGTATAAAGATTTTCTTCTGATGGTTCTTATATATTCTTGTTAAATTTTATTTCTTTTTTTCTTGCAGCAGAAAAAGGAGTCTTTTAAAAAGTGTAAAAATGCTACAGATTCCAGTACACTAATCTTGTTCCACGCCTCCTGAGTTTGCTGTTTCTAGGAGTTTCTCAGTTCATTCCTACAGCTTCTATAATGAGAGAATCTGCAGAGTGTAATTCTCCCTCCTGCTTTCCAATTACCAAACCCTCTAGTGTTTTTCTTTTCTATTACTAAACAAATTGTTAATACTAATAAATCTGAATTTTTCTAAAAGCAAATTTTTTTTGAATTTTCTTTAGTGTTTCTGAAAAATAAGATCAGATAGAGATTTAAAGTCATTTGTTTTTCCCAAACACAATGCTCCATAAGACCTTCATGTTGTCAACAGTGGGGTTTTGTAGGCATTTAGCAACCCTGTGCTGATGAAAAATGACCCTTCTTATCCTGGAGGGTGACACAGAAAAGCATGTAAGGGTTGGGTCACCCATGTCAGGTAGCTGCCTGGCTGCCCACTAAGTGTTTCATTCACTCGGGCATGGGAGCATTTTTATTTTATTTTTATTTATTTGAAATGCAGGGAGGGAAGGAGAGAGGGAGGGAGGGAGGGAGGGAGAGAGGGAGAGAGGGAGAGAGGGAGGGAGGAGAATCTTATATCCACTGGTTCACTCCTCAAATGGCACAATGATTGGGGCTGGGCCAGGCTGAAGCCAGGAGAAGGAATTCTATTCATGGCTCCCACATGGTGGCAGGGCCCAAGTGCTTGAGCCACCTCTGCTCCTTTCCCAGGCCCATGCATTAGCAGGGAGCTGGACTGGAAGCAGAGCCATCAGGACTCAGAGCGGCACCCTGATATGGGATCCCAGGGTCGTGAGTGGCTTAACCCGCTCTACCACAACGCCAGCTCTACACAGGTGCGTCTTTAGGCCACAGCCTGCGATTTCTCTCCTACTTCTGCTTTTCTTCTTCCCACTAGCAAAGCTATTCAAACATGCAGGGAGTAACCTGGAGAACTGTCTGCGTATTAGATGACCCTGTATATGGGACTCATGGGAGCAAACAAGGCAGTGATGCACATGAGCACCTATGCAGGAGGCTAGACCTTGAGTCTAGTGGGGGAGAAAACCCAAGACTTTTTGATTTTAAATCAACAAGGAACTCAAAGTGCAGTATGATGTTGTCCATCACAGGGAAAGAGATGTGCTTGCCTGTTACCTTGTGCAGTGCTTTTGCACCGCTCTTAAAAGCTCATACCTAGGGACAGCCGGCCTTGGTAGTCAGCCCTTGGTCTCAAAGGGCAGGTTACACCTCACATGATTGAAGGAGGAAGAAGAAAACAATCAGGTCAGTCAAAAGAGGTATTTAGAAAATGTCCTTTGGCCCTGTAGCCACGCTTCTCATGTTTTCCAGTCTTTTAATCTTGGCAGTGCCAGTCCATGATAAATATGATAATTTCCATCTTAAACAAACACTTGCTTGTGCAGGCCAAGGAAACAGGGAGCCCTCGAGGCTATTTATAGCTCCCTCCCTTTGTCTGAGAAAGGCCAGTCACTCAGCAGCTTTGCCTCCACTGGACAGGTTAGTGTTGGAAGGCTCTGCCTTGAAGGGCGTGAAGAGCCAGCACAGGCTTAGGAGGTAGAAGAGCTGGTGACCTGAGCTACAGTGATGGGACTTTAGAGCCCTGTCCTCCACGCAGCATGAGCCCAAGGGAGGCTGCTGGCTGGGCCCAGTGAAACCAACCCAGCCTCAAACTGTTTACGCTGGATTAGGACAATTACCTTGGATGGTGCTTGGGTTTCAGTATCAGCTTTTCCACTTGCTGGTTGCATGACCTGAACCTCTCTCTCATTCAGTTTTCTCAGTTGTAAAACAGAGACGAAAACATACTTATAGTACAGAGGGGGTTTTGTGAGACCCAAATAAGTTAATACATGCCAAGATCTTGGAAAAGTACCTGGCAAGGATCAAAGGCTCAATAAATGTTTGCTATTATCATCAGCATCGAGACAGGAGCTTTCCATGGACTTACAGTTGCCATCTTAATTGCAGTAAGAGGAGAGTTTATCCAACTCTGGCTAAATGACAACCTTAAAAATTCCATTCCCTTTCACCTCTATGTGCAGGTAGTGACAAACAAGGTTCTTAAAAGATACTCTTCTAAGCATTAAGTAATTTTCCTTCAACCTGTGAAATGTTCTAGCTTTTTCCTGGGCTCCCTATGTGTCATTGAGA
Source organism: Sylvilagus floridanus (assembly GCA_949820135.1). Classification (NCBI taxonomy): domain Eukaryota; kingdom Metazoa; phylum Chordata; class Mammalia; order Lagomorpha; family Leporidae; genus Sylvilagus; species Sylvilagus floridanus. The sequence continues at coordinate 85,865,646 of OX463225.1, read as the reverse complement.
CATGTCTGTGATAGCTGACAATAAGAAGAATTTTAAAAATATTATAAAAAAATAGAAAGCGTACTCTTCCCTGTAAACAATTCTTCTCTCCTTTAATTATCTGAAACACAAGTATTGAATTTTAGTAAAGAATTCCACAAAGATAGCTAATTATATTCTGTCCCTTATGCAGTTAAGAGCTACTCAAGTCCTTTTTTGAATATCTGCCCAATCAGCATTTTCCAAGCTACACTTGCAACCAGATGATTAGGAAACAGATTATTTTAAAAAAGTGAAACAGAGGGCAAGCACTGTGGCATGGCGGGTAAAGCCTCTGCCTGCGGCACTGGCATTCCATAGGGGTGCTGGTTTGAGTTCTGGCTGCTCCACTTCCCATCCAGTTCCCTGTTAACCCACCTTGGAAAGCAGCACAAGATGGCTCAAGTGCTTGGACTCCTATAGCCATATGGGAGACCAGGAGGAAGAACCTAGCTCCAAGATTTGGCCTGGCATGGCCCCAGCCATTGTGGCCATTTGAGGAGTGGAAGATCTCACTCTGTCTCTCCTTTTCTCTCTAACTCTGCTGTTCAAATAAATAAGTAAATCTTAAAAAAAAAAAAAAGTGAAACAACATAAACTACCAGTGCATATCACATGTACTAAGGGGAAATCTTGTTTTGTGAGTTTTCATTTTGGCTTAATAGATGCAGGTATGCATGAAGGTACATGTGTACTGGGGTTATGATGTAATAAGCTTCTTACTGTGCCTTCTACAACACTGTACTAGATGGTTTGCAGAAAACCTTGCAGGGCTGGTGCTGTGGTATAGCAGGAAAAGCCACCACCTGCAGTGCCGGCATCCCATATGGGCACTGGTTCGAGTCTTGGCTGCTCCACTTCCAATCCAGCTCTCCGCTATGGCCTGGGAATGCAGTGGAGAATGGCCCAAGTGCTTGGGCCCTTGCATCCATGTGGGGGACCCAGAGGAAGCTTCTGGCTCCTGGCTTCAGATAGGTGCTGTTTCGGATACTGTGGCCAACTGGAGAGTGAACCAGTGGATGGAAGACCTCTCTCTCTCTCTCTTTGTTTCTCCTTCTCTCTCTGTGTAACTCTGACTTTTAAATAAATAAATAATTTTTTTAAAAAGAATACCTTGCATTACCTAAAGTATTGTTTCTATAAGGGGATCTTTTCACAAATATCTCTTTCTTTTTGTAAACAGTCTTACATTTCTGAAAAGAATGACAATGGGAAATCAACCCAATCCTTCCTTTACTGCAGCTCAGATCCTAATGGTGGCCATGAATATCTATTGTGTACTTCCCCGTAGCCTTCTCAAGGGGGCAAGCATGAGCCATTTGCCATGGCAATCACTACTTCACCATCACAACTTCCCTCCACAAGTACGGATAAGGTGCCTTCTATGCACTAGTCGTACAAGAGTTGAAAAAGATACACAAGAACCTGCAAGAGGTTTACCAAGTAGATTCTTGGTAAGGACCTGGGCTCTTTGTTTCCTTTGAGAGGAAAGGACTGGTACTCACTCAGCCTTGCCCACCTTGGCCTGTTTCTTACAGAGAAATCCCGAGCCATAAAAATGAACTGAGTCTGGTTTCAAAAAATAAACAACTAATTTCTATTTTTATTAAATACTTGGAGAAGAAAAAGTAGACATCATTTATTTTTTAAAAATCACTCATCTGATAATCCATATGTAACTTTTTGCTAACTCTATCATTATTTGAAGACTATGTGCATTTTTATCCATTGCTGCAGTTTTTCCTTATTTAGCCTCCCTACTAATCCATTGTCTGTTATGCACATTGTAAATAGTTCCCCTCTGTTTATCTTTGGCTTCCTGTCGGCTATATGTTCCCTGCAGGCAGGTGCTCTACCCAGTATCTCCTTCATGCTTCCCACAACGCCTAGAAGTGTAACAGATGCAAAACAAGTACCAAGTAACTTCTGTTGATGCGCGAGGAAAAAAGTATGGAGGCTGTTACCTTGGAGGAACTGGTAGCGTGGGGCACAGCGAGTCTGCATTTGGACTCTGGGTATAATTGAAGGGATTCAAACTGTAGACGCACAGGAAGGAGCCTGGAAACGGAAGACACATGGACTGTACCATCTTGCTGCATGGCACCCGCCTTTAAAGGAGACCTCAGCCATTTCACCAAAAGGGAAAGGAGACACAGCCCCCAGATTGAGAGACAGGACCAAGGTGGAGTCAGGGCTTCCCTTTCTTTCTCTCCAAAACCCAAAATTCAAAATGAAAAGTTCTACAGTTGATCCTACAATGTTGTGAAGATTATTTGTGGAGACTTGACATCTTTAGTCCAGCTTTGCAAATAATTTTTTAAAACTCTGGCACACCATTACTCAGATAGGTATCTGCAGTGGGCTGCCTCAAACATCTTCTCCCCCTGCCCCTACTTTTGTTTATTTAACTCTTACAACATAAATCTGAATACCGGGCCCAGAGTAAGCTACCTGAGTTACATAAATGTTTTTGATACAACATAGGATTGTCCCATTGGTCAGTAAAAGTAGCCAGTGGCCCCAACAGTTTCATAAAAGAACACCCTTGCCAGCAATCCAACCAGGAGTCTGCAGGGGCCTCTTGGGGACAGGCTGTGCCCAAATGCACAGAGCCCTCTGACCTCTGTCTAACCCTGACTTTGGGCCCTAAATGTCTGCTGTGACTGTGGAAGGCCAGTCCCCTGCGATGGGCAGGGAGCTCAACTGGAGCAGCTTGGGTCCCAGAATAAATCTTGAGGGACCTGAAGGAAACAAGTCAAGCTCAAGAGAAAATGTTTATAGCCTTTGTGCCGTAACAAGGAGTTATCCGCAGGGCCAGGGTAGGGTGTCTCCTCTAGGTCCCTATGCTCAGGGGGGAGGGAGGCGGGCAGCCCCTTGGTGCCTACCACTGGTGTTTGCGAAGAGCTGGACTTCTTCCAGGGTGTCGAGCTGCTCCTCCGGACAGCTGGACACGCAGAGGGCAGTGGGACCGAGCCTTTCATCTCCGATTGCCTGGGTGCAGGAATTCATAAAGAACACGTGTCTGAGGAGACAGATGAAACCCAGAGAGCATCTTAAAGCGTTGCCTCTCATTGGGTTTAACTGTGGGCCTTAAAAATACACCCACACGCCATCAGGGGACAGAATTATCAAGGTGAACTCTGCTAGCCAAGTGCTGCAGCAAACTTGAACAGTCATGATATCAACCGGGGCTCATCTCGGGAACTGTACAGCTTGTGTGTACAAACCACACTCACGGGTTAACAAAACTTCCTTCTCCAGATTCAGCATTTTTGGGAGGATAACTCTGGGAATGCACCTGTGGAAGTCCCTGAGGAACAGCAGAGATTAATTAAACCGCCATGGATCCTTAGATCCAACCCAGTGCAGATCCTACTCAACAGAATCCCTCCAAAGCATATCTGAGCCCAAGGTGTCCAAATCCACATCAGAGAATAGTGAACACAGGAAGCAGTGATGAGCAAGCAGGGGCCAAGCTGAGAAGGAAAGGCTGGTCCTCCTCCCAGTGTGAGAGCTGGTCACTCAGGGGACCCTCCCTGTAGACACCCAGCCACGCTGGCCAACGTGGCACGAGAACAAAGCTGGTTGTCGCCACTGATGGGTCGTGTGCGAGTGGGGATGGTTCCTGGACCCTTGCCCAGTGCTCATGCAGGCTGCTGAGATCAAAGGAAAAGGCCCAGGACTGCAGCTCTGAACGCTGCCCTCTACGGAGGGAGCTTGAGGAGGGGTCCCAGGGCGAGATGGGAGAAAGGGCAGTGGAAGCTGGGGGCGCAGACTTCCTGGGTGTATGATAAACACACACTTTACTTGATTTTTAAAATTGCGTTAAGATATGCATGGACTTCATCATCTTTAATCATTTGAGTGACCAGTTCCACGGCATTAAATACATTCCCATTGTGCTACCATCACATCTGACCACTCACCCGTCTTGCAGAACTGGAACTCTGCACCACTGAACCCTAAGCCCCAAGTCCCTGTTTCCCTCAGCCATGGGGGCCACCGTTTTACTTTGTGTTCCTATGACTCTGACGACTTTGGAGACCGCATATAAGTGGAATCACACAACATTTGTCTGTTGGTGACTGGTGCCTTCCACTCAGCAGAGTGCCTTCAAGGTCGTAACAGGTGGCAGAATTTCTTGCCTGTTAGGCTGAACACTATCCCATGGTGTGTCCGCACCACGTCTTGTTCACGCATTCACCTCTCCACGGACACCTGGGTGGCTTCTACCTTTGGGCTACTGAGATGACTGGACCACATGTTTTCCCCTTAATGAAAGAGGAGTGGCTGTTTGTCAGCACTGCACTGTGAACGGAGTGGAAATAGAGCACAGGTGCATCCAGGCAGCCCCCAACAATCCACGCCCAGATATGGCAAAGCTACTATCAAGAGGATAAGCAATGGGGTCTGAGAATTGCTTTTGGTGACTCCAACTTTATACTCCAAGCCTATTCAGACCCTTGGGATTTCGTTCCTTGGGGCTGCTTCGATCACTGCGTCTCAAACATTGTTGTACGGCAGTCCCCACCCTAGGGAGTGATGGCAGGGGATGTTGCTCCCCTCTGAGGCGTTCCCATCTCTCCTCTGCCCTCCGGGTTTCTGTGGAGTTGCGGGGCGGGGGGAAGAACAGGCTAGCACAGTGCCTGCCCCCACGGATGGTGCAACCAGGAAGCAGCGGGACACAGGTGACCAGTGTTCCCAGTTGGCTGTCGGGTATATCCGCAGAGAAACACTGCTGTGGAAGGTGCAGGGTTCACATATGCCCTGGTGCCAGGGTTCTGCACACTGTGGCTAATCATGGGACAGTGAACATCTGCTATGCAGGGTCTCCCTGGATCCTTAAGAACACCTTGTGAGCTGGGTGTCACAACAACCAGTTTAAAAAGATGAAAACTGGGCTCAGAGAGGTTAAGTCCTCTACTCAGGGTCACACAGCTGAAAAGTAGCGGAGGCCGCACCCATCTGAAGGTAAGGCCTGTCTCTTTGCTACTGCACACGGCCTCCCCTTTCATGAGATGGGCTGACAGAGATTTGCAAGGTAATACCGTTTCCAGCCCCTAAACCACTGATTTACACCTGATCCTGAAACGCCGCCCCTGGGAGGGTCGGAGTGACTCAGACACTTACTTTTTCAGGGTCATGTCCCGCCCTGAGAGAGGAGCCCCTTCCACTGGGGAGTTTCTCTTGCCACACACGTTGCCAAAGCTGTCGTAGCCGAAGAGCAGCCTTCCAGCGGCGCCAGCCACCACCGAGTAGCCCATGAGGAACATCTAGCAAAAGCCAGGAGCACATGAGGGCCTGGCCACGGGGTGGACACAGCCCCAGGGCCCGTGGATGCTGCCGCCCGATGGAGCCAATTCCAGTGCACCTCCCTGCTCCAGCGCCACCCACCGCTCACACCACCCGTGGCCTGCTATTGCAAGGCCGAGTTCCAGCAGACTAGGGAGGGAGAGTTTGCGGAAAGCTTCACTCTCTGCCTCTTACTCTCTTCTGCAAAACCCTGCCTTCCTAAACGAACATCATCAAAACAGCTCAATTTATTTTTCCTGGAGCTCTTGGTTTATCTAAGTGCATAAGGGTATGCTGATTTAAGCCCCCCCCCCCCATTTTCCTTCTTTCTGCCTGTCTTTAAAAAATTAGGTTTTGAAAGGTAGAGAGACAGAGAGGAAAAAAAGAGATCTTCCACCTGCTGGCTCACTCTCCAAGTGCCCATTAGAGTTGGTGCTGAGTCAGACCCAAGCTAAGAGTCAGGAACTCAGTCAAGGTTTCCCACAGGGGTGGCAAGGAGCCAACCACCTGAGCCATCCCCTGCTGCCTTCCAGAGTGCATGTTAGCAGGAAGCTGGATCGGAAGTGGAGCCAGGACTCACACCCAGGCACTCCAACGTGAGACTGGGGCGTCCTAAGTGGTGTCTTAATGTCCACCCTGATTTCCCTTCTGTCTTTAAGGGGACTCTGTAGAGGCAACAGTTGACATATCACAAAACACTGTTCACATCAAGACTGAACATAATGGTTTGCTATAAGTGATTAAAAAACACAATAAAAAAACATCAAGAGTTTTTTGGACATGAACATCTAGCAATCTATAATTATTTGTATCCAATTTCATAGTGAATGTGGCATATGTAAAATTTCACTTCAAAAAACTATTCTGTTATTATGCACTGGTGAATCCTCTACCAAAACTGAAAATCTGCCTCCCCACTGCACAACCCTAGTGTTATAAGGGTCCCCATTTACAATATCTACAATACCACTTGATACTGACAAGCTTATTCCATGAAAGACAATGTGTTACATCATTCAATAATCAATGGTACTGACACATATGTTGCAAAGGTACTTTGTCCCAAAGTCAAATATGTGCCAGCTACTCTGCAGTCATTACTAAGCTTCTTTAAGTATTCAGTGTGTGCCAGTGACACAGGGACACAAAGATGAACAAAATCTAGTGCCTACCCCCCAGGAACTCAGCCTAGGTGAGCAAACCTCGTGGGGCAGGAAGCTCCCTGCTCCTCCTGACTTCTTAAGCTCCAATTCGGTCTACCTGGTTGGATTCCAGGATGAGTGGGTCACCTTGGCTGGTGGACAGGGACCTTCCGTCTTTACTGTAAGGCTGTGGGTGTGACCCACCATGTCCCCACAGGCTGGCATGGTAAGCCGACCCAGCCTTGGCATTCTTGGCTGCTGTCCCTCCGAAGTGGAGTGTGGTGAGGTCCTGGTTGCACCTGGACTTAAGGTGGGGAGAGGGATCCTGTACTTATGCCTAGCTCACCAGCCAGCCAACAGTGAAGTGCTGTTTTCCATTTACTGTCGTTATTTATGTGATAGATCCCTTGGAAAGCCTATGGGGAGAAATGAAAAGTTTCCTAGGGGTGATGTTGGAGTCGGATCTGGGTATTCCCGAGTCCCTGCCATGAATACTGTACAACATCCTTGATCTAGTTCCAAACATGCATGTGCAACCCCACATGACAGGGGATACAGGAGTGTACGCCAGGCTGGTGGGGTCCCCGAGGAGGGGGCAATCAGGGAGGTGGAGTCTGGGAAGAGGAACTGGAAAGGGTGGGGTAGGAGAAGACACAGGAGAGGACAGCAGAAGCAGAGACGTTCAAACTTTCTTTTCAACACACTTTGCTTTTTGCGCAAATATAAACACAGACTGGCACTTTTTCAATTTGCCAAGACCATCTCTGCTTGCTCATTGTGGACCCTTCCCCCAAGCCTCCTTTGTCCAGCCCTAACTCAGGGGAATACTCTCAACAGTAATCCTGTCCAGGACATCCCCTGGCAGGAGGTCCAGCCTATGACCCGGAAGCTGAGCCACACATGCAGATAAAGCACTCCTTGCTGTTTCGGATGCATGTCTGTGGCTAATGTATTGCGGAATATTCTAGAAGCCAGTCAGCTAAGGAAGGACTCTGATTAAAACTGAGTGCAGTAAAGAGAGCTTGGACTTACTGCACCCTTCAGATTTACTTTACAAAAGAAATGTGATTTTAAAGCTGTTTCTACCTCTGTGCCACCTCTCAGTGGGCTCATAACTCTTCAGCTTGTGATAGGCCAGCTACAAATCCTTTCTCCAGTTGGCTGCTGAGCTGAGAGTTTAGTGGTGATATGTTAGGCTTGAAGTGTGGTGTAGCTAGGGCAGACCACCCACTAACATTAATAGCCCAAGGTCAAAGCCATCAGGCACAAGGCAGCAGCCGGCTCCTAGTGGTTAAATAACAGCAGACCCGGGTTAGACACCAGACATCAGTGGGGAACGGAAGCAGAAGGTGTTTCGGGTGCACTCGCTGTCGTTTTCAACTTCTAGAGGGAAGTTGCACAGCTTAAGCAACAAAAACACACGGGGTATGCCTTCTAGAACTGGCCTTCCACAGGGCCTGGAACCAAGTCTGTCTCTGTGAAACCAGTCTGCAAAGTCCACATGTGAACAAATAATGCCTTTCTCACTTGGGAAGAGGAACAAATGTGATATTTTAGGGCCTATTCAAATGGAATTCTTTTCAACAAAGGTAATTAACATCTGGTGGTTATTATCAGGTTCTGGAAATTAATCATTTACCATGCAGCAAATAGCATGCCTCAACCTGGCAGGGCTGATTTCGTCCGCACAGCCTTTGAAAAAGTTTAATGAGCCTTTCCCTGCTATTGCCTCCAACTCTAAAATAAATACAAAACGGTGGAGGCTCAGCTTCTAAGAGACTCTTCCAGGACTGTTGTGGCCCAGCCCGGTGAGGTCCACCAGCAATCACACCTATCAGGAGGCCAGGGTGGGAAACAGCAGCCATTATTTAACTAGCAGGTTTAATCAAACTGCCAAACACAGTGAACCAAGAGTGCTAAAGCAGGGGCCAGCACAGTGGCTCAGCACGTTAACCTGCCAGCTGTAGTGCCAGCATCCCATGTGGATGCCAGTTCGAGTCTCAGCTCCTCCACTTCTGATCCAGCTCCCTGCTAATGCGCCTGGGGAAGCAGTAAAAGATGGCTCAAGTCCTTGGGCCTCTGCACCCAGATGGGAGAGCTGGAAGAAGCTCCTAGCTCCAGATCTGGCTATTGCAGCCATTTGGGGAGTAAACCAGAGGATGGAAACTAAGACACACTCTCTCTAACTCTGCCTTTCACATAAATCTTTAAAAAGGAAGAGTGCTAAAGTAAAAACCATTCATTTCTTGGCTTGCCCTGGATTTTTCCTCCATGGGAGAACAGCATAGGCTTGGGGAGTATTTGATGTAGAGGTGTGGTAGAAGGTAAAGTGAGCTTGGGTTGTAAGAGGAGGCACCGTGCACCCCCCCCAAAAAAAAAAAAAAAAACCAGCAATCCCACTGCTAACTCTGATTCCCACTGCCCAATGGGCCACCCTTTAGTGCCTGGCCCTCAGCAGCTTCTCCACAGGGACTAGGAGGTGAGGAGATGCCTGGGAAGAATGCCGGAGAACTACGTTTGCTCGCTAGTTTGCTTCTTCCTGGGCTCATGGCAGGCACCACTCTCGGGGATTTACAGGTGGGGCGCAATTATCTCGGAGACCCCCCCTGCGCGTGCCTCTACCCGGCAAAGCCTCACTTACCAAGCCAGTCCAAAACAGAAAGAACACGAATAACCATGTCTTATCTGTGCATTTCCTATAAATCTGGGGTCGCCACTCTCTTTGCCTGGGAGTTTTCTCTGCAGAAACCTTCCAGAAAAGGGAAGAGTTGGGAAAAAAGAGGTTAAACAACCAGGTGGACACAACCCGAGAACCTGCCCAAACCTGCTAGAAAAATTTTCAAAGTTTTATATGTATGATTTTTTTTTTTAACGAGCCACTTGAAGCTCTTTCAGACCCTTTGAAACACCTGCTCCGTGCAGCGCTGATTTCAAGTCTCCACCCACCAAATCCTTACCTGGAGGTGCACCTGAGGGCGGCTCTAAATTCACGTCCCCCGGCCAACGTCTGCCTTCACCTCTGCCCCAGCCCCTGGGTGGGACCCAGGGTGTTTTCGACCAAGTGTCTCCAGGGCCAGACCGAGGGAGAAGCGGAAGCGGGGGTGGGGTGGGGTGCGTGCAGGAGGGAGGGAACCTGACGTGTCCCCCGGCTTCCGTCCCCCCGAGAACCGCGGCTTGCGGGCACTTACCGGGTACTCGGCACCCAGGCACTGCATGGCGTGCGCGGCCGCTCGGCCGGGGACTGGCGGCCGCTCGGCCGGGGACTGGCAGCCGCCGGCACCGCCTGCCCTGCGCGGAGACTCAGCGGCCGCAGCCGGCACGCGGGACCTGGTCGGGCCGGGCCGGGCCGGGCCGGGTCGGGCCGGGCGGGGAGAGGGGCGGATCGGGCGCAGCGCCGCCCCGCGGCCGCCTCTGCACGCCGCTCACTAGGCCGCTGCGTCTTGCCCGAGGCCGCCCAGCCTGCAGCAGGCAGGGTCAGCAGTGCGTGGCCGGACGCCTCCCTACCCGCCAGCCTCAACCACCGTCCATGTCGGCGACGGCACCGCGAGGCCCCGGGCAGAGACGGCCGCGCCACGACCCCGTGCTGGCCCTCGCTAGGGTCAGGCTGGGTCATCCGCCTGTACCGGGAGCAGGAAGAACAAAGTCCCGGCGGATTGCTCCTGCGGGCGGGGACTCAGACAGGTGCATTCCACACAGCTGACAGGTGGCACTGAGCGTGTGCCCACCGCGTCTCGGGCGTTCCTAAACAAGCAGCAAGACAGAAACTACCGTGACCCGTCATCTGGGGAGGAGGGAAACTGAGGCACGGGACATCAGGAATTAGCCCGGATGTGGCCCAGGTGGCTTCTCTGAAGCTCTTCGGCGCCTGGCATGGAGCTGCCCTGTCCAACGAGGCGGCTGTGTGGAGGCCGCTGCCTCCCTCCCGCGTGGTGAGGTCTGGAAAGCCGCGGGGTCTGGGAACCGCAGCCCCCAGCCCCAAGACTGACCTTCGTGAGAGGGTAGGACCCGGTGGCAAGACAGCGCCGTCACCTCTCCCTGCTCGCAGTCTTCGGGAACAATCAGACCAGCCCCAGGGCGCTGCTGGCTGGGGAGTTAGTGGGAATGAGGGCACCGGGCCTGCTCCCTGCCCACACCCACACCCTCGGGGCTGCTGGGCTACTGCTTCCGTGAGAGTTCCAGCAGCACGAGGCACAGATGTGGTTCTCGGGAGCCACCCTCCGTTCATCGCCACCCCTCCACTCCCACACCCAAACTCCCGGCGGACCCGGATGCGCGCTTATCCGAGAGGGTGGTCCAATAACTGAGCGCCTAACAGGTGCAACGACTATAAGACCACAGCTGGGGCTGGCGCTGTGGCGTCCTGGGTGAAGCCACCTCCTGCAGTGCCAGCATCCCATATGGGCGCCGGTTGGCGTCCCGGCTTCTCCGCTTCTGATCCAGCTCTCTGCTGTGGCCTGGGAAAGTAGTGGAAGATGGCCCAAGTCCTTGGGCCCCTGCAACCAACCACACGGGAGACCCGGAAGAAACTCCTGGCTTCAGATCGGCCCAGCTCTGTGGCCGTTGTGGCCATTTGGAGAGTGAACCAGTGGATGGAAGCTCTCTCTTTCTCTGCCTCTGCCTCTCTGTAACTCTCCCTTTCAAATAAATAAATAAATCTTTTTTTTTAAGACCACATCTTAGAAATGGAATTGTGAGAGAAGATGGATCAAAACTTTTAAACAGGTATGATAAATATTTGTATATATTTTTTGACAAGCAGAGTTACACAGTGAGAAAGAGGCAGAGAGAAAGGTCTTCCTTTTCCGTTGGTTCACCCCCCAAATGGCCACTATGGCCAGCTCGCTGCGCCAATCCGAAGCCAGGAGCCAGGTGCTTCCTCCTGGTCTCCCATGCGGGTCTCCCAAGTGCTTGGGCCATCCTCCACTGCCTTCCTGGGCCACAGCAGAGAGCTGGACTGGAAGAGGAGCAACCGGGACAAAATCCAACACCCTGATTAGAACCCGGGGTGCCGGTGCTGCAGGTGGAGGATTAGCCAAGTGAGCCACGGCCCCGGCTAATATTTGTATATTTAAGATGAAATATGATATTAGCAATGGAATCAGGGCAAAATGTGGAGCTAAAACAAATGGAAATATTAGGCGTAAAAATAACATGAATATATTAGTTTCTGCAGGAGATATAGTCCACCACTCCCATGGATGCCTGAACTCTATGCTATGTTTTTTCCCCATATATACATGCCTATGATAAAGTTCAATTTATACATTAGGTACAGTAAAATGTTAACAATGACAAGTAACAAAATAGGACATGGATAACAATCAGCACACCTTCTGTTCGTGTCTGCCGTCCACAGACTGAATGCCTGAGCATCCCAGCTCAGCACTCCCCCACAGCGTGCCTGTGGCTTCTGCAGTTTGAGACCTGACAGCACAACCGCCCAGAACTTCTTTTCCCTCCTTCATAACTTCAGATGCTTCTGTACAGCACAGCATAGCAGCTTTAAGTATAGGATTCTTTTCCTCTTAGGTTGACAGCATTCATTTTTTTTCCACTTAAGGGAAGCACTTTATGGCTTCCCTTTGCAAGCGTCACCACTTGTGCTTTGGGGCCACTGTTAAGTAAAATGAGGGTTACAGGAGCATAGCCCTGGGACAGTAAGGCAGTGCATCTGGTCATTGTGAAGGCTGCTTAGCGTGGCTCGGCCTGGACGTGCGGGTAGAGGGAAGATTCACACCTCAGGTGGGACACGACCTGACCGTGCGACCACTCATCACGCTGCTCAGAGCAGAGTGATTTAGAAGTGACAGATTGTTTCTTTCTGGAATCTTCTGTGCAATAATTTTGGACTGTAGTTGTCTATGAGTAACTGGACCCATGGACAGTGAAGCCATGGGAAACTGTAGGACACCACTTGTTAGGGACATGGGAAAAGTAGTGGGGCAGGTGCACTGAAAGGGAAGCATGATGGGAGAGCAGATTCAGCCACGCTTCAGGGGCGCTGGGCATTGCTTTTAAAAGCAGAGATAGCTTAGTTTTAACTTTCCTAATGTATATTGAGGATAGAACTGGAACAGGAGGGAATGGTATAAAAATGCAGTGGAGAAAACATTTGAAGGTGCAATGGAAATAAATTTCAAAGTCAAAAGAAAGAAACCTCAGATTGAAAAAGGCTTTATCTTGAGCAAAATTCTTATACTTACATATATGAATATTTAACAACAGTAATATTGATTTTTTATTAAAGATTTATTGACTTATTTGAAAGTCAGAGTTACACCAAGAGAGGAGAGGGAGAGGGAGAGAGAGAGAGAGAAAGAAAGAGAGAGAGAGAGAGAGGTCTTCCATTCACTGGTTCACTCCCCAATTGGCCACATGGCTGGAGCTAGGCCAATCCAAAGCCAGGAACCAGGAGCTTCTTCCCGGTCTCCCGTGTGGGCACAGGGGCCCAGGTACTTGGGCCATCTTCTACTGCTTTCCCAGGCAATAGCAGAGAGCTGGATTGGAAATGGAGCAGCTGGGTCTCAAACTGGCGCCCATATGGGATGCCGGCCTTCAGGCCAGGGCTTTAACCCACTGCACCACAGCACCGGCCCCAAGTAATTTTGATTTTAAAATTATATTTATTTTTAAAGGTTTAATAATTTTAAACATTTTGCCATAATCACTTTATGTATATATTTTGTATATGAACATGCTATTTAAAAACAGATATTAATATCTCATAATATGGGATTCATGACAATGATCATAAAATGAGAAAAGAAAGATGTTTTATTATGTAGGTGGCATATAATATGACATCCATCCTTTTTTTTGGACTTGCATATTAAGCCAGATTATCATTATCACTAAACACCAAGCCGTCTTCCTCTGATTTTCCCAGTCCATTATGAAGGAGCTGGATGGAAAGTAGAGCAGCCAGGACACGAACTGGTGACCATGTGGGATGCTGGTATTGCAAGTAGCAGTTTTACCTGCTACACCACAGCGCTGGCCCCTTTAATAGGTTTTTTAGATGTTATAAAAGTTATATACGTTGTAAAATACATTCATACTTAAGCCCAAATGCACAATTTAAAATCACTATGATCTGACCAACAAGAAATAACTGTTTTTTGGGGACTGGTGCTGTGGTGCAGTGGGTTAAAGCCCCAGCCTACAGTGCAGAATCCCATATGGATGCCAGTTCAAATCCCAGCTGCTCCACTTTTGATCCAGTTCCCTGCTAATGCACCTGGGAAAGCAGCAGAGGCTGACCCAAGTCCTTGGGCTCCTGCACCCACATGGGAGTTCCCAACAGGAAAGTCTTTAGGATGCTTCCTTCCTGGTCCTAGGGTCTCTGTGTGACTCCTCTCCTGTGTCCTGAGGAATAAGTCTCTTACACAAATGCTCTTTGAAGAAAGTATCCTGGGGTTAGATGTTAGATATATTTTGGAAACACTGTTCTCTGTTCCCCTACAGCATTACAATGCTCAGCATTATATTAGAGACTTGATTATTTATTTGAAAGTCTCTGTTAGACAGCTGGGCAATAAAATACCCTGGAAAACCCTGGTGCTGAGGGCTAATGTAATCTCCACTTCTTTACAGTAGGTGGCACTGTAAGCTAATGGCTGTGTTGTCTAACTATGCTTTTTTAATTGGTTCAATCTTTCCTTTTTTTGTATTTTGATATTTCAAAAGTTTTTAGGCATATTAAACTAGACATCTATATTTACTTTAGTGTTTTTTTCTCCCAAAAATCTGTTGTTAAAATTATGTTGCTGTTTACGAGATCTTAATGTTGTCTTCGAAGGGAGAACATTCGACATGCTTTGAACCTTAGCACTATCTGGAATGAGCTGATTTCCTGCACAGAGTTTTTAAATGCACTGAATACAAGTTCTCACTGTAGAATTTGAAAGGATGCCTTACTTAGTAGTCTAGGAATCACTGGAGCTTTGAGGCCGGGCCGTCTGGTTTGAAGCCGGGCTGGGACACCTACCAGCAGCCTGACCTTGCCTGGGTGAATTACTTTTCCACTGTAAGCCCCAGGCTCCCTATCTTTAAAATTTGCAAGACTGAGATTTTATGCTTGTTGCACAACTTGGCCCGAAATAGCTGCAATAATCTGTAGCTAATGTTGCATAATTTTCAAACAAGGATAGGCGACACAGAGCCCTTGGTTCACAGGAGAGGAGAGTGTGTCTGCACCAGGCAGAGACTTAGCTGATCAGCCTGGTGGCTGCAGTGCCACACAACCCCTGCTTGGCACACAAGCCAGGGGGCCCTGGGGCGGAACCTCCCAGGCTGTCAATCAACTGGAGGTTCCTGGGCCTGCCCAGACCTACGAGGTTAAAGTCTCTGGAGGTAGGCTCAGAGTGTGTCTCAACACGTTCTCCATATTGTCTGAAGGGGCGCTCAGGGGGATAACTGAACTGGAACATGACCTCCACAGTCTTGTGTCGGGATTTTATTTAATTTCTGTGATACTTGAATGATACTTTGCTTGTGAGGTTGTGGAAAAACGAAACTCTAGAGGGGCTGGCATGGTGGCATAGTAGGTTAAGCCTCCGCCTGCAGTGCTGCATCCCATAAGGGCGCTTGTTCAAGTCCCAGCTGCTCCACTTCCAATCCAGCTCTCTGCTATGGCCTGGGAAAGCAGTAGAAGATGGCCCAAGTCCTTGGGCCCCTGCACCTACGTGGGAGACCCAGAAGAAACTCCTGGCTTCAGATCGGCCCAGCTCCAGCCATTGTGGCCATTTTGTGAGTGAACCAGTGGATGGAAGACCTCTCTTTCTGTCTCTCCCTCTCTCTGCTGTAACCCTAGCTCTTAAATAAGTAAATAAATCTATTAAAAAAAAAAAAACACCTCTTGGCCAACTCTGGTTCTGAGCCTCCATCTGCAGCAGTTTCTGCCCCACTGTGAAGGGGGCTTGTCTGGCGACAGTGCCAGTGCAGTGTGGACCCTGGTGCCCTGTGATTAGTGTCCTAATGAGAAGAGGACATTCGCCCCCAGTTACAGAGGGGACCATGTGAGCACACAGAGAGGTGATGCCATCTACAGGTTGAGGAGAGATCACACCTGCCGACACCTTCATCCCGGTCTGGTGGCTTCCAAGCTGTGAGGGAAGGATGTTATCTAAGCTAACTAGTCTCTCTCTCTCTCTCTCTCCCTCTCTCTCTCTCTCTCTCTCTCTCTCTCTCTCTCTCTCTCTTTAATTTTAGCAGTCCTTGGAAACTAATACAACACTATTTAAACATTTGAAATGAAAATTATTTATTCAACAGATACTTGTTACAGCTTCCCATGTTCCAGGCTCGGAGAACACCATGATTGGAATGCCTGGTGTTCGGAGCTGGGGAAGCCAGCCACAAAGCTGGAAGAGCCTGCTGGATCTGCCCTCCCCACGTGGCCGGGATTCTGGGAAGTGCAGCTCCAGGGCCATGCAGTCCCCTCGGTCCTGTCCTGCACCCTTGCCTCTGGCTGCCATTCACGCCGTTTCTGGTCAGATTTCCCAAGGCTCCAGTGACGTTCATGACCCCCCTCAAGGGGATGCTGCCACCCTTAGTAGAACACAGCTTGAGTCCCGGCTGCTCTGCCTCCAGTCCAGCATTCCTGCTAATGTTCCCGGGAAGGCAGCGGAAGAGGCCCAAGGATGTGCATCCCTGTGGGAGACCTGGATGGAGCCTGGGGCTCCTGCCATGGCCTGGCCCAGCCCTGGCTGTCGCGGCCATGGGGAGAAAGAACCTGCAGACGGACAAAGCTCTCTGTTTCACTCTCTCCACCCCCATCACTCTGCATTTCAAATAGATGCACACACGAATCTTTAAAAATATGATGCCCCTTAAATTATTACACTGCTCACTGAGCTTAACTTGATTCCTCTTCAAACATTTTCCTTGGAGGCAAATTAAGGTGCAAAAACCTTCAAATTAAATCTATTAATCATGTATGTACTTACATAATAAGTGAGGATACTTCAAAATATCATGAAAATGTAATTAAAATATAAGTTTCTTTAAAAAAGGATGTTTCTTTTGCTGCAAACAATTTGAAACCAATGTTTAAAAATTTTTTGATAACATACTTTGTTTTAAAGATTTATTTATTTACTTGAAAGGCAGATTTACAGAGAGACAGAGGCAGAGAGAGAGAGAAAAGTCTTCCATGTGCTGGTTAACTTCCCAAAAGGCCACAATGGCCAGAGCTGAACTGATCCAAAGCCAGGAGCCAAGAGCTTCTTCTGGGTCTCCTGTGCAGGTACAAGGACCCAAGCACTTGGGCCATCTTCCATTGGTTTCCCAGGCCAAAGCAGAGAGCTGAATCAGAAATGGAGCAGCTGGGACTCGAACCGATGCCCATATAGGATGCTGATGCCACAGGTGGTGGCTTTACCCACTGTGCCACAGTGCTGGCCCTCATAACGTATATTTTTCATGAACTTTTTGAAGACTTCTCATAGAAATTTATATGTGTGTTTGGTGACAGAGCTAGCATTATTCATTCTGTGTCCTTGGCCTCTCACTCTGGATCCAAGTTATTTCTAGCATCTAGGTTATTAGCAGAAGCTAAGACTGTTTTGGTGTAACCGACACCCCACACAGCGCCTCACCTTGGATGGGCAGTAGACGGCGGGGTGGCTAACAGGGCTCCAGAAGTGAGTTAATGCTCACCGGGGAGCATAGCTGTTGTCACAGAGCTTTGCAGGCATTCTCAGAGCCTGGGGATGTAGAGCCCGGGGTCTTCTGGACGTATCTGTTCCCTTCCACAGCTTACTGTGTGGGAGACAGGGAGCGTTGCAATGAACAGCAGCACAGCTTCTGCACATGGTGGGTGTGTGGGGGGTGTGCAGGTCAACGTTCCTGCTGCCCTGTGGTCGTTATTCAGAACATGACCTACGGCTCTGGGTGACAGTTCTGACATTATTGCAAGCAGCTTGTGTGGGATGTGAGGGGCAGGCCCACTGGGCTGGCACTGAGTGCTCTGGGGCCCCCGCCTGCTGCCCTGAGCCAGGGGTTCCTCTCTTGCTACCCCAGCACATTTCTGTTCTCTGATATTTGCTTCCTGATTATTCACTCCAGAAATTTTTTTCTTTTTCCTCTCATTTTTCATTCATGCTGAATTTTACCATCTCAGATTCTTTGTTTTCAGCACCAATTTTTTTTTACCAAAGAGAATGTCCCCACCTTTTGTTAATTAAGTAAACAAATTTCTCCTTATCCAAACTCCCCCAACCTTTTCTGATTTACTACTTACTTCAAAAAGCACAAAACTAAAGATTTAAAAGGCCTCATCACGTCACGAAACATCTACTAAATAGAACCAGTGTAAACCGAAGTTAGAACAGCCCACAAAGACTTCTGAGGTAAGCCAGCCGTGTATCCAGCCCCACCCCGGTGAAGGCTTTACAATGTGTTTTATTATGGCTGTGTGCATGGGCTTATTTCCAGCTCTTCTTGGGTTTGAGGCTCTTCTGGGAACTGCTGGTCAGAGGTGGTTCAGGTTCAAGACAGCTGAGGCCGGAGTGCAGATTGTGACCCCGCTGACCACTTAGGCAGCTCGGATAAAGCGTTTCTCTGGGTGAAATTAATGGGCCCAGGGAGCCTGTGAGAGCAGGCACGCAGTGTGTGGCAGTCACACCAGCTCGGCTTGCTGATGTCTTTTGCTACCAAAAGGAAAAAGTGACCAGGAGAAGCCGAGGTGAGGCCCTGGGGCAGGGCCAAGGGCTTCTCACCCCAGCCGGCTCCTGGGCAGAGCCATGGAGGGTGGGGGGATTTATTTCCTCTCCCAACTGCGTGGCCTGCACCTGCTGGCACAGAGCGGCTGGGTTCCCTAGGGGGTAGGCTGGGCCCAGGGTGAGGCGGATGGGACACCTGGACCCCTGCACCTAACTCATCTCACTCTAGTCCCAGCCCTGTGCCAGGGACTTTCAACTGTATTTCCCCCTAATATGCAGAAATTGACCCAGAAGGTGGAGCTAAAGAGCTAAAAATAGAACACACAACTGTGGAAGTTTAAGGTCATTAATAAGATGACATAAATGGCTTAGAGAATTTGGCCCCTGCAGGTTGAGAACTGTGATTCTATGCCTTGATGGCAATACACAGGTCAATAATTGTTTCTTTAAATAAGTGACTCAGGGTTTGTCATCTACTCCACATGAAACTCCTATTGTGTTATGTTTATGATTATTCCCCAAGGAAATGGGATAATGCGAAGTGAAACTACAGTGGGGACAGGAGAAGGGGGAAGCAGATGGGACAGAACTAAAGGCACAGATTTTCAGGAGCAACTCATGGAAGGCTGGAATCAACAGGCGGCTGGCCCGGCAGAGAAAGGGAACTCTGTAGAATAAGCTTTCTTTCCAGATCAATCCATGGGCTTCCTGTAACTCCACACCAAAACCATTGGGATTATTTCGTGGGGACAGAAACCCTGGTGCAATAGTCTTCAGCATTTATCTAAGTGTATATTCAGGCTCGACCTAGCCACATCCAATAGCCACACATTAGACTGTGTCCTAAGGGAGCACTGAGATGAGCAGTGCATGTACTGCAGCACACCACTACTGTGGATGTATACAGCTCTGTGAAGAAGATTCAATGGCCTAAAGATACTGCGTCTTATGCATACAAGATGGAAATGTATATTAGCACAGTCATTAGGGACGACGGTATGGAGGTTCATAAAAAAACTAAAAATCAGGCCGGCGCCGTGGCTCAACAGGCTAATCCTCCACCTTGCGGCGCCGGCACACCAGGTTCTAGTCCCGGTCAGGGCGCCGGATTCTGTCCCGGTTGCCCCTCTTCCAGGCCAGCCCTCTTCTGTGGCCTAGGAGTGCAGTGGAGGATGGCCCAAGTGCTTGGGCTCTGCACCCGATGGGAGACCAGGAAAAAGCACCTGGCTCCTGCCATCGGATCAGCATGGTGCGCCGGCCGCAGTGCGCCAGCCACGGCAGCCATTAGAGGGTGAACCAACAGCAAAGGAAGACCTTTCTCTCTGTCTCTCTCTCTCTCACTGTCCACTCTGCCTGTCAAAAAAAAAAAAAAAAAATCAAAAAACTAAAAGTAGATCTACTATGGGACCTAGCTATCCTACTTCTGGGGATATATCTGGAGGAAATGAAATCATCACATTAAGGAGATACCGGCAACCCAATGTTTATTGTAGCACTATTCACAATAACCAAGATATGGAGTCAACCTAGGTGCCCACGTATGGATGAATGCATTTAAAAAAAAAGTGGAATATATATGTGATGGAATATAATTCAGCCATAAAGAAGAATGAAACTCTGAAATTTGCAGCAAAATAAATGGAACAGCAGACCCTATTATGTTAATTGAAATAACACACAGAAAGACAAGTACTACATGATGTTTCTCATATGTGGAAGCTAGAAAACAAAGTTGAACTGAATGTAGAATAGTGATTCCTAGAGGCTGGGAAGGATAGAGAAGTGGGTTTAGAGGGGGGTTGGATAATGGGCACCAAAACACAGTTAAATGAAGGAATAAGCTCTAGCATTCCACAGCACGCTTAGGGTGACTTTAGCTGTCACCCATGGCTATGCAAGAAAGAGCTGGAAGAGAGGAGCATGAAGGTTGTAAGCGAAGTTTAGATAAGGAAGAGGAAGTGCTAATTACTATAATTTGACTAGTATACACTGTATCAATGTCTTGAAACATCACACTGTACCCCATAAATATGTACAATTATTACATGTTCACAAAAAGATATAAAACTCTTGAGCAATGTAAAGCAATAAAATTATGAAAAAAGAATTTAATATGTAATATAAAGAGCAAGAAAGATAAATAAAATAAACAAATGAATCCTTGATGGAATAAGCTGTACATAATAAAATATTGCTAAGTAGTAATCATAAATCTACCTTCTCCATTGATAGCATGGCCCCAAATACACTTCTAATGACTTCAAAGCCATTATATTACAGATAAACTTCATGAAACTAAATTTTAGTATTTGTCACATTTCTAGAAGATGAAGGACCAAGTTTCCAAGTGATAAAAAGAAACCATAGTAGAATCTAGAGTCATAGTATAACGACAAAAGCCACCACAGGAGGAAAAAAAAGAAGAAACCAAAGAATACCTCCACAATGCCAAGCAACAAATGCAGAAACCGAGGAAACAACAACAAGGAGGACATGTGATGCCCCCAAATGAACATGATACTCCAATTCAAGATTATGACGATGATGAGTTAGAAGAAATGCAAGATACAGATTTCAAAAAATTTATGATAAGAACATTTAGAAGTTCTCAAAAACAAATTCTTGAACTGCAGAAATCCTTACTGGACAGGATAGAAAATCTCCTTCAAGAAAATGAAATCCTAAGGAGGAATCAAAATGAAATGAAGAATCTAGTAGAACATGAAAGTATGATAGTGAAGAGAAATCAAAATGAAATGAAGAATTCAATAGATCAAATAACAAATGCATTTGAGAGCCTTAAAAACAGAATCAGTGAAACAGAAGAGAGCATATCAGACTTAGAAGACAGAGCACAGAAAAGTATACAGTCAAACCAAAAAAAAGAAGAGGAAATTAGAAATCTAAAAAAAAATTAGAAATCTAAAAAATTAGACTCTAAAAATTAGAAGTCTAAAAAAAAAACCTAAATGCCCATCAATAGTAGACTGGATAAAGAAATTATGGGACATGTACTCTATAGAATACTATACAGCAGTCAAAAACAATGAAATCTGGTCATCTGCAACAAAATGGAGGAATCTGGAAAACATGCTGAGTGAATTAAGCCAGTCCCAAAGGGACGAATATCATATGTTCTCCCTGATCAGTGACAGGTAACCGAACACCAAAAAGGAAACCTGTTGAAGTGAAATGGACACTGTGAGAAACAGTGACTTGATCAGTCCTTGTCCTGACTGTCGATGAACAACTTAATACCTTATCCCTTTTAGTATTTTTTTTGTTCTACTTAATACTATTGGTTGAACTCTGTAATTAACACACAATTATTCTTAGGTGTTTAAATTTAACTGAAAAGTGATCCCTGTTAAATATAAGAGTGGGAATAAGAGAGGGAGGAGATGTACAATTTGGGACATGCTCAATTGGACTTGCCCCAAACAGTAGAGTTAGAAATGTGCCAGGGGATTCTAATTCAATCCCATCAAGGTGGCATGTACCAATGTCATCTCACTAGTCAAAGTGATCAGTTTCAGCTCACAATTGATCATAATGAAAGGATTAAGTGTCAAAGGGATCACATAAACAAGACTAGTGTCTGCTAATACTAAATGATAGAATTAAAAAGGAGAGAATGATTCAACATGGGAAATGGGATACACAGCAGACTCATAAAATGGCAGATGTCCTAAACAGCACTCTGGCCTCAGAATCAGCTCTTAAGACACTCGGATCTGGCTGAAGAGCCCATGAGAGTATTTCAGGCATGGAAAGCCAAGACACTCTGGAAAAAAAAAAAAAAACCCTAAATGAAAGATCTCTGAGTGAGATCCCAGTGGAAAGAAGGGGCCATCAGAGAAGGTACCTTCTCTGAAGGGAGGAGAGAATTTCCACTTTGACTATGACTTTGTTTAAATAAGATCGCAGTTGGCGAACTCAAAAGGCTTCCATAGCCTTGGCAACCCATGACAAGAGCCTAGGGTATTTAATGACACCATAAACAAGAGTGTCAATTGTTAAGTCAACGATAGGAGTCACTGTGCACTTACTCCCCTGTAGGATCTCTGTCCTTAATGTGTTGTACAATGTAAATTAATGCTATAACTAGTACTCAAACAGTAATTTACATTTTGTGTTTCTGTGTGGTTGCAAACTGTTGAAATCTTTACTTAATATATTACTAAATTGATCTTCTGTAAAAAAAAGATAATTGACATTGAATCTTGATGTGAATGGAAGGGGAGAGGGAGCAGAAGATGGGAGGGTTGCAGGTGGGAGGAAAGTTATGGAGGGGAAAAAGCCACTGTAATCCAAAAGCTGTACTTTGGAAATTTATATTTATTAAATCAAAGTTTAAAAAAAACTAGAAAAAACACAGAGAGGAAGAAGAACATTGGGTGAGACTGAGAATAAATATCTAAAAAAAAGAGAAACCCTACTAAAAAATACTTGACTAAAGAATATAAATTAATATAAAATTAACTGCATTCAAATTAAATGAGGTTGTTGTATTTATCACAACTCCTTTTTAAGAACATTATATCTTTTATTCTAAAAGCCTTGTACCATAAAAACTGTAGGGAAAGAAGAGCAAAATGGGCAAAGGAAAGAATCGGGCCAATGCACAAGGGAAGATAGACAGAGGAGTGAATGAGGATTTAGAAAAACTCAACTTCTGATATTAAAATGAATGCAACAGTGATAGAATACTCATCAATATAAACATGTAAACTCACATATTGTCTTTTTTTTTTTAAGGGAAAGAGTTTATTGGGGGAAACCCGACAGACTGGAGGGAAGGGGTGAAGAAGGAAAAGAGGGAGAAGGACAGCATAAGAGAGACAGAGGCAGAGACAGAGGTCAGGAGATGGAGAGAGAGAGCGCAAGCCAGGTGCTTAGGAACAGGTCCTTTTAAAACGTCGCTGGAGGGAAGGGAAGTAGGAGCAGTGAATCCCATTAGGATGGGGGTGGAGCTAATACAGGTGGTTGGGCCATGTGGCCACCTGGCTTCCAGCAATGGCAGCTGGGGACTAGGGCCTAGGATGGTGTCAGGGTGTAGATTGCACCATAGATAACACTGCGCCATTTCCTAACATTCCCCCCTTTTGTTTTTGATAAAGCAGGAGTTGCATGGGATTACATTAGTCCCAAAAGTCCAGGAGGGGTAGAGGGACGATGATCTGTCTTTAGAGCTACTTCCTGTTGACATGGGGTGATGAGATACTCTCTGCTGGCGTGGGGTGATGTCTCAAGCCGCTGTCTCCTTAAACCCACATATTTGAAAATAAAACTATGCAAATGTGGGGGAGAGTCGGGGGGAAATAGGTTTGGGTTTATCTCATGAACAGAGCGAGTCTTCATCTTTTTCTGTCTCTCTTCAAAGGCACCTCCAACAAGGCAGACTCTTACTGTGGCTCAGCTCCGGTCTGTGCACCTGTTATGAAGTGCAACATAATTATTAACAGCTTAAATTCTACATTTTGAATACCTGCTCTGCCCTTTGCTGGTTTTGTGCATTTGTTCAGGCAGTAACTTTCCACACCTCAGTTTTTTAATGTAGAAAATGGGCATATTAGTACCCACCTCTTTGCTGTGTAAGTGAAATGAGGTTTCATGGTGCTGATAAACTGTAGTCAATCAATGCCAGTTATTACTTTTCTTATTTTCCACTCTCATCCTAGTTTTTGCTCTTAAAAAAATATTTAGCTGTATTTGCTGTTGTAAACTGCTTCAAATCCTTTTTGGAACAAGGCTGCATATAAATCAATCCATATTGCCAGTGCTTTCTTAAAGAATTATATATCAATTTATGATAGCAACTTCAACAGAGAGAGCAATAGGATAACAGAGTCAATTTTAATATATCAACCGCAGTCCTGAGACTTACAATACTCATGACTTTTGACACAGCACTTCCATTTTTAAATTTTACATATGCAAAAAGCTAAAAAAAATTAGCGGCATAAAATTTACAAGCATAAAATTTTTCATAATTCTATTTATAATAGATAAAACTTGCAAGCAATCTGAATGGTTAAATTATTCACCTGGGGCAGGCGTTGTGGTGCAGTGGATTTAGCATGCATCCCACAATAACAGAGTGCCGGGTTCGAGTCCTGACTTCCCCGCTTCAGATGCAGCTTCCTGCTAAGGAGTTCCATAGGAGGCAGCAGATGGTGGCTTACATACTTGGGTTCCTGCCAGCCACACTGTAGACCTTGACTGACTTCTGAACTCCTAGCTTTGGTCTGGCCCAGCCATGGCTGTTGCAGACATTTGAAGAGTGAACTGGCAAATGGGAGATCTCCCTCTGTCTCTCTCTGCCTTTCAAATACAAAATAAATAAAAATTTTAAAGAAAATTCTTACCTTGTCATTAAAACGGTTTTGAAAATTATATGATAGCTTGGTGTGTGTGCCTTTGATATAACCTCAAGTCGGATGCTATGACTAGAGCTATCCAAGATAAAATAAAAAGACTTGGAGGAAATATACTGACATGCTAATAATGGACTATGAGTGGGGAAACAATGGCTATTTTAAAATCCTTTTTTCCGTGCATTTCTGTAATTTCCCATTTTCCTTAATAACGGGTGTCCCCGCCCACACACAGGGCCATTTAAGGTTCCTGTCTGGAACTTGTGGATAAACACGAAAGACAGCTCACTTTGATTTGTTCCCTTTGGACAGGATGTCATTACCAGCTTATGAGAAATGCAGTTGTCTGATGTTAGGGGAGCGTGGCTCTGGGGCATGTGTGGTGGGGGAATTTGACACAGGTTTCTATCAGCGGACTCGGACGGATAACATGAGAGAAAGCAGCTTGGGAAGCAGAGTGTACCAGTCGCAGGTGTCACCGGAATTCCAGCGTCATGGAAGCGGAATTCCAGAATGGAGTTCATTGCCTGACGGGGCAAAAGTTCCCTCAAACCTTGTCTCTTTCAAGAAGTAAGAAATATCCAATGGTAACATGTTACTGCCATCTCTGTTTTAGTATTATTTATTTTTACACCTAAAATCATCAAATTAAAGATGTCTTAGAACCCCAAGGTGAAAGAATGTGTTTACATTTTTATTTAAAAAATACTGTCTTTTCATGTTCTGATTATAAATTTTAAATATACAAAAATGCATGAAGAGGGAAATGAGATTTCCTAGTAATCCCAGCACTCTGAGAATGGCCACTGATAAGGTTTAGAATGTGAAATCTCTTCTTCTCTCTGATATGGGTAGAGCTAGCTTTTGGAGAGGGCTTACTAAGCACTTGGCACTGACTGGGGGGCTTCTCCACGTATTAATTCTGCTCATTCTTGCAACAACCTCCTGGAGTAGGTATGAGAATTGCCTGACAAAGTTAAGTTTCTGGACCAAGACTGTGCAGCTCATGGCAGAGAGCCCACCCAATGGGTTCTAGGTCTGTGTGTTTAACTTCTCCTCTCCACCGTGGGATTTTGCTTTTCAAAGTATCTGAAAATCCCTCCAAGTCAATAGATACAAATTTACTGCCTTGCAGTTTATTGCATGGATTTTAACCACAATTCATATGGTTGGTCTTTTTAGGTTTTCAATATTGTAAATCGCAAGGAAATGAACATTCTTACCTGAAGGTGTGCATTTGAGAGATTATTTCCTTAGACTAAATTCTCAGAAGAGAAACACCTGGGTGACCAACTACATTCCCAACGGCAGCTGGGCAAAGGGTGTTTTTCCCACGTTCTCCAGTATTTTTCTTTTCTTTTTTTAAAAACATTTTATTTATTTATTTGAGAGGTAGAGTTACAGAGAGTGAGAGGGAGAGACAGAGAGAAAGGTCTTCCTTCCGTTGGTTCACTCCCCAGATGGCTGCAATGGCTGGAGCTGCCCAATTCAAAGCCAGGAGCCAGGAGCGTCTTCCGGGTCTCCCATATGGGTGCAGGGGCCCAAGGACCATAGCAGAGAGCTGGACTGGAAGAGGAGCAGCCGGGACTAGAACCCACGCCCATATGGGATGCCGGCTCTGCAGTCAAAGGATTAACCTACTGCGCCACGGCGCTGGCCCCCTCCAGTATTTTTCAAACCATTTGAACTCTGACCCACTGCAAGCCATGCATTTTCTGTAGTTATCCACTACACACACACAGGCACACACACACACACACACACACACACACACACTGGAAACCAGGCTTAACAGTTTCTTGGCTAAACTCAATGAGCTCTTTTTTCTTTTTCCTCTTCCTTCCTCTTCTTTTTCAAAAGCTCTTTTTAAATACCAGATAGGGGCCACCAAGTTAAGTCCATGATCCGTGCAGTAGCTCACTGAAGAAAACACCATGCTGATGCTTGGGTACTGGCATTCTTTAGTTCTTGCCTATCTATTAATCTGATAACGACAGGTTACTGCTTCAGTCTTCTTTAATCACTAGAGAGGCTGAATATTTTGGAAAATTATATTTTTGGAGAGAATAAGTTGAAGTTCAGTGCACATTACAATGTTAAAAACTTCTTTCATTAATTACTCAATAACCTCTAGAAATTGGGCCCTGGTATTGAACTTTATGGAAAATGTTGACAACAACTGCTGTAGATGGTTATAGGAAATTAGAGATCTCCGTGGCGGTGTTGTTTATGACACATTTAAGTTGTTTGTTTTTAAAGGAAACTGCATTAGGAGCACATGTAGGTTAAGCTGCTACTTGGGACTCCCAAGTCCCATATCTGAGTGCCTGTTTTTGCTTGTTTGTTTTAAACATTTATGTATTGGAAAGACAGAGTTGCAGAGAGAGGGAGAGAGATTGAGACAGACAGAAAGGGGGATCTTCCATTTGCTGGTTCACTACCCACATGGCCACAACAAACCGGGTCTGGGCCAGGCCAAAGACAGGAGCCAGGAACTCCATCTGGGTCTCTGAGTGGCAGGCATCCGAGAACGTGGGCCATCTTGTGCTGGGTGGGGTCGGGCGGTGAGACCACGGAGAGTTTGCTCAGAGAGTCAGCCGCTCCCCGGTCCTCCTTCATGCCTTTACGTCGCTGGTGTGCATGGAGAGGACCGCGAGGTGAAGATGGCAGCGTGTTCTGCCTACCGAGCAGAGCAGCCTCTGTCCTGAGGGCTGGCCGAGGTGAGCGATGTAAATTAACTGCAAAGAGGGCTTTACAGATTGTAGGAGGAGCTGTGGTTCAGCCGAAAGGGAGCCGGCACACCTTCCCAAAGCGTCTTTTTTTTTTTCTTAAGGATTTATTTATCATAATCACACACAGAGAAGGAGAGAGAGAGAGAGAGAGAGAGAGAGAGAGAGAGAGAGAGAGAGAGAGAGACTTCCATCCACTGGTTCACTCCCCAATTGGCCACAGCGATCTGAAGCCAGGAGCCAGGAGCTTCTTCCAGGTCTCTTATGTGGATGCAGGGGCCCAAGGACTTGGGCCGTCTTCCACTGCTTCCCAAGGCCATAGCAGAGAGCTGGGTTGGAAGTGAAGTAGCCGGGACTCAGAACCAGCAGCCACATGGGGTGCCGGCACTGCAGGCGGCAGTTTAACCCGCTAAGCCACAGCGCCAGCCCCCCCCCCCCCCCCCCAGCGTCTTTAGTCTGTCTTTTGGCTGCTAGCGGCCACACCTGGCGATACCGAGTATCCTGTCTCTAGTTCCAGCTCAGCCTTAGAAGTGTGCTGGAATAGAAAAACTCTGACCTTGAGTCAGTTACCTATCCTATCACCCCTCGATCAACTCGTCCCGTCTCAGGCGGTCCAGCAGAGTGTCCGGGAAGGATGCTGGGTGTGGCGGCTGGGCTGTCAGCAGCCTCGGTCCCTGCTCTCTTCTGCAGGGTGAAGAGCTCACCAGCTGCTGCAGCCGTTTTGGCAGAGATGTGGAAGGACAGTTACAGATCCAGCCAGAAGGGGGAGCCGCTGTTCAGCTTTTACCTGCCCTTCTCTTAAGGGTACCTCCTCCTCAGGGGGAGGAGACTGCCAGTCATCTCTGGGAAAGAACTGGAGGCCCAGCTGTCTTTGAGGCTTGGAGGTTCAGATTCTTGGAGTGGGGATTTTCCTCCTGCTGTCCATGCTCATCACCAAGTCAGTGATCAAATCATAGGTTTTTGAGTGCAGGAAAATGGAAAACAAGGGCCGGCTTGATCCTGTTGGGTCACATCCTGTTCACGACCGCAGGAAGTGAGGCAGCAGCACAATATGGTTAGAAAAACATGACGTGTATAGGGCATTTGCACGCTACATGCGTGCTCCATGTGATGTGTGTGTTAGTTATCATTTTTAAAGACAACTGTGAATCAAAGCCCATCAGCTTTGGGAAATCCTCAAGCTTCTTGTCCAATTGTGTTGGATTTAAAATCATGCTGATCTGGGATGGGGGCGCTGTGGTGCAACAGGTTAATCTGCCATCTGCAGTGCTGACAGCCCATGTGGGCAGTGGTTAGGGTCCCGGCTGCTCCACTTTTGATCCAGCTCCTTGCTGGCTGTGTCTAGGAAATCAACTGAGGATGACCTGAGTGCTTGGGCCTCTGCACCCAACCCTGGCTGTTGTGGCCAATTTGTGAGTGAACCTGTGGATAGAGGAGCTCTCTCTCCTCCCTCTCTCTTTCTCTCTCCTTCTTTAGCAGTAGCTCTAACTTTCAGATAAATAAATAAATAATTTTTTAAAACATGCTGATCTGAGAAACAGAAAACTATCCTATTTGTCATCTGAAAACCGATCACAAGGCGGTGAGTGTTTCTTCCAGGAACTGGAATGCAATTGGGAAATTTCTCAATGACAATCCTAGGGAGTATGAGACTGAGCGCATCCAGAAATGGAAATGGGGCTGCCTCTCTCAAAGGGAAGGTAGAGATGGTTCCAGCCACGGGCAGCCCACAGTGCATTGCCCTAGGGCCATCAGGTTCGAGTGGCATCGCGGGCACACAACGCTCCCTGCTCCAGGAACAGCTTGTCTTTGCATCTTTCGGCTGCTTCACCTGACAAGAGGCCTTCTGGGATGCAGGGATGGCAGAAGTCCTTCTGGTCCTTTCCTTTGCCTTCATTGCTCTTGTTCATTGTCCCTCCCTGCTTCTCCCCCTTCTCTTGCCCGTATTATCAGGCAGGATGATGGCTGCGTGTTGGTGTCCGTGATGTTTTTCATTGGGGTTAAGGAGAAAGTGAGTGCCAACTCTTCAGCTTTAGGTTGAGGACTGGGGTCCATTGGGAAGTTATCTTTGGCGTCCTCTCCAGTCCTGAACTTCCTGGTCACTTAGATCTGCCTTGCTTATCAGATAAGCCAAATGTAAGTCAGCGGATAGTCCTCAAACTTTTGGATTGCCAGCCCCAAAAATCAGTTTAAGATTTAAAAGCCACATGCTTTGCAATGTGTACTCAATGGTTTGCTGATTTTCTCCTTGGGTTTCTTTTAGTCTGTGGTACGTAACTGTCCTAGGAATGAGCCATGCTCACTAAGGAAGCTGTTAGGATCATCAAGTGTCACGGGATGGGGTGGAAGAGGACCCTCTAGCTAGGTGGGTCTGCTAAAGGCTTCACCAGCCACCCAGTGATTTCCAATTCTGATATTTAGAAAGACTTAAAAAGAAAAGAAAAGAAAAGCATATTATTGACTGCTATTATCTAGTGGAGCTTTTATTCTTAAAATTCAAAGTAGTTGAGATCCAATATAATCAATACAATTAATTTTATCTCAAAACAAAATTTTATTTTCACTTGTCCATATAACCTTCTAGTTCTCATGATATATAGTTTCACCTATTTCCAGTGTCCCAAAAAGTGTTTTATAGGTTTACCTAAACTCATATATAAGTTTTTTTTTTTTTTAAAGAAAATGATGGGATGGGTGTGTTTGGCACACGGTTAACTTGCTGCTTGGGATACTTGCATCCCATATCAGAGTGCCAAGGTTTGAGTCCTGGCTTCACTTTTTTTTTTTTTTGGTAAGATTTATTCCATTTATTTGAAAGGCAGAATTATGGAAAGAGGGAGAGAGTGAGAGAAGGAGAGAGAGCGAGAGTGAGAGTGAGAGTTGATATCTTCCATCTTTTGGTTCACTCCCTAAACGGCCGCAACAGCCAGGGCTGGGCCAGGCTAAAGCCAGGAGCCAGGAGCTTCTTCCAGGTCTCCCACATGGGTGCAAGGGCCCAAGCACTTGGACCATCCTCTACTGCTTTCCTAGGCACATTGGCAGGGAGCTGGATCGGAAGGGGAGCAGCTGGGACTCGATCTGGCACCTATATGGGATGGCAGTGTCGCAGGTTGCAGCTTTACCTGCTATGCCACAATGCCAGCCCCCTGCCTCCACCCCTGATTCCAACTTCCTGCTAAGATGCACCCTGAGAGGCAGCAGGTGATGGCTCAAGGGTTGGGTCCCTGAAGCCCGTTTGGAGACCCAGATGGAATTCCTGGCCCCTGGCTTAGATCTGGCCCAGCTTTGACTGTTGTAGCCATCTGGAAAGTGAACTGGCAGATGAAAAATATCTCTCTCTCTTTCTCTCTCTCTCTCTTTAAAAAAAAGAAAAATAAATAAAATTGGAACAACAAAGAAACTGACAATAGATCAATTAAATTCGATTTTTGGTGCTGATGGATTAGGCTTTCCTTTCTGGCTTTGCCTTTGGGGATTTTAACATTTTATTTTATCTCAGCATGTGAAAAATAGTAGCTTATCAACTGTCACCTTATGAATACATTGGGTCGAGAACAAATTGATGCTTGACAACATAGTCATCAGGATGGACAGCTGTGGCATCCAATGCCATCAAAATTAGAAAGGATTCCAGTAGGTAGGAAGGCTGCCCGGCAAAATCACCTCCTTCTGTTGTTATGTCCTTTCATTCCTCTCTCTTCTGTCCTGTCCCCAACCATTCCCTTCTCAAAATCCTGTGTTCATTTGAGAGCTGGGCTCCCCCTTGCTAATTTCTGTGGCACTTGGCTGACAGGCAGGGTGCTAAGCATTGGAGCCCCGGCTCATTTCACCCTCTCATCTGTTGATCGAGATGCCACTATCCCCGCTTTCCAGATGGGGAGGCTGAACTGCTGGTGAGCAGTGGCCCACGCAGGGTCGGCTGGGCAGGCGTGGTGCTCCTGTTCACACACGGATCTTGGCAGTCAGCTCCTTCTCATTACGCATCAGCATCTTTTGCATTTCAGTGCAGAGCCTGGGACAGAAACGTTGGAGAAGGAAACAGGTTTTAGCGTACACTGCCCAGCCTCTGAGTACGATGATCTCCTTTTAAATGGGTTATTCTTTCATTTTTGAAGCTTAAACTTACTGCCTGCCTTCTTCAAGCTGGTGACAGGAAGAGCTGGACGTGATTGGTATGGCAAATTGCTTAATGCAATAGGAAAAGGCAAAGGTTCCTTTTTATTCCCCTTCTTTCATAAACTATTTGGTTGGTTCCATTGGAATAAAAAGTAACTAACTGGAGGATAAAAATAACTTCTTTTGTAATTCTGCCTCAACAGACAACAACAATATGTTGTGCTTTTTCATGGAAACATCTAATTTTAGAAAGAATGCAGGTCTCCAGCAGCCCGCTGAGTAATAACTGCTTGGCGAGATTGATGCTTACAACAGATGACCACGCTAAAAGCCCTTCTTTGGAAGGTTTGTGAATTGCTTTTTTACATAACTTACACGTGTTATTTTGTGACACGGGAAACCTCCTCTAATAGGAAATGAAAAGGTTGTCTGTATAGGGCTTCGGGGATTCCTTTACATCCTGTGCAATGACTCACAGTTTAAATGCACCAAGTTCGGGAGAGGAAGTGTCTTTCATGGTCTTAGAAAAATAAAAACTGTAAACCAGAAACAGAAACAGCCCGCACTCCCCTGTGTGCCCTTGTGCCTAGGGGATGCACTTTGCATTTGAAGTCCCTGAAACAGTAGACTGGGGGACAGGGAGCGCGGGACCCTGGAAGACCGTGAAGACCCTGTCTTTATGCTGCTTGGCTCCGTGACAGTTACCTTTTCTTTTCGGTGTGATTTCCTCCGGATTTAGAACTTTAGTCATCTAGCTCAAGAACAGCCAGAATGTGTTCGCTGCTCTGCACTGTTGATGAGGCTGAATGAAATAGAAAGGGGAACTACAGCTCAGAATTCTCGCCTCAGAGTCCCGGTGTCCCGCACTTGTTTAGGTGAATGCCAGGGGGATGGCAGAGGTGACCCTGAGTTGGGGGGAGGTCGCCCTCAGCTCAGAGCCTCTCTCCTACTCTGGCTTTGTGATCCGCCAGGTCCCACACGTCTCTTCTGGAAGCCAGTTTTCCTGTTGCCCAGACTCTCAGCGAGGTTTTGACTGAAATAATCTTCCCAACGAAAGTTCAGTGTCAGACCCTCTCCTTGTTGCGGAAGTGGTGCTGATTGGAATTGGGAAGAGCCTGGTAACCTCTGAAACAAATTGAAAGAAAAAAAAAGGAAGAAAAACAAGTTTTGAAAGTTAACTCATGATTTCCATAGAAGAAATCACCATTATTCTGACATATGTTGCATACCATTCGTAAATAGAATCATGGATCTCCCACTCCCAGATCTGGCCAACTAAGCCCTCTCAGATTTGTGGATGTGTGTTATCCTGAATTTCATTCAATGACCTGCTGGTACAGTCTGGTTCCTATTTCACCCAGCTGCATTATTTGGAGTGATAACTTCATTAACAACTAAAATAAACTGAAATTTATAGACTTAGAGATCATAGACATAATTTGATTTGGGCTATATGTTTTATAAAAATAAAAACAAATCTTTAAACCACTCACCCTAAACTTCCAGGTGTAAAGGAAGAAAAATTTTGCAAAGTGTGGCCAGATGGGCCAGTTCAGTTTTACCTAGGGTTTGCAAGTTTCCAGGACTCAGATCCTGAATGGCTTGGGATCTGGAAGGGTCACAGAACAAGTCAGGAGAGGGACCTTACAATGAAATCGTTTCATATCTATGTTAATGAGAGTAAACCTAAATAGAAACGAGAAGCCTTGAGACGGGATTTTCAGTCTAGAATGCAGCAACCTTAGCTCCAAATAATCACTGCTGTAGATGTGGATGAAAAGGGGTGCACGAGGCATGGAGCAGTACTGAGCCCCACTCGCCATCAGTGTGGCCTCCTGAGTTCTGACCCCGTGACTGAACCCTTCCCCGGTGGAATGAATAATCACAGAACAGCAACGTTTCTGAAGGCAGGAATCACGAGCTTCTGTGCTTTCAAAATAAATTGTAAAATGATGAAGGCAGGTGGCCAGCTACAGTCCAAACTGGTTCCCATGGTAGTCAGGGTGACTTAGGCATGTGAAAAATCAAAGTGATAATGCAGGTGTGAATTTAGGCCTAGAAACTCAAGTGTGCACGCATAAGCTCAGTCTTCAAGAACACCTTTATGGGGCCGGTGCTGTGGCGCAGCGGGTTGATGCCCTGGCCTGAAGTGCCGGCATCCCATATGGGCGCCGGTTTGAGACCAGGCTGCTCCACTTCCCATCCAGCTCTCTGCTGTAGCCTGGGATAGCAATGGAAGATGGCCCAAGTCCTTGGCCCCCTGCACCCACGTAGGGGACCTGGAAGAAGCTCCTGGCTCCTGGCTTCAGATTGGTGCAGTTCTGGGGAGTGAACCATCGGATGGAAGAGATCTTTCTCTCTCTCTCTCTCTGCCTCTCCTCTCTCTGTGTAACTCTGACTTTCAAGTAAAAAATAAATCTTTAAAAAAGAAAAACACCTTTATCAAGGTTTAATTTATATACTGTCCAACTCACCCATGGCAACTGCACAGTTTGCCAAGGTTTAGTAAATTTATACATTTACCAACCTGATTGTAATCAAGGTTAAGAATCCTCTATTACCTCCAAAAATTTCCTTTGTGCTTTTTGCAGTCACTTTTTTTTTTTTTGATAGGCAGAGTGGACAGTGAGAGAGAGAGACAGAGAGAAAGGTCTTCCTTTGCCATTGGTTCACCCTCCAATGGCCGCCGCAGCTGGCATACCGCGCTGATCCGATGGCAGGAGCCAGGTGCTTCTCCTGGTCTCCCATGGGGTGCAGGGCCCAAGCACTTGGGCCATCCTCCTTTGCACTCCCTGGCCACAGCAGAGAGCTGGCTTGGAAGAGGGGCAACCGGGACAGAATCCGGTGCCCCGACTGGGACTAGAACCCAGTGTGCCAGCGCCGCAAGGCAGAGGATTAGCCTAGTGAGCCACGGCGCCGGCCAAAGAATCAATATTAAATTTTGTCAAATGTGTTTTTTCATCTGTGAGATGATTGTGTGGGCTTGTCTTTTATTTATGGTCTATTACATATATTGATTTTTGGATATTAAGCCAACATGGCATTCTAGAGATAAATCCCACTTGGTGATAATTTTTGTTTTGTTTTAATATATGTTTCTGGGTTTGCTTTTTTTTTTCTTTTTTGTTACACATTTATATTCATGAGAGATATTGATCTATAGTTTATCATGTTTGGATTTCATATTTGGCTAATACTGGGTCACTGAGTTTGAAACTGTCCCCTTTCCACATCATTTAATGAAAAAAATTGTTTAGGAATGGTTTTGCTTTTTCATTAAATGCTTAGTGGCATTCAACAGTAAAGCTATCAGGCTGTTTTTTCTGTGGGATGATTTTAAATTGCAAAGTCAATGTTCTCACTTGACACAGCTTTACTTAGCTTTTCTCCTTTTCTCCTGAGTGCTTTGATAATTTGTAAAAGAATTTTGTACATTTTCCCTAGGTTTTCTCTTTTGTTGGTGTAAAGTTTTCACAATCGTTTTTTACATTTCTGTAGGGCAGTCCTGCTTGAATTAGCGTTGCTGTAGTTATTGTGGACTTTAATCGCAGGGTGTGGTAGTTCTAGGCGATGCCGGTCACCCCAGCCTGTTGATTCAGAAACACAAAGATCCTGACATGGCTGCGTGGTAGTCCTAACTTCCAGTTAACTGGAATCATTTCTGTGTGTCCCAGAAGAAGTATTCCTGGAGAACTTGGCTCCATTCCTACAAGGTTTTGTTACCTAGCTGCACTGTAAAAGGCCATTCCACCATTTGGCCACAGCTGCTTCAAGACGGTGGATAAGGCCAGTAAAATCAGTAAGGTTGGCTCCATTTTTTAGTCCATTTGCTGTGAAGCAAATTCCTTGATCAGAAGCAGGGCTGTGTAGAACACTACAACAGGGCACAAGGCCTTCTCTAATGATGAAAGTTTTTGCAGAAGCGTTAAATGCAAGGGAAGGTGTATCTTTATCTGGAGAGTTTGTTCCATAAGAACAAAATACTGCCCCATCCAGCCAACCACTGACTGTAGTCCATGAATCAGTATACAATTGCTATGTGGCCACTCCTCCTTTCAAATAAAGCAAACATCCAGGTGCACTACCTGGAGTTCTGCCAACAAGAGTACTTCATTCACCATTGCCCTTCAGGGATGCCCCGCGGGGTGCTATAATGTTGTAGCTGCCTATTTTTGGTAGTATCTGCGTACCACACACAGCCATCTTTAAATCAGGCCCAAGTTTTCTTAACCTCAGGCAGCTGATCGTAGAGCGTGCCCCAAGCTGTGGGTATTAACAAGGAGAGAGAGAGTAGCATAGCACAAGCAGGATCCCTGAGCTCTTGGGCCATGGCTTCATGTAACTTCCTTGTGCCTCCAGGGTCTGCTTGGGCCAACCTCATACATACTCCTCCCACTTGATGGTGGAGTGCCACTGTACTTCCTCAACTTTACGGCTTCTTGGTTCCAACAGCAACAAGTTGATGATGGGCAGCTCCAGTTGCCTGGTGATTTGGTGGCACATGGTTAAGTATCTAGTGCTTACTGAGGCCCAGAAGCAGGTCAAATACTCTCTCTTGGGGCCAGCATTGTGATTCAAGTAATGGAGAAGTTTGCATGGCAACCTGGACCTGTTGCAAATCCTTCTCATTTCGAAGCTAGCAGCTTCTCTGGTGCCTTGTAAGTGGGCCATAGCAACATGCCCATGTGAGGCCTATGTTGCCTTTAGAATCCATAGAGGCCCACTAGGCATTATACCATTTTCCAGTTATAGAAGAGGCCACATACAGCAACTTAGCCTTCACCTTTGGCGGGGGTGGGATATTGCAACAGGCCCCATACCACTTGAGCACCATACATTTTACTGAATGGAAGGCCCTTGAATTTATTTTATGAAAGAAGCTTTATTCAACTTCAGTTTTTTAAAGAGCAGTATTAGGTTCATAGCAAAATAGAGCAGAAAGTACATAGGGTTCTCATATATCCCTGCCCCGACACATGCAGTTTCCCCTCCATCAACATCGAGTACTAAAGTAATAAATGTGTTGCAGTCAGTAAATGTACACTGACACATCATCACCCCACATCCATACTGTGTGTTGGGGTTCACTCTTGCTGTCCTTCAGTCTATAGGTCTTGCCAAAGATGTAATGGCACACAGCCACCACCGTAAATGGAGTGGCTTCAGCTTCTCTGAACACCCTATGCATTCCCTCCTCCCCCAATCCTCCCAACCTCTGGTTCCTATCTTCACAGCTTTGCCTCTTCCAGAATATTACATAATATTACATAATTGCTTTTTCAGACTGGCTTCTTTCATTTAGTAATGTGCACATTACAAACATGGCATGTTTGCTCATTCCTTTTTAGTTCTGGATCATATTACATTGTCTGGTAGCAGCAGAGTTTACTTATTCATTCACTTACGGAAGGTCATCTTGGTTGCTTCCAAGTTTGGGCAGTTATGAATAACACTGCTATAAGCATTCATGCACAGACTTTTATGTGGACAGAAATTCTATTTTCTTTGGGTGAATACAAAGGAATGTGGTTGCTGGATCATATGATAAGAGCTGTGCAGTTTTTGTTAAAAAACAAGACTATCAATTTGTCTTCCAAAGTGGCTATACTATTTTGTGCTTCTACCAGCAGTGAATGGGGGTTCCTGTTGTTTCCCATTGTTGCCAGCATTTGGTGTTAGCGTGTTTTGGATTTTGGACATTCTAATAAATTTGTAGTGATATCTGTTACTTGAATTAGCAATTCTCTAATGACATATGATGTTGAGGTTCTTTTCATGTACTTATTTGCTATCTTATATCTTCTCTGGTGAGGTAACTGTTCATGTCTTTTTCTCATTTTTTAACTGAATTGGGTTCTTCATTTTTCTTATTGTTGAGTTTTTAAATTCTGTATATATTGTAGATAATAGTCCTTTATTGGATGTCTTTTGCAAATATTTTCTCTTAGCCTGTAACTTGTTTTATAATTCTCTTAAAAGTGTCTTTTGCAGAGCAGAAGTTTTTAATTTTAATGAAGTTCAGATTACCAATTGTTCCTTTCATTTCTATTCCTAATTACCTAAGATTTTTTTATATTCAATGGAAACCCCATGAGGCTTTGTTGGATTAATTTCTCACTCAAGGACACACAATTGTCTTACTAATAGGTCTAGTGTATTTACTGCTTCTTGCTCTCTAGATCTAACTCGCATTTCATCAAAGTAATGGCCTGGTACTTGTTGAAAGGAAAAGCAGTCAAGTCTGTACAGACTGTAGTAAAGCATAGGGCTGCAAGGTTGAGATACTCTGGGGGAAATGCTTTGCGAGTGTATTTCTGGCCTTGCCTGATGAAAGCAAATTACTTTTGGTAGTTTTTATTAGTGGTTATCAAGAAAAAATAATCTTCCTGATCAATCGCTGCAAACCAGGTACCACAGAATGTGAATTTGTCCAGGCAACGCAATGTCATTTGGAAGAGGAACTGGAATTGGAGTCACCACCACCTGGTTAAGTTTACTCTGTAGTCAGTCATTCTCCAAGACCTGTTTCTACACAGGCCCAATAGGCAAGTTGAGTTTTTGTGGTGGGAATCATCACTGCTGCCTCTTCCCAGTCCTTGATAGTGGCACATTTTTCTGTAGCCTTCCAGGAATGAAGCATTGCTTTTAATACTATTTTCCTAGGTGGAGGCTCTTCTAGTCTCTTCCTGTTAGTCTTCCTACCTTAATAGCCCTCACTTCACAAGTCAGAGAATGTACATGGGGATTCCTTCAGTTATGGAGTATATGTGTTCTAATTATTCACTCTAGAACTTACAAAATACTCATTGAATAGCTGTAGGGACCCACTGAATGCAATGTGACTTGACTAAGACTCCATGGATCATGTGGCTTCCATAAACTCCTACTCTGACTGGTAGAGCATGTAATATCTTGTATCTCCTGAGATTAGTGTCATTTCAAAGCCAGTGGCCAGTAGTCCTCCAAAAGTTTCAATATTTTTTTTCCCAGTGTACAGTGTCTCTGGTAAAAGGCCATAGATCCTTTTGGGGAAGCATAAGAGAAAAATTAATTGTATTAAAATTTTTATTTATTTGAGAGAATTACAGAGAGAGAGAGAGAGAGAGAGATCTACCATCTGCTGATTCACTCCCCAAGTGGCTGCATAGGGCAGCCCTGGACCATGCAAAAGCTAGGAGCCAGGAGCTTCATCCAGGTCTCCCAGTTGGGTGCAGGGGCCCAGGCACTTGGGCCATCTTCTGCTGCTTTTCCCAGGCCATTAGACACGAGCTGGATTGGATGTTGAGCAGCTGAGAATTGAACTGGTGCCCGTATGGGATGTCAGCATTGCAGGTGACGGCTTTACCTGCTACACCACAATGCCGACCCCATAAGTAAAAAATTTTAGCAGTGTGGTAGAGCACTTCTTCAAGGAGATTAAGCCTCATTTTCACTTAAGAAGTTTTGGGTCTGTAAACCTGATCAAGTCTAGGAACTGACTGAGAGGATGTACATCTGTGTTGTGTTTCAAGAGAGACTTTACTCACTTAGCTAAGAACTCTTGTTCCTAAATAGATTAAGAATGCAGCAGGCTGACCAACTTTTAGGGACACCATTAGCAGCTGGTCAATGCCATGGGTCTCTGTGAGTTGCAAAGTTCTGGTTACTGCACTGACTCTGCTGTCCGTTATGGTGACCATTGCTCACCTTGTGTTTGGTGATTAGATGCCACCACTTGGCCCCTGCCACTCTGGAATCCAGTCATCCTCACTGCATTTTGGGGTTGCAGCTTAATAGCAGCCATTACCATGGTCATTTCTGATCTACAGAAAAGGGCAACCAGAGAGCACATCACATTTACTCCTTGTGGTGGTGGTGAAAGGTGTGTCCTCTGGACTTCATGGGGCAGCTGAGCAGGCCTTGCATATAAATCCACTCTGACGTTCCGGTCTTCCTACGCCCTCAGAGACCTGCTTTTACAGTCTATTAAGACAGTTCTGACATTGCAATTTCATTTAGGGTAGACCACTTTTTGGTGCATGTTTCAGCCAACGAACCTAACAAATTGTTCAAACTCATTCTAGCTCCTCAAACTATAACATGAACTCTAAAAGTCTCTTAGTGGGGCTATGTTAATACATTGAGTTTTGTTCAACTTTATGTTTGTCTGATATGGGCTAGGCAGGCAGCTAGTTAGGCCTGCTGAACTGGGAATCCTTCTACTTGTCAATTAAAATGCCCCTTTCCCAGGATGCATCTGTTTCATCTGGGACCTAAGGGAACACCATGAAAATATGAGAATTAAGCTCCACAAGGAACTTGTGGAGGTGCCATATAACTCCCAGGTGGCTCTATAACTGGAGGGGCCTCACTCACAACCTCATAAGAGACACCAACAATGAGAAGGATTTCTCTCTCTTTCTCTCTCTCTCTCTCTCTCTCTCTCTCTCTCTCTCTCTCTCTCATCTATTGCACACAAGGGACTGGAGGTGCTCCCTCTGCTTCCCCTCTCCCACCCCTGCTACCTGGGCTGCCGAGTTGCTACAAAGCTTTCTAAGGCAGGCATGCGCAGGACCTGGCACTCCGGGAGCTGTCACCCTTTGTGGAGAGAGGAGGCCTGGGGTTCACGCCATCAGCCACCCAAGATGCTGGGTCCCCGGTGGGAAAGGCAGAGTTGCCAAGGAGATAAGTGGAGGCCGAGGGAGATAAGAGGAAAGAGCACTCCCCAGAAACCTGGACCAGTTTTCCAACAAAGCCCTTGGGAACCCACACTGGGCCCTGGAACGGGAGCTGTGCAGACAGCCAAGGAGCGGGAGCGCAGCCTGCAAGTCCTCCCAACAGCCTTCGCCACAACAATTTGCTATTTACTTTGGATGTGGGCCGTACCCACAACTCACACGCAAGATTTATCACCAGACTGCAATGCTAACCAACTTCCCAAGCACAAGCTCTGGTCCCCGCGGCTTCGGGGAAAGGACACGAGGGGGAGGAACAGCAGCTGGGTCTGCAGAAATTCTTTTGTTCTTTCTGCAGGAGGTAGGGCAAGAAGTTCTAGAGAAGTAAACTCATCTTGTGATCCCATTTTTTGACACCTTTTTTTGAAGTTCTCCTGTATTTAGAGAAATAAGTGTTCTAGAAATATCTTCAGCAGCTCGGATATCTCATCACTACGACAGGGTCTGTCCTGAGGCTCTAAACCCTGTTAACCATCCTTGCATCTTCTTCAACCCTTTATTTCAATCTGGAAACCAAGCCTTGAAATTTCTTGTAAGGGGATTTGTGCAAAGTGGAAGCCAGACATCAGTTCTAGAGCCATGAAGTCAGAGGCCAGTCAGGTATGTAGAGTGCCAAGGTAAGAAACAGACATTCCTGGGAACTGGGGAGGAGGTGACAAGACTTTAGAGAAGAACTCCTGAGATGTTACAGACTCACGAGAGAATACAGAGAATTATCACCCAGCCACCTGGGCCAACAGGTAGCCACATGCTAATTAGAGACAACCTAGGACTGGACAGGCCTCCTTTTGGCCTTGGAATAAAATCCTGAGTCAAGACAGAATTCTCAAAATGACTGGGTTGGAATTTCCTTCATTAGTCCAAAAAATTGGGATTCACTGGAGTCTTCACAGGTAGACGAAGCAATCCTCCCACACTCCGCTAAAGAGATTAACCCTGCATTGAGAACCCGAGTGACCCTTCCCTGGCCTTCTCTGTGTGTCCCTCACAGTGCAGGGCCTGGAAGCGTTGGGGACAAGGAATGTGTGCTAAGGTAAAGAAAAGTGTGCTCTCTCCTCTTTCCCCCAATCACAGACAGGGCACCTGGCATTAGATGGCACTGCAGCTACTCAAAGAGAGAAAGAAATCACCAAAGGATGCATCTGAATTGATGCCGTGTGTCTGGATTCTTTCAGCCTCCTGCCTCCAGGGTACCCGGCACATAGCTATGCCCAATGAAAATACATTATGTCACCTTCACCTTGGGGAATGACTTCCACAGAGCTTACCAGAAGCAATGTCAAGAATAGAACCGAGGCCTTATGAGTTTGAATCTGGTGCAACAAAAAAAGAGAACTTTCATAAACTCAATTCGTCAACATTGATCTGAAAGAGACTTGACGTGCATGGTTTTGTTCTTTGCTTGATTGACAATGATCCCATTTTGCACTCTTTCCTGGATCTCCTTTCTTTCATTTCCTGCTTTAAAATCATTCACAGTAGTTTGTGTAGCCCTGTCCGGGAAACTTCCTGTAGAAGGGACATTAGACATTTTCATTTCTAAACCAGTAGAGCTTCAGTGAGTACTAGCACACGAAGACCTAGAAAGAGGGGTGGCGTGACTCCAGCCTTCAGAGCTCACCTCTGCCTGACCGCAGGGACAGATGTGTATGCTGGAGCCATGCTGGATAGGGCTAAATAGGGCTTCCAAACAAAGTGCGAGAACAAGAGAGCGCAGCTTTTTCTTTAAAAAAAAAAAAAAAACCTCATTTTTTTTTTTAATGGGGTGAGGGGAGGCGGTAGGGAGAGGAGATATATCTATCTATGGGTACACACACACACACACACACACATATATACACATAGAGAGAGAGACTGAGACAGTGTTCCCATTGCTAGCTGATGCCCTAAATGCCGACAAGAAGCCGGGAGCTGGGAACCCAATCCAGGTCTCCCATGGAGATGGCAGGAACCCAATGCCCAGTTACTGGAGCCACCAGCACCAGGGTGTGCCTTAGCAGGAAGCTGGTGTCGGGGGGCCAAAGCTGGGACGTGAAGTCAAGGTCTCTGACAGAGGATGCAGATGTCTTAGCTGCAAAGCTAAACGGCCACACCCTGCAGCTGCTCCTGACGGAGATTTTGGTGAGCACATCACAACCATGGTGGCTTATCTTTTAGGAATTTCTTGGGTGGAGATGGGAAGAGCATTTTGGTTTGGAGGAGTAGCAGAGCCTGCTGAAGCCTGGATGAGTGGCCCTGAGGGGACACCAAGGAGAGCAAAGAGGCTGGGAAGCTGAGCTGCTCCATGGTACGGAGGCTCTCCGATGCCCAAGGCACTGCACTCTCTTCCCTCCTTGCTGTGTGCCATCAGGGGTTTGCAAGGAGGGGCAATAGGATCTGAACTGCAGAGAAGGAGGCAGTGAGCAGGTGTAGCGGTGACCTAGGTGAGGCCCAGGCATTCATCACGTACCTCCCAACAGCCCTCTGAAGCTGAGGCACCGCAGAGCAGGCCTGAGGGTGTGCACCACCAAGTGAGCAGGCAGTGCAGAGTGGCAGGCACACAAAATAGGGTGCAGGCCCTGAGGCAGGAACGCATCAAGGAAATGTGCCACTGGAGATGGTAGTTGAGCTGAGACTTTATTTGCCAGGCCAGGAAGTTGGGAAGGAGGAGAAGGGAGGGACAAGAGGCATCGGCAAGGAAAAAGTGCTGGTGCAGAGAGCACAGCTCATTGGCAGGACCTGCTATGCTCTGCTTGCGTTTATCAAATTATTTTACGTACTTGAGCAATGTGCCCACTATATAAAAACAAACAAATGAAGAATGAATCTATAATCCTACCACCTGGGATGATCATTTAAAAAGTTAGGTGGATATCCTTCCATTTTTATGTTTATATACATGTCTGAATCAGAATACATGTGTGTATATACAAAGTTCGTGGAAAAATGGAATTAAAAGATAAGTTTGGGCCAGATGTTTGGCCCAGCTATTAAAAGGCCCATGTCCTACTTGGGAACGCCTGGGTTTGATTCCCAGCTCTGGCTCCAGCTTTTTGCTGATGCAGACCCTGGGAGGCAGCAGTGATGACTCCAGTAAATTGGTTCCTGTCAGCCACGTGGGAGACCTGGACTGACTTCCTGATCCCTAGCTCCAGCCCTGGCCCAGCCCCTACTGTTGTAGGCATTGAGGGAGTGAATCAGTGGATGGGAGCTCTTTGTGTCTATTTCTGTTTCCCTTTCTCTGTCTCTCAAATACATTTTAAAATATTAAGTGAATATGAATTTATTTTAATGCAAAAAGTAATACATGCATTTTTTAAATTATACATTTCCATGAACTTTTTGAAGACTTCTGACATAACTATGTGCATGTGTATAGAATCAGATATATCTATACATTTATGAGAAGTGGAAGATCATAAGTGTATGTGCTAATGTGTCTCTATTTCCATTGGATCTCTTTCTCCAACAGCTTTAGGAATTAAATAGGGTTACATTTCTTTTAGTTTTAAAAAATTTATTTATTTGAAATGCAGAGCAACAGATAGGGGAAAGACTGAGAGAGAGAGAAGTCTTCTATCCACTGGTTCACTCCCCAAAAGCCTGCAACAGCCAGGTCTGGGCCAGGCCCAAGCCAGGAGCCAGGAACTCTGGGTTTCCCACATGGGTGTCAGGGGCCCCTATACCTGGGCCATCTTCTGCAGCCTTCCCAGGGACATCAACAGGAAGCTGGATAGGAAGTAGCACCCCAATATGGGACTCTGCTATCATAAGCAGTAGCTTGATCTCCTTTGCCACAATGTTGGCCCCTATATTTCTTTGATGTCCAAGCAGTATTGACCTAGAACACCCACTAGCCAAGCCTGGCAGGAAGTCTAACCCTCCCCAGCGTAATTTCTAGGAATATACAAGTAATCTCTGCATATTCCTTAACCTGCCCTACTGGCTGCCCCCTGCCCGCTGCCCACTGATGATGTGTCTGATTTAAATAACAAAGGGAGACACAGATGGATGGTTCATTCCAGCTGGAATGAAAACACTTCCTGGAACAGGAACCTTGTCTTCCTTGTCCACTGCTGTATTTGCAGTGCTTCCAAACTATCACCATGTAGATATTCAATGCAAACACTGAATGTGTGAATGAATTCAAGCTTCCCCATTTATTGAACATTGTTTCTATGCTGGGGGTTAGGAGTGCACATGCAAGCAAAATGAAAGGTTCTTGTATGTTGGATATATTTTTTTTGTTTTGTTTTGTTAATGGCAACTTTATTCATAATTTCCAAAGTGTAGAATCAATCAAGACATTCTTTAGTAGGCGAACAGATAAACCTAAGTCTAGACAACAGAATACTATTCGGTGTTAAGAAAAATGTGTGATCAAGCTATGAAAAGACATAGAGGAAAATTAAATGTATATTACTAGCAGAAAGAAAGCAA
The DNA here is from genome assembly GCA_949820135.1 of Sylvilagus floridanus. NCBI lineage: Eukaryota > Metazoa > Chordata > Mammalia > Lagomorpha > Leporidae > Sylvilagus > Sylvilagus floridanus. Next base: position 85,821,176 of record OX463225.1, on the reverse strand, counting down.
CTCCAAAAGGCTGTATACTGCATCATTCCAATGTTGGATATATTTTAGGTAGCATCTTTTACAAACAAACCAGGGCCCACTGGAAGCAGTGAGATTCCCAGACAATAAAGTATTCAGGAAGGCACAAAAGTGGATTCCTGCATTGGGTGGGATGTTGGACTAAATGGCCACTAATGACCCTTCTAAATGTAATATTGAAAAAATTTTAGCAGATCTTTTCTTACTGATTAGTCATAACAATCAAGCAGATCACAGAAGGACTCCAAAAGAGATAAAATTTCAAATAAAAAACCAAATATTATGATGCAATCCAAATATTTGTTGATAATAAGATTTCTGGAGAAGCCTGCAGGGTGTTGCTGTAGATAAGAAACAGATAACTTTTAAATAACAGAATTTTGAGAAATCATAAATCTTAGAATGTATTCAAACATTTGACTTTTAATTCAATCCATTTACCATATTCAAAACCCATGTTCACAAACAAAATAGCCAAGAACTAGATATGACAATTGGAACAAGCTCTTGGTAAATCTTCTTTTCTTAAAGGCTTATTTATTTGTTTGAAAGGCAGAGTTACAGACAGAGAGGAAGACACAGAGATCTTCTTTCTTCTGGTTCATTTTCCAAATGGCTGCAACAAGCCAGGGCTGGGCCAGGTTGAGGTCAGGAGCCTGGAACCCCATCTGGGTCTCCCATGTGGGTGGCAGGGCACAAGCACTCAGGCCATCTACTCTGCTTTCTCAGGAGACTTATCAGAGAGCTGGACTGGAAATAGAGAAGCTAGGACTAGAACTGATGCTCATATGGGATGCCAGAGTTACAGGCAGTGGCTTAGCCCACTGTGCTACAGAACTGACCCCTTGACAAATTTTTTTTAAGAAAAATAAAAGGTCTTGACTTTGTTCACTATCCAGAAAATCAGGGTTCAACACTTTTTTTAAAAAAAATTTAAGTTATATAAACTTCATTCATTTCCTAAATATGATTTAGGAATATAGTGATTCTTTCTACCCTACATTCCCTCCCACCTACACTCCCATCCTTCTTCCTCCTCCCTCTCCTATTCCCAGTCTTATTTTTTACTGAGGTCTACTTTCAATTGACTTTATACACATAAGATTAGCTCTACACTAAGTAAAGAGTTCAAAAAATACTAAGGACAAAAAAAACAAAAACAAAAACAAAAACCCTGTTCCTCAACAGTAGAGACAGGGCTGTTCAAAGTTATTGCATCTCAAAGTGTCAGTTTCACTTCTACAGATTACCTTTTAAGTACTCTATTAGTTACCACATACCAGGGAGAACATATGGTATTTGTCTTTTGGGGACTTGCTTATTTCACTAAGTATAATGGTTTCCAGTTGCATCCATTCTGTTGCAAAAGACAGGATTTCAGCCTTTCCTTTTACTGCTGTGTAGAATTCCATGGTGTGCACATTCCATAATTTCTTTATCCAGTCTTCAGTTGACAGATATCTGTGTTGATTCCATATCTTAGCTATTGTGAATTCAGTTGTAATAAACATGGATATACAGATAACTCATATGCTGATTTCATTTCCTTTGGGTAAATTCCCAGGAGTGGGATGACTGGGTTATATGGTAGGTCTATATTCAGATTTCTTTTTTTTTTTTTTTATTTATTTTTTTTTTTTTGACAGGCAGAGTGGACAGTGAGAGAGAGAGAGACAGACAGAAAGGTCTTCCTTTTGCCGTTGGTTCACCCTCCAATGGCCGCCGCGGCCGGCGCGCTGCGGCCGGCGCACCGCGCTCGTCCAATGGCAGGAGCCAGGAGCCAGGTGCTTTTCCTGGGGTCTCCCCATGGGGTGCAGGGCCCAAGCACCTGGGCCATCCTCCACTGCACTCCTGGGCCACAGCAGAGGGCTGGCCTGGAAGAGGGGCAACCGGGACAGAATCCGGCGCCCCGACCGGGACTAGAACCCGGTGTGCCGGCGCCGCAAGGCGGAGGATTAGCCTGTTGAGCCACGGCGCCGGCCTTATATTCAGATTTCTACAGTATCTCCATACTGTCTTCCATAGTGGTTTTACCAGTTTACACTCCCACCAACAGTGGATAAGGGTACCTTTTCCTCTATATCCTCACCAGCATTTGTTGTTTGTGGATTTCTGTACGAAAACCATTCAAACTAGAATGAGGTGAAACCTCATTGTGGCTTTGATTTGCATTTCCCTGATGGCTAGCGTTCCTGGGCATTTTTTCATGTGTCTGTTGACCGTTTGGATTTCCTCTTAAAAATGCCTGTTCAACTTCTTTACCCATTGTTGTTTGTTTTGTTGTTGTTGAGTTTCTTGAGCACTTTGTATATTCTGGATATTAATACTTTATCAGTTGCATAGTTTGCAAATATATCTCCCATTCTGCCAAGTGTTTCTTTTGCAGTGCAGAAGCTTCTCCGTTTGATATAAGAGTTGAGCACTTTAAGAAAAAATTTCCATATGTTGGTCTTATTGACTTGGGATTCAAATTTCATCCATCTACGCCTTCATAGATAGTAGGGTAGGTGTCTGACCTTGCAGTTAAGCTGCTAGTTAGGATGCTCTCATGCCACGTTGGGGTACCTGGTTTGATGACCAGCTTTGGCCCTGAATCCAGCTTCCTACTGATGTGCACTTTGAGAAGCAACAGTGAGAGCTCAAGTAATTGAGTTCCTGCCACCCAAGTGGGAGTCTTAGATTGAGTTCTTGTCTCCCAATTTATAACTGAGCCAAGCCCTAGCCATTGTGAGCATTTGGGGAGTGAGCCAGAGTATGGGGGTTCTCTGACTCTCTTAAATAAATAAATAAAAATTGTAAAAGAGAAATACATAATGGAGAGAGAAAAGAAGGACCTTGTAAACATCCACTAAATCTAGATGCCTACTAAAACTCCACTAAATATAAAGTTTGCAAAATGAGTAAGTACGAAAGGAAAATGAGGTAATTTATCACATATTTAAAAAGGTTTTTAAAAAGTTCATTTGTTAAAAAGTGATAATCATTCATTAAATACAACTTTAAAGAATGAAAACAGTAAAAAGTTCACCCTTAATCATGACACTTAAAATAGCTACTGTTCTTATTTTATGATTTCCTTTTAGTATTTCTAGACTCACGATTTTTATGTAACTGTAATATTACAGAAGAAGCTATTTTGACTTTAAAAGGTGAATCGAGGGATAGACCGGGAGAGATATCCTAGTTTTGGGGAACTGAAACCTGATTCTCCAGAGATGCGATGCATGTGCCTTGGCTTTCCTTTGTGCACATTACATATAACTTTTGAATTGGAAAAAACCCATAATGCATAGGCTGTGTTAAAAAAAAAAACAAAGTGAATTTACAAAAAATTAATCTGGCAATATTATGGCCAGATAATAAAATGAGATCACAGATTAGAGCTGCTCGCTACATGCTCAGAACCTACAGCCGGGTCATTCTCCTTAACAGCACACCTAGGCTCCACTATAACTCAGGAATGATTTGGCCAGTTTGCTGAATGACTAACTCGCGTGTTAGACTCTAATCTCTGTCTAGTTTACAGCAATGTCTTTGATGCCCAGCTTATCACCTGATGGAGACTTGGTTTTTAGTGAATATAATTTGAATAAGAGGGTGAATGACTCACTTCCTCCACTTACTCATTCCCCCATCATCGAGTCTCTTCTGGAATACGTGCCATGTGCGGGGCACCGGGTCTGGTACGTCAGGCACAGGGTAAGCAGTTATGGAGGACCCTGGCCTGGTGGGGAAGAACCATGGGCCGTCATCTGCGTCCTCAAATTCCTCATCTGCAGACCCCCTGCCCGAAGGTCTGCTGTAAGAAGCTTCCTTATATCAGGGCCTCGCTCCTCCAAGTCACAAATGTGCAGGAGGGTGGGCTCATCTGTCACTCACAACTGAGAGGAAAACAGTTTCTCAGGTTTCGGAGGGGAATGGGAGGCAGTGGCTATACAAGGGGTACCCTCGGGTAATCATCTTCTGCCTTCTCTGTAGCCGGAGGCTCCAGGCTGTGGGAGGCAGCAGCATAAATGAAACACAGCCCCACTGGCTGAGCGGGGCACCACTGTGCTGTGTGACCACAGGTGGCTCAGCCACCTCTCTGAGCCTCAGGCACCTCCTTTCCTGCCCAGAAGGTGATGCGGATCTAACGTGGCTGCAGGTGTGCCAGGGTCCTGAGAACCACACAGCCTCTGGCTCTCCCCCGTGCCAGTTGTGCCCACAGCCGCTACCCTGCAGATGGCCCCTCCTATGTGGTTCCTCTCTGGAGGGAGCCCCTTGGGCTGCTCGTGCTGATGCCACTGGCTGGACTCCTTTTCCCTCCTCTGTGGGGCAGAAGCTGCGACTGAGTCCCCTGCAGTCCCGGGCAGGAGGGGGCTGTGATGGAGAGATGTCAGTCTAGGAGGGACACAGGTGCCTGAACCAGACTCACCCTTATGGGCCCTTATTGGCCCACCCTCCTGGCACCCTGCAGCTCACCACCAGGAGCAGCATCCCAACTCCGGCTTACTCTGGCCCTTGGATGTTGAGTTGCCTCCTGGCAGGGGCCCACAGAGGCATCCCCAGCTCAGTCCTGTCCAGCAAGCCTGCCTTCTAGATCACTCCTTATCCCAGGAGCCTGAGGATAAGAGAAGTCACCCGGAGGTGAGTGTATCAACTACTGGGACATCGGGGCTCTCCAGGGTCCATCTCATCCTCTGGGTTCTCATGCCACCTCCTGGTAGGGTGGCCTGGGGTGGAAGAGAAACACTCAGATACCCATGAGATGAATGCCTCTCGATGGTCACCTCAGGGAAGGTGTGAGAAGGTGGCGGAGGGGCCAAAGAGGGAGGGGCGCCCTCCTGAGGAAAGCCTGCGGCTCAGTCACATGTGCGTGCCAGCGCCTTTCAGAAAATGGCCAAACAACTATGGTCCGAAAAATGCGCAAGATGGTGGCTGAGGAAATGAGTCTGAACTCGGCGAAATCACTGCTCAGTTCTGGACAAGCCATCATTCAGTGCTGATTTCCTCCAGTGTTTTAAAAAGACCAAGTGTTGGGGCCATCGCCGTGGTGCAATGTGTTGATCCTCCGCCTGCGGCACCGGCATCCCATATGGGTGCCGGTTCTAGTCCGGATTGCTCCATTTCCCATCCAGCTCTCTGCTATGGCCTGGGAGAGCAGTGGAGGATGGCTCAAATGCTTGGGCCCCTGCACCCACGTGGGAGACCCGGAAGAAGCGCCTGGCTCCTGGCTTCAGATTGGCACAGTTCCGGCCGTTGCGGCCATTTAGAGAGTGAAGACTTTTCTCTTTGTCTCTCCCTCTCACTGTCTGTAACTCTACCTCTCAAATAGAATAAATAAAATCTTTAAAAAAAAAAAAAAAGACCAAGTGCAATCATCGCTCTCTGCACTGAGCTGGGCAGCAGGTGGAGCAGGTGTTATCGTCTCGGCTTCTGTGGGAGGAAACAGAGCCTTAGTACAGCCTCCGGACCTGTGCGTGGGCGGACTCCAGTCCTCTGCTCAGAGCTCACTCTGGGGGACCACGTCCTAGCCCTGCGCCATCCCTGACACACAGGAAGTCCTGAGTAAGCGCCCACCAACCCGGCCCTCCCCTCACAGATGATCTCTAGTGCTCGTCCCTACTTTTCCTCTGGCGGATCAACGACAGCTGATCATTGCACAATGATTGGTCTCGAGTCAGTCTCTCCCACACACACTGCCTGACCGCCTCCTTCTGTGCCTCACAGGGTGCGCGGCACCCCGAAGATGCTTGCTGAGTGTGAAGTCAGTGAAGGCTGAGCTGGCCTTAGCCCTGCATTTCTCACTCACACAAGACCCCTGGCTGTGAAATGCTTCTGCCTCAGTCATCCAATCAACCAAATGAGGGCAAATAACACACTCTTTCTCAGGGAGCATTTGCCTCTCTAAGTGGGGAAAGGACTCCCCCCATGAAACCTCCTACCTGAACTTAGGGGAACAGCACTTCATATTCTACCTGTACCTGCAAATTCACTGGACGGAGGAAGCACCTTGGACCACACTCCAATATAATTGGAATGCAATTGTAATTTGCTTTGCACTCATTTGCTAGAGTCTCTGGTTGAGCTCTTTCTTTGCCACACATGGAGCTGGGCACTTAGGCACACCCCGGAACTGCTTGGGCAAGAACCCTGGGTGCGTGTGCCACGGAAGCAGGCCAGGGACTCAGGAGACACCATCTGTCTCTGGGCAATCAGGGAGGACAAGCACAGATCAGTAGACCAGAGTGGGTGCCGGAGGTGGACCGGACAGCATGGGGAAAGCCACGAAGTTGTGAGAACTGGATCCAGCTCTGGGTGTTTTCTTAGGTGTTGTGGGGGGGGGGGAGGCTCCATGGTGGCACAATGGCGTGTGTTCCTAGTTGTGGCAGCCATGTTTGGTGGCATTTGTCCCAGGTGAGAACGCCTTGGAGGATTGGCACGAGAATTCACCCAGTGCATTTCTGAGAAGCCACAGCCCAAGGCCAGCTGCCCCAGCGTGGTGGGGGCAGGGCATCCTGCGTCTGCTACTTCTTGCCACAGGGACCCCCACAGAGCACTGTGATTTCTGATTCACTGCATTTCGAAAGGGGGGAAAGACCTCTTGCCATGACCTGGCTGACAGGGGTGGGGGCAGACAAGGGCTGCCCAGGGGACTGGGAGATATGAGTGGGCTGAACTTTGCCCCCCACTCCAAATCTCAGAACAGCAAGGGGCTGAACAAGACAGCCTGCTGGCATCCCCCAGACCTTGGCCTCTGGCACGCGTGTGTGGGCAGCACGCTCCCACCCTGCGGGAGGGGGAGGCCCAGGGCCTTGGCCAGTTCAGACTGGTTTACCTTTAGGGTGGGTGGCAGGGCAGTGGGCCTGAGACAGGCAGACCGCAGGTCAGCCTGATGCTGGGCACCCAGGCTGTCTCGTTCTCCCTCATGGTCTGCTCCTGACGCTGATGTTCTATTCAAGGGATGGATGGCTGGGCAGAGTTCAGACCGTATGGCTGAGGTTCCCGTGAGGTCCTTTTGCTCAGGCTGTCGCAGGCTGGTGTGACGCCTTTGTCACAGTGTTCTGGCCAGTTGACCAGATTTCCTTATTCGGGCTCGAGTGGGCTCATCTGCCCAAGTGCCCGGCCCTCACCAGCAGCTCAGAGTCACGCCCCAGGGAGCTGAGTTCTCATGCTTGGGTCCTTCCTTTCAGCTAAGCAAGAGGAAAGTTCAAGGTTGTCAAAAAAACAAAAACGAATGGGGATGAGGAGGCACTCATGCCTTCTGCCTGACGACCCTTTTGGTCTAGCCTGGCCACCTCAGGGTTCAGGCTGCAGTGAAAATCGCTCTGTTCTTTCTCTCACACACTTTTCACATCTCCTTGTTGTTCTGTAACTGGAACCCTAGGCTGGAAGAGGCCTTCAGATGGATGTAGCCCACACTCTGCCTTGTCCACTGAGCCCAGGAGCCCAGGGAGGTGGATGGCCATGGCCAAGGTCACACGGCTGTTCACGGCTGGGGATGAGCCCAAGACCAGGCTCTTCTGATGCTGCTCATTGGCTCAGTCCTCCAGTCCCACACTCCTCCAGCCTCACATCCGGTCATGGGATTTTATTGCATTCCTTCCCCATCCCCTTGTGGCTTGGTCCTTAAGAAAAGTGTTGCCTAACTTTTTATTTGCCCTGGGTCGTGTCGTCAGCTTGCGGGACATGCTCTAGAAGGAGGTGGAGCAGCTCGCCCGGCGTCCTCGGCGCCTCTGTCCCTCAGCGCCAATGTTCGTGCTCATTCTTGAGCAGAAACAAGAAGCCAGGCTTGCTTTCAGGGCCAACACAGCACTTGACACAGAGGCTAGAAGCGTCCTGGCGATCATCACATTATGGACACGGCATTGCCAGTAAGCCGCCCAGTCGGAATCTCTTGGGCTTGCACGGAAAATGATGCTTTCCAACCAGGGAAGAAGGTCGAGGCTTTGTAACGTATGTGAGTCAAATCCAAGCAGTGCCCTTCAGAGCATCGGCTGCCGTCCCTGGCGTGCCTACCATGCGCCAGTGCTGTTGCCTCTGGCATGCTGCGCAAATGTAGCTCATTTAATCCTTGGCCCTAAGTGGGAGAATGTGTATTATTCTCAATGTTATGAATGAGAAGAGTGAGGCTCAGGTGCTTGTCCGAAATCTGAGAGCCATACAATGGGAAGTGACGTTGGTGAAGTGCGAACCCTGCAGTCCTGGAAGGGAGGCATCTGCACTTTGGAGCCAACTCGAAGGCCCTCCTGCCTCCAGCCTGATGGGCATGTGAAGTTGTACTACTGTCTCCTGGGAGAGGCTCGCTTTCTGTTCATCAGGCTCAGACTGCAAAATGGGAGAGGGGACACTGGTTCATTTCTCCCTTCTTCTGGTCTGACTTCCACATCCTATTCCCCTGGGAGAGTGAAAGAAGGAGGGGAGGCCTAGCCAACTCCACTTCTCTCCCTGTTTGGTCCCTGCTGGTAGGGTGGGACTGGACACAAGTGCCATGGGCTGGCGCGTCGTCTCGTGTTTCTGGCGCTGGGATTTGGGACATTCAGCAGCCCTTGCTCCGGCGAGGACAAAGGGATGCTGTTTACAAACGTCACCTATCTGGACTCATTTCAGTGGTCTCTGGGAAGTCACTCTCCACGGGAATAAAGTTATGGAGAAGGAATTTTATTTTTATCATCCACATATGTCTAAGTTGAATTTACTATTGCCAAATGAAACAAATATACCTCTCATGATCTTGGTTTTGTTTTGTTTTGTTTTGTTGACAGGCAGAGTGGACAGTGAGAGAGAGAGAGACAGAGAGAAAGGTCTTCCTTTTGCTGTTGGTTCCCCCTCCAATGGCCGCCGCGGCTGGCGTGCTGTGGCCGGTGCACTGCGCTGATCTGATGGCAGGAGCCCGGTGCTTCTCCTGGTCTCCCATGGGGTGCAGGGCCCAAGCACTTGGGCCATCCTCCACTGCACTCCCTGGCCACAGCAGAGAGCTGGCCTGGAAGAGGGGCAACCGGGACAGAATCCGGCGCCCCGACCAGGACTAGAACCCGGTGTGCCAGCACCGCAAGGTGGAGGATTAGCCTAGTGAGCCACGGCGCCGGCCCCACTTTCTTTACTTTCAAATGAACTTGAAGCAAAGTATCAAGATAAAACACAGTCCCTGGTCTCCTCTGTGGCAAAAATGGTCCTGGGAGGCCCAGTGAGCCAGAAACATTGACAGGGCTGTGGGGAAGGAGATGATGGTGACGCGCCCTCCCCCCCCCCCCACCAGAGCAGTGGGTTTCCAGTCAATCCAGAGGCTGAGAAAGAAGTTGCACACTCCAGGGGCATCTTTCTGGGTCAGTTCACTTGGACTCTGTTGACTGTTCTTTGATTACGTCTTTAAGTAACTGAGTAGCCCGCTGCAAGACTAACATTAGAATGGAGTTTACATATTTACCAGCTCTTAACTATCTCTTATTCAGTCACTCAGAGCACTTAAGGTGGCATTTGCTCATTTTCAACTGCTTCTTATAAGGTGATCTCATGGGTTTTTCCTCCCTCTTGATATATATATATATATATATATATATATATATACACACACACACACACACACACACGTGTGTGTGTGTTTGTTTGTGTGATTAAGGCAGTATGGAATTACTTGTCCCTTTTAAGAGTATTAAATTTCCATGCCACATTATACCATCTCCTTTTTCTTCTTAAAAGATTTATTTACCTGGATTAAAACTTTCATTGGTATAGTGGATAAAGCCACTGTCTGCAATGCCAGCATCCCATACAAGCACCTGTTCATGTCCCAGCTGCCCCACTTCCCAGGATTTTGAATGGACCAGGGAGGGATCCTTTCAGGTTTGTTAATGTCACCAATGAACTGGCTGAAAGGAATGTGGTCCAGGAAGATCACAGGCAACCATGCCTTTCAGTGAGCTGCCGGTGCGTCAGAGCAAATCAGGACATCGGGCGTGATGCTGTTTAATCAACTCAGGGAGACAGCTGGGCCTTCATGTATAACCACATAGCAAATGATATGTTACATGCTGATGCATATTTGAAGGGATATTCCCTCTGTGAGCTTAATCAGGTTTCCCAAATTGCTCTTCTGGAGACTGGGGTTGGTGTGTGCGGTATCAAAGTCTGCCACTCCATTCTTGTGCACGAAGGTACTGCAGCCCAGGGTAAGGTACCAAGTCTATGGCTCTGTGGCCATGAAAGGTTGCCACCCAGTGATAGAGACACCACTACTGGCTGTGAGAGGGTCCCAAGTTCACTGCATAGATATATTTGCAGGGACATAAAAAGGTGTTTCTGCTACAATGCTGGAGGTCTTGGCAGGGAACAGGGACAGGAGTTAGAAGTAGAAATACAACACAAAGGCAAGACAGCAGTTTCTAAGTGGTTGTAGGAGTTACGGAATCCCAGCTGGGATGTGGGGACTCAAAGTAGGTGTATGGGTAGCATCAATCTATTGAACAATGGCAATAGGTAATCAGTGTGTCTCCCATCAGCTCCTGGGCAGGGCCCAACTGAAGTGACGCCACATGTGGGTAGGAAAAAATCCATGAAGGACATTAGGCAGCCTGAGCAGAAATACTGATATTGTGCCTGTTTTATTTTTCAGGTACTGCTGAAGAGGGGGCAAAGAGGAGTGCCTCGAGCACCAAGCTCGTGTCCACCAGCTTTGTCACCCAAAGTAGGAAAACTGTGCCTCTTTCCCAAGAGGCTCAGTCAAAGCTTCAAGGCTGGTGCTCAGTGGTCCAGCATGGATCATGCCTGTGACCCTGACTGCCAGGTCTGTGGCCTTGTTTGGCCAGGTAACTACTCTTAAGCCCATAGACTGAGGCTGGAGAAGAAGTTCCCCCAGAAAAATGGGGCTCCTATCACTGCAGCAGAGGGAGCGATTGCTGAGCTGTAGAACATCGCATTGCGACACTGTCTAACTCTCAAACACGTGACTGAGTGTAACTCAAAACCAGAACTTAGATGAGGAAACCAATCAGCTAAGACCTTCGTAGCTACCGCCATTCCTAGAAAGTGAAGGCACTTCCCTAGATCTGTTAGAATATTTCCTAAGTGAAGGATGTAAACGCTATAGCACGTAATTGGGGAAGGGCAGGAAGAGGCTAAGAGGGAACTCTTGTACCTCTTCAGCAAATATAGGTGACATCACTTAGCATAAAGGAGGAAATGAAGCAAGATTTGAAATTATGAAGTGAGTGTTTTTTGTGTATGGCCAAAAAAAAAAAAAAAAAAGGAATACGGTATCTGCATCATTAACATACAGCCTGGTGATGAAACTCACGTAACTTCCTGCACTGTGACACTTTACAAGATGACAGGGACATTTTTTATCCTTTTCATCACTTTTTAAGTTATGCATCAGCCTCTTCTCCATCAGCTGAAAACTCTCCCCTTCTTCACTGGTCCTTCTTGGAAGAATCTTTCTAGATGTTTCTGGGAAGAGACGTGTTTTGTCCTCCTGGTTGGCTACTCCCTGCTCCCGTGCCTTCTGCTGTGTTGCACTTGTCACACTACACTGTGATTTTTTTTTCTTTATTTGTTCAAAAGGCTCTGTCAGGTAGGAGCTGACTTCTCTGTAACTCACTCTGGAATAATAGCAGTTCCTCCATGTAGGGTGTTGTGAGAATTTAGTTAAATGAACTGACGCAGGGAAGGCCTTTAGCATGATGCCTGGCATACCGGGAGAGCTCAGTAAACCTTGGCAGTTAGCATTTTAGTATCCATGCCTTTTCCAACAGTAATAATTATAACTTTTTTAAAAAAGTTATGTTATTTATTTAAAGGCAGAGTTACAGAGAGAATCAGAGAGAGAAAGAGAAAAAGAGAGAGAGAGAAAAAGAGAAATCCTTTATCCATTTGTTCACTCTCTAAATGCCCTCAACAGCTAGGCTGGGCCAGCTCAAAGCCAGGAGTCAGGAGCGGGGAATCTGAGTCTCTTAAGTGGTAGCAAGAACCCAAGCACTTGGGCCATCATCTGCTGCCTCCCAGGAGCATTAACAGCAAGCTGGGTCAGGAGCAGAGGAAGACTATATCCCAGACATTCTGACATAGGACACAGCTGCCCCAAGTGGTGACTTCAGCCTTGCACCACAGGACCTACCCCTAAGGGATGTGATTGATATGTCCTTACTAGACAGTGAAGTCCTTGAGGGAAGAGGAAAGGGGCATCTGAGATTATAGCAAGCACTCTACCTGGGAAGAAAGAATGAAAAGGAAGTGAGGGAAGAGGGGAGGGTCAGGGGAGAGATGGTGAGAAAGGAGGGAGAGGCCATCAGGCGAAAAACAAGGGAAGTAGCAGCGCTGACGGAGCTCACTCCCCACATGTCTGAGATAGCTGGCTGGGCCAGGTGGGAGCCACAGTCGGCAGTTCAATCAGGCAGAGACCCAACTACGTGAGTCACCTCCCAGGGTGTGTATGAGAAAGAAGCCAGAATCAGAAGCAGAGCCAGCACTCAAACCCAAGCACTCTGATATGGGATGCAGGTGTCCAAGCACCTGCCCCTGGGGTTTACTTTAAAATACTTTGTCATAGGCGTGTGTACTCCAGGTTACATTGTGTTTGGGTGCAACTGTTAGGCCTAAGCGGGAATGCACCTGGGGATGGAGAGCCAGCATTGTGAGTAGGAAGCCCAGACTCCAAAAGCAGTTGAAGCAGCTCCTGCAAGTTTCCGTGACCTTTATCTGATCAACAGCACAGACCTGGCGGTTGGCTTCATTATTAGGAAGAGGTTTCCATTGATGAAATCAGTGACTTTAAAGTTAGCATTGTGGATACCACTCGTGGGCTTTCATTAGTGGGCTTACTCCCTGGTGGCAAAGCTATGTGGATTGTCTGAACTGGTTAGGGTAGCTCTGTGCTCTGCTTGAGACGAGTAGAAAAGTCGGCCACTCTTGTACCTCTTAGTGATGCAGTCTTGTATCCACATTGACTTTGGTTTAGAAGATTCTAGTTTCTTGATGCCTATTATAAGATTAATTGAATTTTGCCCCCAAAGATGATCATACTTACCAGAAATGATCTGATATCAGGTCCTGTAGCAGCTGTGTTTGGAATATGAAGGTAAAAACCCAAGGACAACCTGTGGAGTGTAATGGTCAGGCAGTGTTGCCTAACAAATGACTCCAAAACTCTGGGGCTTAAAAAAACAATAGCCATCATCCATCCCCTCCCACTGTTGCTATGAGTCAGCAATTGGAAGCAGTCCTCGCTTGGAGTTTTCTTGCGAGGCTGCAATCATGTGTTGCCTGGAGCTGTAACTGAAGGCTTAACTGGGCAGAAGGTTGCACTTCCAAGATGACTCACCCACACGCTAGCAAGTTGGTGCTGCCTCTCCAGGCTGGCATCTCTGTGTGTCCCGGGCTTCCTTGGAGCGTAGTGGCTGAGTTCCCCAGGCAAGAAACCTGAGGGGGAGAAAGCCAGGTGCACCTGTACCCTTCTGTCACTCTGTGCACCAGGGTAGTTACAAAGTTACACTGCGGCTTTTTTTTTTTTTTTGACAGGCAGAGTGGACAGTGAGAGAGAGAGACAGAGAGAAAGGTCTTCCGTTGCCGTTGGTTCACCCTCCAATGGCTGCCGCGGCCGGCGCGCTGCGGCCGGTGCACCGCGCTCATCCTATGGCAGGAGCCAGGTGCCAGGTGCTTTTCCTGGTCTCCCATGGAGTGCAGGGCCCAAGCACCTGGGCCATCCTCCACTGCACTCCCGGGCCACAGCAGAGGGCTGGCCTGGAAGAGGGGCAACGGGGACAGAATCCAGCGCCCCGACTGGGACTAGAACCCGCTGTGCCGGCGCCGTTTAAACAAGAGTGTCAAATTGTTAAATAAACATCAGGAGTCATTGTGTACTTATGTCTCATGAGGGATCTGTCCTTAATGTGTTATCCAATGTGAAGTAATGCTATAACTAGTACTGAAACAGTATTTTTATACTTTGTGTTTCTGTGTGGGTGCAAACTGATGAAATCTTTACATAGTATATACTGAATCGATCTTCTGTATATAAAGATAATCGCAAATGATTAAAAAATCCTGGTGTTAAATTGGAAATTGCATAGATAATTAATCAATTCTTTAAAAAAAATCATGTAGGATCTCTGTCCTTAATGTGCTGTACATTGTGAATTAATACTATAACTAGTACGCCAACAGTATTTTCACTTTGTGTCTCTATGTGAGGGCAAACTGTTGAAATCTTTACGTAATATGTACTAAACTGATCTTCTGTGTATAAAGAGAATTGAAAATGAATCTTGATGTGAATGCAAGGGGAGAGGGAGCGGGAAAGGGGAGGGTAGTGGGTGGGAGGGAAGTTGGGGGGGGGAGCCACCATTGTAATCCATAAGCTGTACTTTGGAAATTTATATTCTTTAAATAAAAGCTTTATATATATATATATATATATATATATAAATTTAAAAAACAAAAACAGACAAACAGAAAAAAAACAAAGTTACACTGTGGGTCAAGGAGAGGGAGACTCCATCACTTGATGGAGAAGGCAAGATTGTTAGTTTCAGTCATTTCTGGACCCTGTCAGGATCTGTCTATGTCTACATGGGCTCTTGTAAAGTCACCAGGATTTAACCGGGGTGATTCCACTCTAACCACTAAGTCCAACCCCATCACCTCACAAAGGCCCCACTTGCAAATACCCTGACTGTGTAAAGTTTCTACCACTAACATAAGACTGTGGAGACCAAACCCTAAATCCAGTGGGACAAAGATTCAAACCATAGCAGGGATCATTTTAAATAGTAGAATTACCAAGAAAAGCCCTAACATATGGTAAACATGGCAATCCACAGGCCATGATTGGGGTACTTGCTTATGGTAAGAGAACTTAAACAAGAAGACATAGTCTTGATAGAAATAAGTGCATTGGGCAACTCAAGGTGTTTGCTGGTCTGCACATGTCTTCCAATGACTTCCAAAGGGCCACTAGTATTTTTTTTTAGATTTATTTATTTATTTATTTGAAAGGCAGAGTTACAGAGAGGCAGAGAGAGAGAGGTCTTCATTCGCTGGTTCACTCTCCAAATAGCCGCAATGACCAGGGCTTAGTCAGGTTGAAGCCAGGAGCTTCTCCAGGTCTCCTACGTGGGTGCAGGGGCCGAAGCACTTGGGCCATCTTCTATTGCTTTCCCAGGCCATAGCAGAGAGCTGGATCAGTGGAGCAGCCAGGACTTGAAACGGTGCCCTTATGGGATGCCAGCACTGTGGGTGGCAGCTTTACCTGCTAAACCACAGCGTTGGCCCTGGCCATTAGTATTGACTTTGGCATTACAAATACATTTCAGCAAGGAGACAAATCAGCAAACAGATAGCCTGTGAATAATGAGGACTGACTACATCTAACTCACCTCACAGTGAGTGCAAAGGGCCAAAGAATGAGGATGTTAGACTTTGTTCCCTGTACCTCCACTTGCAAGGGGCAGTACTTCAATATATTTTAACTTTCAATACACCGTCAAAGCTCTAGAGCTTAATGTTTCTCATACGTGAACTCTAAAATTGTGGTTGCTTTTTATCTCATTACTATTGGTTAAAATTAAGCCCAGGGCTCTCATCTCTGGACAGCCAGTTCACCAGACAGAAGAGTTGATGCCAGGAAACTAATTTATTCAAGGGACCTCTTCAGGGGAAGAGTGGACTCTAATCCCAAATATGTTCTTCTTAACTTGTAAGTTAGCGGAAGAACTTTGAAGTGGAGAAAGGGAAGGCAAAGAGGGGAGGCAGGAACAAGGGCAGCAAAGGATAGAGCCATCCACATGTTGGCTTCCAACCAGGTGAGACAGGGCTGGTTAGAGACACTGTGGTTGCTTTCATCTTGCAGTTGTAAATCCAGTTCTCAAGCAAGCATTATTTAGGTGTTGCACTGAAAAGCGACTCTAGTCCCAAGTTCAGCAGTTAGCTTTTGTTCATCAGCATGTGAAAGGAAAAAGAAAGATGCAATCATTATGGTTACATCATTCATTTGAAATGAGATGTTATTACATTAAAAAATGGGCTTAGCATCTGAGTCTGTCCTTCTTGGTCTTTATCGTTTCCTATATTTTCATAAATCAGATATTCTAGCAAGTTTTTCTATTTGGGCATTGAGGTCGATGGGCAGAAATTAGAATGTCCATTCAATGCTCTTGAGAAGACAGAGCTGGCGCATTGTATCAAACTCCTGGGGTGACAGACTGTTTCAGGGTCTACCTTTGTGCTGGGCTGGGCTGTAGCCAAAAGCATTTAGAGTCCCACCAAACTCTAACAGCCGTTGGCTGTGATATTGGCTATTCAGGCAGCTAGTTTACGATAGCAGAGCTGGAGGTACCTGCAAGCCACGAGCCCCTCACCCCATGTGTAATTCTATTCTACTTGTCAAGCAAAATACTCCCTTTCCTGGGATGCATCTGTTTCATCTGGGACTTGGAAGGAAGATGCCATGAAAATATGTCTATTAAGCTCCACATTCCCATGTATGGAGGTATTGTAACCTCCCAAGTGGCTTTTTGCCTGTAGAGGCACCCCACTCCAACCTTATAAAAGGGGTGGGCAAACAGGGGAAGCTCTCTCCTGTGCTAGAGACCATGACTGGAGGCCGTGCTGGGGCACTCTCTGTATCTCCCTTCTCCTACTCATTTCTCCTCTGGCCCACTGCCCATTTATGATGGTTATTTCTCTGTGTGGGGCAAACCGTGCTCATGTGCGTAGTGTATTTGTTTTCTTACTTTTTGAATAAAATTCACCTATACATGCCAGCAGTAAGAATTCCTGTCTTTGTGCATGGCAAGAATCTAGAATAAAAATATATATACCTCCCTTCCCCACCTGATACATAGTTTTTCAATACTGCATCAACAGCAATTTGCAAAAGTTTTCTGAGAGATTCAAAAGCCCCTGAATGGGCCAAGTAGATAAAAGTCAGGAAAAGCCCGAGGTGGACAATAATGCTTGCTTTATGGAGATGGAGCCACAGTAGCCCTGAGATACCAGGCAAGCTGAATACTGTGATGTTCCTGTGAAAGAAAACAGACTAGGAAGGAAAATAGAAAGGCACACCAAAAAGTCTGAAAAAATGGAATTGGAAGTTTATTTTGGTGCCAAAAAATCAATGTATAGGTTTTTCATATTGTATATTTGCTATGAACATTCTGATGATCCCTTGTATGTTCCTAAACGGTCAGCTTTAACATGAACAAAGATATGAACCTCAATGTTCTTTAAAAATGGCCTTTATAATTTCCCATGGAATTTTTTTTTTTTCTTATTTAAGGAAAAGCAAGTTTGTCATCTTTTCTGGCAGCTTCCAACTGTTTGGTCTGTAGTTCCTAAAGGAGCTAATTTGATCCTTGAAGAGTAATCTGGCTGTCACAGCAAAGCTCTTCCCTTCCTTGGAACTGGGGAATCCCCCGGGCAAGGCTGGCGAGATTTGCCAGCTCAAGGACTTCCCTGGGGAGGGACTCTGCCTTGGACCCCTGCTGGAGGCTTCTGCACAGTAAAGTCCAGGATAACCAGGGCTCTGGGGGAGACAGAGTTAGTAAAAACGGCTCCATCTTCTCTGAGGCGCCATCTTAAATCTCGGGCGCCATTTTAGGCTCTGGCCAGTCGCCATCTTGTACAATGAGCTTTGGTCCAGAGTCCAGCCTGGCTTACTAGAAGTCAGGTGACCAGAGACACAACCACAAGTGTCAACTCCACTGCCCACCCTAACGGGATTCGCTGCTCTCACTTCCTTTTCCCTGCAAGGCTCTGACAAGATCAGCTTTCCTACACAGGCTCCCTCTTTGCTGTCTCCCTCTAGCCTGTCAGTCCCCCACACCCCGACAATAAACTTGTCCTTTTCCTTTAACTCCAGCATTTGGTGTGTTTTGTGGTGGCCGTTCACAGAGCAGCGCCCATCTTGCTATTAGTCAGATCTGCTTTCCTTAGCTCTTCTCTTTCCCCCAATCCTGAAACTTTCCCGCCAAGACCTTGGCCCAGCTTGTGCAGAGGCAAGAAGCAAGGCTGAAGGCCACTCAGTCGGTTTTGCTGGGAAGTTAACCTTGAACTCTGAAAGGAGCTCTTGATGTCATGTGAAAGCAACACCCTCCAAATACAGCTGCCCCACCTTTCTGGGGGCCAGACTGCCATTGACCTCAGCCTCGCCAGCCAGACGGGACTTCAGGAAAGGTCACCGAGGCCAGCGCTGGTCCCAAAATCCACCCACTTCTCTCAGGCCGGAAGACCAGGCAAATAAAAGAGGGAATCCCCTAGGGGCACGGCATGAAAACTCCACTGGAATAAACAAGAAATGCTTCTGCTTACAGCTGTTCCTGCGGAAGGAACCAGCGCCTCAGTGAAAACACCAGCGACGGGCTTCCCAGTGAGACAGTCCTTTCTGTGCCACTTCGGTGCACGGAGCGGGCCGGGGACTGCAGTCACCCTGCAGTCAGCTGACGGGTAGAGCTGAAGCGGGCGCAGCCCCACGCTGTTCCCTGGGAGGCAAGCTTTGCTGTGTCTTTTCTGTTGGAATGATGAATTCTTTTTTATTATTATTATTTTTAAATTCATGAAATGGGAGTTGTAAGGTCATACTACAATCAGAGTCCAAACTCCCTTTATCCCTCCCAACTCTGACGGCCTCTAGTGGTCAGCATTCTGTCTTCAAGTGGAAGTTTTGTTTTTTTTTTTTTTTTTTTTTTTTTTATGTGTAGCCTATACCTTTTACTACTATGAACTCATTCAACACCATTAAATGCTCCTGAAGCCTTACCTATGTTTTACAGCTGAGGAAGTTAGACCAAGCTTAAATGAATGATGCATTCTTTAATATGCCTCATGAAATAGTCCTGCTTAGAAAGTTGTCCACGATAAGTATCTAGAGCCATTCTCTTGTTTGGAATACAAAGAAAGAACATGACTTTTGTCTGTAGAAGTTTCCCTGCCCCACTGTTATGGAACAAATATCCTTAAAGTGGAACTACATTATTAGCTATCATAGGGAGCCCAGTGTCCCCTGCTGGCCCCGCACGGGGAGGCCTAGGCTTAGCAGTTTAACTTGCTTGGCTAATGGATCCCTTCCCACCCTCATCAGCTACAGATAGAACATTGGGAGCCTCTGAAAACCAAGAGTTTTGGGGGCCTACACTGTGAAGTAGCAGATAAAGCCACCGCCTGCAGAGCTGGCATCCCACATGGGCAACGGTTCAAGTCCTAGATGTCCTGCATCTGATGCAGCTCTCTGCTATGGCCTGGGAAAGCCAGGAAGATGGGCCAGGTCCTTGGGCCCCTGCACCCGCGTGGGAGACCCAGAAGAAGCTCTTAGTTCCTGGCTTCAGATCATCCCAGCTCCAGCTGTTGTGGCCATTTGGGGAGTGAACAAGTGGATGGAAGACTCTCTCTCTCTCTCTCTCTCTCTCTCTACCTCTACCTCTGCCCCCCGTAGCTCTGCCTTTCAAATAAATAAATAAATATTTTTTAAGAAAAGTAAAAGCAAGAGTTTTGGTGGAATGTTTTCTAGCCCTTAAGCTATGGTGACCAAATGTCCTGATTTTTCCTGGACTGAGGGTTTCACAGCACCCAGGGCAGTCCCAGAGAAGCTGGTCCTGTATCCCGAGCTAACTGGTACCTAGGAAGGCAGCAGTGCACAGGGCTTACCCATGTGGGCTGTGGAACCCAACTGCTCTCTCTACAAGTTAAGCTGTCGTGAGACCTCGGGCAAGTTAGTTACCATCCCTGTTCCTTTGTTTCCTCATCTGGAAACCTGGAAAATTAACACCTATTTCTTGGGCACACCATGAAGCACAAATGAAATAATGTACCTGGAGTGCCTCTCTGAGTTCTCTCAGTATTAGCTATCGTTGTTGCTCTAATTACTACTATTGGAAGATATAATGGCGTCGTTCCTCTCCAGCAGTGGGGTAGGCAATGCTATAGGAAAAATAGCAATTAATATAGCTGATGTCACTGGCTGTTGCCCCAAGTAGCTCAAAAGTCGTCACTGTGACTCACTGCTATTTCAAGCCCTTAAAAGCACCTGTTGTTTTCCAAAGTTGTCTTTCAGGTTCTCAGTCACATTCAGGGAGATGCAATCACCAGCTACCCTGGGCTCACCCAGACTCTACTGCAAGGAAAACACCTGTGCAGATGCCAAAAAAATGTCCACAGGTCACTCTTTGTTTTATTTTAATACTAAGATCACATGGCCAGCACTGTGTGGCATAGTAGGTTAAACTGCCACCTGAGATGCTGACATCCCATATGAGCACTGTTTCGAGTCCTGGCTGCTCCACTCCCAATCAAGCTCCCTGCCAATGCATCTGGGAAAACAGTGGAAGATGGCCTCAGTGCTTGCTCCCCTGCCACCCATGTGGAAGACCCGAATGGAGTTCTGGGTATCTGGTCTTGATTTGGCCTGTCTCTGGCCATTTGGGGAGTAAACCAATGAATGGAAGATTCTCTCTCTTTCTCTCTCTCTCCATCTCTTTCTGTAAACCTTCCTTTTAAATAAATAAAATTCTGTTAATAAATGAATGAATGAATGAATAAAATAATGCTGAGTCTCTGTCCCAGGAGGAGATTAACTCTCATTTCCATTACCTATGTTGACACGTGTTTCTGAACCACAGCTGTGTAGGACTTGTACCCATCCCTACATGCAAAGACAATAACTTCCCTTGTTGCATATTCATTTCCCCCTAAAATAAATACTCATTTCCCCTGCTGGTGGAGTTACAAAAATAATTTCCTGTGATTTCTTCATTTGCTGCTATTAAATTACCTTGTGTGACCACTCCTCCAGCTGCGTTATTTTAGAATTCCCCAGGAAGTAGGCTCACCGTTTTGAGTGGGTAACTGTTGGTCCAGATCTATTAAGAGGAGATCAAATAAAGTTCTTGACAACTTAAGAAAGTGGAGAATTGTGGGATTGCTCTATCAAAAAAGGTTTTACCTTTGAGTGCCTTTAGGGATATCTGGAAAATCCAGGCAAATGGAAATTTTGGCTAAGAGAGACACAACTGTGTATGCACGAGCAAGGCTCTGCAGGTCTTGCACACACCCATGCTGGGTACCACATGGCAGGGGCTGGGGTTCATCAGCCCCCTCTCGGAGACCTGGCTGCGGACCCTTGGTGTGTGTGGTGGAGAACCTCCCCAGCTCCCACGCCAGGGCTCCAGGTACATGTGTTTTGGATCAGCGTCAACAGAGTCTGCTTTTGAAGCTCTTATTTCCTGTCATTTGGTCTGCAAGGTTTTGCTGAGTCATTTGACCGCATGGATCTTCTGAAAAGTAGTCACATGACAGAAGGACCTGCTGTGGGCCCACAGCTTGCCTGTGGCTGTATATTTTTTTCAAGCCCAATTCAGCCAATACTCACAGATCACACACGGCGTTGAGTTAGGAACCCGGAACTTACTGTGAAGTTAGGGCCGGGCTTTATCTATGAAGGACTTGCTTTTTAGGGAATAGGTCGGCTCACATCCAAGACCCAATACCTTAAAAGTCCTATAACCAGTGAAAGGAAATATACAAATGTCACCAAGGAGCTCAGAGTAGTCAATCTGAGGAGAATCACAAAGCAAGGTCTACCAAGGTAGGCTTTAGAAGAGAAGCAGAATACATAGGATCTACGAGCTGAAAAGGGGAAGGAAAGTTTGGGCAGAGGGCACAGGGAGGCAGGAAAAGTGTGCAGGTTCCTGATGCCATGGCTGGCAGTCAGCATGCCTGATTGGACAACAGGAAGCCCAGACGTGGCTTAGGGCAGGTCAGCTGGGGCAGTGAAGGGACTGTGGAATGCATGCAATTCTCTGGAGTTGAGACTTTATTTTATATGCAAGAGGGAGACTTCTGAGCAAAGAAGTTACAGGGTGATTGCTTCTCAGCCTTAGAAAAGTGAATTGGCTAGGCTGGGAGTCTTAGCAGTTATGGGTAGGATGCAGGAAGCTAGGAGAGAGGAGGCGTTAGTTATGAAACACGGGTAAGAGCTGGTGACGGATTGACGTGGGAAGTGGCACAGACTGGAAGGGAGGGAAGAGGAGAGGCCAACGACACACTGGGGAGGTGGAAAGAGTAGACTTATCCACATCCCACTTCAACGTGGGAGATGAGCTGAGTGGCGGGCGGCAGGGCATGGAAGAACAAAGTGGGTTGCAATCTGGGTAGAGCCCCAAAGATGATTCATGATGATGACAGCGGAAATGGGGTTACTTAGCCTAGGGGGAAAAAAGGGAAGCTTGAACAGCACTTTACTGATAACAGCAACTGTTTTCTGATCTAAGAAAAAGGCGTGAGGTAAGATCTGAAGACTTTAGGTGAGATATGACAGCAATTTTCCAAATGAGGAAATTTGGGAGAAATTTCGCCGTCAGGATATGTTTTTCTCTCCAGCTTAAAATCTTTGCATCACTGCCTTGAGATGGAAGATGCCTCCTTCCCTGCCCCTTACTGGAAATCCAGCTTTGCTTGTCCTCGGTCAGTGGTTTCCTCTTTGACCAGAGAAGGCGGCGTCACTGGTACTCTAAGCAAAAGCAAAAGCGACCGATGCGAATTCACCATCTGCAAGGTGGCACGAAAGTCCTTTGCGAATTTAGAATAAGCACACTGAAAATGATCAGTGGTTTGTGGTTGTGTCATTATCAAATCAAATCTCTCGAGGTGACTCGGAGTAGAACGCCACATCAAAGCAGCTTTGGTGGGGAGGGAAAGGCGCTTTGGAGAGCTGATAGGAGCCTTTGGAGTCAAAAGCAGAGATCGACTGAGACCAGGAGTCCTGAGTGCCCCGTTCGTTTCCTGCCTCTGCTTCTCCAGAGCCTGCTGCCTTCTCTCTCTTGGCAGGCTGGCCTTCACCTTTTCACCTGCCCAGCTCCCCTTCAAAGCCTGTGCACCGGTCAAGGGCAGCCGGATCCTGTCTGTCTGCTAATTCCTAGGGAAGAGACTCTGATCCGGCTCAGCAAACAAGATCATACAGCTCAAGCAGTGGTGCTGGGGGTGCACCCGGCTCTGGGTGGGGCACTTCTCCCAGCAGGGTGTCAGGACCTGGGTGGTCACCCCTTCCCCATCCCAACAGGCTAAACCCTCTAGGCTTTTCCGAGGATGGGGCCAGTATTGGGAATATCTTGAGCAGGGATGTGTTAATAAACGTGAAGAACTTCCAGAGGCGCTCACTTGGAAAGGTCAGCCTCCCGGACTACAGAACCAGATGATGTAGTGAGATAATCTATGGAGGTGGCCAGCCCAGGAAACATGGCCTGGGCCTGGGCGGTCCTGGAGTGTGGGAAGAGCCAGCCGGTCTCACCGTGCTGTGCTCACGCCGGGGCCCAGCTTCGGAAGCTCCCTGGAGCATTTAGTCCTGGCAGCTGGGTTTTGATTGATGCTTCCCTTCTTGGAAAGCATTTGTCTTTGTATTGCAAATCACGAAACTCCACAGTAAGAACAGTTTGGGCCCTCACATCTCACTGGACTTCACCTTGTCCTTCTCCTTCTGCTTATCTCCTGTGGTAGCCAATACCACTGGTTTCAAGTCCAGGTTATGTGTCAGATCCCTGTGTCTCACCCTTGACTGTTTGGATTCTGGGTCGTGGGAGCGAGTATGCTTTATATATATATATATATATATATATATATATATATACATACATATATATATATATATAAAGCTTTTATTTAAAGAATATAAATTTCCAAAGTACAGCTTATGGATTACAATGGCTCCCCCCCACAGGGAGCGAGTATGCTTTTTAAAAAGCTTTATTGAAGTATGAGTGACGAGCAATAAATAATGCACCTTTAAAGTGTGCAGGTGTTTTAACATGTGTTTATGCCTATAAAACGGTAAAAAGAGACATATCCAACACCCTTTCAAACTTTGTTTTTTAATGTTTATTTATTTTCATTTACTTGAAAGGCATAGTGGGAGAGAGAGAGAGAGAGAAAGAGAGAGACAGGTCTTCCATTCACAGTGCACTACTCAAGTGGCCACAATGGTCAGGGCCAGGTCAAATCCAGGAGACTGGAACTCCACTGGGGCTTCTCATGTGGATTGTAGAGTTCCAAGCACCTGAGCCATCATGTGCCTTCTCAGGATGCATCAGAAGGAAGCTGCATCGCAAGCAGAGTAGCCAGGACTGAACCTGCACTCCGACATGGGATGCTGGCGTCACAAGTAGTGAGCTATCCCGCCGCACTTCAGTGGCCATGCCCCTTCAAATTTTCTTCATGCTGCTTTGTAATCCCTCCTCCTTGCCCTTTTTTCCCTCCCCTCTATCCTTAGGCAACAACTGATCTCCTTTTTTTTTTTTTTAAAGATTATTTATTTATTTATTTTAAGATTTATTTATTTATTTGAAAGGCAGAGCCACAGAGAGGCAGAGAGAGAGAGAGAGAGAAGGGAGAGAGGTCTTCTATCTGCTGGTTCACTCCCCAGTTGGCTGCAACGGCCAGAGCTGTGCCGATCTGAAGCCAGGAGCCAGGAGCTTTTTCTGGGTCTCCCATGTGGGTGCAGGGGCCCAAGCATTTGGGCCATCTTCCACTGCTCTCCCAGGCCACAGAAGAGAGCTAGACACTGATCTACTTTTAGTTACCACGTTAGTTACTTTCTCAAGAACCATGTATGAATTCCAGATCTTTTTTTTTGTCAAGCTTTGTTCACTCAGCATGATTTTTTTAATCTGTTGCTGCTTTTGTGAATAGTTCATTCCTTTCTATTGTTGCATACTATTTCATTGTTCAAAAATATCACAATATGTTTATATATTATTCACCAGCTGATGGACAATTGCATTATTTCTAGGTTTTGACTATTACAAATAAAGCTGTTATATACATGCATACAAGTCTTTTTTTTTTGACAGGCAGAGTGGACAGTGAGAAAGAGAGACAGAGAGAAAGGTCTTCCTTTTTGCTGTTGGTTCACCCTCCAATGGCTGCTGCGGCCAGCGCACCGTGCTGATCCGAAGGCAGGAACCAGGTATTTATCCTGGTCTCCCATGGGGTGCAGGGCCCAAGCACTTGGGCCATCCTCCACTGCACTCCCTGGCCACAGCAGAGAGCTGTCCTGGAAGAGGGGCAACCGGGACAGAATCCGGTGCCCCGAGTCTTTAATGGACTTATGCTTTCACTTATCATTGGTGAGTGCCTAGGAAGGAACTAACTAGAGAATATGACAGGGGTGTACTTAACATTATAAGAAACTTCCAAGCTATTTCCCAAAGTGGTTAAACCAGTTTATAGCCTCATCAGCAATACATGAGAATTCCAACTCTTCCACACAGTAGCCAACAGTTTTGTTGAAAATCATTTGATCATATGTACATGAGTCTATTTCTGGACTTCCTGTTCTGTTGCAGTTACGCCAACACCACACTGTCTTGTTTATTGCAATTGTGTAGTAACTCGGAGTGAAGCAGTGAAGTTCTCCAGTTTTGCTTTCTTTTTCAATTTTGTTTTAGTTTAGCTAAGTCCTCCACATTTCTATACAAATGTTACAATCAGTATTTCAATTTTTAAAAAGTATCTACTGGGATCTGGATTGATATTGGAATTGCATTGACTCTAAAGATCAATTTGGAAAATACTGACATCTTAACACCATTGAATCTTTCAATCTATGAATATGGTTTATTCCTTTTTGAAAATTTAGGTTTTCTTTAATTTTTCTAAACAGTATGTTGTATAGTATTCAGTGTACAAGCCTTGCCTAGCTTTTGTCAGATATATCTGAAAGTGTTCACATTTTTTGATGTTATTGCAGTGATTTGAAAAAAATTAGTGTCAAGTTTCTTGCTGTGCATAAATACAACAGATTTTCTTTTACGATAGTTGATTCAAATGCAGTTGAAAGAAATAATATAGACAGATCTAGTTTTCCCCAATGGTCAGTAACATGTTGCAAAACTACAATACAGTATCAAATCCAAGATATTGCCAAGGATGTAGAATTGCTCCATTTTGCAAAGATCCCTCCAGTTGCCTTTTACAGCCACACTCTTCACAATGTTTCCTTGACCCATGGCAGCAATTATTCTGTTCTGTTTCTGTAATTTTGTAATTTCAAATATGTCATACAGGCAGTGCTGTCGCTCAGCAAGTTAAGCTGCTGCCTGCGGCACTGGCATCCCATATGGAGGGTGATTTGAGTCCTGGCTACTCCACTTCCATCCAGCTCCCCACTAATGTGCCTGGGAAAGCAGTGGAATATGGCCCAAGTGCTTGGGCCCCTGTACTCATGTGGGAGACCCAGAGGAAGCTCCTGGCTCCTGGCTTCAGCCATTTGGGGAGTGAACCAGTGAATGGAAGATCTCTCTTTCTCTCTGTGTAATTCTGACTTTCAAATAAAAAAAAATTAGGTGTCATATAGATGAGATCATTATACAGTCATTTGAGATTGGCTTTTTCTCAATAATTCCCTGGAGATTCATGCAAGTTGGGCATATTAATAGTTCACCTTTTTATTGCCAAGTAATATTCCATGCTGTGAATATACCGCAGTTTGTTTAGCCATCCAATCTTTGAAGGTTATCTGGGTTGCTTTCAACATTTGGTATTGCAGATGAAGCAGCTATGACCAGTTGTGCACAGGATATGTGTGAACATAAGTTTTTATTTCTCTGGGCGATATGTCCAAGAGTACAACTGCTGAGTCACATGATGGCTGCATGTGTAATTGAATAAGAAACTTTTAAACTATTTTCTGAGGTGGTCATACATTTTACATTTCCATCAGCAGTGTATGATCTAGTTCCACATAGCCTTGCTCCTTTGATGTTGTTAGTACTGTTCAGATAGCTATGAGGGGATATCTGGTAACTGCTATTTTAATGTGCACTTCCCCGATGGTTAACTGGATACCTTTCACATGTGCTTATTTTCCATCAGTATATTCTCTTCAGTAAAGGCTGGTCCTTAACTACTGTACCCTTTCCATTGGGTTTTGTTTTGTGTTGTGTCCTTTTTCACAGTTGAGTTTTGAGAGTTATGCGTGTATTCTAGATGCTGACCCTGTCCTTTGTTGGACATGTGCTCTGTTTTCAGTCCTGTTCACGAGAGTGGTGAGACTAGATGTCCTTCCTGTCCCAGCTTGGAGAGAAAGTTTTCAGTTTTTCACTGTTGAGTGTGATATTACATGTTGGTTTTTCACAGATTCCTTCTATCAATTTGAGGAAGTTTCTTTCTGTCCCTAGTCCAATAAATTTTTTTTTCCCAGAAATGAATGTTGCATTTTGTCAAATGCCTTTTATCTTCTTGTATGTCAATAGAGCTGATCCTACAATTTTTCTTTTGGAGTCTGTTGATGTGGAGAATTACATTGATTAATGGTCAAGTGTTAAACCATTCTGCAGTTCTTAGTGTAAACTCCATTTGTCCATAGCGGGTTTGTCATTTTTATATATCATTGGTTTGGACTTGCTAAAATTCTGTTAACCATTTTTGCTTACATATTCATGAGGATTATTGGTCTTTAATTTTCTTGGAATGTTTACTTAATTTTTCTATCAGAATAGTGCTGGATTCATAGATTTGAGTTAGGAAGATTTTTCTCCCACTCAATTTTCTGGAAGTTTGTGCAGAACTTGTAAGACTTTTTTTTTTTAAGATTTATTTATTTATTTGAAAGTCAGAGTTACACAGTGAGAGGAGTGGCAGAGAAAGAGACAGCCAGGAGCTTCCTCTGGGTCTCCCATGCAGGTGCAGGGGCTCAAGGACTTGGCCATCTTCCACTGCTTCCCCAGGTCATAGCATAAAGCTGGGTTGGAAGTGGAGCAGCTGTGTCTCAAACCGGCGCCCATATGGGATGCTGGTGTTCCAGGCAAGGGCATTAACCTGCTGTGCCATAGCACCTGCCTCAAGACTTCTTTTTAAAATATTTGGTAGAATTCTCAGCGAAGCCATTTCTTTCTGAAGTTTTCTTTGTGGAAAGAATTTGAAAAAGAAAAATTTCAATTCCTTTGATAAAGTGGCTATTTATAATTTGTGAGTGAACTTTGAAATTATGTCATTGAGAATATTTTCCCATTTTATCTAAGTTGTTCAACTTATTGACAAAAAGTGGTGTACCATATTTTCTTTTTAATTTTTTTTTTGACAGGCAGAGTGGACAGTGAGAGAGAGAGACAGAGAGAAAGGTCTTCCTTTGCCATCGGTTCACCCTCCAATGGCCGCCACAGCTGGCGCGCTGCGGCCGGCGCACCGTGCTGATCCGATGGCAGGAGCCAGGTGCTTCTCCTGGTTTCCCATGGGGTGCAGGGCCCAAGCACTTGGGCCATCCTCCTGGCCACACTGCAGAGAGCTGGCCTGGAAGAGGGGCAACCGGGACAGAATCCGGCGCCCCGACCAGGACTAGAACCCGGTGTGCCAGCGCTGCAAGGTGGAGGATTAGCTGGCCTTCTTTTTAATTTTTAAGATCTGTAGGATCTGTGGTGATATTGTTCTCTTGTTCTTGACAATGGCAATTTGTCTTCTCTCTTTTTTATCTTGATTAGTCTGGTGAAATATTTTTTTTATTTTGTTGATATTCTCAATAAACAAGTTTTTTTGTTTGTTTTTAAGATTTATTTATTTATTTGAAGGTTAGAATTATACATAGGGAGGGAGAGATTGAGATAGAGACAGAGACAGAGAGAGAGAGAGAGAGAGAGAGAGAGAGAGAGAGAAATTAAATCTTTCATTCACTGTTTCACTTCCCAGATGACCAAAACAACCAGGGCTGGGTCAAACCAAAGCCAGGAGCCAGGAGCTTCTTCCAGGTCACCCACATGGGTAGAAGGGGCCCATACACTTGGGCCATTTTCCACTGCTTTTCTCAGGCCATTTGTAGGGAGCTGGATGGGAAGTTGAATGGGTGGGTCATGACCTGGCACTAATACAGGTTATAGGCATCGCAGGTGGCAGCTTTACCTGCTATGCCACAGTGCCGGGCCCCAAGGTTTTGGTTTAATTGCTTTCTCCCTGCCTGTTGCTTTTCTTTGTCTCCCTATTGAATCTTTAAGATATTTACTAAAGTCCATACTTTATTCTGATTTTTTTGGTTTTTACCCAACGTCCTTCTGTTTCAGGATCATTTTCAGGATACCACCTTGCATTGAACTGTTGTGGCCCCCCAGGATTCTTTCTCTTCGCTGTTACAGTTTTTCAGGCATTTCTTGTTTTTGATGACTAAGACAATTTGGAAGAGGACTATTCAAATATTTTGTAGACAATCTCCCAATTGGGGTATGTTCAGTGTTTTTCTGATGACTAGACCAGGATTGTGGGGTTTTAGGTGGAAGGCCTTTTAAGAAAAAAAATGCCATTTTTATCCCATCATATCAAGAATGCATAGTATCAATGTGATTTATTGCTACTGATGTGAATCTTGGTCACCTGACTGAGCTACCTGTCCTGCTACTCTGCCACAGAGTTGGTCCCACCCACCATCAAGACCGCTCTCTTTGGAGGGGAGTCACTGTGTGAAGTCCACTGTGAAGGAGCAGGAGTAGGAGTCAGCATCTGTCTCCTTGAGGATAGAACAGCTACATAAGTTATTTGGAATTCTTCTGCAAGGGAGATTTTTCTCTTCTTGCCAATTTCTTGTTTTCCTTGTTTACTCATTTATATCAGCATGGATCCTTGCATATTTATTTTGTACTTAGGTTCATAAACCAATGCCATGTCATTTATTCTGTCGCCTCATTTGTTCCAGCTTTAGCCATTGGGAGCAGTTTCAATTGCCTCCTATGTCTCTCTAAGCCACTCTCATCATTGTGGAGTTTTTGTTTTTTATTTTTGAAAACTCACTCCCTAGCACTCCAAGATGCTCCAGGCTAATCTTATTTATTTCTCTCTGAGTGCAAGAAGCAGCAGTGTTTCCAAGGAGCCTTGACTTCTGATCAGAGAATGGCATTGAAGGAGATCTGGGTGTTTGTGTGCTTGTTCCTACTGAGGATCATTACTTCTAGGCCTCATTGTGTGGCAAAGTGGAGTTCATGTGTGGATACTAACTTGCTTAAATGTATGCACACACACATAGCCATCTAGAACTACAGTAAGCAAAACATGAGTTCATGCTGATGTCTCCAAATTTAATGTTTTACTAGCCTCTTCTCATTGCTTTTTTTTTTTCTTGACAGGCAGAGTGGACAGTGAGAGAGAGACAGAGAGAAAGGTCTTCCTTTGCCGTTGGTTCACCCTCCAATGGCCGCTGCAGCTGGCGCACTGCGGCCGGCGCACCGCGCTCGTCCGATGGCAGGAGCCAGGAGCCAGGAGCTTTTCCTGGTCTCCCATGGGGTGCAGGGCCCAAGCACCTGGGCCATCCTCCACTGCACTCCCTGGCCACAGCACAGCGCTGGCTTGGAAGAGGGGCAACCGGGACAGAATCCGGTGCCCTGACCGGGACTAGAACCCAGTGTGCTGACGCCGCAAGGTGGAGGATTAGCCTATTGAGCCACGGCGCCGGCCTTCTCATTGCTTTTCTAAAACTTCTCACCCCACCAATGAAAAATCTGCTTTCCACTCCACCATCTATTTATTTAATCATTCAATTCGACTAAATGTGTATAGTGATATTAAAATTGCTAAGCTGTAGCCCGGGGGAAGTCATTATCAACTAGAGTACAGTGCTCTGTCCCATTCCTTTTGCTTTAAGTCTTACAGACATCACTCATTTCAGAAATTACTTAGGTTAGTATCTTTTATCCTATGTCCTTATTTATTTCTTAAAATATAATTTTTATTTTTTATTTCTTCATCTTACATTGCTCTGAATTTTCTCTTCTTATTCTAATTTTTCTTTTCTTTTCTTTTTTGATAGGCAGAATTAGACAATGAGAGAGAGAGACAGAGAGAAAGGTCTTCCCTCTGTTGGCTCAACCCCCAAATGGCCGCTATGGCCGGCATACTGCACTGATCCAAAGCCAGGAGCCAGGTGCCTCCTCCTGGTTTCCCATGTGGGTGCAGAGCCCAAGGACTTGGGCCATCCTCCACTGCCTTCCTGGGCCACAGCAGAGAGCTGGACTGGAAGAGGAGCAACCAGGACAGAACCGGCGCCCCAACGGGGACTAGAACCCGGGGTGCCGGCGCGGCAGGCGGAAGATTAGCCAAAGTTCATGACTTGAGATCTTTTTCCTTTAATTTAAAGAATGTCAGAGTTACAGAGGGGCGGGGGGAGATATCTTCCATCCTCTGGTTCAGTCACCAAATGGACACAACAGCTGGGGTTGGGCCTGGCTGAAGCTAGGAGTCAGGAACTTCTGGCTCTCCCATGTGAGTGCAGGGGCCCAAGGACTTGGGCCATCCTCCACTGCTTCCCCAGGTGCATTAGCAGAGAGCTGGACCAGAAGTGGAGCAGCTGGGATTCAAACCGTTGCCCAAATGGGATGCTGGAGCTGAAGAGGGTGGCTTACCTGCTGTGCCACAGTGCCGGCCCCTTTTCTTTTCTAGTATGAGCATTAGTGCTATAAATTTCTCTCTGTATACTCTGTGTACCTCATCCCATACCTGTTGTATTTTCATTCTTATTCATTTCAAAATGCATTCTAATTTCCTTTGTGATTTCTTTTGTGCTCTAAGGGTTATTTATAAGTTTAAAATTTAGTTTCCAAATATGAGAGGAATTTTCCAGAGAACTTTTTGATGTTACTATTGATGTCTAATTTAATTAAATTTTAATCAGAGAACATATTTTATATGACTGAAATACTTTTAAATGTATTGAGGCCTGTGTTCTCGCCCGGAATATGATCTATCTCTGAAAATGTTCTACATTCCCTTGAAAGTAATGTGTATTCTGGTTTGCCACTGTTGTTGCTGTTCCGGTGGAATGTTCTCTGAATGTCAACTGGATCAAATTGGTTGACAGTGTCATTCAAGTTGTCAATATTTCTACATATTTGCTTTCTTCTTTTTTTTAAAGATTTATTTATTTATTTGAAAGGCAGAGTTACACAGAGAGAGAAGGAGAAGCAGAGAGAGAGAGAGAGGTCTTTCATCTGCTGGTTCACTCCCCAATTGACCACAGTGGCCAAAGCTGCACCAAACCGAAGACCAGAAGCCAGGAGCCTCCTCCAGGTCTTCCCACATGGCTGCAGAGCCCAAGGACTTGGGCCATCTTCTACTGCTTTCTCAGGCCATAGCAGAGAGCTGGATTGGAAATGGAGCATCTGGGACTCGAACTGGCACTCATATGGGAGGCTGGCACTGCAGGCAGCAGCTTTACCCGCTATACCGCAGGGCTGGCCCCCATATTTGCTTCTATTTCTATCACCTACGAAGAGGGAGGTGTTGACATTTCTGATTATAATTGTGGATTTTCAATTTCTTCTTGTAATTTTTTTTTTGACAGGCAGAGTGGACAGTGAGAGAGAGAGACAGAGAGAAAGGTCTTCCTTTGCCGTTGGTTCACCCTCCAATGGCCGCCGCGGCCGGTGCGCTGCGGCCGGCGCACTGCGCTCATCCGATGGCAGGAACCAGGTGCCAGGTGCTTTTCCTGGTCTCCCATGGGGTGCAGGGGCCAAGGACTTGGGCCATCCTCCACTGCACTCCCGGGCCACAGCAGAGGGCTGGCCTGGAAGAGGGGCAACCGGGACAGAATCCGGCGCCCCAACCGGGACTAGAACCCGGTGTGCCGGTGCCGCAAGGCGGAGGATTAGCCTGTTGAGCCACGGTGCCGGCCTCTTCTTTTAATTTTATCCACATTTGTTTCATTTACTTTGAGGGTCAGTTAGGGAAATTGACACTTATGATTCCTGTATTCTTCTGATAATTCAACACCTTTATAATCAAATCAAATATTCTCTTCATCTCTGGTTATATTCTATGCAATAGTATCTGCTTTTTCTGATGTTGATATAGCCACTCTAGCCATCTTCTGATTACTCTCTATATCTTTTACCTTTTCATTTACTTGTGGCCTTTACATACATTGGGTTCTTGGAGGCAGTATTTAGTTGTATTTTGCTTTTTCAAAAATTTAACCCAATCTGACAATCTCTGCCTTTTAATCGGGATGTTTAAAGTACTTACATTTGATGTGACCATTGACGTGATTGAGTTTAAAATCTACCATCTTGCTTTTTGTTTTTTCCTGACCCATGTGTTCTTTATTCTAATTTTTGTCTTTTTCTCCTTTATGTTGCATTAATTCCGTATTTTAAAACATTATTCTTTTTTATCTCCTCTCTTATCTGGCTAGTTACATATAAGTCTCTTTTGTGCTATTTTAGTGCTGGTTTTAAAACTGATACTATACAGATTATTAATTTTCCCTACTATTTTATCTACAGATAAAATATCATTGGTCCTAGGTCAGTGATAAGGGATAAAAACGTTGTAGGTTAATTTTGAGTGAAATAGTGGAAATGTTTAATTTTGAATAGTTTGAGTAAGACCAAAGCACTTCAGGGCTAATGTTGTGGAGCAGTGGGTTCAGCTGCCGCCTGTGATGCTGGCACTACATATGCGCACCGGTTCAAGTCCCAGCTGTTCCACTTCTGATCTAACTCCATGTTAAGACACCTGGGAAAGCAGCAGAGGATGGTGCAAGTACTTAGGACCCTGCATCCATGTGAGAGACCTGGAAGAAGCTCCTCACTCTTGGCCTCAAATCGGCCCAGCTGTGGCCATAGTGGCCATTTAGGGAGTGAACCAGCTTATGGAGGGTCTCTCTCTCTCTCTCTCTCTCTTTAACTCTGCCTTTCAAATAAACAATTAAACATTTCAAAAAATGATCAAAACATTTCATCAATTATTTAAAGTTAAGAGAGGAGAAGAAATCTGCATGTGTGCACATGCATGTTCATGTGGGTGAGAAGTAAAATTTGGGTATTCCGGCCTCTGTACTACTACAACACAACAGTTTGTGCAGCTTGAAATAGATAAAAAATAAATAAATAAGGCCTCTGCATATCTCCTCCATTCATCCAAAAGTTATATGTGGGTGCCTGCTATTGACCAGATATGGAACATTTTAGTACTCATTGTCTCCCTAGCACTGTCCTGGCACTTTGATAGTGATAAAATAAACCAAACAACTTACTGAGGGAAGTTCACGGAAGAACCTGCAGTATGATAAAGGAGATAAAAAACCTCCCCGAGTAGAGAGTTATTGCAAAGCACAGGCACCTAGCCTGGGCTGAACTCACTGGGCTAAGGCTGCACTTAGAATGACCTATAATTACTTATTTATGCATTTTTAAACACTTATTTGAAAGGTAAAGAGACACAGAGACCAAAGACAGAGACAGAGACAGAAACAGAAACATAGATCTTCCACCAATGGTTCGTTCCCCAAATGCCTGCAACAGTTGGGGCTGGGTCAGACTGAAGCCAGGAATTCAGTCTGAATCTCCCATGTGGTGGCAGGGACCTAAGTACTTGTGCTGTCACCCGCTACCTCCCAGGGTACACGTTAGAAGGGAGCTGGAATTGGAAGCAGAGCCGGGACTTGAACCCAGGCACTCTGACATGGGATGCTGACATCCCAAGCAGTCTCCTGACTCCTGGGCCAAATGCCGCTTGAATGTCTTCTAAAAGTAAAATGACTTTTAGATTTTTATAAACCTAATAGGTGTCACTGCATTGATGTCATTTATGTTTCCTGATGAACTAAGTGCCTCACTCTTATTCTCTTTTTATTTGTTCATTTCTTCAGAAATATTTATTGAATATCTGCAGGGTCGGTTGTTTGCAAGGTGCTGAGGATTCAGGGTGAACAAAGATCCCTTCCCTGGGCCCTCGGCTTTAGCTTTGGTCCAGCCCTAGTCATTGTGGGTGCTTGGGCAATAAACCAGCAGATGGGCGAACTGTCTGTCTCTATGTCTCATATTTTTAAAAAAAAGTTAAATTAAAAAACAAAAAAGTGTGCTCCAGCCACTTGTGCTTAGAGTTCAGGGTGGCCGATCCACACTGTAGCAGAGCTGGGGTCTGAACACCTGGATCGGGCAGAGATGTATTCCATGGACGGCAAAGGATCACCTCCCACGGAGCGCTTGCAGTAACGAGGGCATCTGAGCTCAAATAGCTCCCTTCCAGGCAGAACGGTCCAAACACAAAAAAGGCTCCCTTGTGTCACAGGGGTTATTCAAGCCCTGGCTTCACGCCCGCTTGGCAAGAATGTTTGCTGAGGGAATTCAGGCACCGACTGGTGGGAGTGAAGCTGGACGCCTTGATGATTCCACTCCTAAAGCAGAGCTCGTGCGTACACGAACTCCATTTCCCTCCATCCCATGGTGCTGGCATTTGCCATCTGTAGCGCAGGAACGGGGCTGATATTGCACCACTGTCTGCAGTCCAGCAGTGTCCCCGGGGGTTCCAGGAGAGGGGCGGGCAGCATGCTTCAGCCCTTGGGAGACACTGCTGCCCCACGCCTCCTCCAAACCCGAACCCCAGCAGCCTCCTCCTGCCATGACCTTGGGGTCACTGTGGCTTCACTCTGGCCAGGCTGGAACCAGACAGCGGGACAGGCTCTTTTGCAAATGTTCCTCACTCTGTCCAAGTTCGTACTTCCTTTAGAGGACTTTTTACTTGTTGTTTGTCAGTTTTTTTCCTCTCTCTTTTTATTAACTTGGAAATAGCAAATTACATTTTGCCAAGAACCCCTCCCTCACCCAAAGGAGTTTGCAACTTGCGCCTTGGTAAACACGCTTTCAGAGTGGGTTTCCGTCCTGGCCCGGCAGCCAAGGGCATGCCGGTGGTTCTTCCAGGTTCCCGTCAGTTGTCAGAACAAGCAGGGGTGTGTGGGCCAGCAGCCCCAGCCTCACCATGTTGAGCAAACTCAAATCCAAACAGCTTAACGCGATGCGAAACATACCCGTGGCGATCTGGCCCCCAGTTTTCTCCTTTGCTTCCTCTCCTGCTTATACGCCTATGCTTTCCTCAATGAGCAGCAAAACTGCCCAATATTTGTGCCTTCAGCGATGCTACTTACACGTCTCCAGGAATTCTGGTTAGAAGCGGAGGGCACCATGGGATGGAATTCTTACTGACCAACTAGTCCTCGTCTTAGCAGGAGTTGCTTTGTCACGTGGTCGACGAGAGAACTAAGATTCTAGAATGGAGACAGAATGGGCCTGAGACATATTTCACAAAGAGGGGAGGTATACAAAGGGCCTGGTGCAGGCAGAGTCTGGGGAAGGAGGCAGGGCAGTGTGGGACGCCCTGCAGGGCAGGCGCAAGGATCAGAAGAGAGGGTGAGTATGCCAGCAAACGTGCGCATTTTCTGCCTGCCCCATGCCAGCGTATCTTCCAGAGGGGTGTTTGGACCCCAGCCTCCCACGAGTAACCTGCCCAGGCTTTTACCTACCTAGGGCTGTTGTTTCCTTCAGGTAAAGCAACGGAACTACAGAGCTAAAACCTGCTGGCTCCCAGGTGCAGCTCAGGCTCATTTCCAGCCTTGGAAATGGAGGGAGGGTGCAGGGCATGGAGTCGGAAGGCCCGGCCCCAGCCAGCTCTGCTGTGCACCAGCAGTGAGAGCTTGGGCCAGCCTCAGTTTCCTCTACTGTCAAACGACATCAGACTTCTGCCTCCTCCCACGGGTGGCCCTACATGCTTCCATGCTATCAAATAGCACCCCTTTATGCCAGGGTCTTCCAAGCCGTATCACCAAGCCAGACCTCTCCCCTGAGTCCCTGACCCGGGAACCCAAACTTCTCTGTTGGAGATTTGTAGGCCCCTAGACTAAGCACATCCCAACAGTGTGTTCACCCTTCTTCCCACCCAGGCCCACCCAGGTGAATGGTGCTGTCCTCACCTCTGGGCCTGTCGGATCCCTCGCCAACCCAAATCTTGCCAGCAAAGGTCCAACCTGAAGAATCACGACACGACCGCTGTTGATCGGTTCTCGAGGAACTTTTACTCTTAGGGATTGAAGGAAAGGAGGGAGGGGGGGAGCAGCCGGGAGAAAGACTGAAGTGGCTGCCCCCGTTCCCGCCCCTAACACGGTCTTTTATCCATCCCCAGCCCCCCGGGCTAGGGCGAGCAGTCCATCAAAGGGCATGCGCAGTCTCAGGTCCAGGTGCATCTCATCTCGCCAGGTTGTCTGCAAGTCCTTCCAGGTCAAGGTGTATCCCATCTCATCAGATTGTCTGCAAGTCCATTCAGGTCAAGGTGTGTCTCATCTCATCAGATCAAGGCGTATCCCATCCTATTTGCTCTGCTCCGCAGGATGAGGCAGTGCAATGAGAAGGTCCCCACAGGTGGCCAGCCTGTGGTTCCCCACATGGGCCCAAGCTAGACTTTGGATGTTGACCAGAGCTCCGGCCTATACCTGCAGTACCCACTCAACCACAAGCCCCGCCCAGTCCTCTTCAACAGTTCTTGCTCTTACCCCCTGCCCCACCCCCATTGCCCGTGCTCCCAGTTGAAGTCTGGTCTCTTGGATCATGTCAGTATCTTCCTGTCCCAGCCCCTCGGCCCAGGTCCCCAGTGCTTTCCTACTCATCTAGACAGTGAGTCCCTGGGCCTCTCTCACCTACAACCCTTAGTGACCACCTGCTTGTTTCCCTTAGTGTAAAAATGCAGATTCCCTAACAGTCCTGAAAGATGCTCCCCTGGGATCAGACCCCCAGGTTGCTGTCCAGGCTCATCCTCCACTTTTTTTTTTTAAATAATTATTTTATTTATTTGAAAGACAAAGTTACAGAGAGAGAGGGAAGGAGAGAGAGAGATCTTCCATATCTGCTGGTTCACTCCCCAAATGGTAGCAATGGCCAGGGCTAGGCCAGGCTGAAACCAGGAGTCGAGAGCTACATCTGAGTCTCCCACATAGGTACTGAGGCCCGGGGACTTGGGCCATCCTCCTCTGCTTTCTCAAGCACATTAGCAGGGAGCTGGATTGGAAGTGGAGAAGCTGGGACTCGAACTGGCACCTATATGGGATGCTGGTACTGGAAGCAGTGGTTTTACTCACTATGCCAAAATGCCGGCCCCTCATCCTCTGCCCTCCCCACTCCCCACACTTTGATACTCTACCTCAAAGCACACCCAACACACAGAGGGCTGCAAAGGGGCCACCCTTGCTCTGATCTTTAGGAGCTAGAAAGCCCTGCTGCCTGGTGTGGCATGCCTCTCGCCCCCTCTTCCTCCCGCCGTCTGACTCCCACATCAGCACTAAGAACCTTCTTCTTCCTGGGGGAAGCCTTCCCATTCCCTCAGAGAGGGAAGAAGCTGCTTCGTGCTCTTACCTGGTAGGCCCCTCCTATCACAGTGCCTATGAGTGGACTTCAACAAGTTCATGGAAACTGGAACTACAAATTGTTTATTTTGGTGCAAAACATGTTTGAAATCCATGCGCAGTTTCTTCATAATATGCATTTTCCATGAACTTTTCCACATATCCTTTAATTCCATCTCCCACAAACGTCTGTAGTGCCCTCAAGTCTTAGTGAGGATGGCCTGTGCATTGCCAATGTCCCTCAGCGGTCTGTGAGCAGGGTATAAAAGTCCCCTCTTACCTTTCCTGGCCCACTATCCCTAAATGAAGCCCTCATGTGCCCGTGTATCCTCACTTGTAGATAAGCCTTATCAGGCTGCATGCTGTTCGTGCCTGTACTCAGAATTATTCTCTAAGTAAAAGACAAGAACCCAGAATATTATTTTAGGCCCAGCCTAACCCACAACGGGGTGAGGATGGGGTGGTGGCTGGTCACGGACATGTGGATATTGGTTGAGTAATGGGAAGTGAGTCCCTGGCACCCTCTGTGACCCTGTCAGCGCAATCAGATTAGCAATGACATCCACTTTGAGGAAGGAGTAAGAAGGACAAGAAAGAGTCTTAAGCCACACTCCTCCACAGTGTGACTTCAAAATTAATGTTCCTATATATCCTAGAAAGCAGTCAGGGTAATAACTAGTTAATTGACCACAGGGACTTATTCAATACCAATACGGACTGCATTACGTCATCCCCAAATCCACATGTTGCCGCTCTAATCCCCGAGGTAACCGTATTTGGAAACAGGAGTTTCGAGGAGATAATTAAATTTCAGTGAGGTCATCGGGTGGGGCCCTCCTCTGAAAGGCCTGGTATCCTTGCAAGAAGAGGAAGGGGCCCCAGAGCTGTCTCTGCACGCAGAGGAAAGTCATGTGAGGACACACGGAGAGGTGGCCCCTGTGAGCCAGGAAGTCCCCACCAGAACCCAACCCGGGCAGCACCTTGAACTTGGACCTCCAGAAACTGAGAAAAAAATGTCTATTGTTTGTGCCACCCAGTCTGGGGCAGCCCCTAGCAAACTAATACAGAAACCTACTGTGGGCCTTGGCCTTGAGGGTAGCAAAAGAGCCCTCCCCCTGACCCCCACCCCAACTTCCAAGGATACGTGATCTTACTGGGCTTTTCCTGTTTGGGTTGCATTCTGAGTCTCCATAGGTATCATTTCTTCCTGGTTGGTTGAAGATCAAATTTGTGGCTTCCCAAGCACCTCTCCGTCTTCATTAAAGGCCACCACCATTCCCCCTCCTCCTTCTCCTCCCTCCTAGATTCTACAAGACTATGTGTGCATTAAGCAAGTGTAGGAAGAGGCCCTCCCAAGCCCTGGCTGCACAAGCTTTCTGCTGCAGAGTCATGTCCCTGGTGACCTGGCTGGGCTGAGATGGAGGATGTGGCTCCCGAATCCCCAGCTCTGCTGACTTCATTGCATGAGTGTATCAAATTTCCTTGTCTTCCTTAAAATAAGCCTCCAAGAGGCAAACATACGGCTTGAAGTTTTCCAGCATCATGGCTTTCATTTCCCCAAGGGCTAATTTTCAGCAATAGTTAGCAAAAGAGATTTGTCCAAGGTGTAGTCAAGCTGCTGACATAAGCCACCATGAGCATGATTCTGAGCTGCCAAGGGGGTCCTAGTGTTATGGGGACACAGTGACGAAGGTGACCTCAGTTCATGTCTCACGCAGAAGAATTTCCACGCAGACAGAGAGCATAGCAAGACTTAGTTAAGTCAGAAACCTCCTGCCGCAGCATCAAGCGTGGGGCTTCAAGAGAGGAAAACCCGAGAAACTTGTCAAAGTGGAGCCTTTAAAGCACCATTCAGGTGAACAGAATAAGGGCAGCAATCAACCAGAGGGCGGGGACTAAACCGAGCAGAAGCCCTGAGTGTAACCCTGTCTAGCCTGCTCCAGATAGAGCACAGATGCCTCCCGGAGGGCAGCACAGGTGACTCGCCTTTCTATTCTCATGCTAAAACTGGACTCTCAGAGAGGAGGGATCAGCCCTGTCGTCTTCGTAAAGGCAGCTGCTGGGAAGGACAGCACTTGACTTCCCCTTTTCTCATTCCAACAGGGACCTGACCTAACTGCCTGTTAGCCCATTTACTCCTTACACTAGGTTAGTAGCAAAGTGGGTTTCGGTTGCCTGTCCCCGTGAGCACCAGCTTTGGGACTTGGTACAACTCTGGGCCTTTTGTGTCACATTCACGTGCCTTAGGTTGGGGTACTGGCCTGGCATGTCCTGAAGGATGTCTACAGGCAAGTGGGGGTGGCTCCCATCACAAGTTCCACACTGGACAACTCTGAAGGCAGAGAATTGTGGGGGGGTCAGAAATCAGGTGGGTGGTTGGATGGAAGCATGACTTAAGGAGAGACTGTCGGAGCGGGGAGCGTGTTCTCCTCTCTGCCCTTACTTTCTCAACAGTTCTGTTTTTTAATTTTTTCCTTTGCAGGTTAATAACTCATGGAAGAATTAACAGTCACTGCTCACGGAGATTATAAGTTCACAGGTACCTCTGCAACCTAAGATGTCATGCCAAGAGCTGCAGTCAAATCCCTTTTAGACTTGCCTGGCATCTAGAACCATTCATTCTACAAGCAGGCTGTCCACAGAAGGAAAAATTTGGATGGCTAACCAAATATGACAAACTCAGCCTCTCTAATAATTACAGAAAGGCAGAGTAAATACGAGACATGATGTTTTTGCTCCCAAAGTTTAAAGTGTTTAACAGTACTATTTGGGAATTCTAATCCAGAGAATGAAGTAGGTCCACATATTTCGTTCTCTCCCACTAAGAAGCCCACTGAAATGGCAATAAGATGTATAAAATCCACAGTGGTACAGAGTGCAGCAGGTGGGGTTTGGAAGATAGAAAACAAATAGTATTGTGTTGCCAAATAAACCACACAGGGATAAGTAGGGTCTGAGTGAGGGGAGAATGTTGAATGGGAAGAGAGCCGCCTTTCTGGGAAGGGGAGCTAGCTCCCCCAGGGCATTGGAGAGGCACCGTGATGGCTAATGTAAACCAACCAGACCTCTGCAAGAGGGACCTGGTTCAAATACTATCTCTGGTTGTGTCTGTGAGGGGTTTCTACATGAAATTAGAATTGAAGCAATGGATTCAGTGAAGTGGATTGTTTTCCTGAATGTGGGTGAGTGGGATCCAGCCTATTGAGGACTTGAGTAGGACAAAACGTGCAGAAAGGAGAGCTCGCCCCTCTGGCTTCCTGCCTTCCTCTTGAGTTGGACTGGGATTTCCAGCACTGGGTCCCCTGGTTCTCAGGGGACTGGAGACACCACCAGCTTTGCTGGTCTCCAGCTTGTAGATGGAAGATCATGGACCTTCTCAGCTTTGTTATCATAAGAGAATTCCTTATACTACTTTTTTTCCAATATACCTATTGAACCTTGACTAACACAGGTGCTAAGCTCTAGGTGGAGGGAAAGGGAAAGTAAGAATGGAGAGTGGGTTAGCTATCAGGATGCCTGCTTGAAGCACCCTCCTCCTTCACTCCCAATATCTACCTACTGTGGGCACACAGCAGTTGGCCATGCACTGGTTACATTCACATGTCAGGAGTCAATAGATACTATCAACAGTTGACAAATAAAAACAGTGGTATAAATGTATTACCTAATATTCTGTGCTAACTACCCAAAAAAATGAAACCAGAATTGGTTAAAGTTGGCTACAATAGGGAGTGGGGTTGACTTCTCATAGTGTTCTGTACTATGCTATTTAAATGGTACTATAGTACTATCTGTTCTTTATTATACTAATTTCATCATGTGTAGGTATTTAACATTAAAATAGAAATAATAATATTGCCAAACATTGGCATTGGTGAAGAAAACAGAACCTCTTATACCCTGTTTGCAAGAATAAACACAGAATTGGTCTAAACTTTTTAAAGAGCAATTTTGTAATATTAACTAATATAATTAATATAGGCTCACTCTTTAAGAATAATATTGCATAAATTTCTAGTCTATTAAGACTACGTGAAGGAACACTGGGCAAACCAATCAAAGAGGAAGCAGAAGAATACTCAAAGTTTTCCTCCATTGCAAATGAGCACGAACACACATACTCACATCACATGTTCTGCCACACATCTTGCGCATTGACTCACTCAGATGAAAACATCAGCCACCCAGGTTCTTAAGAGTTCTCTCTCCAGCTTTTATTCCTTATCTTGGTCCTTACATGGAAAGCTGTCTCTGGTGGTTTCTCCATCCTCACATGACTCATTTTGGTTTACTTTTGTGGAAGCAACTAACTTTGGAGCTGGGACTTTTCCTTCCAGCCACAGTCTGAGGCTAACCCAGTATTCCCAAGCTCCTGGGTGCTGGCCAGCCACTTGGAGACAAGCCCTTGATTCTGTTTGTACTCTCCTTATGGTTACTATGTTCTAAGTGTGGTCAACCCATTAGAGCCCATGGCCTGATACATTCATTCTCCATGTGTCATTGCTGATAAGATGGGAAACAGAACATAGCTTTTGGACAGCCTCAACTTTACTTGAGCAGGGAAGAGCCAGGTTCTTCCCATGATTTGGTGATGAAACTCTTGGGAAATACTTATGGCCAAACTACATTTTTGTAGAGCATCATAGTCAACACATAATTACAATAGCCCCATAATGCCATTTTAGGTGAGGGAACCTATGCTCAGTATGAGAAATCAATTGTCCCTGTTCATTCAACCAGAATGTTGTGAGGTAGGGATTAAGATCCAGATCTTAACGACTGTTTATCTTGTATTTTTCATGCCGCTGCAGGAGATGTTTTTAGGACTTCTTTTCTTAGTGCAATAGTTGTGGGAATTAGACCAGAAGTGCTTCACTCT
Organism: Sylvilagus floridanus; assembly: GCA_949820135.1. NCBI lineage: Eukaryota > Metazoa > Chordata > Mammalia > Lagomorpha > Leporidae > Sylvilagus > Sylvilagus floridanus. Next base: position 85,778,187 of record OX463225.1, on the reverse strand, counting down.
GCTTCAGTGTTTCACAGAAACCCGTGATCTGGATGCTGACATCCGCTATCTCACGTTCTTGGACTTTGGACAGATTCCTAAGTTTGTTACAAAACAACTGTGTGTCCATGATCAAGTTTACATAACATCTCTGGATTGCAGCTTCTTCATCTGCAAAATAGAGATAGTAAGACTTTTTTTCCCAATAAAACCTCACTGGAATTGTCGTGAAGTTCCAATATGATAATATATGTATAAAGCACTAAGTAGGTGCTTAACGTGGTGGTGATGATGGTAGTGGTGGTTGTCAATGAGAAGAGAAATTGTTTTGAAATCTGTAGGATACTTTAAACAGCCCATTCAAATTTCCTCCTCAGATGGGATCCTGTGATCTACCCCTCTGTCTTCTTAGCTGTCAATTCACTTTTAGAATATTAACTGTTTTGTGAAGACATCAGTCCTGGACTATCAGACTTACTTGCCAAAAGCAACTGCAGAAGTGTTATGTGCCAGATACTGGGCATTCAATGTGTACATTGCAATAGATGACAGAGTCCCATGCTTTGCTGTCTCTAAGACTGTGGTTCCCTACGCAGAAATAGGAGCTGTGTGCATGGTACCTAGGGTCATTTAGAATTGATAACACAGCATCCTTTCTAGCAGGTAGAGAGGCATTTATTGAGTGAGTGCCAGTATCGCAGGTATCCAGAAGACTGAGCAGTGTTTGTGTGCAGTCATTTTAGCTTTAACTACATTCATAGGCAAACAAGTAGAGGCTATTAATAACAGCTGTTGCACCTTGGAGACCATGCCAGGCAAAACCACAGGCTTCAGTGTTGTTTAAAGCAGGGCAAACAAGAGACTAGAAGGAGAGAAGACATCTTGACAGTAGCAAGAAGACTGTCACACTGGCTCCACCCATCATGGGGACAGAAAGCTTATATCATTCCCTGTGCCTTGGGGTAAGTCTATGAAGACACTCAATGCAGAAAAAGGCAGGGTGGTAAGGAGCAACGGTGCCTCTGTAATAAGGGAAGCAGGTGGAGTTCATTTGAAGAGACTTGCGCTTGGTGGCAATTCTAAGTGACTAAACCCAGCTGTACAACCTATCAACCTAGGTTCCCCCCAGGGCAGTGAGGCTCAAAGTGCAGCCTGGATTATGAGATCACCCCAGGAACTCTGTGAAGGAGGCCACCCCAGCCCAGGGAAACACACTTACTCCCTTCTTGGAAGAAACAGTGAATGGAATTCTAAGATTGATCTTTACATTTTTGGCTAGAATGAGTGGGCTAGGGGGAATTTCCTTGTGAAGCCAGGAGATTTTCTCTAGTGATCAGATGTATTGAAGGACAGACATGTCTTCATACCTAAGTCAGTGATGGGTGCTTTCAGCAGAACTCAGAGCTGTCTTATTTGGCAACATGTCAGAATTCCACACGCGGGACTACTGTTGTGGCTTAGCAGGTTAAGCTTCTGCCTATGACACCAGCATCTTATAGCAGAGTGCTGTTTGAATCCCACTTCGTCCACTTCCTCTCCAACTTCCAGTTAATGCACTTAGGAAAGCAGCAGATGATGGCTCAAGTACTTGGGTCCTTGCCACTCACGTAGGAGACCCACATGGAGTTCCTGGCTCCTGGCTCCTGGCTTCAGCCTGGTCAAGCCCTGGTAATTATAGGTATTGAGGAAGTGAACCAGTAAATGGAAGATCTCTTCTCTCCCTTTCTCTCCTTCTTCCTCTGTCACTCCGCTTTCCAAATAAATAAAATAAATCTTTTAAAAAAGAACCCAAGCTCATACATTTAAAATATTGAGGAAATTCATAACAGAGATGCAAGGAAAAAAGTGTAAGTCAAAATTTCAACAGGAAAGGCAGAGACACTTGGACAAGTCTGGAGACATCTTTGGCTGTTGCTACAAGGGAAGGCTGCTACTGGGCTCTAGGGGGTAGAGGGCAGGAGGTGCTTTTAAAATCCTACATATACGGGGGACCCCCCCCCACTCCTGAACAAAAATTATCTGACTTCAGATGTCTGTAGTGCAGAGGCCAAGAAAACCTGATTTTAAAATATCATCCTTTACAGCAAATATATCAATCATTTAACAATATAACCAGCTGGATGAGAATACCGCAGGTGAGGACAGAGGCTTATGGTACAAACAGTGAATGTGTGAGCAATAAAATCTTGCGAGTGAGAAATCTTTTCCCCCAAGACCCCTTCCTTAAACTTTTCAAATATGAAGTAAAAATAATTTAATAGAATCACATATTTTTTAAAAGATTTATTTGTTTATTTGAAAGTAAGAGTTACAGAGAGGCAGAGGCAGAGAGAGAGAGAGGTCTTCCACCCGCACTCCCCAGATGGCCGCAACTGGCTGAGCTGATCTGAAGTGGCCAGGAGCCAGGAGCCTCCTCCTAGTCTCCCACACAGGTGCAGGGGCCCGCGGACTTGGGGCATCTTCCACTGCTTTCCCAGGCCATGGCAGAGAGCTGGACTGGAAGTGGAGCAGCCGGCACTCAGACCGGTGCCCATGTGGGATGCCAGCACTGCAGGCGGCAGCTTTACGACCGGCTCCTAGAATCACATATTTTTGAAAAGTTATCTATCACCTAAAAGATCTGCTTTATCATCCTTTGTTGTTTACAAATAACATGAATTGTCCTGTTTAAGACTTACAGTTTGATATAATCGTCCCATAGACTGAGATGTTAAATTCTCATCTGTAGGGACATTGGCTATTTGTCTTAGGCAGAGCACTTGTTACCAGACAGGCAGAAGCCTAATCTGAAGAGGTTCAGCAGCTTTCTGGTGGCCGCGGCCATGTGATGGATACAGAAATAGAAATCTAACTCCAGCCACAGGAACCAAGAGGAGGAATCGAAGTCACTTATTGAAGGCTACAACACTAGTCCTCGGCAGATCTGGGGCCCGATATAAAGTCCTCCCAGTCTCCAGCAAGTCCTGCGTCCTGGCCTACCTCCTTAGCTTGTCTAGGGAAGTAAAACCATTCTCTTGAAAACACAGCCATAAATTATTATTACAAGTGGGCAGAGAGTACAAACATCGCTGAGGCTGTGGTGGAGAACTAGCATAGTAACAGAGGAGCCAGGACTTGGTCGGACAGACCACGCCGGCTCTGGTTTCACACCCACTCCTGGGCTGATCTTGAGGTTTGAGGGTTCCTGGGAGCCCCACGCCCGCGGAGGAATCTGCCTTTGAGTCGGACGAATGAGAAACAGAACTCGCATGTGATTGGCCTCAGGTGGCTTTGAATGTAGCCAAGGTTCCCCTTCTGGGCCGTCCTGCGTGGGGCGAGGAGCGCTCTACTGCGGGAGTTTTTGACGGGTGGGCGGAACTGCCTAACAACGGGTAGCTAAATATGGGGGAAGACACAACAAATGGCCTGCTTCCCTCGGATCCAAATTCCTGCCGTCAGCGCTTTCCCAGCTCCTTCCTCCCCCAAATCGGGATGGAAATACTAGGATGAAGCCACAACTCACTGGCAGTTACTCATTCCGATGACAAACCAGGAGTCGGTTCCGCTGCCATATTTCGCAGCTGTTGGTTTCCATTTCCTGGGAGACCCACGTCTTGTCATCTGGATTTGCTTAAATGGCTCTGAGCCGTGGGCACGGGCAGGCGGCACGGGGTCCTGCGGAGGAGGGAGGCCACACGCCAGTGAGGGCGAGGGACGAAGTCACTCACTCCCTTGGCCCTTTCACGCGGAGATGGGAAGATGGGACCCGCGCCAGTGGCACTGGAAGCCAAGGGGCAAGAGAGAAACAGGAGACCTGATTTGCCTGTGCCGTGTGGTACCACAAAATCACCTGCTCCTCCCCCCTCCTCCCCTTCCACTTCCTTGACCCAGGAGGCTGAGCTCCGGCCACGTTTATTGTGTCTGGGCTCTGCCACCGTGGTCACAGCTGCCTGGACCAGAGTGATCACCAGACCCGGCTGGGCCAATCACATCGTCTCTCCCGGAATTGGAAATGGCTCCTCAGGGACCCAGACTAGAGGTTTTCCACCAGTGTTGTATGACCGGGAAATTCGGAGCACACACGGTGGCCAGGCATCCCCAGAACTTGATCGCAGTGCGCCAGGTTGGCCTGATCTAAGGCAGAGCTTGTGCGTGGAGCCGTCGGTTGCAGGGACCAGCAGACCTGCAGAGGGGAGGCGAGGCGAGGACCAGCCCTCTCGACTAAAGAGAGCTTTCTGGTCCTGGGCTCCAGGCCATTCTGGCTGTACTTGGTTCCTGAACCCTCCCTTGAAACGTTTCTTCTGGAGCCGCTTTGAGCAGCTTCTGTCGCCCAGAGCGAAATGAACTTTCCCCCACCACTGTCACGACCTCGCTGTCACCTGTCACAATCCTGCCGACTCCGCCTGGGAAACCATGGTCAAACCTCGCCCTGTGTCCTCTTCCACAGCGTTCACGTCCTCTCCTCCCTGAGTGGACCTGCCCAGGGCCTCTTCTGCCCCGCCCCCAGCCTCTACGCAAACACCTGATCCACTCATTCCCAAGCTTCAAGTCCTTTACTGGTTCCTCCTGGCTGGTTAAAAATTACAAGAGGGCTGTACAAACGGACTTGAAAAAACGTGTTATGAACTGAAAAAACTAAAGTTGCGATCAATAGACAGAGGAGCCTTGGGTTTTTCTTTTTAAATGTGATTTACATATGCACACATTGAAATGCCTGCATAGCTTTAGGAAAAGGCACTGACCACACTGTTAGCAGTGCTTCCCTTGATGGGGTGTGGCTTTGGGAGGCAGAGGGGGATTTCCACCAAGTCTTACTCTACGTAATATTTAATAAATGTAGGTGATTGTAGGAGGAGAACAGGTTTGGAGGACCAAGGAAGCGCCCAAGGCCAGGAATAGAGGTTCTTCTTTATGAATGTGAGGCAGCCACACCGGTGCCAAATGAGCACAGGAGACAGGAAAGGAACAGGGATTTAGTATTTAGTCAATGTTTGGGCGTTCCTACCGATGTTTATTCTCCATAATGACTTGCTTGAGCCCTGACTACAGAATGGAATTCCTTTTAGATTACATTTAGGATATTGTCTTGGGGTTCTTGAATGTGACATCATCCCAAAGCCAACACACAGGAGTCCAGGCTTGGTAAGAGTTAACTCCTAAAAATGAGTAAGATGAGAGCTTGCAAGAAGGCAATACACTTTGCATGCAGTGCTTTGCTTGCTCCATAGCTGTCTCTGCTAGAGAGGGCAGCTGGGGCAAGCAGGGGCAGCAGAGGGCCCAGACCCTGTCAGTTCTGAGTGCAGGCCAGGAGAGCTTGGACAGTGAGGAACTGGATGACAGGGGGTAGGGCTGCCTCACCCTCCCCTGGGGCTCTCATGCCAGGGTGTCCAGGGGCTCTCACACTGTGAGTGTCCTGGAGCTCATGGGGGCAGGTTGGAGGGAGGAAAGGGAAACTCAGCTGAGAACCACTTTACAGCTGAGGCCTTGATGTTCAGGGCAGCTTCAGACTGGACAGGCATCCACCCAGACCATGGATGCCCTAGGAGCTGCAATCCCCTAGGCCATGGAGACCAATACTGACAGGTGGCGGCTCTGGGGCAGACATGGTTTCTTAGATCCCGACCATAGTTACTCAAAGAGAAGCTTCAGAAGCACACTCAATCCTCCAAGTGGCTGCAGACCTTAGGATCAGAAGGGGAAATTTTCTGGGCCAAGATCAATGTTAGAGACACAGGAATACAGATGAGTTCAGTAATGGTGGGGAGAGGGGCTCTTGTTCATGGCAGCCCATGTGGGTCCAGTCTTGGGCAAGGGCATGGCAAAGGTAAAGTGAATTAGCTTGATGAAGGATGCATCATGTTGGGGGGGAAGCAGTGGCATGTACCAGATCTGTCCACTGTGAATATCTGAAATAATACAGAACTCTCAGTCGTCTCCTATGAGAAAGAAGCTCTCCGATGCCTTCAGGTGTTTGATGCATTGTGTGCTTTTATTCATTTGTTCATGCTCCCGAAGTACTGAGCCCCTGCACTTCAGACAGCGGGAGAGGAGAAAGATGTGGCCCCTGCCTTTGGGGCTGACATTGTACTCGAAGAGTCAACATGTGCCTGGATCTGGATTCCTTGTATGTAGCCTGCCTGCGCCAACCCCCTCCCCCATTTCCTGTGGAATGGGTTTCAGCCCTTGCTTCTAGAAATTGCTAATGGGGCTACAGGGAGACTGGGAACCACACACTGGAGACAAAGAGGGCAGTGAAATTGATCTCCTGGCTATAGCCATCACCTCCAGCATGAGGGATTTGTGGAGAAGCTGGAGAACTTGCAGAGCAGAGCCATGAAATGATTATAGCCTCCTCCACACCCTTCCAAGAAAACAACAAATCTTTCTCTGGGCCTACACAAGAAGCAAAGATAATCAAACCAACATTTTAACGAGTCTTCGGCCATCAGGAGGGTATTTGAGAGGCCATTTTTGCAGAATGGGGGTGGGTTGAAAAGGGCACCACAGGGGAAAAATGAAAAGACTCATGATGATCAATAGTAAAGGCAAAAATGCTATATGAGTAATGTAATAAGGGTCTCTCTGTGTGTTTATATACATACATATCCTTCTCTATATATCTAAAATGTAATTAAGGATAGCTATCTATCATTTATCTAATCTATCTCAGTTCTTTCCCAGCTCTGTAAAGAACTGTTTCAGACACAATGTATTTCTGTTGTAGTGCACTGGGAAGAGCTGCCTACCTTTAAGGATGGCTGGATGCCAACCAAGCAGACAGTCTGTAGAGTACAACCAGTTTCCTTGTATTGAGGAAGCGCACTTGCGGATAAGGTAACCAAGCAGCCTCTATAAATGCTTAGCGTTTGATTGTTTTCTTCAAGGCTGAAATAAGAGAAACATTGCCCAGGAATAAACACATGCTTATCCTTGGTGTGCAAGCGAGACTGGATCCTGTAGGCCGAGGGAGGTTCAATCCTATCTGAAGAGTCTCTGTGCTTGTGAGTCCAATTTGGGCCACCACGGCCACTGTCTCCACCCGGTCACCACCCAAGTGCAGGGACCGTACCAGGGCCTCTTGTCCTCAGGCTTGCAGTTGGGTTGGGACAATGGGGAGCCTTGGCAGATGTTCCAGAGAGCTGATGGAACACCAGGTGGGCCCCCTTGGTAGTTTGACAGCTGCTGGCAGCTCCTACGGATTGACCTTTCCCTGGGCTACAGTTCTCCCTGGGCTCGGCTAAGTGCCCCCTGTCCTTGCACTTTTAGGCTCAGAGGTGCTCACAGACTGCTTCCAACTATGGGGTTCCCTAAGCCCTGCCCAGACTTCGTAAGCAGTCTTTACTAGGCTCTTCTTAGTCAGCCCGTTGAGTGTATGTGCCATCTGTATCCAGCTGGAATTCTGACTCATATACTCTGTGAATTGGACTCAAGGAATTTCTGAAATTTCATTCAATGTACATTTCAACAAAACAGTTTTGGGTAACTACTTTGTACAAGTGACAAATGCTTAAACACTTAATAACACCTAAACATTTTTGAGTGTCTAGTGTGTGCAGGCTCTGGACTAAACAATTTATATGATTTAATCCTCATACTATTTCTGCAGTGAATGCTTTTTTTTAAAGATATATTTATTTGAATGGAAGAGAGGGAGACAGAGAGAGAGAGAAAGAGAGAGAAAGGAGAGAACAGAGAACAAGATCTTTCATTCACTGGTTCACTACTGAAAAGACCACAAGAGCTGGAAATAGACCAGTCCAAAGCTAGGAGCCAAGGGCTTCTTCTGGGTCTTCCATGTGGGTGCAGGGGCTCAAGTACTTGGGCCATCTTCTACTGCTGCTCTCCCAGGCTCCTGAGCAAGGAGTTGGATTGGAAGAGGAGCAGTCAGGAATTGAACCAGTGCCCAAATGGAATGCCAGTGTTGCAGGCCGTGTCTTTACCTGCTACGCCACAGCACAGGTTCCAGGTGAATGTATTTTTAAACTAATTTTCATTACCGTTAAGTATCTTGCAGAAGCTACAATGCCAGTGAGGAGAGGAAGCAAGATTCATATCCAGGTAGATTTCATTTTTGAGATAAATATATTGAAGAAATGTGTGTGTTAATTTTTATTTATTTGAAAGGCAGAGAGAGAGACAGACAGACACAGAGACAGTGAGACAGATCTTCCATCTGCTGGTTCACTCCCCAAAAGCTTGTAACAGCTGGGGCTGGGCTAGGCTGAAGTTAGGAGCCTGGAACTCCATCTAGGTCTCTCATGGAGGTGGCTTGGGCCCAAATACTTGATCCATCTGCTTCTACCTCCCAGGGTGAATATTAGCAGAAAGCTGGCATTGAAAGCAGAGCCAGGACTTAAAGCTAGGCACTCCAATAGGGGACACGGGCATCCCAAGCACCGTCTTAACTGCTGTGCCAAAGCCTGCTTCAGCTTATATTTTAAATGTCCACTCTTTATATACAATAATAACAACACTAGGATTTTGAGGGGAAAAATAGAAAAAACAGAGGAGGAAGAATGAGTTCTATGATATAGCAGGCATTGGGTACAGAAACATAGACTCAGCTTTCTCAGGGCAAATGTACATGTGTACATGGCTGAGTTTATCTAGACAGTAAGGGTGGGAGAAGAACTTTACAGAGGAGTTGCATTATGAGCAGTGCATTAATGCCGCTAATGTCTAACTACTCATCTCCCCTTCCACAAAAAGTCAAAAATACTGATTTTATGTAATTTTGGTAGTGTAAATTCTTCCACTGCAGCTGACTGCAAACTACCAGTGTGGCATCACTGAACAGGGAAGGGGGAGGAAATGTGCTCAACGGGTTCTTGAGAGCCAGTTCAAGCCTGCACACCACCTTTCAGTGAACTAGGCATGAGCTCGCATGGTGTGTTTGGGGTACTACAAATTGGTAAGATCAGCTGGGGTGCAAGGAACAGGTGGTGGGGGACAGGGATGAGGCTGGGGAGGAGGCAGAGAGACCTGGGTAGGGGTATGGGGCTCACAGGCCAGAGCTGCCTGTCCACTTTGGTAGCTGCATGTTGCTACTGGGCACTCGAAATGGAGTTGATCCAGAGATATGTTGTGACATAAAACAAACACCAGATGTTGAAGACAGCACACACAAAAACTATGTCATTCATACTTTTTAATATTATTATATGTTAAAGGATTTATTGAATCCATCACAAATGTAAACTTACATATGTGGCCATCGTTATATTTTTCTGAACACCTCTGAGCCTGAGAATTTGGACTTCATTTAACAGGCAACATAGGGTCTTAGAATGTGTTCACGTGGATGTGATCTGTCCCCCACAAAGATTAATCTGGTGCCATGTGGGGTTTGCTGAACGCAGGCAAGAGGAGGGAAACTGTTCAGAGAGTCCAGGCCAGAGGGCTGTGGGGATGAATGGAAGCACAGCAAGTTGTGGGCAAGGTCAGAGTGCAATGGCTGGGATGCAGAGGCTGATGGGAGATGGGAGGTGAACACCGAACTCACTGATGATATCCTGATTCGTGGCTTGGTTAACTCAAGCTGGGTGTGGTCTTGACAGAGATAGAAGGAAGGCAGAAAGATTTCTTGGGGAAAGGCAATGAGTTCAGTTTTAGATGCGATGAGTCTGCAGTGCCAGGGGAACTTGCAGTGTCTAAGGCGCACCTAGGCACAGGGGTCTGGAATTCTACAGCTCCATCTGAGAAACACACCCCAAATCAGCCACTTTCTTTCCCTCTGCTGCCACTATGCTAGTCCAGGCCAGCAAACCTCCTATGCAGATTGCTGCCGGAGCCATCCAGCTGCTCTCCTTGCTACCCCAAGTCTCCAGGTAGCAGCCAGCATCATCGTATGAAAACCAGCAAATGAAGCCATGCCCTCACAGTCTCCCAGTGATTCCATGGCACTCAGAGCTCCTGCCTCTCTGGACAAGGCCCCAGGGCCCTATGGGACCTGGCCCCGGCTACTCTCTGGCTCCCACCACTCTGTCCCTCAGTGACTGCTCTGATTCTGGCCTCCTTGTTCCCAGAACACTCCAGGAACCCTCCGGCCCCAGGGCCTTTGTAACTGATGCTCTTTGATATCAAAGGTTCTGCTCCTGGATTTTTGAGTTGTTTCCCAAACCTCCTTCAGGTCTTTCTCACCCATCTCCTTCTCTGGGGAGCCTCCATGTTCACCCCATCTAAAATGACACCTCCATCTCTCCTTGTTGCTTTCATTTGTTCATTAGCTTTTACCAGGATGCCTCGTACATCGACATTCCTTATGTGTCTCCCTCACGATCATCTGTAAACTGTGAGGCAGAGCTTAGGTCTATTTTAATCTTGGTTGCATCCTTTGTGCTTCCTAGTAACAGTGGATTAAAATTCATTAAATGAGCCAATAAATTGTAGTGTACCCACAGGCAGACCTGACTTTGGAATCCCGGCTCTGCCACTTTTGCCTCTGTGATCTTGGGCTGTTTAGTTAACATCTCCAATCCTTCATGTTCTTATCTGTGGAATAGAGATACCAATAGCGTCTTCCACAAAAGATTGTTGTGAGGATTTGTCCATTCAGTGATCATGGGAGTCCACCATGTGCCAGGAGTTCTGCTTAACAGGATTAAATGAGATCTTGTTTACAAGCCCTTGACACTGTGTCTGGTGTACTGTAAGCTCACAGCCAATGTTCACATTTATCGAGAATGAACAGGAGGGCAGTTGGGAGATTGGGCTTCTGGGAGCTGCCTGTCTCAGGGAAGGGATCCTAGATGTAGCTGAGCTGGCCCTGGAGAGTGAGCTGAAAAGGAGTGGGAGGGACTAAGACAATCATGGTGACTTGCAGGAATGAAGCCAGGAAGCAAGTTGGACTAGCACGGCTGGTAGGGGGTGGAAGAGAAATTCTGGGGTCATCAGCAGTGCCTGGATCAGGCCTCTGGTGCCAGAGCCCTGGGGAAGAGCACAGACCTCCCCAAAGCCATTGCTCCTGGAACACCCAGGGTGCTCCCAGCAAAGAGCAAGAACAGCACAGCAATGCCACAGGGTCCCACCTGCTTCACGTGGGATCAGGGCTGACCTCTGGATTCTGTGCCTGACTCACTGCCAAGCCCTTACGCAGGGCTACGCCTCATTCTGGGCTGTAGTGGACAACAACTCTTCTTCCAGCAAAGAGTGAGTGAGGGCTCCACTGGAGGCAGAGGCCCCAGGGCTGCTGCTTCTGTGTGGGACTCAGATGGTGTGGAGATGAGAGGCAAGGCACAGGGAGGTCACAAATCAGGTGGGGCAAGGCTCTGACCTTGCTGCCCTGGGCTGGGCCTGGCCCTGTTGTTCTTGGTAGATTTTTCTGGAAGATTTCCTGGTAGCTTCAGCTACGTGTCAAGAAGTATGAAGTCGCCACCCACACCCTGGACTCCAGCAGTTACCCCAGAGTCACAGGATCCTCAGGCGTTCTGCTGCCTTAGCACCCCGCAGCTGTTCCCCTCAGAAGCTTTGGTGGTGCCACAGTGTCCAGAACATGAAGCCAGGGATGGGAGACATCAAACCCTGCAAGGTGGCCACTCACTTTCCACCTAAGTGAAAATGAACCACAGTCACAAATGGCTTAGCCCGCACGCTCCCCAGCACATCAGTAATATAGAATGTGTAAGAGGCACCTGCGGCTACACTGTCATGAGCTGGACTCCTGTGTGAGTCACGACACGACGGCTGCCTGACCCCAGAGTTGTCTCTGCATCCTTCTGACTTCAGTGTCTCCTCACCTAAAGGTAACTACTCTTCTGACTGCGGGAGCAATCATTCCCACCCTTCCTGTGTCTCCCTACAGAAGACAGCAGATAGCAGATCTACTCCTGAATAGCTCACCAGGTTCCCCTAGTCAGAAATGATTGGTTTTAATTATAAAAATGATCAATGAAGAGCCCATGAGAGTATTTTAGGCATGGAAAGCCAAGACACTCTGGAAAAAAAAAAAAGAAGAAGAAGACCTAAATGAAAGATCTCTGCGAGTGAGGTCCCAGTGGAAAGAAGGGGCCATCAAAGAAGGAGGTACCTTTCTCTGAAGGGAGGAGAGAACTTCCACTTTGACTATGACCCTGTCGGAATAAGATCGAAGTCGGCCCACTCAAAAGGCTTCCATAGCCTTGGCAACTCATGACTAGAGCCTAGGGAGATTACTGACACCATAAACAACAGTGTCAAATTGTTAAGTCAACCACAGGAGTCACTGTGTACTTACTTCTCATGTGGAATCTGTCCTTAATGTGTTGTCCAATGTGAAGTAATGCTATAACTAGTACTGAAACAGTATTTTACACTTTGTGTTTCTGTGTGGTTGCAAACTGATGAAATCTTTACTTAATATATACTAAATCTATCTTCTGTATATAAAGAGAATTGAAAATGAATCTTGATGTGAATGGGATGGGAGAGGGAGCGGGAGATGGGAGGGGTGCAAGTGGGAGGAAAGTTATGGGGGGAAAGCCATTGTAATCCATAAACTGTACTTTGGAAATTTATATTTACTAAATAAAAATTAAAAAAAATAAAATTATAGGAAAAAATGATCAATGGAGAATACAGAATATGAAAAAGAATCACAACATCTATTCATGGTCTTAATCTGTTGTAGCTACTATTTAACCTCAGGCACATTTCCTTCCAGCTCTTTCAATGTTTAAATTGCGTGCTAAATCCAATTCTCTTTTGATTTCTAAATGAGTTCGGATTAAGCCAAAGCAAGTGAAAAAAGGCTATCAAGCTTTGGTCCTTAATTCTACGGCAGTATTCAACCTACAGGACAAATGGTTTAGAAAACAATGAGTAATAAGGCCGGCGCCGTGGCTCAACAGGCTAATCCTCCGCCTTGCAGCGCTGGTACACCGGGTTCTAGTCCCGGTCGGGGCTCCGGATTCTGTCCGGGTTGCCCCTCTTCCAGGCCAGCCCTCTGCTGTGGCCCAGGAGTACAGTGGAGGATGGCCCAAGTGCTTGGGCCCTGCACCCCATGGGAGACCAGGAAAAAGCACCTAGCACCTGGCTCCTGCCATCAGATGAGCGCGGTGTGCTGGCCGCAGCAGCCATTGGAGGGTGAACCAACGGCAAAGGCAGACCTTTCTCTCTCTCTCTCTCACTGTCCACTCTGTCAAAAAAAAAAGGAAAAAAAAATTTAAAAAGAAAACAATGAGTAATAGCTTACATTTATAGAATGCTAGTTGTATACTAGGACCTGTTGCAAATGTTTTACAGAAATTTAACTCCTATTATTACTATCCACATTTTCTGTGAGGCCAAACAGAAAATTTATATTAGCCCTAAGAGCACATGGCTTGGAAAGGTGAGAGCCAGGATACAGCCCCCACAGTATGCATCCACAGGGTTAATCAACATCTAAAACAGCTGGGGACGTGACTTTGCATCTTATTTAAAGTGACACCTCTAGAATAAGGACAAGCCCTGTTCCTATGAACCTCACTCTGCTTGCTTTGCAGTCTGTGTGGACCACTTCTGTGTTGTGTGCTCTGGTTGTGCAACTCTGCTGGAGCCAGGCCTGGCTACTGGCCACTGCACTGCCAGTGAGGTTTGTTTCAGTGTTGCCTCGACAGCCTACAGAGCCAAGTGGGCCTGTGGTTGGGAAAGGAACAGTCCTGTGGTTAAGGAACAAAAGCTTCCAAGCCCCAGCTTCATTCTGGGTAAGTGAAATTGAGAATGTCAAGATGTTTAAACACAATACCTGGAGGTAACGAAAAGTTCAATGAAAAACCATGGTTTTCTTTTGAAGGTGTGTCTTTTCCTTGTGCTAATGTTCATCGAGCTCTTACTCCACCCTAGGCCTTGTGCCCTGAACTTTGCAAGCTCTGCCCATTTGGTCTTCGTGCCTCCCTGAGCTGAGACCCACTCACTATCTCTGTTTCATAAAACAGGAAGCTGGGGCCTGGAGGCTTGGAGTGAAGGAGGCCTGGAGAAGAGCACGCTCTTGACCGGTCCCCGTGCTGCTGTTCAAGTCCTTGTGCACCAGTCCCGGCTCTGTCATCACGGGGCTGTTGCTCATGCTTCAGTGGGCTTCAGTATTCGCTCTCCAATGGCATGGCCTGTGCGCCACAGTTCTTTGTATTCCCTGATCCACTCCCTTCCATTGAGGCCTCCTAGGGAGGTAGCCCAGTTCTTCACACGTGGGGGACCCAAAAGTAGTATCCTGGCCTCTGGCCCCATAGGCAGTTTATAGTGCAGTTGGAGACAAGATTGGAGGTGCAAATCAGTGAATATTGCTCCGCGTGTGATTCAGAATGGAGCAGAAGACTTCTGGGAAGGCAGGCGAAGGAGTCTGGGAAATGGATCATCTTAAAGGGAGAGTAAAGCCTCCCTCACATTTCTGACTTGGCCATGAGCGCTTCTCTGGTGGACACGTCAGCATCTGAATCCCAGTGCAGCCCTAGCTGCCCCACCTCCCTGACTGGCAGGCCAGGGAGTCCTGGGCTGGCAACCCCTCTGCATTTCACTGAAAGCAAGAACCCTTAGGGGTGTGTTTGTTTTGTCCTCCATGTAGTAAACTTCCCTGTGTGAAACATTTCCTTCCCTTGGTTGTGCATGGCAAGAGACTGTTGAGGAGGCAGAGCTCAGGGAAACAGAGCTCAGGGTTGGGATTGTATAGAAGCCGCAGAATGAACTGGCACATGCAGATGTCGCATACCCTGCCATGGGGTTTCTTCCACCAGGAAGGACAGGCTGTGAGCAGAAACATTTGGACTGGGTTTGCAGCCACAACATCAGGGAACCCAGCTGTTGGCTTCCCTACTTTAGCAAGTTGAAGACATCATTGCAAAGCAGAGCATTTTATCTTATATTTGAAATGCAGAGAGATGCAGAGACAGAGACAGACAGACACAGTGTGGTCTCCCATACATAGTCCACTCACCAATGCCCATAATAGCCAGGGCTGGGCAAGGCTGAAGTCAGGAGCCCAGAACCCAATCCAGGTCTCCCATACGAGTGGCAGGGACCCAAGTACTGAGCCATCACCTGCTGCCTCCCAGGGTGCAGATTAACAGGGAGCTGGAATTGGAGGCAGAGCCGGGACTCCAAGCCAGTTATTCCCGTACAGGACGTGGGCATAACAACGGGTGTCTGAACTGCTCTATCAGTCACACACCACCCGTGTTGAATTTCTGCTCACTGAGTTGCAGGGTGGATCTTAGGCTTGTGGTTTTTAAACGGGTATTTTTTTTTTAGATTACATAAAGAGAAAGAGAGCTCTCGTCTGCTGAACCACCCTGAAATGCCTGCAATGGTTGGGAAGCCAGAGCAGGGAGCCGAGAATTCAATCCAGGTCTCCCATGTAGGGGCAGGAATTCAACCACTTGAGTGATCACTGCTGCCTTCTAAGGTCTGCATTGGCAAGAAGCTAGAGTCAGGAGCCAGAGTCAGGCACCGAATTCAGGCACCGCAACGCGGGCCCCTGAGGCCCCGACATCCTATCTGCTACACCGAACGCTACCGGCAGCTAAGAGCCTGGAGGGGTGGATCTGTGCCAAGGTTCTTGGGCTCCCACCATCTCCTCCTCTGTTGGTTTTCCCTTGGTTTCTGTCCCAGCCTGGTTGCTTATTTGAATGTTACAGGAGTGCAGCATCCTCTTCCAGGGGCACGTTGGTCAGCCACTGGCCGAGGACTGTCAACTCTAGAGGACCCGTGTACAGGGGTCCTTCAAACAGTTCATGAAAAAGAATGCAATTAAAAGCACAAGTTTATTTTGATGTACAAACATTTGAAATTCCTTTTTATAATATGCATTTTTCACATTCTAAAACAATAACTCACACTTTTAATTCCATTTTTTCCACGAACTTTATGAAGTGCCCTCATAGGTGGCTGCCTCTTGGGCATCTCTGGTAGTCCCACAGCTCCCTGGTTCTCCCCAAGCTCCCCCACCCTGCTTTCCCCTCCCTGCCTCCTCACTCAGTGGATGGTGTCACTGCTCGCACCGGCCGTCCCTCATCTCCAGTCAACTGCAATGTCTCACACTCATGTGCATGCCTCGGTCAGGCCCAGCATCGCCTTCCCACGCAGCCCTCATCCGGGTCTCCATCTTCCCAACTCACTTCGGATGAACCCATTTTCAACTCAGCAGCCACAGGGCTTTTCCAGGACAAACAGGAGGTGTAACTCCCCGACTTGGTCTCCTCATAGGCTGCCCGTTGCTTCCGGGACTTAGTCTGAACTCCTGACTCCCAGGGCGGCCCCTGCTCGTGTCTCCGGTAGTCTCCGGGCTCAGCTCTCTGGGACTCCCCCTCTAGAGTTGTGCTGCTGCTGACAAGGTCAGGAGGTGCAAGAGGTGAAGCTGGATTGTTTCTCCCCAAATAAACAACTCCACTTCGTCACAAACATTTTTTAAAGGTTTTTATTTATTTGACAGGTAGAGTTACAGACAGGGAGAGAGAGACAGACAGAAAGGTCTTCCTTCCATTGGTTCACTCCCCAAACGGCCACAATAGCTGGAGCTGTCAGAGCTGTGCTGATCCGAAGCCAGGAGCCAGGTGCTTCTCCTGGTCTCCCATGGGGTGCAGGGCCCAAGCACTTGGGCCATCCTCCACTTCACTCCCAGGCCACAACAGAGAGCTGGCCTGGAAGAGGGGCAACCAGGACTAGAACCAGCGCCCATATGGGATGCCGGCACCGCAGGCAGAGGATTAACCTACTGCACCACGGCGCCGGCCCTCACAAACATTTTTAGAGAAACTTTGTAGATGTCGAGAAATGCTAAAAGCTTTTCAGAGAGAAGAATAACAAATCAGGAACTCAGGTCGACACAAGGAAGAGTGTGTGAGGAAGAAGAAAGGGGTTCCTTGGTTCCCCCCCACCCTCGAGTTACTGATGCCATGCCCCAACTCCGGACCAGGGTCCTGAGAATCACAGGCACTTTCTCAGTTCACACCTGCAGCCTCCGCAGTTACAGCTACCACACCAGTCTGGAGAGTCCTATGGCTCGTGAAAGGGAGGAATCTACGCTACAGACTGGGCAAACCTGTAAACAGGAAACCATGCAGGCTTTCTCCCCCTCGGCTTCACAGATGCTAATAACATTCCTCAGTATGTCTTCTGCAACAAATCATTTTCTTTCAGTGTTAAAAGACCAGAGCTGGACAGTAGCAAAGTAGTATAAAAAGGTTTTATTGATAAACCATCACAATAAGGAAAAATAGACCCCAATTACAGAATGGGGCTCCATTTCAATACAGAGTGAGGCAGTGGGAATTTAAGTTCTGGGGCAGGAATGGGGTCAGGGATGAGGATTCTTGTTTGAACAGACCTAATGGGGTTCCTGTTGAAGACAGGTAACTGGGTACCTAGGGTGGGGATGAGGAATAGCAGACATCGGGGTGATCAGCTAGTGTGGGTGGGAGATTCCTTCTAAAGTGACTTGGCAAGATTCTTTCCACAACTAGGCTATGCAGGACAGACACAGAGGGATACCAAGGTTGTGGGATGGAGGGCCAGTAGGAGCATAAGTTTAGTCACGGGGAGTTTTTGTCGACAGCATTGTGAAGCCAGTAGAAGTGTGGCATCATCTGGATACCAGAGTCTAATTTTTTTTTTTATTTAGTTGAAAGGCAGAGAGAGAGGAGAGAGAGATTGCTCATGTGCTGGCTCACTCCCCAACTGCCCACAACAACCCTGGGTGTGCTAAATCAAGTGGGAGCCAAGAACTCTACCTACCTGGTCTCCCACATGGGTAGCAGGTACCCAACTACTTGAGTCAGCACTGCTGTCTCTTAGGTTAAGCATCAGCAGGAAGCTAGAATTGGAAGCAGAGCAAGGACTTGAATCCAGCCGCTCCAAAATGGGATGCAGGTGTCTCAAACAGCATCCTGAATGCTAGGCCAAATGTCTGCCCATTTAGCGTTTAAAGAAAAAGGGATGGGATTATTTTAATTCTAGAAACTATAAGCTGTCTTTTTTAAAAAAAAGCAAAAAATATATTTTTCAAGAGAAGTGAAAAGGCCACTGAATATCATACGGGTTTTAATTTTTAATAAAATAAATATTTCTATAATCAACATTTTTAAAAAGTTCCTTTAGCTCCCCCATTCCCCCAAGACAGAGAACTATGAGTTCTTTGAAACCGCATGAGAAATCCACTGTGGATTATCCCTCAGCCACAATAGATCCTTTTCTTCTTGCAACCTTATAAGGAACCATTGTCAAGAAATTCCAAGCACCTGTAGAAGTCCCTGGCTGGCCTAGGTTTTTGGTTCTTCTAGCTCAGAAAGCCAGTTTTTGATGGCTTGCGAGACTTTGATCAGTTAGCTTTTTTCCCCTGTTTGTTCTTTCTCTGACCCACCCCCCCATTTAGTCTCTTTTCTCACACTTATCTCATTTCTTAGACTCGTCAGGCATTATTGCTATCACTGTTAGCTAGTGCAGTGAGCAGCAGGTCACCCCCGCACAGGAACCCCGGCCGTCTCCCACAGTGAGCCAACTCACAGTCACAATTACAGTCTCCTCCAGGCCACTGGGCAGGGTGGCTTCGCAGAGGTGAAGTTGGCCTGGGGCACAAGGCTGTGACAGTCAGAACAAGAATCACGAGCTCCTCCTCCCTTCAGAGACGACCCTGGGCAGTGCACAGGGAAGATGCTGAGTCATCCCAGTATCATGAAACTATCTAAGGTGACTGAGTCCCAGGTAACACTCCATCTTGTCATGGAGCACTTGAGTGGAGGAGAGGAATTCGAGTACCTACTGGGCCACAGCCATGGGAAGACCAGAGGCCCACGGCGATTCCATCAACCAGTGTCCACTGGGCAGTACTCCCCAGAAGGGTATTGTCCATAGGGACCTAAAGCCAGAGAACTTTCTTCTGGATGCCAACCTCTCCCTACAAACTGTTGACCTTGGCTTCAGCCGCTGTCTCAGAGTTGGCTACAGGCTGAATGTGTTCTGTGGCAGCGGCTTATCCTGTCCCAGAACCACACTATATACCTGATAGGTAGGCGCAGCCTGAAATCATCGTCTGCACGAGGGTCATCAGGTCCCTGCCCTTTGTGGGGGAGGATTTCAGGGAGCTGGGGTGGCTGATGCTGAGCAGCATATGCAACAGTATTTGTTTCACCTCCTTAGAACATGAACACCCGGGAAGAAATCCTTGATCCTTAGCCCCAGCAAAAGAGGCACCTTAGAGGGTACCAGGAGGCACCCACGGTTCGACATGGACCAGGAAGAGGAACTAAATTTGTACATTGAGTCTCTCCTTGACTAGGATTCCCCCAAAAGACTAAGCTCATGTTACCCAAAGACCCAAGGCTCATAAGTAAGTCCAAAACATGAGGAAGCCCCTGGCACCTGCTATCTAACCCTGAGCTTTAAGAAGCCCCAGATGGAAGGTCCTACCATCACCACAGCTGCCAGCCCTTCGATGTCCTGTGAAGTTCAATGCAGACCTCTGTCTACCTGGAGAGACAGAGCCCGCCCTTCCCACCTTCACCTGTCGTCTAGCAGAGAAAGCCAGAGGCCTGAAGAGGATCAGGATTCAGAGCAGAAGTTAGCAGCACAGCCAACACACCAGCCGGCCCCCTACCAGGCCTGGGGACCAGGACCACAGCCTCCAGTATAGCTTTGGCACTGCCCACTCCCCAACACCACCAGCAGAGTTGGAGCTCCAGCTGGAACCAATTGCCCAGACAGAAAGTATTCTCCAACAGGACTTCTTCCCACATGGGGCCAGCCCAATAGCATGAGCCCAGCCCCTCCCAGCAGCAAGAGAGTGGGCCGGCAAGTATCCACTATCTCCTAGGAGTTTTGGCAACTGTATAAGAGAATTTTACCTCCTACCAGAAAGACCTGACATGCAGCTCAAAACAGTGAGCCCTATCAAACCCCCGGTGGGCAGCAGAGGCAGGAACACAAACCAGGGCTGTGGGGAGGCCAGGACAGGCTCCCAGCGCTTGGCCCGGGGCAGGAAGATCCTGAGCCCCACAGAGCACAATGAGGCGGTCAGAAGGTTAGCCTGCTACAGGATGCAGGCGGCAGTGGGTGCAAGCCACGCAAGAAGCACACTGTGTGTGTGCACATCACTGCAGGCCGGGGAGACTGCACAGAGGAAGATGAAGGTGTGCACCAGGCGTTCTCTGTTACGGGCACTGAGTCAAGAGGGATTCTGGCACCTCTGTGGCCTTCAAAGCATTATGGCCAAAACAGCTGCGGAGCTTCAGTTTAAAGCATCGTCTGCAGGCGTCTGGGAACCAGGAGAAGGGGCTGTGGCGGTCCCGGCTGGGCTCTCACCCCCGGGGGAACTGCAGAGACGGGGCTGTGTTTTCCGGCGCTTGTCTTCTCCAGCTTGTCTGTCCTTGCTTGTGTCTGTAAGGGCACGGAGAGTCTCTGTGAGAGAGGCTGGTTTCAGCTGTGTGCAGCCTTCCACCTGTAGGAGCAGCCAGGCTCACTCAGCTGTGGGAGAGCAGGAGCCACCTGCGTGTCCAATACTTCCGTGGCACACAGCTCAGACGTCTGCCTACAGCTCAACCAACACGCACCTTGGGAACCACTCACATTGTTTCTTCCAAATCCCACAGTGAGGTGCTCCAGAGGAGGCTTGCACGGATATCCTGCCCTTCGGTATCTTCCCTGCCCAGAACCCGAGGTGCTCCAGCGGCAGCAGCAGGTAATGGCCAAAGTCCTTAAGAGTTCTGAGGATCTGCTTCCTACCATCTCGGGAAGCAGCAAGTTGCACTCTTGGTCCAGTTACCAGGGCGAATGATGGTGCAGCCGTCCGTCCGTCCTAGGCTAAGTCCTGGAGCCAGCCTGGGGGGGAGGGGGTCAGCGCACTGGCAGCTGCGACACCACAGTCAGTCGGGGGTTCCCTTCCCGTGCGGCTGAGTGGCCTTACTACATGTACAACGCCGAGGTAGAGCCTTCCTCCCTTGACGCTTTCTCCACCTCCTCCCAGCCGCAGGAGCATTCCTCCGCAAGGCTGTGTGGGCTGTTCAGCCCCCGCAGGGGTCCGGGGCTCCAGCAGGGCACTAGGGGGCCACAGAGAGAATTGATGGCAGCAGGAAGCGTGCAGCCCTGGGAGGGAAGACGGCCTTCACAGGTTTCCAGAAAACCTCTAGCTTTCATCGAGGCAGTTAACTGACCGTCTTAGAGACCGGCAGGGGCTGCCACGTGAGCTCCTAAGAAAAGCCACGCGGCGGATGCTAGCCCCGCCCCAACCTGGCCTGCAGCACTGCGCATGCCTGAGGAGGTGTGGCGTGGAGTAGGGGTAAGTGACAGAGGGGCGCGCACGGAGGAGGGAGAGGGCGCGGCACGGAGGAGGCTGGGGGCTAGGGAAGCAGAAGCAGTGCCGGGGTAACCGTGGCTACCTGGTGCAGGCTGCGGGAGCCTCCCCATCCCTGTTGGGCTGCAGACACTTTGGGTAGGGCAGCTCACCAAGCCAGCATCTGTGACATGTGCAGGGTCAGTCCAGCTGCCGGGACTGCTCCGTCTCCAGGCTCAGGAGAGGCTGCAGAACTGCCAGGCCCCTCCGGGAAGTTGTTAGGTGAGAAGTACCATCGCTCTCACCACCCCACTCTGCCCGATTTCCGAGTTCAGAACGTCCCAACAGAATCCACACTGCTGGGTCTAATGCTGGTGCACAAACCAGTGAGAAAAAGACAGACTGCGGGAGATAGTCCCCGAAGGTGAGCAGGCTCCCTTCCTGCCCCTCCTGCCGGAGCCGACCACTCCCCCGGAGCATCCTCACTGAGCCTTGCCTGACACTCTGTGACATTTCATACCCTGTGACAGTTAGTTACTTGCTCTATTTTTTTCGCCCTCTACGATCAGTAGCTTAGATTCAGGGGAGATACCTCAGCCTGTATCTCCTATGCAACACACGTCTTCAGTGCACAGGGATGGAGACGTGCTCGGTATGTGAATGTAAAGTTGCAAAATCACAGCATTCTGCCGTTTCCTTACTAGCCAGGAGCATGTGCTTCACTAAAATGGCTTGTTTCAAAAGTATTCCCCCATATTACAAAGGATTAATGTTCTTAAAAAGTAACCTGCATTTACAGACCAAGAAGAAAAAGGCAAATTTCCTAAAGAAAAAAAAATTTGAACAAGTAACGTTGATAGACAATTCCCAAAAGAAACAAGGCAACTTCTCAGGCATGGAAAGCCAAGAAATTGTGGCCAAAAATGGTCTACATGAAAGATCTCTGTGAGTGAGATCCCAGCAGAAAGAACGGGCCATCAAAGAAGGAGGTACCTTTCTCTGAAGGGAGGAGAGAACTTCCACTTTGACTATGGCCTTGTTTACATAATGTTGGAGTTTGTGAACTCAAGAGGCTTCCATATCCTTGGCAGCTCATGATAAGAGCCTCGGGTGATTACTGACGTCATAAATAAGAATGTCAAATGTTAAATCAACAACGGGAGTCACTGTGCACTTACTCCCCATGTAGGATCTCTGTCCTTAATGTGTTGTACTATGAAAATTAATGGTAAAAATACCATCTTCAAAAAGTACTTTATACTTTGTGTATCTGTGGGTGCAAACTGTTGAAATCTTTACTTAGTATATACTAAGTTGATCTCTGTATATAAAGATAATAAAATGAATCTTAATGAACAATGGGATAGGAGAGGGAGTAGGAGATGGGATGGTTTTTGGGTGGGAGAGTGGTTATGGGGGGGGAATCGCTATAATCCAAAAGTTGTACTTTCAAAATTTATATTTATTAAATAAAAGTTTTCTAAAAAAAAGAAACAAGGAATACACCACTACACCTGTGACAAATACTCAATTATCCATGTAAGTAATAAAGGCTGCTGTTTTTCAGGGTGTGTGGAAATAGGTACTCTGATGTGCTGGTGGTGGGAGAGTAAATTTGTAGAATCTTTCTGATGATAATTAAACAACAGTGATTCTAAACTTAAAATGTGCATAATTTCCCACACAACTATTTCAGGAATTTGAAGAAATTTGTCCTACAGAAACAATCAGGTAAGGGTACCAAGTTTATGTAAAAGAATATCAATTGTGACATTGCTAATAACAGTTAACATGCAAATAAGCCACATTCATCTGTAGCCAGCTGGTTAAATAAATCACTGCGTAGCCATAGTGGAATATTATACAATTATTAAAAGAGAGCAGGAGCCGTGAGCATTTCCAATAGTTCTGTTAGCACATAGCACGGCCTTTTATACAGTTTTTAACAAAGAAAGACATTCACAATATATTAAAGTAAAAAAGAGAGATTGTGAAGCATCTATCTGTCTACCCATCCATTGTGCCTTTCATTCAACAAGAAAAGAGTAAAAGAGTATGCACCAAACCATGAACAGGAGTTATCACCGGGTCAAGTAAGGTTTATGACTTCCATATTCTATTTCTTATTTTGAATATTTTACAATGAAACTTATTACACTTGTGACAACAGCAAAAATAGTAAATTCTGAATAGTATTCAAAATAATATTCAAAATACTAAATAATGCAAAAATTTTTTGAAAAATGTTTTTCTCATTGCATATTGAGAACATATGAGAGCTAACTCTGCTAGAATTTGGGGAGCATGCTGTCAGATGGGATGATGTCTTATCCTGGGCTTAGCTCTTGCTACCAGGACATCATATCTCACCAAATTCATGCAGTATTTTTGACCCCAGCTTTCCATTAACTTACAAGAAACCGCAAGATAATATGTTCACAGTCTGTTGCTACCCCAGCAAAGGGGAAAAAGCAACACTGAATTTTCAACTATCAGTGGATAAGAATTGCCTGGATAAGTGAAATCTGCAAATAACACTTTGTGTATTCATTTTAGCTCTTCCACCTACATTCCTCTGAACTATCCCTTTGCAGTTGTTGTCAAGACCAAATAAACTGACTTCTAAGTTCTCGTTTGCTCATCCCCAGCTGGCCTGGCTTGTTTGTACAGAACTCTCAGTGGTCCCTATTGCTCCATGACTTCCTCTATACCTAATCACACAGGTTAATGAATACTAGTCTCCAGTTCTGCTTGGTATAGACGATGTACACATGTGACTTTGGCACATGGAATTTCTCCTTTTTCCCTTCTTAGAACACTGTAAGTGCTTTGCCCTTCGATCTGCTGTATTGATGACTTCATGTTGATTGGCCCTGATAAGCTGAAGTTGGCGAAGTCTCTGGAGGCTCTGGTGAGATACATGCTCTCCGGCCAGTGGGACAAGAATCTGTGTCACCTCAACAACAAGCTGCCTAGACAGATGGAAGTGCCAGCTGAGAGAGAGGGGCTTCTAGAAAGAGTGGTGGAGGAGGGAGGTGAACTCCACTGACAGCCTAGGGACCAGCTGAAGAGTGGAGCTTGGGGAGACATATCACATGGCACTAACTCTTGGGAGTCCCCCCCCACCAACACACACACACACACACCAGGAACTGTAGCATCTGCCCACTGGAAACTGCACTGGTAGGATGAACTGGACCCAATGGAAGATGTGAGCAGGCTTGAGAGGTGAGCAGGGTGACTCTGGAGTGAGCACACCTCCTGTTCCCACCAGTGGCCTGTGGACCTATTTTTACTGGTTCTGTGGACTTCACTGTGCTTTCTGGTGCTGTCGTCCTATCAGCCCCACAGGGAGACTCTTGGAAGGACTGCCCTCTGGTTACTAGCCGGTTTGGCCCACATGTGCAGAGCCCAGATGAGCCTGGGTGTCTGCACAGCCTCAGAGTACCCCTGAGCCTGGGGCTGGCAGAGGGTTGGCACAGAGCCCCATGCTCTTGCCTCGAAGGGGACAAACTCACAGGTCCTTCCCCTGGGAGATTTCACCTGTAGATGCCACCCTTGCCTGGTTTCTCATTCCCCAGCCCCATGCCTATGTCTTCAAGGAGGTGGTCTCTGCTATGTCACTTGCACAGGAATCTTGGTCTCAGGGTTTGCTTTTGGGCATCTGCCCCATCCCAGCACCAATTCCCACTATAACAGGTGACACGCACTGAGTATTGACCATGTGCCAGGCAACACCAGAGGGGCTTCTGTGTGCCCTGGTCCAGTCAGTTGTCCAGAACCTGTTGTCCACATGTTTTAGACTTAAGAGCACAGGCTCCCATGAATGACTGCCTCTGCCGAACTTCTGCCCTGCCGATTACCAGCCATGTGACCTTGGGCAAGTTACCGTATCCTGCAATGTGGGGACAATAACGGACTCCACTTCATGGGTTGGGGGAGAAAATTCACTGAGTTAGTGCAAGTGAAGCATTGGCATGCTGTCTTATTGGTGTTTTGTTCAGTGAATGACAGCTTCACACAGGGCCATTAGAGACTTGCAAAGCTTAATGAACTTGCTCAAGGTCAGAGCAATCATTCAGACCAGGTCTGCAGATTTCCAGGCCTAGTCTCCTAGCCATGCTGCTGCGGTGCCTCTGGCCAGCCACCACCCTTTCCTTTGTCTTCAAACCTTCCAAAGGGATCCTTTCCTCTCCAGAGCTCCCTGTTCATCCCTGGCTGGTCTGGCTTGCTATGCAGTCCTCTCCACGGCCAGAGACGGGCTGTCCAAGCAGCTGCCCTGGTGTTGATGCCGGCCAGCTACGGCTGGTGGACACCGCCTTGTGTTGAAGAGGCCGCTGGGTATTAATTCCCAAGGAGAGGGCTGGCGTTGTGGAGTGGTGGGCTAAGCTGCTGCCTGCATTGTCAGCATCCCAGATGGGCGCCAATTCTAGTCCCAGCTGCTCCTCTTCCGATCCAGCTCTCTGCTGTGGCCTGGGATAGCAGTAGAAGATGGCCCAAGTCCGTGGGCCCCTGCACCCATGTGGGAGACCCGGAGGAAGCTCCTGGCTCCTGGCTTTGGATCGGCACAGCTCCGGCCATTGTGGCCATCTGGGAAGTGAACCAACGGATGGAAGACTCCTCTCTCTCTCTGTCTCCACCTCTCTCTGTAACTCTCTTTCAAATAAATAAAATAAATCTTTAAAAGAAAATTCCCAAGGGCTCTCTGTACAGGTTATTAGTTTCTTCCTTTCATCAGCAACTCCTCCCCAACCCACCTCCCCCTAAAAGAAACAACCAAGGAGGGACTTTCCTTTACTACTTAAGCAATCACTCAGAGTACATTTTCTTCTAATTAAAAAAATCCTTTTCTGTTTTCCCAGTTGGAAAGGTAAAAAGAGTCATAATTAAAAACATATGGAAACACTCAGGGAGGAAGGGAAGTGAGAAAACTCTCACTTGCCTCCCGCGTGGCTCTCTGTCTGCCTCTCCCCCCTGGGCCTTGAGTCACTGGAGCCATCCCTGGGCCCGGCTCAGAGGCCGAGGATGACACACCTGGTAGGCCTGGCCAATGCCCTTATAAGGCAGCCGCTGTGTTGGCACCGGCCTGCGTTTCCGCGAGGCGGTGGAGCAATGTCCCCGGCTGGGAAAGGGTGGGGAACCGCTTGCTCCCGCTTCTCCACAGCCCTATTCCAGCAGCCCTCCTCTGCTGGCTCGGAAGGGAGAGATCGAGCTGTGAGAACTCAGGCTACGAGGCCAGTTAGTTCCGTGCTATTTTAGCAGCGTTTACTGAGTATGTGCCAGGCACTTACCCGTGTCACCGGCTCTCTGGGTGCGAGAAAGACAAGGGGGCCCTTTGTGGTGCCCGGATCCAAGTGAGTGGAGGGAGGGGTACAGGAGGGTTCCTTCAGGTCCCAGGACTTGGGATCAGAGAAGGGCAAAGTGGCGTTTGCAGTTTAACCCCATGCCTCGGGTTAAGACTGTTATGAAAGGGCACCAGGGAGGTGGGCTCACCTCCCCTCTTCACTTTTCCACCAAGTGAGGACCCAGTTTTGTCCTCCCCAGAGCAACAAGGCACCATCTTGGAAGCAGGGATGGGGTCCTCAGACGACAAAGCGGCCGGCACCTTGCTCTTGAACTTCCCACCACCAGCAGGTGGTGAATGCCCTTGCATTGTTTATGAATTACCTAGTCTGTGGCATTCTGTTACAGTAGTACAACGAACTAAGACAAGCAGTTCTGGCCAGTGCTGTGGCGAAGCAGGTTAAAGCCCTGGCCTGAAGCACCAGCATCCCATATGGGCGCCGATTCGAGACCCGGCTGCTCCACTTCCAATCCAGCTCTCTGCTATGTCCTGGGAAAGCAGTAGAAGATGGCCTAAGCCCTTGGGCCCCTGTACCCACGTGGGAGACCCAGAAAAAGCTCCAGGCTCCTGGCTTCAGATCAGTGCAGCTCCAGCTGTTGCGGCCATCTGGGGAGTGAACCAGCAGATGGAAGACCTCTCTCTCAGTCTCTAACTCTCTCTGTAACTCTGTCTTCAAATAAATAAAATAAATCTTAAAAAAAAAAAGACAAGCATGTTCCAAAATTTGCATGAAATATTCACTAAAAATTATTTTACCTTAAATTCATATTTAACTGGGTGTTTCCTTTTTCCTGTTTTCTTGTCTCGTTCTCCTCTTCACCCTCTTCCTCCTTTGGCTAAATCTGACAGCTGTACCCCAAGCTCATTCCCTGGGGCTAGTCTTTCCCTGACAGTGGCTCAACTCCACCCTCATGCAGCTCTGGTCTCAGCCCAAATGCTGTTTCTTCAGGGAAGCCCTGCCTCATCCCACAGCTCAAATAGCAGCCCCCCACGCCCCATTTCTTTTCCTCCTGCCCTATCTCCTTCTCATCAACTAATGTGCCTTCTCCCGTGTATTGCTCCATTTTCTGTTGCTATAATAGAATACCTGAGGCTGCATAGTGGACAAGGAAAAGAGGCTGATTTCTCTCACAGTCTGGGATGTTCGAGAGCATAGGGCCGACCTCTGCCAGCTCTGATGCGGGCAGCCTGTCTGTATCACACAGTGGACGGTGTGATGGCAGGAGTGTGTGCCCACAAGAGAGATCCCATGGCAAGTATGAAGCCAGAGCAGGGGGGAGACCAGTCTTGCTCATTAATGACAAGCCTCTCTCATAAGAGCTAACGGCTCCCATGAAATCTGCACTAATCCCTTCCTAGGGCATCACCTCCCATCACCCAGTGACCTCCTGGCATGAGCTCCGCAGCAGGTCAAGGGTCATGTCTGCTTTGCGCAGTCCTAATTGGGCCTGCATGGCTTGTTCTGCGTGATTTAGAGAGGAGGTCAGCCTAAGAAAGGGAAGATAGGCGATGAGGGTTCTGAGCTGACTGGGGAGGACTGGAGGGGCGAATGGGAAGAGGGAGGGAGTGAGACAGAGAATGAATTATGAGGACCACAGGAAGCTTTCTGGGGCCTTTCTGTAGCTGCAGGTTTGTGGGTCAGAAATGCTGTAGGATTCACATAGGCTGCTGATCCATTTCCAAGGAGGCTCAGTACAATGAGAGTTTCAGAGCGTGGGGTTTGAGCACCCAGAGACAAATTCGAGTCTGAGCTCCATCACTTATAGGCCTCAGCTTTCCTATCTTTCATTTTTAAAAAAGATTTATTTATTTATTTGAAAGGCGGAGTTACAGAGAGGCAGAGGCAGAGGCAGAGGCAGAGGCAGAGGTGGAGGAGAGGTCTTCCATCCGATGGTTCACTCCCCCAATGGCCGCAACGGCTGGAGCTGAGCCAATGTGAAGCCAGGAGTCAGCACTTTCTTCCAGGTATCCCATGGGGGTGCAGGAGCCCAAGCACTTGGATCATCTTCAACTGCCTTCCCAGGCCATGGTAGAGAGCTGGATCAGAAGTGGAGTAGCCGGGATTCGAACTGGTGCCCATATGGGATGCTAGCACTGAAGGTGGCAGCTTTACCTGCTACGCCACAGTGCCGGCCCCTTCTTTATCTTTTAGATGGGGAGGCATAAAGGAGATAAGCACTTTCTACAGTATCCGACACCTGGGAAGTGCCCAAGAGAGGGCAGGTGCAAAGCCCGTTCCACTGACAGTCACACTCCGAGAATGACATCCGCACACCATTTCCCTCTGAATTTTACTGACTCTCACTTGGTGCCCATGTGTCGGAAAGAAACGAGTGCATTTTGTTTCTGTTTGGAAGTCACTGCAGCAGAGTCGGGGTGTCTGTGGCAGTATTTAAAGCCAAGGGCACTGGAAGGCCGGTAAGGCGCTCTCCCCAGCTGAGTGACTTCAGCCTGCAGGAAGGTTCAAATCCACTCCCATAGTGCAGGGCTAGGTCACCACACTCAGGAGTTGCTCAGCTTTCTGGGGAATAGTGGAAGTCACAGGGTTAACCCCCGGGGTGTCAGGAGCCCATGCCCCTGAGCTCAGAACACCAAGGACAGGGTGCGGCTGCTAGTGCAAAAGCCAGCCTGCCTTTGACGTGGCCCAGCTCTGTGACCCTGGTGCGTCACTTGGGCTTTGAGCCTCTTGTTCTTCCTATGGGAAGTGGGACGACCATTCCTGCTCTTTCATACAGGTTCCCATGACGGTAAAATGCAGTAGGCTATGACACAGAGCTTTGGCAACTGTGGAGCACTATATAAAGCCCAGGGTTGCCATGATGCAATCAGCATTGTCTGCGGGGGGTAGGGAGGTGGGTCTTGGCTGGCCGGCCGACTGGGGATGGCCAGATCTGCCAACATCATGGTGTTACCCATGCCTGCGCCTCATAGGCACGCCCTCTTCCTGGCGCCAGGGTGAAACACTAACAGTGATGTGTCCCCGAGGGGTTGCAATGCCACAAGTGGTTCCTACCCTGGAGCCCCACCGTGGCCTCCTTGGGTCAGGCCAGCGGGCGTCCACCAGATGTGTGCTCCCAGCCCAACAGCCACCACTGTAGAGGCAGGAAGTCAGCACTAGCTTTGAGTCAACAGTCTCTGCTCTGTTTCCTGGGAAGTCAGCACTGGGCTCTCTGAGTGATTAGTCCGGACTGTTCAGCACACATGGAAAGTTCCATGGTCCATGGGGCTGACGCTGTGACGTAGTGAACTAAGACTCCGCCTGCAGTGCCGGCATTCCATATGAGCGCCAGTTCAAATCCTGGCTGCTCCACTTCTGATCCAGCTCTCTGCCATGGCCTGGGAAAGCAGTTGAGGATGATCCAAGTGCTTGGGTCCCTGCACCCATGTGGGAGACCTGGAGGAAGCTCCTGGCTCATATGGTTTCGGATCGGCTCAGCCCCCGCCATTGCAGCCATCTGGAGAGTAAACCAGCGGACAGAAGACTTTTCTTTCTGTCTCTCCCTCTCACTGTCTATAACTCTACCTCTCAAATAAATAAATAAACTCTTAAAAAAAAAAGTCCCCTGGCCCCAGAGCCAGTGAGACAGGCACCGTGCAGGGAAGGCTCCAGCCCCTCTGCTCTGCCAGCCGCCGTGTCTCTGGTCTGTTCTCAGGTGGCAGCGCTGTCCAGCAGCCTGGTGACGCATGCAGAGGCAGGCAGGCAGGGACACGGCAGCCCAGCATCCACGGCCTCGCGTGCGGGCCACAGGCCTGGCCCAGCCTGCAAAGCCAAGTCGCCCTTGAGCAACTTTCCCTCACTCGGATGCTCACTGGCCAGGGCTGCCCTGAAACTGCCCCCGGCCTCACACCTTGCTGTTTCTGGTGAGTAAAACATACGAATTTCCCTTTTTTTAGTTTTATTTTTTAAAGATTTATTTATTTATTTGAAAGTCAGAATTACAGAGAGAGGGAGAGACAGAGAGATATTCCATCTGCTGGTTCACTCCCCATACGGCCACAACAGCCAAGGCTGGGCCAGGCCAAAGCCAGGAGCCAGGAGCTTCATCTGGGTCTCCCATATGGGTGACAGGGGACCAAGGACTTGGGCCATCTTCTTCTGATTTTCCTAGGCCATTAGCAAGAATGCTGGATTGCAAATGGGGCAGCTGGGACTCGAACTTGTGCCCATATGGGATGCCGGCATCACAGGTGACAACTTGACTCGCTATGCTACAACACCAGCCCTAGGATTTCTCCTTTTTTAACGGAACTTATCCTTGGGGTGGAGTGAACAGAAAATAATAGTGAGATTTTTTATTTTGAAAGATGGAGAGACCTTTCACGTGATGGTTCACTCCCCAAACGCCACGACTGCCAGTACTGGGTCAAGCCGAAGCCAGGATTGCAGCTGGGACTCAATCCGGGTATTCCAGGCAGGTGGCAAGGACCCAAGCCCCTGCGCCGTTATGCCAACACCTGCTCCCAATAACGAGGCCTGCAGTGTGTTAGTGATGATGGATGATGAGGATACTTGGCAGGGTAGGGAGGGCAGGAGTAGGTGCAGGGTTGGGGGAGCAGTGGGGTTCACTTAAACAGGGAGGTCAGAACAGGCTGCATTGAGAAGGTGCCTTTTCAGTACAGGCTGAAGAAGGGGCACACCCAGGAGGGGGTGACCTGGCTGAGAGAGCAGCCAAGGCAAAGGCCCTCGTGCCGGGCACATTCAGAGTGCGAGGAGGCCTGTGGCTGCAGCTGAGTGAGTCCAAGGAGGCGGCAGTGGGACAAAAGAGCCTCAGAATCTGCTGGTGGCCAGGCCTGGCTTTGGTTTGGGGGCTTTCAAGCCTATTGGATTTGGAGACACTTTCTTTAAGAAAAACAATACAAATGTGAAACTAGGCAGAGGGCTCTGTAATTGCAAGCAGGAGTCCCTGAAAACGAGTTCCTTAGTCTCCTCCTGTGGACCCCTAGCCCCGAAGGCTGTTCACCGGATCCACCCAGGAGGGCCGGGTTCACTCACCTCTTTCCTGCTTTGTGATAAAAGATGCTACTCAAAGCTAGCTAGACTGTGTACACCAAAAAGAGCATTGTGAATCTAGAAACAGATGACCTGTGCTAATTCTGCCCAGGTCGATATTTAAATGCATTTGGCTACAATATGGGAATTTCGACATATTTGTTTAAATGGGATTCAGGTGGTGTCATCCCCTGCTGTCTGGAATAAACAAGTCAGTTAATGCAGAAGCATTGGCAGAGCAGCGGCTGTATGCTGTATGCTGTATTTTCCTGTGGGCCCTGGGGGAGACTCCAGGTCTCAGTCCTCAGAGTGTGCTCTAGTTAGGAGGGGAGCACGGGCACAGTGGCGGAGGGTGGCTCCACCTGGTACTTCTCAGGCTCTAGCCTTGACCAACCTCTCTTCTTGTTCTGTATCTTTCCCCCAGGCTTTGGCCTCCACACCCAAGACATCAACCCCTCCCATTAAGTTGTGATGCCAAGACAACCTCTGCGTGGTCCCGGCCACCTCCCATCTGGTTGTCCTGACTATAGGCTGTCTCTCTCTACTTCCCTCTCCACATGGCAAGTGAGTGGTCAGCCTCCCACACAGGTGTCTGACCATGGTAGATAAGAAGCCTGCCCTGGACACCGTCATCCACACCACAGGTCCCGACTATTTGGAAATGTAACTCATTTTTCAAATAATTATTACCTCTGAAACCAACAGAAGTGTTGACAATTGGTGGCTATGCACTGTATAAGCACACATTGTTAACACTGGCTCACGATAAAGCCAACCATTCTGAACAATGAGGCTGTTTTGCCAAGTAAGACATTTGAAATTCATGGTCATGGATGCAGCTGTAGTTTAGCGTCAGCTTTGGCATTCAGCTTATTCCCACATTCGGCTCTGGTGCCCAACGCTGAGAAAGTTTGACTCTCAGAGACAAGTTATGTCCTATATTATCGTAAGGCAACTGTGACTGACAACAATTCATTCCATATTTTAAAATAACTGATGGACAAGATTTTACACGTTCCTAATACAAACCATGGTAAATGTTTGAGGTGATGGATGTGCCAGTAACCCTGATCTGATCATTACACATTATAGACAAGTATTGAAGTATCACACTGTGCCCCAGAAATTTGTACAGTTACTATATGTCAACAGTTCTACAGTAGCAGCTACTTTTTATTTTTTCATTTTTGAACAGTTTACCTCGGTAATTTAGGATGCTTTGCATTGAACAGAACGTGGAGTTGGGAATTTTGACTCCATATTGGAATCATTAACAGTAGGTAAGTACTTTTATTCCTACTGTGTAAAAGCCCTACCAAAAGTAACTCCAGCTTAGGACAGGTGTGCCACAACATTATCCCATTGTACAGCTGACCTCTCTGCAGTGGGAGGGAAAAGGATCGCCTAGATTTTGCCAGCATCAATTTGGTTGAGTTTGACTGAGTTGACCATAGTAGTGTACTTGCACATATTGATTGAGACAGTGTACCTGGACCCGGATTTTAAGGAATCACCCATACAAAGTTACACTCTTTCTAATCAGTGACACTTTTATTAATTATTCAAACTTATGAGCCAAACTAGTTGAAAAGGTAAATTATAACTGTATCTAAGAGCGTCTGCCCGGCAGCGTGCATTAATGCACTGTTGGTCTCCAATGTGTTAAAATTTGATCAAGGCACATGTGATTGATTCTACTGTTGTAAAATCACATTCACTTTTAAATTATTTAAAGCACATGTTTTGGGTAGGTTTAAAAATGATTTTATTTTTTAAATAGAAAATCTACGGACATGGTGCAAAAGCCAAAAGATAAGATGAGATATTTAGTGACAAATAAATCTTCACCCTGCCCCTTCCCTGGAGGCAACCACTATTAACAGCTTCTTGGAATCTGTTACACCTCTGTGGTGGGGCGGGGGCAGGGGGGAAGGGGGTTGGAGGGAGTTGTCAGAAACACACACAGATTGAAATGCAAGCAGTTGATGTGAAAGGCAGTCCCAGAAAACACCTACAGGGCCAAGCGGGGTGGGAAGACGGCCAGTGGAGAAGAGACAGTCGAGTGAGTTACTCTGTGGGCAACCAGAGTTTAATCCCACTGAGGAGCTCTGTGCGCCAGCAAAGGACTTGTGGCTCAGAGTTATAATTCCCGTGGGGAAACGAAGCTGGCGTGTATAACCAAGTCCACTGTTCGAGAGCGGTAGGATGCCCACAACCAGCCACGTGGCCAGACTCAGAGGCCTCCAGCGGTCATGGGAAGTGCTCAAAGAAACGCAAGGGCCAACTGCCTACCGTGAGCGAGTATGCCCTGCAATGTCACGGAGTGGGAGCAGGAGCAGGTGCCAAACGCTGCTCGAACGCTCTTCTGGAAACATTCTGAATGCAATTTTATCCAAATATTTGCAATAACCACGGCCAGGCCCTGCAATGCCAGGCTCTCACTGAGCTTATGCTGAAAGCTGCTGGCATTTTTGTTGGCACAGCACACAAAGCTTGCTGGGGCCTGACTCCGTAAAGCCCTCCGGTTCCTCCCCTGCCTTAATCCCTGACACCCCAGTCGTGCAAACAACCCGGCTTGCAGCCTGCAGAGCGCCCAGCTGTCCTTCTGCCGGCTGTGCTGCTGAGGTCCTCCTGGCCAGGGAGCACCTTCGGCTTTGCGCTTCGTGCCTAACCCTACCTGTTCTCTCGGAGTCAGGTGAGTTGGCAAGAATGAAACTGACCTTCTAAGCTTGTAGAAGGCTCAGTGGGACGACGTGGATGGTGCCTAGTGTAGAGTCTGCACACGACACGCGCTCAGTGGTGACCATCCGCCTGTTAGCCTGTCCATCACCTCCTTTGCCTAACACCCTTGGCCCTGCCCCATTTTCCCCATGCGAGATTGGGATCCTGCTCCCCCGCACTTCCTGTCGGCCTGGATTGATCTGCCTGTGCGTCTGTCTCTGCTGGCTGTACTGGGAGCTTCTGGGAGCAGGAAGCAGATTTTGCTCATCTCTGGAGCTCCCTTGCTGGCACAGTGCCCAGGGCATAAAGTGCCTCAGTACTTGCTTTTGAAAAGAACTGAGGCATATACACTATGCAGGGACCAATCTTTGATGTGTTTTTAAGAATCTAAGGAAGGATCAATCACTGCACACAGGGCATCCCGCAGAGGCTTTGTAATGGGCCTTTTATAGGTCATACACATGTAAGGATTCTTCCTCCCTCTTACTGGGGAGAGACCTGTGCACCTGTGACTTAATTTTTATTCAAGATTATTTTTCTTTTTGCTTCCTTCTCTCTTATCCTCTCCTTGTGTGGATAGTCAGCCCATAAATTTATTTTCTGATCCCTGCTATGTGTCAGGCACCATTCTAGAGGGATGGAGATACCATGCTGCCCATGACAGAAGGAGACCCCTCAGAAGTTACAAGGTGGAATATTCATTTGGACCGGCTAGCTATTGCTGGCAGGATCTGAAGAATCTGGAGCAAGTGGGGCTCTTCAGGGCCCAGCTGATGGAATGTCAGGCGGTTTTAGGGAGAGAGATGGAGACAAAGATTGCAGTCAGAGGAAGGAGCCCAAGGAGGTTAGGAATGGCTGTCATTTAGTAACACTGAGCACTTGTCTGTAGTCTGAGGTGTAGGCCCCAGTGCCCGCCTATAAAATCCACTGTCAGGAGTGGAAGGAGAGTTGAGTGTCAGTTATTGTGACTGGGTTATCAACAGCAATGGCCAACTAGGCAACACCTTCTAATTCTGGAATAACTATAGACTCAGAGGAAGTTGTGAAACAATAGAGAGGACCTATGTATTCTTCATCCTATTTCCTCTGATGCTAACATTTGCATAACTCAAGAATAATGTCACACCAGGAAATTGACATGAGTCCAATGTACAGTCCTTGTTCAGATTTCACTAGTTTTGCCTCTGCGTCTATACAGTCTTTCTCAAGGGGAAGTTCATGTGACAGCCACCACGTCAAAACACAGAATGGTTCTGTCACCACACACAGATATCCCTCAATTCATAACCTTATAGTTACTGCTGAGTTTGAGAGTTCTTGAAATATTCTAGATATGAGCCATCTGCTGCATACGTGGTTTGAAAATATTTATACTGTTCAATAGCATGCCTTTTCAGTTTTTAACAGGGTCTTTCATAGAGCAAAAAAAAATCTAATTTTGATGAAGTACAACTTACTGATTTATTTTCTTTTATGGATTATGATTTTAACGTCATGTCTGAGAACTGTTCACTTTGCCCTGGGTGCTGAAGATTTTCTCCTATGTTTTCTTCTAAAAGTTTTACAATTTACACTTAAACTTATCATCCATTTTGAGTTACTTTTATGTAAGATGTAAGGTATAGATTGAGTTCCTTCCTCCCTCCCTTCCTTCCTTCCTTCCCTTACTCCTTCCTTCCTTCGTTATTCTTGCCTGTAGACGTTTGCTTGTCCTAGCACCATTGCATAAAAGACTGTTCTTCCGCTGACTATCCAGCGCTGGGGCCGGCACTGTGGTTTTCCAGGTTAAGCCACTGCCTGCAGCACTGGCATCCCATATGGCTGCCAGTTTGATTCTTGGCTGCTCCACTTCTGATCCAGTTCCTTGTTAATGCACCTGGGAAAGCGGAAGAGGATGGCCCAAGTCCTTGGACCCCTTCACCCATGTGGAAGACCCAGATGAAGCTCCTGGCTCCTGGCTCTGGCTTTGGCCTGGCCCAGCCCCTGCTGTTGTGGCCATTTGGGGAGTGAACCAGCAGGTGGAAGACCTTTCTCTCTCTCTTTCTCTCCTCCAACCACCCATAACTCTACCTTTCAAATAAATAAAATGAATCTTTAAAAAAGAAAATTAACTGCTTCTGCTTGTGTGATTTTATTCTGGCTTCTCTATTCTGTTCAATTGATTTATTTATCATCTATTCCTCCATAAATATCTATATGGTCTTGATTACTGTGGCTACATAGTAAATTTTAATTGTGTAGAGTGGTTCCTCTCACTTTATTCCTCTTTTCTAAATTTGTTTCAGCTATTCTAATTCTATTGCCTACCCACATAAATTTTATAATGATCTTATCTAAGTATACAAAAAAGTCTTGTGGGGGTCTTGATAGGAATTTTGTTAAGTTGATAGATCAATTTCAGGAGAATTGACATCTTTCTTATGCCAAATCTTCTAGTCTGTGAATACATCATGTTTCCCCATTGATTTATATTTTCTTTAATATTTTCATCATCCTTTTGCAATTGCCTTGTAAAGGTTCTGTTGGAATTACCCCAACAGAATACATAGTTGACTTTGGAAGGCCCACTGTAAATGGTAGTCTGTAGCCACTGAGGATGTAAAAAATACAACAAATTTTAATACATTGATCTCATATTCTGCCACCTTACTAAACTCTCAGTTCTAGGAATTTTGTTTTTTTGCTTATTTCTCCTTTTTTTAGATTTCTTGGGAAATCCACATGGGTCATTCGGTCATTGGAAAATCAGGCTAGTTGTCTTTCTTTCAAACAGTATGCCATCCTGGAGGGCTTAGCAACAAGGGCAGTTCAGGCAGATATATATTTAACCCTTGAGTCCTCTGCTTCCTTACTCACTTCTAGATTATTTCCCCATCGTGCATGGGAGGCGGGGGGACACAGGAAACACAGACTCGCTCTTACATTAGATCCAGCAGCTGTTCTCAGGGGGAACATCTGGAAGGAATAAGACACATTCCAAAGCGGAGGAGGGAGGATTCAGCATGGACTTTCAGATCGCGCCTCCTCCATGAGCAGGGGTCACGGTAGGGTGACTGTGTGCCGTTTGTTCCCTTAGGTAGGGGCCACCCAGGCCTCCCCAAAGCCCACCCAGGGAAACAAGCACTCCTGTCCCAGCACGGGCGCGCCGGGGCCCCCTGCGGCAGGCTGGGAAGACAGACGGGCCCTGCGGCTGAGGAAGAGGTGGGGTGTGGACTTCCAGGAGTTGGGGAGTTGCCACCCCCTTCCCTGGGACCCTGCAGGGTTTGCGGTGGACAAGTGTGGGCCATCACCAGCTCCGACGCATCCTGCAGGCCCTGGGGTAGTTGTGAGAGGAGAGAAAGAAAGAAAGATTCCTTCCCTTCTTCCCAGCGGCGAGTCTGGGAAGCACAAGGATGTGTCCTTTTTTTTTAGCATTAAAATTATTTATGTATTTATTTCACTCATTTGAAAGGGGGGGTGGGAGAGAGAGAGAGAGGAGAGAGAGAGAGAGATCTCATCTGCTGGTTCACTCTCCAAATGCCCGCAACAGCCGGGGCTGGGTCAGGCCAAAGTCAGAAGCCTAGCACTCGATCTGGGTCTCTCATGTGGGTATGGGAGACCCAGTATATGAGCCATCGCCTGCCCTCCAGGCTGCACAGTAGCAGGAAGCTGGAGTGGAGAGCAGGGCTGCCAGTTGAACCCAGGCCCTCTGATACCGGATGTGGGTGTCATAACCAATGTAGGTGCTGCACCAAACTCTTGCCCAGAGACTGTGTCCTGCATGCCACCAGGGACACGGCAGCGGGTGGGGACCAGGGAAGACAATGCCTCTGTTTCTGTTAGATGTCTTTCAGACAACAAGATCTGTGGAACTAGACATACTCCAAAGGGAGAAATCAAGGCCTGGACTCAATGTGTGCATTCCAGAGTCAGGCGTGGAGTTGCATACACAACACTGGGTTAACAAAGCAGTTCTAGTATGATTAAATCTCTAGTTACCCCAACTACTTGGAGTTTTTTAGTCACAGTGCTATTTACTTTTCTAATAAAGTGTTGGGCAATTCATGGCTGGAATATCCTGCAACATTATACTGAGGCAATGCCTAACACATTTGCTAAAGGTGGGTATGTTTAAAGAAGCCGAAACAATGGGAGTGCAGTTCTCTCTGACGCATGCCTGGCTGTGGAAACATTTATTTAATCTCAGCTAATAAGAAATGTTCAACTAATTTCTATAAAGCAAGAGATTAAAATATTTTTATGAAAGCTGAGACTATCTCAAAGCTGGTAAATTGGAGGAAAGTTTAAAGACAAAATTTAATCAATTGGGCTCGTGAATTCTTACTGTTTCTGCCATCTCTTCTATGCTACACACAATTTATGAACTGCTATGGTAGTGTTCTAATCACACTGTTTTATTTTATTTTTTAAAGACTTATTAATATTTATCTGAAAGTCAGAGTTACACAGAGAGAGGAGAGGCAGAGAGAGAGAAAGAAGTCTTCCATCCGATGATTCACTCCCCAATTGGCCGCAGCTGTGCTGATCCAAAGTCAGCAGCCAGGAGCTGCTTCTGAGTCTCCCACATGGGTGCAGGGGTCCAAGGACTTGTACCATCTTCTACTGCAGAGAACTGGATCAGAAGTGGAGCAGCTGGGTCTCGAACTGGCACCCATATAAGATGCCAGCGCTTCAGGCCAGGACATTAACCCACTGCGCCACAGTGCCGGCCCCATAATCACACTGTTTTAACAGCTTCTGAAGCAACCTCATGAGACTTCTGTCTAAAATCTGGATCCGATGGCATGAGACTTTTCAAATGGCAGAGGGAGGTGCTCTAGGTCCAGCAGGTACAACCCTGCTCTGGACACTATGTGTAGACTCCCATCCCTTCCAGCTCCCCACTCACACAGGTGCATGTGACTCTAACCCCTTTCCAATGCTCACCTGCTGTGTCCAGGAAAGCTGTCGGAGTCACCAGCCATGAGGCCGAGTGGCAAGGACTCTGAATGTCATCTCTCTCTACCCCAGGCTCTGCCTTGGGTCGCCTCACCTGCTAAGCTTTCCCAGACTCAGCTCCTCCACACCTTGGGAGTCCCTGCCCCTGACTCCCACCTTTGAATCTTCTGTTTTCTCTTCTTGGTTCTCATGGCCCTGGAGCCATCCAAGGCCCAGTGGATATGCCTCTTTGTCTATGATGCCATTTGGCCATTTGGGGTGCTTCTGAGGTGGACAGTTTCATTTCAGCTCATGGGGTGACACTCAACTGGGATCTGCCAATGTCTCCCTTTGGATTTCATGACAAAGAGCCATGGCCGGCGGCACATTTAACACTGACCCTTACTGTCACTTTGCCCTGGCCTTGTCTCCAGCCCTCTATAGCTATAGTGGCCTCTATGAAAGGTTGGCATTTTCATCTTGAATTGCAAGAGGGCTTTGAGAGGCAAGCTGGCAGGAAGCTGGAGTGGAGAGCAGAGCTGCCAGTGAGCAGCAAATCTGGAAGAAATCTCATGTCGGTGAGAAGTTGCTTCGTAGTCTTCTTTTGGATGTCATAAACCTCCTTTATTCATTAAAGCTGGCCGTGGTCATTCTTGTTTTCAAAAAGTCCTGGAGAGCTGCCTGAATAGGACATGGCAACGAAATCCATAAAGCAAACATGAAGCCTCCACGCAGCTGCCAGGCAGGTTAGTCCATCACTCTAGATCGGATTGGCCTGTGAGCGTTGAGCCTTGAGTGCCTGAGTGATTTTATTCCTTGGGTATAGAGGTGTTGGAGACTTTAGCAGGATTTGGCCTGGTAGCCTCTCTGGAGGAGGCAATGTCTTCAGGCAAAGACAACCTTCAGGAAACACAACCACAGGCCAGTTTGCTTTCTTGGCTACTGAAAGCAAAAACTCTTTTTTACTTCTACTATAAACCTTGTATTGCTTTTCCTGAAGTTTTCATTCAATAGAGTTTTATTTATTTTTTATTTTTGAAGGCTTTATTTATTTATTTGAGAGAGAGAGTTATAGGCAGAGGGAGAGACCGAAAGGTCTTCCATCCACTGGTTCACTCCCCAAATGGCTGCAAGGGCCAGAGCTGAGCGGATCTGAAGCCAGGAATCAGGAGCATCTTCTGGGTCTCCCACGTGGGTTCAGGGGCCCAAGGACTTGGGCCATCTTCCACTGCTTTCCCAGGCCATAGCAGAGAGCTGGATCAGAAGAGGAGCAGCCAGGACTAGGACTGGTGCCCATGTGTGATGCTGGCTCCACAGGTGAAGGCTTAAACTACTATACCACAGCATCAGTCCCTCTATAGAGTTTTAAAGCCATTGGCCAGTGACCTTAGGAATTTGCTTATTTGGTTCAATCATCCTAGAGTAAATTCTCTGTTAACTTTTGCATTTTGTATCTCATTTGAAGCAAGGGATACTTCCATTCCTATATTTCATTATATTTCAATAATTTATTCCTTCATCCATGCAATAAAGATTTATTGACTCCCTGCTGTAGAGCTAACACTGTGCTAAGCACTGTGAGTGACAGGACTCCACCTTGCCACCAAGGACCACACTCTCTGTTGCTGGAGCCAGAGAAAGAGATCCCTGACAGGCTGTCAGTGCTGGAATGGAGAAGTGTTAGCTGACATGGGAGAAAGCCCAGCTCAGGATGAGATTATTAAAGAGAGACTAAAATTGGGTTTTGATGGGGGCTGGGGGAAGGCAGGCAGGAATTGGCTTTGAAGATTAGTGTGGACGAGGGCCTTGGGGGCAGAGGCAGAAAGACACACAAGAGCACAGCAGGCCAAGGAACCTTATGGGTTCAGTTCAGCTGGCAAATGAGTGGGTTGCAAGGAGTTGGAACTGAGTTGGACGTTAGGGTTCGCCTGAGGAACAGAAACATGATTGCATGGACATGGCTCATGCAGTTGCAGAGGTGGGCAAGTCCTGAGACCCGGGGGGTGAACTAGCAGGGTGGGGAACCAGGGCAGCTTTAGGTCCAGTCTGAGTCCCGCGGCCTGAGGACCTGAAGAGCCGACGGTGTAGTCCACATCTGAGGGCCAGCAGGCTTGAGACCAGGGAGAGCTGTTGTTTCCATTCGAGACTGGAGGCAGGAAAAGTCTGATGTCCCAGTCTCAATATAGGCAGGCAAGAAGAGTTCTCTCTTAATTGAGGAAGGGTCGATATTTTTGTTCTAGTCACATCTGCAAGTGATTGGATGAGGCCCATTCCAACTGGGGAGGGCAATCAACTCTACTTAGGCTACTGATTTAAATGTTAATTTCCTCCCAAAACTCGCTCATAGAAATATCCGGAATACTCTTAGGAGTATGTCATTACATAAAGTGAACCAACACAGAAGCAGAGACAGAGACTGGTGTGAGGTCATTTCAAAAGGGGCGTGGTGTTCTGAGGCCGACAGCGGATTACCTTGTCCAAGAAGATTAGCTTTTCTCACCTGTCAGTTCACAGAAAATGATCTTTACCAGTGCCCTTCTAATCAGAGTACTTTCTGCAGATTCCTGTGCTGGCCTTCATTTCCTGTCCACAGGCTGTGCGCTGACTGTTCAGTAAACATCTCCCTCAGTCCTCCCACTGCTCCTGTCCCCCGACTGGGATTTTTTCTCAAGGGAGAAGTGCCAGGACAAGGAAATGGAACAGAAACAGGTATCCAATAAATATTTGTTGAGTATTAAGCCTTTGTTAAAGACCATTCAACCAGCAAGCAATGAAGTGAGATTTCAAGAGTAGATCATTTGGGTCTCAGGCCAGTGGACTTCAGGAAAAACTAACGATCCCAGGCAGAGAACAAAACGTGTGATTGGAGCTGAGGCCCTCAGAGCTCCGACATTTTATCTGACTCCTCCATGAGGTACACCAGCATGACTGAGCCTGAAAAAAAATTCCAATAATTCCAAGCAAGTCTGTCAGCATGAGAGCACAGCTCTTAGGAGTGACCTTCACAATCAAGCCGCCTTACTGGCAGACAGCAGCTCTGGTTCTGGTTGACTCAGAAGCTCAACAGCCCTGTTCCTGGAATGCTTTTGTATATGATTTTCTCCCTGTTCTAATTTATACTCCAAATGTTTTGGTAAGGGCAAGAAAGATGAGGACAGCGTATGCTTCAAAGCTGGCCGGTCCCCTCTGATAAACAGTGTTCAGTGGAGAGGGCAGAGGTGGGGAAGGAGGGCTCATTATTGATGTCACAGCAATTATGTTCTTTGGCCTCGGTGAGATGTACAGTCTCTTCTTCCTCGTGTATTAGCTATATTTGGAAGCACAGTAAGCCTTGTAGGTCCCAGGCACTGTTTGATGTTCCTGGGAGGTGATTCATGAGAGAGAAAGGTACCTTAATCACGCCTCTGAGGTTTCCCCCAGAGAGCAGCTTCAGCCAGGCAGAGGCAGGTGGAAATGCCCTGTCGTTGAAAGGCAGCGTGAGTCCTCCTATACCTGCAAGGTCAGAGGTAGTTTCTGGGAGGGACGTGTTGAGGGGCGGCCTTGATCTCCAATCTGAAGCTGGAGTGAAGTCAGCGCATTTGATTGAGTCATGCCTGCCAAGCATATTGTGTCAGCCCCCTTGCAACAACAGTACCTGGGCCGTGGCCTTGCCTCTTCTTACTGCTTTTTTGCTACCACCCTTGCAGGAATTCCCATCACCTCCGTCCTGGGTGGCTGCAAAAGCGTCCTCTGTCAGCCTGCAGTCTGCTGTCCTCACGGCAGCCGGGTGACCTGTGGCAACCTCAGCCAGGCAATGTCTCTACCGTGCCCCAAAGCTTCCCGTGTCCTCCACATTGCTACAAGTAAACGCTGAGTCCTTCTGTGTCCCTTCCCCTGTGATCTGATCTCACCCAGTGCAGCCCGCTCCCCACAACCTCTTCTCCTGCTCCAAGTGGGGCCCAAAACAAAGGCTCGGCCTTTTCTTTTCAGTCTTAGGTTGGAGGTCACGGCTTTACCTGGACAGGTCACCCCAGGAACAGGCACTGAGCTTTCTGCTTCCTCCCTTGTTCTCCAGTCTCTCCAAGGTCGACGCACCATGTATGGGTCAGAGACAACGGGTACTTTCCCGCAGCCTCCCTCATACTGCTCCGCTTGCTGCCCTCTCTCCTCTCTCTCTCTCTCTCTCTCTCTCTCTGGAATGCATCTAGCAAGCTTGTTGCCCCAGATAATTGCATGGTGTGCTCTCTCATCTCTTCTTGACCCTACTCAAATGTTTCCTCTTAGGGAGGTCCCTCTCACTGTGCTATTTATAATTGCAACTCCTGTCCACCTTCCTGTCACTATTAGTCCTCCCTTTCTTGATTAATTTTCTTCATCAACATTACTTGTCATGACCTAGCATACTATATGGCTTATTTTATTCTTTTATCATGTTTCCTTGCCCTGTGCAAGCAAGAATTGTTTCTGGTCTTCACTGTTGTATCCTAATGTTCAGAAGCATACTCAGCACATCCTAAACAAACATTTAGTAGCTGGAGAGCAAACAGATGGATGAACGAAGCAATAAGTGAATAGCCAAAATATCCCCAGTCTTGAGCTACCTATGCTTGAGATGGGAGACACACTGTGTGTCCCAAAGAAATGCAGATGTCATTTGGGAAGACAATGTTAAAAGAACTGGAGGCTCAGTTGTTTTCACAGTGAGACACAGAGACCTGCTCTAAAATACTCCCAGAAATTGGAGGGACCCCTGTGCACTGGAGTTGTCCAGGAACTCAGTCAGTGAAGTCCAAGACATGGATAACTTAAGACACCTTGAGAGTCTTTGAAGTTTTACATGGATAACTTGTCATTGTGCAAAATTATTTTAAGAATGGATTACAGAATAATTGAAAGTTTATATAAGAAAAAGCTTAAAACCTTAACCACCATGAATATTTTGTTAAGAATTCTGGTATTATTTCCTTGCATCTTGCTTATCTTTTTTAGGAACCTGATATTCATTACCTATAATATTTTATCACTTAACCATGATTTATGAACACAATTCCATATCATATAGAGATATTAATATTTAATTGTTGAGCATTATTTACTTTTATGGATATCCTAGAATTTATTTAACCAATTTCTATTCTTGGATACTTATACTATATCCTGTCTTTGATATGATGAAGGAATAATTTTTTATATAAACCCAAGATTAACTTCTTAGAATGAAGCCCTAAAAGCAGAATTTCTTGGTTAAAGGGCATAAATACTTTAAAAAAATAGCTACTATTTGTTGAGCACTTTCTATATACCAATTACTTTAGATGTAACATTCACAGCACACCTGTGAAGTAGACACCTTTATTCTACCATTTTGAAGGTAAGAACACCAGCATGGAGACACAAGAATAATTTACCCAAGATCTCACAGCAGGCAAGTGACAGAACCAGAACTTAAACTCAGGAATACCTGCTCAGAGCCCTTCAATTCTGTATGGCACTGCCTTCTTATTTAAGATGAGCCACTGTTACGATAAACTGAAGTCATACCCTGTACATGCTCAGAATTTTAGGAATGGGAAGTATCTGGGGAGATTGGTGTAAGCTGGGAGCAGCACTGGGGAGACA
The DNA here is from genome assembly GCA_949820135.1 of Sylvilagus floridanus. NCBI lineage: Eukaryota > Metazoa > Chordata > Mammalia > Lagomorpha > Leporidae > Sylvilagus > Sylvilagus floridanus. The sequence continues at coordinate 85,733,451 of OX463225.1, read as the reverse complement.
TTTTCGTGACAGAGTAGGACCTGTTAGGACTTGAAGGAAAAGTAGCCTGCCGTGGGCAGGACCATAACCCAGTGGGTCACGTGCCACTGGTAGACAGGCAGAGAGCTGCTGTAGACGCACCCATGGACTCAACAAATAAGACCACATGGGCTTCCATTTTCAATAACATTGGCCAATTTGGATGATGCTAAGGTATCTCTTTAGTGAGATGTCATGTCTATCCAAAGGAGACCCATTTTTGACCCCTTAAACATGGAATTTTCTTGCTTCCCTTCTGACCCTAATCGATAGTTTTTTGACTGAATTCAGAAAAACATTACTTTTACTCATGACAGCAAGGTAGTTAGACTGGAAAGATCACTCGTTTGTCTGAGTAGCCTAGGTTTCTGGAGAACTATTATCATTTTTTAAAAGATTTTCTTATTTTATTTAAAAGACAAAAAGACAGAGTTAGAGAGAGAGAGAGAGAGAGAGAGAGAGAGAGAGAAATCTTCCATCCACTGTTTCACTCCACAAATGGTAGCAACAGCTGGAGCTGGGCCAGACATAAGCCAGAAGCCAGGAACCAGGGTTTTCTTTTGGGTCTCCCATTTTTCCAGAGAATTATTAGCCTGGACCTAAATAATTATTTCTAAAACACTCCCTCTTTTTTTTTTTTTTTTTTGACAGGCAGAGTGGACAGTGAGAGAGAGAGACAGAGAGAAAGGTCTTCCTTTTGCTGTTGGTTCACCCTCCAATGGCCACCGTGGCTGGCACGCTGCTGCTGGTGCACCGCGCCGATCCGAAGCCAGGAGTCAGGTGCTTCTCCTGGTCTCCCATGCGGCTGCAGGGCCCAAGAACCTGGGCCATCCTCCACTGCACTCCTGGGCCACAGCAGAGAGCCGGCAGCATCCGAGGGCCAGTGCTGCAGCTCAATAGGCTAACCCTCCACCTGCGGCGCCAGCCAAAACACTCCCTCTTAAAATCTCAACATAAAACCTCAATATAGCCCACCCCAGAGGATAGAGAGGGTGAGGATGGGCTAACAGGCTGCAAGTGACTATGAAGAGTGGGCTGGGGTGGGAGGCAAGGGCTCTTGCCAGATTTCTGGTGCTGGAGTCACGAGGTGGACAGGTGTGTGCCAGGGAAGGATTACCTTGTCTAGACTTCATCAAATTGCACTCCTCCAGCCATCAACAGCAGCAAGACTAGGTGTGACCCAGGAAGGCAAACATGTCCTTTCCCCTGCAGGTAGTTGATGACAATGTGAAAACTTCACCTGAAAGTTCTTGGTTGTCTCATAGGTGGCAGAGACCACCTGTTTCCAGGGAAGAGCTGGGGACACGTGGTCAGACACAGGTGCCTAATGAGTCAGAAAGCCTAGAAGACTGGGGCCAGGAAACACAGTCAAGGGCACAGCATAGCTACAGAGTCCTTGAGCACTTGACCTTGAGAAGGCCACTTCCTCCATCTTTTTGGCTCCTTTTCAGATCTCTACTGTAAGACATTTGAAAAGATAAAAATCTAAAACTGTGTCTCCTTTGTCAGCTTATGCTGAAAGCACATCCCCTGGGTCGTCTTTGTCTTCCCCCTAGTTTCTCAGAGCACAGCTGTCCTCACCTGTGAAGAATGACACCCAGAGGGCAGCATTCTCTGAAAAGACATCTTGCCCTGTCTTTGCCGGCTTGCTTATTACCCACAATTCTCCCAGGGTCTTCACACCCATTGGGCATTCTCAGGCACAGGGCTGTATTCCTCAGAGGGTACTGGTAGGTTGTTTCCCCACTCCCAACAGCCCACCCTTCTTCCTAAGTGAATCCCAATTCATTCAGCATCTCTTCCTAGTGCTTTAGGGGGAGGCTGAAACCATCACAAGGCTCCAGAGGGTAGGTCTTCACAAATTTAAGCTAATCTGAGTGATCCCACTTCTCTTGCTAACAAATAGGCTGAGCCTGACTCTGATGCAATTCTGGCAAATGAAAACTGAGAGGGGTCTTTCGGAGGGTTCTGAGAAAGATAACTTCCCTTTAAAAGGAGACAAAAGAACTTTCCTTTTATTTGCCATTTTCATGTTTTCCTGTGATGCCACCATGGCTGCCTCATGGCTGTTTCATGAGTTCAATAAGCCAAAGACAAGTCAGCAGACTTGCACTAAGGATGGCAAAGCAGAAAGGGAGAAAGAAGTTGTGTTCCTGATGATGTACCTAACTTGGGAGCCACCCAATCACAGAGCTTGAAATAAAAAATCTTCCTTGTTGTACAAGGTTTTTTGACTTGGAATTTTCAATTACTTGCAGCCAAAAGCATTCTAACCTATCCAATCCCCCTCTGTTTTCAAACTGAGTCTCTGACAAACACTAGGATGGAGAGAATCACCCAGAACCTTTCCCCCACCTTCCTCTCTTCAGAAGAAAACATTCTTCTTTTTCTTTTTAAAAATATTTATTTATTTATTTGAAAGTTGGGGTTATGGGCAGGGATGGAGAGAGAGAGAGAGAGAGATCTTCCATCCATCCACTGGTTCACTCTCCAGATGGCTGCAACGGCTGGGGCTGGACTAGGCTGAAGCCAGGAGCCAAGAGCTTCTTCTAAGCACTTGGGCCATCTTCCACTGCTCTCCAAGGTCATTAACAGGGAGCTGGATGGGAAATGGGGTAGCTGGGGCACGTTGCAGGTAGCAGCTTTACCTACCCACTACACCACAACGTCAGCCCCCAGGAGAAAACATTCCAAAGGGCAACATGGCTATGAATACACATTAAACAGGATTTTACCACACTTGGCTAGAGGTGAAAGAGGGGGAAGTTGATTCATGCACAATTCCGAGTCAGCCAAAGCTGGTATGAGAGTCGGTGCCGGTGACTGTACAGCCGGAATTCTGAAAATCAGGATTCTGTGCTCTAGACTTGACATGTTGGTGGTAAGCCTTCAAGAATTCCAGTTTGGGGAGCACCACATGTTCCCCAGGCGCCCGTAGATCCCACTCTTGAGGGTGACTGGAGGTTACCAGTAAGTATCACAACCAGGTCATTACACTAATATGCAGCATTTCAGTTCAAGGCAGGATTAGTAATAGTAGATGATAAGGAAATAAGTGAGATCCGAAACTCACAAAATCACCAAACCAAACCAGTACAACTGAAGGACAGACAATACATCAGAGTGAGAAATGGCCCAATGGGCCGGCGCCACGGCTCACTAGGCTAGTCCTCCGCCTGCAGCACCGGCACCCCAGGTTCTAGTCCCAGTTGGAGCACCGGATTCTGTCCCCGTTGCTCCTCTTCCAGTCCAGCTCTCTGCTGTGGCCCAGGAGGGCAGTGGAGGATGGCTCAAGTGCTTGGGCCCTGCACCTGCATGGGAGACCAGGAGAAGCACCTGGCTCCTGGCTTCGGATTGGTGCAGCGCGCCAGCCACAGCACGCCTGCCGTAGCAGCCTTTTGGGGGGTGAACCAACGGAAAAGGAAGACCTTTCTCTCTCTCTCTCTCTCTCTCTCTCTCTCTCTCGCTCTCGCTCTCTCTCTCTGTCTAACTCTGCCTGTGGGGGGAAAAAAAAAGAAAGAAAGAAATGGCCCAATATTTAGTCCAAAATGGTCATGAAATTGTGGAAGCGAGATTTGCTGTCTCGATGTAACACTGTCTTTGTTTACTTTCACACCTTCTCATCTTCCTTATATCTAATTTGCATGGAGCCTAGACATCTGATACATCATCATTCTCTGACTAAAAGATAAAGACGTTTCCTAATGTAATGTCTGGGTAGAGACCCAGGAGCAGCCTGGTTTTCTAGAGGACCGTGGAAATCTAGAGGCTATGCTCAGGTCCCAGGGAGGGGAGGGGAGAGAGTTTTACTTTAAAAGACGCTACATCTGAGACTTCTGTGGCCAGGAAGTTCCCAGAATCTCTCGGACTATCCTGTCTTAGCCCTTGTGACCTAGGATTTGAAAAACAAAACAAAGCAAATATCATTTAATAGCATAGATCCTGCCAAAAGCCAGCGGCAGGCAAGAGCCTGGGGCTTGTGTCCTGCTGGCAGGAGAAGCTGAGCGCACACACTCTCTGCAGGGCTGAGGAGGAAAGACTGGTCTGCGGAGGTGGGGGCTCAGAGCCGCTGTCATCTGGCCCCTGGTGGAGGGCTGTGCCTTAGTTCCTAACCACAGGCAAGAGCACTGGGTGTTCTCCACCTGCTCCCTCTCCACCTCCTCTGTGCCCTGGAGACCCAAGGTTTGTAACAGGCTCCTGTGTCCTCTGACCTTGGCTTGGATTTGGCCGGGAGGCGCCCTGCCAGGGGTCTGCATTTCCCAGCTCTATTTAAGCACAGCCCTGATGGGCATCCCTCTCCTCTCCGGATCCTTTGGTCCTGGCGGTGGCAAGAGCTTCTCACCATGGCAGGTCCCTGGGGCCTCACCACTCCTTCCTGGTTCCCCTTAACCCCATTTCACCTTTGCCGATGGTCCCCCTGGTAACCTTGCACAGCTTTTGGTCCCCTGCCAAGCCTGACTAATGTTGCTGGTCGTAATGCAGACGTCTAGATACCACACAAACATCCATGCATTGAGCAAGAAAAGAAAACAGATTTTCTTTATAGGGGAAGGGCTTGAAGGAGCCAAGAAGGAAGCAAAGTAGGAGCGGCCTCCCTTGTGAGTTCAAGTCCTCAGAGGCAGCAGCCGAAAGGAGTTTGATGGAGCGGAAACGACTACAAGTCCCACGAGTGACCACCAGTGACCATGACAACTGGCTAACCCTTGCCAAGACCACTTTGCTGGGCAGAGCCAGGCACCAGGTGTGGATCAGACCCTCGCTGGGGTTCAGAAGAATGGCAGCTGGGAATGGGGCACTCCCAGGTTACATCTGAAGCTCATAAGAGGCTTTGAGCCCAGAAAACCTTAGAGAAAGGAAGAGACCACTGTGGAAAAGAGGAGGAGGAGAAGGAACAAGCAGCACACACTTACTCTGCACTGGGTGCACAGGCTCAGCTGTCTCGTGTTAGCCATGACCACAACCCACCAGGCGGGTTTCTTACTTTGTCCAGGACATGCACGGCCTGAATGGGAAGCACAGTGGTCAAGAGTCTTTCCCACATCACACAGCAGGGATTCCAACACCTGCTGATAGGGACTCCTGGGCCCCTGGAAATGAAAGGAAGAGACCTCCATGAGGTAGCCCTCCAGCAGCCCTGAGGGAGAGAGCGGAGCATGGAGGCAGGAACATATACAATCTAATTTTCAAATGTTCATCTGCTGACCCCACCCGACTGAGCACTCTGAACTTCTGTGCAAAACAGCCTACTTCAGTGTCAGTACCCTGATTGGCTCATGTAGACTACCTCATTAGCATGCACCTAGACCAATCAGGAGAGAACTTCCTGCCTTAGAAACACATAAATGTTCAAGCCAGGGGAGTAGGGGAAGGACCTCCCCACTGCCAGAGAGTTTTCTCTGCCTCCTCCCATAAAAGTCCTTCATCCTTTGCTTTGCTCCTTGTCCACGTGCCTCATTCTTTGGGGTCGTGAGACAAAGAACCCAACAGAGAAGAGAAACTGTAACCCAGAAGACTGCAGCACTGGACAAACCCAGGGGACAGAAGCTGTAACCCAGGGAGATGGACACGGGAGATGTGCTGTTCCTAAAACTAAAAGAAGAGCCTGCCACATCTCTTAGGGGCGAGAGGCAGACCAGAGCGGCTGGAGCCACAGACTCCTCCTGCAACACTGCCTGTCCTCTGCAGGGCCCGGATTCTGAGAGGCGGGGAGAGGGTAGGACAGGGCCGGCAGAGGAAAGACACGCAGGCAAGAAGTAGAGACCCTCTGTGGGGGCCTAAAGAGAAAGGACGGCTCCTGAGCAGAAAGAACCAGGGGCTGGACCTCCAGGGCCCTCAAGGCTGAGAGCTGCACTTGGTTAGCTTCCCAGATCGGGTGGGTGTCCAGACAGCCAGTTTGTGTTTTCTCTGGATTCTTCTCCCTGGAAACACGTGCTCTGTAAATGATACCCTTTTTATTGCTGTTGGTCTTTGTTTATTTACCTGCTGCACTGGAGCTGCCAGGAAGAGCTGTGGCCTCTGGCCACCAGCAATTGGAAGCGGTGGGAGGAGGGAGGGGACCTGGAAGCGCCGCTGGTGTCCAGAGCCTCTTGGAAATTTGGCCACTCCCCACTGCCCTTGCCTAAGTGGTGCTTCCGAGCACTCAGCCGCCCCGGGGGCCTGCTCACAGACCCACTTGAAGCTCCGCTGTTTCCAGGAGGCCATTTGCTTCTCCAGAGACCAGCTTCTTGGCCAAATTGGCACAGGATCCTGGGGCCAAAGGGAAAGTTGGAAATGCGTGGGTCGGGCAGATCCCATCTCTGACAAGGGCAGCAATTTCAACAGCCTGGAGAATGCAGGCAACCTTTACAAAGGGGTAAGGGAACGGCACCCATACCCACTGATCCTCGGCTGCAGCCCCCACTGGGTTGTGCTCCACAGCCCCACAGCCAAGGCCACCTAAGGACGAAGCCACCTGGAGGCGCAGCCTCAGCTTCACCGTGGGCTTCCTGGCTGGGCCCTTCCCACTCTCAGGAGCAAGGAGGCTCTGAGGGCAGCAATGCCGAGGGCCAGCCTCTTCCTCCCACTCCCTTTTTCTCCCCGGAGCCTGAAGCACCGGAACCTGTGGGCCTGAGCCTGCAGGGCATCAGTCATGGTCCAAAATGAAAAAGCATTCTCTCTTTGTTCCCCTGCACTTTCCCTTTGGGGGTTTCCTGACACTGGAGTCAAGAGGTCTTGTAATTCATGACCCAGGAGCAGGGACCAGGAGAGGTGACCCCGGGCCATCCCGGGGTGGCCTGCGCTGGTGTGGAGTCACACTTTCCAGCTGTCCTCAGTGGGAGGGACCACTCCTGGGTAGGGTGCCTCTAGGTGCTACAAGCTGCGTGTGTACATGCACACGTGTGTGCACATGTGTGTTCTCACAGCCGAGATTTTCAACTAGCTTCTGTCATTTCCCTATTGAATATTCTTTGACCACACAAAATTTAAACTCCTTTATCGAGATATAATTCATATCCCACACACTCCACACCCTCGAAGTTTACATTCAGTGGTGTTGAGTGCAGTCGCAGAGCTGTGTGACGGTCATCACCAAGTCTAAGCAATTTCATCTCCCCCAGAAGCAGCCCCTACTACAGCTCAGTCACCCTTCCCCAAGTCCTCCCCAGCCCCCAGCCCGAGGCAAGCACTGATCCACTGTCTGCCTCCACAGGTCTCTGATCACGAACATTGTGTACACATGGAATCATCCAATAGGAGTCCTGACTTCTGTCCGCTGATCTAATATTTCCAAGGTTCATCCACGGCGTAGCATCTTTCTGCTCTTCGTTCCTTTTTATGGCTGAATAATATTTCATTGTGTGGATATATCACATCAGTTTGTAGACACTACATGATAATCTTAGGGTAGAATCTTTGTATATTTTCTATTCTTTCTCATCAAACTCCATCATTTATTTCATACACTAAAATTGACTACAAAATTGTTAAGAATTTACCTTTGTTTACTTCTTTTTTAAAAATTATTTACTTAATGATTTGAAAGGCAGAGTTACAGACAGAGGGAGAGAGGGAGAGAGAGAAAAAAAAATCTTCCATCTACTGGTTCATTCCCCAAATGGCTGTAAAAGCCAGGGATGGGCCAGGATAGAGGCAGGAGCCAGGAGCCTCACCTGGGTCTCCCATGTGGGTGCAGGGGCCCAAGAACTTGGACATTCTTCACTGCTTTCCCAGGCACATTAGCAGGAAGCTAAATCAGAAGTGAAGCTCAAGTGGGACTCAAACTGGCATCCATACGGGATGCCGGTATTGTAGGTGGTAGCTTAACCTGCTACCACCACAGCGCCAGCCTCTGCCTTTTAATTAATTAGTTAATTAATTGGAAAGGCAGAGTGGCCGAGAGGAAGAGAGAGAATCTTTCATCTGCTGGTTCACTCCCCAAATGCCTGCAACAGCCAGGAACTCCATCTGGTCTGCTATGTGCTATGTGGGTGGCTGGAACCTAAGTACCTGTGCTCTCACCTGCTGCCTTCTAGATGCCTTAGCAGGAGCCTGGATCAGAAGCGGAGACAGGACTGGTCCCAGGCACTCTCACGTGGGATGTGGGTGTCCTAAGTAGTGCCTCACCCTGTTGTGCCGCAGAGCCTACCCTTAATTGTTCATATATATGTATGTAGTATATGTATACACACACACACACACACACACACACACACACACACAACTTCCTTTTTGTACTCATATTTAATTGATTAATATAATATTCAAATAAATTACAATAAGACTATTGTCACTTGTCTGGGGACAAGTGAAACTGCCTCTTGGCAAACATACTGCTTAGTAAGTGAAAGCAAAATGGCATGGTGCCGTCTTCTCTCCATCTTCTAGGGGCAGAATAAATGCTATGGTTAGAACACAATGTATTTCTTCAAACTTCTCATGTGGAAACTTGACCCCCAAGGCAGGGGTATTAAACTGTGGCACCCAGGGGACATTTACAAAAGGGCCGAGAGAGAGCCTTCACTGTTTTTTGCTCTTTTGCCATGTGAGGGCTCAGCAGCAAGGCACCATCCTGTAGGCCAGGGCTGACAAACCACTTTTCTGCCATGGGCCATTTGGAGGTTTCTAACATCATTCGTGGGCCGTATAAAACTCTCAGCCTAAACACTAGCCTGCTGTAGGTCCTGCCTGCAGTTGCCCTGCAGGGCCGGACCAAATGATCTTGCAGGCTTTATATGGTGCCTGGCTGGACGTCCCCACTCCTGCTGTAGGCAAAGTGCAGATGGCCAGACACCAGATCTCTTGTCTCCTTGATCTTAGACTTCTCAGCTCTGGAACTGCAAGAAATAAACTGCTATGATTTACACACCACTCAGGCTAAGATACTTGGTTAGAATAGCAGGAACAGGCCGAGGCATCATGATTAACGTGCTAGGCTAAGGAGAGACAGGGAGAGAAGCATGGTTTCCACTTGGGGCAACAGAGTTTAGTTGACTGGATTTTCTTCGTTGTACATCAAGTTCTCTGAGTGACGGGAACTTGACCGATGAGTGCGTGGAGCCCGGAGAAGAATCGACAGGGTGCTGCTGGCAGCTCTCGTTCAACCCAGTGGGCTGTGCCCGGGACCCGGAGACAGCAAGCTGGGGAACAGGGAAGCTGAGAGGGATGAGGGATTCAGCCAAGCGATGCGGGCTGTGCCCCTTCCTCCTCAGAGGTTATATTTGTTCAGCTTTTTTCCCAAAGCAAGCTTAACACTGGGGATGGGGAGCAGCACTCAGCTTTAAGCCCGCTGGACTCCGTCCAGTCTCTTCTTCAAAACACAGCTTCTCTCCCTGGGGTGAGGCTGGGAGTGGCTGAGTGTGTGTCTCTGCTCCGTCTGCCAGGTGGCTTGGCGGCCTTGGCCTCACAGAACACAATGTGCTCCTGTGGGAACAAGAGGCGGAATGATCATGACTCACAGATGAGCAGAGTCGACCCCCACCCCAACTGTCCCATTTTATAGATGAGGGGATGGAGGCCTAGATAAGAGGGTGTAGCTTCTCAGCGACTTGACCACTATATACCCAGCACGATCAGCAAACATAGATATGATGCTATATGGAAGCTCCCAACCCCCAAGTTCTCTGCCTGGGTCGCTGGATGAGAAATAATGGGAGCAGAGTGACCAGTGAAGTGCTGACAAGGCAGCTGGGGAATGGAAGAGTCACTCATTGCTGAGTGGGGAAGGATCTTCAATGGCCATGTTAACCCCAAGCTTCCATTCTGTAGTGAGGACACAAGAGCACAGAGCAGTTTAGTAACAGAATCTCCAGAATCCTGAGCCAGGATAAGTAAGCACATGTTAAAAATGCTAGCAATTCATCAGCTGCCATAGACAGTCCCCAGGCTGCTAAGAGCCCCACACTGACTGACTGTGTCGGCTTTATTTTTATTTATTTTAATGTTTTTTTATCTTATTTAATTGGGAGGGAGAGGAAGAAGAGGATGGATGGTGAGAGAGAGAGAAAGAGAGAGAGAATCCCATCCAACCACTGGGTCCCTCTCAAAATGCCCACAACAGCCAAGGATCTGAAGCCAGGAGCTGGAAACGTTGTCTGGGTCTCCCACGTGTGTGACTGGAACCCAAGTACTTGGGGCATCATCCGCTGCCTCCCAATGTCTGCAATGGCAGGAAGCTGGGGTCAGGGGCTGGAGGCTGAAGTCAAGCCCAGGCACTCCACTGGGGGGTGCGGGCATCCTAACAGATACCTTATCTGTGAAGTCAAAGCCTGCCCTTGAGTTAGTTTGGTCTCATGAGTCTCTATCTTTAGTGCCTGGCACAGCTATCCAGTAGGTTCTTAAGAAGTGTCCTTTGGGACCGGTGCTGTGGTATAGTGGGCTAATGCCCTGGCCTGAAGTGCCAGCATCCCATATGAGTGCTGGTTTGAAACCTGGCTGCTCCACATCCAATCCAGCTCTCTGCTGTGGCCTGGGAAATCAGTAGAAAATGGCCCAAGTCCCTGGGCCCCAGTCCCTGGGTCTCCGTGGGAGACCCAGAGGAAGCTCCTGGCTCCTGGCTTCAGATCGGCACAGCTCCAGCTGTTGCAGCCGATTGGGGAGTGAACCAGTGGATGGAAGACATCTCTCTCTGTCTCTCTCTCTCTGTCTCTCTCTCTCTCTCTCTCTCTGCCGCTCCTCTCTCTGTGTAACTCGGACTTTCAAATGACTAAATAAATAAATCTTAAAAAAAAAAGAGAGAGAGAGATAGAAGTGTTTTTTAAGTGAATTTTGAAGCTTATCATTCAAGTTAACACAGTATAAGGTATAGCATTCCAGAAGGAGATAAAAGCAGTCGAGACCACAGCCAGCTGAAGGGGTAGGAAACACTTGAGGTGGGCCTGGGATGTTGAGGACTGGGCTATGGGAGCACTGTGCTCTTGCGAAGGGAACAGTGGGCATGTAAAAGATGCAGAGGGTGGTGACCTGGAGTCCAGGGAGCTTTGGACACCCACTGGCAACAACTGTGGCACAGGGACAGAGGACTGGCTGTGATGGCCTTGCCACTGAGGGCTCAGAGCTCTCTGTCCTGAACCCTTCAGGAGGTCCTGGGGAAACCAGGAAAGGACATAAACGACCCATTCTTAGGAACCAGACATCACAGGAAGTCAAGCTTCAGTTCAGACACAGGAATTTTTCCCACTTTTTCCAAATGCCCTGACTCTAAAGAGGTCAGGAAAATACAGAGGACCATCTTTCTTGAGAAATACTTTCAGCTCATCGAAGCTGTCAGGGAGATAAGCAGCCTTCTGAAGCTCCAGGCCTGGCTGGCTCAGCAAGTGCAAGGACCATGAAGAGCACGCAGCTGGAGGGCAGTGTTCGTGAACACTCTCCATCCTGTAGAAAGGTCAGGCTGAGTTCAAACTCGGGGCTGAGGCTGGGGCCAAGGTTGATTTTATCAGCACCTCTTTGCTCTAAGACTTCAGGAAAAAGGTTGTATTTTTCTTATGATGCAGATGGAGGAAACAATAATGGCCATGCAAAGAGCGTCTACTAAAGTGGTCTAGCAGGCACTCGCCTATGCCTACGTTGGGAGAGTGCTCTCAGGGAGCTAAGCAGGAGGCGAGGCAGGAGGGAAGATAGTGGGGGGAGGGGGGATGTTGATGTCTGACTTCTCTGAGAATTTTCCTTCCAATGCACAGTGTAATAAAACAATCCGAATTCAAATTCAAATATTTAGGAGACCCTTGGAGTCTGTCCAGTGTCTTTCCCAAAGGAAGTCTGAAACCAGCAAACTTTCTGCCAGGAGCATTTCTGGGGTGGCTTTGCCTAAAGCCTGGGGTGTTCCAGACGCTCTCTCGAGGTGTCTTCCCGTGTCTGTTGATCACGCTCTGCATATGGAGCACTGTTCTGAGAGAGGCCTTCAGGGACAGCTGCGGTTTGCAGGGTTCAGGGTCAATGCCTTTCTGCTGAGCATGGCACAGAGCCCCTCCAGTTTGAGAGACTGCTACAGGCTCCCTCCCGCTTGCGATCAAAGGGCCAGCTGGGCCCAAGCAAACCAGTACTGACTTAGAAACCTGTTCCCCTACCGCAGTAGTCAGTCACATACCTAGGGCCTAAACTCATACCTAAGATAAGATAGCCATGTGCCTCCTGAAACTGTCTTTAAGTCATAACTCACAGCGTCCTGTATCATAAAGCTAGCCTATGCTGCAATTGTGATGTTAGTCCCTGAGGGTCTAAGGAAACAGCGTGTGCCTCAAAAGTGCCCCGAACTGCCTCCTTACTAACTTGCTGGATTTAGGGTACAGAAGCAGGGAATGACAGGTGATGGGGCGAGTCAAGCCCACATGCACAAATAAGCTAGGGGCCGTCCCTCCGGAAGCCTCGCGTGCCGTTTGGTTTCGTTGGTCGTTGTCTGTAACAAGCAGATGCAATGAATGCGTCGCCTGATTTATTCCACCCCTGGATCCACTGCTGTTCTCCGGTCTGCGGTGGGTGCATCTGGAGCAGGCACTGCTAAGACTAAGATACAGCTGCTCCCTCCCGAGCCAGCAGAGCTTCCCAGCACAGCTATGTGGCCTCGAGGCCTCCCACACCACCTGCCCAGGGGCTGAGAGGCAGCTGAAATCGGCCAGCACCTTGCCCCAGGACACTGCGTCCACCTGGAAGACCGATCTGTTTGCTCCTGTCTCCGCAAAGGCGCCACACAGACTGGCTTCCGCCTGCCAAGATCACACCTTCTTTCCATGCAATCATTTCCTCCTCTGAAAAGGAAAGGCACCTGGGCCCTAGCATGAATGACTGCCCAGGGCTGGGCCATCCTTGTCATGGGTAATTTTGTTCATGGTTCAGGGGCATAAAAACAATCTGTTTTCCCATCAGAGAGGCTGACTGGATATGCTGACAATTTCCCATTGTCATTTCAATGACCAAAAGCATTTGGAGCACACAGGAAAGAACTTGATCTCTCTCGCTCTCTCTCTTGTATCTGGAGCTTTTCATGCAGAAAGTTCTCAGAGTTTACCTGTAACGTTAGCTCACAGCCACAAAGCTTAGAGCTGGGCGTGCAGAGTTTATTAAAAAGCTTAGAGAAAGACAAAAGAAGCTAAGTACAAGTTTTTTCTTCCGTTCTCGTCCACATCAAAATGCACACATTAGCCAACATCTTGACAACTCTGCAGGGAGCAAAGTCCACCACCTGTGCTGCAGGGAGTGGGTGATGAAGTCGGGGTCAGTGGGGGTCACTCTGGAGGAGAAGGCAGACCCCGTGCAAGGCGCAGGGCAGGCCCCTTCCAGGAAGTGCCAGACCCTGCAAGGAGACGTGGGCAGAGGGGGCCGGGGCTGGTCAGGGCAGTTAGCACATTTGTACCTCAAACCTTCGTTCAAAAAGCAGGACAAACCTCTCTAGAGGCAGGAGAATCAACGCAGCTTTGGGCTGTTCCTGATCCATTGATTTAGTAATAACATTCATAGATACAAAGCTAATGTGAGAGAAGGAGCAGCCTTGCCGGGAGGACAGGCCCAGAAGGCATCGCTTGGAGCTATCTGCAAAACCCCACCTTGAGTCCAGTGTGACTTTTACAGAGGAGCTTTTCCCAGCGGGAAAGGAAAGCGGTAAGTCCCCGGCATGTTGGCAAGAATAACTTTGTCATCTGGAAACAGGGGACAGAAGGAGGGCTCTGAAAGTTTTAGAATGATGGTGAGGGAGACCTGAGAGTGAACAGGGAAGAGCACTGGTGGATAAGTTTGTCTCCGTGCTGCAAGCTCACCTTTCTCACGAGCCTGCTCAAGGTTAAAGCAGCAGGCCGCGTCCAGCAAGGCTCAGTCTGCAGCCACGGTGTTGGGAGATGTGGATTTCCCAGTTCTGCACAACAGGGGTGCCTCAGATCTTCAGACATAAACAGTGCACCCCGTAGGCTGGTGCTCCTGGGTCAGGTTTGGGCCACAGAACCTCAGCAGGATCAGGAAACAGTCAGCTTGCAACCCTTCCTGAACAAGCCCAGCATGAGTTCCAAAGTTTGTGTGAAGCATCTAAGAAAACAAATGCAGAGGGAACACAGCTGCTCTGTCTGCTCTTGGGGCTAGGTTACCTGGATAAAACCTTCATCCTGCAAAGACGGCACTCTATGGATTCTGGAGAAAAGAGGCAACAGACTGTTCGGAGAGTGTGTAGCTCTGGAGTACTTGGGTACCTTGTGTTCCAAAAATGATTTTCTGAACAACAGCCTTGATCATGTGGTGGTCCACCCATCCAGCTACATATCACTCATCCACCCATCTACCTGTCATCTACCAAACCATCCACTGACCCCTCCATCCACTCACTGGCCATCTGTGCATCCATTTATCTGATCTGCTCATTACCCACACCTACCAAACAATCCATTCATCCTCCTATCCCTCTATCCCCGAACACTACTTGATACCTATTATATGTGCCAAGCAGAGGACAACATATATCCACTACCCTCTGGTGGGTGGGAAGTAAGGAAGTGGCTAATAGACACAAGGCCCAGTGAGCTGCAGTGTAGAGGAGAGAGAAAGAGCCCAGGCTCTTGAGTAACTGTGTGCAGTCATGATTTGGTCACTTTCTAGCTAAGCAGGAAGGTTATCTAAGACCTTAGTGCCTCAGTTTCCTCTTCTGTAAAAGGAGAGAATAATAGCTCCTATCTTACAGGATTGTTGTAAGAATAAAGTGTGACATTGAAAGTAAAGTGCTTAGCAGTGCTTGGTTCGTTTTTCAAAAAGTGTGGGAAGAAGGGATTAAAAGCTAAATTTGCTTTGTTGCAAAAAATCAAAATCCATGCATAATTTTTACATAATACCCATTTCCACTAACTCTCTGAAGACCCCTCATGCAATATGATCAATCAACTTGAGCTATTATTAAAAGCAAAACATACACAGAAGCAGATGTGGATTATGAAGTATTTTTTTAAGAATTATTTTATTTATTTGAAAGACAGAGTTACAGAGAGAGGTAGAGCCAGAGAGAGTTCTTCCATCCGATGGTTCACTCCCCAAATGACCGCAACGGCCGGAGCTGAGCTGATCCAAAGCCAGGAGCCAGGAGCTTCTTCTGGGTCTCCCATGTGGGTACAAGGACCCAAGGACGTGGGCCATCTTCCATTGCTTTCCCAGGCCATAGCAGAGAGCTGGATTGGAAGTGGAGCAGTCAGGTCTTGAACCGGCACCCATGGATTTAACCCACTGCATCACAGCACCGGCCCCATGGATTATGAAGTCTAAAGAGGTAACAGGAAAGAGGAATTTCTTAAGGAACAGCAAAGTGTGCCAGGGATCATGACCAGGCGAGCGGACACTTCACAAATGCTCAGTGGATGTGAAGGAACTACACTGCTAGGAGAAGCTAAAACCTGGAGTTTTCTCCACCTGTTTGGCTACATATCCCCAGAGGCCCAGGATTGCCTCAAAGAAATAGTGTGGCCAAAAAGAAGGGCCCTGGTGAGCCTGGGGATGAGGAACAAGCCCCCGAAGAACAGGAGGAGGAAGGTCAGAAGATGGAGGGGGCAGGAGTCCTGCAGGGGCCTGAAGGGGCAAGCTCCCAGCCAGGAAAGCCCGCTGTGGCATCGAGAGACAAGGCAGTCGGAGCCTCTGCAGTCCAGACTCTTGCCAATTAAATATCCCCCAAGGAAGCACCTCATACAGGGAGGCCAGGGGAAGTCACAGGGGGACAAAGTCAAGGTCTAAGGCAGAGGGGTTCCCATAGTCAATGTGGTGACTTCTGCAAGGCTCCGGAATGTTTGGAAGGAAGAGCTTGCAGCCGGGAATCAGACATCTGGGTGATACGGAGAGGACAGGTGCCTCTGTCCCTGGTGGAGGCAGTGGTACACTTAGCCAGCTGGATCCTGGAATGTGGAGGAGGATGCTGGGTTGGCAGGAATCCTGCCACAGGCTCAGGGAACATGAACAGCGCAGGTGGAGGGGGGTAGGTTACTGAGGAAGGATGGCCAAAGCCCTGGGATCATCTTCAGAGACCTGCAAGTAAGCAGCTTTGGGACTCTGTGTCTACCTTGAAGATGGCAGGTGAGTGTCTGAACCCCTCTTGCAGGCAGCAGTGAGACACATGATGAGGGGTCTCCATGTGAGCTGACAACCCCAAGCTGGAAGAGTGGAGCCCATAGCAAAGGAAAGACGGCCTGCACAATAAGTCCTCCTACTACTCCTGGAACCCTGAGCCGGCAGAGCAGTGGGCTAGAGGGAAGTTGATGGTCATAGGCACCATTGATCTGAACACAGTTGGCCCTCTTCTAAATCCCAGCAGCTTTCTCCATTCTTGTCCTAGTACTCAACACCCCTCCCATAGTGGCTGCAGGTGCAGGGGAACACAGCTGGGGGCAGGGGACGAGAACACCCACAGGACTGAAGAATGCAAGAAGGAACGACAGCTCTGCAATCCACGGAGGGGCTCAGCAAAGACTGTGTTGTGTCTTTAGTTCTCAGCGTGTCTTCGGATCTTGTTAAGGCACCTTTGAGGAAACGCTGATCTATCTCAGCTGAACCAAGGGCAAATCGATTGTGTTCATTCCTTATCCTGCCTGTACTACTTTTCGTTTAACGTGCCCCATAGAGTCAAGTATGGGAACAGCTGGAAGAACTCAGGGAAAGACAGTGACTGCTCTACCTGTGAGCCAGGTAGTGGGCTAGTGCTATACTCTGTAACCACATTATTCACAACTTCTCTAGGTAGTATTGATCTGCCTTACTCTCTAGGTAAGAGGCCAGGAAAAAGTAACAACTTTAAACACTTTGGTTTAGAGTTTTTAATGCCCTCTAACCTTTATTATAATGATCATGTATAATGTCTTTCTCCTGTAAGATTACCCCTTGAGGTCATCTTGTGTGAGAGTCCTTACAGAATCCTCTACAGGGCACTCTTTATTTTGAACAATGATCTTCTCTTTGCAGAACACATGTTAGCCTTAAATCATTAAAGCAATGCTAATGTTGCTATACACTGTTGATGAGAATACAAATTAGTAGAGCCATTGTGGAACACAGGGTGGAAGCTTCTCAAAAAACTTAAAATAGAATTACCATATTATGCAGCTATCCCATGACTGGGTATATATATGTATGTGTGTGTGTGTATATATATATATATATATATATGTAATCAAATGTATGAAATCAGCATATCAAATGGATAGCTGCATTCCCACGTTTGTTGCAGCACTAGTCACTAGAGCCAGCATGTGGGCTCAACCAAGGTATGCATTAATAAATGAATGGATTTAAAATGTGGTATGTATGCTCAACAAAATAGTATTCAGCCACAAAGAGAATGAGATCCTGTTATCTGGGACAACTAGATGGAACTGGAGGACACTACATTAAGTAAAATAAGTCAGATGCAGAAAGTCGTATATTCACTCGTGAGGTAGAACAGTGGTCACCAGAGGTTAGCAAGGCAGGGAGAGGGGGGCTGGGGGAGGGTGGGTAACAGGCACCAAGCTACAGTTCCATAGGGGAGTAAGCTAGAGTAGGGTGACTACATCCCACAACAATCTACCACCTACCTTATAAAGGACTAGGAGAGAGGAGTTTGATGCAGCTCAACACAAAGAAACCTTAAATGTTTAGGGAAAAGTTTACTCTAAATACTCTGATTTGATCAGTACACTTTGTACACAGGTATCAGTGTATCACACTGCATCACATAATGCATGCAATTATTGTGTGTCAGTTAAAGAAAGCATGCCTATTGAAAGGTTAAAAACAATTGCATTGTGAATAGGTAAAGATGATATTTCTACATTATAAATGATGAGATTTGAAATATATAATTTAAGTTATTAACATATTAAATTTATGAATTAATAAGCATGTGATTTTATTAATACACATATTAACTAGCTTTTATTAACAGTGGTGACATAATTAAAATAATACATGAGCGTCTGGAGCTGTGATATAGCGGGTAAGGCTTCTGCCTGCAGTGTCAGCATCCCATATGGGCACCAGTTCATGTCCTGGCTGCCCCACTTCTGATCCAGCTCCCTGCTATGGCCTGAGAAAGCAATAGAAGATGGTCCAAGTGCTTGGGCTCCTGCACCCGGGTGGGAGACCCAGAAGAAACTCCTGGCTCCTGACTTTGGATCAGCCCCAGCTCTGGCTGTTGCAGCCAACAGTGGAGTGAACCAGTGGATGGAAGACATTTCTCTCTCTCTCTCTATCTCTATCTCTATCTCTCTCTCTGCCTCTGCTTCTCTCTAACTCTACCTTTCAAATAAATGAATCTTAAAAAAAAATAATAATACATGAACTATTACACGCAGACCTTCATCTATTTTGTTTACATTCAAACACACTTTTTAAAAAAGATTTATTTATTTATTTGAAAGTCAGAGTTACAGAGAGAGAGAAAGAGAGACAGAGAGAGAGAGAGAGTCTTCCATCTGATGGTTCACTCTCCAACTGGCCTCAATGGCCAGAGCTACCCTGATCCAAAGACAGGAACCAGGAGCTTCTTCAGAGTCTCCCACTCGGGTACAGGGGCCCAAGGACTTGGACCATCTTCTACTGCTTTCCCAGGCCATAGCAGAGAGCTGGATCAAAAGAGGAGCAGCCGGGACTAGAACTGGTGCCTATATGGGATGCCAGCACTGAAGGCGGCAGCTTTACCTGCTATGCCACAGCACTCGCCCCTCAGATACATTTTTTTAAAGATTTATTTATTTATTATTTGAAAATCAGAATTACACAGACAGCAGCAAGGCAGAGAGAGAGAAAGAGAAGTCTTCCATCTGCTGGTTCACTCCCCAATTGGCCGCAACTGCTGGAGCTGCACCAGTCCGAAGCCAGGAGTCAGGAGCTTCTTCCAGGTCTCCCATATGGGTACAGGGGCCCATGAACTTAGGACATCTTCCACTGCTTTCCCAGGCCATTGCAGAGAGCTGGATATGAAGTGGAGCAGCCAGGTCTGGAACCCATATGGGATGCCGGTGCTTCAGGCCAGGTCGTTAACCTGCTGTGCCACAGCACCGGCCCCCCAGATATACTTTTATATCCAAGTCAACAAAACTCCTGGGGTCAGTGGGTGCTATAATATTGCAAGGCACTCCCATGTATCTGTCCCATGGAGTCCTCGCTCAGTATCTGAGAGTCACAGCTAAGCTCTCCTGGCAGCGGGGCTGCCCTTTAGCCACACAGGGGTCAGCCTCAAACAGCGTCTGTGCTCTGTCACAAGTGTTGACTTGTGGCTGCCCTTTCAGAGATAAAGAACTGGAGAACTCATTGGCGAGTTAGGAGACTTGGCCAAAAGCACAGCTAAATGAGCAGAGCTGGTTCCAAGACAGCTCCCAGTGTACTGGCTGGGGGACAAGCCACCACCATGCAGGAATGCAAGGGACCATTTCCTCCCTCTGTGCTGAGAAGAGCGCCCCGCCATGGGGGCACAGGCCTTACAAAGCCTTGTCTTGTGAGCCCTGGGGCTGCAGGAAATCTAAGTGATGCCTCTGCATCGGGCCACTGCGCTGGGCGATGCCTCTCCCACCCGTTTGGCCTTTTGCTAGCACTTTATCAGTCTCCGATAGTCTGGAAGCAGAACTGGCAGCGTTTGGTCATTTGGTTGAGATTCCACTGTTTTTCATTATCTCTTCTCGTCCCCTTCCTTTCCGCATGTGATAGCAGGCTCCACACTGCTGATGCACTCGGGGCAAAGGGACTTTTTCAGAGGGCTGGGCTCAGGGGAAAACTGTGTAGATGTTGGCTTCACACGAAATACCAGCACAAGGGCCTTGGCGGGACAGGCCTTGTAGCAAGGAGGCTGATGCTGCAAGTTGGCCCTTGACCACTGACATCCAGCCTTGTCCCAGGGACAGGAAGTTAGGGTTTCTTTGAAATCACACTGATAGGTCTAAGAGTCAAAGGGATCACACAAACAAGACTACTGTCTGCTAATACTAACTGATAGAATCAAAAAGGGAGAGAATGATCCAACATGGGAAGTGGGATACACAGCAGACTCATAGAATGGCAGATGTCCTAAATAGCACTCTGGCCTCAGAATCAACCCTTAAGGCATTTGGATCTGGCTCAAGAGCCCATGAGAATATTTTAGGCATGGAAAGCTAAGACACTCTGAAAAACAAAAAAAAAGAAGACCTAAAGGAAAGATCTCTGCGAGTGAGATCCCAGTGGAAAGAATGGGGCCATCAAAGAAGGAGGTACCTTTCTCTGAAGGGAGGAGAGAACTTCCACTTTGTCTATGACCCTGTCGGAATAAGATCTAAGTCGGCGAACCCTAAAGACTTCCATAGCCTCGGCAACTCATGACTAGAGCCTAGGGAGATTACTGATGCCATAAATAAGAGTGTCAAATTGTTAAATCAACAACAGGAGTCACTGTGTACTTACATCTCATGAGGGATCTGTCCTTAATGTGTTATCCAATGTGAAATAATGCTATTACTAGTACTGAAACAGTATTTTTACACTTGGTGTTTCTGTGTGGGTGCAAACTGATGAAATCTTTACATAGTATATACTGAATTGATCTTCTGTATATAAAGATAATTGCAAATGATTAAAAAAATCTTGGTGTTAAATTAGAAATTGCATAGAAAATTAATCAATTTAAAAATATATATATATATCATGCAGGATCTCTGTCCTTAACGTGCTATACATTGTGAATTAATACTATAACTGGTACTCCAACAGTATTTTTCACTTTGTGTTGCTATGTGAGGGCAAACTGTTGAAACCTTTACTTAATATATACTAAACTGACCTTCTGTATATAAAGAGAATTGAAAATGAATCTTGATGTGAACGGAAGGGGAGAGGGAGTGGGAAAGGGGAGGGCTGCGGGTGGGAGGGAAGTTATGGGGGGGAAGCCATTGTACTCTATAAGCTGTATTTTGGAAATTTATATTCTTTAAATAAAAGCGTTATTAAAAAAAAAGAAATCACATTTTATTGAGATTTTAGAGACATATTTCCTCAAGTGAAAAAATGTAGTCTCCAAATATAATTTTAAGAAGTACACTTTAAGGAAATGTTAGTATTTCCTTAATTAAGTGTGTGTATGTGTGTGTGTGAGAGAGAGAGAGAGAGAGAAAGAGAGAGAAAGAGAGAAACCGTCTTGGTGCCTTCCCACCACTCAGTTGATCAAAAAGCCTACTCCCTGCGCTTCCTCTCCACTCCCTCTCTAGGCGGCACATGCACTCTGAGTCCTTCACCAAAAATAGTCCTGCAGGGGCCTCAGCTGGGAATGGCAAGTCTCCTTGGAAGTGATTACATCCAGAATATTAAGGTTCGAAAGGCTTTGGAGGACCACCCAGTCAAGCCCTCCCGGCAATCATAGGAAGGGGCCCCAGGACTGTATTAGTCGGTTTTCCATTACTATCATAAAATACTTGAGGTTCAGTGACATAAAGAAAAACAGTTCACTGGGCTCATGGTTTTGGAGGCTGAAAAGTCCAAACAGCGTGGCACTACTAGCTCTGGCAAGGCCTCCCCGACCCCGACCTCCCACTCCCCAGCTGCACCACACATGTGGCTGGCATCCTGGCAGGAGTCCCTGGGAGATGGAGCAAGCACATGGCCAGACAGGCAGCCAGGGCATGGGGCAGGCCAGGAGCAACCTTTAGTAGGCCCTGCTCTTAAGGCTCCCAGAGCTGCTTTTTGTTTTTTTAAAGATTTATTTATTTGAAAGGCAGAGTTACAGAGAGACAGAGGCAGAGAGAGAGAGAGGTCTTCCATCTGCTGGTTCACTCCCGAAATGGCCTCCGTGGCCAGAGCTGGGCCGATCTGAAGCCAGGAGCCAGGAGCTGCTTCCGGGTCTCCCACATGGGTGCAGGGGCCCAGGCACTTGGGTCATCTTGTACTGCTTTCCCGGGCCATAGCAGAGAGCTGGAAGGGAAGTGGGGCAGCCAGGTCTTGAACCAGCAGCCATATGGGATGCTGGTGCTGCAGGCAGCAGCTTTACCTGCTGCACCACAGTGTCAGCATCTCCCATAGCTTCTAAACATTGCCACATGGGGAACCAACTTTCCACATCGGAAACCTTGGGGGACAAACCACATCCAGGCCATAGCAAGGAGCACAGCACTCAGT
The DNA here is from genome assembly GCA_949820135.1 of Sylvilagus floridanus. Lineage (NCBI taxonomy): Eukaryota > Metazoa > Chordata > Mammalia > Lagomorpha > Leporidae > Sylvilagus > Sylvilagus floridanus. Next base: position 85,711,395 of record OX463225.1, on the reverse strand, counting down.
CTTCAGTGGTGGCCTGCCAGGACAGACGTGGAGCGTGGAGCCAGGCAGGGCCTTTCAATGCCCCAGGGCCCAGCAGAGCAGCCCGCCTGGATGACCCAGAGAAAGGATCCATCCTTGGGACCCCAGAGCCCCTCTGCTGTTTGCTTGCCTCTCTCCCCACAATTGCCCCAAGTGTCCCTCAAAATCCACCTCTCTGCATAGTGCTGGAGTCGGGGGCACGGCAGGACCAGCAGGCAGTGCCAGGTTTGGGTTCACAGTGCTGGCAGGGACCTGCCTGGGCTCAAATCCTCATTGTCAGGAGTAAGCATCTGCCGTGGCCCTCTGAGTGGCAGCCTTCAAGTTACCTACCACAGACTTCAGCTCTGTCACGAGGACCGAAGGCCAAACAGGCCGTCACTCTCGCCACAGTTCAGAAGATGTTGGTGTAGGCCCGTTTTCACTCCTCCCGGATCTGTCGACAGGAATCGTTCACCACTTAGCCCATCCATGCAGGATCAGCAAAGTCTGGACCCACAAAAGGCTCTTGACATGGAGCCTGGAGGACCCCCCGAGCCTCGCTCTGCACCCCAGCACCCTGCAGTCATCCGCCCCCTTCCTCAGTCCTTGCCGCCCCCCACCTCGCCCCAGCTGCACTTGATTGTCTTGAGCAGCACGGCGAGTGACGGTTTGGGTGTTCAGCTCCAGGGGGTAGGGACCGCCTCTGTCTTACCCCCAGCCAGGAGCTGAGGAATGTTCCTGCGTAGGGAACAAGGACACAGCATGTTGCCTGACAGATGGGGATCACGGGGGCAACCACGAGGAATGTGGGGATGGAGACTGGCCCAGCCGAGCAGCTATGGGAGCCAGAGGGATGCAGCCTGCCTGACGTGTGAGGGCAGCCAGGGGACAGCCTGGCAGGGCGACCTGGGAGAGCGAGGCTCAGGCACAGAGCACGTCACAGAAAGACCTCAGGCAGCCCTGCTGGCCCAGCTTCTCCAGAGCTGCAATTTGCCCTTCTGGTTCCATGCATTTCTGAGCAAAGTGCTCAGGGGAAGCACAGCACTGGTTTGCCCCCTGAAGGCCTGGAGAAAGCTCCTGAGGCACAGGACAAGGCACAGCAGGCAAACTCGTTCCTACCCTGCAGGACTCAGAAGGACCCTGGTCACTTGTGGTCCTTAGAAAGTTTGTGGTGGGGCCGGCACTCTGGCGCAGCGGGTAAAGCCGCCACCTGCAGTCCCGGCATCCCTTATGGGCGCTGGTTCTAGTCCCAGCTGCTCCACTTCCGATCCAGCTTTCTGCTCTGGCCTGGGAAGTCAGTGGAAGATGGCCCAAGTCCTTGGGCCCCTGCACCTGCATGGGAGACCCGGAGGAGGCTCTTGGCTCCTGGCTCCAGATCAGCACAGCTCTGGCCAACTGGGGAGTGAACTAGTGGATGGAAGACCTCTCTCTCTTTCCGCCTCTCCTCTCTCTGCCTCTGCCTCTCCTACTCTCTCTGTGTAATTCTGACTTTCAAGTAAATAAATAAAGGAAAGGAAAGGAAAGGAAAGGAAAGGAAAGGAAAGGAAAGGAAAGGAAAGGAAAAGATGGCTCCAGTCAAAGAATTCTGCATGCTTTGGAGACAGTAGGTCTTGCATTCAAAGCAGTTTCATCCACTACCAGCTGGGTGGACTCAGGCAAGGGGCAGAACCTCGCATTGACCTTCACACTCCCTCTTCTAAAATGGCTGTAACTGAGGGATGGCGTTGAACCTGGCTGGCAAGACACTCGTGTCCCACATTGGCATGCTCGGGTTCAATCCCTGGCTCTGGCTCCTGCCAATGTGCGCCCTGAGAAGCAGTCGTGTTGGCTCAAGTAATTGGGTTCCTGACACTCATGTGGGAGACCTGGATTAGTTACTTCCTGCTCCTGGCATCAGCCCTGGCACAGCCATAGCCCATGCCCCAGCACCAGCACCAGCCCCAGCCGGTGTGGGCAATTAGTGTTATTGGCAGATAGAAGATTCTCTCTCTTTCCTCTCTCTCCTTTCTCTCTTCCTCTCTCTCTCTCTCTCCTTTGCCCTTCTGCCTCTCAAATACATATATAAATGGACATAATTACAGAATTAATATTGGAATTAACAGATCATAAGTCTAGTGCCTGACTCAAAGGAGTTGTGATCCTTTGATCCTTCTTTTATTGGATGTTAAATAATAACTGATAGAAATATTGTTTCTCAAATAATAGGAAAAAACATTCTTAAGGGACCACTGAGTCCCATTCCATGCAACTGCACAGGTGTCCCAGGTGCTGAGGGCAAGAACACACACAGAGGCACACATTCCTGTGCCGTGAGCGTGGGCCTTGTGTTTGTGCACGCCTTATAAGGAGCGAGTTATCATGGACTTGGCAGCAAGGCCGCTGCCATTTCTCTGTCCTCCAGAGGCTGCAATCAGAGGGGTGGGGCGGTGACTAAGCTGGGTAAACACGCCGGCTCTTCACACATCCAGCCACACACCCTTGCAGCACGGCTGGTCTCATGTCAGCTCCTAGGGACTCACGGCCGAAGCCGTGGAAGCTCTCCCACTCTCCCACCCCCAGAGCATCTGCAGGCAGGGACCGGGCACAGACGGCCTGGGAGGAGTAGCTGGGCCTCTGCCCGCCCTCGCACCGCCATCTGTCCCTTCTTCCCCTGCTCTTCACTAATAGACAGCTCTCGGGCACAGCGATGTGGAGCAGTGGCCATCGGGGGGAGCAGGGGACTGGACAAGGGAAGGTGATGCTTCCAGAGGATCAGCACCTCACACCTCACAGAAGCAAGGGTGTCCATCCCACGGCCACCCCGGGTCTCCAAGCTCAAGCCTCCCTGTTCACTGAAGCCCCCGTGGGTCACATCCACGGGACTGCCGTGCACTGTCCCACACCCAGCCCGCAAGCGGATGCTCGCCCTTCCGCAGCTGTGGTGCTTCGCGGTGCTTTCATGGCTGCTTCTCGGCCCCCAACCAAGACCTCAGGCTCTGCACGGGCAGGCACTGTGGTTCCTACTTCCTCTGCAGGCTCGCAGGCCCGGCCCAGTGCCGAGCGGTAAAACGCTGTTCAGTGAAAGCCGGCTGACAGACTGACAGACGGTGGTTTCCATTACCTGGTCCCCAAAGCCTGTCATTTATCGGGAATCAGCCCGAAGCTGTGGAGAGCTGGCTGTCTGAACGCATCCAGGACGCCCCTCACTTACTCCTAACTGTCCCTGGCGTTGGCCAGCCCCAAGAATTCCACTCTGCCTGTCAAGACCCGGGAGCTCACCTCACATTCATGTTGGTGCCAACAGGCAGACCTGCTGTCTTGACACCAGAGCGCTCTGGGTGGTTCAGGAGTGGAAACCCACACCAGGAGGTGCCCCCAGCCCTCTTTCTTCTACTCCTCAAGACTCTTTAAAGCCTTAGCATCCATACAGCTTCCTGTTTTTACTTTCCACAGCCTGGGAACTTGCACCGACCCTACGTATCCTGGCTTTCTCACCTCCTTCACAGATGCCCTTGTCTTTTAATGGGTTTTATTGTTAATTGCTATAGCAGCAAATAAGAATGACAGGCCTATGGGAGTTACTAAGGGTTTCCTCCTATGTCTGGTTATGATTCATTCTCTAAAGCTTCATGTTGGTGCTGAAGCGTGGACGCCAGTGCAATAGCACTGAAAGGCTGGGGGGGGGGGTGCGTTGTGGCATGCCTGCAGTGCTGGCATCCCAAATGGGCGCCGGTTCGAGTCCCAGCTGCTCCACTTCTGATCCAGCTCTCTGCTATGGCCTGGGAAAGCAGTGGAGGATGGCCCATGTGGGCCCCTGAACTCACGCACATGGGAGACCCAGAGGAAGCTCTTGGCTCCTGGCTTCAGATTGGCACAGCTCTGGCCGTTGCAGCCATCTGGAGAGTGAACCAGCTGATGGAAGATCTTTCTTTCTCTCTCTGCCTCTGCCTCTCTGTAACTGCCTTTCAATTAAATACATGAATCTTGAAGGGAGGGAAGGAAGGAAGGAAGGAAGGAAGGAAGGAAGGAAGGAAGGAAGGAAAGAAGGAAGGAAAGAAGGAAGGAAGGCAGGTAGGCAGTGGGACCTTGAATAGGTGGATTCTAATGGGCTGGGTCCCGGGAGTGGATTAGTTCCCACTGCAGCAGGTTGTTACAGCACAGCGAGCCTGGCCCCTCCCCAGTCTCTCGCCTCCTCTCCTGCAGCATGAACACCTCCACCCTCTGCACAAACACCTGCTGCTCTCACATGCATTCCTGCCCCGGGATGCCATCCAGCAGCTAAACCAGAGGCCAGGCCAATGAGGCTGCTCCATCTTGAGCTTTCAGACTCCAGAACTATGAGCCGAATAACTCTCTTTCCTTTACGAAAGCACCCAGGCTCCCGTGTTTCCTTACAGCAACGAAACACAGAGATGTTTCCAGACCTCTATTTTTCTCCCCAATTGATGTAAGTCAAGCGAGTGCCACTTTTCTGGACAACAAATTGGCAGTATCATATTTTAGAAAAAAAACGTTTATTTATTTGAAAGTCAGACTTATCGAGAGAGGAGGAGAGCCAGAGAAGGAGAAAGATCTTATCTAATTTACTCCCTAAATGTCTATAATAGCCACGGGTAGGCCAGACCAAAGCCAGGAGCTAAGAGCTTCAATCAGGCCTCCCAAATGGTTGCAGTGACCTAAGTACTTGGGCCATCTTCTGCTGCTTTCCCAGACACATTAGCAGGGAGCTGGATCAGAAGTGGAGCAGCCGGGACATGAACTGGTGCCCATATGGGATGCTGGCAATCATAGGCAGTGCCTTTGTGCACTAGGCCACAGCATTGGCCTCCAGTAGCACCTTCAACCGTTCTTGCACTTTAGCTTCTCCCCTCCCTCCAGGCCTTCACCATCTGAGAGGGGTGGAGCCAGCACTGGGTGGAGCTCACGCAGTGCCCTGCGCACTGCCCTCCCAGTAGGACTTGTGCTGGCCTCCCAGTGGGGCAGGCCCAGAGCTGAGTGTCTCAAGTTGCCCTGTGTGAGGGCGGGGCTGGTGCACCCCAATAGCATGAGGCTCCAATATTTAAGAGATTATGGTGTCTGAAACCCTGCTGTTAACAAATGGAACTTTCGAGGAGGATTCCATTGATGGTTCTAGAAAGGCATCTCTGATTTGACGAATTAGGAAAGGCGGAAACCTAAGAACTCTCCCCAGACTTGCTGCTAATGTGAATGGAACACTCAGACAAGCCGTGAAATGCCCAGATGAACTATGAAGGGACATCAAAAGCAAGAAGAGTGTTCATCATCTTTTTCCACGTCTTCCCTGTGGAAAACACAGTATCCCCAGACCTGGGAGCTATGACATGACAAGTAAAGAAGTGAACCAGCTGGTGCAAGCCATGGGCCTCACCCAGTGCACACCAGACCAACTCCAGTGACTGTCACTCACAGGCAGAAAGCTTGTCACCAAACTAACGTGAGTTTTCCCCTGAGGTTTCTCAGTACCAGGAAATGACAGCACAAGTTTTGTTCAGCAGGAGTCAGAGACTGAATATTGCTTCATCTTTGTGGAGAAAAAGAAGGGCAGGTGAACTTGGAGCTTAGCTGTTGAGCACAAGAGATGGTGGAGCTGGGGGATGCGCATGTGGTCCAGCGGTTAAGTCGCTCCCTGGGACCCCTGAATCTCATATTGGGGTGACTGGCTTTGTGTGCACCTCTGTTTCCAATCCAGCTTCCTGGTAACTCACGTCCTGGGAGGCAGCAGGTGATGGCTCAAGTATTTGGTCCCTGCTACCCATGTGTGAGACCTGGATGGAGTTCTGGGCTCCTGTGTTCAGCCTGGCCCAGCCCTGGCTGTTACAGATGTTTGGGGAGTGAATCAGTAGATAGGAGATCTCTCTGTGTCTCTTTCTCTCTCTCTCTCTCTCTTTCTCTCTCTCTCTCTCTCTCTCCCTCTCTGATTCTGTGCCTTTCAAATAAAATGAAAATATTAAATAAAAATAAAACAATAATAATTTTTAAAAATGTTTATGTGAAGAAAAACAATACATCTCATTTGGCTGCAGTGTTGACCAGTTATTTCTAGTATCCACTACTTAAAAGTAAATTTGACCTGAATTTGTATATGTGAAATACAGGGCTGGCGCCGCTGCTCACTAGGCTAATCCTCCGCCTTGTGGCGCCAGCACACCGGGTTCTAGTCCCAGTTGGGGCACCCGGATTCTGTCCCAGTTGCCCCTCTTCCAGGCCAGCTCTCTGCTGTGGCCCGGGAGTGCAGTGGAGGATGGCCCAAGTGCTTGGGCCCTGCACCCCACGGGAGACCAGAAGAAGCACCTGGCTCCTGCCTTCGGATCAGCGCAGTGCGCCGGCCATGGCGGCCATTAGGGGTGAACCAACAGCAAAGGAAAACCTTTCTCTCTGTCTCTCTCTCTCTCTCACTGTCCACTCTGCCTGTCAAAAAAATTAAAAAATAAAAAAAAGAAATACAGGAAATTTGTACACCTTAAATAAAATTAGAAGAAATTTTAAAAAGCAAATTTGAAGAATAGGTAATTGTTGCTTTTTAATTTACTTCAAGCAATCCTTAGAAGGTTGTGGGTAGGACTATCATGAAAACAGAATATTTAAGTTATGGAAATATTCAGATTTTAAAACAACAGTTAAGGGGCTGGCACGGTGGCATAGTGGGTAAAGCCACCACCTTCAGTGTTGGCATCCCATATGGGTACTGGTTCGAGTCCTGGCTGTTCCACTTCTGATCCAGCTCCCTGCTATGACCTGGGAAAGTAGTAGAAGATGGACCAAGCCTTTGGGCCCCTGCACCCTTGTGGGAGACCCAGAAGCTCCTGGATCCTGGCTCCTGGCTCCTGACTTTGGATAGGCCCAACTCCTTCCTTTGCAGCCATTTGGGAAGTGAATCAGTAGAAGACCTCTCTCTCTCTCTCTCTCTCTCTCTGCTTCTCCTCTCTGTAAATCTGCCTTTTAAATAAATAATACATAAATATAAATAAATAAATAATAAAATAAACATTTAAAAAAATAAAAAGCTAAGTGGAACAGGAAAAACCATCTGACTTCAATTCCAGGAGATACTGGATATCACTAAGAATGTAAATGTTTATTTACAGCTGTAATCAGAGATTTCATCTACTCAAGGGCATCTGATTATTCGAAATATGTCTGGACTGTATGATTTCCAGGAAAAAGACCTCCTCTGAGAACTGTAAACTGTGGAAGAAATCACAACCACTCTTGTCTTTAAAAAAACCACATAATGAACCCACTAATGCAACTACCACTCTGCTCTCCACTGAAGGGGAAAAGTGTGGAAAGGAGCAGTGTCGACCTCAATGAAGTGGACGCACACTGTGAAAGTTTTTCAGTGGCTGCATTTGCTACATGCAGGCATTTGGCAATGCTGTTTAAGAACTACAGGGTCTTAATGCAATCCTACATAACTTAAAGTATGTGAAAAAGTAAGAGAGGATTTACCACTAGGAACCACACAAAAACCAATTATTTTTAATTTTGAAAAGATTATGCTTTATAAGAAACACTTAAATGTCTACAACTATTTTGTTAGACTAAAAAGATAAAAAGTTTTTTAAAAATCATGGCAAATAATCAGTATGAACATTTTCCCACTCTGAGATATTATACATACAAAATCCCTTGATTATTAATATGAATGCGTTATGATACCAATATCTGTTTTATTACATTTGGAAGATTTATTGACTTATTTGAAAGGCACAGTGACAGAAAGGAACACACATACAGAGAGAGACACACACACACAGAGAGACACAGGAAGAAACAGAGATCTTCCATCTGCTGGTTCACTCCCCATATGGCAGAAACTTACAGATCAGGGCCAAGCGGAACCAGGAATGAAGAACTCCATCTTGGTCTCATACATGGCTGGCAGGGACCTGAGTAGCTGGGCCGTCTCCCACTGCTTTCCCAGGCATATTAACAGGAAGCTGGATTGGAAGCAGAATAGCCAGGACTTGAACTGGTGCTCCAGTACAGGATGCTGGTGTTGCTAGCAGTGGCTAAACCCACTGTGCCACAACATTGGTGCCACGGATACCTGTTCTAAACAATTTAAAACTAAATGCTCCTTCCATGATACAATCACATAATTAAAGGGGAGGCTCACATTCATGTAAAATGTTATTGGAAATTATTTTTAAAACTTGAGAACATGTCTAGTGTCTCTGATTTTTGGTCAGAATCATCATGCAATGTGTTATACGTGTTATCCCTATATAAAGAAAAGGATGAATGAATATATATTTTACGAATGCTTAACTAGGAGTGTACATGGCTATTTTATATTCACTTTTTATTATATATAGCTTTCTAATACGTTGAGCTCTGTGTAATTTTTTTAAGATTTATTTATTTATTTGAAAGGCAGAGTTACAGAGAGGCAGAGGCAGAGAGAGAGAGATGTCTTCCATCCGCTGGTTCACTCCCCAGATGTCTGCAATGGTCAAAACTGAGCCGATCTGAAACCAGGAGCCAGGTGCTTCTTCCTGGTCTCCCATGTGAGTGCAGGGACCCAAGGACTTGGGCCATCTTCTACTGCTTTCCCAGACCATAGCAGAGAGCTGGATAGGAAGTGGAGCAGCCCACTATGCCACAATCCCGGCCCCAAAAATTTTTTAATGAGAAAATGCTCAAAATATAATGTTAAGGGAAACAGATAAAACAAAAAAATATTCGTGCTTACCCATAAAATTATGTGTGTCTGCGTGAGATTCTGTGCGTGTGTATGTGTGTGAGATAGTATTAAGGAAAGTATACCAAATGTTAACACTGATTCTTCTTGAGTCCTAGGAACACAGGACATTTTTATTTTCTTTTTAATGTTTTCTGTGTTTTCCAAAATATCTACAGTCATAATTTTCTATATGGTTGGAAGAAACTTGAGCTGAAGAGAAAGTGGTAAGAGAAAAGCATGCTTGGGAAAGTTTCTTAAATGCTGGTACTTCCAAAATGGAATTAAAAATAAATTCATTTTGGTGGAAAAACATTTTGGATTCCAACTGTAGTTTTTCATTACATGCATTTCCATATTTTGAAGATTTTTCCTATGTACTGATTTCAAAACTTTGTGCATTAAAATAAACACTTCTGTAAATTCCATTTTCTATGAATTTCTTGAAGTACTCTCAGACAGTAATTACCAGTGTAAAACAGAGTGATTCCCCAGTCCTGACGTCAGTTTGCATGCTGATGTGACCTGGATGCCTATGTCTCTGCTTCTGAAAGCCCTAACCACTTCTGGATCCAAATCACTGGCTCCCGCATCCTGCACTTGGGTGAGCTTATCAGTGAGATGACCCAGCACTATGAGAATAGTCGGCTGAGGACTTGACAGGGCATGGCGGAGACGTCACAGCAGCACCTTTATCTACAAATGGTTCTTGGCATGGAGCCCAGATCCTTGGCACTTTGGAGAATGGGAACTTGGACCTCTATTTTGTTGACTTTGGAGATAATAACAGTTGAGTGACTTCGAAAGTCTTCCATTCTAAGCAATAGAACTTAGCCTGTCACAGATTGCCCCCTCAGGTGAATAATGAAAGAGAAAGTTTTGGATGAGTTTGACAGACTCGCTGTTCTGACTGGAAGCCCCTGGTGGCCAAGACCTCTAGCTCTGTCCAGGCTGGGATACCAGCTTCGGCCAAGCATCTACTTTTATGATATGACCAATGGGAAGAGAGTTGACATTGGGTGAACATTAGTTTATAAATGATATGCAATGGAGTGTCCTGAAGAGATGGAAGGCAACAGGTGTCCCAGACACGTTGGAGGCTGGGGTCACGAAGCAGATCCCTCTCTCGGGGGCATGCCCAGGGTGACCAAGAAGAAGAGCCCTGGAAAGATGGCACACACTGTGCCATCAGAAGCTGCCTCTGGGTCTGGTGATGATCACCTTGAAGATGACTACTTACTCTGAAGTCTGGGCTTCAGCTGGCTCGGCCTTCTGCTTCACTTTGATTTGGCACCAGGAGAGAGAGGAGTCTTGTAGAGAGATCTATGCAGTCCTGCCTGCATTGCACACGTGCTCTGGCTTGCTGGGGCCCCAATTCATTGTCTCCTATCAGAGTGTGGGACAGAGGGTGACAAACACGTCCCCTCCCACTCCACCTGCTCAGGGAATGCGGATGTGTTACTTCCAGGCTCTTCGTTCTCGGGCTGCATCCCTCTGTCGGTTGCAATGCAGGGTGCCGTTGAGGCTGTGTCCTCGTCCAGGCTGGGAACCGGCCAGGGTTTGGAAGTGATGCTGCTGCAAGACTCCTGACTCCCTCACCGGGCTACTCGGGTTCAGGGGAGTTTTTGCGCGGTGAACTCAAAACGAGGGCCTCAAAGACGGTAGTTGGGTCCAGAGGTAACGGGGCGGCCAGCATAACTACATGGAAAAGCTCTGGGAAGCAGGAGAATGCTGCCTCCCAGCCTCAGTTGCTGCTGTTCTTAGAGACAGGTTTTTGAAACCGTGCTCTAGAAAGGAGAGAGGAAACTCGGAGAACATTCTAAACTGCTGTTTCAATATCTACATGCATACATGCATACCCAGAAAGAACATACATCATTTTTGTGTAAATCACTTGGGGGATTCTTTGCTGAACAAAGGTCTCAAGAAACTTAAAAAAAAAAAAAACAGTGATTCCTGTGTGCAGGTGCTTTACACAGGTGTGCTGTGAGGCCCTCACCAGTGCTGGGAGGGATGCTGGCACTTCTCTTTCCTGGGACAGAAGCTTCTGAGGTGACGAGAGGTTAGGGATCTTGTCCACCGTCATCCAGCTCTCGTGTCTGGGCCAGGATTCTCTGAGTGGAGTCTTAGAGATACTGTACTGAGGGCATCTCAGGCCCCTGCTCCACGTGTGGCTACGAGTCATGCACCTCACCTCGGTCTTCCTCAGCAAATGAGAGCCCACAGGTCCCCACATCGGTCTGTGCAGGGTGCACTTGACCGTGCCAGGCTGAATTACCGCAGTGCAGACAGAGACCCTCACGGGACTCCCTACTCCTCACCGCACTCCAGTGAGAAGCCAGTCCCGCAGAAAGCCCGGTATTTACTAGAAGCTGCCTCTGCTAAAATGAGTCAGGTTATCTGTGTGGGTGGAAATGTGTTTGGTTAGAAGTTGAATTCTTGATGTGCATCCAATCTTTTCTAATGATCCATTTTAGGAAAGAGAAATACTCCCACGGGGCCAGTTTACAAAGTCTTGAGAAACCTGCGACTCTGTTTATCTAACAGCCCTGTCTCAGCCTGCTCAGGTCGGGAGCTTTTGGGGAATGCAGCGAGCCCCCTGAACAGATACAACAGCTCTGATTTCATCGTGGAAGCAGCTTTGCTGAGAGACAGTGTGAGCCCCAGCACGCAGATAGTTTGCATAGAATCTGGGGGAAAGGGGTGAGGACAAGCTGCTGGAGCACTTGTCTCCCCATTACACATCAGCTTTTCTCCATGATCTCACCTCCTTCCCCCCTCCTCACCACTCCTCCCCCACCCCCAAACCATCCCCTCTATTTGCCAGCTGGGCCTGATGTCTTTTTTGGTGGGGACAGGTTCTCAGTGATGGTTGGAGAGATGGCCTAAATGAGCATACACATTCCTCGACAGCACTTAGGTTCCTCCCAAGCCGTCAGCAGTCTCACCCATTCCTGAAAGCAGAGTGGAGGGAGAGGAAGAACGTGGGCGTGGGGAGGGAGTGATCTAGAAGACAGCAGAGGACCCAGAAAGGGGATCCTGGGGACAAAAGCAAGACTGATGCACTTCAGCGTTTGGTTGAGGGTCAGCAGGCAGGAACAAAGCACAGCTCTGACCTTGAGCTCCCCCCTCAATGCAGAGCGCCCCCATCATTACCCTGGACCCAGAGGAGGGCTACATGAGAACACAGTACTCCAGTTTACCTTTGGTCCATGAAGGACGTGGACATGAGATTCGCAGTACGCTGAGGGCGACTGAACCACATGCAGGCATCATCTGGCTTTGGGCAAATCACACTACCTCTCCGGCACCCAGTTCCCTACTCTGCAAAAGAAAGTGGTTAAACTGGGCCTCTTTCAACTTCCTCCCCAGTTCTAAAAGATTGTTGCTCCTAAGTTCCCCCAAATAACTGCCCCCGCTTGGACTCAATAGAATATTGGGGATCCTTTTCTTTGGCCTTCCGAGGTGAGCAGGGACTCATGAAGACACCCGACCTCGTCCTCTTTAGCTCCCTCATCTGTGGTTCACTGTCATGAGCTGGAGAAGCTGCAGGTCTACCCACGTTCTCGGTCTTTGCTGCCTGCCACCTGTGTGTGACCTTGGAAAACCCCCACGTCCCTGCTCCTTTATCACTGTGCGTGTGCAAGGAGCTCCTGCCTGCTGTCAGCGGGGGTTAGAGGTGATGCGTGCGAGATGATCGGAGTAATGCTTGGCTCATCACAAGCCTGCTGGCTCCCTTCCTTCCTTCTTGTCGTCTGAGTCACACTGGGTTGTATGTGCCGGGAAGAGAGAGGCCCAAGAATGGCTTCTGCAGTGTATCAGGCCAGGGGCTAAGCCCATGTAAAGAGACCCCCAAATCCAGTGGCCGAAATGTGTCTGATGTTAACGTGTCTCTCATCAGCAGTCAGAGGAAGGAAGCTGGTGAGCTCCGCTCTCTGAGACCCACTTTCCCACATTCTAATCTTGTTCAAAACCAGCTCAGGGGACTGGCACTGTGGTGAAGTAGGTTAATCCTCCGCCTGACATGCTGGCATCCCATATGGGCATAGGTTTGAATCCCAGCTGCTCCACTTCCAATCCAGCTCTCTGCTATGGCCTGGGAAAACAGTAGAAGATGGCCCAAGTCCTTGGGCCCCTTTACTTGTGTGGGAGACCCAGAAGAAGCTCCTGGCTCCTGGCTTCGGATCAGCTCAGCTCTGACCATTGTGGCCAACTGGGGAGTGAACCAGCAGATGGAAGACCTTTCTCTCCCTCTCTCTCCCTCTCACTGTCTGTAACTCTACCTCTCAAATAAATAAAATCTTTTTGAAAGAAGAGAAGAGAAGAGAAGAGAAGAGAAGAGAAGAGAAGAGAAGAGAAGAGAAGAGAAGAGAAGAGAAGAGAAGAGAAGAGAAAAAAGAAAAGAGCAGCTCAAACCCATCACCCTTGGAAGTCCCAGACCCCTCCCACCCACCAGGACCTCGCGTGGGCGCAGCTGCCATGGACACACATGGTGTCGCACCTTGCAGGGCTGAGTAGCATTCTAGGTGACAGAGTCATGGCCCCTCCCTGGGTTGGGAGCTCCTTGAGGTCAAAGTTCATGTCTTCTTCATCTTTATCCCCCTGCCCCCCCACCCCACGCTGACTCAGCCTCAGAAGGGCACAGTGCTGGGCGGATGACAGGCTCCCCGGCGGGTGGACTGAGGAAGTATGTTCCTGGGAATTCCCGCCAGCCGCTGCCACGAAAGCTGCGGGATTTGCTATGTCAGTATTACCTTACGTCGTTTTCGGCTTACGTTATCTTCCAATAAATGGGGAAACTCTGTTATCTGTGAGCATGTCTGTGTGTGTGTGTGTGTGTGTGTGTGAAAATGGATTCTGATGAAAGTCCTTGACTCACCACCAAATTTCAAGGAATGTTGTTTCTTGCGTGTGGACCCGGGAAATAGCTATTGTCCTGCCATGTGCAAGTTAGGGAGCCCTGGGTAGAGCCTCCGGGAATGCCTCTGGAGTGAATGCGTCTGTTACTGTAAATTGTATAGAACTGGATTCCCTGGTGGGCAAACTTGCGGCAGTGATCAGTTTGGGTCACTGCCCCTGATTTCGTTGCTTATGGTCAGAAATCTCAAATAGCGATATAATTCAGTCATCTACTTCAACATTTGCTTTACAGTTTGTGCACTGAAGGGAAAACCACATGCTCAAGTGAGCTGGCCGATGACAGCTCTCCTGATATGTTCTGTAGCTGGCATGGGCAGGGGGCATATTTTGCTTCAACTATTCTTGTAATCATTCTCTGTGAGAGGCCTCACTCCCCTGTCTTTCTGTGGAATATCTTGGCCCTGCCCACTGTTGCTCCTTAAGCCCGTTTTTGCAATCCATGTCCTTTTTTGGCCCTGAACTTTCGTCAGTATGTGACAAGCCTTCTTTTGTTTTTCTGCTGGGTAAAGCCTATGTCTCTATACTTATCCAGTCTCTTAAACAGGGACAACTTACACAGTCATCCAGGTTGTACACTGCATTATTTCGAGGAGTGTCATTTACTTGAACTGTGATGGCACCCCCAGAGCTGTCTTGATTCAAGCTCGACAATAATCCAGGAAAGCCCGGGTCCCATAGAGGGCTTGTCAACATCTCAGCAGTGTTGGGTTGAACTCTCTGCTGTTCAGCATTCGTTGAGAGCTTGATTGATAGTCACAGTCCCAACAACCATGAAGCATGTCCTTTCCTGGATCTGTTTCTAGATTAGGACAGATGAATAGAAGCTGTGTCTCCAGACACCACGGTTCTGGCCTCACACAACTGCTTTATTCTGCTTTGCAATAAGGCAATGATCGCATAGGCCAGTGTGGTAAGAAACACTCCAGTCCTGTTGCTCGGTTCTCTGTTGTTCTCCTTAAGGACCTGGCACACAGTATGACAGGGGAATCGCGTAGAATTCCTGTCTGGTGTCAGTGTCAGGAAGAGCTGTGTTTTTGCTGAGCAAGCAGTGTCATTTGATTTTGCAGATGGGCACCAAGACTCATCGAACCAAATGTGCTTTCTTCTGCACAGTGACTATTGGAAAGCTAAGAGACAAGTTAGTGGCTCAGCACCAACTAGCAAAAAGGCCCTGCAGCGTGAGGTCCTCATTCCTGGCAAGGTGCCCTTCGAGCAAAGCTGGAAGGAGGTGAGGACTGTGCTGTGCAGATCCCTGGGGAGAAAACACTCCAGAGATAGGAACAGTGAATTCAAATCCCCGAAGCATAATGTGCCAGGCATGTTGGAGAAACAGCCAGGAGGCCGGTGTGGCTGCAGCAGAGCCACTGAGGCAGTGAGAGTGTTGGAGACAGAAGCAGAGGCAAGATGATGTCAGGCATCGGAGACCTTGGCTAGACTTGGGCGTTCCTGCTGCGTTAGATGAGAGGTCATGGTAGGGTCTTCGAGCAGAGGAGAGGCATAAAAATTTCAAAGGCTCACTCCAGTTAATGAGCTGAGAACAGACATCAGAGACAGAGGTAGGAGTAGGAAGACCAAAGAAGAGGCAACTTTAGGAATTCAGGGGTGATGATGTCTTGACAGGTGAGAGAAAGGGTCGTATTCTGGATGACGGGGTTTGCTGACAGACATGACGTGGGGTAGGACAGAAAAAGGAGAGCCAAGGATGTGCCAGGTTTCTGGCTTAAGAGCTTGGAGTGCTGGATTGTCCTTTGCTTCAGGCTGTCCCCCACCGGAGAGGCGCAATGATAGGTTTGGACATGCTAACTTAAATGGCCGGTTAGACCTCAAGAGGGGACGAGTTGAGCTGAGTTGCAAGCAGTCATCCTGGCTGATGGGAAACACGCTGAGGGTGTTTAGCACCACAGCACCACAGGGAGGGCCACAGGGCACGTGTGGGTAGAGAAAAGACACTCCCAGGGCAGGCCCCCGGCACTGCAAAGCTCCAGGCTTGTTTAAAACCAACTTCCTAAAGTGGCATGTAGCAAATCGTATCAAACTGTATTCAGTGCTACACATCTCCTGAAGTTCTTTCCAGAATAAGTCAAACATAGTTGAAAATTGTGCACGAGTAGCAACATAGATTCACCCATTTAAAATGGTCTAGGTGTCAATTGTGTGTCAATCATCAGGAGTGAGCAAAAACCAAAGAGCCTGCCCCAGTGAAGCTTAGAGTTGAGGGGAGTGGCAGATATTTGACAAATAAACACATAACGGGGTAATCGTAGATGGCAACATACACAGTGGAGACACTACAACAAAGCGGTGAAGAGCAACCCAGGACAGGAGGTGGTGCTTCTCGGAGGACCGCTGTTTGAACTGACATTTAAGTGACGACAGGAGCCAGGCGATGTTTCAATGGGAGAGAGTTCTAGGCTAAGGGAGCAGCCAGTGTAAAGGCCTGCAGTTTGAATCAGCATGGCTTGGGATGATGGCGTGTAGGCTGTTTGGTGTGGCTAGGACACAGAGAAAAGCACAGCAGTATGCACGGGGAGGCTGGGGTGCAGGAGGGGAGTCAGGTCACACTAAGCCTTGACGTGACATTGTTCAAGTGCATGGGAAGCCACTGCACATTTCCTAGCAAGGTAGAGACGTGATGGGATCTGTCCTGACTGCTGAGTGCAGCAGGGCCCCTTCATAAAGAAGCAAGGAGCTGGCCCTGGAGGATGACAGCAGATTCTCAGGGGACAGGAGAGGTGCAAGTGGGAGAGGGGCTCGTGTGTACCTTGAAGGCCCTGTTGATGGCTTGGAAGAGGAGAGAGAAGTCAAAGAGGGCTTCTGGGTCCTGATCGGAGCCACTGGGTGGCCGCTGTTGATGAGGCTGGACAAAGCGGAAGGGGGAAGACCTGGGGACAACGCGAGAGATCTGTTTTAACAATGTTAGGTCGGAAATGTCTGTTAGTCACTTTGTGATTCTGCTTGCTATCTATAAAGAAAGTCACACATTGATTCAACTGATATTTGCTGAATGAATGAGCGGATGTCAGCCCTGTATGGATGAGGAAGGCCAGACAAAGTTAAAGACTCACAGTCCAGATCGATGGCACCACCACCGTGGGAAGCTGCGTCACCAGTGTTATCTTGAACAGTCATCTTAGCCACCTGCCAAGGTGTTGGCTGGGAAGCATCGTCTCACTTTACAGGTGAAATGTCTGAGGCTCTAGAAGCTGCATGGCTTGCCCAGTGTACCCATTCCAGGGTTTGTAGCTGCATCGTCTGTGCAGGTCTGTGCTCTTCACAGTGCTCCACGCCAGCGTCTTGCCAGTGTGCTGTCCGTCACCTCGGAGAGCTACACTGGGAGGTGCCCTTGTGACTTGGCACCAACCGTGGCCCTTGTGGCAGTGGTAACTCTGGCCTAATGGAAGCTGCAGAGCTTCCAATCCCAGCCTGAAAGCAGGCTGGCTGGCATCCAATAGGCATCCTGAAACTGGCTGGGACTTCCAAACAAGCTTACCAAGTTCTGGGACAAGCGCAGTATTGCCTACAAATAAGGCTGCTCTTCTTGCCCTGTTTCAGAAGCACCATGGGGGAGGCATGCACCAGGCTTGGGAATGCAATCAGGTTGGCTTTCTTCTGCAGAGGACAGGCCTCTTCTCTGGGCAGTTTGCACTGCTGGAGCTCATGCACTGGCTAACTAGGATGCAGGGCCAAGGCTTGGGCGGGGCACCTTTCCCACAGGCCTGTCCTACACGTCCAGTTTCCAAACTCACAATTTCATAACTGGCTTGGCATGTTGCCTTCAAGAAAATGTTTGTGTACATTTCCATGTCAAAGGTTGGAATATAGATCTTTATTTGCGCAGGTGCAAGTGATGTTGTAAGTAGTAGCTGTAACCGTAAATCTCAGACTTAAGTGTGAATAAGACTCAACGAGAAGCTGGCGCTGCGGCTCAATAGGCTAATCCTCCGCCTTGCAGCACCGGCACACCGGGTTCTAGTCCCCGTTGGGACGCCGGATTCTGTCCCGGTTGCCCCTCTTCCAGGCCAGCTCTCTGCTGTGGTCCGGGAGTGCAGTGGAGGATGGCCCAAGTGCTTAGGCCCTGCACCCCATGGGAGACCAGAAGCACCTGGCTCCTGCCATCAGATCAGCGTGGTGCGCTGGCCACAGCGCACCGGCCGCCGCGGCCATTGGAGGGTGAACCAACGGCAAAGGAAGACCTTTCTCTCTGTCTCTCTCTCACTATCCACTCTGCTTGTCAAAAAAAAAAATAATAATAATTAATTAATTAAAAAAAAAAAGACTCAACAAGGAGGAGAGGCAATGTGCAGTATTACTACCTAAAGCACGATCCTTGAAGCTAGACCCCTGTGTTTGACTCCTGGCTCTTATTAGTTAACTGCCTTTGGTAAATTTTCTTAATTTCAACATTTCAGCTCACTCATCTGCAAAATGGGGATAATCATTGTACCTAGACATAGATTGTAATGAATTAGTTTGTTATGTAAAATGCTTGAACTGGTGCCTGTACATAAATTCTACAGATGAAGATTGCTATTGCTAATAATAGTGTTATTTTTATAGTTGGGTGACTTGTTAAGAATGCCATATGCAGGGGCTGGCGCTGTGGGGCAGCGGCTCAACGCCCTGGCCTTAAGTGCTGGCATCCCATATGGGTGTTGGTTCAAGGCCTGGCTGCTCCTCTTCTGATCCAACTCTCTGCTATGGCCTGGGAAAACAGGGGAGGATGGTCCAAGACCTTGGGCCCCTGAACCCATGTGGGAGACCCAGAATCTCTTGGCTTTAGATCAGCGCAGTTCCAGCCATTGCGGCCGAATGGGGAGTGAATCATCGGATGGAGGACCTCTTTCTCTCTCTCTCTCTCTCTCTCTCTCTCTCTCTCTCTCTGTAACTCTGACTTCCAAATAAATGAATAAATCTTAAAAAAAAAAAAAAATGCCAAGTGCAGAGTCCTACCCACAGAATTGGTGTCAGTATGGCCCCAGAAAGTTTCACCAGTCCTAAAGAGGACTGGGGTGACACTCGGAGGAAGCCTGGCCTATGTAGCCACAGTGGTGTCCAAAAACACAACCAAGGAGCTGTTTACAGTTCAGAGGAAAATGGGTAAAGCATGGCGGCCCCTCCCTGATTCATGACTCCATACTCTTCAGTGTATAGTACTTGTAATGGAATGCACTGGACTCTTGCAGTGGCTTCAAAGATGAATTCCAGAAAGACTAAATGTGCTACGGATTTTTTTATATTACTAATAGTTTTATTTGTGTGTCTTCTCCCACTAGGCTCTTTATGGAGATAGAATTCTCATGCCATAAAACTCAACTTTTAAAATGACGTGATGCCATGGTGTATAGTCTACTGTAGTGCATATTCACAAAGTTGTGCAACCTCTCCACTTTTAAATTCCAGAATATTTTCGTCATTCCCCTCCCCAGGGGGAAAAGAAGGATCTATTAGCAGTCATCGCCTATTATCTCCTCCCTCCAGCCCCAGGCAGCAACTAATCTACTTTCTGTTTCTACAGATTTGCCTATTTTGGACATTCCATATACACAGATTCACACAATGCATGGCCTTTGGACTGGAACCTTCCAATCAGGATGCCCTCAAGGCCGGACTATACTGTGGCATCTATCAGTGCTTCATTCCTTTCACGGTTGAAACTATCCCGTTGTTTGTACACACTGCATTTTGTTTATTCCCTCTCCAGCTGATGGATGTGTCAACTCTTTCACCTCTTTGCAATTATGAATAATGCCGCAGTGACATGCAAGGGCCCCCACTCATGTGGATGGAGTCTCCCCTCACCTGATGAGAAGTAGAATCCTAGGACTCAGATTGCTGGGCACAGAGCAATGCTTATGAAACTCTGGCCTTGCTGGAAACCTATCACAGTACCCATTAGGGAAAATGAAAAAGACTAAGTGAGGATTTTCTGTAGTGAGGATGAAGCAGATCTCTTCCATGAACCACAAAGACAGAGAAGGGACAAAGTGTATGTCCCCTTCCCTTTCTTTTTCTTTTTTTTTTTTTTTTTTTTACAGGCAGAGTGGACAGTGAGAGAGAGAGAGAGAGAGAGAGAGAGAGAGAAGGGTCTTCCTTTGCCGTTGGTTCACCCTCCAATGGCTGCTGCGGCCAGTGCACCGCGCTGATCCAAAGCCAGGAGCCAGGTGCTTCTTCTGGTCTCCCATTCTGGTGCAGGGCCCAAGCACTTGGACCATCCTCCACTGCACTCCCGGGCCACAGCAGAGAGCTGGACTGGAAGAGGGGCAACCGGGACAGAATCTGGTGCCCCAACCAGGACTAGAACCCAGGGTGCCGGCGCCACAGGCGGAGGATTAGCCTAGTGAGCCACGGCGCCGGCCCCCCTTCCCTTTCACAGCTGCTTCACCTCTGCTCGGCCTATGCTGACTTATTCCACATTGTGACATTTTCCTGCCGATATCCCCTGGTTTTATGTTTATGTTCTGTAGACCCTGACTACCAGTGTGGTTTTCAAAGGTGAGGATGTTATCTTTTACCTTTGATATCCATCCTGCCTTTTACCCTAGGCTACTTTGTACGTAACACCTAACAGTAAGATCACAACTCTAACTGCTTAGAATTCTAAGTTTTGAGGCCGGCGCCATGGCATGGTAAGTTAAGCCTCTACCTGCAGTGCCAGCATCCCATATGGGTGCTAGTTCGAGTCTCAGCTGCTCCACTTCTGATCCAGCTCTCTGCTGATGGCCTAGGAAAGCAACAGAAGATGACCCAAGCCCTTGGGCCCCTGCACCCATGTGGGAGACCCAGAAGAAGCTCCCAGCTCCTGGCTTCGGATCAGCCTAGCTCCAGCCATTGCAGTCATTTGCGGAGTGAACCACCAGATGGAAGAGCTCTCTGTCTGTCTCTCACTCTGTCTGTAACTCTACCTCTCAAACAAATAAATAAATCTTAAAAAAGATAAAAATTCCAAATTTTATGTGGAATCTGCAAGGTTGATCCTCTTCCATTATCCAGTCTATATTTTTAAAAGATTTATTTTTATTTAATTATTTATCTATTTGAAAGGCAAAATAACAGAAAAAGAGACAGAAAGAGGTCTTTCATCTGGTGGTTCACTCCCCAAATGGCTGTAACAGCTGGGGCTGGGGCTGGGGCTGGGCCAGGTAGAAATCAAGGGCCAAGAACTCCATCCAGATCTCTGATATATGTGGCAAGGACTCAAGTACTTGGGCCATCGTCTGCCGCCTCCCAGGCTCCTAGCAGGGCGCTGGATGAGCAACAGAGCAAGGACTTGAACCAGCACTCTGATATGGGATGTGGGTGCTCAAACATCAGCTTAACTCGCTATGCCGCCAGGCCTGTCCCAGGCCTATGTTTTTTAAAGAACTGTTTTCATTGACAGGTAACACTTGTACAGCTCATAAGCCTCTGCTTTTTATGTCTGAGGAAGCTGTGCCACAGAGAATTATGCACCCTGCGATCTCCAGAAGGATTCTGCGCCACCGTCACTTTCTGATCCTCCCTCAGCCGGCTTTGCGTCCCAGGTGGGAGGCAGGGACGTGAGTGCAGTTGGAGCACACTGCCGGACCCTCCTCATAGCCTGAAGAGAAGCGTGTTCTACACGAGTGTGAGCACATGTTTTAAAATCATTTCCACAAACTGAGTAGTTGATGGAAATAAACTACTATGAATAATATCTAAGAGGATCTCCATAGGAAGAAATTTTGTAATTAAATACTTTCTAAAAGGACATTGAATTGTAGTGAAACCCACTCCCTCCCTCCCCTCCCCTCCCCTCCCCTGCTAGGCAGGCCAGCCCCAACCCTGGCCCTGCAGTGATCCTGTACCACTCAAGGCTAAATGAGCCAGGATTTCGAAGACTCTCAGGACCCCTAACTCAAACACAGGAGGCGTCCTGACAGCCTGGGGCGGGGTGAGGCAGGGCTGCTATTTGGAGTCCTCAGTGGTTCAATCACAGGTTTTCAAAGTCGCCAGGCTCCAGTTCGGGGACTAGGAAACTCAGTTCCTGGCGGCCTGGGATAAGGAACAGTGTGCATCACTAAGAATCTCCTAGCCTAGCCTTGACTGAAAACAGAAGTGACTTTCGCCATAGCGGAAACTGGGCGCCTCTGGAAAGGTCGCTCATCCAGAGAGAATCCTGCTGTGGGCCTTCTGGGAGATTCCAAAGCCTCAGTTCTTTGGGAAATCTGGTTCCAGATTTGAGCATCTCTTCTCTGTACATCTTCTCTCCTCCTGTTGGTAAGAGCCAGGAGGACTTTATTCTGCTTTGTGGAGGTATCGTAGTAGACAGATGAAAGCAAGACAAATTGCAGGGGCCAGCTTTGGGGCACAGTGGCTGACGCCACCACTTGAGGTAACTGTATCCCTTATCAGAGTGCTGGTTCCAGTCCCAGCTCTTCCACTTCTGATCCAACTTCACGCGAATGCTCCTGGGAGGGCAGCAGACAATGACAGAAGGACCTGGGTCCCCACCCCCACGAAGGAGACCCGGGTAGATTTCCTGGTTCCTGCCTTCAGCCTTGCCCAGCCCTGGGTGTTGTGTGGTCCTTTAGGGAGTGAACCAGTAGATGGAAGATCTCTCCCCCTGCTCACCCGCTATCACTGTGTCTTTTAAATAAATGAATGAATGAATAATAAAATCTTAAAAACACAAAACAATTTGCAGTTACTCAGATCATCTATTCTCAGGAACTCTGATCAGACCATGGCTGTCAGAGTAGCTTTGTGTCCCTGGAATTCAGCCAGCTAGAGGAGACAGGAATAGGGCAGACAGCAATGGGTTGCTGGAGACAATCTTTGTATATTTTGTAAACACCGGGGCTTTACCACTTAGTAGCTATGTGGTTCAGGAGTAAGTGCCTTAATTTCTATGAACCTGCAAACAAACAGTGAACAGGAGGCCTTGGGTAAACTATCATGTGAAACATAAAGGAAACGCATTTTGTCCTTTCCTCCAATGCAGAAGAAACTTCTCGACTCCTTCCCAGACCCCTAACCCAAATCCAGGGAATAATTCCAGGCATTGGGAAGATACCTAGTGGCATTTTGCTTCTCTGGATGTACCCAGTGTTGACAAGATGAAATGGACTCCTACATTTCACAAATACTCAGGGACTGTAGCAGGTACTGGAAAAACAGGTGAGAACAACACAGAACAAAATCCATGCCCTCCTGAAGCTTCCAAGCCAGAGAGAGGAGAGGGACCCTAAACACCCACATCCTTAGGACACACAGGATGGCACAGGGCCAGCGCCATGAGGAAAGCAATGCGGGGAGGGCAGGGAGGAGTGGCAGGCTGGACTGAGGCGCTCCAAAGGTGGGTGGTGTCAGGGTATTCCCGAGAGCTCCAATTCAGTTCCAAAGGCTGAATTCTTGGAGGATGAGTGAGTTTTCCAGGGACGCTGGCTAAAGAGGTGTCATCTTCCTGCAGGCTCAGCATCACTCTAGCTCCATGCTCTGAGCAGCCAGGCTCAGGGTCAGAAGCCATGCGACAGCTGTGAGGGACAGCAACGACGAGCCTGGCCGATGGAGACCCAGGGGCGTGTTCCAGGTCACCCAGCCCTGGAAATTAGATCACCTTGGGAAACATTCTCCACCTTAGCTGTTTCTAAAAAGCCCTGTTCTGTGTTTCCTAGAATAGAACTGGACAAAGACCGGTTTCATATGCTTCAAAGCCCTTCCCTGTTTGCATAGCATGAGTGACACACCCCAGGCCACACTTGGCTAGACTAACAGCTGCTAACTTCCTACAGCGCTGCCCGAATGTCTCTTGCAATGGAATGGAATTACATCTGGCACAGACACACAGGTTTAAATTTCAGGGGAAAAACCCTTTAAAATTCTTTCAGCCTCTACACGGGCCATTCTTGGACCACCTAGGAGGAGGCCCCCTTCCCTCTGCAACTGCACAACAGCAATGTTGGGAGCGTGCTACCAAGTAGGAGGGCATTCAAAGAGCTCGTGGAAAGTGGAATTAAATGATGTTTGTTTTGGTGCAAAAAAATTTTAGAAATCCATGCATTGAGGAGTGTCCAAACACTTCAAGGAAAATGCATTTTATGGGAAAACTATGTATGATTTAACAATTTGGGGCACTAAAAAGAAGCTTGTCTTTTAATTCCATTTTCCTCAAACATTTTGCAGTGCCCTCGTCATAAGATTCACCCCTACACTTACACAGGACCATCAGGGGCCATTTCTCAACATTATGGAATCATCAGTTTTCTGTCCCCTGACTACCGTACTGGGAAGCCTGACAGACTGCACGAAATAATTTAGAATCACATAAGTGGGGGTAAAAAGGCCTGTAAAAAGTATATGGTCAAGGAGGGCAAATTCATTGTGTCTTGCACTCCAATTCCAAATGATTGGGGTTGATGGTATACAACGCTGCTCTGTGAATGAGACTCAGACAGTTGGTGGGAAAGAAAGTAGACGACAATTGATTAAGAATGTCTGCCATGGATGAGACAGGAAGTGGGCACTCCTCTTGGGTATTGACCCTACTTAATCTAGTATTGACTTCTCATGTGACAAATGAGGAAACTGATATCCAAAATGATGAAGTGATTCCATCAACATCACACAGCCAAGGAATGAGATACAAAGCCAGATCTAGAATTCAACCTTCTGGATTTCAATATCAGTTCCTTTTTGCTCTGTCATCCATCAGGTCTGGTTGATTTTATGAAGCAAAGAGAGATTATGGACCTGGCTGGCTCTATGTAGTGCCTGGCCTGTGGCTCGTGGTATTAGATGCTCCCTTGATCTCAGGCTGGTTCCTTGTTTCTTGGTCCCCTCCTGATAGGACCACATACCTCAAGCTGTGTGGACCCAGCATGAAAAACGAGAGGTCTTACCCAGGAAGCTCTACAGTGAAGCCTTGGGATCCAGCATCCCGGGTCCGATGCTCTCTCCTCATAGTCATACTGCCCTCATTGTTCTTATCATCCCAACTTGGGCAGGTGGGGGCTCATGGTATATGCAGAATTGCTTTTATTTTTCTCACAGAGTGAGATTGACACTGATTGCTTTTAAGTCTTTTAGTTAAACTGATTCATTTGATGGGAAAAGACATGTGTATGTGACCAGAAGGGAGAAGGGATCAGAAAGGTTTTTGGTTTTATTTTATCAAGAGGTCAGCATCACTTTATAAAATAAAATATAATAAAATAAAATACAGTAAGTTTGGCTTAACTGACATATTTACCTGTTCCTTTAGACCAGGAGTCAGCCTCATGCCAAGACTCTGAGCCAGTTACCACCTCCTCCAGAAGGGCCCTGCTTCCTCACCCTGCCAAATCAGTCCTTCCCTTATGTCTCTGAAATCCTGCTTAATATCACTAGAGAGTTCATAATGTGTAGAGAGCTAGGCTTGACACTCAGGATTTCAAACTGGTTGCAGTAAGACCCCTGTCTTTGGGAAATAGAACTGGAACCTACAGTGAGCAAATACAATAATCCAGTGAAACACACTGCTAACCCTCATCCTGAATCTACTCTTCTTCTGATCATGGGTAGCAGAAGATGAACCAAGTGCTTGGGTCCCTACCACCCATGTGGGAGACCTGGATGGAGTTCCAGGCTCCTGGCTTTGGCATGGCCCAATCCCAGTCCCAGCCATTGTGGCCATTTTGAAGTTCAATCAGAGGATGGAAGATGTCTCTCTCCCTCTGTCTTTCAAATAAATAAATAAATCTTTAAAAAAAAAAAAGAATTCTTAATGTTGCTTTTATAAAAGAAGCATTTCTTTTGCATTTTTATACAATTTCTTTGAACTTAATATATCATTTGTAACCCATTTGGACTACTTTTGTTGTCAAACACCCCAAAGTAGTTGGCTGTAGAACCCCCAAATTGGATGCACAAAAAGTCAATCACTGACATCAGGGTGGTGGGAAAAAGTAGGTACTTGTTGCAAAGTGAAGAGCAAAGAACCAAGCAGCTATTGCTTAATTCCCAGGCTCCCCAAGGAGTTAGGGGTGAAGGTTCTCATAGACTGACATTAGTCCTGAAACCTGTGTGATCAGCTCGTGTCCAAGTTTCTTGTTGGAGAGTGGAGCTGGTGACCTGCCTTTGATTGATCAGTGATGCCATGCTCTGTAGGGAATTTATGGTGGTCAGGTGGGCTCCAGCTGCTCTGGGGGCTACATGAGGTTGGCAGCTGCATTCTGTCCAGACCTGGAATTCCCTATACAAACCACCCTAGGACAACACTGGCTGTCAAGGTTCTTATCCATTGGAGAAGCAAATGGCTCCTTGAATCCCGTGATTAGAACCCTGTAAGTCCAGCTGGCTCACTCCCTTAAGGCAGTGAATTCCTTTTGATAAAGGGCAGGCAAGGACTCCTTGAGCTAAGGGAGGCAGGCAAGAGGCTGGGTCCTGCTCTTACATTATGGAGGTTCGGCTTCACTTTTAGATCTGGATTCTGTGCTCAAGGACTTGCAGACATTTTTAAGTTCATGATTTTCTGTAAACCTACCTTATCATATCACACATGTCACTTCCCAACACTAACAATCTTTTTTCAATATTTTCTCTCAAGGACAGAAGTGAGTTTTAGGTGTTCTGTGGCAGATCTCAAATAATCTCCTGCTTCAAGATGGAGAGAATATTTATTGCCAATATTGTCTCCCAATTTTCAAAGGAAAAAACATGGACTAAAATTTTGTGGGATTATATAACAATCAGTTGTACTTCTATACGCTAATAATGAGCAATCAAAACATGACACTAAAGAACAATTCCACTTACAATTGCATCAAGAAGAATAAAATATAAATAAATTTGATAAATTAAGTATAGACTTATACCCTGAAAATTATAAAATATTACAAATTACTGTTGGAGAAAATAAAATAAGTGCATAAAAAGGCATCCAATGTGGATTAGATAACTTTAAGAAGTGGTAAGATGTCCATACTCCCCAAATTGATCTACCTGTGCAACAAAATTTCTATCAAAATCCCAGTTGGTTTTTGTAGAAATTTACAAGCTGATGCCAAAATTCACGTAGAAATGCAAGGAACCCAGAATAGCCAAAATAGTCTTCAAAAAGGAGACAAAGTTAGAAGATTCACACTTTTCCGAATTTCAAAACGTGCTGCAAAGCTGCAGCAATATGATTATAATGATATAGGAATAAATACATATTTTATGTGTAATAGAATTGAGAGTGCAGAAATAAACATTTACATTAGGGTCAATTGACTTTGAAAATGGTGCCAAGACAATTCAGTGGAGGAAAATCATCTGTTTAATAAATGATACTGGGACAAGTGGATACAAAAGAATGCAGATGAAGGAGCTAGTGCTGTGGCGCAGCAGGAAAGCCGCCACCTGCAGTGCCAACATCCCATATGGGCACCGGTTCAAGTCCTGGCTGCCCCTCTTCCAATCCAGCTCTCTGCTATGGCCTGGGAAAGCAGTAGAAAGTCCAAGTCCTTGGGACCCAGAAGAAACTCCTGGCTCCTGGCTTCGGATCAGCGCAGCTCCAGCTGTTGTGGCCAATTGGGGAGTGAACCAGCAGATGGAAGATCTCTCTCTCTCCCTCTTTCTCTCTCTGCCTCCCCTTTTCTCTCTGTGTAACTGTGACTTTGAAATAAATAAAAAAATCTTAAAAAAAAAAAAAGAGTTCAGTTGGACTCCTACCTCACACCATGTAAAAAAAAATTAGCTCAAAATGAATCAAAGAGATAAATGGAAGAGCTATTATGATAAAATTCTTAAAACACAGGCACAAATTTTCACGGCTTTAGATAAGGAAATGATTTCTTAGCTATGACACCAAAAGCACAAGTAACCAAAGACAAAAATATATAACTTGGTTTTCATCAAAACGCAAAGCTTTTGTACATCTTATGAAGAAAGTGAAAAGACAGCCCACAGAATGGGAGAAAATATTTGTAGGTCATGTATCTGATAAGAAGCTAATGTCTAGAATATACAAGGAACTCTTACAGCTCAACAATAAAACCTACTAATGACCAATTTATAGATGGGCAAAGGATTCAATAGATGGGCAATTTATAGATGGGCAAAGGATTCAATATTTCTCCAAAGAATATATACAAACACTCAATAAGCACAGGAAAAGATGCCCAACATCATTAGTCATTAGGAAAATGTAAATCAAAATTATAATGAAGGGGCCAGAGCTGTGGCTTAACGGGTAAATCCGCTGCCTGCAGTGCCGACATCCCATATGGGTGCCGGTTTGAGTCCTGGCTGCTCTATTTCCAATCCAGCTTTCTGCTATGACCTGGGAAAGCCGTAGAAGATGGCCCAAGTGCTTGGACCCCTACACCACATGAGAGACCTTGAAGAAGCTCCTGGCTTCTGGCTTCAGAATGGCATAACTCCAGCTGTTGCGGCCAACTGGGGAGTGAACCAGCAGATGGAAGACTCCTCTCTGCCTTCTCTGCCTGTCCTTCTCTCTGTGTGTAATTCTGACTTTCAAATAAATAAATAAATCTTTTAAAAAACAATAATGAAATGTCATTTATATGCATTAGGATGGTTATAATACAAAAGCAAGACAATAACAAGTATCAGTGACATAGTAGAGAAATTGAAACCCTCCTTTGCTGGAAATTAAAAATGATGCAGCTTCCTTGGAAAGCAATTTGTCAATTCCTCAAAATGTTAAGTTATTGAGTTACCATATACCCCAGCAGTTCTCCTAGGTAGATACGCAGGAGAAATGAAGCATACACTTGTCTTGTTCATACAAAAGCTTGCACAGGCATGCTCATAGCAGCATTGTTCATAATAGCCAGAAAGTAGTAAGAGCTCAAACTTCCACCAACTAATTGTTGAATGGAAAACCAATTGCGGCATATTCACATATTGGAATATCATTGAGCCATAAAAGGAGATGAGGTATTGATTCATGCTGCAAGATAGGTGAACCTGGAAAACATTAAGCCAAGTGAATGAATCCAGTCACAAAAAAACCACATATAGTATGATTCTATTTGTAGGAAATATCAAAAGAGGTGAATCTATAGATGCAGAAAATAGCTTTGTGCTTTTCAGTGTCTGAGAGGAGACAGGAATGGGAAGAAATTGTTAATAGACACAGGTCTTTTTGGAGGAAAGGGAGAATATTCCGGAATTAGGTAGTGGTGATAGTTGTATAACTCTATAATATACTAAAAACCACTGTATTTAACACTTAGAAATGGTGACTGTTTTGATATATAAGTTGTATCTCAAGTAAGATGCTTTAAAAATGTTTATTTTTATTAAGCAGAGCAACAGATAAAGATGCAGATAGAGACAGACATTTTCCATCTGCTAGTTCACCCCTCAAATGTTCAAGACAGCCAGGGCTGAGCCAGGCCAAGGCCAGAAGCCAGGAACCAGGAACTAGATCCGGGTATCCCATGTGGGTGGCAGGGACCCCAGTACCTGAGCCACCACCTGCTGCATCTCAGGGTGTGTGTGAGCAGGAAGCTGAATGGGAAGCCAAGGCAGGGCCAGCTGAAGCACTCCAACCCCTCCAATATGGGGTGTACCATCCCAAGAGGTGGCTTAACCCACAGTGCCACAATGCTCACACCACAAAAGGTGTTTTAAATAAATTTTGTGTGATCAAAGGAAATTCAAGAGGGAAATGAGAGAGGATAACTCGAAATCCCAAGCTAGCTCCACTCTTAATACCCAGCAGGTGGGGCTGGTGCTGTGGTGCAGTAGGCTAAGCTTCTGCCTGTGGTGCCAGCATCCCATACGGACGCCAGTTTGTGTGCCTGCTGATCCTCTTCCAATCTAGCTCCTTGCTAATGCACCTGGGAGAGCATAGAAGATGGCCAAGTGCTTGGGTCCCTGCCCCTATGTGGGAGTCTGGGAAGAAGCACCTGGCTCCTGGCTTCGAATCAGCTCAGCTCCTCTGTTGCGGCCACTTAGGGAGTGAACCAGCAGATGGAAGACCTTTCTCTCTGTTTCTCCCTCTCTCTGTCTATAACTCTACCTCTCAAATAAATAAATAAAAATCTTAAAAAAGAAAAAAAAAATACCCAGAAAGCTCTCTACTTCCACTGCAGGAAGTCACACTGACAGAGCTCTACAGCTGGGTGGATGCTCAAAGGTTAGAGTGGCCACTTCACCAGTGAGCCATCAAGTCTCTACTGTGTGTGCACTGAGTGGTCACCCAGCTACACCCGACGAGGCTCTCGCTTCCTCGACTCCAAACACTGACTGAACATCAACTTTGTGCTCAACTCTGAAACCGAAGGAAAAGGGAATCCGTGTCCTCCTGGCTAAGCAGTGACTCTCCTCCTCGCAGACGCAGAAAACAGGCTGCTTATCAGTATAGACCTCATGCCAATCACACAAAATCTCCACCCAAACGACCCGTGGGAAATGCAAAGCGCAGTTGCTCACTCATCAGGAGGAAGATCACCTCCTTGGCAGAGACTCAGCAGCATTTCAAAGACAAGAGGTTACAGTCTGGGAGTCCAGTTTAAAGCAGCAGTGTGGGTAGAGCAGAAGGGCAGGTGTGTGGGTTAGCAGTTTAGACACCGGTTGAAACGTTCACATCACCCACTTGGAGTGCCTGGGTTCATGTCCCAGATCCGGATTCCAAGTCTGTTTTCCTGCTAACACAAACCCTGGGAAGCAGTGGTCAGGACGCAAATAAATAAGTTCCTGCCATTCACGTGGGAGATCTGGATTGAGCTCCTGGATCCAGGCTTTGGCCTCCTAGCCTAGTCCTGGCCACTGCAGCATTTAGGGAATTAATATACAAATAGGAGTGCTCTCTGTCTCTCTGATTCCAAAATAAAGAAATAAAATAACTTTGAAGAAGTGGGTAAGGATTGCAGCACAGTATTTAAGGCTTGGTGGGGGACAGCGCTGTGGTGCAGTGGGTTAAAGCCCCCCGCTTGCAGTGCCAGCATCCCATATGGGTGCCGGTTTGAGTCCCGAATGCTCCACTTCTGATCCAGCTCTCTGCTTTAGCCTAGGGAAGCAGTAGAAGATGGCCCAAGTTCTTGAGCCCTTGCACCCATGTGGGAGACCCAGAAGATGCTCCTGGCTCCTGGCTTCAGATCAGCTCAGCTCTGGCCATTGCAGTCATCTGGGGAGTGAACCAGTAGATGGAAGATCTCTCTCTCTTTCTCTCTGTCTCTCTGTAACTGTCAAATAAATAAAATAAATCTTTTTTTTAAAAAAAAAGCTTGGTGGACACAGGAGGACAAAGGTGTTTGAATCAGAAAGTGAATACTTGTTTGATGTGAATTGTTAAAAAAGTGAACATTTCTGTGTTGATTTAAACAGTTTCAAGGGGCACGTTTCTGTGGCAAGCAAAGGGATTTGTCAGCTCCTATCTTCTAGAACAAATGGTTTCTGCAAGAGTCAGGCCACACAATGCTGCAAGAGGCTGTGCAAGTAGAAGTGCTTTCTGTTGTCACCTTCAGCCAAGCCTGTGACATTACAGTTCCATTTAGTGAGGGCAGCTCTCTGGGAGGTCAACTCCATGCAGTGTGGGAACAGACACTCTCCACTGAGAAGGAGCAGCCCTGGAGGGCGAAGTCGTAGGGCGATGGGGGGGGGGGGGGGGGGGTGACAGCTTCTATGAGAGGACTTGAAAAAGTTCCTAGAAATGAAATTAAAAGAAGTTTATTTCAGTGTAAAACATGTTTTTGAAATCCATGACATTTTCAAAAAGTTCATGAAAAGTGAATACTATGAAAAAACTGCATGGTTTTCAAATTTTTTGCATCAAAATAAACTTACTTTTAAAAAATGTATATTTAAATCCCACTTTTCCTTCTTAAAAAAATAGTTTCAAAGAGAGTGAGAGCAAGAACTTCCTTCCATTAGCTCACTCCACAAATGCCTGAATCCGCTGGGGCTGGGCTGGACCAAAGCCAAGAGCCAGGAACTCAATCCAAAGTCCCCCACGTGGGTGGCAGGGACCCACCCACCCAAGCCATCACCCCAGGGTCTGCATCAGTGGGAAGCTGGAGTCAGGAGACAGAGGTAAGTATTGAACCAGGGATTCCAATATGGGAGACAGGAATCTTAACTGCTAGGCCAAACAGTTACCCTTACACTTAATTTTTTTAATGTTTATTGATTTTCATTTCCTTGAAGGGCAGAGTGACAGGAGGTGGGAAGGGGTGGGTCTTTGATCTGCTGGTTCACTCCAGAGATGCCTGTAACAGCCAGAGCTGGGCCAGGCAAAGACAGGCGCCAGGAACTCCATCCAGGTCTCCCATGTGTTTGGCATCTGAGCCAGCATCTGCTCCCTCCCAGGATGCATTGGCAGTGAGCTGGATCAGAAGCAGAGGTGCCAGAACTCTAACCCACGCACTCCAATTCAGGATGTGGGTGTATGAAGCAGCGGCTTAACCCACTGTGCCATAACAGTTGCCCTAAGTTTATGGTTTAATTCTATTGTGCCATGAGCTTTTGAGGGACCTACGGCTGTTTAGCAGATCATGCCTGAGGGGTCAGCTGAGGATCCCTGTGGTGAGGGGTCTGAAACGCCTTTCCTGATTGAGATGTGCAGCTAACAAGGATCCTGGCGCTTCGGCGCTTGCCTCACTGCCAGATTGGACAGGTTCTTTCACTGATGCCAGAGAGGACCTCATGGCAACCGGCCTCCCCCATGGCCTCCCCATCCCTGCTGCTTCTCCAGGGCCTGTCCTGATGTGTGGTTTGTTCCCCAGTCTCTGTCTAGGGCATCCTTGGACGCTGTGCTAGGAGGCAGCTGGAGCTTCTAGCAGGGCCATGCTCTGCTGACGGGACCACCAGCATTCAGCTAGAAGGGCTTGGGTGTCAACCACTTCTCCAGGGACATCTGGCCATGCTGTGAGGCACTGGGGCGCCTCCCCTCACTCAGCGGACTCTCCCGCACTCATCACAGGCAGGCAGGCCTATGTTATTCTCCAGCCTAAGAGATGAAGGAATCAAGGCTCAACGTCATGTCAGCAAAGGGAAGGAGCCGGAGTCCTTGACACCCAGGTCTTTTGACTTAATCAAAAGGACTTAGTCCTTTCTCGGGCAGGAAACGTCCCTTTTTACTCAGTCCTGAAATAATTACGGCAAAGCCTTTGAGTCAGTCCACAGCTCCACCAAAACATCCAAACAATAGGATGCGCTTGTTTTCATTGGAAATGTGTCCAATCTGACTTCAGCCCACATGGCCTTGCTATTCAACCACTTAAAAATACAGGTGATTCTTCTTTCCAGTGCTCATTACAGCCCATGTGTTGGAGAGCTTATTTGGGCACGCTGGGCTTGGAAGGCAGGGGGAGGGGAAGCTCATCTTGGGAGAGGTGGGGATCAGACCCCAGGGCGTTCTGTTCCTCAGGACGATGGGCTCTTCTACCTCTCCAGGAGGGGAGAAAATCCTGTGCCCCAAGGATTATGGCTCGGTTGAACAGGGCACCCAGTCCTTCGAAGCTGGCAATGCAGCCTGATTGTACAAGAGCAGCAACAGAACGGGCGCTTTTCTGTAAAGCCGCTGAGGGGAGGGGCAGTGCTCAGGCGGAAAGGGGTCTCTAAGGGATGTCTCGGCCCCCCACCCCAATGACAGAGACTTCCCGCCTTTCCTGTTCCCTGAGTCAGCACACCTCGGAGCCCCTGAGAGCGATTACAACCAGCTGGACCTTTGAAATCAAGCACCTGCCGTGAAAGATGCTGCTGAGTGGGAAGGCTAAGCCCTGGTGCCAGCACAGTGTGTGAGTGGAGCCTGGAGCAGCTTGGGGTTCAGAGCTCCTTGTCTCTTGGGGTTCATGCAGGGCACAGGGCCTCCAGACACCCCTGCCTGGGGCCTGGGCGGGAATGAACGATTTTTGATCAGCACTCCAGATACAACCAAATCCGGTAGTCTGTTCGCTGTGCCTTTCAGAGTTTACAGTAAGCCTGGGTTGCCCCCACTCCTGTGAGGGGACGTGACTGAATCTTGGCCTGGGGTGTCGTGAGGATCACATACACTTTTGCTAAATTACATTGAATTCAATTATATATAAGCTGCATGAGGCAGAAGAATAAAGGCTCCCCAAAGTTGTCCATGTCCCAACTCCCAAAACCTGGGAATACTTTGGATTGCATGGCATGTGACAATAAACCACAGTGATAACAGCTTGAGTCTCCCTCAGAAGGACGCTGACCACCCATCAGCCTAGCCATGGGCTCCTACCAAAGCCTACAGGGCTATTCCTGAAGGTGGTAACACCAGTTCCAACCCCCAACTCCCTAATGATTTGGAAAAGTGCAAAAGTTTGCCACGGCTACCATTCCGTGCAAAGAAGGCCTCTCTAGTGTCTGTGCACCCTGACTGCCTGGCCACCCTGGTCTGGAAGCGCATGTGTAGGTTGCCCCAGTGAGCACTTACTTCTATAGTGCTACCTTCTTCATTTTCTGGCCGCATGCTTCCTCCAGACACATGGAAGAGGGGAATTCACAGAGGAAATGAAGATTGTTAACCAACTGACTTCAAGTTCGGGAGAGGACCCTGGGCTGTCTGGGTGAGCCCAGTGTAATCCCAAGTGGAAGAAGAGGTTGGAGTAACTGGATGACTAGGATTAGGTTTCAACCTACCACTAACACTGCCACGGCCACGGCCACGGCCACTGCCATTGCCACTGCCACTACTGCCTTTGAAGGTGGAGGGAAGGGGCCACAGGCCAAGGAACGTGGGCAGCCTCTAGAAGCAGGAAAGGCACGGAAACAGGTTCACGCTCAGGGCTTCTCGAAAGGAATGTAGCCCCGCCAACACCTTGATTTTAGCCTCACGAGGCCCCTGTTGAACTTGCAACCTGCAGAATCGTAAGATAATAGGATGTATTTTGAAGCCTCTAAGTTTGTGGTAATTTTTAACAGCAGCAATAGAAGATAAATACATCAGATATCAACAAGCCTCGCAGAAACAGTCCCTGAGGCGCTGAGGAATGCTTCAGAGTTGTCAGTTCCCTCTCCAAACACGGCAGCCACTCTTGTTCCAGTCTCTGCGCTTCCGTAGCTCTTACATTTCAGAACGGAAGTATATTCTTGAAGCTTCCACAACTCACAGCTGCAAAATTGGTTTGAGGAATCCTAACAAGGCAGGGAACAAGTGTGGTGTGTTATTTTTCCCATCCACTTAGCCCACTCTGTCATCGTGTCTTGGGATAGTGCCTAACTCACCAATCACATTGAGTGTTGAGGCTGGTCTACCACACACTGCAACCGTAAATCCGATATGAGTTCCCTCTCCTCTGACCCTGGGAATATGAGACTCCAGTGAGAAACCTGAATAGAGTGAGTGAGTGGTCTGCCTCTCATTCTCCATCTTCCCTTTCACAGTCAGCTTGCTCTAGCCTGGGGATGGGCAGGGACCAGCTACCACGACTGACAGGTGTCTGTGCTTGGGAGATGGCATGAGTGTTGCACAGCCTCGCTGGGATCCATGTGACACCAGAAATGTCAGTGATCATGCTGGTATCGTTATAGATGATGGGCAAGGTTTGCTGCAGTCTCCTTTGAGCCAGCCTTGGTCTACACCTTCCATCTCTGCTTTGGGTGGCCCAATGCCTTACTTGGCTCATTAGTTTATTGCCAAGCAGCTGACGGACAGGGACCATGTTCCTCTGTCCGGGCTGTCCATGCAGGCCTCTGCCACCAGCAACCTCAGTTTTAGTCTCAAAGTTCCCGGGTACCTCCAAACTCCCGCACACAAGTCAGGCTCCCCCTAAACTCACCACCAGTCTCAGAGCATATACGAATGTCCACCTGGGAAAGCCACCCGGGCGAAAACGTGTCCTCTCCCTCTTCCCTTCCCTATTCTCTGCTGAAGCCACAGGGAGTGCATGGGCTGAAGGTTGGGGGGAAGCCAGCAGGGCCAATCCTTTAGCTTCGTATTAAGCCGTGAGCGAGAGGGCCCACCCCTCTTTAGAGGCTGGGGGTGGAGGGGCGGGCCGATTACTGTTGTCCAGGGCAGCTGGATGTCTCCATTCCCACTCACCTTCTTATTCATCATTTGCTGAATGCTTTCCTTGAAAGCTTGCCAGTTTCAATGGCCACCTTAATTGTTTAAAGGGCTTGTAGTAAATTCCCTGCGGGCAAAGTCCACAAGATTAGTTTTCAGAGTTTTAAAGACGGATAAAAAATAAAAACAGACCCGTGGAAGTAGAAATGGAAAAGCACTGAGGTGTTTTCCTAAATGCCGAGGTCTGGTTGTTTGTGACCCCCTCAAATTCGCATGTGAAATTCTTTTGTAAAAAATTTTTATTTGCAAGGCAGAGCCAGAGAAAGGCAGAGAGATATACCAGAGAAAGAGACAGAGAGAGAAAGAGAGAGAGAGAGAGATCTTCCATCTGTTTGTTCACTACCCAAATGCCTGCAACAGCCAGGGATAGGCCAGGCTGAAGCCAGGAGCCTGGAACTCAAGCTGGGTCTCTCACACAGGGGGCAGGAGCCCAGGTACTTGAACCATCACCTGCTGCCTCCTAGGGTGTGCATTAACAGGAAGCTGAGCCAGAAGTAGTGTAGCCAGGGCCTGCAACAGGCACTCCAACCTAGGCTGCCATTGTCTAAACGCTGAGCCAAATGCCCACCCTATATGATGAAATTCTAACCATCAAGGCAATGGGGTTAGGGGGCCTAGGGTGATCACCAGATGGCACCCTCCTTGATGGGGTCAGTGCCTTCTAAAATAGACTGCATGGAGACCCTTGGTCTCCTCTACCCAGGGAGGACCCAGCAAGAAGACATCTATGAGCCAGAAGATCAGACACCAAATCTGCCAGCAGCCTGATTCTGGCCCTCCCAACCTCCAGAACTGTGAGACACAACTGTCTGCTGTTTATCAGCCATGCAGTTTATGTTCCAGCAATCCCAAAGGTCCCAGACGCTGCATCTAAACAAATGAGAGGGAGGGTAGGGATAAACCAGCACACTGCACTCCTGGCCCCTCCCAGGAAACAGCCCTTACCTCCCCTGTGCTCCAGCTGCTGGGAAGCCAACTTTGCCTCTGGGTGGAGCTGCACGGAAGGGGCAGATGGGCGGGGGAGCGCAGGGGGCTCTGACCTGTGATCAACCCTGCAGACGTCACCAGCCATAGAGCATTGCTGGGGCCACCTGCACCGACCTCTTTCCTGCCCTTACAGGGCTTCTCCCAGTGCCCTTCCCAGTCACGGGTGTGTCTGTGGCCTCACAGGGTTCCTCAACGGCAGGAGACCCCTGGAGGCTGCAGCTGCCAACCGTGCTCTGCTCTCTGATGCACCAGAAAGGCCCTGGGGTAGTGCTCTCCTGCACCAATGCCCCGCGCGGTTTGGGTTTCATTTATTTAACATGCACTCAGCACTTACCCTGTCCTCAGCAGCTTGTGAGCTTGAACACCTCTGAAGCCACAGAACCCTCTGAGGCCAGACCAGGGCTGTCTTGTAACAGGCCAGGCAGCCGAGGCTCAGAGAGTAACTTGCCCCCACCCCCAGTCGCCCGGTTAGTGAGCACTGGGGAAAAGCCGGGATTCCTAGATAATATTTTGTAGACTTTCTTACTAACCGCCCTTTCACTCCTGGGACCTGGATGATGTGTCTGGGTGGCCAGACGGAGGACAGAGCCAGCTGAGCAGAAGTCACAGTCACTTCCTGTCTGCAACACCTGCTGGGCATTTTCCTACAGGGGAGTCCTCTCCCTGAAGGCTCCTGCAGCCCCCAGAAGTAATCCGCCACCAGTCCATCAAAGCACCCGGACACCCGGCAGCACAGGAAAGAGGAGCTGGAGTGAGCGCTGTCCCTTGATCGGACCCAGGGCTCAGGGTTTGGCTTGGATTTCCCGCCTCTGGGACAAGATCCTCAGAGAATGATCTTTTTTTTCCCCCTGCGCATCTGCTGCTCTCTGCCCAACCCCAAAGGGCTCCGTGGGCCAGAAGGAGAAAACCAAGGAGGAGTGCTGTGGGCTGTGGCTGATCTCTCAGCCGACGGCCTCTCACCTCAGAAAGAGCCCTCGCTCCAACGCCGGCTCGGGGAGCCGACCCTGCACCCGGGGCAGCCGCTTTGGGGGAGAAGTCACTTTTTCTTCCTCCCCCTGCTTGCTCTCCTTTGAGAATCTCAGGCCTCAGCAGTGGAACACTGAGGGAGCTGAAGGGGTATCTCAGGGGCTTCAGTCTCCTCTGGGTGGAAGAAGGGGCCTTGAACTTGGATGTTCCCCTCACCACAGTAGGTACCAGCAGGGAGGACAAGGGTTGCAATCCTGCCCTCACCTCCCCACAGCCTGCTGGCTCCAGGCCACAGCGAGGGACCCCACAGACTCACAAACAGGAGGCCGGCTGACGGAGCGCCCAGCTATTTGGACAAACACGTGCTCAGGGCAGAGGCAGCCTGCCCTGCCCTGCCCTGCCCTGCTTTCCCGCCAGAGTCCGGCTGATTTCTTCCAGTGCTGACAAACGGCTCCTAAGTGCTGACAAAGCCCTTGGCACGCGGAAGCCAGGCCGGTAACTCCCACATGGCTTGGGGCTGTGTCTAGCCCCTGGTGCCCCTGCTAAGTCTGGGTGCTGTGAGCCACACGGGAAGAGTCACTGCTGCCCCTGGAAAGCTGGCCGGTCCCAGGAGCACGGACACCAGCCCTGGACAACGGAGCAGGCTCCAGGAGGCCCCAGGAGCAGTCCCTGGGCTCAGAGAACATTGCCCTGGAAGGAGAAGCAAGAACTAAGTAACTATTCCGATCCAGCCCCGTCCTTGCCTCCAGCTAAACCTCCATGTCCATCGGTGCAGGAGCTGCACAGGCTGTCCTCTGAGCTGGTGGGGAAGCTGTCTGTGGGCCAAGGAAACTCCCCTGCAGATGTGCAGTTAATACCGACCTGGCCCCCTGAGCCATCACATATTTCCACCGGGAAGCTTCTCTCAAGGCAGCTGCCTGAAATGTCTTTGCCTGCCCTCCCCGTCTCGATCCAGCTGGTGGAAGGTGGAGAGGCTGACCCCGGGGCATGCATCCCTCGGCCCCAGGTCAGGTATTAATGCTGCCATCCCCAGGTGAGCTGTGCAGGGCTCAGGAGGCCGGGGCGGGCGAGCCCAACACTGCCAATGGTTGGCCCAGAGACACTGGCACTCACCCTTCCCCAGGCCTGTACATCCTGCCTCTCTGACCTCAGGAACACGCTCAGCCCAGAGGCAGGCAGGCCAGGCTTTCTGGGGAGCTGCCGCCCACCGCCAGTAACAGCCAGCAACAGTCAAGTGAGCCATGCTAGGCCAGCTGTCCATCACCCCTAGGGGTCCCCACTGGAATGAGAGCCATTGTGCACAAGGGAACGTCTTCATTCCACCTCCTGCATTGGTTGTCCTTTTTGTCAACCCACTTCAGCCCCACAGTGGACAGGAAATCCCAGAAGGAATGAGGAAGTGTTAGAGAGATGGCATCTCCGTGAGCCCTAATCAGACTCCAGTGAGTAATTATGCAAGAAGTGGGTGCTGATCCCTGTCCCTGGCTAAGCAGCTGTGTCTGCCTCATCAACCAAGGGTTTACAGGCCCTCTAAGGCCAACCATCAAGGACAAAAACTTTGGCATGCTCATTCTTGTTTCTCCAGGACCTCCTGCAGGTGGGGCTTCTGGCAAGTTCCCCATAAATGCTGTTGCTTTGGCCTGAGCTGTGGTATAATGGGTAAAGCCACTGCCTGTGATGCCAGCATCCCAGAGGAGCAACGATTCATGTCCCGGCTGCTCCACTTCTGATTCAACTCCCTGCTAGCGGCCTGGGAAAGCAGCAGAAGATGGCCCATGTGTTGGACCCCTGCACCTGCATAGGAGAACAAGTTGAAACTCCTAGCTTTGAAACTCCAGCCTTAGCTATTGCAGCCATCTGGGAAGTAAACCAGCAGATGGAAGATCTGTCTCTCCTCTCTCTCTGAAACTCTATCTTCCAACATTTTCTTTAAAAATGAATAA
Source organism: Sylvilagus floridanus (assembly GCA_949820135.1). Classification (NCBI taxonomy): domain Eukaryota; kingdom Metazoa; phylum Chordata; class Mammalia; order Lagomorpha; family Leporidae; genus Sylvilagus; species Sylvilagus floridanus. Next base: position 85,671,926 of record OX463225.1, on the reverse strand, counting down.
CTAAATAAAAATAAATGCTTCTTCCAACTCACTCCAGAGAAGCTCAGTCGGAAGGGCTCTTCAAAGAGCACTGAGACAGAACAAGTCTTTTCCATCCATCGGAAGCTATCAAGGATCAACAGTTGGGGCATTGCTACATCCCGTCTTTTTTAGCACTGGAGGAATCAGCTTTAAGTTTAGGGCTCTTGCTCCTGGCTTAAGAGCTGTGAGGAAGAAGTCAAGTGAGAGCAGCCAGGGCTTTGAGGCAGGGGCTCTGCCCTGAACTGGGTATTTCCCTGTGCCTAGAGCTGCAACCAGGCTATCTGAAGCTCCTCTCTGCTTGTCTCTGCCAGGCTTGCTCTGGACATCGCCCCATCTGGCCATGGCGTGCATTGATTGTCTGTGGCAGGGGACCAAGAGGATATTGAAAAATCCTGATAGGATATGAGATTTGGAATGAGCTTGAGGAATTCATTTAATCGAATCTTACTTTTAAAATTCTCTAATGAAAAGGAAAAAGAAAAAAAAGAGAGGGAAAATTTGCTGGCACTTGCAATGAAGGTCGGATCATCAAGTCGGGTGTGTCACCCACAGATGGTACATGGCTGGTCTCCAGGGACTCCTGGTGACTGCCGCGGGCTTCTCAGCATCTGCACACACCGTCTGGGTTAGTAGGCATGGGCTGGACCTGGGAGCAACTGATGAACCACATGTGTCTGAGCCTTTCACTTCCTTGGCGTGACTCACGCCAGGCAGGCTCACCTCTCCTCCCCAGGATTCGGAGGGCCTCCGGAGATAAGGGGGAGAGGGAGAGCAGACTTGGGTGTGGTGTTGCCTGGGACTGGTCCAGTCCCTAGGTTCCTTGGCTGCAGAGTGGCCTGGCCCTGTCGCACAGGTGGTTCCCTTTCATTCTTCGGTAAGTGAAGCCCCGGAGGGGAAAAGGAAGTGGAAGGAGGGGCACAGAGAACTTTGCTCCAGGCCCTCTCTTTGCCTGGGAATTAAATGTTTGCTGCAAAATAAAAGCCTTTGGTGGCTTTAAATGTCACCAATGTTATATTCCAGGAGGGACACAGTCTCCACTGGACTCACCCTTCTGTTTTGACTCCTGCTCCCCCAGGTCCAGCTTTTGAAAGCATGAGTGTCTCTCTGAAGGTGGAGCCCAGAATATGATGCCTGGACAAGTAGAGAGGAACCTCCAGATTAGTCACCAAAGTTGAAAGGTAAATGAGTAACCAAGTGAGAGAGGACATGCACACATACACTGTGTCTGGGGCCTGGACCAAGGCCTGTGGACAGCCCAGGATACCACTACAGCAACCAGGTTTCTCTCATGGCGATTCAACCACGTATTTCTCAGGCAAGGGTCCCCATGTGCAGTCTCCTGATCCCCAAACTTATGGCTGATTCCTAACAGGTCTTTATAGCAGGTAAAGTTGTTGAAGAAAATGGGATGCAAGGGTGCCAGAGCTATGGGTCCTTGGCAGGTTTGGGTAATTAGACCTCACCCACCCAGTGTGCTGGGCTTGCCAAAGCCTGTCCTCAGAAATGCTCTTGGCCTTGATTTCATCCTAGCTGTTGAGAGGTTTATTCCTTCAGAGGTCTTTCTCAACTCCTAGGGATCACAAGACAACATGTCTGCCCTCCCCTGTGCAATCAATCCAGAAACATGTGGTCAGCCTTGACCTTGAGAACAGCACAGCAGGGGCTGGAGGGAATCCCAAAGATGCAAGACATTAGGAAGCCACCAGGAGTCTGCACTTTTGTTGGGGAACCAGCACACATAGCAGTGACCGTTAAGTGGTAGTACGCGCTGGCTATTGCGCACAAGAATTAGGGGTACAGGTCCAGAGGTCAGACAGCACGGCACACAGGCCAGCTCTGCCATTCATAATAATTGTGACCTTAGGTGAGACACAAGACTGCCCCAGGCCTCAATTTCTCAGTCACAGGCACCCCCTCCCTAAGATTGTAAGGAGTCGTCAATGAGTTCATTTTGCAAAGTACCAGGCACAGGACCTTACCCGTGGGAAGCACTCAACAGCCTCCAGCTCTTACGATTTTTCTCTAACATGTAAGTCCCTTGAGGAGAGAGCTTGCTTTCCCAGCTCTTTGCTGTTTCCCACAGGGCCTTTCATACAACCTGCGCGCAAGAGTTCAGGAATGGTCTTTGAGGGAGGGTGCAATGCAAGAAGAGTTCTAATGTGTGGGACAATTTTCTGCATCCAAGAAGCTGCAATTTGTGAGGCTTGGCAGATGTTGAAGGAGTTACTCAGTAGCATAAAAGTATGTCAACCTCATATATTCATATTTTAAACTAATCAAGATTGGCTTAGCTAGAGTTCATCCTGGCCTGTTTAGACAGAACTCACAGATGAAATCAAAAACAAGTAGAAGAATCCAACTACCACCTCAAGAAATCTGCCATAAGTGTGGGGCTTGTGTGGATAGCCTTGACAAAGCAGCGTGCAGAATGAAACTTTCAGATAATCAACCTCCTCCCCTGGTGCACGCTGTCCATCACTGGCCAGGCCTGACTCTCAGATCACATGGCTCTGACAGGCCGAGTCCCTGCTTGCCCCGCATCGGACCTGGAGCTGCTGTCCAGGGCCGCCTGGGCGGAGCCTGCCCAGCAAGCCTGGCCTGTGTCACTCGACCTCACCCTGATATGAGACTCGCATCACCAGGGACGGCCAGGCAACAGGAGGCCCCTTCTGCTCTGGTGCAGAACCCTGTCTTGTAGTTGTAATGAATGCAATGGGGGTGGATGAGGGCTGAGGAGATGGCCTGCATTCAGGTCCCAGCCCTGCCACTCCCTTGCTGTGGGGACTTGATGGCTCTACCTAGCTGAGCCTCACCCAAAGACGCCATCATTTGGGGTGCGTTTTATGGCACGGTGAGTTGAACCATGAATGCCCACAGCCCATACTGGAGTGCCAGGTTGAATTCCAACTATTCCACTCCTGATCCAGTTTCCAACTAATGTGTCTTGGAGGCAGCAGATGATAGCCCAAGTACTTGGGTCCCTGCCAACCATGTGGGAGACCCAGATGGAATTCCAGCCTTCTGGCTTTGGCTTGGCCCAGCCCCAGCTGTTGCAGGCATTTGGGTAGTGAACAAGTAGATGGAAGACTTCTCTTTCTCTGTATCTCCTTCTCTCTCTGTCACTCTGCCTTTCAAATAAATAAATAAGTCTTTCATATAAAAAAAAGAGGCCATCATTAGACATGTAGGTGGGATCATCCGTCCAGTGCTGGTGCTGGTGCGGTGAGTGAGGTCAGTTCCAGCTCCAAATGCCATCATGCTCTGGGATGTGGCACAGCGAGGTAGGGGGGCTGCACAGCTGCAGCAGCATGTGACAAGTTGGAGGTGGGGTGCCCAGAGCACTTTACACACATTGTCCAGGTCCTATGCCACTCCCGGAGTATACACACGCAGTCCTGGCCCCAGGTACAGAAGGCAAATATTCACTGGGGTTATATAATGGATGAGCATTTGCTGAGGGCCTTCTCCAGCACAGTGGGCTGAACCGCCAGGCTGTGAATGGCACAAAAAAAGTTCAGCTCAAGACCCTTGCCCTCGAGAAGGTCAGGGTCCAAATGGCAGCCTTGCCTGCAACAGGCTGTGTGGCTTGGGCACGTGGCCCTCTAGGCCTATCCCCTTCCTGCAAAGCAAAAACAGCCAGACTACCACTTGTGTAAAGACCATTGCATCATCTCCAGGACTGTATCATTGTCAAGGATAAGACATTACAGAGTAAGCTCCTAGCACAGTGCCAAGCACCTGCTAGGTATCAACAAATGGTAGCTAGCATGGTATCATTAATATTAAGGTAACAGCAATGTTGTTACTGATTATTAGTTATTAATATTGTTATTATGATTCTCAGCATGGGCCTGTGTTAAAAATGCTTTTCTGTGTCACACTGTACTAAATAAATATGTACAATATTATTCATCCAAAAAGCTTTTTTAAGATTTATTTGAAAGGCAGAGAGAGAAGAAGAGACAGAGAGAGGCCTTCCCTCTACAGGTTCACTCCCCAAATAGCTGCAACAGGAGCTTTCTCTGGGTCCCCATGTGGATGCAGAGGCCTAAGCACTTGGCTATCTTCTACTGTTCTACCAGGCCATTAGCAGAGAGCTGGATCGGAAGTGGAACAGCTGGGACTTGAACTAGTGCCCATATGGGTTGCCAGCAGCATAGGCAGCAGCTTTATCCGCTATACCACAACGCTGGCCTCAAAAAAAAGCTTATAAATGTTCTAAAATGTGTGTATGTGTGTGTGTGTGTGTGCACATATACATTTAAAAGTGCTTCATGGAAGACAGGGTTCCCAAGAGGGAGCCTGAAGGAGGAGGGGGACTGGGTGCGTGGCAGGCGGGCTTCCGGCCAGGCACCGGCTCCTCCCCAACACAGAGCATCTCCGCCTGTGTACCTAAGAGGCCACGCCTGTTCTCCTTTCCACAGGGCCTTCCCACAGGAAATCCAAGCCTCCCAGCACTCATTTTGAGTTGCAGTGAAGAGCAGCACCCCCACGCTTGCCCAGGTGTGGGCTGTACAGCAGGCTGCCTGCCAGCAGGCGCACTGATCTCGCTGTGTGCTGGACAGACACAGGCCTCTGCTGCACTCTGGGGGCTTTGCAGGCCCCTCCTTACAAGAGGGGCCGACATGGGGCGCAGGCCACTTTACCGCCCCAGAGGAATTTCACAAATCCTTTGATCTCAAAGAAGCCAGATCTGCAGGCCTTCTTGGTGGGCAGGCAATGAATTCCAGCATCTTAATTCAAAGCGCTCAACTTCTCACTTCTGCAAGCCCTCCTGTTGCTGGTTCCACATATGTCACCGCATAGTTTTGATTTTTTCTATGTTCCTAGTTTGCACTGAAATGAGTTGTAGAAAAGGTTTTTGCTTTTTTTGGCCTCACCTCTCCTCCCCCCCCCCAAAAGACTTACTTTGGCAAGTGTCTGTCTTTATAATCACAGTCTACTCAGAACTTGCTACATGCCAGGAATTGTCAAAATTCTTCACTTACTTTATTTCATGTAATCCTCCCAACAACCCCTTCGTGGTAAGTAACATCATTATTGCTATTTAAAGCTGCCAATTATGCGGATGAGAAAGGCTAAATAATTTGCCCAAGGACAGGAGGCCAGCAGGATACAATGCGGAGGTGAACAGAGCATGACTGCTTTCCTGACAGTACAGGAGCTCTAAGTTTCTAAGAGACCTTCAGGAATCCTTTCCCTGGTGCTCCGAATATTTATATTATGAGTAGCTGCTCCATTCTAGATCAACAGCTGCCTTGGCGGAAGCAACTACAAGCCACCGTGAAGCGGCTGCCCTGATTGGCTTACGAGTCCAGGTGTACTTGAAAATGGAATGATCGGTCATTGGCTGAGTAGTTTTGTCCTTTTCAGAAAATAAAGAGACAAAGTGGCCTTACAAATATTTTGGGGACCACAGCTTGAGAGTCTAAGGATAGAAGAATTGCATGGAAATCCTAGGTGTTCTCCAGTGGAACTAAGATCTGAGCTCCTGGACAAGATCCTCACAAAACTCCCTCAAGCACACTCATGCCCAGCTCTGCAAGTTCGCCTGTGTTGAGGGCCCCAGACAACAGGAAATGAAACAACACAGCTGGGAGCCAGCAGCATGAGGGAGGAAGAGCTGCCACATCTGGGCAGTCCAGTGCGGAAGGTACCCAGAGAGACTGCCGCACGAGCTCTTTGGATGCCAAGATCAAGTGCGAGAGTGGTTGCTAAGCTGAGGCGTCGCTGTTTCCCTCACACTCGCACCTGCAACTGGGGGGGGGGGGCTTCAGAAGCTGCCTGTTGCTCTGAGGAAGAGCTGTCGCCCTCTCTGTCTCTGGCTCCAAAAGTTTCATGTCCTAAAGTTTCTGAAAATCTGGAGCTGTTTCTCCCCTGTGTGTAACCCTAAAGCCTTGCTTCTAATGCCACAGATCCATGGTGCTCGCATGTAATTGGAAAGTCTGGGGCAGGTGGTGACGGTGAACAACATTGCAAAGCACCCGCCACGTCTGCCTGGCAACCAAGGAGGAAGCAAGTGGCAGGTGCAAGGGAGGAACAGGCGATGGGATGAGGTTAGGGTGGGAGATCTCGGGTGTCTGGGACCTCCTAACCCGCTGAGGTCCCCAAAGCTCACAGCTCTGGACTTAGAGGGACAATGCTCCAGTGGTTAGAGACAAAGAGGAGGTGGTACCCCTTACGGGGTGTTCGGTAACATGAAGGGCACCATCGTTCAGGAAGTGTTGCAAACAGTGGAAGGAGCAGGAAAACACCCTGCAGTGATGGGGCACTTCTGCACCACCAGGAACCATGCTACCCCAGATGTCAGCAGCACCCTGGCAGGGTCCTGCCGTCCAAGTGGGGCTTGACACTGGACCAAGTCTGGGGCTCTGTATAGCCCGTCTGAGCTTGCTCTTCGGGGGTGTCACTGAAAACAAACAGATGACATCATCGGCATCATCTTCACCCAGCACGCACTGAGGGCCTGTGATGTGGGAGGCAGGGCACCGCCTACCGACAAGTGGGGAGATGCCTGGAGAGTCTGAGGGCCTCAGGAACACAACCGCCCTGACCCCGCACACTGGCGTTTAACTTAGAAATGCAGCGCACCCTCATCTCGTTCTCTCTCATTCTACACAAACTAGCCTTGGCTCCATGAGGCCAGGGAAAACAACACCCTTACACACAGGCGTCCCTCAGCAGGTGGAGGTCAGTGAACGACCTTCTCAGGTGATAAACTTCCAAGTCTGCAGAGGTCTCAAAACAGTGAGAAGGCCCTAGATGTCCGCCAAAGGTGGGCGAGGCTCTGCTCTGGAGTGAACTTTCAGTCTCACCCTGGGGGTGGGCCTTTGTGTTGTTTAGACTCCAATTTCACAAAATGACACGAGAAAAGCATTTCATTCTCAGGATCCTGACATGGCTTTCAATCCAGGAACTCTATTATCATCAAACTTGCCAAAGACAATTGGCTATAAATGGGCACATTTTCTTCAACTGCCAGAGAAATGAATAAATTATGGAAGAATAACAGATTTGATGACTTTAGCAAGAGTTCGCTTTCTGAGCATGAATGCGTACACACAAACAAGAAAATACCCTACTGTGTCCTAAACCTTCATGCTGTGAAGTTCCCCTTGAACGACACCGGTGCTAAGTCAGACAAGGGCTCTTTAAAGCTCACACAGCTCCTGGCGCTTCACTTTCACCTCTGTGTATGCCACCTAAATCGGCATTTTTGAAATTCTGACCTCTCACCCAGTGCCTGGTAACACATTTAGGATTGCCTGACATGCGTTTCACAGAGATTCTGTCTCCCTCCCGACAGACAAGGTCCCCAAACGCCACCTCCCCCTCACGCCCAGGTCCGTCTGTTCCTCCAGCTCCTTCATGTCCTTCCTGATGAGAGAGATTAAGATGCATGAAGGGAAAATAAGAGAGTGGATTTCAGGACAACTCCTTACTGTTACAATCCACTACCCCAAAAGCAAATAAGAAACCTCTCTGGGGTTGGATGCTTCTTCTAGCCCCAGAATTCAACCACAACTAATAAACGATCAATAAGGTCGACAAGATGAAGCAGTGATCTCAAGTTTCCTCCGGTGGTGGGGATAACTTGAACAAGAACTCAGCTCCAACAAGGGGAGACATAGGCCTCCATGAACTGAAAAGGCCAGGGGAGGCAGGGGAGCCGGGACTTTCAGCACTGCTGGAATTGGAGCCCAGGTGATGCTATAGGGACCCACCTCGTCTCTTCATCAGTCCCATTTTCTTCTCAGACAGGTTCTCCCGCTGTGAGACAAGACAACCAGCCGCGCTCCCCACCTTTGCAGCACCACCTGAGAGAAAGCGCTGCTTCCCAGCGATCCTGCGGGAGTCCGGGAGCTGAGGCTCATTTACTCCGATTGGCCGACCCGACTGGTCACGTGCTCATTCCTAAGCCAATCACAGACATCAGGCCCTCTGGCAAGCCAGGTTTAAGTCAAGGCTCCTGGAATCAGTGGGATCAGCTTCAGCCAAACCAGAGGACTGAGGCGGGTAGAAGAGTGATCAAGACAGCCGTGGCGCTGGTGCCGGAGGGAAAGGAAATGGAGGCCCCGCTGGCTGAGATTCGGGTGTTCACCGTAATCCCGGTGACACCTGCCCACAAGCCTGTGGGGAGAGTTCAATGATGGGGAACCTAGAAGTGTGAAAACAATAAAGAAGTGATATCTGTTTTGTTGTTAGGCACATCATTCTACTTTTTTATGCAAAAAAGCTAAGATTGCAATGATTCCACAACCAAAAGCAGTAGCCACAGCCTGTGTAGGCTCCGGTGCAGGGGACTCTGGTGGCAGTGGAAGGCATCCTGGGTTTTGTGCAGACCTGGTGTGAGGGCAAGATCTTGGCTTTTTTTTTTTTTTTTTTTTTTTGGACAGGCAGAGTGGACAGTGAGAGACAGAGACAAACAGAAGGTCTTCCTTTGCCGTTCGTTCACCCTTCAATGGCCGCCGCCGCCAGCGCACTGCGCTGATGGGAAGGCAGGAGCCAAGTGCTTCTCCTGGTCTCCCATGCAGGTGCAGGGCCCAAGCACTTGGGCCATCCTCCACTGCACTCCCGGGCCCCAGCAGAGAGCTGGATTGGAAGAGGAAGTGACCAGGACAGAATCCGGCGCCCCGACAGAGACTAGGACCCTGTGTGCCGGCGCCGCAGGCAGAGGATTAGCAGCGCCGGCCAAGATCTTGGCTTTGAGGTCACACAGATGTAGAGTCTGGCTCAGGCTGCAACTTCTATTTGCATATGAACTTGCACATGGCATTTGCCTTTCAAAGCCAAACTTGTTCCAACTATGAAGCAAGGTTAAATCATGCTCACTTGAATAGGTTAATCTTCTGCCTGAAGCACGGACATCCCACATGGATGCCGGTTTGAGTCCCAGCTGCTCCTCTTCTGATCCAAATCTTTGCTATGGCCTGGGAATGCAGTGGAAGATGGCCCACATACTTGGGCCACTGCACCCACGTGGGATACTGGAGGAAGCTCCCGGCTCCTGGTTTGGATCGGCACAGCTCCAGTGTGGGAAGTGAACCAGTAAACGGAAGACCTTTCTATCTCTCCTTCCCACTGTCTGTAACTCTACCTCTCAAATAAACAACAACAACAATAATAATAATAATCACACTCTCAACACCCCCTGAGAGGGTTACGAGTCTGTGTGCAAAGCACCCAGGGTTCCTGGCACAGCGTAGACACACGCTCAATAAATATTGGAAATATTACCCCTTTTCTTTCCCCTGTCTGCAGGACTGTGGCTTACCTTTATCACCATGGGAACTTCAGTAACTTAAGGCATCATAATACCAGAATGCAGCAACTGGAAAACACCATTTTTTTAAAATAGAGACAGAGATAAATCAAGCTTGTCTTTCCTGCATCGCCATTAAGACATTTTCTGTTCTAGTTGAGATCTAGAAATGGAACGGCCTTTGCCCTACATATCCGCTCATCTGGGCTGTGACCTTTGGCTTCAGATGTGGTTGTAATCGCTCTCAGAGGCACCAGCTCACATGGCAAGCAGGCCAGACCCGGCGAACAGATTCTACAGCGTGTAAAATCATCTTTCAAGGTACAAAACCTGCACCTGTTAAGGCGACTGGTGAGTCACAAGGGGAGTGAAATGGGAAAAAGTAGCCTACTGCAGTGAGGCGAGCACTTCTGCACAGGTGCAGGCCACGGCGTTCAGGTGGCGTCCACCTGTCATAGGAGCCATCCGGACCTTGGCAGGCTCCCAGCAAGCACTCACACGCCCCCTTCCTGCTAATTGCTTCCTTCCTTCCGCCCGCAAATCACTTTCGGCTCCATTACTCATTACTGCCCACCCCGGCCACATTCACAAATGCCAGGGCCCAGGAATTCCTTCTTCCCCTCCGGGCCCCTGCCCCGCCTAGGGTCAGGGAATTACAACCACCTTGGAGGCCACAGGATTCTCCCAGCGTTTCCCAGAAAGAGGGAGCCCACCACTTACCAAAGCACCCACTACAGGAATCCCAGGCACTCTGCAGCTTCGTGTTGGCATAAACTGGTTTCACGCTGGGTGCACCACCCAGCACAGATCCCTGCCTTCCTTTTCCCACCCGGGCCTCCAGCTGCCTCCCTACCTCTCTGGGAGCCCCCAGAACACATGGTAATGTGTGTGGCTTTCTGAGCCTGCGGAGGAAAAGGCGGTCACCATCCTGCCTAGGCAATTTCCTAGGCTCTAAATCCATGCCCCTGGTGTTTATGAAGAAGCGAGAGAAAGGGCTGGTCCCAGGCTCGCTGGACGCTGTCTGCCCCTTGAGGAAGCAGAGCAAGGTGGCTTTGCGAAGCTCTGTGCGGCGGCTGCGGGCAGCTCCAGCTAATCAGCCCCAACCACCCCCCGTGCTCTGCGGAAAGCTCCGTTCAGATTCAGGCTCCTCTCCTAGGTCACGTGGATGAGGTGCTGAGGCGACAGTGCAGGGCCACGACAAGGGACGTGTCCCTCCTCCACACTCCAGCCAGAGTGGCCCAAGGAGCCTGGCAGCCATAGGCAGGGCTGCGACTCGCCACACTGCCCATGAATCCCTGCTCTCCCCAGCTCGTGCCCATGCACACCATGTGTCCCCAGGCACTGGCAGGCCCTGTAGGAGGGGTAGGCCTGCTGGCTTGTGTGGCCTGCGCTGCCCCGGCTGTTTCCCGGAAGGCTGTGTGGGCCCCTCCTCCTTGCCTAACTAGACGGCAGCTTTTGGAAGGCAGAGGCCTCCTCTGGACTCCTCTTTGCTCCCCCACTCAGCAGCCTGCTTGGAGAAAAGCTGATCCACTACTTGTTGGGTCGTTGTTGAAATGCCGACTTGATCAACTCTGGGCGAAACACTTGTGTGGAGTTGCGGAAGTTGGGCTGACTCAGCAGAAATGAACCCGGACTTGGCTGAGTCACTCCCCATCCCAGGGATGGAGCCCTCGCACCTGGGCCTGATAAGCAGTCTGGCTGGAGAATCAGAGCTGAAGGGGTGAAAGGAAACCGCCAGGCCAGAGCCCAGGGGGAGGAGCGGAGGGAAGAGAGTGGGAGAGACTAAGGAAGAAATCCAGGGGCTGCCTGTGCCACAGCAGGATAAGGTGCCACCCGAGATGCCAGCATCCCATGTGAGCACCGACTTGAGGCCTGGCTGCTCCACTTCTGATGCAGCTCCCTGCTGGTGCACCTAGGAAAGCAGCAGAAGATGGGCCAAGTACTTGCGCCCCTGCCACCCACATGGGAAACCCAGAGAGAGTTCCAGGCTCCTGGCTTTTGGCCTGGGCAGTCCCAGCCATTGTGGTCATTTGAGGGAAGTAAATCAGTGGGTGGAAGGTCTCTCTGTCTCTCTCTCTCTCTCTCTCTCTTGCTATAAATATTTCTTTAAAAAAGAAAAGGAAGGAGAAGGAAAAGGAGAAGAGAAGAAATCCATAAAAAGAGAGACAGGCAGAGAGGCAGGCAGGTGGAGAGTGATTAGCGGAGGCAGAGCAGGAGGGAGAGAAGCCGGGGACACAGAAGATGGAGGAGCTAAGGGACAGTGTGGAAAGCTCAGGTGGGCTGGGTGGTTGACACCATCGTTTGTTCTAGTTGCTGACACCTGCTGTGTGCCAGAAGCTGCGCCAGGCCCTGCAGATAGAAGGTGAAGAAGACAATCCCGTTCCTCAAGTCTCAGTGCTCTACAGGAACACTGAGGACAGCTCATCGATACAACAAAGGGTGCTGGTGGCAAGTCACGCGGGGGGAGGGGGAGGTCTACGCTCAAGCAGGCACAGAGCTGCACTTGGAGGGCGTCGGACACTCCCAGTCCATTCCCAGCGTAGGACAATCAGGGAGGAGTGTCTCCAAGCAAAGAGGGGGGACCAGAGACTGATGACAGCAGGAAACCAGGCGGCTGTCCCCAGCCTTCTGGGAACCCCCAAGGGAGATTGGGGGCGTCTCTTTTGTAAAATGTTCAGGAGCGGGGTGGCTCTCTGAGGTTCAGCCTTGGAGCAGAGAAGGGGGGAGGGTGTGAACACCCAGCTAAGATTCAGACCTTGTTACGAATGTCCTGCCACCCCCATGACTCTCACAACGGGCTATGGTCGTTTCTCAGTGTCCGATTACTTATGACCTGCACTTCAATTTGGAGCTGCTTTGGGCAGCACGGTGGGCCCTTCCTGGTCTGAGTTCTCTCTGCTGAAGGAGGGAAGCCCACGGAGGAGGCGAGAGAGGCTGGTGCAGGCCGGGCCCACTGTCACCTCTGCACACCTTCCGCTGGCGGGCTCGGTCTCAGCCACGTAGCCGCGGGGAGTGGAAGCTGGCTAGGTGCCCAGGAAGGAGAGGGCGGATGTGAGTGGTCACCGACAGCCAGCCTTGTCACCTTTCAGGCGCTGCTCCCTGTCCCTGTGGGAGTGTCTGTCTGCTTCTTCCCCACCCTCCCCTGGCTGGACAGCCCCGTGCCCCCCTCAGGAATCACATAGGCACCACTTCCCCCAGGACATCTGCCTCGGCCACAGTGTGGCTAGGGTGCCCGTGTGCCTCCAGGACTCCGAGATATCACAGCACAGCTGCAACCACACCTTTTCTCATCAGCCCCCCACCCCGAACTTGAGGTCCCTGATTTTGGGGACCATGCCTGCTGTCTCTGCGTCTGGCACTGGAAAAGTAGCCAGTCACGTCTGTCAAATAAATGAGCAACCCCAGGCAGGCCCCTCACCTGCCAGGGTCCCAGGTGGCTCCAGAGGGTCACTTCAACTAAAATATAAAACCCCACGGAGAGTCCAACAGTTACCCTAACATGAGATTTTATTCAACACCTTGGCCTGGCTCCGTTTCCCCCTGGGAGCCCTGAGAACAAACCCAGAGATGTTGATGTTGGGGATGCAAAGGAGTTCAGCCTGCCCAGGATCTGTGAGAGCCTGGTTAGCCTTTAACAAGAAAAGAGAATAGGGGCTGGCGTTGTGGCACAGTGGGTTAAGCCACTGCCTGTGACACCTGCATATCATAGGAGGGCCAATTTGAGTCCCAGCAGCTCCACTGCCAATTCAGCTCCCTGCTAATGTGCCTGAGAAGGCAGCAGAAGATGGCCCGAGTGCTTGGGCTCTTGCCACCCAGAAGAGGGAGTTCCAGGCTCCTGGCTTTGACCTGGCCCACCCCCAACCGTCACAGCCACTGGGGAATGAGCCAGAAGAAGGATGCTCGCTCTCTCTCTCTCTCTCTCTCTCTCTCTTCCTGCCGCTCTACCTTTCAAATGAATAAAATTAATCCTTTGGAAAAAATAAAATTAGAGGGGCCAGCGCTGTGGCATAGTGGATAAAGCCACAACCTGCAATGCTGGCATCCCATATGGGCACCAGTTTGAGTTCCAGCTACTTCCAGTCCAGCTCTGCTATGGCCTGGGAAAGTAGTGGAAGATGACCCAAGTCCTTGGACCCCTGTACCCGCGTGGAAGACCTGGAAAATGCTCCTGGCTGCAGATTGGTGCAGCTCCGGCCATTGCAGCCAATTGGGGAGTGAACCAGCGGATGGAAGACCTCTCTCTCTCTCTCTCTCTCTCTCTCTCTCTCTGCCTCTCCTCCCTTTCTGTGTAACTCTAACTTTCAAATAAATAAATAAATCTTTAAAAAAATAATGAAATAAAATTAGAGAGCAGAGAACCATGGTCCTACTCGGCAGATAAAGGAAGCGGAACAGCTGCCCACAGAGAGGAGGGCGGGCGGGCTGGGGCGGCCCCGGCTTGGGTAGAGAATCTGGGTTAGTGAAGTAAACACTTGCAGAGTGACACACTCTGGTACAGCTCCCATAATCCCCGCGCTGCTCCGAGCCAGTTTGAGTCAGGCCAGAGGCTGTAAAACCTTCTTAACACAGGAGAGGAAGGCTGAGTCACTCCCAAAAGACTGGCTCACGGCAGGAACCGTCAGGAAAGAGCAAATGGAGGGCTCTTCTTATGTTAGAGTTATGGGCTGGAGTGGCACTTTCACTGCTTCTGAAAAGGGACCAAGAACAAATCAAACGGGGAGGTGATGGGCATGAGTAAGCAGCGCACGGTGATTGGCACCCGAGGCCTCAGGGGGCAGAGCGGCTCCCTCCCCCTCCTGCGCGGCTGGTTGAGCGGGCCTGGGCGGCGGGGGTGCCTGCAGCTCCTGGCCTCCTAGTCTTGTCTGGGGTCCCACAGGGCCGCACGGGTGAGAAAAAGGAGCACAAGCTAAGCGCATGTCAGAACCGACAGTGGTTGACGTGGGTTCCATCGGTGGTAACACCAGTGGAAGAAAGGCGACTCGCTGCCTGGATTTGTGTTCCGGGGCCTCTTTTCCTGGGTGGGCTGTTTCCCACCCTGGCTTTTGGGGGCCACGTTCCCTCCGTGGTGTCCCTCCTCAGGGACACTGTGGCCTCGCTCAGGGACTCCCAGAGGCTTCTTTTCTCTGCAGCTATCCTTACACGAATGGAAAATTGCGGAGTTGGTTCCTCCAGGAACCGCAGGAAATGCATCCACGATGCTGCATCGTTGAGATGATGATGACGACGGTGATGATGGGGATGGGGAGGATGGTGATAGCCAACCTTTATTAAAACTCAAGAGGCCGGCACTGTGGTGCCCGGGACATCAGCCAGCATCCCGTATCAGAGTGTCCCTTTAAATCCCAGTTGCTCTGCTTCTGATCCAGCTCCCTGCTGATGCGCCCGGGAAGGCAGTGGAAGATGGCCCAAGTCCCTGAGCCCCTTCCACTCATGCAGGAGACAGGGATGGAGCTCCTGGCAGTCCAGTCCCAGCTGCTTCAGTCATCTGGGGAGTGAACTAGCAGATGGAAAATCAATCTCTCTCTCTCTGTCTCTCTCTGTCTCTGTGTGTGTGTGTGTGTCCCTCTCTCTGTCACTCTGCCTTTCAAATAAACTACAATAAATCTTTTAAATGTATTAAAATATGCTAGATGCTAAGTTAGCGTGGTTTACATGCAGGATCTTGCTGAATCGCCCCGATCACTTTGTAAAAGATGAACTCCATCCGTGCCTCATTTGGGGTGGAAAACACACTGGAGGGAAAGATGCTGAGAAACTCAGTTCCAAAATGAAAACCACAGGAGGAGAAGCCCCAGGAAGCCCTGGGGGAACGTGCCGCTGAGTGCCGTCATTGCCACTGATCTGCCCTTGGGAGCCAGGAGAGGCCTGCTCTTCAAATTGTATTTCAAAGGTCATTGAGAATCTCTGCTTCTCAGTGTAAACACTTCAGGCCAGGGCACCTTCCTATCTCATCTCCACTACAGAAAAAAGCTCGCACCTGTAGGGCTGAGCTCTTCCTGAGGTCAGGCCTTGCTCCAGCACCTCATGTGTGTTTTGTGACGTCACCACCACAGCAACCCAACAACTGCTCAGACTGCACATCAACGGAAGAGGCGTGGTTCCAACGTGCAGTCTGGCTGCAGAGCTTCAGCCACTGTGCTATTCTGCCTCTCCATTTGCCTTCTAATTCGCCTCTCTGCTTCTGCTCTTGCCCTTCTGTTTTCCCTGGTAGGCTGAGCGATCCTTTATAAAACATAGGGCTCAAAACCATCTACGAGGGTTCCTTCAATCCTAGACACAATCTGAACACGCCCGCTGGCAAGCCCCACTGGCTCCTTTGTGATCTGACCCTTCCCCATATTTTCAAGCTCATCTCTGTCAGTCCTCACCCTAGCTGATCTGCCCTGGCCACTGATCTTTGCTACTCCCTAAAATCCCACGCTTGTTCTCACCTCTGTGCACATGCTACTTCCTCTGCCTCCGCCCTATCCTTTGCCTCGATCATCCCATGAGTCTACTCCTCATCTCGTTCTGGAGCTCTGCCCAAATATTACCTTCTCCAGAGAGGCTTCCAGGATTTTCTCACTTAGAATAGCCCCAGCTGCTACCTGCTATTCTCTATCCCATTATCCTCTTGTGCGTTTCTTTGTGACACTTTGTATGACTCAGAATTATACTACAGACTGATTAACGCATTGGTGTTTCAACCCTTGAATACAAATGGGGCTTTCTCTTCTTCAACAGTGAGTCTCCCGGACTGGAAGAGGGCCTGGCACATCCTGAGACCTCAATAGACGTGCAGTAAGTGAATGAGAGAAGTTCTCAAAGAGTGGGGCCCAGGACACATAGTCAATTCTGAGTAAGAACCAGCAAAGCAGGGGAGGCTGAAACGGGAGAAGGGAGAAGGAGGAGAAGAAAAAATGCTATCCCCATCCCAACGTGACATTTATTTAGTGTTTTTGGGGTGCAGACATAGTGACACGCATTAGGTCACTCGATTCGCACATGCTGGGAAATGGGTACTTTTACCAAGAAAGGGGAAATCTGAGGAAAACTGGCCGGAACACACTTGGCTGATTCTTTGATGTGCTCCTTATCTGTAACAGGAAAGAGCCTGCTACCAAAGAAAGACTCTGAATTGCTTATCTTTACACAACCCAATTGCTTTATCTTTATGCAGCCCAAGCCACAAAAATTTCATGTTTGTTTTTTTCTGATTCAGCTTCATTAATCCTATAGGCTACTTCATTTGTGTTTACTTTTACTATGTCTTCAAGATAGACAGTTTATTTCTACGAGTCACTGTTTCCTGACTCAGCGTCTAAAATCTCCCCATGTATGGACCCATTTCCCTGCACATGAGCTTCCTCTACAAAGCGGTTTGTCCCTTTTAGTGGCGGAAGGGCTGAGTTTTTCGAAGGATGTGTCCAAACCCAAATCGGATTTTATAATAGCGTCCATATCGCATTTAAGTCACTGGATCATTTTCACCACATGCTGCGCTGTGTCCTAATAGCTTGCAGCACTCAAAATCTCCATCGGGTCCTCATCTGAACTCTTGGGATCCCTGACAAAAAAAGGTTTTCACAGGGAGTCCCCCTTGTCATCACGACGAAGAGGTGCCCCTGCCTCCTCGTGTAGCAAGGCGCGGGCTGCTTCATTGTTCTCGGTAAAGATGCGGCTACTACTTCGTGACACGGGAGTCACGAAGGCCAGGCTTTGAGCAGGGTCCTTGTTTACGTCACGAGCTCTGACCCAACAGGTCGCTCTACCGATGCACATCTGTGGTCAGCCTGACTGGCCCCTTTGTTTCTCTCGCTGTGTACAAGTGAGAACCCAAAAATCCAGACTGGGGATAGAATTAGGATCAAGGGTCACCACATTACAGGCAAAGCACACTGTAAAAAAATCCACAAGTCTGAAATTCAGAACACTCCAAACTCTGAAATAGTTTAAGTGCCAGTGTGATGCCACAGCGGAAGATTCCATACTTGACTTCCTGTGATGTGTCCAGTCAAAGCACAGGTGCACTGAAAATATTGTATAAAACTACCTTCACATGATGTTTATATAAACTATACATGAAACACAAATTTCTTGTTTAGAGTCGGGTCTCATCCCCAAGTGTCATATTACATGTATGCAAATATTCCAAAATTAAAAAAAAACTATAATCTGAAGCCCTTTCAGTTGCAAACATTTCAGATAAGGGCTACACAAGCTCAGACCCCTCAGCGCTGGTGTAACAGATGAGTCCCTTCAAGAGCTCCGTAACACTAAATAATGGCCCTTACCAAAGACGCTTAACTCCCAAAACATGCCAAGGCTAGGGGAAACGGTAAAGCATGTATTGTGAGGGCTCATTCACCTCTCCAGGTCCTGCGGAAGAGAAAGGGAATTTCTCTGCTGTTCAACCTCAGTTCCCATCCTCCACAGCTGCTCAGGCGCTAAACTTCCTAACAGGAAGTTTGGGGGAGTTCATCCCCTGGGGACCCTCCTACTGTGTCTGTGGATTATGCTTCCAAATAAGCAGTTCTTCTCCACACTGCAGGGAACTCACAAGTGCCTGAGCCACTCACTTCTGATCGAACGCACGCCTACCTCTCCAGGCTCCTCAGAGGATGGACACCATGTAAACGGCAGGAGAACTTCCGCTCAGTCTCTCAGATACTGCAACACCGTGGATGGGAATAACACAGGGCATGATGGATGTGGTTGTCTGCAGCCCAGGTCAGCCACACCTCCATCCCCATTCTCTTCACCAGAGGATGCTGGGTCTTAGCCAGGCCCTGCGCTTAGCCAGAGGAAGCTCCAACCATCCCAGATCAGTCTCCTGTGCCACTCCTGTCCAGTGGGCTGCCCTGCCCCTGGGTAGCTAGGCAAAGACAGAGAAGCTGTGCTTAGACAGCCTGTAGAGCCTCTTAGGCAACAGCTTCGCCTACTGCCAACCTGTTTGGAAGAGCACCGAATAGTGCTCATTCCCCACTTGGAGTTCTTTCCAGGGACACTGTCTTCCCTGAACTACATACAGCGCGGAGAGCTGGGGATGTCTGCAAGCCCTGTCTCCTGGTGACTCTGCTGATCGTGGCCCTCTCGCAGAATCTCTGTTGTTTAATACGGTTTCCAACAAAAGTTAGGGCTGAAAGGGAAGTGCCTTGTGTCATCCCTTTCAAAATCTGTTGATGACGCCATGCTTCCTACGTAACAAAGGCTGGGATCTTACTCCAGAGTGGAAAACGTGCCATGAGCGCACTCCAGTACCTTCCCAGTCTTGTCTCTCACCTCATCCCACTCCACCTCCAGGCTCCTGTCCGTCCTTAACGCTCACTCGCAGTCACATTCACACACACACACACACATATACACACATGCTCTAACGCTCCCTACACTCCAATGGCACTTGACTGATCACTTTCCCTTGGCACTCTCTGCTCTTTCTTGCTCATGTTGCGCTCCTCCTGTGGGGTGCCCTTGTCTCCCCAAGTTGCTCTGATCATTACTCCAACTGTTCCGCAGCGCTAAGCTCAAATACCTTCTTTCCCCGGTGCTCCCCCCAGCCCCGACCTGGCCCCCATCTCATGTTGCCTCCCCCAGGCCTGGCCTTGGGGTTATGTGTGCACAAGAATGAAGCCCTGGCTCTTCCATTCTGTATCCCCCAGGGCCAGTGTGGAGCCTCGAATGGAGTGGCCGCTCCCTATTATTAGCTGCAGTGTAAGAAGAATGAAACCACAAGTCCACTCTCCAGAGACCTAAGCCGAGGAGCAGGAGGCTGGAGGGAAACCAGCATTGCTCTACTTTTTAGCCCTCTCAATCATTTCAACAATGACTTTGAATTTTTCCCTCTCTGCTCTGCCAGGCACACTTCAAAATCCGTGTCCCCAGCTAAAGCCAGATGGCAGTGAGGGCTCAGGTGTTTAGCTGAGTCCACCAGGCTCCTGGCAAAGCAACTGCATCACAGTGAAGCAGGCAGGAGACCCTAGAGCCACCTCCCAGACCACAGGACAGAGCTATCCTAAGCTTCCACCCTTCCCTACCAACATCTGGCCCTGCCGGCCTTTTCCCTACAGAGTAAACAGTATCTTCTGCAGATAGAATACCTCTGGAACACTTTGGACAAGTCCCTTAACACCCACGATGGAACAGGAGCCATTCTTTACTCCACTGGTATCAAAAGCCACACAAAATAAAGGCTGCATCTCCCAATCCTCCCTGTGGCGAAGCATGAGCCACTGCGCTGTGACAGCAGGGTGTATAACTCCCAAGAGGGGGCGCTCTTCTTCCCCTGACAGCCAACACTCAGGCAGCCAGCTGGGACCCCGAAGTGGAAGCCTAGGCTGAGAGCAACAGGACGCAGGGAGCCCAGGGCCCCACGCTAGGCAGCGCTTTTAAAGCTCTGATTGACTGCTCTCAACTTTTCATATCGAAGAGAAATGTGCTTCTATCTTACTTGTCTTTATTACTTTTTCTCTCATGTGCACCCAAACCTAGACCAAAGGAGGCCTTTATTTCTTCCTTGAAGTATCACGGTATAGAGGCGGGGGAGACAGAGGCGCTGCGAGGGGTCCCTGGGTTGGTCCGGTGACAGCGGAGGTGGAAGCCAGGTGGATGTTGGGGAAATCTTCCTGCCATCCTTCTGCTCCGAGGCAGAAGCCACGAGGCCATGAAGGTGACACAGAGCTACTCTGAAGGTGAGAGAGCATTTTCAAAGTGCTCTTTTAAAACACTGTTAACGTGTTCTGGCTGACATGATCAATAAATTTTTTAAAGATTTATTTATGTGTTGGAAAGGCAAAATGATAGAGAGATGGAGAGACAGATAGAGTCAGAGAGAGAGAGAGAGAATCTGCTAGTTCACTGACTATATGGCCACAACGGCTGGAATTGGACCAGGGTGAAGTCAGGAGCCAGGAGTTCCAGGTCTCCCACGTGTGTGGCAGGGGCCCAAGTTCATGGGTCATCTGCTGCTTTCACAGGCTCATTGGCAGGAAGCTGGATCAGAAGCGGAGCAGTCAGGACTAGAGCCTACATTCCGATACAGGATGCCAGCGTCACAAGCAGCGATTTCATCCCCTGGACCACAGTGCTGGCTCCCAGCTCAGAGCTGAGAGGCTTTGCTGTGACCTTTCCCAGGGTGTTTCACCCATGTTCTCTCCAGAGTTCTCTCCCTGACTGATGGTCAGACACCACATCTAGTGGAGCTGGAATAGAGACGGCTGTAGTTAAACAGAGCCAGACGCACGCCTGTCATGGTAGTCAGTGTACATCCCAGACCCATCTCCTTATTACAGTTGTGCAATGCCAGGGAAGTGACATCTTCACTGGGAGAACAGAGGTACTAGGAACTGAACCACTTACCCAAGGTTACCTGCTTCATTAGCAGCAGGGCTGGGATTCACATCTGGATCTGGCAGCTCCTGGAACCCACGCCCCAACCGTGCTGCTGCTGACAGAGCGGAAGGGAAGCAGAAAGATTCCCCTGCTCCCCATGCCACTCCCACCCCTGCTACCACCCAAACCAGCCTCCTCCTTCTCCCCTCATTCCAAGAGGGCAGAGGTGAGGCCAGCAGTCGGTTCTCCTGACTTTGGTAAGCAGCGTTACAGACAAGTACTTTGTCCAGTGGCTAAACCTGGAGCTCTGTCCATGTTCTAGTGATTTTTAACTCCACCAGGTAAACCCCACCTGTGAGCCATGAGGTTTTTGTTTTCAATAACAGGTCAACATTTGGACCCATTAATAATATCTGTAGACTTTATGTGGCCGGAGACTCAACTGAGCTTTGACTGAGCATAAAGACACGGGATGTTTGCGATCCCAGATGAAGGTGCCACATCTGTGTGTGTGTTTCAAAGGAAGCTTCAGAGAATCTGCTGCACAGCTCTGCACCTCCTTGCTGCCTGCAGAATAGAAGAGGCCACGAGCGAGGAGAGGAGAGGGGTTCTGTGAGGAGAGTTCGTGTGGAGAATGCTGTGCTCTGGCCCATGCCTTCTATTCCCCGAGGGAGGGACAATTGGCTGCCTTCCCTTTCCTCCAAAGACCTTCAGATAATTGGGTCAAGGTCAAGATTAGTTACTTCTCCTTAGGCCCCATCAGTTCCTTGCTGTTTGCATTGTTTTCTTTCTTTGGGGTGTCCTTGGCCATTGCCCTAAATGAATCTGCTTTAGAGACTTAGCGGGGACACTGCCCTTGTGGCAGGGGTGTCCAGCACTCCAGGTTTTGGGATGTGGGTTGTGTAGTGTTGTGGCGATAGATGGCCAAGAAAGAGACCTTGTGTTGGGTTACCTAGGGTTGTCCTAAGGCCTCTTGAGTGGCCGAGGGACCCCTGCAGCAGGGGTTGGAGGTAAATACGAGGGGACTGAAGGAATGCCAGCCCACTGCCATAGACATGCCCCGATCTGGGGCCAACAGTTCTGCCGAGGGCACTGCCCGGCAGGGAACCTGTGAATTGGTCATGAACACATCCCAAGAGACAGAGAGCTGGCTCTAGATGGCTTGCAGGCCCTCAGAGTTGGAGCCAGATTATGACAGTCCCAGTTGAAGCAAGGCGTCTCACTTTCCCCCACCCTAGCCCCATGGACCAGCCCACAGGGGCTGAGAAGAAGCCACCCAGACCGCCATGCACTCGTCCACAGCTGGCCTCCAGCTTCCAGTAGGCCACTAGGGAAGGAAAGAGGGCTTGGCTTCTTACCAGGCTCAGAGTTTTGACTGCATTGTGAGACTGGACACTGTCACTGCTGAATTCAGTCAGTATTTGCTGCTCAAAAAGACTCCAGCATTGTTCCTTAGCCAAGAGTAAGCAAACATCACAGGGCTGCTAGAATTCCCATCAAGTGTTGGGGTAGGCTGGCCAACAGCAAACAGAGCACAAGGGAACGTGGGGGTCTACAGACAAAGGCGCCTTTGGTTACATTGGGTGTGCTTTTGCCACACGCCAGCAACTCTGGTGCAAATGTTGATGCTCCCACAAAAACAGGCACACTGCAGCAAATCAGAAAGTCCCTTGTGTCCCATCTGATGGGGCCACTTCAAGCTTGGGATGACATAAGGAAAGTGCTTGCCTGCAGCAGGAGGGGACATGGGTCCCCTGAGAAGGGGGAGGACTGTCAGGGGAAAGGGGCCAAGTTTGTTCCAATTCATGAGGAAGTCTAAAGGTCTAATGAGGTTCCCATGGCCACCAGTGGCTGGAACCAGGCTACTTCAAAAGGAAGCTGGGGCAATCGTTTTGAAGCCCCTGACGTAATAATCCTGAGAGTGTTATATAACTCACAGAGCCCCAACATGCTCACTGGAGACCCTTGTACACAGCATCCCCCTGGAAGGCTGCTCACGTATCTTTTGTAGGTTGGGAGTAGCTCCACCTTTCACTGGAGAAAAGAACCACGGCCTCCGAATTGCCTTCCGGGAGGGGGTGAGGAATGGTTGTTCTCCCAAGCTCCTTGCTTGCTGCTCTCTTTCCAACCCAACTCTACATAGCATTCCTCCATCTAGGCCAACACGATGGCCGCCACCCCCAGCTAGCCCTTGGAGTTCACCTGGCCCAATGTGAGCAACTTATTTACCCCACCTAAACTAGAGCATTTTTCTAAACTAGGCTATATTAAAACTAGAGACAATCATCTGCACATGAGGGAACCACAGAGCATAGGGTTGTTTTTCTGGAATCGCCAGCATGTAGTCATACATTAGGTGTGCTGCTAACACAGTAGCTGGTCCTGGCTTCTCACTTTTATTGCTTTCTTTAAAAAGATTCATTTTAATTTAGTCATTTGAAAGGCAGAGTGACAGAGAAGGGAAGAGACAGAGAAAGATCTTCCAACCATGGACTCACTTCCCTAATGACTGCATTGGCTGGGCCAGGTGGGAGCCAGGAGCCATTCTTGGCTCCATCTGGGTCCCCTGAATAGATAGCAGGGACCCAAGCACTCGGACCATCCATCTACTGCCTTCTGAGGTGCATTAGCAGGGCTCTGTATCAGAAGTGGAGCACGAGGGACTTGAAATGGCACTCCAACGTAGGACACCAGCATTGCAAGCCACTGTGATGGCAGCGCCAGCCATCTCATTTTATTTCAACAGCCCCTGAGGAACCACACCCAGTGGTTCACACCCAGTGCTCAGTCCAGTGGGGATAACAGAGTTTGGAGGAGGAGCAAGGAGTCTCTGATACTCTGAGTTTGGGTAATGGAGTTACCTGGGCAGTGTTAACTCCACACCCTTCTACAAGGGCAGTGTTAGGATGATAAACAAGACACAGCTGAGCTCTCCCATCCACAGGCATCCAGTCTCTCAGTCCTTCTCATCGCAAGGTAGTTTTTAAGTGACTGCACTCATTCCTTCCACAGACATCTACTGAGCACCTGCTGTAAGTCAGGCACTGTAGCTCCGGGGATAAACAGGGGATAGCTGCTACCTCAGAGCAGTTCACGGTCTATTGGACACCAAGGCTGTATGCAGAGAGGGGTTAACGGAGAAAGTGTGGCACATTGGGCTCCCTAAGAATGGACTACGAGGCAGAGTTGCTCACCCAGGTTGCCCTGGGCATCAGAGTCTACAGAAGAGAGGGTGTAGCAATATTTGGTCCGAGATGAGACACCAAGGCCTTTTAACAGGAAGTAGTCTTTTGTTATGCCAGCATAAGGCCCAGGTGGAATTTCCTGAGCCTGGAACAAAAGCGGTCTTTCCTTATATATGTTTTAGCCTTTGTCTCCCTTATATGGTTACCTGCATACATTTGATTGGATAATCTTTTTTTAAAAAGATTTATTTATTTATCTGAAATGCAAAATTACAGAGAGGCAGAGGCAGAGAGAGAGAGAGAGAGAAAGGTCTTCCATCCACTGGTTCACTCTCCCAAAATGCCACAACAGCCAGAGCTGGGCTGATCTGAAGCCAGGAGCCTGGAGCTTCCTCTGGGTCTCCTATGTGGGCGCAGGGGCCCAGGGACTTGGGCCATCTTCTACTGCTTTCCCAGGCCATAGCAGAGATCTGGATTGGAAGTGGATCAGCTAGGACTAGAACCGGTGCCCATACCCATATGGGATGCCAGAACTGCAGGCAATGGCTTTACTCATTACCCACAGAGCCAGCCTCTGATTGGATATTTTAATGTTACATGGCGACCACAGGATTGATACAGTAGCACCCAGGGGAACTTTCTTACTGAAGAACTTTTGTGTCCCCCCCCACCCCACATATGTACTGAGCGGTAAGCTGTCTGGCAAGGGTTAACGTCATTGCTCTACTAACAAGCAGAACCTGAAATGGTTACATAGCAGCAGATAGGGACGACACTGGAAGCATTCATAGACAAGCAGATAACAACCACATTTCATTCCCAGGACAGAGGCCTCCCTTTTTCTTCTTCTGACCTTGGGAAGGCCTCCACCAGGACTTTAATCATATCAGTTAGAAACAATTTAATTAAAAGACAGAGGCCTGTGCCACAAGAGGAGGAAGCAGGGTGGGGAGAGATGCTGAGCTGTGATGCCCGTCTGCTGGCGGCCTCAGCAGCACCACAGAGAGCGTGGCCCTTCGGAGCTCTCCCAGGTCAGACAGAGACAGCCTTTACACTGTCTACACTCACCTGTCACTGGTGACACGGGCGTGACATGGGCGGCCTGGCCATTCCCCGGGCGCCGACAGCGAACGGCTATCCACGGGCAGCACCCCAGTAACAGGGCCACAAGCCCTGCCCTCCAGGAGGCCCTGGTGGTGCAGCCCAGTGTCCTCCACTCCGAGCCTCGGGCAGACTTTCCTGAGTACGTCTTAGAGAATGACAAGCGCTCTCCAGGCAGAAAGAGCAGAGGCAAACTTGAGCTACGGTGCACACGGGTTGTTGCTCAGTAGACTGGGGAGGGCACGCTGGGGAGAAGCGAGAGAACCGAATTCTGTCTTCCCCCTACTGCGTAGACCTGACTTCACTTCTCTCTGTGGGAAGCCTCAGCACATTCCACAAACAGTACCTGTGGATAAACAGCAAACTGCTGTGGCCACAAGGAATCAAATGATGATCAAGCAGGAAGCTGGAGTTGTTAATGAACCAGCCCCTGTGTCGCTGGCTCTTTCACTGGCTTCGCAGAGCCAATGTCAGACAGCGGCAGGGGACGTGGGGGTTTGGGGGGACCAGGGTGCTTTCCAGCAGACAGCCAGGATCAGGCCTGAGCCAACTGCCCTGCTTCTGTGCCATATGTTCCAGTCACTTCATCTCTCTGAGCGTCGGTTCTGTCACCATCCACCAGAGCTGCCATCCACTTCTAACTGCACTGTGGCCAGTTTGCTGCCTTGGACAACTCCACACAACATGGGGAAGTGACCTCAGCCTGCTTTACAGCCATTGTCGCTGTCCCTCTGTGTTAAAATGCACACCATTACCACTTGAATAAGCCCAAGGACGCTTGTGTGCGGTCAGTCACTTCAGACCCAGAGCCAGGAGCCGGTAATAAACACAGACTTCGAAATAAGTGGCCTCATTCTTTCTCATCTCATGGCCCTGCGCTGGGGTCAGACACGGTTGCCTAGCGACAACGTTAATCCATCTGAGGGCCAGGCAGGCCAATCAGAACACCCATTTCTCAGGATGGTTTAGATGCTTTTCCCTGAAGGGGGGTCGACTCCGAGGTAAACAGGGGACATTCCTCTGATGGGAATGAGCCCTGGGACAAAAGAGAGCCATGGGGCAGCAGGGTAGGAGCTGCAGTTCAAGGCGCCTGCCCACTCTTTTTATGGATCCGATTATTCTGGAAGAGAGGCGGGATAACCAAAGGGGAGCTGAACAAACAAGCCTCTGTTTTAGGCTTGGCGGGGAAAGCACATGACCCCTTTTCCTCTAAGGCACCCCCCCCCCCACCGCCGATGCGCTGTTGCCAGGGGAACAAGGGTCCTGAGGCTCTCGGAACTGAGGGCAGGAGATGAGTCAGAGACTTCAGCTGAGGTCAGCACCTGCAGTGACCTGTGTGTTAGGAATTTCTGCAGAGTGGGCCCCAACGTCCCTTCCACCCTCTGAGGGAACACACCAGGCCCTCCTTCCACCTGCAGCCTGCATTCCCGTTGCTTCTGCAGGGGCAAAGGCTGAGCAGCGAGACATTCACAGGGAGATTCTCCGTGACATCACAAAACACGGGTTAAGAAACCAGGCTCTCCTCAGTAAGCAGCTTCTGAGCCTTTTCATAATGGAAATCAATGGAAGAAACGGAGCCTGCCCATTTTAAACTTGTCTCCAATGCAGGTTTCCAACCGGGAAACTTTTTTTAAAGACCAATTAACAAGGACAACAACTTTCAACAACTTCTCCCTGAGGAAAATTTAACACAAACAAGAATTCAATGAGCAATAAAATCCTGTGTTGAAGATAACTGACTGCCAATGGGAGAAGCGGAGGCAGGGGCTAGCCTGGGCCTGGGAGGGCTAGCCTGCCCCTGGGAGGGCTACCCTGCAGTAGGCACAGACTGGGACCTCACCTACCCCAGTCTTAGCAGCATGAGAGCTGAGTCTTTCTTTTCTTTTTCTTTTTCTTTTTTTTTCCCCCTAAGCGCAGAGCCAGCTACGCAAAATCAAGGATAATCCGTGGCAGGTTGGGGCTGTCTCCACTTCCTCCTCCTACCTGATCAGAAACCCCAAATGCCTGCTTGAGGAATTGATCGCCTCTCCCTCCCCAACCTCCACCCCTGCCTCACAAATCGCAAAGCTGTGTATTGACCAGCTAGATATAGCCTTCAACCAGGAGGGAGACTCCCTGCTCTGAACCGGAACCAGAAACAAAGACAGTCACAATCATCTCCACCCTGCCCAGAAGGAACACTTTCCTCGACAAACACTGACCAGAGCCAGAAATGACAGAGTGTCATCACTTCAGTCTGCGAACTTATAGGGACTTTAGGCCTGGGATGTTTGTAGTATCACTGGTGAGTCAGCAGGGCCATTAGCATGGAGCAATTTTTTTTTTAAGATGTATGTTTTATTTATTTGAAAGGCAACGTTACAGAGAAAGGTAGAGACAGAGAGAAGGAGCTCGTCCACCCATTGGTTCACTCCCCAAATGACCACAATGGCAGGGGCTGGGCCAGGCCAAAGCCAGGAGCCAGGAGCTTCATCCAGGTCTCCCACATGGGTGCAGGGGCCCAAGCCCTTGGGCCATCTTTTGCTGTCTTCCCAGGCAATTAGCCGGGAGCTAGATGGGCAATGGAGCAGCCAGGACCCAAACTGGTACCCATACTGGATGCTGGCACTGGAGACAACGGCTTAAAATGCCACGGACCAGCCCCTTGCCTGGAAATATTTAAGAACTCTGAAATTCCCCATCTCAGCCTTCATCACTCGCTAGAAGGAAGGGAGGAGCTGTTGCATCTAACTGCTCTGGTTTTGCCCTTTTGAGGGCAATCATTATATGTTTAATAATGTTGAAGCAAAAACAAATAGCATGCTGGTGCAGATAGAGACAGAGGGAACTCATGCACTATTGGTGGGAATGTGAAGTAGTTCAGCCACTATGCAAAACAGTGTGGGAGTTCCCAATCAAACTAGAAATAGAGCTACCATACGATACAGTAATCTCTCCACTGCATATATATCCAAAGGAAATGAAAGTCATTTTACTAACAAATCACTTGCATCTCCATGTTTATTGCACCTTCACAATAGCTAAGATATGGAATCAGCCAAGATGTCCACTGACAGGTGACTGGATTAAAAAAAATTATACACACACTGGAATATTACTAGGCCATAAAAAGGATGAAAAATTGTCATTTGTGGCAACATGGATAGAGCTGGAAGACCCATTAAGTGAAATAAACTGGGCATGGACAGACAAGGACAAGGACCACTTGGTCTCACCCACTTGCGGGAACTAAACATGTTGATCATATAGAAGCAGAGTAGGCTAGAGGTCGCTGGTGACTAGGAAGGGGAAGTGAGAGGGGAGGGTGGACAATGGGTATGAAAGCCACAGAGGGAAGTACTTCTAATATCGTCCCAGTTGTAGCCACTACTAACTGTGCCCCCTCCCTCTTTTAAAAAAGGGAAATTGATTTATCTGAGAGATGGATGAGAGAGCTGCCATCTGCTAATTCCCTCCTCAAGTGCCCACAATGACCAGGACTGGGTCAGGCCAAGGTCAGGGACCAGAAACTCAATGTAGGTCTCCCACACGGATGGCAGGAACCCAGTTACTTGACTGTCACTAGTACTTCTTGTTAGTAAAATGGCACAGTCTTGTCTGTGGCGTCATCTATGCCACGGATGCCATCATTGCACAGTAGGCTTCACTCCTAAGCCCCACAGCCCAACCACAGGTGTCAGCTCCACCCCTACCCTAATGGGATTCCCTGCTCCTACTTCCTTGCCTGCCCCCCCCCCCAAAGGTTTAACGTGACGGCGAGAGAGAGGGTGTTTCTCTCTCATGATCACACTCTCTCCTATACTCTCCTCCTCTCTCTTACCCTTTTGCCCTCTCCCCCAGCCCCAGCCCAACAAACCTTTCCTCTAACTCTGGTGTTTGGTATATTTTGTAGCAGCTTTACACCTCCCAGGGTCTGCATTAGCCAGAGCTGATTATCCCATCAGTTATTCCTGTAGGGGATGTGGGTGTCAACCACTAAGCTAAAACACTCAGCCTTGTGGCTCCCTTTTGAGTTGGGCTCCTAGTGCTAACTTCATTCTCTTGAAACTTTTAGTTGAATTCCTAAGTGGGTGGATCAATTTGAACCAGGCCCATCCATCAAAAGTTGTTGATAGCCTGTGTACAACCGCCTGGGTCAGTGTCCATTCTAGGTCATTTCCTGCATCTTTAGTAGAGTTGGGAGGAGGGAGGGAGGATTCTATGTCCAGATGTGGCTAAGGATGAACCCCGAGCAGAAATCCCTGAAGGTGCAATGTGGAATGCAGATCATCCCTTGGCTCTAACCAAAACAGGGCCAGTTTTTAGTCATGTGAATTGGCTAAGCCAGAGCACAGAAGATCTGTGATGTGCTTTGTGAGTGGCTGGCGCTAAGCAAGGTGCTGGTTTGGGGATGAAATAGAAATCTATAGACTTAGCCGAAGGACTCAGCTTGTGACCCCAGAGTGCTGATCCCATGGACAAGAACTCTCTGTGTCTGCTTTGAAATTAAGGAAGTACAGATAACTGAGATGACCTCTGGGTCAGGGTCAAGTGCCGTCCAAGCCAGAGTGACTGGAGGAGAACTGTTCCCTGCTGCTGCCCGTCATGCTGAGCGGCTGCCGAGCCACGGGCCATGGCTGTCAGATGCAAGCCTGTCTGAGAGAGGGAAGTGTTTAGGGGAAGCTGGTTTTCCAGAAACTCCAGTGCCTGGAAAAGTCAGCTCTCGAAACTGAAGGACTTTCACTTAGGAAGGGTTTTATGTATTTTATTATTATTTGTTATTGTTTCTAATGACAAGTTTTAAACCCAAAACTCAGGGGCAGGCATTTGGCCTAGCAGTGAGAGCTGCCAGTTGGGATGTCTGCATCCCACATTGCAGTGCCCGTGTTCAAGCGCTGGCTCTGGCTCCCAATTCCAGCTTGCTGCTAATGCAGAGTCCGGGAGGCAGCAGGGGATGGCTCAAGTTGGGTTCTTACCACCCAGGCGGGAGACCTGGATTGACGTCCCAGCTCCCAGCTCCCAGCTTTGGCCCGGCCAAGCCCTGGCTGTTGCAAGTATTTGGGGACTGAGCCAGCAGATGGGAGCGCTCTCTCTCTCTCTCTATCTCTTCCTCTCTCTGCTTCCCATATAAAAATAATGATAAATATAAACAAATTTTCAAAATAACATTCAAAACCTTCATAGCTACATGAGTGGTACAATGATCTGTGATTTAGCCAGGACAGGAATTATTAGCCCAGCTTACAGATGTGAGAATTGAGGCTCAAAGAAGAAAGAGGACTAACCTCCTATCTAGCACCGAGTAGAAATCCTAACGAATTTGAATCTTGACTTTAGGTCCAGCACGGTACAACTGTACTCTCATATCTGTGTTTTCTGTGGAGTCTAATCTCTATGGAGCCACATGACATAAGTTGAGGTTACAGGCACAATTAATAAGAGCATTTCATCATCCCCACATCTGGGTTGTTTCAATTGCCCTCTAATATCAGGCACCTCTAGAAGAAATCTCATATCGCTAAGTAAAATACACAAAATCCACGCCAATTGATAATCACCACCACTATCTTGCCATAAGAGAACATATATTTCCCTGATATCTTTGTGGACAAAAGAAATAGTTTAGCTGACAGCTCATTGGATTCCAGCAAGAGTGATTTATAAGTCCATATCAGCGTGTCTGTCAACAATGATCAAAATCCCTGATGCAGAAATCTGGGAGTCATAGGTCTCCCAAAATCACAAACACTTGATTGTATCTATCGAGGTTGTCATCAGGGAAAATTTTGAAAAGTCTTAAAGGGCATTATCCCATCATAAATTATCAGATGCAGAGCAGACAAAAGCCTAAATAAGGGCTGTCAGATTGAAAACAGAAAAGACTTCGGCCGATGGGTTCAGAGTCACTTGTTTTCCGTATACCATTTTTAAAAAGAGTCTTGGTGAAACGAGATGTGTAGAAAAGGTGCATAATATTGGTGTACAGTATTTCTGGAGAGCAAAGCTGTGTAACCAACCCTCGGACTGGAGTCTGAATGTCAGCAGCACCCCAAAAGACCCACTTTTATCTCCTCCTCCAGAAGATAGCTTCTATCCCGATGAGTTTTCCTGTTCCGTATTTTATGTAAAAGGAATCATGTGGTGCACACGATTCTGTGTCTGGCTTCTTTCCCTGGAGGTTATGGTTAAGAGAGCTGCCCATTGTTGCCATAGTAGTGGGCTGTTCGTTCTAACTGTGGACTGCATTTCACTGTGGTGAATGTGCCCCCACATTATTCATTTGATCTGTATATTGCAGGCCAAAATATGTTGTCTGGGTTTGGAAGTTTTTGAAACACAATTGCATATTTGAAAGGAGGGGGGCATTTAACTGAAAAGGGGAAAGAAAGTAAAGGAGACCCCCTCAGGCTCAGACCTCTAACTTGGCTCCGTTTTGCTGTTTTTCCCTCCAGCCTCAGGAAAATTCATAAATTATACTGATAGGAGCATCACTGTTAGATGAAGGATGAGATCTGGGGTTCAGGAAGATGAGGGGGAACCTCCTGACCCAGGAGTCTGAGCTGTAGGAAGCACACCCAGGCAACGTCAGAGAAGCTCACTGGTGGCTCGGAACGCCTCTGGAAGTGTCTCAGGGCGGCCGGGATCCTCCTTCAACCCTGGGTCACTTCCCCTCTTAGCTTTCTCCACGAAGCAAGGTGCCCAGCCACTTCTCACCCCCAACACTCCCAAGACCCAGGGAGACTGTGAGCTGCATATTTCAGCCAAAGAAATTTCATCAGGGACTAGTAGATTGACCTTCCTGTTTGAGATAGAACCAAGGCCAAAACCTTTCTTTACCATATAACCCGTATTTACACCCTTCTCCCAAAATACAGTTACCTTGCTTGAGCTGTCTTTTGAGGGTCTGAAATACTAAGTTTTTAGTAACTTGAGACAAAGCCAGACAGTCTTCCAGACAGTCTCTGTTTATCCGGGTGCAAGGGTTGAAAATATCTTGGAGTCCTTTCCAGGAGAAACTCTTGAAATGTTACTCCCCGATCAGCAACACATGAATTCAAAATGCCTTTGCAATCTAAAGCAAACAAGAGTGTCCATTTGGAGGTGGAAGGCTGGGAAAACCGAAGGAAGTGTAGTGTTTAGATTCATTGGCTTGGAAAGACTTAAAATATTTATATCGGTATTGAGGACATGTTTATGTTTCATTTTGTGGCAGAGCTTTGAGGAAGTTATGTGCATGTCCTCAGAGAGTTTAACATCATTTCATAAAGAATACAGAATTGGTTACACATGCAAATCTGAGATGACTACAAACTTTTTTTTTAAAAGAATTGGCTTTTAATCGCATTTTTCATTTTCTTCAGTCCCTTTTTGGCTACAGATTTCTTTTTTGCTTGGTTTCTTTCCAACTTTGTAAACACTGAAAATATGAGACAGTGGTTTAGAGAACTTTTCTAAAAGAACATCTAGAAGACAAGTGACCAGCATCTCAGGTTGTGCAAGTACCCACATGGTGGATCAGTGGCACCCTAGTCTCCTGAAATAGTTTCTGGAAAGACTTAAAGTAATACATGTATATTATCGTGGCTCTTCTGTACAGATCCCCCCAAAAACAACAGATAGTAGGTTCTCTTTCTGACCCACAAGTATCAGTTGTTCCAGTTAACATTTTCTGTGTCAGCCACTCTGTATTTTTGATGCACTTTAAAAGTTAATCTTCACAACGACACTATGAGGTAGGTAATAGCACACTCATTTTACAGATTTGGAAAACAGGAGTCAAGATAGGACCACCGTGTCAAAGTTTCAGTGTTGGAAACAGCACGGTTGCATCTAAAGCTTGAGCCTAAACCATTGTGATTCAACAACTTCATGGTGTGAAGGGTCTTCAAAAAGTTCATGGAAATGCGCATTATGAAAAAACTCTGCAGGCATTTCAAATTTTTGTACCAAAATAAATTTATCCTTTAGAATGTCACAAACTTGGGCTGGCGCCTTGGCTCACGTGGCTAATCCTCTGCCTGCGGTGCCAGCATCCCATGTGGGCACCGGGTTCTAGTCCTGGTTGCTCCTCTTCCAGTCCAGCTCTCTGCTGTGGCCTGGGAAGGCAGTGGAGGATGGCCCAGGTGCTTGGGTCCCTGCACCCACGTGGGAGACCAGGAGGAAGCACCTGGCTCCTGGCTTCAGATGGGTGCAGCACCAGCCATGGCAGATATTTGGGGAGTGAACCAACGGAAGAAAGACCTTTCTCTCTGTCTCTCTCTCTCACTGCCTATAATTCTGTCAAATAAAAAAAAAAAAAGTCACAAACTTTTTAAAGTACCCTTGTTTGGCTGCCAATGAAGGCTGACACCAAGGCCAAGTCTGCCTAGACACAGGCCCCCCAGGGCTTAGAGAGCCAAAGGCTTGAACTGCTATCTCCAAAGGTAAGAACAACCTGTATTGAACAAGTTGAAACTAATGAAACCCAATGCTCCAACAATTTAGGGGACAATACCAGTATTATACTTTGGTTTCATCTCTCTTTTCCAGAAGGTAGCATGAAAAAAATCCATTTGGAGGACAAAAACTATCATGTCCATTGAGTGTCTACTGTGTACTACTAGGTGTTAGGGATAATTAACAAAACATGGTTCCTACATTAATATGTGACTATAACATCTATTATGCTTGGCAAATTATACTTTTTGCCCCCTTGAGTCTGCATTTATTATGAATATCTGGTTAATCTCCTTAGGGTTAATAACCCACAATGGATCCTCTTTGTCCATACTGTTAAAATAAATTCTTTCCAACCATTATGTGAATTATACCTGAGTAACACCATCATAGGACAGCATAACAGTGCAAATACTGGGCCAGTGCTGTGGCATAGAAGGTTAAGGCTCCATCTGCAGTGTTGGCACTCCATATAGGCTCAGTTTGAGTCCTGGCTATTCCACTTCCAACCCAGCTCCCTGCTAATGGCCTGGGAAGACAGCAAAAGATGGCCCAAGGGCTTGGGCCCCTGCACCCATGTGGGAGACCTGGAAGAAGCTCCTGGCTCCTGGCTTCTGTCTGGCCCAGCCCCAGCCATTGTGGACATTTGAGGAGTGAACCAGAGGATGGAAGATATCTCTCTATCTCTGTCTCTCTCTCTCTTCTCTCTCTGTATTTCTGCTTTTCAAATAAATCTTTAAAAAGAAAATAATTCAAATACTTGTTCCACTAAAGGTTCATTTCCAAGTTTTCTGAGTGAACTGTAGGATTTTTTCTTCCTGACATTTGAGATAGATATAGATATAGACGATATAGATAGAGATATATAGATATATCCTTCCAACTTTCTAGCAGAAAAGACTTATCCTAAAATCAAGCTTAATAATACGGATTTTTCAAAAGGTAGGATCTTCACCTTACTCCCAATGAAGCAAAATGCTGGAAGGTGAGACATAAAGTGGTAGAACCAGCCAGTGGAGGACCCGATACATCCTTTCTTTTCAAAAGAAAATAACTGAGACTCTGAGAAGCTAGGTGGTTTGGCTATGGTCAGAGAGAGACAAACATCAAACCCAAGACTTGAAGCCAAGTTGCCTTTCTTTTTTTACAACACTGTACTTATGCCAAACTCAAATCCTGCAGAGAATATCTTGATATGAGCTCTGGTCCATCACTTTTAAAAATACTTTGAATAAGTAGATTCTAAGCAAACATTGTTTGAATAAATACATAGGAAGGAATTCCCAGCTTTTGCTGCGCCCCTCCTTGTCCACTCTCTCTTTGCATATTCCCTTCCCTCCTGGACCAAAGTAACCACCGGAGCTACGGCCACTCTCACCTGAGCACTGACAGCAGAAACAGCCTCTCCAGACCCAGATGGGGACTACGGGAACTGTTTGATCACTGCATTTGTTAGGATATATTTTTCAGTTGATCCCTAGACATAGCACACACGGGATGAAGCAAGAATGTGTAAGCAGTAGGGATTGGTGGTAAATCCAGGGTTTTAAAGTAGGGGGCAGTGAAGCAGAATTGGGCCAAATCAGCCAAGAATGCAAAAACTGGAGAAAATGGGGGATTAACTGACTTGTTCTAGATCATACAGCTATTTCACACCAGTGATGGGATTTGATCTCTGGAGTCAAGTTTCCCTGTGTGGCAGCTCCAAGCAATGCTGCTTTCCAAATAGAAGAGAAGCCACAACACCTGGTTTGGGAGGTGTTTATAGAGAAAAATGGTGCAGAAGTGTGAAGGGCCAGAGGCAGAAGAGGACACATATCACCAATGGAAGTCTTTATAGAGATGTTACCATGTGTTAGGTATCTGTTATGAATTGAATTGTGTCCCCAGAATTCATATGTTGAAGTCTTAATAGCCAATGTGACTCTATTTGAAGATAGCACCTTTAAGGAGGTAGCTAAGGTTGCCTAAGGTTTTTTGATAATGTCTTAATTTGATATGGCTTGCACACTAATAAGAAAAAGAAGGGGCTGGTGCTGTGGCATAGTAGGTTAAGCATCCGTTTGTGGTACTGGCTTCCCATATGGGTGCCGGTTGGAGTCCTGGATGCTCCACTTCCTGTCAGTGGACTGGGAAATCAGTAAAAGATGGCCCAAGTGCTTGGGCCCCTGCACCCGCATGGGAGACCAGGAGAAGCACCTGGCTCCTGGCTTCAGATCAGCCCAACTCCAGATGTTATGGCCATCTGGGGAGTACATCAACAGATGGAAGACCTCTCTCTCTCTCTCTCTCTCTCTCTCTCCCCCTCCCTCTCTCTCTCTCTCTCTGTGTAACTCTGTCTCTCAAGTGAATAAATAAATCTTTAAAAAATAAGGAGAAAGGTTGGCACTGCGGCTCACTAGGCTAATCCTCCACCTGTGGCGCCAGCACACTGGGTTCTAGTCCCAGTCGGGGCGCTGGATTCTGTCCCGGTCACTCCTCTTCCTTTCCAGCTCTCTGCTGTGGCCTGGGAGTGCAGTGGAGGATGGCCCAAGTGCTTGGGCCCTGCACCCCATGGGAGACCAGGAGAAGCACCTGGCTCCTGGCTTCAGATCAGTGCAGCGCGCCAGCCGCAACAGCCATTGGGGGGTGAACCAACGGAAAAGGAAGACCTTTCTCTCTGTTTATCTCTCTCTCACTGTCCACTCTGCCTGTCAAAAAGAAAGAAAGAAAGAAGGAGAAAGAGAAGGAAGAGGAGGAGGAGGAAAGACAGGAGGAGCATGCCCACATGGAATAGAGGCCTTGTGAGGACACGATAAGGAAGCAGCCATCTACAACCCAAGGAGAGAAGATGCCAGATAAACCAGACCTGCCAGGGCCTTCGTCTCAGAGTCCTAGGCTCCAGACTGGGAGAAGGCAATTGCTGCAGTGCAAGCCAACTGATAGGTGGCATTTTGTTTCAGCAGCCTGAGCTGACACAGACCACACTGCTGGCCAACAGTGAGGGGCCATGCAGATCAACTCTGCTTGGTCTCCTTCTGCTCCAGGCTAGCCTGGGCCCAGGGAGGAGGCGGGAGCTGACACCCAGCCAAAAGTTAACCAGGGATTCTAGGGTTAACCAGGCCCATGCTGAGACAAACAAGCAAAAAGACAGTAATTAATGATGAAAATTGTAGATACCCACAAACAATTCATCTATTTCTGTTGTTTATCTGTTTGTACATCTTTTGATTCCTTGTTTCTTTGGTGTTCTTATGAGAATAAATATTTATCTCAGAAAACCCACTCCTTGAAAGCAAAACAAATATAAGCTACTTGAGGTTTTTTATTTTCAATGTTTTGAAAACAGTATTTTATGTCAAGAAAAGGGTAAATATTGGCCGGTGCCGCAGCTCACTAGGCTAATCCTCTACCTGTGACGTCAGCACACCAGGTTCTAGTCCTGGTCGGGGCACCAGATTCTGTCCCGGTTGCCCCTCTTCCAGGCCAGCTCTCTGCTGTGGCCCGGGAGTGCAGTGGAGGATGGCCCAAGTGCTTGGGCCCTGCACCCGCATGGGAGCTCAGGGGAAGCACCTGGCTTCTGATCAGCGCGGTGCGCCGGCCGCAGCGCACCAGCCGTGTGGCCATTAGGGGTGAACCAACAGCAAAGGAAGACCTGTCTCTCTGTCTCTCTCTCACTGTCCATTCTGCCTGTCAAAAAAAAAAAAGAAAAAAGAAAAAAGAAAAAGAAAAGGGTAAATACTGCTTGAAAGAACTCACAGAGAGATGTCAATGAAAATGACAAAGTAAAAGACCCCAAAAGTTTCCATAAAAAGAATTAGATCACTGACAAAAATAGTATCAGTATTTTTCAGAACTCGAATTAGCCAAAAGTTTGCAGCAATCCAGAGAGCGTTTATTAAAGAGAAATCAATGAATCTTGGTGAGAGCAGCAGTATTTGTGACATTTGAACCTTATCTGTCCTAGATTCTCCCTCCCCAGTCCAGCAGCTGCCGTGAAAACCAAGAGTGCACAGTGGAAACCAGCGTCCTGGCAGCCCGGAGGCCGGAGTAGGCAGCTGGGGCTTCTCCAAAGCGCACTCACAAGCAGCCCACTGCTGGACCCACATGGTGCTCCCGGAAGACCTCACGCACAAAGCTGTCCTGATTCGCACTGACTTGAGCAAAACGATCTTTTCTTCCCCTGGACGCATTGGTTGGAAACGTTACAGCTGTATGAGGTGGCAGAGGAGAGTTGAGTCAGACAGCCTGATCAAGAGCTTGAAAGGAAAACTTGGGAAAAGAAATTGCTATAGGACCCTAAAGCTTTGACACACTTCTAGGAATCCTACGTGTCTGCCTCAGCCTGGGCACAGGCCTAGGAAAGACACAACTGCCTTCACATATAATATATGATTGCATATTATAGGTATGTATTATATGTGTATATAATATGTATTACATATGCTATATATAATATATATTACATATAATGGAATACCAGGGAGTGGATGTACCAGAGAGAAAACCAAAAGCAGGGTATGAGGGGGGCGCCTGTAGACCAAGTTGTCAGAAAGAACTCTCTGAGGAGGTGACATACAGGCAGAGATCTGAATGAAATGCCAAAGCTGGGGGGAAGGAGTGTTCTGGGAGGGAGGAACCAAGGCTACCAAGGCCGAGGTGGGAACGAGCAAGGCCTAGAGGAAGATTAGTAAGAAGGCCAGAGTGACGGTTTCTTCTCTCAACATCTGTCTTGGATTCAACCTGTCCCTTCATGTTTCCCAACACAACCCACATTCTTACCCGTATCACTCACATCTGTATTGCCATAGGAATCTTCTGATTGTTCTGCTTGCCCCAAGGCTGTGTCCCACACAAGCCCCACTGCAGCACGATTTTACCAGAGCGATTTCATATGACCCTTTGCAATCAAGAAGTCCGACAGACTCCTATCTCCTGCAACCTTCAGTTTCTCCACAAGCACTTCGTGCTGTCCTGCTGGGTCCCAGCCACAAGTCTGCGCATAGATGATAGTGCACAAAGGAGACCAGGTCCCTGCTCTCACGCAGTGTTTGTTCTTGATGTACAAGACAACTGTACAGCAGGGGCCAGCGCAGTGGTGTAGCAGGTAAAGCCGCCGCCTGCAACGTCGCCATCCTACAGGGGTGCTGGTTTGAGTTCCGGCTGCTCCACTTCTGATCCAGCTCTCTACTACGGCCTGGGAAAGCAGAAGAAGATGGCCTAAGTTCTTGGAAACTTGCATCCATGAGGGAGACCCACAAGCTCCCGGCTTCTGGCTTCAGATCAGCCCAGCTCTGGCCACTGCAGCCACTTGGGGAGAGAACCAGTAGATGGAAGATCTCTCTCTCTCTCTCTCTCTCTCTCTCTCTCCCCCCTCTCTCTTTGCCTCTGCCTCTGTGTAATTCTGCCTTTCAAATAAATAAATCTTTTTTAAAGAGACACTTGATAAGTAAATAAATAAATACCAAGGTAGTGAGTGTCAAGAAGTAAACAGAAATGGTGCCAAAGGAGGCAGCCGAAGGGTTGTGACGTGATCCAGAAAGTCTGGGGCCAGAGTCCGTTCCAGCAGAGGTGACAGCAGGGTCCAGACCTCCAGGTGGGACTTCTCACAGGCGACCTCGTGTCAGCTCCTTTGCAAAGTCGGCTCTGAGTGAGTAAGTCACAGCGTCCGGCTTCTACTTCAGAGCTTGGCGAAGTTGTCCAGTTCGTCTCCCTTCCATAGAATTTGATTCTGTTCAGTACAGGAACCCCGCTAACTCATAGTAGACTACCTGGAGTAGGAGGGAACTTCAAAAAATTCATAGAAAAAAAAATGGGACTAAACAAAAAATTTATTTGGGTGAAAAAATGGAGATCTAAGCATAGTTTTTTCATAACACATGCTCTTTTTTTTTTTTAACAAATTATGTATTTATTTATGTGTTTGAAAGACAGAGTTACAAAGAGAGAGGGAGACACAGAGAGAGAAATCATCCATCCACTGGTTCACTTCCCAAATGGCTGTAATGGCCAGGGCTGGACCAGGCTGAAGCCAGGAGCCTGGAACTGCAGCCAGGTCTCCCAGGTGGGTGCAGGGGCTCAAGTCCTTGGGCCATCTGTTGCTGCTTCCCCAGGTGCACTGGCAGGGAGATGGATAGGAGATGGAGCAGCCAAGACTCAAAGTGGCACTCATATGGGATGCCGGGATTGCAGGCAGTGGCTCAACCCATGGTACCACAACACCAACCCCCTTTATAACACATTTTCTATGAATTTTTGAAGGCCCTTTGCATAGACATAAGTACCCTCATAGTGCAAGGCATTGGTAAACATCTGTGTAACTGAACTGAATGAAGTTCAGTGTCTGAGTCTGGCAGGTAGAGTCATCCATTCCTTGAGCGCTAACCCAACGTTAACTCACATTCTTGGATTTTGTAAAAGTCGGCATCCTCACTGCTCCTGGCCTCTCCGAGTGATGCTTGAGAAAATTCAATAAATCAACATTACATGAAAATAAAATTCTAAAACACAAGTCACTGTCTGTCTTTTAAAATGTCTTTTGTCTCAGGTATTAAGGAGCTTTAACTCCTAGGTTAAATTAGTCAATTACCTCTTTCAAAAGTGCTTTAGAATTTTGAAACCAATATTGTCAACAGGGACTTGTGAACATGCTTAACTTGATTTGGCAGTTTTTGTTTAAAGATGTTTGTTGAAAGATTATCGCTAATCCTTTCATTCTGTTAATGTTATTTTAAGCATTTCTTTGTGCTAAGTACAAATGCACCTCAAAAAGCTTGTGGAAAATGGAATTAAAGGAAAAGCTTATTTTGGTACAAAATAATTTTTGAAATTCTTCATAGTTTTTCATCACACTCATTTTTTATGAACTTTATATTTTTTATCTATTTATTTGAGAGGAACAGTGACAGAGATAGTGAGAGAGAGAGAGAGAGAGAGCGAGCGAGCAAGAGAATTCCCATCTACTAATTCACTCTGAAAATTCCTACAATGATCAGGGATAGGCCAGGCTGAAGCCAGAACCCATCCAGGTCTCCCATCTGGGTGTCAGGGACCCAAGAACTTGTGACCACTGCTTTCCAGGGTCTGAGTCATCAGCGGGAAGCTGGAGATGGAGCTGGAGCTGGGATTTGAACGTAGGCACTCCGTTACAACATGTGGTCATCCCACCAAAGGTCTTCACTTCCACATCAGACACCTGCCCCTCATACACTTTTTGAGAAACCTTCATATGCATGAATTTCAAATTTTTTGCACCAAAATAAGGTTATTTTTTAATTCCCTTTTCCATGAACTTTTTGAAGTACCTTTTTATGGCACCTCTTCCTGAGAATGAAAGAGTGAATTAAGTACAAACTTTCTGTTGCCTCTGTGGAGCTTGTAGTCTTGTAAAAAATGGGAAAACACACACACATTTATAGTTTTGTGCGGTGTATGCCATTAAAGGCACAAACAGCACACAAGACAGTAACAGGGAGATCTTTGCCAGGGATGGTCAGGGAAGACTCCCTGAAAAAGTCACATTTAAGTTTAGCCTCAGCCTTGCAAAAAAGGAAAGACTCTTACAGGCTTAAGCAAATTCTAAATATTTTACTCCTGACAGGTGGTTCACAATGTCTGTTGGCCATTATACTTTGCTATGTTCAAAAAAAAAAAAACCTTTTTAGCTTTGTCCTACAACTAATCAGAATTCCCTATATTTATAGCACATCATGCAAAACAGTAATGCTAACCCAGGCGAGGACACTCCATTCTGCACCTCCCTGGAGCATGTCCTTTGTCACCACTCAGGCTGGGCTAAGTGACAGCATCTGTAGTCCAGTTTCCTAATGACACTGATGTTCTGAATGGTTCCATATGTGCCAACGCTGTGCCACATATTGGTCCCATCCCTCGGCCACACATCATGAGCCCATTAGGTCATGCAGTTCATCTGGTCAGAATATGGTACCTCTGGGTCTCCCGGAGGATGTTTGAGTGGGAGCCTGGTGACAGTGTGAGTCCCACGGCCACAGGCCTCAGTCCACCCTGAGCAGCAACCTCACAGCTGGGTCATTCCCCCAAAACCAGTAATCCTCGGGGCTGTAGGTCCTGGGGGCACCGTGAGGAGTGCAGATGCATTAGGGTGGATGCCTCAGAACTGCACAGAAGCACCAGGGAAGACACTGAGTGGTGACACGTGGCTGTCTGCAGTGGCTCCTCCAAGCTTCTTAGAAGCATGGCAGGCCTGCAGCAGCTGCCAAGGCCAGGCCTGAACCCGGAAGGCCTCACCGAGGGGTGGGTAGGTGTTTGGCACAACAGTGAAGATGCCAAGTCTCAGCTCTGCTCTGATTCTGGCCTCCTGCTTAAGTGCTCTGTGGGAGGCAGCCATGATGGCTCAAGGATTGGAGTCCCTGC
Source organism: Sylvilagus floridanus (assembly GCA_949820135.1). Taxonomy (NCBI): domain Eukaryota; kingdom Metazoa; phylum Chordata; class Mammalia; order Lagomorpha; family Leporidae; genus Sylvilagus; species Sylvilagus floridanus. Next base: position 85,630,262 of record OX463225.1, on the reverse strand, counting down.
CAACTATGTGGAAGACCGGATAGAGTTCCTGCTTTGACCTGGCCCAGCCCTGGGGATTACTGGCTTTGGGGGAATGAACCAGCAGATTAAACTTCTCTCTCCCTCAAATAAAATGAAAATTAATTAGGTAGTTCCTTAAAAAAAAGTCTCCACTGAACCCTGAGAGCAGTTGATTACGCAACATCTCCTCAAGACAGTGCCTGCCCAACACAACAGGGACATTACTATGAATTAGAGTGACCTAGAAACAAATGAGAGGAACACTCCCTGAGTTTATGAAGGGGATGTGTAAATACCAGGAAAGAGAAGGACAGCTAGTCACGCCCAGGACCTCCTCGACAGAGATTACTGAGCGGTTGTAAGCAATTTAAGGGGCCATAAATATGAGTCATTAGCAAAAAAAAAAAAAAAATCTAGGATTGTTAGACAACTATTCATTTATAATTCATCAGATAAAGGCAAAGCAGGTCTAACCTGGACCTGGACTAGATGAGATGATGATTTATAATATGAAAAGCAATAAAGGAGAGGCAAGAGACCCCAGGTGACCTGGGTGAGCAGTCATTGCTCCTCTGCTCAGAGAAGTTGTTTATCCTTGGGAAAAACACCTCCTTGATTCTAGGACTGAGTTCCAACAACGACCTTGGAAATGAACCTGCCATTGTGGTAAGTGCCTGTAATTCCCACAGGCATTTCTCACCGAGGTTGGATTCACTCCTCCTCCCTTCTTTCACTTAACCATATCTGGTAAGGCACCTGCTATGTGCCAGATACCACTGGTGCTGGTTCCCAGTGCTTCCAAAAGAAACCCTATGCCATTCACATTCTAGTGGGATGGAGCTGGATGAAACAGAAAATAAAATAATAAACAAGTACCATGAAAATCAATAAAGCAAGTAAGGAAAAGTGAGAGTGCAGGGTGATGACAGACCTTGAGAGAAGGCTCCTTTAAGGGCTATTTTACGTAGAGAGGGTAAGGAAGGCCTCTCCGAGGAGTGACGTGTGTAGGAATTGCAGGGGCAGAGAAGCAAATGCAACGTCCATGGGGGCAAGAGTGTACTTGCCACAGTCAAGATCAGCAACAAGTTCATGGGGCTGAGCTGAGTGGAGCAAAGGAGGGGGGAGAAGTGTAGGAAATGAGACCAGAGATGTAGTCAGGAGCCCGCCTGTGTGGGGTCTCAGTAAGAACTGGGTTGGGAAACCACAGAAAGATTTTGACCAGAGACATGATGGTATCTAACGTAGACTTCAAAGGCATCGTTCTGACTCTGTATGCAAAACAGACTGGAAGCAGGAATAGCTCCGGGAGACCAAGTGACAGATCATTAGCATGTTGACACGAGCATTGCCATCCATACGGGAAACCTCAGGTAGTGTTGACTGGGTGAGTTCCATGAGCCAGAATTCAAAATGGTAGCATTTTAACTAATTATGAGGCTTATGGAATGGAATGTACGACTGTTTCATCCTATAAAATAGTTACTAGCCACATGTGGCTATTGAGAACCTGAAATACAGCTAGTCCAATTTCAGATTTTTCTACTAGAATAACTTACACATAGAGTTTTGAAGACTGAATACTCCTCCCCAATGGAAAGAAGAGCAAAAAATCAGAATGTAAAATACCTCTTCAATAATTTTTATACTTAGCAAACATTGAGATATATTTGGGATATTAGATTAAATAAAGCATACTCAAAATTAATTTCACCTGTTCATTTTTGTTTTTAAAGATTTATTTACTTATTTGAAAGAGTTACCCAGAGAGAGAAGGAGAGGCAGAAAGAGAGAGAGAGAGAGAGAGCACTGGTATTATAAACTGACTAATACTAAGAAATCCTTTGTTATTTTGAGACTTACTGAGAAAATTTTCTAAAATGTATTGTTCATTTTCTGATTGTAATAAACAAAGTCATACAAATACATAGATAATGAAAGTGAATGTGTTTTGAAAATGTGTTGCATATATTAATTATTCTGAACAGTTATCTGTGGTCTCTTGTCGTAAAGACGGTAACAGTGGCTCTTCCGTGCCGGTTGCACCCCTGGGGGAGCTCCCGACTGTGCTATGATTCGAGTAGGCTGTGAAGTCTGAACTCTCACAGGCAGCTTAATCCTAGGCCAGAGGCTGCTGGTGCTGAGAGGGTGGGAAATTTTCCCACTCTTGTTCTCTAGGAAGTGGGCCTAGTGGGAAGCCCTTAGGTCATTAGCAAGTAGTTCTAATGAGGGGTTTGTTAGAAAAGCCGAGCTGGGCCCAGCCACTCTGCCTCCTCTTGTGTGTGATCCATCCTCTGCACATACGCTTGGCCACTGCCAGCCTCCAGCATCACCAGATGGCTGAACCTAACGTTCTTGGAGCATGAACTTGAAAATCACCCTCCTGCCTTGATATGGGGGAGATCTTGGGTATTTTGTTGTAGTAATGAAAAGCTGAAAGGGTCCCCTACCTCACAGGTTCAGAACACGAGCTTATAGGTTTCCTTTCTCAAGAGATGGTGCGAGAGCCGTGACCTTCCAGAAAGACGGGCTTTTCTGGATCGTTCTCTCTGGCAAATTGCTAATTCATCTTCTCCCTTCCCAAAGGTAGATCTAACCCACAGATACATCATGGGTTGGGCCCCGTATTCAGGCAAAGCAATGAAAGCTAACAGGGTGGGTCTGCTGCACACAGGGCCAAAGTATTCTCAAGGCCAAAGACCTTACACAAGAGAGCCTGCAGTTTGGGGAAACAGGGAGAGGAGCCCCGGCACGATGCACTGTGTGTTTATCTTAGGCCACCTCTCTCCCAGTCCTACAGTGACTTCCCCACTTCTCATTACCCAGCAGTAATTGAGCTTTGCAGGACATTTGAAAAAAGTTTAAGTTCACTAGAGATAGCCGCACACACTCAAAAGGCAACTTTTCAATTTATGGTAAGAAACAAATTGCCAGGGGTCAGAATGTTTGGGTCTTTCCGCTCTTCTCTCCATGGGAGATGCTTCTTGGGAGCAAATCCATCAGCAGAAGATCACTTGATAGGCAAATGCAGTGGAGAGGGGTGACAGAATGATATCCCAGACATTTTGGTGCAAAAAGCTTTGAAATCTATGCATAGTTTTTCCATAGTACGTATTATCCACAACCTTTTTGAAGACACTTCATAACTGTTGAATGCCTGCATGTTTAATCTCAGAGTTACAAGACAGAATGATTTCCAGGCCAGAGCAAGACATGATTAAAATATTCTCAAGCTGGTGAAATATGTTCATCACCCACAATAGCACAGAAAAGTTTCAATAACAAATTCTGGCCATTTTCCCCGTCCCAAGAGACTAGAAGGTGTTCTGGATGGAGGTGGCTGTCCCCACTGAGGGCATTGAGAGCCCAGCATTGGAGAAGGACACATCCAGCTGTCAGAGTCTGGGCCAATGAGTGTCTGAGTCCTATGATGGTTCACTGTTTGACTCCAGAATTGCTAAGCTGATAACTGGGCCTCCTGTGCAACTTTTCAATGGCAGAGCCACACTTATGGGGTTGGTTGCATTTTCTGGCCTGCCTAATGTGCCATCCTGGCACATTATTTTGAATTATGGTAGGAGATAGCCATTTCATGAGTGTTTAAGCATAGATAGAGTTAAGCCCCATAGTGAAACATGTAAAGAACTTACGTTTCAAGACTGTAAGGCTTATTCAAGTGGCAAATCCACTAAGTTCATCCCCTTATCTTTCCTACTGAGATCCCTCAGTTACTGTACCCCACTGTCTTTTAGGACCCACCTCAGCCATGAGCACAATGAATCACATCCCAGTCTGTTTTACATGGGAGTCTGCAGACCCAGTCAGCTGGCCAAGGCGCCATACTTTGGACAGCTGTGTAGACCCTATGGTACAGAGTAGGGATGAAGCTAAATTTTTCTTTACTGAAAGACAGCTTCTGAAATTAAAAAATATATATAATTAACCTTTTGATACATAGCTATATAATACAGGATTGTAGTTTATGCATACATCCAACATTTATTGTACATCTGCTATATTTTAAGTCTTGTTCTAAATGCAGTAAAATTTAAGATGGTACCTGGTTACAAGGCACTTGTAACCTAGTAAGTAGACAGAGAAGAGAAAATCAACATGATTTTTAAAAAGAACTATGTAGCATTTTTGCATAGATAGGTATGATGCCAAATTTTTAAAAATTAAAATAGAGCAGGGTGGGGAGAGTCAGGAGCGCTTGACTAGCAGATTGGATTGCGAAAAGGCTCGCATGAGCCTCTCTGGAGCTTTCCACATGGAACACAGGCACAGGACAGTGAATAAGCACCGCACACGCTGTTTAAGAGCTGATTTACTGGGGCCGGCGCTGTGGCATAGCAGGGAAAGCCACTGCCTGCAGTGCCGGCATCCCATATATGGGCGGGTTCGAGACCCGGCTGCTCCACTTCCAATCCAGCTCTCTGCTATGGCCTGGGAGAGCAGTGGAGGATGGCCCAAGTCTGGGGCCCCTGCACCCACGTGGGAGACCTGGAGGAGGCTCAGTGCAGCTCCAGCCGTTGCGGCTGATTGGGGAGTGAACCAGCAGATGGAAGACCTCTCTCTCCCTCTGCCTCTCCTTCTCTCTCTCTAACTCTGTCTTTCAAATAAATAAGTCTAAAAAAAAAAAAAGCGGATTTACGGAGTTCACGGACCAGGAAGGGAAGGTGAAAAGAGAAGTAGTCTGACCACCTCTTTTCTAAGTAAGAGCCCTTTCACGGGGCACGCTCGATAAGAGCTGCTCTGGCTCAATCCTGCTCCCCTGCATATACTTGCTGATCTATTATCTGAGAGTCAGAACTACTTTTCTCTGGGCTGTTGATCACTTTGCATTCTGTCAAACCAGCATTCTCCCCACATCAGGGGCCCACTCTTCTCCCCTCCCTATTCTCAAAGGTCAGGAAAGCAGAGGACTGCCTCCAACAAGCCCCTGGATCACCTCCTGATGCAGAAATGCCTTCGTTTGACGAATGTCGAAGTCCTGCGCCACTCGGCTTCCTCCATGTCAGTGTCAGAAGTTAACTTTGTACTAGAAATAAAGTTATTGAGTTCCATAAAAGACCTGGGGTTCCAGGCCACTTCTGAGCGCGGCCGGAGGAAGACGGAGCAGGCTCTGTGCTCTCCATTCACATTGTGGGGCCTCAGTTTACCTTCCTACAATGTTGATGGTACAAGAAGACAAACAAACAAACAAACAGCTCTCGGTAAGTGATTTGTGCTTGCTGGCTGAGACTTAATACCACTGGGGCTCCTAGGAGGCAGGTCTTTTTCTCTGAGACAACCACCAGATTAAAACCCTCCTGCCTACACTCTCATATAAAAGCCCCTTGGTGTTAAAGCCCCAGGTGACTGGGAGTTCCCCGGGCACATCAGCCCTGAGTTCAGCAGAGAGGGACTCTAACTTCCTGGGAGAGACCTTTCTGAACCTGCTGCAGTGGGAGGTCCTCAGGTTTTCTTATAAAGGAAAAGAGAATAGATATCAATGTATAGCATTCTCTAAGACACATTATCTAAAAAGAATAAAAAGGCATCTGCAGAATACGTTCTGTAGGGTGGCATTTATGAAATACTTTTTTTTCTTTTTTCTTTCTTTTTTTTTTTTTTTTTTTTTTGACAGGCAGAGTGGACAGTGAGAGAGAGAGACAGAGAGAAAGGTCTTCCTTTGCTGTTGGTTCACCCTCCAATGGCCGCCGTGGCCGGCGTGCTGCAGCCAGCACACCGTGCTGATCCAAAGGCAGGAGCCAGGTGCTTCTGGTCTCCCACGGGGTGCAGGGCCCAAGCACTTGGGCCATCCTCCAATGCACTCCCTGGCCACAGCAGAGAGCTGGCCTGGAAGAGGGGCAACCGGGACAGAATCCGGTGTGCCGGCGCTGATAGGCGGAGGATTAGCCTATTGAGCCACGGCGCCAGCGGCATTTATGAAATGCTTAGGAGGATGTGTATACATAGAGAAAGTTCTGAAAGGATAGACATCACGCTGCTAAAAGCCTTCTGGAGAAAAGAGTAGAATCAGGAAGAGGATAGGGGGAGATTTTCACTTTTCCTACATATTCTCCTATTTATCAAAAATTATACAATAAAAATATATTCATTATTTACACAATATCATTATCCATATAGCTATGGGGTCATTCTTGTGGTTGTTAAAACTTTATATATTCCTATCCCCATTTTAATTAGAAGACTAAAAAGCACTTTTTTCAGTATCACATAGTATATAAAACATTTATATACGTTATGTTTTACTAATGTCTTAGGTTTTCATCACCATAACTAAATACCTGGTGCCAGCTGCTTATGAAAGAAGAATTCTCATTTTAGTTTATGGTCTTGGAGGCGCACAGACAGGATACGGTAAACCCCATTGGCTGGCCATCTGCGAGGCCAGAGGATAGCAATTGTGGAGCACGTGTCAGGTAAGGATTCCATGAGTCAGGAAGCAGAAAGAGGGCTGGGCTCAAGTCCTCTGTAATCATCAGCCATCTGCTGAAAACTCTTCCATGGGCACAGCACCAGGGGCCTAGGGACTTCCCACAGGACCCACCTCCTGGATGCCACACCTGGGATTTAGTGTTCACCCCTCTAGCACTACCAATCCATGACCTCAGATTTAACCATCTGCACAAGTTTGGGAGCCATATCCTAGTCAAACCACAGAACCAATATGCAACAGGCCGGCGCCGCGGCTCACTGGGCTAATCCTCCGCCTCCGGCGCTGGCATCCCATATGGGCACCGGATTCTGTCCCGGTTGCTCCTCTTCCAGTCCAGTTCTCTGCTGTGGCCTGGGAGGGCAGCGGAGGATGGTCCAAGTGCTTGGGCCCTGCACCCGCAGGGAGACCAGGAGGAAGTGCCTAGCTCCTGGCTTTGGATTGGCGCAGCGCCGGCCGTAGCAGCCACTCATTTGGGGGGTGAACCAATGGAAGGAAGACCTTTCTGTCTCTCTCTCCCTGTCTAACTCTGCCTGTCCAAAAGAAAAAAAAAAAAGGAGAGAGCAACATAGGATAGAATTCTCTTGCCTAAAGAACAAGATCAAGTTGCATATTCACCAATCTCTTTTAATTACTGGATGGAGTAAAGTGATTTTGCAAATAAATATTACATATATGTCTAATAAACATGCCAGAAAGTGCTTGGATTAATAGCAACCACATTTCATATGCTGTATCTTAAATGCTATTCTGATTTTGAATGATTCAAATGTAATCAAATCAATCACATAAAGAAGCAACACTAATTTACAACAGTATTTGGGAGAAATAAAGTAAGAATGGATGATTTACAAATTCTACTAATACAAACTGAGGATATGGAACTAGCAATAATTATTTCATGAAACAAACTTAGAGGATTAGGGTTGCCCCATGGGCTCCTTCCTGTACTAGCACAGAGCTAAGAACTGCCAGACAAAGCCACACTTCCTCCAACTCAGAACTGACTCACCAACTTCTTACACTCAGGATGATGCTAAACAGCTACCTTTTACCAATAAGGGTTCTTCTAATCTGAAGAGCTCCCTAGGCTCTTCAGGGTAGTGTCAGCTACTCATCATTTGCAATTCTTACATCTATGCAAAACAAGCTTTCTTTTCCACATTTCATATTAGAGGGGAAAATGCAATTTAAAGAAGTAATTGTCCCAAACTGACACAGCTTAGGAGACGCAAAGCTGGGGCCTGAACCCAAGTGTGTCTGGCTCTAAACTCATATGCATGTCCTTCCACTGGGACTCATCAACTCAAACTTGCAGTCCCGAGGCACCTGCCAGATCTCTTGGATGTCTACCTCGAATCTAGCTTGGGATGCTCACTGGTATCCACAGCTGAGAGGACAGATGGCTTTGGCACAAGTACAAAGTGGCCTCTCCTTGAGTGAACAACAAGTCAGCTACCACAGCTGCCTCCAGGCTTGGAAAGTGAGAAAAACCATCGCGAGGAGAGTCTTCCACGTCTCTGGGGTAAGAAGCTACCGCGGTTGGGATATGGTTTGTCTCCACTAAGGCGCAGCTTGAAGGAGATTTCCTATGTCCGAGTGGGAATTAAGAGGTAGTGGGTAATAAGAGTAATAGTGAGTAATTAAGAGACTGGTAGGTCAAGAGGGAACCACTCTCATAAATGCATTAGTGTCTTTCTCAAGAGACTGCGTGTAGGTTTCCCAGCAGTGGGTGGGGTCGCCCAGGACTGCATTAGTTATCCCGATAAGGGTTGTTTGCCTCTTCTGCCTGCTCCACCTGCTGTTCTCAGGCACTCCTGCCCTGTTACAATGCAGCACAAGGCGCTCTCCAGATGCCACCTCCTGAGCTGGGGAGCCTTTCCAGCCTCCCAAACTGTGAGCCAAACAAACCTCTTGTTTTTATATAAAGCACCCAGCCTTGGGCATGTTTTTATAGCAACACAAAATGAACTACAATAATAATCACCTATCCATTCATTCCACAGAAATTCATGAGCACCTTTCTAAGCACTGTGGAGAATAAGATAGACAAAGAATGAAGCACCCCGCCCCCCGCCATTTGAGCCAGAGTGGTACTCTCCACCCCATCTAGAGATGGGGGGGGAGTAGGTAGTGTCCAGCTTGAGGAGTGAACCAGTGGATGGAAGATCTCTTTCTTTCTCTGTCTACCCCTTTTCTCTCTCTGTAACTCGAACTTTCAAAATAAATAAATAAATCTTTTTTTAAAATGCCTAGACAATTTAACTAACCATGTATTATAATTTACTTTCTGGTTTATTAATTAAAAATATATCCTAACAAATATCTTTACTGCAGAGCCTTCTTATTTTTTAAAGATTTATTTATTTACTGGAAGGCAGAGTTACAGAGAAGTAGAGGCAGAGAGAAAAGAGGTCTTCCATCTACTGGTTCACTCCCCAAATGGCTACACAGCTGGAGCTGGGCCAATCTGAAGCCAGGAGCCAGGAGCTTCCTCCGGATCTCCCACAGGTACAGGGACCCAAGGACTTGGGCCATCTTCTACTGCTTTCCCAGGCCATAGCAAAGAGCCAGATCAGAAGTGGAGCAGCCAGGACTCGAACCAGCTCTCATATGGGATGCTGGCACTGCAAGCAGCAGCCTTACCTGCTACACTACAGCGCCAGCCCCCTATTTATTTTGAATCAGAGTTACAGGAGAGAGAGAGAGAGAGAGAGAGAGAGAGAGAGAGAGAGAGAGAGATCTTCCAGCTGCTGGTTCACCACACTAGATGGCAGGAATGGCTGGAACTGGGCCAGGCTGATGCCAGGAGCCAGAAGCTTCTTCCAGGTCTCCCACGTGGGTGACAGGAGCTCAAGCACTTGGGCCATCCTCTGCTGCTTTTCCCAGGCCATTAGCAAGGAGCCAGAAGTGGAGCAGTCAGCACTCGAACCATTGCCTGTTTGGGATGCTGGCATCGCAGGCTGCAGTTTTACCCATGAAGCTACAATGCTCGTCCCACAAACCTTTTTTAAAAATGTGTTTATCTGGCTGATCAGAGAAAAGAAGACTCCATTTGTTATTCAAGATATTCATTTTTCCTGGCAATGTGCTTACAATTGCGTATTGTTATGTCTTAAAAGTGCTGATATATTATTGTTTCATGAAAGGTTAAGTAATATCCAAACCTGGATATCCTTGGTGTAGAATCTCTGCTTCCTGGAATATCTATTTTTTGTGAAAAGTCAAATTTTTAAGCATAATCAAAGGTTTGGCTATTCAAGTGTCTGTTTATTCAGCCACAGGAGGTTGAGTATCAGGTAGCATGCTGTGCAGAGTTGACCATCTGCTGGTTTTCCAGAAAGGATAGAGGCTCCTAGAGTCCTGCTGGGGCTTCTTGCCCTGCATCCCTGCTGAGCTTGGGGGGGGGGGCGCTCTGGTGCCCCCATCCTGGCCCAGGGCAGACCTCCCAGCTCACCTCACCCCATGGTTTCCTGCTGCTTCTTTCCAAGTGAGTTTGCACAGCAGAATAACAAAGAAAAAGAAGAGGAAAGAAAGTCTGCCTGGATCAGCTCCTAAGCAGCATTTTGATGGTGACACCAAGTTTTTGTTATTTTCAACACCTGACACTGAAGCTTTAGGTTTGGTCTACAAGTTTAAAACGGTGCCATTGTTGTCATTGGCTTGAGGAGCTAGTCAAAACATTACACACCAAACTGGGGAATGAACTTGAGGGTTGGGTGGATTTTTGGTTTGTTTGCTTATTTGACTGGTCTTGTTGACTAAAGCAGCTGGAACAATTTAACAGGTGTGGGAAGGGTGGATCAGCTTAAGGGACTGTTCTCCCTCCTCAGCATTAATTAAAAGACTTGACATCAACATTAATGGAGTTCACTATTAAAGGAAACTGAATTCACCCTTGGAGGGAATAGATAATAAGGGAAAAAAGGAATAGAGAGGCATCCAAATATTCAAATAGGCTCTCAAATTTTTTTGAAGTCACACAACCATTGTATGTGTGTGTGGGGGGGGTATTTTTTCCTAGTTTGCAAAATCGGAGTCACTACTTTAGTAAACAATAATTAATTTTAGCCAGGTGAGATTGAGATATGAAACAGTTCCCCGCCCGGAACTGATGACTCTTCTCAGATATGCAAAGCCCTCTTTTGTTCTGCTTGTGCCATGGACTTGGCACAGTGTGTTCTCTCATAGCCCAGATCTCTGCCTTCATTTTGCTAGGCTCCTTTGAGGGCAGGAGGAATGTCTGGCCCTTCCCAGTGCCTGTGCTGATGCATAGAGAATGCTCAGTGGGGATGTTAGCAGGCTGGGTCATGGTCAAGTGCACACACTCTGGAGCCAAACAACCTGCTTTGAGCCCCAGCTCTCCACATCCCCATGGGTGATCTTGAGGAAGTTCTGCTAGCTTTGCCAACCCTCAGTTTTCTGAAGGACAAAATGGGGAAATCATAGTGCCTGACTCCCAGGGTTTCCATGAGAAGCAAGTTAGATCATGCTACTGTACGGCACGTAGTCAAAGTATTAGAGCTGTTGTTAGTGATGAAACAATAATAACCTAGAATGCTCATCAATACTGGTAAAAATTATCACTTATTTATCAGGTATTCAGGCAAGGAGAAACCTACTCATTTAAGAATGAAGGTGAGAATGTTAGGAGGTGTGGAAAGCCACCATTGCTTGTTCATTATCATCAAGAAGCCTTCAAAGAATCTAGAGCTCAAGAGCTATTGCTTAAAGAGAGAATCCAGTGAGCTTCCCTGGGAGCATAGGATAGACAAAAAGAGAAAATTGCTTTATGCCTCACTCTCTGACCTGTCCCTTTTAAGTTCTCTCCTCCCCAAAGCCTTCCCAGAATGACACATCCCTCTGACAAATGGAAAGTACTGGGCATTGATGAGCAGGTGCACAGCCTGTCACACAACCAGTTGCCATCTGGCCTTCCCCTTTGGGCATTGCCCACCCTGTTTGGCATGTGTGATGTGCCCTGAGGGCCAGGCATGCACGGTGCACTGACTGCATGGCTGAGGCTCAGTCGTGGTCACATGCTGGAACTCAATAACCATAAGTGTTGCACGTGCCATTGTGCAGAGATAGACAGACTTAGAGGCAGTTAGGTCAGTCTGGTTGGAATGAGGAACAGGGAAATCCCTTTAAGAGAGTACTTGCTTATCCTCTAATGCAAGATAAAAGTGCCAGATCCCACTCCTGGGTTTCCAGTTTTATCATAAAAATAGCAAGGAAGCAGTGATTCTACCCTTGTGGATTTTGGTTTATCATGGGAATAGAAAGAAGTCACAAATCACACCTTTCTGATGGTGCTTTGCTGTATCATGAACAAGCTGGACAAGACAGACAGGATTCCAAACTTGACCTTTGGATGGGTTTTGCCCGCACCCTCTGATTGATCCTTAGCTGCTGTTCTGTTTTGATTTTGTTTTTTTTTTCCTCCAAAAATTGTCCTTAAAAGACTGGACCATTGCAGTTTCTCAGGTCTGCCTCTCCTGGAGCCCCCACCTGGCCGCTGCAGGAGGTTTCTGACTTGAATAAATCTTGCTTTGCCCACTGCCTTGTCCACGTGGACAGTCTTCTTTCATGTGAGACAAGAACCAAGGTTGCCTTTCTTCACCACTGTTTTACCAGTAACACCACTGCAGAAGTAAAATAAACAGGCCCACACGAAAACGGCCCCTAATATCTGAGTCTGAATTTGGTGTTAGACTTGCCTAACTAGTTTATTTCTGGAACACTGGATAGTTTTGAACCAAGTCAGTTTATAAAATATGTTCACTGAAGTCATGAAGTGCAATAGTTAGGAAATAAATGTCAATAAAAGTAAATTTGAGGGGCTGGCACTGTGGCTTAGTGGGTAAAGCCACTGCCTGCAGTGCCAGCATCCCATAGGAGCCAGTTCAAGTCCCGGATGCTCCACTTCTGATCCAGCTCTCTGCTATGGCCTGAAAAAGCAGTGGAAGATGACCCAGGTGCTTGGGCCCCTGCATCCATGTGGAGGACCCAGAAGAAGCTCCTAAATCCTGGCTTCAGGTCAGCCCATCTCCAGCTGTTGCAGCCATTTGGGAAGTGAACTGGTGGATGAAGACCTTTCTTTGCCACTGCCTCTCTGTGACTCTGCATTTCAAATGATAAATGAATAAATCTTTACAAATAGATAAATAAATTTAGAAATGGTAAATGTAAGGAAAGGGGACACAGAACAGAAAGGAGATAGGATACAGACTCACAGCCAAAACAAAGTTGTTCAGGAAAAATAAATAAATTCACAGAGGTGGGTGACCGACGGCCAGCATGCACACATACGGCACAGAAGGCCCAGTCCTCCAGCGGGCCAGGCCTTGTCTATCTTAGGGTAGGATAAAGGTCCAGAGGCGGGTGGGGGTGATGGACAGAGATGAGTTTCTCCACACAGGTTTTTCAAGTTGGGCGCTGGCTTTCAAACCTGGAGAGGAATGCAGGGGGTGGTGGGGAACAAGGCAGGGTGTGAGACTGAATTGGTCTCTTGAAAAGATTCAGGGACAAGGGGTAAATTCTGATTTTATCTATTTTCAGATGAGGAGCTAGAATGGCTGAGGCTTGTGTCCTTGTTCTATCAGTAAACATTTCACTGGTAGCAAATCATAGAAATAGACAGATATGAGAGACATCGACTATTTCCAAATGATCATTTGCTGTTCCCCTGGCATCATGACATCAGCTAAGATCATCAGTGCAACTGGCATAGATCAGCCATGGAATTAACTCTGGCCCAAATATCTGAATCTTCTAGTAGCAAAACACAGAACATGATGATGAGATCTAGACCACTGGTCGCTTGTCCCCTTTTTACAGATAGGAAAACTAAAACCCTGAGAAATCAAATGCAGACACTCATACAACATTCTTGCCCCGTTAAGTGGCAGGAAACATACGCCACTTACCCACGGCCACATTTGATTTTAAGAGCTTGGCTAGGTCACATGGCCTCAAAACTTCGTATGCTGTGCTCCTGGATTCACTGGGCCATTTGAACTAGAACTTTTTTTTTTTTTTTTAATAAAGCTTTTATTTAAAGAATATAAATTTCCAAAGAACAGCTCATGGACCACAATGGCTCCCCCCCCACACAACTTCCCTCCCTCCCCCCACCCTCCCCTTTCCCGCTCCCTCTCCCCTTCTGTTCACATCAAGATTCATTTTCAATTCTCTTTATACACAGAAGATCAATTTAGTACATATTACGTAAAGATTTCAACGGTTTGCCCTCGCATAGAGACACAAAATGATAATACTGTTGGAGTACTAGTTATAGTATTAATTCACAATGTACAGCACATTAAGGACAGAGATCCTACATGATTTTTTTTTAAAAAAATTGATTAATTGTCTATGCAATTTCCAGTTTAACACCAAGATTTTTTAATCATTTGCAATTATCTTTATATAAAGAAGATCGATTCAATATATACTATGTAAGGATTTCATCAGTTTGCACCCACTCAGAAACACAAAGTGTAAAAATACTGTTTCAGTACTAGTAATAGCATCACTTCACATTGGATAACACATTAAGGACAGATCCCTCATGAGACATAAGTACACAGTGACTCCTGATGTTGATTTAACAATTTGACACTCTTGTTTATGGCGTCAGTAATCTCCCTAGGCTCTGGTCATGAGTTGCCAAGGCTATGGAAGCCTTTAGGGTTCGCCCACTTCGATCTTATTCCCACAGGGCCATAGTCAAAGTGGAAGTTCCCTCCTCCCTTCAGAGAAAGGTACCTCCTTCTTTGATGGCCCCGTTCTTTCCACTGGGATCTCACTCACAGAGATCTTTCATTTAGGTCTTCTGTTTTTTCCAGAGTGTCTTAGCTTTCCATGCCTAAAATATTCTCATGGGCTCTTGAGCCAGATCCGAATGCCTTAAGGGCTGATTCTGAGGCCAGAGTGCTATTTAGGACATCTGCCATTCTATGAGTCTGCTGTGTATCCTGCTTCCCATGTTGGATCATTCTCTCCCTTTTTCATTCTATCAGTTAGTATTAGCAGACACTAGTCTTGTTTGTGTGATCCCTTTGACTCTTAGACCTATCAGTGTGATCAATTGTGAGCTGGAATTGATCACTTGGACTAATGAGATGGTCTTGGTACATGCCACCTTGATGGGATTGTATTGGAATCCCCTGGCACAATTCTAACTCCATCATTTGGGGCCGTTCTAGAACTTTAACTCGTTCTTAATCTTCTCTTTGAAATGCTGAGTGGAAAGTGCCCTGCCCAGCAAGCAGGTTGCAGGCACAGAAGGGAGCTAAGAGCCAGCGTTCACCCTCTTTAGCAACAGGGACAGCCTGGCTCAGAGATCCTGGAACCAGATCTCCACAGAGTCCGCTCTGCAGACAGCACACCAAAAAATAGCAGAGATTAGGCTGGCGCCACGGCTCACTAGGCTAATCCTCTGCCTGCGGGCGCTGGCACACCAGGTTCTAGTCCCAGTCAGGGCACCAGATTCTGTCCCGGTTGCTCCTCTTCCAGGCCAGCTCTCTGCTGTAGCACAGAAGTGCAGTGGAGGATGGCCCAAGTGCTTGGACCCTGCACCCCATGGGAGACCAGGATAAGCACCTGGCTCCTGGCTGCAGATCAGCGCGGTGCGCCGGCCACGGCGGCCATTGGAGGGTGAACCAACAGCAAAAAGGAAGACCTGTCTCTCTGTCTCTCTCACTATCCACACTGCCTGTCAAAAAAAAAAAAAAAAAAAAAAAAAGCAGAGATCAAAGCCAGGCCGAAACTGAGCCAAGGTTATCTGGGAGGAATCAGATACTATCAGGAGAGAGGGTATCAGCCTTGAGACCCAGGGAAGGAAGTAGTTCTCTTGATGGATTTAAAGTGGGTGGAATTCTCTGAGGAAGAAAACCAACAAGATGGCAACTTTCTTTGTAACCCTTCAATGTAGGAGACTTGATGAACTATCCCTGCTCCTCAAGGCTAAAAGGCAGCAGGTGCTCGGAGCTTGTTGGCAGTCCCTGGTGTAGCAGACTCACATCTCCAGTTATAACACAGCCCTTCTGACATATAAAGCAGAGGCACAATGATGCTCTCAGCTTTGGGTCAACATTCTCCTTTACTTTCTTGGAGTATTCAGAGGCAATTGGTGGATACTTAGGGTTCATACCCATATCATCAGCCCCAAACTCCTCCCTGTTTATAAAAATACAACTGTTGCAGCCGGCACTGTGTTATAGCGGGTTAGAGCCCTGGCCTGCAATGCCAGCATCCCATATGGGTGCCGGTTCAGGCCCTGGCTGCACCACCTTCAGTCCAGTTCCCTGGAAAGGCAGCAGAGGATGGCTCAAGTCCTTGGGCCCCTGTGCCCATATAGGGGACCCAGGGTGGGAGGGTGTTCCTGGCTCCTGGTTTTGGATCAGCTAAACTCTGGCCATCGTGACCATTTGGAGAGTGAACCAGCATAATAGAGGATCTCTCTATCTCTCTTTTTCTCTCTCTCTCTGTGACTCTTTCAAATAAATAAATCTTAAAAAAATGCAACTGTTTTCCCCTACAAACACATACACACACATACACACACACACACACACACACACACACACACACACACTACCCCACTATTGCCATTGCCCTGTGGGATTTTTCTCTCATGGATGCTGTTAACAATTATTGGAAAAATACCATCTTAGGTGTCAAAGTGAACATATAGATAGGATTAAGTGTTAAAGGGATCATATAAATAAGATCAAATGTCTGATAATAATAATAGAATTAAAAAGGAGAGAATGTTCCAATATGGGAAGCAGTCCACACAGCAGACTCATAGAATGACAATTGCTTTAAATAGTACTCTGACCTCAGAATCAGCCCTTAAGGCACTCTGGACTGGCTGAAAAGCCCATAAGAGCATTTCAGGCATGGAAAGACAAGACACTGTGCCAAAAAAACGTCCTACATGAAGGATCTCTGTGAGAGAGATGCCAGTGGAAGGAAATGGCCATCAAAGAAGGATGTGCTTTTCTCTGAAGGGAGGAGAGAACTTCCACTTTGCTTATGGCCTTGTCTAAATACTGACAGAGTTTGTGGATTCAAAAGGCTTCCATAGCCTTGGCAGCTCACATCAAGAGCCTGGGGTGTGAGGCTGGTACTGTGGTACAGTGTTTTAAGGCCCTGGCCTGAAGTGCTGGCATCCCACATGGGTGCCAGTTCTGGTCCCGGCTGCTCCACTTCCAATCTAGCTCTCTGCTGTGGCCTGGGAAAGCAGTAGAGGATGGCCCAGGTCCTTGGGCCACTGCACACACATGGGAGACCCAGATAAAGCTCCTGGCTGCTGGCTTTGGATCAGCGCAGCTCCGGCTGTTGCAGCCATCTGGGGAGTAAACCAGCAGATGGAAGACCTTGCTCTCTGTCTCTGCCTCTCTCTGTAACTCTGTCTTTCAAATAAATAAAATAAATCTTAAAAAAAGAGCCTCAGGTGATCATTGACATCATACATAAGAGTGTTAATTGTAAATTAACAACAGGAGTCACTGTGCACTTACTTCCCATGCAGGACTTCTGTCCTCAATGAGTTGTATTATGTAAATTAACTGTAAAACTTGTTCTCAAACAGTTTTGTGAGTGTGTATGTGTGCAAATTGTTGAAATCTTTACTTAGTATAGAGTTGGTCTTCTGTAAATAAAGTTAATTAAAAATTAATCCTAATGGAGAATGTGACTGGGAATGGGAGAGGGAGGAGGAAGAGGGATAGGAGTGTGGGTGGGGGTGGGGAAGAACCACTATATTCTTAAAGTTGTACTTATGAAATTTATACTCATTAAATAAAAGAGAAAAAAGATATAAAACAATTATTGGAAACTGATATTCAAATGTTAAAAATGTTTCTACCCAGTAGGGTAAACTATGGTTGACAGAAATTAATCATATATTTCAAAATAGCTAGTGGAGAGGATTTGATTGTTTGCAGCACAAAGAAATTGTACATGTTGGAGGGGATGGATATACCAATGGCCCTGATCTGAGCATTATACACTGTGTCCATGTATTGGAATATCACATTTACCCCATAAATATGAACAGTCTTTTAAAATGCAAATTCAATTGCTGTTCACTTAGGGGAAAAACAGTTTCTTGTGGGAAAGAGGAGGTGGGTACAGGTGTTTTTCCTGGGATGAGCCTCAGTCAAGGTTTCTACAGACATTGACATTGCTGTGGGCTGCTTAAAGGTGACATGGAAATGAAGGACTCTGAAGTAGGAATGAGTCAGTGCAGTCAGACTCTGGACATCCAGGCGCTGGTCCCTCCTGACCCATCCCAGGGGAAGGCTCTCACGCCATCAGCAGGCAACCTAGATTCGGTTAAGTCGCCAACTAGGGAAGAGTGTGGTTGTGGTGAAGACCACCCCAGCTCCATCCCAAAGGAGGGAGCTCATTCTCAGGCAGCCCAGTTGGGCTCCCAGGGAAGGAGAAATCAGCATACAAGCAGACCAGTGGATGTCTAAGTGATCCATGACAAGTTCCATCTTGAGCCTGATCATTTATATCATGACGATAAATGGATTCTAAGCAAGAAAAGGGCCGTGCGATGGCTGGTGGGTAAGTAGGTGGGGTTATGCATTAAGCTAACTCAATCGTGCAAGAAGTGGTTGGAAAGGGCCTTCCTGACCCAAACTCCAGTTTATTCGATGCAATCAGGACCCATATTTCTTAAAGAAAACCTGAGGATACAGAAGAGCATTTATTTCATGTTGTCAGGGCAAACAAGCCATTTTCAGATGTAGCTTCTCTTCTTTTTTCTTTTTTTTCCCCCTGACCTGTCTGTCCTGGAGAGCACAGCAGTTCTGAATGTGGAAAAAAAATCCAGAACAAAGTGAGCTGGAAACAAAGTAAAAGAAAGAACCCTTCATTCGTGACTAAGGCCAGGTTTTGGCTTGGTTTTCTTCTGGAAAATCCCCATAGTTCAAATTCGGGGACTTCAGAGAGGGCCAGCTTCACAAGACAGAGAACACTGGGGTCAGAAGAACAAAGGGCTTGGACTGACACACTGCTTTCCACTGAGCTTTCCTGGGAAATGCACGTTTTGGCGCCATCTTTGAGGAAGACAACACAGTGTGGTGGGAATGGAGGTGCACCCTGGACTCCGATACTTGGGTCCTGATCCCACCTCTGCCGCTTCCTGCTGTGTAACCTTGGCCAAGTCACTTAACCTTTCTGCACTTCAGCTAACACATCTGCAAATTGTGAGGTTGTGCCTACCTCTCACAGGGTAGCTGTGAAGATTAAATTAGCAGGCACCTACAGAAAGCAAGAATGATGTGTGCTAGCCATTCTCACGGGGAGCACAGAATAGAAGCAGACTGATGCTGCAGCCAATATTTTCAGATGGTCACTTGCTTTTCTACTGACATCATGACTTCAGCCACGAAATCAAAGAGAGAACAGTCATTTCACAGAATTCTTGGGTTGTTGGCAAGATTATATCATATTCATAACCATGATACAGGCTGTCATAACCATTGTCAGACCTGTTGTCTTGGTTATTGTCTACTCATTTGGCAAATACATGATGCCAGTGACTATGTGTAGGTACTGGCCTTTGGTAGAGGAGCAAAGAAGACTCCTGCCTATGTGATGCTGAGGCTGGAGCAGAAGTGACTGACACCAAAAGTAACCTCCATAAAGGATGATGAATGTGATTAAAGTCTATAAGTGTGGGGTCCTGGTCCCTTACCAGTGGAAAGTTTCGTCTCAAACAGTCTTGTGCTCACCACGGTCCCAGCACTAGTTGGGCAAATAGTAGGTGCTCAATCAATGTTCATTGAATTGCTGATGGCAGCACCAATCGACATGATTTGCTGCATATTGTCCTATACTTCATAACCACAGAACACCTTGCACCTAACATCTTACTCAGCAAATAGCAGAGCGTTGAAAAATGTTTGTGGTATTGATCTAGAATGGCTGATAATAAAACCTAGTGTGTTTCTCCCCTATCCAACTGCACAGTCCTCTTTCTTTGGCCCAAAGAACGCAGAAGTTATTTTTAGCAGTCAGGTCTGACTTATGCTTGAGACTGTCTTTCGGTTGGCTCTTAGCTGTCATGACCTCCTCTCTCATTGACACCCATCCCAGTGTTGGGCTCTCACCCTGTCCTCCGCTCCCTCTGGGCATTCCTCCATGTTATCCCTGGCTCATCTTCCTCTTCCTGCTCAGTCACAGGCACAAGTGTAGTTGTTGTTTCTGATTGCCCACTGGCTTGGCCAACCTGCTCCCACCAAAAGCAGATCCACTTCCCAGCCCCAGGGGCAGACGTGAGACCAGGCCTGGTTGTCCTCTAGCAACAGACACTGGCCCAAGGAGAGGACATATGCCCCAAGCAGGGACATCCCAGACACTGCTGCTGCTTCATGTTTCCTTTTTTTTTTTAATTAAAAAATTAATTTATTTATCTGAAAGTCAGAACTGGAGAGAGAGAGAGAGAGAATCTTCCACTCACTGGTTCACTCCCCAAAAGGTTGCAACAGCCAGACCTGGGCCAGGCCAAAACCAGGAGCCAGGAGTTTCTTCCAGTTTTCCACATGGGTGCAGGTGCCCAAGCACTTCGGCCATCCTCCACTGGCCCCCACTCCCCTCCAGGCGCAACAGCAGGGAGCTGAATCGGAGGTGGAGCAGCCGGAACCTGAACTAGTGCCCTGCATGGCAGGCAGCGGCCTTATCGGCTGCCCCACAGCGCCAGACCTAGGCTTAGCTTCTTGGGGTACTGCCGTCACCGAGTCAAGTCCAAACTCTGCAGCAGGGCCTGAAACCCAACCGTGAGCTGCTTTCCACACATTCTCACCTGCAGGAGCCCTGCTCTCTCAGTCCACAGCAGACCCCTCTGCTCACACGGGCCTCAGCCCCTGTCTGCGGCTCCTCTGTGGCACAGCTTCCTGGGGTCTGACTGTTGATGCCCATACCCGAGCCTAGAACTGAGTCGGAACCCAGTACCCAGGTGATGGTACTAAGAGGTGGGGCCTTGTGAGGTATTCATGTCATGGGCCCTCTGCCATCCTGAACGGGATCAGTGTCCCCTTATAAAAGAGGCAGAGGAGATGGGGCTGGAGCTATGGCGCAGTGGGTAAAGCTGCCGCCTGCAGTGCTGGCATCCCATATGGACACAAGTTCAAGTCCCGGCTGCTCCACTTCCAATCCAGCTCTCTGCTGTGGCCTTGGAAAGCAGTAGAAGATGGCTGAAGTCCTTGGGCTTGGGCCCCTGCACCCACATGGGAGACCCAGATAAAGCTCCTGGCTCCTGGCTTTGGATCAGCGCAGCTTCAGCCATTGCAGCCATCTGGGGAGTAAACCAGTGAATGGAAGACCTCTCTCTGTGTCTCTGCCTTTCTGTAACTCTGCCTTGCAAATAAATGAATAAATCTTGAGAAAAAAAAAACAGAGCTGAGGGGGACTGTCTTGCCCCTTTCACCTCTGGAGGACATAGCAACAAGCCAGCACCTGTGACCTGTGAAGCAGAGAGTGAGTCCTTGCCAGACACCAGTTCTGCCGGCCCCCTGACCTTGGACATCTTAGCTTCCAGAGCTGTTATTTTAAATTCCCCTGTCTGTGGGATTCTGTTACTGCAGCCCAAACCCACAAAGCCGCGGCTTAAATACCACTCTCCCTCAGGGAACCTTCTTTCATCCCAACCCTGGGGGAAGTGAAGTCTCTCCTCAGAAAGCCTGCGCGCTTCCCACATCCTTAAAACAAAGCTTCATGGATATGCGGGAGCTACTACGGACCTCACAGGGGCTGTGACCACACAGAAAGCAGCTGCTGCCCGACGCTGAGCTCAACCTACCAGTGAGAGTCAGGACAGCGGTGTGCCCCACCTCACTGCGCTGCTGTGCCTTGTGGGAGCACCTGAACTGCCGCCCCTCCCTGTGAGCCCGCAAGATCCTTTGCAAAAGGGACTCATCTGGGGCCAGGGTGGTGGCATAATGGGCAAAGCTGCTGCCTGCAGCATCGGCACCCCACATCGGTGCCAGTTGGAGTCCCAGATGCTCCACTTCCAATCCCTCTGCCTACTAATGCTCCTGGGAAAGCAGCGGAGGATGGCTCAAGTGCTGGGACCCCTGCACTCATGTGGAAGACCCAGAAGAAGCTCCTGATTCCTGGTTTCAGCCTGGCCCAGCCCCAGCTGTTGTAGCCATCTGAGAAGTGAAGCAGCGAATGGACGATAGCTCTCCTCCCCACCCCCTTCTCTGTAACTCTTGACTTTCACAAGTAATTCTGTCTGGCTTGTCCTTCGAGGCCTATGGGTGGATATTCACCACACCTGGTTCCTTGTCACCGAGACTGTATACTACGCATCATGCTTTTTCCCACCTCGTGAGTATTTGACAATTCAAAATCCCAAAATGGAATGAGTGGTCTGATACCCAAGAATAAACTACACTAACTCAATGTGTTAGGGAAAAAAATATGTAATTCTGCCTTTCCTTGGAACAAAAATTTCCTAAAAAATAAAAATGGCAACAGGTCTCTAAAAAAAGTATTCAAAGAGTTATAATTATGGGGCCGGCACTGTGGCGCAGCATCCCATATGGGCACCAGTTCAGGTCCCAGCTGCTCTGCTTCCAAACCAGCTCCCTCATCATGTGCCTGGGAAAGCAGTGGAGGATGGCCCACAACCTTCATGTGGAGACCCAGACGAAGTTCCAGGCTCCTGGCTTCAACCTGGTCCAGCCCAGCAATTATAACCAACTGGGGAATGAACCAGCAGGTGGAAGATCTTTCTCTCTGCATCTCTCCCTCTCTCTGTAACTCTGCCTTTCAAATAAATACAATCCTTTTTTAAAAGAATTGTAATTAATATATTGTTACTTTAATATTCAACTTAAAATGAGACCTAGAGCAATAGCACATACTAAGTATAATGCTTCCAAGAGAATTATCAAATCTATACTATCAAACTATAAACAAGAGGTGTTTTTATTAAATCATGCAATAAATATTAAATCAGCCAGAAGAGATGCACACAACACACATGAAGGGCCACCATCCAAAGGAACACATCTCTGTACATCTCTCTGCCCCTGTGCTGCACACATCTTAGTACACACTGCTCAGAGACGTGTACACAATTACGAAGATGTTCTTAAAGTTAAGGCGCAGGGGCAGGTGTTTGTTCCAGGGGTTGAAATGCCCACATCTCCCATCAGGGTGTCAGAGTTTGATACTGGGCTCTGGCTTCTGATTCCAGCCTCCTGCCTGATGGACTGACCATGCCATCCCAAAATATAAGGCATGGGGGCAAATTTATGAATAAACAAACACTATTGTGATTGCTTATATCCAACCCAAAGCTTACAGAAAATTATTCAAACCATTCAAATCTGGACAAAGTGGGAAGGGTAGTGTATTTAATAGGAAAGGGACTTTTTCGCTGACCTCTGTTCACCCAGAGTGAGTGGAGAACCTGGCACCCAGCAGACATTCACGTATTTGTTAAATGAGTGGACTTCTGTGTGTCAAATTTAGTGCATGTGTCAGATATAAAGAGTAGCAGAAATGAGGAATTAAGGCATGTTTGCATAAATTGCATGATACCATACATAAATCTTTAAATCATAGAAGTGCTTTATTAAAAAGAACATAGGTTAATGGTCTTCATTTCACATGACTTTTGTTACTAAAACAATATCCATAATTCATACTTATGATTTATTTACTTGGTCACTGATGTATACAGATAACATAGAACTATTGACTGTTGACAGGTAGTTTGATAAGTCTTACGTTCATATAGATGGCTGTGTGTTAAAAATACTAATCCTTATCTGAGGCTTGAACTGTAAGATTTTTTTTCTCTAAAATTATATTTTTCAGAATACCAGTGCTGTGTGATAACTTATCAGGTCAGGTTCTTTGTAAGCTATTCTATACAGTTAAAGAGTATTTTCAACAACCAGAATGATAGATTTTACTGCACAGATTTTAGACTATTTAATTTTAGCTTACATGTAAATTGTTGCACTAAGACATGATTCCTTGCATAAAATGCATAATCATGAATGCCAATTTTTCCATGACTAACTATACCCTGCCAGATGTTTCTTAGTTCTGCTGAGTCACTTTTTTTCCAGAACTCCGTGTTCCCACTAACTCCCAATTCCCTCTGGCCTTTTCTCAGACAGCTTTTTACCTGAATTTGGGGTTAAATTGCTTCATGTTCTTTTTACCATCTCATATGCACAAAACAGGTAATTTATATTCGATCTTAGCCAGAGGTTGAGAAGCGATATAAAATCGGGTTTTAAAAGGACTCTCCATTTCGTCTGCTGTCATAAGTATTAACAGACTCCTTTCCTGGGGAGTGAGACACTTTGAGGAATTTTTTCTAAAAAGTCACTAAGCCTTTATTTGCAAGGAAACCATCCGCCACCTGGTCACATGGCTGAGTCCGCTCTGACTCATCCCAAGGTCCAGTCCTTCAGGGAGACACAGCCAGTTCCTGATCTCTGGATCTCTGCGCTGGTTTCCCGTTCTCAGCTGCCCTGCCTCCGACAAGGCTGCACGCAGTCTCCTTCCCTGGTTACATCCGTGGGGCTCACTTCCACGGGTGCCTTGCAAAGCCACCCAGCTTACTGTCTTGTGCTGCGCTTCACTGCATCTCACACAGAATGCCTGTGGCAACGTGACGGTGAGCAGGCTGCTTGGGCCCTTTTTCTATCGGTGAGCTTGCGTTGTGTCTCTGTGTCCCATCTCGGTAATTCCTGCCTTGTGTCTAGCTGTTTCATTATTACCTGTTATGGAGATCTGTCATCAGTGATCTTTGATGTGATTATTGGGATTGTTTGGGGGAGCCATGAGTTGTGCCCAAATAAGATGGCAAGTTTAGTGGAAACTGCTGTGCGTTCTGATGGCTCCACCAACCAGAGTCTTGCTCTCTCTCCTCAGGCCTCCCTATTCCCTGAGATGCAACACTATAGGCCACTTAAATCACTCCGTAAGGACTTCTAAGCTTTCAAGTAAAAGCAACAGTTGAACGTCTCTCATTTTTTTTAAAATCCAAAGCTAGAGGCTGGCGCCGAGGGAGGCTCAATAGGCTAATCCTCCTCCTGTGGCACTGGCACACCGGGTTCTAGTCCAGGTAGGGGCGCCGGATTCTGTCCCGGTTGCTCCTCTTCCAGGCCAGCTCTCTGCTGTGGCCTGGGAGTGCAGTGGAGGATGGCCCAAGTGCTTGGGCCCTGCACCCCATGGGAGACCTGGAGAAGCACCTGGCTCCTGCCATCGAATCAGCTTGGTGCGCTGGCGGCAGCACGCCAGCCTCGGCGGCCATTGGAGGGTGAACCAACAGCAAAAGGAAGACCTTTCTGTCTGTCTCTCTCACTGTCCACTCTGCCTGTTGAAAAAAAAAAAAAAGTGCTGCCCCATCGAACACATGAACAAATAAGCTTCATTGATATGGAGAAAGGTTTGGTGATCTGAATCCAAGATCAAGCCAAAAGCCTAGTCCAGAGCAAGGTACTGAGCCAAAGCCTAGAGCAAGGTACTGACTCTGCTCAATTCTACAAAGGCTCAGAAAGGTGAAAGGTAAGGAAGCTACAGAATACTGTGAAGCTAGTCTTGACTGATTCATGAGGTTTAGCCAAGAAGCCACCTCCACAATATAAAAAATGCCAGCGAAGCAGCAAGTTCTGCAGAACACCTGATAAGACAACGATGCAGGTAACTGCATGAAACAGTGCAGTTCCAGGGTAGACAGAACAACTTTTTAGTGGGGAAAGATGCCACCCAGGACCTCCATAGCTGGAGAGGAGAAGCAAGGGCTGGCTCCAAGTCTCCAGAGGACAGACTGACTTCCTGTTCAGGGCTAAACAGCCGGAGATGTTAAGGTGAAGTCAGTGCTTGGTTACCATTTGGACAACACAGGAGTCTTTAAGAATGATATTAGATATGTTTCTCCTGTTCCCTGTAAATGGAACAAGAAATGCTGAGTGACAGCACACCTGTTTACAACATGACTTGCTGGATGCTTTAGGGCCACTGTTTTCTGCTCATAAGACTCCTTTTGAAATATTACTGCTCATCAACCATGCACCACGTTACCCCAGAGCACTAATGGAGATACACAGTGAGATTAACGTCGCTTTCATGTCTGCTAATATGACACCCATTTCATAGTCCATGGATCAAAGAGTAATTCTGACTCTCAAGTCATTCTATTTAAGAAACATTTTTTGTAAGGCTATACAAAGTAAATTAGAAACTCTCTGTAAAGAATTCGCCATTTGCCTGAAATTCTATCCAGGTCTTCCACATAGATGGCAGGAGCTCAAGAACTGGGGTCGCCCTCACCTACCCTCCCAGGTGCATTAGCAGGGAGCTGGATCAGAAGCAGAGCAGCTGGGACTCAAACTGGTGCTCATATGGGATGCTGGCGCAGCAGGCAGCAGCTTAATCCACTGTGCCACAATGCCAGTCCCTGCAATAAAGTGTTTTTAAATTAAGGCACATATATCACTTTGGTTTTTTTAAAGGCATATTGCAATGCACACTTAATAGACTATAGTATAGAATAAACACAACTTTTATATGCCCTGGGACACCAAAAAACTTGTGACGCATCTTATTGGAAACTGACCTTATTAGAATGGTCTGAAATTGAACCTATAGTATCTGTAAGGCATGAGGGGTCTTCAGAAATTTTGTGGAAAATGTGTATT
Source organism: Sylvilagus floridanus (assembly GCA_949820135.1). Lineage (NCBI taxonomy): Eukaryota > Metazoa > Chordata > Mammalia > Lagomorpha > Leporidae > Sylvilagus > Sylvilagus floridanus. Next base: position 85,604,129 of record OX463225.1, on the reverse strand, counting down.
ATGAAAAAATTATGTGTGGATTTCAAAAAAAAATTTTTACACCAAAATAAACTGATCTTTTAACTCCATAAACTTTTTGCAGTCCCCTTGTAGCCTGTATTTTCTCACCACACAGAGGATTATGGGACACTCACGGCCTGGCCCTTCGACAGAACCATTCCTGGTACAGATTTCCTCTTTTAAGCCAATGAAAGGATTTGGCTACATGCACAGTTCCATAAACTACTCACTGACTCAAAATGTATGACATAGTGACCACGTTCTAGTAATTGTGCAAAGGTTGAGGGATATGAAGAAAAAACCTAGTCCTCGTTCCCCTCAGGGCTCTGATAGGACTGACAAGTAAATGCACCATTGCAACCAAAGTGAAACGGAATCAGTGAAGCTGGGAGCAAGTACTGCACAAGGCAGAGGAAGGGCTGGAGCAGGGCCCCAGCTGCTGTCTCCGCCACATTTCATCACTGATTACACAGAGACCTGAAACCCTTCCAATGTGTTTGCATGCGTGCCTGTTTCAAGGAGTTAATTATCAGGAGGTTTCTGTCCCAGAACAAGGAGGTGCCTGAACTGCACGTGTTTTCTACGCCCTCTGCAGAACACGGTGGAGTGGCTCTAGACAGATAAATCCAGCATTCATTTACTGGGTGCTGGTCCACTCCTCCTTGCATGCACACAAGTAGAAGGCAGCATGGTCTTAGAAGGAAAGCCCTTGAGGGCAGGGGACCAGGTCTGCACCGGGCAGTGGAGCAAGCCAGCTCACTCGGGCCAGCTGCCTCAGGACCTCTGTCTGCGCAAGGATGTCCACGAGGTCCTCGCCAATCCTCCGCCATCCTAAGATCTAATTGGAAAGCTTGGTCAGGCAAGCACACCTATCATCACAGCCTAGTAACTTCTCCAACCGTTCAGGGCTTCCAAGGAGTATACAAAAAGTACTACAGAAAGTCTATAGAAAATAGAATTAAAAGATATGTTTATTTTGATACAAAAAATTTTTTGCAATCCGTGCATAGTTTCTTCATCAAATACATTTTTTATAAATTTTTTGAAAACACCTCATATCATACAGGAGGAGCCTTTGGTAACTGCCAAGCATGACTGTACTGAAAGAAGCAAAACACATGTGTAAGGCTAGGGAATCGGATTAACAATCAACTTCTGTGCAGCAAAAACCAGCAGTGAAATCATTGTGCTTTCAATGGTGTCAGACAGCAGCCTGTGTAGAAATCATCTGATCGCCGGGAAAAGGTTGCTGCAAAATGTGACTGACCATGGCCAGTTTTCTGCCTCCTCTTTTTGAAAACAGGAACCATGTTAGCATTTTCCAAAGCTTCAAGAATGTCACTGCGTATTTATCCCCAAACTGACACAACCACCCAACAAATTCCTCCCTGACAATCTGTGTCAATTTGCAAAATAGTTAATTTCTCAACATCAAAGGCACCTCTTGTGTCACAATCAAAGAGTAAGCATGTTTTTCTTATCAAATGGCTGTTCCTGGTAGTGCAAAGAACCCTGCAGAATTTCAAGCCCGTCAGAGACTCCAAATGCAATTACTCTGCAGAGGCAGCAGCGAGTCCTTGGGTGCTATACTACAGATGATTATTATTTTCATTATCTCAGTAATGTAAACTTCTCTTTCAGCTATCTTCAGCCCCAAGGAGCAAAGAATCACACCCCAGGCAGGGCTGAAGATCTGTTAGGGAAAATGACTCAGACCAGAGCCGGCAAAAAGAGGGGTTGCACCACTTAGTTTTGCAAACGTATACTTTGTGGGTTTTTGAGCTAGGAGAGAACTCAGATAGAAAACCAGCCAGCCAGGTTTCCCCTGCATGGACGGAAGGACGGCAAGGGCTGGCCCTGGATGTGCTATTTCAGGTGGGGCAAAGGCAGAACATAAAAACTGTGCCAACTTTTGTTTCTTTTAAGAGGAATGCAACCCTAAAGCCCAGCAGGCTATGTGGAGATGTGGATACAGCATGCGGGTAGTTCAAAAAGTTTGCAGAAAATGGAATTCAAAAGAAAATTTTATTTGGGGGCAAGATCCAAATCCGTGCATAGTGCTCCCCAGCCGCCCCCCCCCCCCCCCGCCCCGCTTATTTCCATGAAGTGTTTGAAGACCCCTGGTACACACTAAAAGTGTCAATTCACTTCCCCGGAGGCTGAGACAGAAAACCCATCATCATCTTCTCGCCCTGAAAACTCTGCAGTGAGGTCGCCCACACAACAAGTGAATTGAGCGAGGCTTTGCCAGGGCAGCGCGCGGTACACTGCACAGGTGAGCGCGGACATTCCACGCGTGACCACTTCACAGCAAGCCCACAAGGGGAAGCCAGAGAGTAATTCCGCAAACCTCTGGCTTAGCGCGCGCGGTGGGAAAGTCTGATGACATTTCTGAATTTCCTTTTCGGCCTTTCCGCACTCGGGTGGAACTCATTCAGTCCCACAGATGTCTTCTCCAGTGTGAGAACCATGCTTTCTGGAACCGCAGGGCCGCAGATGTCACGCTGGAATCCTCCCAGGGGCTAAGTGCCAGCTGGGAGATGGCTCCTCCTCGGACCGAGGGATGCCGGGGCCAAGTGACCTTCAGACCCGTGGGCCCTTGGGTCGTTCGGGTCCACACCGACGGCGGGCACCCAGGTCCGCACAACGCGGCCGGCGCCGAGCGCCCTGGAAGGTAAGCAGACCAGGTGCCCTAGCCCCTCGGGGTGCAAAAGGAAGCCGCAGACGGGAGGCGCCCTGCTCACAGCCAAGCCGCTGCCGGGCCGTGGCTCCCAAGCCCTGGCCCGGGAGATGCCCCGGAGCGGAGCCCAGCGCCCCCGCTCCAGGTGGTGAGCGCCGCGCTCCCGCCGGCCCCGCAGCCCTTTATCCCCAGGGGAAGGGGAGCCCCTTCCCTGCAACTCACGAGCTCCTTCTTCCCCGTAGGCCTGCCGGCCGCCCAGGCTGAGCGTCGCGGGCCTCCCTGGCCTGGGGGCCCCGGGCACAAGGGGCCCTCGGGGGCCGAACCTCACAGCACCTGGGCCCGCCTGCAGCCAACAGCAACTTGGCGCGCGGCGGCGCGGTTGAATCAGCGTTGAATCACCCCTTGCAGGGTCTGGGAGTTTCCTACGAGGCAGAGGAGGCGGGGCAGGGGTGTGGACTCGCGCGGGCCGCCCACCGCGACGGTAGTGACCGCCGGGGGGCGGGGAGGCCGGAGCAGGGGCGGGGGCGGGGGCGGCTCGGGGCGGGTCGTGGCTCTCGGCGTCGCGCGCGGCCCTTTAAAGCTCGCCCCGCACGGACTCCCGCAGAACCGTAGATCCCTGGCTGCCTCTGGTCGCTTGCAGCCCACCCTCCGCAGACTCCGAGGCTCGGCAGAATCCATCCGCACTCGCTGTGGGCCTTTGGACATGGCGCCCCCGGCCCGGCTCCAGGTCCCGCGTCCCGGGACCGCTGTTCCTTATACGGTGCTGCTCGGCTGGTTGCTTGCCCAGGTGGCCCGCGCCGCAGGTGAGTGGTCTCCACCGGCGGAAGCCCGGGGCGCGCTGCCTGCGGGATGGAGGAGACGGTTCTGGGTGGCCGCGGGCTCTCCCTGCTCCGGAGGCTTGGCCGCGGGTTTGAATGAACTTGGGCCTCGCGGTGCGCAGGTGGGAGCTGCGCGGGTGGTGGCTGGAGCCCCAGCGCCGCTGCCCCTTCTGCTGGAGCGCGGTTGCTTAAGTCTCCTGTTGGCTCCCGCTTTCGCTTTGGGGCTAGAACTTTCCACCGAGTTGTAACCTTGGGGGTGGAGGGATGGACATGAGCCGGCATCTGCACGGGTCGCGTGCCTTAGTTTGGGTATTAACTATTTCATTCCATGTGCATCTCCCCTAATGAAGAGGGGCCCCGGTCTGTGCTCGGTCGTTGTGAGTTTAGATTTGGGTAGAGCTGGTGCTGTTGTAAAATGAGACGTGAACAGGAGCAGGCACCATGTCGTGCACCCCCTATATGCCCAGTACTTGTTCAAGGTGGGGGTAGGGGTCACACAGGAAGCTTCTGAGTGTTGAAAAAAGGTCTTCATGATAAAACATTCCTAATCGAAAAATGCCGCGGGGACAGGGCCATAAACCCACCTTGGTATCTGGGTGTTTCAGTGTAGAGGTGGTGTAGACAGACTCAGTTTTCCCATGTAGCCCTTCTCCAGGGGTGCGATTCGCCCTTGTCTGCAACTCAGTGAAACCCCCTCCTACCTGGTCTTCCTTCTGAGTTGAACCCGAGCCTTGCTTTTCCCCAGCTGGTCCCAGACACCCTGGATGGCTCCTGGACGGGACAAGGCTTTCCCCAGCGACACTTTCAAACAAGGGTTTCAAGAGCCATGGATTACAGGCTGGATCTTGATTTTTTTTTTTTCCTCTTGATAATTCAGTAGGGAAGCTTTTGCGGTTGAAAACAGATATGTGCAGTTTATGGTGATGGGAGGATGGGAAAGTGAGACCCGTGTGCTGGGAAGCGCATGTAATAATAGCGGTCCCTGTGTTGTTCAGACACTACAGGTAGAGCATATAATCTAACTTGGAAGTCAACGAATTTCAAGACAATTCTGGAGTGGGAACCCAAACCCATCGATCATGTCTACACAGTTCAGATAAGGTAAGCCATGTACCAAAAAGGAGATTGGAAGGTTTACAGTGTTTCTACTCTCCTGTGCTGAATACAGATATCTTTAACGCTGATTATTGGGTAAGATCACTAAGAGATGAGAAAGTAGGGGCCGGCGCCGTGGCTCACTTGGCTAATCCCCCGCCTGCAGCGCCGGCATCCCATATGGGCACTGGGTTCTAGTCCTGGTTGTTCCTCTTCCAGTCCAGCTCTCTGCTGTGGCCTGGAAAAGCAGTGGAGGATGGCCCAAGGGCTTGGGTCCCTGTACCCGTGTGGGAGACCAGGAAGAAATACCTGGCTCCTGGCTTCGGATCGGAGTAGCTCCGGCTGTGGTGGCCATTTGGGGGTGAACCAATGGAGGGAAAACCTTTCTCTCTGTCTGCCTCTCTCTCACTGTCTAACTCTGTCAAAGAAATTTAAAGAGAAAGAGAGAGAGAGAGAGATGAGAAAGCAAAGGGCCAATGTGGAGGTTTGCTGGCCAGCATCTCGCTTTACCAAGCCTGCAACATTTTCGGACCTGAAACTGATATATAACATTTCAATTTTTTGGTTTTGCTAAATGGTAGGAAAATTTGTGGGTTGGTTACAAGCTGAGGGAGGTGAGCCTAATCTTGAGCACGCCTGGGGCAGGGGGTGGCGGTGCTGCACCTCAGGGTCAGTGACTATGAAGCTGCAACACAGGTGCCTCTTACCTTTGTTAGCCGTCTAGACTGAGAGCTGCATCTAAGGAAAGAGGGGGGGAGGAATTCCAGCGCATACACTGTCCTGCAGCGCTGTTTGATTCATGCATCCTTGGGCTATGTGAATCAAAATTCGGTTGCATACATGAGCTTGGAGGAGACCAAATTCCTGAGTCACGGAGCTGGGTAGAAATGGTTGCAGAAGTAATTGCCATGTGTGCACAGGGTCCCTGGGGGCTCCACATCTCCCCTAGCTGGTAAGCAGTCTACTCAGCCTCAGTGTGCAGGGGGTGCCACACGTTTTCCTTGGTGGTTTTCACCATCTGCTTGGCAAGCTTTTGGTCTCTGAAATATCCTAGGAGGCTTGGTAGCAAGCTTACGAAATAGAGAAATGATTTTCACGCTCGTTGTGTGAAGACACGAAGGTATCGCTGGCAGAAAATGAAATGTGTCTTGCTGCTTCAGCTTGTGCCAAACCTTCTACAGAATTAGGAGTGCAACTCGTGGGTTCGGGGTGGGCAATTATTAGGTGGATGTTCTTGTTTTTCAAGATGAACTCCAGGACAACTCTTGCCAAACCAACAGGGAAGAGAATTTGTGTGTACATGCATGCATGGATAGATAGATAGACACACAGAGAAGGTAATGTCATAACCTGCAATAACAATTATGATTATGGTCAGACTGGTCAATTCAGATTCCACTAGTTGAGAATTGGGAATTTTTATTTCTGTTCCACATCTAATGTTTACCTCCGTAAGCACCTTCCTTCTGAACAGTGAAACTTAGATCTGGGGAACAATGGGTATCTCCTAAATATAGTCAGGTTGTGTGGTTTCAGCGACATGTGGAAATGCAGTTAGGACTGATCTGATTGAAACATAAACCTCTGTGAACTCTAAGCTCTTAGGCTGCAGGAGGCTACTGCGATTGAGACGAGCAGGGCCGACGGGCTGCAAACATCAGAGCTCAAGGCACGGTGTGGGGTGCTCCTGCCCACCGGGGCCAGCGCTCCATGCTCTGGCTGCTGAGCTGGAGGACGTGGGAGCCTGCCCATCAGCCTACCTCTGAGACCCACGCCTTCCTCCTGTTCTGCCTGGGAAAACCAGATTCCTGGGTTAAAGGGAGTACAGCAGTCACCCTGTAGATAAGGGAAGTGCTGCTTGGGGATGGGAGAGAGTTGTTCGTAATTGCCCTTAGGGTGATGCCCTGGCCAGGATCCTGCACCATCGCCTTCTCGGACTGCTCTGCTAGAGCCTTTGTGAGGCTCGGAACTGGGAGGAGGACAGAGGAAGCCTTGTGTGGCGTCTCCTCTGGGGGCTCCCTTCCTGCCTGTTTTCCTTGCCTAGAAGAAGTGTCTTGGCTCACAGAGCGGAGTTCATCTTGGACATCCTTTCCCACACCCACTGCCCTCGCCGTTGACTGGGGCCCCACCTGCACCTTCCCCTTGGGACACAGTTCTTGATGGTGGTTGGGAGGTGTCGCTGCCCTGAGCCTTAGCACCAAGCCATCAGCTGTAATACTGGGTGCACAGGAATGTTCCGAATTCTCAAGCTGATTGTACAGAGCTCCTCAAAAACAACTTCTAACTAAGATCCTGGTGGTCCATATCCTGTTGGAGTTTGCAGTGTTTTTTAGCAATTCAGAAGGGACTTTTATTACTTCCAAGTCAGGAGCGTTTGTAGCTCTAAAATGTTGATGCTGCTGATGGCATCCAGGGGAACCCCCACAAAACTGCCCCACTTAACGGTGATCGAGGCGCTGGTTCCAAATTTTGGCATGAGCACGTGGTCCCAGCTTGGAGCTGGGCAGAACCAAATGCACACCCTCTCATGGTGTGCACCACAGAACCCAGGGGAGTCTGATGGGCTTGTTTGCCATAGCCATGGAAAGAGGCAACATGTTCTCATTTACTTGTTGGATGTGGAAACTGATACGCTGAAAATGCATTTTGCCCATTTCGGGACAAAAATAGCCTCTCTTCTTTTATCACCACAAAATGAAAGAAATACAAGAAACAGAAATATTTCAACACCAATCTTGGTTTGTGAATTTACCCGATTCTTGTAGCCAGGTTGTTTGGTTCCGATGCTTAGAGAATACACAGTTTTGGCTCCTGTACAGGGTCTAGACAGTGACGTGTTTTCCTGCATGGTGTATGCCAACCTCTCAAGGAAGACAGTTCTTGGGCTGTTTAGCAGCGTAGCCCAAGAGCGAGGACGCCTGCTACAAAGCAGACAGGGTTCCCGTGTAGCACTTTGTGGAGCATGGTGCTGGGGCAGGAGAAAAGCAGAGCTCTTTAAACAATTTCCTCTTCGGTGATGTCTTAGAAAGCAAAAATCTCTCTTTTAGCCTCAGATAGATACTCCCTGTATGGATTCTATAATCCTTGATGAGATATATTCCCATCTTGTAGAAGTAGGGCGGCATGGCACATACGTGCCTAACACCCCCGACTCGGCCGCCTACTAGCCCTGTGCCTTTGGACAGATTCCAAGGTTCAGTGTACCTGTGTGGAAATACAACCCAGCAGCTCCTTGCGAGGATTTACCCATAGAGTAACCATGTATGAAGTGTCCAGCACAGCAAATGGCAGATGACTCCACCAACAATGGTCACATTAGTAGGTAGTAGAATGTACAAGGTACTTCAGAAGGTTTGTGGGAAATGGAATTAAACCGTGTTTATTTTGGTGCAAAAAAAAAAATTTGAAGTCCATGCATAGGTTTTTCATAATGAGTTTTCCGTGAACTTTTGAGGCTGCCTTGTTTTATTATATAGACTGTATTACTGTAAAGACTAAATATTGAGTATAATGTAATAGAGTAAACGGAGTGCAACATGGTGTCCTAAGTGGAATATAATAAACAGCTGGGGCTGGATGGGAAGCTGCTCTGTTTCCCGTGAAACCCTGACGAAGTGTCTCCATTTGAAGAAAGATATTGGACAGAACAGTCAAGAATGCGGACTTGGGAGTCAGATGACTGGGTCAAAGTCCGGCTGGTTGCTGTTCTGAGTCACCCAGTCTCACCCTGTCTCAGTTGCTTGTCTGTACAAATGGGGGTGATGACAGAGCTGGGCCAGTGAGGACTCCCGCACGCCCCGCCCCGGGAGCGCCGCGCGGCCGGTCAGCACCGGACTCCGCTGCGGCAAGGCCCGCTCGCTGCCTGCGTGAGAGTCATCACGTTGCGTTTCTTCCTCTTCTTCCCTCCTTCCGTTAGCACCAGGCTAGAAAACTGGAAGAGCAAATGCTTCTCCACAACGGAGACGGAGTGCGACCTCACCGACGAGGTCGTGAAGGACGTGGGGCAGACGTACATGGCGCGGGTCCTCTCCTACCCGGCAAGGAACGGAAACACCACGGGGTTCCCCGAGGAGCCTCCCTTTAGAAACTCCCCCGAGTTCACGCCGTACCTGGACAGTAAGTAGCTCCGTGCACCCTCGCTGCTTAAAGACTGTCCTGCCAAGTGCCCCATAGGGACCTTTAGACAAAAATAGTTACCCATGAGCCACCTCTGTCCCAGAAACTGCTGGTCCCACAGCGCTCCTCGCTCAGGCCAGATGTGCTGGAAGCTTCCATGTCCTCAAATAGCTCCTCCACTGTTCCTCCCCAGGCTGGTGGGGGTGGGGGAGGTGGGCAGGGAGCCACAGGCAGTTTCACCTTTTCCCCGTGTGGATCTCCTGGAGGACTTTTCTCCACTGATCCCAGATCCCTGGGGAGGTCCACAGTCTCCCTCTGAGCCCACGATTGGTCTCACTGTCCTTTTCCAGTCAGCTGGCCTCGGGCTGAGTCCTGGGAGGTGCCAGTGCCTGCCCAGGGCACTCAACCTGTCCCCCTCCTGCTAAGAACGTGGATGGACTGCCTTCCTCCCCAGCTTTTGAGGAGCTGAGGGGGGAATGCAAAGAACTCCTGCCAGGTCTGAGATGACATTTCTGGGTCTGAACCAGGCATGTTTGAGTCAACATGTAGCACATCAAGGAAAGTGACCTGAGCCTCTCCTGGGCCTGCTGCGAGACTCCATGTGCCCTGTCCCGGCTGCCTCTGGTTTAACCCGGCCCACAGGCAGTGAGCCAGCACAGACTCCGGTCCCGCGGGCTGTGAGCAGCAGGCAGGGCCATCGGCCTGCCCTTCCCTCCTTGCACCTCCTTTGAGGGCCAGAGCCCCCGCTGGCGAGCCCCAGCCCCAGACTCGTCTGGTGCTTTCACCTGCGAGTCTCCGGCAGCCCTGGGCTGCGGTGTGGACGCCCTACAGCAGCTCCTCTCCTCTGTGGGTTGCTCACGTTCATCCTCATGCCATCCTCGGGATCTCTTTTTCTAATCTCTGAGTTTTTTGTAACATGCTTCAAGTCCACCATGAGTGCAAGGCAAAAGCACATTGTGTATTTTGCTTGTACACGCACACACACACACACACACACACAGAGAGAGAGAGAGAGAGAGAGAGAGAGAGAGAGAGAGATGGATGGAGAGATGGAGAGAAAGGTCTTCTATCCCCAAATGGCTGCAATAGCTGGAGCTGAACCAATTCAGAGCCAGGAGCTTCCTCTGGGTCTCCCATACAGATGCAGGGGTCCAAACTCTTGGGCCATTTTCCACTGCTCTCCCAGGCCATAGCAGGGAGCTGGATTGGAAGTGGAGCAGCCGGGACACAAACCGGCGCCCATATGGGATGCCAGTACTGCAGGCAGAGGTTTAGCCTGCTATGCCACAGCAGCAGCCCCGAGTTAAATAAAATATTGCAATTAATTTCATCTCTCACTTTTTCTAATGTGACTATAAGGAAATTTAAAAACTACATCCGTGGCTCCCATTAAATGCTCATGGCACAGCGTGGCTACAGAATGTCTTGGGATTCACCTCAGGGTCCAGCCGGCCCACGGCTGCTGGGGCATGCACTCTGCACAGGTGCTCTGTATGAGCGGTGCTGGCTTGGTAACTCCATGAGCTTCTCCTGTGTTTCAGCAAACCTCGGACAGCCAACAATTCAGAGCTTTGAACAAGTTGGGACAAAACTGAATGTGACAGTCCAGGATGCACGCACGCTGGTCAGAAGGAATGGGACATTCCTAACTCTCCGGGCTGTGTTTGGCAAGAACTTGAATTACACGCTTTATTACTGGAGAGCTTCCAGCACAGGAAAGGTGAGGGTCTCGTCCTCTGTTCTAGGACCTGTTGGACATTGCGGGTCCTTGGTTTTCAGCCCCTGTCGTCTCCAGTGTACAGGAATGGGGTGGTGGCGTGGGAGGGGCACCTGCTGGAAGGCGGCTGGGAAACAGATGCGGGTTCTCCTGGGCACTGCCAGGCTGGACACCAAGGCTCCTCAGCCAGCGGGGTGCAGCGGACAACCTGAAGCACCCGTCCACTCCACGCCTCTCCTGATTTGATTTCTGGCCAATGACTGGTCTTTGCTTCCTTTCTCCTTTCACGGGAAATATTGTCTACAGGGGCTCAGTTGGGCTGGATGTGCCTCAATTGAGTCTTTTTCAGACTCGGGAGAGGCATCCTTCGCAGATCCCGGGAACTGATTAGCCACGTGACCTCTGACCCCACTCGGGTGAGAAGTGTCCACGCAGGCTCCGCGCAGAGCCTTTACTGCCACAGTGACTTACTCTGAGCCCAGGTGAACTCAGAACTCTGTATCTGTGCACAGAAAACAGCCACGACAAACACTAATGAGTTTTTGATCGACGTGGATAAAGGAGAAAACTACTGTTTCAGTGTCCAAGCAGTGATTCCCTCGCGAACAAGGAAGCAGAGGAGCCCAGAGAGCCTCACTGAGTGCACCAGCCGCGAGAAGGGCAGGGCCAGGGGTGAGTCTCTCCTGCCGTCCTCCTGGGGCCCTGCGCCCCGCTGCACAGCCAGCTTCTCTTGCTTTGGCTCAGTGTGCCTGACACTGCCTGGGTTTCTTGCGTTTTGGTTTTGGAACCTTTTCTGTGCTGTTCCTTTATGTTAGCAAGCATTTTCTTGCTCACCTGCCACGTGCTAAACTCTCCGTGGAGCACTGGGTGCCCCAAGTGTGCTCCGGTGGCATCCAGCCATCTCCTCATGTTACATTCTGACGCTGGGAGGGGCGCTGGCTTCTGGACCAGCCGCAGTCACACCTGATAGATATTGCAAGCATGCACTAGAGGGTATTATCACCGGGGCTGTGAAGTCCAGCCCAGCGAAGGAAGGGATGGAGGATGTCATATGGACCCCATGCATGTACATCCAGGTGGCCGACCCCTGGGCGTACACACCTGTGCACATCCTGGGGGCTCAGAAATGGTGAACAGCGGTTGTTAGGTAGACATGCTGTGGGCATTCAGACAGGTGCGTGCGGTTGACGGCCTGTTAGTCTCCCCTCAAGCCCCTCAAAGATGCTCTGAGCACTTTTCACGGAGCAAAATAGTCAGAGAGCAGTGTCATGATGACTTGGCTTCTTGCTAAGATAGATTTCCCACCTGCTTATTGCCCTCAATGGAAGGTGATGCTTGCTCTGCCTCTGGCCCTGCAAACCCCGAGGCAGCCTGCCCACAGCCTTCAGATTCCTCCTCCTGGAGCCCAGCTCCGATTCTGCTGCCTCTGCCTCCCGCTGTAATCTGTCCTTGGAGATGCATCCCAGAGGTCACCTCCACCATGCAGCCTGCTTGCTGCTGCAGCCAGTTATCAGCGTTTCCTCCCTCCCCTGGATCTGGGGAGCACTCTGGACCTCCCTCCAGGCACTTGCAGCTCACCTCCTGCTGTGATCCTTGCTCCCAGACTTCTCCACCACCTTCTCCAGCAGCTGTTCTTGCTTAACTTCTGACCGGCAGCAGCACTCAGTGAAATGCTGTTAGCCAGCGTCCGTTGCTCTAAATCACCTAGGGGTTGACAGATTCTTCCCTAACGTAAGCGTGATGGAAAGAGCGGGAGATATTTCAAAAGCAGGATGGTGGACTTTGCAGCTGAGCCCTCCATTCTGCCCAGTGATAGGTGGGACCCAAGCTCTCCAGGTTGACTGGGGCCTTTTATTTTTCAGAGATGTTCTTCATCATTGGAGCGGTGGTGGTCGTGGCCCTCTTGATCATCGTCCTGTCTGTGACCGTGTACAAGTGCAGAAAGGCGAGGGCGGGGCCCAGCGGGAAGGAGAGCTCCCCGCTGAACATCGCCTGAAGGGGGCGCCGCGGGGGGTGCCGGCTGCTGCCAATGCTGTGTTGCACTGTGACCAGGAGAACAGGAGATAGGGGGACACAAATGAGATTTGGGAGCGTGAAGACCCATGGGTTGAAAAAAGCTCTTCCCGTGACCTGTTATAAGTGGCACGGTGGCTCAGACATCGGCACGGTCACTCGGGAGTGGAATGAGCGGTACAGCCAATCCCAGCTTGTTTCCGCGACTGTAACACTATGGTGCCTTCTGTGCCTGCTGTGGTGCGGGCTGCACCAGGTGTGGTGCACCTGCTGCGGTGCGAAGCCAGGGCAGCCGAGAACAAGCCAAGGAACTAGGGCCTTAAAGTAGCCTGGGTGGGCTTTGGGAGAACTCTGGAGAAGCTGACTTCGGGTGAGGTGGGAACGAGAAATGGCAGTCGGGGCCTATTTTCCGGGGCTTTTCTGAACTCTGCCATCTCGTGTGTTGGTGTTCTTTCTTTTCTTGGTGGAGTATTTCGAGAATTCAAGACAACTGGCAAACTTTTATATCCATGTGTGGAGTACAGGAGACTTATTTTGGGCATCTTCCCAAAGTATGCATTACAGTTTAGCACTTTAACTGACATAGTAATGTTGAATTAAACATTCGACAGCTAACTATATTTTTATAAGACTGCTACATAAACTACCTAGAGTTTATGATTTAAGGTACTTAAAACTTCTATGGCCAATATTGTATGTATTTATGTAATTTTTAAAAAAGGTTTGTATATGGGGATATTCTATTTATATAGATTCTGTTTATATATATATATTGAGATAATTTATTTAATATACTTTTATATAAATAAAGGTGATGGAATTCTGACTATTGTCTTCCATTTAATATTTGTGATTCATTTTTTGCGCTGGTCAAATCTGCCGCAGTCACAGTTGACCCTGAAAATCTCAGTGACTGTAACAGCAGGTCTTTCTTTTCCATTCACATTACACCTCGGTGACTGCAGGTGGGCTACTGCGCCTGTCAATGCCTTCTCATTGCGGAACCCAAATTCCAAGAAGCAGAAACCTGGGCGAAACGGGCAGCCCCAGCCTCATGTTTGAGGCCACCTCTCAAAGCTTCTGCTGCATCCCAGCCGTTACCACTAATGCTCCTATGCATTGTGACCACGCCCAACAACCCTCTGCCCACTGGGAGGCGCCACAGTCCCATGGGCGCCCGTGGCTGGAGACTTACAAGGGAGAAAGGAAGGCGATCTACTGCAGACTTAAGAGGAAGGGATTTCTTCCTGTGAGCCTAAGTTTGAGCGGTGGCTGAAGATTGCAAACGAGAAAACAAAACAAAATTCTTGTAGAAAGTAGCTAAAAGGACAACATAAAATAGAGACCAGTGGAATGAGGTGTCTGGGTTGAGCACTCTCTGCAGGTGGGGGCGGGGTCTAGTTCACGGATTACAGTCCCCTTCCAGAGGCTGTGCGCAGCTGAGTGCAGCCACAGCCGAGTTGAGTTTAGAAATAGAGAAACGGGGCCGGCACTGTGGCACAGTGTGCAAAGCCACTACCTGCAGTGCCGGCATCCCATTTGGAAGCCAGTTTTGAGTCCCAGCTGCTCCACTTCCAATCCAGCTCTCTGCTATGGCCTGGGAAAGCAATAGAAGATGACCCAAGTCCTTGGGCCCCTGCACCTGTGTGGGAGACCCAGAAGAAGCTCCTGGCTTCAAATTGGCACAGCTCTGGCCATTGCGGCCATCTGAGAAGTGAGCCAGTGGATGGAAGACCCCTCTCTCTCTCTCTCCCTCTGCTTCTCTGTAACTTTGCTTTTCAAATAAATAAATAAATCTTCTTTAAAAAATTATAGAAACATGGGGCTGGCGCTGTGGTGTAGTGTGTAAAGCTAATACCTGCTGTGCCGGCACCCCATATGAATGCTGGTTCGCGTCCCGGCTGCTCCACTTCTGATCCAGCTCTCTGCTATGGCCTGGGAAAGCAGTGGAGGATGGCCCAAGGCCTTGCATTGCTGCACCCACATGGGAGACTCTGAAGAAGCTCCTGGCTCCTGGCTTCGGATCAGCACAGCTCCAGCCTTTGAAGCCATTTGGGGAGTAAACCAGAGGATGGATGACCTCTCTCTCTCTCCCTCCTGCATTTCCCTCTCTCTCTAACTCTGCCTTTCAAATAAATACATATTTAAATATATATATGTGTGTATATATATATATATATATATAGAGAGAGAGAGAGAGAGAGAAACAGGCCTGCAGTCACACACAGAGCAGCAGTTCCACCAGTTGAAAGAGGATTCTAACTAGAGATGAAGATAGGGTTCTTGACCCCCAGCCAGGCCACCAAACCACTTTTGCTTCTTGCTGTGGAAGGCTGGGCTGCTGCCACCCTGGAAAAAACATCTGAATGGCACCCCACGAGGTCCTCTCCCAGAGGAGAAAGACTCCCCTCACCATCCAGCTCTTCCCACGTTTTAAACCGGTGTTGCTCCTCTGTGCCGAAGGCCGCTGAGCGCTGGCACTGAAACCCTACGCGTGTGCTGTGTGTTTCAGACCATCACAGCCTAAGGAAGAGTGAGCAGAACAAACCTGCGATGTGCCAGGGGAATGCTAGCCTGAAAGGAAAAAAAGGTGGTGGCCGTTTAGGAGCCGGGAAGGGAAGCGGCCGGCGCGCCCACTCCGCACGGGTCTCTGCACTGGCTGACTCTGCACAGCCGGGGCCTTTTGTGGCTCTGCATGTGTGGCAGAACCATCGAGAAAGACAGGAGCAGGCACGGGGTCACGGCCTCAGAGAAGGGAGCCTCAGTCATTATCTTCATTCCTGCTCACGTGGGGCTCCCCGGGACACAGCGCTCAGCGCCCTCCACGTGGGGCCGAGCAGCCCCGGCACAGGGTGTCTGTGTGACTGGCACTGCCCTGCCAGGAATATTTACAGCGTGAGGTCATCTCGTGGCCTCATAATCTAAGGAATTTGAATTATCCCCCTAAGGAAAATACTGGCGGATGGAAAGCAGGTCTGGCTGCTAACGAGGCATCTGGCCCTGCGCGGGGAAGGAATTCATTAGGAACCCGAAGGAGGCCGGCCTGCAGGCATTAGCGCTCCAGCACCGGCCGGCGGGGAACGCTCTGCGCCTCGGCCGCCAGCTTCGCAGGGCTCCCCCAAGCAGCTGCTGCTGAGATCCACACCTTAGCTGAGCGGGCGGAGGGAAACTGTGCGTGCGTTCTTGGCTGGGATCCAGACACCACTGCCCTCCAGCGGGCCAAATCGGACTACTTACCTGGTCTGCCTGGTACACCGTAAAGCTGAGCGCTGGTCAATAACCCAGGTGTCAACTTTATCAGGCAGGTCTTCAAAAAGCTGATGGAAAATGAACATTATGCAAAAGCTGCATGGATGTTAGATTTTTGCACCGAATTAAACCTACGTTTTCACTCCATTTTCCATGAACTTTTGGAAGTACCACGCAGTTTAAAGGCATGTTAGCTCAGTTACAGCAGAAGGCTGATAGCCTGTCTCTAACGCAAACACCCCTCCCGCCGCCTCCCGGTTCAATAGTAAATAAACCAGTCCCCGATGTGTTTACCTGTTCCAGGACATGTGCATTTATGGTGTGTGACTTGAACCGCACACTTGCCTGAAAAGGTTTATTACTGTTATAAAACCATGTGACTTTCTTCATTCAGGCACTCACAGTGGGCGTTACCTCCCTCCCCCGGCCAGGTGATGCTGGCTTTGCCAATCAGCACTTTCCTTCCTCACAGCTATGGAAATGAGCTTGGGGGTAGGCACAGGACCCAGCTGCATCCAAGAAGGAGAAATCTCGGGGCTTTCTCTGGACTGTTGGCGATGCTCTCTTCCTTGATTAACATAATATACAAAACAAACTTGCAGTCCCAAGAGCTGCTGGGGGTCATCTTGAAACCACAAAGGGAGCCAGCCATCAATGGAGCCAACATATTGGAGAACAGCGCCCCGTGATGGGAGGAAACCTCTGGTGACAGCATCAAGCTGCTAGATCAAGCCTTACCTGAAGCCTCTGCCTGTGGACTTTTCTCTGGACATTATCCAACTTACCGTTTAAGCAAGCTTGAGTCAACTATTTGTTCCTTGCAGTTAAAAATGCCCTAACTGGTGCTGTATAAGCATTGACAACAGAGCCTAAAGGAAGAAGGTACTTGTGATGTAAACTCACAGTGCAAAATCCCATTCATCTTCACGCCTTTCAACTGAGGACTTTGTCCCTAAAATTACTCCCTCTTTCCAGCACCATCAATTTCTCCCTTATTATTTGCTCATTCCTACCAGAACACAAACATACCATTTTATTTTCTATCTTAAAAAAAAAAAATCTTGCTTTGCACAGGAGCGACACCTGGCTTTCCTACTCCCCTTCTTTCAAACTTCTGAATGTCCAAGTCCACCCGTCCTCACACCCATTGTCCATCAGCAGTCTCCCTAGGCAACAAGCCTGCACCCTGGCTCCATCAGCCAGCCAGCTGACGCTGTCCCCACAGCCCTCCGGGCCAATGGCTCCCCACCCACTTTGCTAAGCTCCAGAGCTGCAGGTGCCTCCTTTCATTTCTCCCAGCTCCCACATCAGCTCCTTCCCCATCTTTTCTATTTCAAGAAGCAACATCAGGGACTTCTCTTTCCTTCTGCCCTGCCACATTCAATCCCTAGGTCAACCCTGCCACAGTAGGCCCCCTGCAGTCTCTTTTTTTTCCACGGTAATTAGATTCTTTTCAAAACATCGGTTCTTTTCTTATAGGTATTGCTTTCAACTGTGCAGCAGGCGGTTATAGGGGAGGAGGGGAAGTTGGCTAATCTGCAAGCCTGGTTCCCAGAATCTCTTCCCCTTCCCCGCATGGCGACTTGAGAGTTAACCCACGGAGAAGTCTGCTCAAGATCTGGACAGAAGTGAGGCCGCCGCGTGGCCAGAGGCAGAGGACAAATGCGGAGGCACAGCGCAGTCAGGTTTGCCGTCTCTCCCTTACTCTGAGACCGGCTGCTTTTGTAAGGGGAGGGGGGAGCGGGCACAGGGGAAACACAGAGGCAGAGAGATGGGGAGAGAGCACGCCCATCTGCTGTCGCTCCCCAGTGCCTGTGGGAGCCAGGAGCCGGGATTTCACTGCTCCTACTCCCCCACCACCAAGTTCTAAGAGGACCTGTTCCTGACATGCGTCTCTCTTGTCTCACTTTCTATGTCTCTCCATCTCCTCTCTTCTCTCTCTCTCTCTCTCTTACACTTGCCTTCTCTTTTTCCTTCTTCCTGCTTCCCCTCCCTTCTGTCAGGTTTCCCCCAATAAACCCTTTCCCTTACTCCGGTGTTTGATGTGTTTTGTGGCGGCCTCACAATTCCACTTGGCTCCTGGGCACTTGTTTGCCTATGTTTTTGTTTCTTCCCGTCCTTGAACATCTAAGGCAGTTTATTTTCATTTATTTATTTATTTATTTATCTAAATATTTTATTTATTTGAGAGGCAGAGTTACAGAGAGAGAGGTCTTCCATCTGCTGGTTCGCTTCCCAGATGGCCACAATGGCCAGAGCTGGGCTGATCTGAAGCCAGGAGCCAGGAGCTTCTTCCAGGTCTCCCAATGCGGGTGCAGGGGCCCAAGCACTTAGGCCATTCCCCTACTGCTTTCTCAGGCCACAGCAGAGAGCTGGATCGGAAGTGGAGCAGCCGGGACTCCAACTGGTGACCATATGGGATGTTGACACCACAGCACCGGCCCCTTCTGTTTCCTTCTAAAGGGCAGCGACCCGCCTGGTGGCAAAGATGAAAACTCAGGTGTGTGTCTGACCCCCTGCTTTGCTCCTTTTCCTGGACGCTCCCTGGCCGGGCTCTGTTCCGAGGTTAACCGAATCCCCTGGTTCCCAAGGCGTAGTTCCCAGACCGGCAGCACCGGTGTCACCCAAGACTCACTGGATCAGCAATCTACTTCAACAAGCAGCCCTGCAAGAGGCTGTGGTCGGTCCTTTGACCTCTTAGTGACCGCAGCTAGCAACACACGTTTACCGCTCAGGGCATGAGAGGCTGGCGGAAGCTGTAGATTCCCGTGACGCGTCCTCAGCCCTTGGAGAGTCACAGTGCACGGTGTTCTGAAGCCCAAATTACAGATACATGCCCAGCGAGGCCCTCCACTGTCCCCCGCACAGTCCCTGTGACGGTGTGTCACCTGCGGATCCAGCAGGCCCTTTCCTGCTGCAGGGGACGGAACCTGTTCCAAGAAAGCTTAAGCAACATTGGGAGGTCTGTTTTCTCTTTGGCCAAGTGAGCTAAAGATCTTCAGCTCTTTTCACTCTAAATTCTATGATTACACCAAGGGAATTCAGAAAGATAATGAAATTAAAGGATATTAATATTGGCACAGGCTGGCGCTGTGGCTCAACAGGCTAATCCTCCGCCTTGCGGCGCCGGCACACCGGGTTCTAGTCCCGGTCGGGGCGCCGAATTCTGTCCCAGTTGCCTCTCTTCCAGGCCAGCCCTCTGCTGTGGCCAGGGAGTGCAGTGGAGGATGGCCCAAAGTGCTTGGGCCCTGCACCCCATGGGAGACCAGGAGAAGCACCTGGCTCCTGCCATCGGATCAGCGCAGTGCGCTGGCTGCGGGGGCCATTGGAGGGTGAACCAATGGCAAAGGAAGACCTTTCTCTCTGTTTCTCTCTCTCTCACTGTCCACTCTGCCTGTCAATAAAAAAAAAAAAAAAAAGGAAAGGAAAAAAAATTTTAAAAAAATATTGGCACACAATTTTTGAAATCCATGCATACATATTTAGGGATGTATATTTTCCATAAACTTTATGAAGTCCAGACACCCCCCCTTTCATATGTTACTAGGTAAAGCATCAATAATTAGCAATTTAAAAACCACTTTTTTTCTCTCCTGGGGAAATAAAAACACTAATTTTTTAAAACCCAGGAATATCGAAACTGAGAAATTGTAATTCACCTTGAATACACAAAATGTAATAACCCTTCAAAACAGGGAGCTAATAGAACAGGATCTACCCTGCCCTATCTTCAAAACCCAACACCTGCGAAGCAACGTGTCTGTCGGCTGGCATTCGCGGACTGCCGCTGCTTTTTCATCCCCGGCAAGGCAACAGCGCTGGGGCTGGAGGCGCCTTCATGGTTAGGATTATGGCGCCACCTTCAGTTCCTGAGAAGGAACTTGACCGGACCGTTCATGGTGCTGGACTGTACAACTACAGGAATCCTGAAGAAAGCCCCAGTCCCTGTAGTAAGGAGCATAAGGGGAGGGTGCAGGAACAGACCACCGCAGAAACCTGCCCCCGGCTGCCGCCAACCTACGAAGGTGTCTTCAGCCAAGGCCAGAGCTCCCAGACCTTGCTACTTAGACTGTGATCCAGAGACAGCAACCTTAGCATCACTGGGGAGCCAGGCAGAAGCAGAAATTCCAGGCCCCAGCCTGGACCTACTGGATCAGAATCTGCGTCTTGCAAGTAATTCGCACACATACTTGGAGAAATCTGCAGAATTTCCCCACCACTCAACCCAGGACTCCTGATTTCCTGCACAAGGGTGGGGAGGGGTGGGGGGTGGGAGAAGGGAGACAGACACAATTCGCCAACGGATAAAAACTCACAGATCTGGTGAGATGCCACTTCCTAAGCTTATATATCAGCAAGTTATTAATCCAAGCCCAAAGTAAAAGTAGAGTCATGTTGGTATTGCAAATATTAACATATTTTCCAAGCACAATACTTGGTAACTTCTGCCTTAACCCAGAGCTTTCTGAAGACACACAGCTTGGGGCCAGAGCTGTGGTGTAGGTTAAGCCTCCACCTGCAGTGGCAGCATCCTATATGGGCGGTGGCTACTCTACTTCCGATCTTGCTCCTTGCTAATTCGCTAATGCGCTTGGAAAAGCAGCAGACCATGGCCCGAGTACTTGGACCCTCTGCACCCATATTGGAGACCCGGATGAAGCTCCTGGCTTTGACCTGGCCCAGCCCTGGCAGTTGGGATCATCAGGGGAGAAAACCAGCAGATGGAAGCCTCTCTCTCTTCTCTCTATATCTCTGCCTTTTAAATAAATAAATATATTTTTTAAAAGGCACAAAGCTTTTCTTACTTGATTCTGCTGATTGGTGTGCCCTGCCTTTACCCACCCCCCCACCCCCCGAAACTGTGGCCAAGCTTCCCTGGATCTCCTCCAGGAGCTTTCCTCTCTTGCATTCCCACTGAGTGCTCCCTGCTTCCTAGTCTCGAAGCTCTTAATATTGCACAGACTAGCTGTACAGAAATGAAGCACTGGCAGGATAGCACTTCTGAGTAGGGTCAGAGATTATTATCTGTTATGACAGTTATGACACATAAAGCAAGGATTAAAAAAGGAAGGCATCGGGGTCAGCGCTGCGGCATAGTGGGTAAAGAAAGCCACTGCCTGCTGCAGCACCGGCATTCCTTTGGTCATCAGTTCAAGTCCTGGCTGCTCTATTTCCGATCCAGCTCCCTGCCAATGCACCTGGAAAAGCAGCGGAGGACAGCCCGAGTGCTTGGGCCCCTGCACCCACGTGGGAAACCCAGAAGCTCCTGGCTCCTGGCTTTGGATCAGCCCAGCTCCAGCTGTTGCAGCCATTTGGGGGGTGCACCAGCAGATGGAAGACCTCTCTCTCTCTTTCTGCCTCTGCATCTCTGTAACTTGCCTTTCAAAAAAATAAATAAAAATCTTAAAAGGAAGACAGTAAGGAACTCAGTTCTCTACTTGGCTCTGCAGTGAGCATTACACGTTCAAGAGAAAGACTGTTCCACTGGAAGGCTTTGGCTAGTTAGCTGGGCCTTGCTGTGCATGCCATTGGCTGCAGAAGTGTGCTGTGAGTGGCTAGGGATGGTCCCAAGCTGTTTCCTCCTCACACCTGAATTCAAATTCTGACACACCGGACAGATTTAAATACGGCCCAGCAAACCTCACCTTTTGAGCCAGTCACAGCTTACCTACTTTGGTAACCCGCAGAACTGCACCCGGCGTCTGCTAACGTGGACGCTGATCCCTTTGCAGTCCCGTGACGCACTCGCACCTCGCCACGGAGGGACACCACCTAGACACACACGCTCCCCTCCGATTTCCCCTTTCCTCATCGCAGCCCCCGCCCTGCTCACCTTCTGGGTGGCAGTCTCACACCACTACTCCTGGCAAGTTTCTTAGGGCAGGGAGGGGGCAGCGGGGACTTCACATCTCTTGCAATCCTGTCCACGCGCCGTCCAAGTAAAATTTGCCTGTTACTGCTGCTGCGGGTCCTGTCTCTTCCTCAATCAACCCCCAAACTCCCGAACTTTCCACAGGAAGTTACCAAGATCTGCAGGTTCAAGAGGTGACAATGTAGGCCTTACCTCTCCACAGATGTTAACACCACACTGCAAAAAACATGGGTGGCATGGAATATTCATGGAGCCACCTTTGGGAAATACAATCCGCCAAGGAGATCAACATATAAAAATCAACCGTGCTTATGCTGAAGCAACAACTAGAACATGAAACGTTAAGCAGGCACCATCGATGCTGGCATCAGCCGACTTCACATGCCTAGGCGTAAAGCTAACGAAAGCCGCACAAGGACACTGCAAAACCTTCCTAGTAGGTAGAAGTTTAAAGTCTGGGGGCTTAGCACGTTCAGGGGTGGGAGAACTCCACATCTGCCAAATGCACACGCCCACGTCCTAGGGTCAAGTCGCTTGCGTTGCTCGAGGACTCGCGTCTGGGGGTGTTTGGTTTCGTCAGCTCCCGTAATAAACGTTGAAAAGCCTTCATCTAAAAATATGGATGTCTATTCTTCCCTCTGAGAGATCAGCAGCTTTTATATGTACTGAGCCTAAGTTATCAGCTGCACACACATAAAAAGTTCTCGTATTACTGTTGGATTGGCCTTTTTCAGTATGAAAGTACTTCTAGAAGTACTTATTGTCTTACGTTCTACTTTTTCTGATATTAAACCACTTAAGGGAATCCTATCTACAGTCTAAAAGAATCTCTAAAATACCAATAGGATATTTTAAAAATCATTTACTTATTTTCAGAGAGAGAGACACAGACATGGACATGCACTCCCACTCATTCAAATGCTCAGCTGTAACAGGCTGAAACCAGGAGCCTAGAACTGAAACCATGTCTCCCATGTGGCTGCCAGAGACCCGCCCACGAAGGACATCAGCCCTCCTTCCCAGAGTGCACATCAGCGGGAAGCTGGGCTCAGAAGCGGAGTCAGGACGCGAGCCCCGCCCTGTGAGATGGGTGCAGGTGTCCCATCCAGCAACCCACCCACTAGATGTCTCGGCGGCTCCAGTAAGACACTTTTCACATTTTCCCCCATTTATCTCACTTATTATTTTGTCAGTTTTTATGTGTTTGCATGAATGGATTGTAGAAATCTTGCACTTCACTAGCTGACATTTTAATGCCATTTTTAAGTATTACTTATTAGAGAGAGGGATCTTTTTAAACAAGTCCCAATGAATAAATAAACACCTCAAAAAGAGGATATCCAGATAGCCAATAAACATTTGTCATCAGGGAAATGCAAAATTAAATAATGATTTACAGTTGATGGCTAAAAATTGATAAAGAAAGAAAACCTTGACAATACCAGGTATTGGCAAAGACTGGGAAACCAGAACCTTTTTTCAAATGACTTACTCGAAAGGCAGAGTGACAAGGAGAGAAGGAAAGGCAAAGATTATCCATCCACTGGTTTGCTCCCCAAATGCCTACAACAGCCAGAGGAGGGTCAGGTGGAAACCAGGAGCCAGAAACTGTATCCAGGTCTCCCACTAGGGTGGCAGGAAGCCAAGGGCTTGAGCCATCATCTGCCCCTTTCCCAGGCTGATCAGCAGGAAGCTGAGTCAGAAACAGGGAGTGGCTGGGACTTGAAGTGACGCTCAGAAACGGGAACAGCAGCTCAACCTGCTGCACCATAAAACCCCTCCCCAAACAGATTCTTACACCCTTCTGATGGGAGTGCTGAAGTGGTGCAACTTCAGCGGTACTGGACAAAGCGAAACACAGCCCACTGACAAAGCAAATACCTGGGTATTTAATATAAAGTTCAAAAACGGGCAAAACTAATGTGACAAAAGCCAAAGACTGAGCATTGGAAATGGGTATGAAAGAGGTTTCTGAGTTGTTGAAGTTTTATTTATTGATTTCGGAGGTGGTTAGCAGTGTGTACATTTTCTTGAAAATACGCTGGGCTTAAATTCATGGACTTTTATATACATGAATTTAAAAAAAGTTTTTTAAATGAAATGACTGTGAGGAAGGATGTCACAGGCATAGAAGCAGTAGAGAATGTCTAAAATTAATAAGTCTGTTTACACATATTGTATGAAAAATGAGAACTACCCCAATTAAAAGTTTAAAATGGATGACCTTAAGGGGTAGGGAGAGGATTGTTTTCCATTTTTTTCCTTCTGGATTTTTTTTAAAAACAACATTTCACAAGACTTGTTTATAGAAAAGATCAGAACACTTCCGTTCTTTACCCAAGAAAAATTACTAATGTAGTTTTAGAAAAATAAATAGCTTCTTATAATTAACAGTGCTAAAGAAAATTCACTTGCTTTTAGCTACAAGCTGTGAGTACAGTGACACATTTTGTATGTGGTATGCTGTTCATCGTACTCTCTGGCTTATTCTTCCAATCAAACCACCATTTCCCAGTGCCGTCTGTGGACTGTTAACGGGGATGACGTGGACCAGGACTCACGGCCCAGCATGCTCGGGAGAGGCTGGATTCCTTCCCCGTAGGCCTTCTCACCTGACTGTCCACCGTGATCCCCCCCCAGCTGCTGCCCCAAAACCTCAATGGTGCAGCACTTTAGTATCTATTAAATAACGAAAAATAGAGCGAACATTCCAAAAATGTTTTTGTTACAGCAAGGTTCTATTACAGAAGGAATGGGGAGCAGCAAGGTGAATACTTCCATGGAAAGACTTGGGGGAACCCAGGAATCTGAAAAATCTCCAGCTTCCGATGACGTAAAATCTTTCCCAGGACTGCTAACATCCTTCAAGGTCTCCTGACTATTTGGTCACATTTGTGAAGTACACTGAAGACTTTATTGGACTTTTCTAAAAGAGAAGTTAATTCGATTAAATATCATACTTGATAAGACTTTTTAAAAAGAGACACTGGATGTTAAATAGCTTTCTGAATGTTAATTTATTTTTGCTTTTTCAAGTCAAAACTGTATGAACCATGTATGAACAGCTCTGTATTTAGATACTGGGAGGGGAGGGGGAATAATCAAAGTTTGTATAGAGTATCTGATTGTTTTTAATCCGAACAGAAAATAAGTAAGTATACAAGGTTGCTTAAGAGAAATGGTAAAAACTCAAAGTTATGTTTTATGGAATCAGTACATTATGTTTACTTTGGTAGCCAGTGATTATTATAGTTAATTCTGCTAAAAACAAAACCAGTTATACAGAAACGAGAATATAAAATGCCCCTTTGTGAGCCCCAGTTTGATAAAACTGCTTTCCCATCTAGCTTTTTGATCGTATTCTGTTTCATCTTTCCTGGTGCAAATAACACATGTGATCAAGAATGGTGGACTGCTGAGCTGAGTGAGTTTCTCTCAGAACTGTTCAGCCTAACAACCCAAATACAGAAAGTTATTCCGGATTCACAGAGATAAACCAGCACCCAGGAAACAGAATTCATCCATGTGCGTAACATTTTATAACCTATTTTTAAACATAAACCACGGTCAAAGACAGTGACGGTACTGCATATTCAGTGCATTATTTCCCAGAGTGCATTCCTACGGCTCATCTGGAGTCTGACACCATACAACCACCAGCTAACAAATGGCTTCTCACACACACATTTCTGTCCAATTCTTTTAAAAATCCCAAATCTCGTAAGACCACGAGTTTGACAGGTAAGGATCTTGTGTATTAAAATCCCAAACATTGGCAAGATTAGGTGTGACAAATAGAAACCACCCCTTGTAAGCATGGCTCACATACATTTTTGTTACACACATCACCTAAAAAACCCTCCAAACAAGTCAATCCTGCAGACTGAGAGGGACACATCTATTACTTAAAGAAAATTCAAATGGCATTCCTGGAGTCAAATGAACCCCAAGGCATATACAAGGAATGAATATAACTGGCAGCTAAAGAAATCTGCTAACCGTGTGATAAATGCTATTATGCAATAACATTACACATTTTTAATAACACATTATGATTTGCTTGGTTCCCATTACCATGGGACAAAGAAAATGAAGTTCAAAGTTAGAAGAGGATGAGTGATGACCCCAGTTTTAAATAGGGTTCTTCACTGAAGGAAAAGATAGAGGCATCAAAGTCAAATTAGCTGACTTCAAATGGTTTACATCCCAGGATGAATCAGGTTACACTGATTTAAGCCCAATTTAATTTAGGCAGGTTTTTAACCACAAGAATAAGGACATTCTTAGTACATATTAATAATTAAACCAACATATACACAATTGGCAATATCCTATATAATATTAAATGTTTTAACAACTTGTTCTCCATTATTCTATATCTAATTTGTTGCTTTGTTTTAAAAAAACAAGCTCAATTTTTATTTTACAAGGTATTTTGTATTTTTAAGTGTATTCTGTAATTATTTCATTGAAGTGGGTTCAGTTCTCCAGATTTCTCTAAGAGCCAAACTCAACTGTATCTTCTGTTATCTGTTTGAATTCATAATTGCCTCTGCCATCCATATGCAGGTAGTACTATGGGAAAAATGAGAGAAATCAGTTAGAGTGGATACAATACTTTTCTGAGAACTAAAATATAAATTTCCTGATCAATAAGCATCAGACACATTACAATGCTTCTACAACTCCACACCCAAGGATCTGGGCTACCAGTAGGGTGAACTGCACAAGACTAATGAATAGGGTGGTCTTTAGCACTTCTTTTAGCTCACTTTCTAGATAGCTCAGAATCTGTAATTTAAGGCTTTTTGTTTGTTCTTTTGATTTATCAGAGGGGAAAAAGAGCTGTATAATGTATCTCTATAACCCATCCTTTGAAGACATTTAGGATAACAGTTATAAAAGCTTTCCATTTTTATTTGGTGACTTTTTACTTTATAGAAAGATGTTTGGCTTTTTTCCTGTATTCCTATTTTTTAGCTCTTCTGGCCCCTAACATCCCAGTCTCCGTGCTCCCCTCCTGCACGAGATCACTGGCCTGATACTTGCTTTGTGGCTTATTTGTGTGTGCCTCCAAAAGAAGACGGAAGGGGAAACCCAATCCTCTCACTGTCCATGGTTACATTGTTCCCAACACCTAAGAAAACACAAAGGCTGGGGTGCACCTGAAACTGTTTCAACAGCTAGTTCTTTAATTTTACATTCAATTCATGAAAAATGGGCAAATTAGCCACAAAATAACAAAAAGCTATCTTTAAAATCTATAAAGCTACAAAGCATTTCATTACATTTAACGAAGGACTTCCAGGTGAGAGGTCTGTCCAGTGAGGCCAGAGCAGTGGAGTGTGAAGTCATGTTACCACCTGTGGACCATCATCTACACCGTGTGGCTCCAGGGAGCTCAGTCAGTAACCTGCACCCTTCCTGACACCTAGCCTCGTACTGGCAAAAGAGGGACTTAACCACAGACATCATTTTTTTCCCCCACAGGCAGAGTCAGACAGTGAGAGAGAGACAGACAGAGAGAAAGGTCTTCCTTTTCCGTTGGTTCACCCCCAAAATGGCTGCCATAGCCAGCATGCTGCGCCAATCCAAAGCCAGGAGCCAGGTGCTTCCTCCTGGTCTCCCATGCGGTTGCAGGGCCCAAGCACTTGAGCCACCCTCCACTGCCTTCCTGGGCCACAGCAGAGAGCTGGACTGGAAGAGGGGCAACCGGGACAGAATCCGGTGCCTCGACCGGGACTAGAACCTGGGGTGCTGTGCCACAGGCGGAGGATTAGCCTAGTGAGCCATGGCGCCGGCCAACCACAGACATCTTTTATGGGACACAATACCCTTTATCATTGTTCCAGCTTTCCTCAAATCCTTCCTTTCACCTAAAATGTTTGTATCATTTAGGAAGGAAAATAAAAAGAAAGATGGAAGGTGGAAAGAAATTAAAGTGAGATAAACTGGGTTTATTTTCAGGTTTTCAGCATTTCACATTAAGAGTGGAAAAGACCAGCCACATGAGAATGGCAGTGCTGGAGCCCAGAGTAAGACGGCTGCCCCAATGTAAAACTCATCATCATGTCTTGTCAATCATGGTGATGACACAATGAATCCCACTGTACTACAATGCAACAATAAATACAGCTCACATGATCAATTTCCCCCTATAATGCTGACATATACCCTTCAATTTTTTGCCATCTAATTCTTAAGACTCTATCCCCTTCTGTCCACAATGGATGATAACAAAAAGTTTACTTAGCTATATTTGTGGTAAGGTTATGCAAATTTGTCAGTTACTATATAATAGCCAGTTTAAAAACTGGAGATCCATTATCTGGTTCTCTAACATCTCTCATTTATTACTAGGGATGGTTTATACACATAGTGGCTTTGAAAACACAATATTTAAGAAAGCCTTACTTTATAAAATTGAGAAACAATGAAGAAATACAAACCTCATGGTGTTTCCAAAGAGATTTTCTGTGTGACACAGTGAAGAGAGTGATGCCAACCTAGTAAGAAGAAAATGACTTAGGTCTATATGAATAACAGAGAGTGACAAATTAAACCAGTCCATATACTTTAAGCTGTTACAGTAACTATTTTCAGCAGTCAAAACCAAGAAAAAAATAAATCAGTATAGTAGTGTCTATAGTTAACCTGCTTTTCACATACTGGAAATTCTTGTTTGGGAATTATGTCTTGGAATTCAGATTTTGGAAGTGAATTATTTAACATTCCCAGAGGGTTCCAAGGCAAATTTCTGTGATTAAACATATGACTGTTTCTGCAGCAACACATATAGGCATGGATATTAAGACAGCAAACAAAGAGTTTACATATTTGTTAGCTCAGGCCAGGTTTTGTTACCCAAGGGGCTTGCTACAAAATTATGAAAAATCATTTGGTTTTAAGAGCTTTCTGGATTTCAGATTTCGAGTAAGGATTTATACTTGTAGATCCACCAGATTTTCAGAAATACATTAACAGATATGACTGTGGTTGCTGTGGCTCAGGAGTTCCTCAACCACAGGGAGAGCGAATTAGTGAACTGCTCAGGGGATATCTGGCAATGGCTGAAGACACTGTTAGTTGTCCCAACTGACAACGCTACTGGCATCCAATGGATACAGGCCACAGATGCTGCTAAATACCCCACAATGACAGCTCCCCTAAGAATTATCAAGCCTGTACTAGCCACCAGGAAAATGCAAATAGAAACCATAATGATTATCACCTCACCCCAATTGGAATGGCTTTCATCCAAAAATTAAATAATAATAAATGCTGGTGAGGATGTGGTAAAAAAGGTTCCTCAATTCACTGCTGTTGGTGAAATGTAAATTCCTACAACCACTATAGAAGACAATATGGAGATTCCTCAGAAATCTGAAAATAGAACTATCATAGTCCCACCCTCTCTGGGAATTTACCCAAAGGAAATGAAATCAGAACATAAAATAGTTATTTGTATCCCCATTTTTATTGCAGCTCAATTCACAATAGCTAAGATATGAATGAAATCGACCCAGATATTCATCAACTGATAACTGGATAAAGAAAATGTGATGGGGCTGGCGCTGTGACACAGTGCCTGAAGTGCCAGCATCCCATATGCACGCTGGTTCTAGTCCCGGCTGCTCCTCCTCCGATCCAGCTCTATGCTATGGCCTGG
Source organism: Sylvilagus floridanus (assembly GCA_949820135.1). Lineage (NCBI taxonomy): Eukaryota > Metazoa > Chordata > Mammalia > Lagomorpha > Leporidae > Sylvilagus > Sylvilagus floridanus. Next base: position 85,574,900 of record OX463225.1, on the reverse strand, counting down.
GAAAGCAGTAGAAGATGGCCCACGTCCTTGGGCCCCTGTGCCCACATGGGAGACCCGGAAGAAGCTCTTCGCTCCTGGCTTCGGATCAGCACAGCTCCGGCCATTGCGGCCATCTGGGGAGTGAACCAGCGGATGGAAGACTTCTCTCTCTCTCTGTCTCTACCTCTCTCTGTAACTCTTTCAAATAAATAAAATGAATCTTTAAAATAAATAATATGATATATATATACACACACACATACACACACATATGTACACACAATAGAATACTACTCAGCCATTAAAATAAAGAAATTCTGGCTTTTGCAATAAAATGGTTTGCAACTAGACATCATTAAGCTTACTGAAATAAGCCCAGCCCCAAAAGACAAACATCATATGCTTTCTCTGATACGTGGTAGTTAATACAGAATATAAAAAAAAGTATAAAATGAAATGGACATCTTATGATTTAATTATTGTTTATAGCCCTTGTCTATACTAATGTGGAAAAGTGGTCATTCTATTTCTTATTGAACATTATGATTAGTGTTGCATTAAGCCTGTGATTATAAAGCAAATTCAAAGTATATTACTGCAAAAATTAAAGGAAAAAATGAAGGAAGAGGATTGAGGGAGGGAGGGAGGGAAGTATGGTTAGCATATTAGAACTGTATCTATGAAATCTGTATGTTAATAAAAATAATAATAAAAAAGAAGGATTAAGCATGAATGTCAATGGGCTGAGACTGAGAAATCCTGCTCTAGATCACTGCTTCTCAAAATGACTCTCAAGGCTGACAGATACGTGATTCCGCAGAATCTGCAAACAGAATATTTAGAAATCCATGATTCCTAAACCTAAATTTTCATTTTGATTACAATTTTTAAAAAACTCAACATAAGTAATTCTGAATCATTTCTACCATGATTTCTAAGTCAAGTTTGTGTCTATACTTCTGTTGGCCCAAAGTGATATTTAAAATTTTTAATGTGTCATAAATTTGGCTGTCTTGTAAAATTGTTCTCATACTGGTTGTTAATTGCAAAATGAACTAAGTATATATTCAGTATTAATAAGCCAAACATTTCAGCTGTACAACACTTATCTGATTATCAACAGCTTATTTCAAGTACTACTTCTCTGTTTATGATTCTACAATAATTGGATCAGATATCTACTTAATGGAGTCAATTCTAGAATTAAGTGGAAGCACAAAATCAAAATTCAGAATATAAGATCTAGGCCTCACATTCTATCATTCCATAATTAAATCCCAAACTAGTGGTTTAGTATCAGCAAAATGACATAATAGGTTTGTTTAATGCTACAAGTTCAAAATTGTGCTTAAATTTTGTCTGCATTTAATTTGTAAAATTATACTGGTTTTGAAGCTTGAGTTCTATAAGTTTAAGGCAATTATATTTCATTTTAGGTTTATGCACCATTAATTTAAATTATCACTGGGACCCCCTTATGACTCTTCTTCCTTCAAATGGAACCTATGTTTTACAGAAATCATTTACTCTTTTTAGTGGAGATGAGTAGCTCATAGCTACAACATCAGCACAAATGGCATGGCCAAAATCACCAGCAAGGAGCCTCTGAAGCATTAGTCAAATACAGACTATATGAGTTTAGGGATAAAAGAATACCAGAAGCATCTCTAATATACATTTGAAAAACTATATGGAAAAATGCATTAAAAATTATAGATTGTCAAAACTAATTCAATGATAAACAGTAAACCATTAAAGAAATAAAATCAGTAGTTAAATCTTCCTACAAAGATGAATGTATCAACTTTATTCTTCCTTCATGGGACCAGCACCTCTCAAACATATCAATGTGCATTTGAATCAGCTGGGAGAGTTGTTAAACTGCAGACTCTTAGCTGGCAGGGCTTAAAATTCTGCCTATCTGCCAAACTCCCAGTGATGATGGTACTGCAGATCCAGGGCCACTCTCTGAATAACAGGAATTCATATTATATGCAGGGGTACTTAAAAAGTTTGTGGAAAATGGAATTAAAAGATGTTTATTCTGGTGCAACAAAAACAACTATGATTGATATCTATATGCTTTTTTTCATAATATCTATTTTTTATGAATTTTTGGAAGTATCCTCGTATATGCAATGAACCTTTTGTTTTATTGTAAATCCCAAAGAACAGACACAAAATGCTAAAATAAACCTGGGCCTCATTTACCTACATAGAAACTATATTTATTACTCTCGTTAAAATCTAATAATACAGATGATGATAATCATTCATCAAAGGAAAAAAGCAACTGACTCTACTATTTATTTAAAGAATGGAAGCAATGTAGAAATCCTCAGACTTAGCTACTAAAAGAAATTTTGCTAAATACTGGTTAGGTCAGATAATAAAATGAATAAATTAAAAATTATTAAATCATTATTTCTGGATTTTCCTGATAAAAAATGATGTTTAGGTAAAACTAATGGAACACATTAAGAAAATATCAGTTTAAAATTTTGAGTATAAGTAATGAGATAAAAAGGAAAATAAGTTTAATTATGTGTTTCACATCTTAAGAGATGGCTAAAGAGAATGATATACAGAATCTATTTCCAATTTGTTCTTTTCCTCTATTTGTCCAAAAATCTGAATAAGGAAGCTATCATTATTTAACAACTTGGAATTCTCTCTTTGGATAGATACATGGTTGGACGGGGCGTAAACGTGAAGGGGGGCACAGGAACCCCCCCCCCCCCCCCCCCGGCAAACCCACTGCACTTACCTTCCGACAGTGGCTGTAAATGTATCCTTCCACATCCACGCTAACAGCACTAGTGCATTCATCCAAAATGGCAAACTGGGGCTTGTGATAAAATAATCTTGCCATCTAAAGTATAAAGAGAAATATTCTGTGTAAACACATGCAAACCTAAAATTAGTAAGCTAAAATAAACTTTACTTTTAAAGTAAATATGCATTTGCAGTCTTCTAAGGCAAAAGTATAAAAATTATTCAAATTCAAAAAAATCCACTCCTAAAAATATAAACAAAATAAATAAAAACCCAATTGTTTTTAATTAGGCAAGATACAGCAAAAAACTTAAGACTGATGTGGCTGATGAAGCTGGGTTTTATAACAGTATCAATGAATATCTGCTAAGCAAAAAAGATCAGCGTATACATATTTTAACCAAACATTAGCATTCAAACTATAGATGGCTCAGGTACAAGAAAAGGTCTCTATTCTGAAACACTTTGCTGCTTGTGTAATGGTAGCAATTAATATTCCTGCCAATAATGTTCCTGTGCACTTATTTTATATTGCTATTGTAAATACATTTTTTGTTGTCAGTGCTCACTACTTAAAGCCTATGATAATTTTATAAGTGAACAATTAACATCAGGATTGTTACAGCTTGCATTTCTTTCATTAATTGGAATGCTGAATTTTCCCATGCTTACTCTCCACAAGTATTTTATTTTTTGGGAATTGTTGATTCTGACCCCGTACTAACACAAATTCCAGCAATGATATCCATGTTACAGTGGACATTTCTCTATCCTTACCTGATTTATCTTCTCTGTAAAAGTGACAGTGAAATGGTGCTGTTTCCTCCCACTTCCTTGGCTGCTGTTTCTCTATCCACTTGACCACTAAATGTAGGGGTTCCTCAGAGATCATTCTTGGGGCTTCTCTTTTTCCTATATCGCATCTCTCAGTGATCTCATCTAATTTTATCATTTCAAATACTACTTACATTGTGCAAACTATATATATTACTCATACTTTCCTAATCTCCAGAAGATACATAAAAATCCCTATTTGAGTTTTCTGTGTGGATATCTCCCTGGACTCTCAGACTTTAAAAGTCTAAAATTCAATGCATTTGCTAGATTCTCTCTCGAAAATTCATTCTTCCCTAATATTGAGCATTCAGAAAACAGCATTATCACAGTCGTTCTGGCGAGAACACAGGAGTCTGCCTCAAGCCTTCCCTCCCTCTTCCCTCTCACCCTTGTTGTCGCTCTCATTTTGAGTCCATTCAACTTTGTTCCATGGAGTCCTGTACCCATCTCCACCATCACGTTCTGAGTTCATAGCGCACTCATCTCCAGCCTGGATGACTCTGACTACAAACAGCCTCCTCCTCCCTCTTCGGCTCCCCTCCCATCCATTCTCCATGTAACCAGCAAGAATCTCAGAATGGTAAGTCAAGAGAACTTCATTCTTTGACTTAAAATCCTTCCATAATTTCCTGTTTCCTTTATAATAGATTCAAACTCTCCCACGGCCTGCAAGGCCCTGCACCATCTTACCGCTACTCACCTCTCTAAACTCAACATTCCAGCCAGGACTGCCTCCTCTCAACTGCCAGGAGCAAGGTGTTACAGGCCTGAAAGGCTCAGCACCATCTCATTCTTTGCTTATGTCTCAAATGCTTTATTATGCTCCTTTAATTTTTGAATTTCTGCTTAATGTCACTTTCTCCGGCAACTCTACTCTGATCCCCACCCTTAGTCAAGGTAAGTCCCTTCTGTAACATTTCTCTGGCACTTCATAAGATTGTGAACTGTATGTCTATTTTTTTAAAAAAATTATTTGAGAGAGAGAGAGAGACATGGACAAACAGAACTTCCATCCACTGGTTCACTCCCTAAAAGACTGTGATGTAGTCACTGCAGCTGAGAGTCAGGAATTCTACCCAGATCTCCCATGTGGGTGGCAGCCATCATATACTGCCTCCCGGGGTTTACCTCAACAGGAAACTGGGACCTGAACCCACATACTCTGCTATGGGATATGGACACCAGCCCTGAATGCCTGTCTCTGTCTACCCACATATACTGTTAGAGTAACAAAATCCACGAGTCTGTTTTAATCACTACTATATATTCAACATTTATATATGGGTAGCATTCAAGTGTCTGAGAAGCAAATGACTAAATCAAACCATTTTCCTGGGATCTCCATCTATCTGTATGAAGTGAGGAAGGGGCAGCAGCATGTACAGACGATCCTGAAGTTCAACTATGCAGAAAATGAAAGGTACAGACCACAGAGGATTTTGGTTAATGCAGTTTGTTTTTTAGGTCAGAGAGACCTGAACAATGTCTTTCTGAAAGAGAAGGTCTAGAAGAGATCCAATGCAGGGGACTGGGCGGGTACATAACTGAAGGTAAGGGGTATGATAAACTCGGAGGAGAAAGGGCCTGTGAAACACAGATGGAGACGTTTGGCATTTCTCATGAAGAATGATGACATGAGGCCTACACAATGCTAACTAGCAGGAACAGCTATCAGAAGGATTTCAAAAAATGCCCGTCCTCTGTGCTCCTACGGTGCACACGTGCATCTCACCACGTGGCTCTCTCCCCACGACAATGGTAACGACTTGATCCCACAATACAGAAGGCTGTGAAGTGATCACATACATGAACACTGGAGGCATGTGGCTGGCTGAGCTTGACAAGCCACCCACACACAAGTTTACTAGCTGACTCTGCTTGGCAGACTTTCTCACTGCACCAAAGTTCAATTAACTCTGCAAATCGAGACATTCACAGTTCTTATCTCACAGGGCTGCCGTGAGGATTAAATGAGATAACCTGTGTAAAATACTTAGAATATAGTCAATACAGTATATAAAAATATAGTCAATAAAAATGCCATGTAACTAAAATAAAAGCCTCTTTTTCCTTTAAGAAGTGCAAAGTGAGTCGCTCTTAGTAATGGAGTAGAAAATCCAAGATTGATTGTATTTATTGATTACCATGAAAAAAGAAAAGGATAGAAACAAGTACAACGATTGTCAAACCACACTGTGAGCCCCTCGAAGACTGGAAATCATGAAAGTGGTGGCACCAATCCATCTATCACTGTCTGGTTTTTTTTTTTTTCAGCTATGTACAGAAGCTTGGGAAGAGAAATGTCAGGATAAGCACTTGCTCTTGGGCTGGGTTTAGGTAACATGACAAAGTAAAAAGTGGGAAAGTTAAGGGGAAAGGATTATTTTTTAATTCCTTTCAGGACTATCTCCTGGGGTAGGCATTTAGCCCAGAGGTTAAGATGCTACTTAACACACTTGTATCCCATATCAGAGTACCTGGGTTTAATCAAGCTGTGGCTCCTGATTCTAGCTTTCTACGAATGCACACCCTGGAAGGCAGCAGTGATGGCTCAAATGATTGGGTTCCTGCCGCCCACATAGGAGACTTGGATTGAGTTTCTGGCTCTAAGCTTCAATCTGGCAAAGCCCTGGCTGTTATGGGCATTTGGGGAGTGAACCACTGAAAGAAAGGAAGAGAAGAAGGATGAAGGGAAGGAAGGAAAGAAGAAGGCAGGGAAGAAGGAAGGATCTTCTGAGTTTCAACTATGTACTAGGCCCTGGTCTGAACTGTACACGAAAAGAGGCAGAAGACTGAGCTGTTTTAAGAAAAGGGAGGGATTCATATTCGAGAGATCTCAGTGAGTTTGAAGAAGGGAGGCAGCTACCAATCTAAAGTAAAATAATAACAAAAGTACATTTTTTAAAAAACACTAAACTGTAACGACAGTTGTTTCTCTGGTAAGAGGTCTAGTTCCCTTTATATTTTTTTAAATCTTCCAACCTTTCTAACATATACACTTTTTCATAATTCAAAATAAGAAAGTCTATTACTAAATAGGAAAAACAAGAATAATGAAAGAGAAAAGATAACTTTTGGTTCAAGAAATAAGATATCCCAACTTAAGATATTAGCCGGACCAATCCTGGCTGATGACAGTTGAGTGCAAGAAAAGTTAGAGAAATCTGAGACTTTAAAGCACAATGAGAGAGGGGAACTGGAGAGACTCCACCTGCACACCGAAGACTACAAAATGTTCTGGTGAAGAGTAAGAGCTCTGGTGTCAGAATCACATGCTCTTGGATCTCAGTTCCAACTGTCAGCGCAGAACGGTACAGGGCAGTAACAGAAGCTTCCTAGTCTGTCCTGGTTCTGTATCATGCTTCCCAAGGTTTCTGGAAGGATAGAGTAAGATCTGCCATTCAAATCCAATCTTTTCCCAAGACCAGGGCTGTGGCATAGAAAGTTAAGCCTCTGACTGCAGTGCCAGCATCCCATATGGGCACCAATTTGTGTCCTGGCTGCTCCATTTGTGATCAGCTTCCTGCTAATAAGCCTGGGAAAGCACTAGAGGATGGCCCAAGTGCTTGGGCCCCGGCACCCACGTCAGAGACCCATAAGAAGCTCCTAGCTCCTGGCTTCAGCCTGGCCCAGCCCTGGCTGTTGTGGCCATTTTGGGGGCGAACCAGCAGATATAAGATCTCTCTCCTCCTCCTCCATTCCCCCCACCCCCCAACCCTGGCTGTTGTAGCCATTTGGGGAGTGAACCAGTGGGCGGAAGAGATCAATCTTGATCTCTCCCTCTGTATCTTTGCCTTTCAAATAAATAAATACATAAATCTTTAAAAAACAAAATAAACCAAAACCAATCTCTCCCTCATCATTATCCCAGTGCATTTTCTCTGTAGCTATAGTTGAAGGCTGCAAAGCATTACAGTGTGTTGAGAATATTTGCAGTTCCTAACATGATTATAAGGGTATAGGCACCCAGCACAATGTCTTGCACAAAGCAGATTTTTAGCTCATACTGTGAAAAGTTTAAATATTTTCACTGTTCAAAATAATGGATTAATAATCTTATTTCCTTACACTTACATTGTACTCACTGGACCTCCCTTCGTTCAATAGTATTATTAACATTTCCTCTCATGTCCCAAATTCAAATTCTGACTCTTCTTACCCAAACATCCCTTTGGTTAACGCCAATTTTCCTGTGGATCTATTCAAACTATGGTACAAATAGTTTTAAAGCTATTCAAAAGCTACCCCTCTTAACAGGGACACAGAGTATTACTCAAGGTTAGGCATGTGGAGCAGAGGTCAAGAGGAAGCCACATATCTAGTATCAGAGTGCCTGTGTTCAAGGGCTGGTCTGCTCTCCATTCCAGCTTCCTGCTAATGAGCATGCTGGGAGGCAGCAAGTGACAGCTCAGGTTTCTGGACTGAGCTCCTGACTCCTGCCTTATGCTGGGCCCAGTATTAGCTGTCGTAGGCACCTGGAAAATGAATTAGTGGATGGGATTTTTCTCTGCCCCTCCATCTCCAAAAAAAAAAAAAATCACTCTTGATATGTAGTGTTTTACACATTTTTTAAAGTTTCATCATTATAAAAATTACAACAGTTCCTTTCAAATACTTTTTTATATTAGGAAAATATATTATTGAAACTCTGAGTAACTTTTAAGTAGAAGATATTGAGACTTGAAACAAAGATAATTTAACAATAGAGGGAAATGGCAAGAGCAGAATAAAGAATAAAATAATAAAGTTGGAGTTGAACATCTCTAACACCTTCAGCTATTTTTGACCACAGTCTGAGTGACCAAACAGACTGTCTATAGCATGAAAGATACTAAAAGACCTGGCATGAACCAACCAGGATTACCACATAACCCAACAGCCATGTGCCTCAGAGTTCCTCTTAACTTTTAGAAAAATGGATTAATGGTATATAATTGTATTTACAGTTTTTTCTTTCAGGTACTGGCAGTATATTTATGAATTTCTCAGAATTAGAAATTTACATGCAGGTAAGTATTGCTAAGTACTTTTTTCATTTAAACTAATCAAAACTGTTACAATAGGTAAGTAAGTGAAAAGATTCTTAAGAAAGTTTGCATCTTAATTAATCAAAATGCTGGACTAAGTGACTTTATGCAACCAGTTGCATGTATGTGCAATGTCTTCAGATACTTACCGCCATTCTTTGTTTTTCTCCACCACTGAGTACATCCATCCAATCCTGAACACTGTCCCAGCCTCCTTCACGTTCAAGGATATGACCCAATTGGACATTGTCTAAATATTCCTTCAGTACCTTGCAATGAAATGATTAAAGCTGCAATTAAGCTTACTAAAAGTCAACATTCTCTATCTTGATTTATTTTTTAAAGTGGAATCTTTATCATTCCACTGCAAATACCACTTTAGGAGATAAACATTTTAGAAAACAAAGTAGCAAAATGTAGTCTGAACTTCTCAAAATAGATCTGGTAGCTTAAATAGAACATTATTGTGCATAAACAGGCAATGCAAAAAGAAAGTTATGTAAAGAGTTAAGAGACTCAATGAGTTGTATTTAAGTGAAGTGGTTATCATTTAACCTCAATTTGGAAGACTGTAATTAAAAGCTTCCAAAGGCTCTACAAGTTAGGATAAACTACTTGACGTTTAAAACACTTAACTGATGAAGATAAAGAATATGAAATGGAATACTTTCAGGTAGTTCCAGGATATAAACAGTGCCTTACTAGGTCAGATATCCCCTTCTTTTTCTGATCTTCTCTTCCATCTGGATAGATCACTTGGTCTCGAAGTGTTCCAAGGGTCATATAAGGTCTCTGACGGTAAAAGAGCAAAAGTTGTTAGAAGATCTTAAAAAAGTAATAAAAAAGTCTTTAAATCAAAGATTTAAGATTTCAAAATCAATAAGGTCTTACCTGAGGAACATAAAATAACTTTCCTCTTTCAGGTTTAGTTAGGCGTCCTCCAAAGAGAGGCCATAGCTGTGGGGGAAGGGGAGAAACAATTGTGAAATTCACAATGTAGGAGAGTATTTCAAAATAAGACTGTGAAATTCTGAGGTCAATTTGTACTTACTTCACCAAGAACCCGGAAAAGAGAACTCTTCCCACAGCCATTTGGACCACAAATTAGAACATTGGCTCCAGATCGAACCTGGAAAAAAATTAGTCTTATGAATTAACTGAATGAATACATACTTAATGAACATTTCATTGGAGTCAAACAACTCTTTGATAATGATAAGTTTTCTATTTTGTTGGTAAATGTAATATTAGGTATGATGGAGAACAGACCACTTCTGCTAACTTTTAATTTTTACTGAGTCACATTCTTTTTATTTAAAAAGTCATTTTTGGTTGATATTAACTTCATTTCAACTGGAAATACAAAAAAAAAAGCTAAAGCTTGAAACAAATCTGATAATTCTTGAAAACAATAAATATGAATATATTTTTTTTTAACAATGGAAGGGCTGGCACTGTGGCATAGCAGGTAAAGTGGCCACCTACAGTACCAGCATCCCTTATGGGCGCCAGTTTGAGTCCCAGCTACTTCTAATCCAGCTCTCTGCTATGGCCTGGGAAAGCAGTGGAAGATGGTCCCAATCCTTGGGCCCCTGCACCCACATGGGACACCTGCAAGAAGCTCCTGGCTCCTGGCTTCCGATTGGCCTAGTTCTAGCCGTTGCAGCTGTTTGGGGAATGAACCAGCAGGTGTAAAACCTCTCTCTCTCTCCGCCTCTGCCTCTCTGTAACTGACTTTCAAATAAATAAATAAATAAATAAATACATAAATGCATAAATAAATACATAAAAAGTCTTTTAAAAAATGGAAATGGAACTGTACGGTATAGACTATTCTACAACTTGCTTTTGCTCAGATGTTCTTCCAGGTCAGTACACTGGAACTTCTTTTATTTTTTAAATGCCTGAAGTACATTCTATAGTAGGAATGTGGTGTAATTTGTTTACATATTTCCCTTTGGTTAAATAGTCAGGTCATCTGCCTTCTACTTTGCCCTTTTAGATACTACTACAATGACCCTCTGATTTAGCCAGTAAACTTATGAATGAGCAAAAAATAAAAAGTTCCTGTAGATTAGATTCTTAGAAATTAAGTGTTGGATTCAAGTATATGTGTATTATAATTATTTACATGTGCTATTAAATTGCTCCATAATGACATAACGATAATATTAATGGGAAAAATGTAAAGAGTGGTTTTAGTTCTAAGTTAATGAGTCATTTCAGTGTTTAATCAACTCTTGAAGAATCAGAAAATATGGGTTATAATTTTGGTTTACAACATTAACACCAATGTGCTATTATGCTGCTCTTCACAGCTTGTATCAATAATAAGAAAGTCTATTATTTTGTTTTAATAGGTATAAATTCTCCCTCAGAGTAAAAAGAGTATCAAAACATAATTTTTTTAATTTAAAGATTACACTTTCATGTTTAAATATTCTTTATCCCCTGGAGATTACAATTTAACTGAATCTTCTGTGGCTTTCTTGACATGGACTTTATTTGCACAAGTTTTCTGATACCAGCATTTGAAACTTTAAAGTTCTGTAAATTAAGAAAAATAGATTTCTAAATGTTCCAAAAACTGATTTTTTAAAGCAATTCTGTGGATTCAGAGATTAAGGAAAATATTAAAATTCATTTAAATATTCAGACAAGACATTTTCAGTTTACATTCTGAAGATGATTTAAGGTTTTATGTATCACTTAAAACTTACTTCAAAATTAAGGTCTCTGATCAAGATGTCTCCATTTGGCGTTGCCAAAGGAACATGATCAAACCTATACAGGAAATTAATAAAAAAGAATAATTTATAAATATATAAGGAATTCACACAATTCAATAACCCAAATACAAAAAAAACAACTGAAAAAAAAGGACAAAGGGCCCGTTGAGACACACTTCTTAAAAAAAAGAAATTCAGAAGGCCATTAGGCATGGAAAATATGCTCAGGGTCTCTATCCACCAGGAAAATACAAATCAAAACCACAGTGAACTACCATCTCACATCTAAGGTAGCTTTTATAAAAAAGACAAAAGATAACTGTTGGTGAGATATGGAAAAAAGGAAACCCTTGTATACTGCTGATGGGAATGTAAATTAGTACAGCCATTATGGAAAACAGTATGGAGGTTCCTCAAAAAATTAAAAATAGAACTTCTACATGACCTAGCATGCCAACTTTTGAATATACATTCAAAGATACAATCAGTACCTCAGAGACATCCACAATTCCCATGTTCACTATTATTTACAACAGCTTAGAAATGTCTTTCAACCAACAGAAGGATAAAGAAAACATAGTGTGTGTATGCATGTCTGTATGTTACACACACACACACACACACACACACACACACAACGGAATATTAGTCAATGTTGAAAAAGAAGAAAACCTTGCTATTTTCAACAACATGGATGGAGTTGAGGACATTATGTTAAGCAAAATGAGCAAAATACAGAAAGAAATACTGTATGATCTTACCTGTATGTGAAAACTAAAATAGTGAAATTTATGGAAACAGAGAATAAAATGGTGATTGCCAGGGATTAAGGGGAGAGAGAAGTGGGAAGAACGCTGCTCAAATGTATGAAAGTTTCCATTATGTTTTTCAAGATGAGTAAGTTCTAGATATCTAATGTTCAGTCTGGGGACAATAGTTAATAATATATTGAATACCTGAAATTTGCTAAGACAGACCTTAAATTCTCACCACCTCTGCACACTTAACCACACACCCACCTGTCCACTCACTCACACACACAAATGGTAACTGGTTACTAAGTGAATATAGACATTAATTAGCTGGAATGCAGGGAGCATTTCACAATGTACACATAGATTGAAAAATCAAGTTATATACCTTAAATACATATAAATTTATATCTCAAAGCTGTTAAAAGAAAAAAAGGGTAATTTAAAATTAAACATGAAGCAATTGGAAGCTGAAAGAGGAAAGCTACTAGGAAATTTAGCAAATGTTTATGGTGCTAAAGAACCATTTTCTATACATACTTTATAATGTTATCTGCATTGATGATTTCTCCAGCACCAGGTATCAAGGGACTGATTTGTGCTTCTTCAATACCTTAAATGAAAAATAAGTATTAAAGCAATATATGTCAGCAAAACATAATACTGTGACCTAGGTTGTAAGACTCATATTTACCTTTTTCCTGTGAGACCATTGTGCGTTCGTATTTGCCTTGATTTAAATCCTTTAACACTTGCATTAGTTCTGTAATCCGGGCAGTAAAACTAAAAATTTTTAAAAAGAAAATCATAATTAAAATGGCAGACTATCATTAATATTTATTTATGCAAAGTTTAGTTTCTAAAATTATACTTTAGTTTAAGTGAAACCTGAAAGACGTCTCATCAACATAAAGTATTAATGATAATACAAGTGTTTCATTACGCGTCAGTTGAACAGCAGGAATAAGAGGATAAGAGGACAGGTTTCAGAGGATCCCCACCTTAACAGATACTTTGTTAACAAGCAAGACAAGATGACTGTTTGCTGTTAGAATTTTAAGGAAGTTTCTCGTAGATACTACCAAAGGATGACTGCTAGTGCATTCCTTAGACCAGGAAGTGTGGATGGGGAATTCCTGCTGCAGTGACCTATAAAGCCACGTGTAAAGTCTGCTTTTCTATCTGAGGAAGGCATTTATTAGAAGTATGTCAAATGCATGCTAGCTCTCTGCAAGTAGGGAAGAATCTAGGACATTTCTTATTCGTAAGACGGGAAAAGGAGAGTTCTTAAAATGAGATGGTTTTGAAACCACTGTGGTAACAGAGAGAAATCAAAAATAATGACAAGAGGTTTGGGAGTATGAAAATGACATAATGGTCAAAGAGAAAGTCAAAGGAGCAAAACAGGATTTTTTGGTTCATAACAAAGAACAACTTCCTAAAGGAAACTTTAGGAGGCGATGGATATGCTCATGTAGTTGATGGCAGTGATGGCTTCACAAGTATATAATTTATCGCCATATTCACTGCACACATAAAATGTGTACAATGTTTTATATATTCTTCATACCTCAATAAATGGCTCAAAAAAATCCTAAATGAACAGAAGCACCCCATATGCTATACACCATGAACTGTAAAGGCATGAGAAAAAGTTATTAGGAAGTAGGAAGAACATTAGTATTCTCAAGAGAAAAGGACTCCTAATAGTGGTTTACAATATCCAATCTTGCCATGAAGATCTTAACTGCCAAAGGAGAAAAAAACGATGATCACAGGCCTAGGAAGAGTAAAAGACTTCAAATTCCTTCAAGTAACCTGAAATTTATGGTGGTATTCACATTATGGTGTGTTTACACCACAATGTCCCTGTATATTAGAACTTGACATACTAAAATATTCAATTCTACTCTATAGCTAAGAACTATTTTAGTACTAGACAATACAACCATATATAAAACTGCACCTACACATAACTCAAGTTAACTTTTCATTTTTGTCCATCTGTTCTGTTAGGTTGCCATTATCAAATTTAAGGGGAAAAAAATATATGTATTGCAGGGAAGACAGAAAATTCAAATCAGACAATTCTACTCAATTAACTTAAATTTCTGTGAATTAAAAAAAAACTACCATGACTCAATACTTCCCAACTTATCAATGCCAGTGTCCAAGGAACAACAGCTAGAGAATCACTAATCTAGCGTTATGCTCCAGACAACGTCTTTAGGAAACATGAAGTTTACTATCAGAGAAAAGTCTTCCTTAGTTTTCTATCAAAATCAGTTTGCTAGAACAGGAAATATCCCCTTATCTTAAGTTCAATTAGATATAAACATTAAGGAAAACATATTTTTGAAAAGATCATTCTCTGCAATTGCTCATTTTTACAATCTTACCCAGCCAATCTAGTCATTTCACGTCCAGCCAAAACTATTCGACCCAGAGCTTGAGACATTCGCAGAAGCATTCTTCCACTTTGGTAGTAATCCTTAAATAGAAATAAATATTAGTTTTCACTTACATTTCCAAAATTAAAAACCAGTCTTTATTTTTGTATTTGGTTTTCCATTTTACTGTCATCACTGTACCTCCAGAAGTTCTGAATGTGTACTCTTGAGATGTCGAGGGTGAGACAAATCTAGAAAAGGGCGGCTGACGACTAGGTAACCAACTACAGTGGCCAGGTCTGAAACAAGGGAAGATTTAAAACATTAGCAATATTGCAATTTTTCCTCAAATCTCACTGACCATCTCTTTTAAAATATACTTACATTTGGCAATTATACTATCAATGAAGCCCATAGAGAACCGGAACAAAATGAAATTATGCAGGTGCTCCACCTAGCAGAAAACAAAATACATACATACATATATATATATATATATATATATATATATATATATATATTTATACATATAAAATTCAAATTTCCATGAGGATAAAACAACTATGTAATTAATATATTCCAAAAATATTTACTCTGTGACTGTGATTTCTGATCATATTGTACATCACGCTTGGTTGAGCAGAATGCTAGTCATAGAGCAGGTGCCAAAGACTTCATGAAACCATTTTTATGCAAAAAGAATGAAAATTATATAATTCATTTTAACAATTTTTACCCTTACATGTAATAGCAGTCACAATAATGTCAGACACATATATCCTCAAATTGATCAACCACCAAAATAAAAAGAACACAGTTGGATAAGCTCACTTGCTTAACACACTAGTAGTCCAGATTGGTACGCAAGGCTTCATTTTCAGTAGAGACATGCAACATGATCTGTGCTTTCTCAAAAACTTGTCACACACAATCTAAATCAAGCGTGAACAGAAATCTGTGCCACACAGCCTGAGTCTGTAGCTTTATCCTGAGCATGCGTCACGTCAAAATTACAATCCTAAAAACTGCTTTTTATTCTGGATTTTCAGTGTTTTCAGATGATGCAAGGTCCTGCATAACCTGGCACTGGAGTCCACTTCCAAGCCATCATCTGCCGCTCCTTCGCTCCTTCTCACTGAGCTCTCAAACATGCACTTTTCTTAAGGCAGTCTTCTTGCCACCCCCGCCACCAGGAATACTCTGTTCCTAAAAATGTACATTTTATGGCTAACTCTTTCACTTCACGTAGGTTTCTGCTTAATCATTACCTCCTCAACAAAGACCTTCTTGGTCATTCTAGCCAACTAGCTAAGCAATAGCCAAAATCATATTCTATTTCTTGATCCTGCTGCATTGTGGTCACAGAATTGATTACTACCTTTTATTACACAGAACAGCCAGTCACGTCCATATTCACTGTCTCCTCACTAAAACATGACCTTCCTGAGCTCATGGCAGCTTGTCCAGTCTCTTCTGCAACTACAGCAACGTGTGCAGCATCTTAGCCTGTGTCAGACATCCTGCTCACAGCTAGATAACACCAATGAGTAAAACAGACAAGGCTCCTGAGCTCACGGAGTTCACATTCTAATGAAAGAGGATGATCATAAACAAGCAAGATGATTATAAATGGAAAATTAAAATTTTAAAGAAACAGAGTAACTGTCTGAGGTCATTTCAAATAAGCTGATTAGAGAAGGAAAAGCCTCAAAAAAGAATTAACATTTGGACTGAAAATCTGAAGAATGAGAATCAATAAACCATGTGAAGAACAGCTAGTAAATTACCTTAAACGCATTTTATCAGTGAGCATGCTAAAGTTTAGTCATACTAAATATCAACATGGCAAAGATCAAATTTTGTAAATAATTTAAAATGACAATTCTTCACACTTTCTAAACAACCTAAAATATGCATTCAATTTCACAAACTTTCACTAAATAAAATGGCAGCATTTTACATTCACTAAAAAAAGAAAAGGCAGCATTTTAATCATCCCACTCAACATCATTATCATTAACCTGGAGCAAGCAGTCAGACAACACTATCTTTTGAATGGACAATGAATAAAATTACTTGAATTCAAATTTCCCAAGTGGCAACTAAATAAAAACTATGTTAGAGCTTTCACATGAAACAAAATTTATGTTCTAAATCAAAGGTCAGCAAACTTAGCACCCACAGCCACAAGCCAGCCTGCGCCCGTTTTTGTAAGTACAGTTTTATTAGAACACAGCCACATCCACTCACTTCATTTTGAATATGGCTACCTCTGAGAGGCAGAACTGAAGAGCTGCAATGGAGATCACACATCTGAAAGGCCTACAATATAAGTACTCTATCGCCCTGAAACCAGAAAATGCCTGCTGGCCTGCTCTGCATAATAATCTTCACAGGATTTTCCTGAATGCTGCAGGAACAAACTCTTTCTGTAGGAATCACTAAATTTAAAGCTAAATAAAATTCCTAAAAAATATCCATAAAAATGCACTGAGGAGTATTTTAATAAATCTTATCCATTTTTATAAATGGGCAGTTTAATTGATACGATAGCCTTTAACACTCATGTTTCTACTAAAAACTATGGCATAGGGTCTGGCACTGTGGCACAGTGGATTAAAGCCTTGGCCTGAAGCACAGGCATCCCATATGGGTGCCAGTTCTAGTCCCGGCTGCTTCTCTTCCAATCCAGCTCTCTGCTATGGCCTGGGAAAGCAGTGGAAGATGGCCCAAGTCCTCAGGCCCCTACATCCACACAGGAGACCAGGAAGAAGCTCCTGGCTCCTGGCTTTGGATCAGCGCAGCTCTAGCCATTGCAGCCATCTGGGGAGTGAACTCTGTAACTCTGCCTTTCAAAAAAATAAAATAAATCTTTAAAAAAATACATGGTATAAAATCACTTATAGCTATTTAAAAATAAGTACCTTTAAGTTATGTACACATGTGTGTATATCTATCTTAAAGACATATAATATACACATACTTCAAACAAAATTCTTTCCAGCAATGCATGTGCCTCAAGTATGTCATCTTACCAGTTTTCGGAAGACTGAGTAGATTGTCTGCTTTTCTCTTTTATTCCCATTGTAAAAGGCAATTTCTTCACTATTAAAAAAAATAATTTAGCAATTAATTTTAACATTAGCTAAGCCTGAAAAATAATAGAAATACAGTACTTGAGAATTGAACATCTGCATTCAAATCGATATTTTGTGGCTAACAGCTTATCTGGTACATGTCAAGCATTGGTCTGAATTTAAGATCCTGCTCCTGCTCAGCGGATTAGAACTCCAGAATACACACCTAACTGGATTGCAACCTGGACTGCAGCCCTTGCTATATGTAGCCTGGCTAGAAAAGTTGTACCAAGTTAATTCTCAGAAGTCTGAAATAAGACACAGAAGGAAGATGTCAAAATATATGGAAATAAAGAGCTAGGACCAACATTATAGACTACAAGTTATAGTAGAGACCAACACAGGAGGTAGAGGGGGAAAAAAAAACAACTTGACATGCTCTTAAATCAAAGGCAGGCAGCTCTGAGGAGGCCTGTTTGGTCAGAGTTTGATCTTATTCTTGGAACCCCATCACAGCCTCACAATTCCCCTTTTCTTAAGCTGGTCTGAATGGGTCTACCAGAATGACTAGGAAAAAAGGCTATATTATAGAAGAAGAAAGCCTCGGTGTGGTTAAGTAAATCTGTGAACGTCACACAGCCAAAAAGCCAACGTACTGAACTGGTAATTCTGCTCTGACTCTAAAGTTTGTAATTTTTCCACTTTATAAGGATGATGTAAATTTTCCCAGCAAAGTACCTCTTACAACAGAGGAAAGTAAATATTTACATGGGAGTCTAGGAGGCACAACTGAAATAGCCTTCAAGGGTCACAGATGTAGAACAGCAGGTTTAGCTGTCACTTGCAATGCGGGGATCCCATACTGGAGCGCTGCTTCAAGTCCCAGCGGCTCCTTTTCAGATTCAGCTTCCCGCTAACATGCCTGGAAAGGTAGCAGATGATGGCCAAGTGCTTGGGTCCCTGCCATCCATGTGGGAGACTAGGACAGAGTTCCTGTTTCCTGGCTTCAGCCTGGCCCAGCCTTGGCTGTTGTACACATTCGGGAAGTGAACCAGCAGGTCAAAGATCTCTGTCTCTCCCTTTGTCGTTCTGCCTTTCAGATGGATGGATGGACAGACAGACAGACAAATAGATCTTAAAAAAAAAAAAAGGAAAAGAAAGAAATGTCTTTCAATAAATAACTAATTTTCTTCAAAGCTTCTTTTCACTTAAAAATAAGTTTTTTACTCCACTGCAAAATGTATTCACAATTTTTTAAAGGATTTCTTTCTTTATTTGAGAGGCAGAGTTAGAGACAGGGAGAGACAAAGATCTTCCATCTGCTAGGTCACTCCCTAAATGACCACAGCTGGGTCAGGCCAAAGCTGGGAGTCAGGAACTCCATCTGAGTCACCCAGGTGGGTATCTGGGGCCCAAGTAGTTAGGAAATTCTCTACTGCCTTCCTAGGAGCATTAGCAGGGAGCTGGATCAAAAATGGAGGAGCTGAGACACGAATCTGTACTCACATAGAATGCCAGCATCACAGGTGGCCTGCTGCACCATATACAGACCCTACCTGCAATTTTTCACCATAAAAACAAAGTGCTTCCTACTTCAACCCCTTCAAGTAGAGTTAACTTTTCAAAAAGATGCACTGCCTTTTATCCTGCTACATGGTTTCCTTGACAAAGAAATAGAGTCCCGAGCACTGTGCGCTGTGGCACATAGGTTAATCCTCCACCTGCGGCGCCAGCTTCCCATTTGGGCACCGGTTCTAATCTCGACTGCTCCTCTCTCCATCCAGCTCTCTGCTATGGCCTGGGAAAGCAGCAGAGGATGGCCCAAGTCCTTGGGCCCTGCACCTGTGTGGGAGACCCAGAAGAAGCTCCTGGCTCTTGGCTTTGGATCGGCACAGCTCCATTGCAGCCACTTGGGGAGTGAACCAGAGGATGGAAGACCTTTCTCTCTGTCTTTCCCTCTCCCTGTAACTCTACTTCTCAAATAAATAAATAAATAAATAAATCTTTTTTTTTAAAAAAAAAAAAAAGAGAGTCCCAGTTTTAAGAATTCCAAATAAGAGGATCCCACAATTCTATCTCTATAATTACTTCTTATATCCTTGTCCCTCCTCTGTATATCTGACCCTATGGAGGCACATGAGGTGAGGATTCTCCTCCTGAACCCAGTCATTTCACCCCTCATCAAAAAGCAAAATGGACAGAATACCTTAGGATACCAATGGCTGCCTAGCCAACATTATTCTCTTCTGTATCTTTCTTCCTAAGAGAACTCCAATTCTCTTAGAGCTGTCTATCCTATTCTGTGCACCCTAATGCTTTAGGAATGGCCTCAGCCCCCTTCAGAAGATATAGATCCCAAATGGTCCAACACAATCACTTTGCTGTGACCGCTTCAGTCATGAGCAAGTGGTCATTCTGCTCAATGAGACACGAAGCAGAGTCAGCTGTGGGACTTGAGGCTTAGGGTATTTTTTCTAAGAAGAAATGGCCCCTTATTATTCCCAAACCTTTTAGCAGGGAAGAGAAGCTGGTGAAATCTGATGATCACAAGAAAAACTCTGAGGACAAGGAAAGCACATAAGTAGGGCAGAGCAGAGCTTTGACCATGCTGTGCCAGACACTGCCCCGTCTTATGGGAAGTAGCTATTGCCTATTTATTGGAGCCATCTGAGTCATGTTTTCTATTTCTTGTGATTGAAAACATCCTCGCTGATACCATCTTTCATTTAGTTGGCAAATCATCTCTTCACTTATCCATCCATTCCTCTGCCTCTTTAGAGCACAAAAACCCACTCAAAATTGGTACCACTTTAATTTAAACATTCCAAGGACAAAAAGGGATATGTGAACTCTTAAAAAAGCAATTTCCTAAGTAACTCGGTAAAGTCCTATAGAATAGCCTACAGATTTTTAAATACATATTAGTATACTCAAAACGACTGAAAGTTGATGGATCACATGAGAAAATTTTAGCTCTTGCTAATTAACAAAAACTGAGGTAAAGCCATGTATGTATATATATATGTATATGTCCAAATGTAATCCTAATAGTCCTATATATCTACCTATTATGAACAAGAAAAATGAGGTTAGAAATAACATGCTAAAATCATATAACTGTTAAGTAGAGGAAGTAGACTTTGAAATTAGTATAGCTGGGTCCAAACATGTTTCTTCCTATTTAGATTTTAAAACTCAGAAGGCAAGTAGAAACACATGCAGTTGAGAATGAATTACTGAGCATTACAAACATAGTCTCAAAATATTTTGGATAAATCGAGACAAAATTTTCTTTGAGCAGTATAAGAAAATTGGAATTGGAATTATACCTTGATTATGCTTAAAGGGAGATGATCATAAAATTAGTGAACTATACATATGATGATACAAATCAGGAATACTTCCTTGTTAAGAAAAAAAGGGCGTGAGGGGTGGACGTCTGGCACAGCAGTTAAGATGCCACTTGGGACACTGGAACACTGGAATGCCTCGGTGCCAGTTCTAGCTGTGCTCTCAATTTCAGCTCCCTGCTAATGTGCACCCTTGGAGGCAGCAGATGATGCCTCAGTAATCAAGTCCCTGCCACCCAATGCTCCTGACTGTGGCCTAGACCAGTCCTAGTTGTTTCAGGCATTTAGGGAGTAAACCAGTGGATGGAAGTTCTCTGACTCTCTATCTAACTTTCAAATAAATTAAATCAACAAATAAACACCTTTTAAAAAAAGAAAAGGAGGGACCAGTGTTGTGGCACAGAGGGTTAGGCCACTGCTTACAGTGCTGGCACCCATAGGATCCCACATGGGCACTGTTTTGAGTCCCTATTGCTCCGCTTCTGATCTGGCTCCCTGGCAATAAGCCTGGGACAGCAGCGGAAAATGGTCTAAGTCTTTGGGCTCCTGCACCCACATAGGAGATCCAGAAGAAGCTCCTGGTTCCTGGCTTCAGCCTGGTCTACCCCAGCTGTTAGAGACATTTAGGAAATGAACCAGCAGATGGAAGATTTGTCTGTCTGTCTCTCTTTTTCTTTCTCCTTTCAAAAAAAATAAATAAAATATTTTAAAAAAAAGAAAAGGAGCTCAAAATGTGGAAGATTCTTACTTCATAACATGAATACCCTTTGTGAAGTATATTTTTCAAACCCTAATATGTATGTTATTAGGCTTTCAGAAGTCACTTGAGATTACATCAACATCTATAAAAGTGAATTTAGTACAGCTTTATTACATTTCTCCTTACCTATTTGTGATGAGCCGGGAATTAACATATCTGTATTCACCTTCATACTTCTGCTCAGTTATTGTCATCTTACCAATGGGTCTTCTAAGTCGAGTTAGAAACAGCCCAGAAACAACTAAGTAGGCCATCATGCTCGCTGGGCCCTATTATTTTAGGGAAAGAAAGGTATAGAAGGTTCAAGGATATCACAATAAATTCACTGGATGCAAACATGTACGACTGTCACGATGACTGAGAAACTGCTCCCTTGGTTAATTGTTTTTATCTTGTTTCTTTTCTGAAAAAGTACCAGCCTCTCTATACTTTCACTGCTCAGCCACTACTCCTCCTCCAACCACTGCAGCTCATCTCTCTACTCTACTGCTTTTGCAAATCCCAAAATCTCATTGCAATTCTCCCTTTTCCATGGCATCTAATTAACACTCATCCATTGGAACTCTTCTTAATTAATATTTTCTTAAGACTCCACAATAATCCTTAGGTGTCTTTTTGTGCTTCTCTTTGGATATTAATCTTCTCTCAGATTCCTTCCTCATCACAAATTCATACCTCCAGTTCCACCACTTATGTACCCAAGATATAATTTCCACATAAGGACTCAAACTCACTTCTCCCACAGCAACTCCAGCTGCCTTTCCCTGCTTGTATACCCTGCTTCTAGCTGCTATACCTTCTACTTTTGTAAATGAACTCATCAACCATGGACAATCTCAGGAGAAAACTTGTATCTTATCTTTCTAAGCTCATCACAGGCCCTTCCCTCAATCGCTTACATATCCTTGTGCTCTGTCATACTGAAATCATTGTTTCCTGAACATAGCATTAAGAAAGGCAGTGAGACAAGCCCGGAACATCTAATGCATACCTACTTATCTCCCCAAAGCAGCTCAAAAATCAACTCTGATTCTTTCAGGTACAAAATACTTTACTAAGCCTTCTATTATATTTATCACATTATATTATAATTGCTTGAATACCTACCTCTTTTATCATATTATAACTCCTGTTGAGCAGGAACTATATCATATTTTTTTACTATTTTTTAAACTTTTGATTAATATGAAGTACCTATTCTATGGGGTGCAACAGAATACTTCAAGAGATATACCCAGCATAAACCAATCACACCAGGCAAACAACAGTTAATCTATTATCCTATGGAATACCTTCACCTGACTGCGTTTGGTACTCATTTGCAAATCTCCTCACATTCTTCCACCCTTCCCAGCCTCTAGTAAGGACTTATTTAAATTCTCTCTCTCTCTCTCTCTCTCTCTCTCTCTCTCTCTCTCTCTCTCTCTCTCTCTCTCACACACACACACACACACACACACTGTTCCACAAATGAGAGAAAATGTGGTATTTGCCTTTCTGTGTCTGGCTTATTTCATTAATAAAATGATCTTCAACTCTACCCATATTGTTGCAAATGTCAGAATTTCAATCATTTTTAATAGCTGAGTCATATCCCATTGTGTATATATACCTCATATACAACAAATACATGAAAAAATGCTCAGTATCACTATCCAACTAGAAAATGCAAATAAAAACCAAAATAAGGTATCATCTCACTCTAGTCATAGTAGCTACTATCAAAAAGAGAAAATGTAACAAATGCTGGTAAGGATGTGGAAAAAAAGAAACCCTGATACATTGTTGGTGAGAATACAAATTCACACAGCTATAACAGAAAACAGTAAAGAGGTTCCTCAAAAAAATAAAAATAGTTCTACCACACCTCCTAGCTATCCCAATTCTAGAAATATATCCAAAGGAAATGAAATCTGCATGTGAAAGAGAAACTTGCACTCTGTTTATTGCATCGTTCTTCACAATAACCATGAACTGGAATCAACCTAGATGTCTATCCATGGATGAACAGATAAAGAAACTACGTCTTACTCCTTTTTTTTTATTCCAACTATCCAGTACAATATATGTGGAATTCAGTACATACCAAAAAAATTTAATTAACTCTGAGTGATTCGATGCATTTCAACAACTACTGTAAATATGGGCCAAACATCTAACTAAAACACAGTTTCTGACTTTAAAAAATGCAGAAATAACAAAAATACATGAACATATACTTCAGTATGATAAAAATTAGAAGTACCATAAAAATATAACATAAAGAAGGAGAAATAGGCCTCTCCATTTGTTTCTAGTAAAACAAGCTATAAGTATGATTAACCCTGAATCACAGACAGTAAGAAGTTAAGAAGAATGACAAAAAAATTAAATAAAAAATAGTTTCTGGGGCCAGCGTTGTGGTACAGCAGTGTAAGCCACCGCCTGCAACACCACATCCCATATGGGCACTGGTTTGAGACCCAGGTGCTCTACTTCTGATCCAGCTCCCTGCTAATGTGCCTGGGAAAGCTGTGGCAGATGGTTCAACTGCTTGAGCCCCTGCACTCATTGTGGGAGACCCAGATGAAGCTCTTGACTCCTAGCTTCCATCTGGCCCAGCCCTGACCATTGCTGGCATTTGAGGGAGTAAACCAGCAGATGGAAGTTCTATCCCTCTTTTCTCCGTAACTCTTTCAAATAAATAAATCTTAAAAAAACAAAGCTTTCCCCAGTGTTTTGGAAACCTATAAAAACACTATGTAAATTATGTATTAATCAATTAAAATGCATATACATATATATATAACAATCACACTATTACATAGTTGTGCTATAAATATATAAAAATAACATTACTTATTCAGTAACTGAAGTTCAACTTCAATGAGAATCCTCAGAAATTCAAAGGTAATTCTTGTCATTACAGATATCAGAGACGGGGTAATAAGACTCATGAAACAGTCAACATTTATATTATTGTAAAATATTCTTGGGACTGGCACTGTGGCATAGTAGGCTAAGTCTCTGCCTGTGGTGCCAGCATCCCATATGGGCACAGGTTTGTGTCCTGGCTATCCTATTCCGATCAGGCTCTCTGCTTACGACCTGGGAAAAGAGTGGAAGTAGGCCCACGTGCTAGGGCCCCTGCACTCCTGTGGGAGACCCAAAGGAAGCTCTTGGCTCCTGGCTCTGGATCAGCCCAGCTCTAGTCATTGCTGCCATTTGGGGAATGAAGCAGGAGATGGAAGAACTTTCTCTCTCTAATTCTACTTCTCAAATAAATAAAATCTTTAAAAAAATTCTTAAAATATGTTATACCCATTCTAATTTCTTTTTATACATTACTTTGCAATAATAAATACACATATGTTCCATGTCTAAGTACTTCTGGTTAAATTACTGCCATAACATATTTCTAAGTTGGGCCAGTGCTGTGGCATAGCAGGTAAGGCTGCCGCCTGTAGCACCGGCATCCCATATGGGCATCATTTTGAGTCCTGGCTGCTCCACTTCCAATCCAGCTTCCTACTAATGTGCTGGGAGGGCAGCAGAGGATGGCCCAAGTTCTTGGGTCCCTGCACCCATGAAGGAAACCCAGAGGAAGCTCCTTGCTTCTGGCTTTGGACCAGCCCAGCTCCAGCTGTTGCAGCCATTTGGGGAATGCACCAGCAGATGGAAGATCTCTCTCTCTCTCTCAGTAACTCAAATAAATAGATACATCTTTTTTAACTTTTTTAATAAGATATATTTATTTATTTCAAAGTCAGAGTTACACAGAGAGAAGGAGAGGCAGGAAGAGAGAAAGAGAGGGGGGGAGAGGGTCTTGCATCCAATGGTTCATTCCCCAACTGGCCTCAATAGCTGGAGCTGTGCTGATCCGAAGCCAGGAGCCTCTTCCGGGTCTCCCATGCAAGTGTAGGGACCGAAGGACTTGGGCCATCTTCCACTGCTCTCCCAGGCCATAGCAGAGAGCTGGATCGGACATGGAATAGTGGGACTTGAACCAGCGCCCCTATGGGATGCCAGCACTGCAGGCGGCGGCTTTACTTGCTATGCCACAGCACTGGCCCCTAACTTTCAAATAAAAAAAAAATCTTTAAAAAATATTTCTAAGTATCTGACTTACAGGAAATAGAGACACCAAATTAGGATAGCTTTTAAAATCTCTATTACAGTATTATTTTATAACTAGACTCTGTTACATATGTCATGTGGAAACACATACATGAAAACATTCTTTGAGATATACATATATTGACAACACTTTTGAGCAATTTAAAAGGCAGAATAAAAGTAGACTCACTTGCGCTCCAATTGCACTTGTTAACTTGAAGATATATAAAACAATGTCTAGAAATGGCTGCAAAATAAATATTAGAACACACAGAATTAAAACTAAATAATTAGGTTGACTGAATCTAAAGAACTAGATTGGTAGTTAACACAACATGTTTGTCAGCATGTACGGTTCCCATTATGTATAATGTACTATAACAATACATTTATCAATAAACATATAAAAGACACAGTTCTTTTCTCAAGAAAACTTAAAATGGAGATTGTTTGAACAATGTCTAGTGCATAACAAGTAGAAAAACATTTATTTTCAAATAAGTTCTATTGTGATAATTAACCCTTAGTAACTTAGCAATTTCTCAATGTAATATAAGGGCACTAAATAAAATGACCTGAGTTAATCCCAAATAAGTTATCAGCTTTTTTCTGATTTCCACAAATCTTGACCAGTAAAATTAGAGGCTCTTCCTCCTCTAATAAGTTTTTATTCAATTATCTTATCATAATGTGTATGCACTGAAATAATCATGTGAGCTTATAAACCTAATTCTGTGACATAAAACTCAAGCTTTGAGAACATACATTAATGTACTGCCCCTTACACAGAGACAATTCAACTGCTACACTATCAGTTGCACATATTTTGAAGTGTTTTCCAAGAAACATAAATTGTGTTCATTCACTTTAAGTCTGAAGCCACCCCTTTCTGATTAATATCCATATTATCACTAGAATAAATGGTTTGGTTTAAAACAGTGAGCACACTATAGTACATAATACCATTACAATTAATTTGATGACAATCTCACTAACGCAGATGTGGCAAGCTCTGAGCTTATAAATGTGCTTGGTATCACCACAGAAAGAATACATGATGGTTTATCTACAAAACTGATCTACATTGAGAAGGAATTCTGGAACAGCAAAGACATTGATAGGGACACCTGCATCCCACACAGGAATGCCTGGGTTTGAGTCCTGGCTCCACTTCTCACTCCAGCTTCCCATTTCTACATATTCTGTTCGACAACTAACTATAGGTACCTACCACATCATCCTAGTCAATTCAGGAAGCAATGACAAAGACAACGGCTTAATGAGAAAACCACAGCAAAAGCTGTAAGGGTGGTGAGATAAGATCACTAAGACAAATAAGAACTAACAAAGTGGGAAAGGCTGGCGCCATGGCTCAATAGGCTAATCCTCCACCTGCGGCGTCAGCACCCCAGGTTCTAGTCCCGGTCGGGGCGCCGGATTCTGTCCCAGTTGCTCCTCTTCCAGTCCACCTCTCTGCTGTGGCCTGGAGTGCAGTGGAGGATGGTCCCAGTCCTTGGGCCCTGCACCCACGTGGGAGACCAGGAGAAGCACCTGGTTCCTGGCTTTGGATCAGCGTGGTGCGCCGGCTGCAGCGGCCATTGGGGGGTGAACCAACGGAAAAAGGAAGACCTCTCTCTCTGAACCAACAGAAAAAGGAAGACCTTTCTCTCTCTCTGAACCAACGGAAAAAGGAAGATCTTTCTCTCTCTCTGTCTCTCTCTCACTGTCCACTCTGCCTGTCAAAAAAAAAAAGAAGAAGAAGAAGAAAAAGTGGGAAAAAATCATGGGCCAAAAAATGGCCCAAGTCAAGAGCTCTGGCAATATTCTGAGTGGAGGAAAACAGTAAAGAGAAAACTAAAAAGATGGGCCCTTGGAGTAGCAGTTAAGACACCACGGGAGATACCCACATCCTATAATCAGAGTGCCTGGGTTCTGGTCTTGGCCCTGTACCAGATTCCAACTTCCTGCTAACACACACTCTGGGAGGCAGCACATTACGACTCAAATAGTTGGACCTTTGCCACTCACATGGGAGAATCTCAGTTCCTGGTTCTTGGCTTTGGCCTGGCCCAGCTCCAGCTGTTGTGGGAATTTGGGGTGTCAACCAGTGATGGGAACTCTGTCTGCCTCCATTTCTTGCTTTCCCCCTTTCAAATAAATAAAAATGTCTAGAAAACTGAAGCAAACTAACTTCCTTTGAAAAATTTTTGAATAAACCTTAAATGATCTGTTAGAATTGGAGATACTGAAGCAGAGAAACAGGTAGGAAAGAAGTCCTAGCTTAGTGTTATGGATGTGGAATTGGAAATATAAACTGACAATCTGTAACAACTGCTAGAAATACACAGGTCAAGAAATGAGAATTCAAATTTCTGTTTACAGTCCGAAAATCTCATCTTGCAAATTCTTACAAAATCTTTTTAAGGCACTCAACTGTCAGTTCTTGGACAAAGTACCTCCTAAAATAATATAAAGACTGTTATTTTAATTATTAAAACTATTATAACTCCAATGTTTTTATAAAAGCATTAAATATTTATATGCTATGGTTTTGCCTATGCAATTCTATATAAGTTTTCTTAGATTCAAAATTCAACAAACTTAACAAATAATAAAAAAATTAGAAAAACTTACCTTACTAAGATTTGAATAGAGATCAACTACACTGTTACAAAATTTTTCAACATCTTGTGTGAGCAGCTGGTCTGGATTAGCTATTCTGTTGTCCAGATTTCCCATTTTATAATATGTGAAAGCTCTGAAATAGCAGTAAGAAAATGACTTAAAACAAGCAAGTTTTAAAATAAAACAAAAAAATTTGCATTATACTACCTAGTACAAATATACAGAAATAGAAAAGTTTAGAGCTAAAAGAGACTCTAAAGACTGTTTTAACATTTCACTTTTCATTTAGAGGAAGCAAGTCAAGAGTAGGACGACTTGTCAGTTAATGGAAGAGCCAGGGCAATATTCCAGGAAACTTATTCCCAACATGCTCCTGTGTCTAAGAGCAGGCTTTCTAAAAAGCATATCAAACACATAAGAAATACCTCAAATTCACAAATGTTACTATTCAAGTATTTTTAATATAAAAAGGTTAACACTTACTGAAGATACTCCTCATAGAGGTATTTAGTGAGCCGTACTCGAAAGCATAGTTTGAGTTCATTTAACCCATACTTCAAGAAGTTATTAACCAAAGAGATCTAAAACAAACAAATAAATATTGGTTTGCTTCATTTCTGCTTACTAAATTATTGTAACTTACTTTTTTACCATTCACTATGTCCTCAAATCCTATGATTTTTATGGTTGATAGTCCAATTTATATGATTCAGATGTTTTATTTAGCATTTATAGTGATGCAAAGAGAACAGGCTAACCAAACTGCAACTGGCTTTAATGACCCTATGTTAAACTTTAGTTGGAATTGAATCTTAATTATGAGATTGCATCTTGCCAACTTTGTAAACAATCAAATCTGTCACTTTTCTAATATAAAGATTTGCTTTTAGGAGTTCCTTTATCTCTGTAGCTTCTGATTCCTATTAGCAGCACCACAAACTCAGACATAAAATCCTATAAACATTGTATTTACATTTACCAAAAAAATACTTTTAGGGGACTGGTGTCATGGTGTAGTAGGTTAAGCCACAACTCAGGACACTAGCATCCCATATTAGAATTCCAGTTTGAGTCCCAGCTGCTCTGCTTTTAATCTAGCATCCAGCTAATGTGCCTGGGAAAGCAGTGGAGGACAGCCCAAGTACTTAGGACTCTGCCATCCATGTGGAAAACCCAAATGGAGTTCTAGGCTTCTGGCTTCAGCCTAAGCCCTGGTTATTGTGGGTATTTGGAGAGTGAACCAGTGGATGAAAATATCTCTTTCTCTCTCTCTCTCTCTCTGTCTGTCACTCAGACTTTCAAATAAACAAATATAAGAAAAAATTTAAACAAAATTTTTAAAAAATTTAAGTTTTATACCAAATAGTGCTATTTTTCAGATCATCATATTAAAATAAATCCTCTAATAGTTCCAAAATCACATTCACATTGCAAATTCACAATAAAACTTTTCTCATGTAGTCTCTGCTGAATCTTTCTCATTTTTTTAATTTAAAAGATTATAAACTACGTATGCTCCTCCTCAAACTTTATTAAACTAGAATTCCCAAGTTTCAATTTTATTGAATTTTAGAATCAAGCTTCTCCTTTCCTTCCCTTGTCCCCAATTTAGAACATTAAAATTCCCAATAGTGCCAATAAAATAATAATATAAGAACCAAGCTAAGAAAATCACGTATGTGTTGTCTTAAAAAGTTAGTCTTTAATAAACTCAGATTATAAATTCCAATTTAAACTGTATTTTGTAGTTCAAGTTAATATGATAATTTATGGCTTAAAGCAACAGTTCCCAACCAGGATGCCTCCTAATCTGGCCACACCTAGAAACACTTTTTTTGGTCACATCTAGAAGGGAGATGCTACTGCCAGCTAATGGGCTACTGCTACCGACTGGAGAAAACTCGTTAAGATTAAAAGAGAAATCATCTCCATACATTTACTATACATGAAATTTATACATAATGTGTACAGAATTCCTTTTAATTTCTCTAACTAGTATAAACTAGTATAGAGGTTTATATTGAAAAGTATAGTATAAATTATAAAACTAGGCTCAAAATAGGAATATGGTGTTATAAATTTTCAAAAAACATAGTAAGAATCCTTAAAGATTTTAACAAAATGAAATTTTTCCCTACTTAAGATTTTTAATGAATTAAACTTACAAGAGGCATGGCAGCGATGAAGTTGAATAAGTATCTCTTGAATTCTTTTCTGCTACGACCAATGATACCACTGCAAACCAGCACATGCAATGCATTAGTTGCAAAAGAAGCAAAGTATAGTACAAAGAAAACTTCTGCAAAGCTCTAAAAGTACTTCCGGAAATTTCTATTAAATCAAAAGAATCACTAAGAAAAAATATGTGAAAAAACATTTTCCTACAAAGGTATGTTTGCTTTCAAAATGTTATCATTTAAAAAAATTTTTTTGAGAGGCAGAAATACAGACCTAGGTATTGGTTACTAGAGATAAAATACAGCAGCATTTGTTTACTTTTAAGTATTTTAACATTTTGATTCTTATTTGCATGAACTAATGACAGAGAGACTGACAGGGAAAGACAGCAATCTCCTATCATAAAGGGGCGAAAGTAAGCATTTTAGGCTCTCCAGCCAAAAGATCTCTATTTTAACTACACAGTATTACTACTGTAGAGCAAAAGCAGCCAAGAACAAGTATGGCTGCTAATAGTAAAATTTCACCAAAACAGACAACAGGTAGCAACACTTGTCCTTCAGGATCTAGTCTGCCAAGCCTGGGACTAAAGGATAGATCAGAGAATAATGGTTCAGCAGGGTTCCTCTCAGCCTCAGAATGGCTCTGCATAGCTTCAGACCCCTTAGCAAATTTGAACTAGATCAGCATACATTTTACATATTTATCTTTTTTTTAAATATACATTAAGAATTTAGGAGTTGGAGCTGTGGAACAGCAGGTTCAGCTTCCACCTGCGACCCTGGCATTCCATATGGGGCACCAGTTCCAGACCTGGCTGCTCCACTTCCGATCCAGCTCTCTGCCTAATGTGCCTGCTGCACCCCCATGGGAGACCCAGAAGACGCTCCTGGCTCCTGGCTTTGGTTCAGCCCAGCTCTGGCCGTTGTGACCATTTGGGCAGTGAATCAGCGAATGGAATCTCTGTCTCTCCACCTCTCTCTGTACCTCTGCATTTCAAAATAAATCTTAAAAAATTTTAAAAAGAATTTAAAATAAGGATTCTACTGCTTTATTAAAATGTTTGAAAGACACTATTATATAAGTGAAGGATCTTTGGATACAATCTGTCTATCGTTTACAGACGAGATTATTTAATCACAGAGCTCTTTTTTCAAGTATTTCTTAATATTCCCAAACATAATATATTTTGAGAAACCTTGGATTAAATTATTTAAATCCATCTCCTCATTAGAAAGTGATTGGTACATGACAGAAATATAATTTCTTTTTTACGAGGTAGTAGGTAAATAAAATTGGGAAAACGAATTAAACAAAGCTAACAAATGTCTTTATCAAAGACCTTTTAATGTAATCAAAGCTTTTAATGTAAGATATATGCACTATAACTCTCTGAGGGGTTTACAGCATGTGACATCTCCTGGATGCCTAGGATTCTACACAACCTACTTTGGGAAGTGTTACTTTTGGGTGGCGAAAAAATTAAGTCCAATTTTGATATAACCACTAAAAAGTAAAAAAGTTTTTAAAAGCTCTGAACTGAATCAAAATAAAAATAAAACCACACAAAAATGTTGTTTATAAGCAGTGAGAATATAGAGACATTAAGCAATGAAGACAGTACAAAAAGTTGAGGTTTAAGTTAAAATTGTTTGTACCAAACTTTACATCAAACCAAAGTGTTTTAGTGTTGCTCAAGCTGTGAAACACACAAGATTATAAAATTCTGGTAAAGTACATGCCATCATTGAGCAATGGTTTACCATTGGAGTAGCAGCTATAAACTTAAAAAATGGTTCCTGGAATAAAGCCTTACTTCTGCTTATTATTCCGCTGCAAAAAAAAATAATAATTAACAAAAAGTAATTTTACAGTAGCCTTAATGACTATTGCCAAAATATATAAAGATCTTTACAGCAGATAATTTGTTGATTTTAAAATGCTGTTGATAGCCAAATGGGTGACATAAATCTTTATGAAGGATTCTCCTCTACATCATAGAATTACCACAGTGTCTCCCTTAAAGAAGATAACAGTTTTATTCAGATTTAACAATATTCCAAAGTCAGTAGCTAATAACAACCCTAAAATATGGAAAGGATACTAAAATGAAGCACATTAAAGATTATAACAAGTCTCTTGGAGACTTTAGCAAAAATGAATCTTCTTAGCAGAAATGCATGCATCTAGATCTGCTTTAAGAGAGGCAAAAAAGACAGATAAATCAATTTTCAATGTAACTTTAACAGTGAGCAAAAAAGTACTAATTTTTCAAATAAAATTGTTGAATGCACAATATTTTAAAACTTTTTAATTTGGATAAATGTATTACATATTAATATTTGACCAAATATTAAAGAACTCATATACAGCAGAGGCTCAAAAATATTTACCAAGGAGAAAGTTAACAGCTTCAAAATGATAATTTTACAATTAGTGAATATGCTTAAGAGAGTATGAAGAAGTTTCTGGCACTATTCTTGCAACTTTTCTCTAAGTTTAAAGCATATCAAACTAATTTTTAAGAAACTTCTAGAAATTTAAAGAAAGAAACAAAAAAATTTTTAATCTTATAATTAAATGTTAAAACTGAGTAGCCAATAGGCTATTTTAGCAAGTAGAATTATAAGCTGGCTCATTCTTCATAACTTTTCTCTTGTCCATTATCATCAATTAAACTGATGTAACAAACTACCCGTGGTTATATATTTTTTCCAGATTATTGTCTTTAATAAAAATTATCATCTATTTGATTAAACTTGGAAATCCCTAGTTGTGAATACTTAATATTATTCTTCTGGATTATAAAAGGATTAAATCACGAAACATGAATGGGAAAAATTTTTTAAAGCAAACCAATTTTCTATTCTAAACTACTACTGCACAGAGTGTATAAGTAATCTGTGTCTAAAAGGTGGTACAAACATCTAATATGATTTCATGGTAGATATAATCCATATATTTTTGTCACAAGACAATTAGCAATATTATAGTTGAGGATATTATATTTGTATAAATATACAGTATTTAAAATCACAGATAGTTATCAAAGAAAAAATATAAATTTTATAATCACGTTAAAGGGCATAAATGTCATCTCCACGTTAATTACACAAAAGATTCAATTTACTTGTGCACACTGCTCATAAAAATAGAACTTAACAATAAAAATGGATCCTCCTACAGTCGATACACTAGAAGCAATAAACAAACGTATCAGTGATGTTCATGTTCTTGCAATTTGTTAGTGTTCTTCACTAGGCACACACAAGGCCAGACTCCCTGAGACATCCTTCAAGGGAGACCACATAATCAGCAAGTCCTCAACTCCTGCTCAATAAATTTTTACAGCCTTCATTTTTAAATGTGAGTTAATACACAAGAGTCACGGACTGCCTCAATAAAGTCTCTACTATGACTGACAAACATCAGAACAATTTTTTTTAAAAGACGATGAAGGAAACAAACAATGCAGGAAGCTGACAAAACATTCCTCTAAAAACTGATAGTTTCAAGATGAAGAAACAACAAAACACATATTTGAAAGAATAATTGCTATAAAAATACATATCCACATAAAATAACAATAAAGACTCAACAGACAATAAAGACATTTCCTAGAAAATAGAATAACATATCAGATATGAAAATAGAAGAGAATAACATGATAAACAGGTTAGCGGTATGGAGGGAGTCCAATACTCAACTAATAAGGATTCCAGAAAAAATGGAGAGGAAAAATTGTTTTAAAACAAGAAAATGTCTCAGAATGAAGACTGAGTTTATAGACTTAAAAATGGCCCAACTAGTGCTTAACAAAAAGAATGGGAAAAAAAATTCACTGATGTTCAGTGAAATTTTCAAACACCACTAATACATCACAAATTACAAAAAAAGTGAAAAAATAAAGTTTGAAGACAGATCCCCTGCTAAGGAAGGGCAATCAAAGTAGCAACAGGCCTCAACATCCCATGGACCTACAGCAGTGGTTTTCAATTTTGCTGCACACTAGAATCCTATGGGATGTTTTCACAAAGCGATGACTAAACGAACCTGAATCTGTAGGAGTAGGCCCAGTTCCTAAAATTCACCAGGTGATCCCAACTGTGTGCAACCAAGATTGAAAGCCAGAACACAACAGTGATGCCCTCAAAATTCTGAGGAAAAGACCCTTTCAACTCGGAATGCACAAACATTGCTAATTAATCACATATTATGTAAGATCAGAATAAAGACATTTTCAAATCTATAAGATTTCAGAAATTTCTCTTGAACCTTGTTTTCAGAGAAAGACTGTATTTGCCAAAATGAGAAAGTAAGCCATGAAAGAGGAAAACAAAAGATTCAGAAAATAGGCTAGCAAATGCAGGAGAGAAGATGTAATTTCATGATAAAACAGTCCAAACATAACTGCTATTCAGTGGGTCTGGAGTATAACCAGCCATGATTAGAGCAAGAAGACAGGAAACTACAAGTAACAGGGTGAGGGTGAAAATGTTGAGACAAAACTGATAGATTACCTGGCACATTTGATCGTATCACAATATTAAAAAGATTTCACAGTACTGTCAAAAAGCCTGAGCTGAATTATAGAGGAGTGGACAAAAAATATGTGGGATCTGTCCTTAATGTGTTGTCCAATGTGAAGTAATGCTATAACTAGCACTGAAACAGTATTTTACACTTTATGTTTCTGTGTGGGTGCAAACTGATGAAATCTTTACTTAGTATATACTGAATCAATCTTCTGTATATAGATAATTAAAAATGAAAAAAAAATCTTGGTGTCAAATTGGAAATTACATAGAAAATTAATCAATTTTAAAAAATATATCATGTAGGATCTCTGTCCTTAATGTGCTATACATTGTGAATTAATACTATAACTAGTACTCAAAAAATAAATAAATAAATAAAATAAATAAAGCACACAAAAATTTGTGATTTATAAATGCCAGGAAAAACAAAAAGCTTTATAGAAAAGAAACTACCAAGGTAAACCACATTGCTCAGCTGTACAGGATAGTCAAAATCATGGCCATTAAGTTCAGATTTAACAACAATTACAATATAATGTTGAAAAGATGAGCACGGAGTGGGTGGGAATGCAAAAGAGCTAATTCTCACCCTCCACAGTAGGAAATGAACACATACACTAAAATAAAAATCTCTAAACACTAATACAAGTATGTTATACTGAAATGCAAACATAAAAGATGAAACAGAAACAGCAGAAAACCACTGGCTCCAGGTAATGACAGTTGAGTGGAAGGAGTAAGCCCTGGGAATGTATGTTTTGAAATTATAACCTGTAGGAGGACTATTTGACATTAAGCTATGTTCATGTATGACTTTTAAAATTATGATTCAAATAAAAAGGCATGAGACTACCACAGGTTTCAGGAAGACTTGGTTGAATATAACAGCCTACATAATTTACCCATATTCAGAAGTATGTGCTTAATTCTTTAATCCTGTGTAGATAAACTTCTTTATTCTCCTAGAGAAATGAGTCTGAAAACTCGGGCATAAAGCATTCTTCCTCTTCCTATAAATTCTCTAAGAAGCAAATCAAGGATCTAAAAGAAAAAACCTGTATTTCAAAATTTGGGGGCATTTAGAGATTTTAAGTACTGTCATTCAGTTATCTTAAAGTATTTTAAGAAATTTTCTAACAAAATATTATAAACCAGGAACTACTGCAATCGAAAAAAAAATTTCCTACCCTGATATTCAAATTGGTATCATGAAGAATAAATTCTTAATTAATAGATAAATGCTAACTGGTTGTAACAACCCAAGATACCCCAACTGACATTTTCAAAGTTTTTAAATTCAAAATTATTTTGAATTAATCACTGTAGTGATTAATAATATAATATGTAGGGAAATAATGGAAAAATACAGAAAGCACTAACTTCAGAAACAAACAAAAAAAAACTGAGGCTTTTTTTTTTCTTCTTATAAACATGCTCAAGGTGACTCTTGAAATGCATTGATATTTTCCACCAAATTATCTCATTCATTTTAGATACCAAACTTGGTGGCTTTTAAAAACTCCCATTACAAGACTACATTTAAATTTTCTATTCACTGGTCTCTTTAACAGTCTATAAACTGTCAGCTGAGCAAGGTTTGGTCCAGCAGTTTCTCCATTTCACTGGGATACATACTATGAACCCTATCCAATAGTGTCTGGCACACGCAAAACACCCCATAAATATTTTTAAGTAAATGAACACATAACTTAAATTAAGTATTTTTACCTAATTTGGAACCTATTTCTTGCTTTAATGATAATGCTTAATTATAAGATAAATTAGTATTTCATACATAAAAGAGGAAGGTGAATAGACAAGTACCTTTCAATGAGTGTCCCATTTTGAATCATCCAAACATCACAATATGTTCGAGACACCAGCATAACAGCAATAAGTATCAAGTAACCTGTCTAAAATAAACCAGGTAAATTAAATAAATACATTTTAGAAAGTTAAACATTACTTTGATAAATATTTTTGATTTCCAGATTCAAAGCTTTATTCTAGCTTATTTAATACAACTCACCTACATTTTACCTAGAGAACATATTTAAATAGGGTTCAAAAGGAAATTTAAAACATATTATAAATGGAAAAGGCCTTATAGAACATTTACTCTTTCTCATCCAGAATGCAATGAGTCTTAGGCAGGTTACATGACTTGCCCTCACAACAAATCAATAACAGAGGCAAAGAGAATAACTTTGATTACCTGAATCACAATGCACCATGATTTTCTTACACTTTTAAATGTATAACTTACAGAGAAATGGCAATAACTGTTAATGTACTGAAGACTAAAATTTTGCCCAAGTAAAATAAATTTGGTTCCGTTTGTTAGAAAAACCTTTAATAGTGTCCGTGCCTTCACAGGGTTTTCAATTTAGCTAAGAAAGCAAGACACACACACACACACACACACACACACACACAACCAGAAAAATTTAGGTAAGCACATTTGTATAACTTCATATGAGAAGTACTGGGATGGGAAGGTTTAGAGTAACAAAAGATGGCTATTGCAATTAGAAATACGTTAAATAAATCAAGTAAAATGAATGAGAGAATTAAGGGTAAAAAATGGTAAAGGATTTCGAGAAAAAAATGAAATTAAAGGCCGGCGCCGTGGCTCAACAGGCTAATCCTCCGCCTTGTGGCGCTGGCACACCGGGTTCTAGTCCCAGTCCGGGCACCGGATCTGTCCCGGATGCCCCTCTTCCAGGCCAGCTCTCTGCTATGGCCCGGGAGTGCAGTGGAGGATGGCCCAAGTGCTTGGGCCCTGCACCCCATGGGGAGACCAGGAGAAGCACCTGGCTCCTGCCATCGGATGAGCGCGGTGCGCCAGCCGCAGCGCACCGGCTGCGGCAGCCATTGGAGGGTGAACCAACAGCAAAGGAAGATCTTTCTCTCTGTCTCTCTCTCTCACTGTCCACTCTGCCTGTCAAAAATTAAAAAAATTAATAAAAAAAAATTTTAAAAATGAAATTAAAATCATATGAAGTACAAGGCTGCATATGAAGTGTAACTGAGACAATATAAAGTTACTGCAAGTTTCCAGGAAGAACAAAATATGTAAAATGATGTCTAGAAAGTGTTACTTAAGCGCTGCTGTGCAAAATGGATTACAAAGAGGGAGAGCTAAAAGGTGGGTGACTAAAGCCAGGTATCTCTGAGATGAGAAGCCTCTCTCCCTGCCCCAACAAACACATGCACATTCAAAGCCAACCTTAAACTTTCTGAATTGGAAGAATATGACAGTAACATAGCAACTAAAGTCTGGGGTAGGGGACAGTGGCTGGCTAATATAGGCAGTTTCAAAATTACTGAAGTGAGAGACAACAGCAAGTGTTACTTAAATAATTTTTACAAAACAAACTTCATTTTTAAAAAGTGAAAATCCTCCAAGTCAAGGAAAAGAAAGGAGGTCATAAACACAAAAGTAGTAAATGAAGCCCTAAGATGACAGTGTCAGAGAGAGAGTTTATGTAATTGAGCTGTGGCACCTGTCACCCTAAGACTTGCCAGAGTTAGCTAGCAAGAAAGGTAACTCCCTGCCTGATCCCACTGTCTCAAAGTTAGGTATTCGGTTGACAACAGAAGAACCTATTGACTTCAATATATGCTATCTGTGTCATTTTAACAATAATGCCAACTTTCAATTCAGATATTTAATACTGCCTCTGATTTTGTTGGGAGGGGGGATTTATTTATTTGAAAGGCAGAAATAGAGACAGGGGGCAAGTGAGAGAGGGAGGAGAGAGAGAAGAGAGAAAAGAGAGAGAGAAAATCTTCCACTCGCTGGTTTACTCTGCAAATGGCCACAATGGCTGGAGCAGTGCCAGGCCAAGGCCAGGAGCCAGGAGCCTTGAGCTTCTACCAGGTCTCCCACGTGGGTGCAGGGGCGCAAGCACTTAGGCCATCTTCCACTACTTTCCAAGGAGCATTAGAAAGCAGCCAAAACAGAAGTGGAATAGCACGGACTTGAACCAACACCCACAAAAGATGCTGGCACTGCAGGTAGAGGCTTTAACTTCTACACCACAGCACTGACCCCTAATACTGTCTCAATCCTAAATTAATCATTGCAGTAGAAAGGTATTATTAGACACAGATAAACTGTCTTTTTTCCCTCATTTTATGTTCTTGATTATATTTTCCTCTAAAAGAAGTACCAAATTCACTTGTCTCACTTAAGTAAAATCTAGTAAACTTTGCTTTATTGACAGTTCTAAATTTTTTTTATATAAAGGGTGTCTTCAGAATCACCATTGTTCCCATTATTATTATACCTGTGTCAGCAACTCAAGAGTTGGCAATTATTCAGGTCCCTCACCCTACAATACACATGAATTTCCATATTCTCTCACGTTTTATTTTCACTTTTATTTCCTATACCAATTATTCACTCTATGTCTTGTCTTCTATTATTTCCAAATATTTTATTTTACTTTCTTGCAACTGGGTTAAACTTCAGTCTTTACGTTCCTCAGAGATGGCATGTAAAATAACTCTACAGCAGGTCCAGACCTAGACAAACTCAGGGATTAGCCAAGTTGGTGCTTTTACTTCCCTTACTAACTCCTAGAGACCTAGCCAATGTCTCACATTCACGTCACCCGTGGTGAACTCCTGCAACAGTGAATATCAGCATTAAGTTGCTAACTGATCAGATCATATATGAATCTTTCCAGAGAAGTTTGTATTTTCAACAAGGCTTCTTCAAAGCCAGGTAGATTACAGAAGTTAGAAAACAATTATGCTTAAAGAGTCAAAGGAAACCTTTACAAAGAAGATAACAAGTGTTCAGCTTTTTTTTTTTTTTTTTAACACATTTGTTTTTGTTGGGAAGAGGGGCAGGTTTTCAAACATGATATTGTGCATGACAGCATAGCCTCTGATCACAAAACAGTAATGAATCTTCTAAGC
Source organism: Sylvilagus floridanus (assembly GCA_949820135.1). Taxonomy (NCBI): domain Eukaryota; kingdom Metazoa; phylum Chordata; class Mammalia; order Lagomorpha; family Leporidae; genus Sylvilagus; species Sylvilagus floridanus. The sequence continues at coordinate 85,534,859 of OX463225.1, read as the reverse complement.
AGATGATACTGAAAAGGTCAAAGTCAGTTTGTGATTTATCCTACAAGAAAAAAAGAAGCAATGTTTTCAGTTGAGTTTCAGAAATAAAACTTAGAGCAACTGGAAAGCAAAAAGATCAGAGCAATTATAACAATCCAGGTAAGATACAGTGAAAACAACAGGAATGGAAAGGCAGAGACTAATCTGAAAAACATAAAGATTCCTGGGAAGAATGTTGAAAATGTGAGGGACTAGTTTTTAAAAGTGTTAGTATGATTCCATTTTTATCAAAATACATATTCATAAACAAGACCATACACCAAAATGACTAAGAGACTGATAAGTCCAAAGAAGAGAAAAATATCCATCTGCATTTTCCAGCTCTGCTTTTCAAGGAACATGTATTATCTCCATCTAACTAGGAAAAAAAAAGATGTTGTTATATTATTTTTTAGAGTTTCTCCAGGACAGAATCAACAGGATATGGTTCTGAGGTGAGGGTATGGACAGCAGGTCTAGTGTAATGGAGGAAAGGACCTTCTCTTGGAAACTGCACTGCTATTGAAACACCTTATCCTTCTCTTGCTATTACTCAATGATAAGGCTAATGCTTTTTAAAATTTGAACATGAGGAAACGTGATGGTTTAAGAAGATAAATCTGGTAGAAGAGTTTTTAAAAAGAGACCTTCGAAGCAAAACTAACTGAAGATCACTGTAATATCCAGTTAGGAAGAGAAGAAAAATGACTAGATCCTGAAAAAAAAGATGAGACACGGGGAGGAGAAGTCATAGATAATGAAATTTCTAGTTATATAAAAGGGAGAATGCTGAGGTGATTAAAAACACAGCACTGTTTTAATAATCATTAAAGTATTTATTAAGTAACAACAATTTTTAAAAAAGCAAAGGAAAGAAATAAAGAAACTTATTCCTAAAACCAGCTCACTTCCTGAAAATACTTGATTTCAGGTATCATTCTGAGTCTCTTCAAAACATATCTAGTCAAATGTGAAGCAGCAAGTTTTAACATATTCCATATCAATGTAACTTGTTAATGTGTAAATATAATAAAGTTTATCTTTTTAAATTTAATATCATTTTTACTGGCAATATATAATAAAGCAACACCATTTAGCATAGCCGCCCTGTAGTCATTTAGAATTTTGCATAAAGTAGAATGAAAAATTGGCACTTAACAAGGGTATTTGACAAGTGGTGATTTGAAGACAAAAATCTGGTAGTCTTCTTTACTTACACAGAAAATGTTTGACTGCCAGTATAACCAAAGTGCTATGGTTTTACTGTTCTGATCTCATGAACCTTGAAAGTTGAACACTTAACATTATAATTTCATAAGACTTACCTCTTTACAAAATGTTCTAGGGACCATAATTTTCAGAATTTTTGACAGCCTTGATAAAAACACCTTGTCCACAACAGCTCGCTCTTTTCTTCCTTCTTTCTAAAAAAAAAAAAAGAAAGAAAAAGAAAAAAAGTCCTTTTAAGACAGCTATAATAGATGTATTAAAAAGATTAACATATTTCACCTGAATCAATATACTCCATGTAGACAGCAAAGAGTTGTACTACTCCTCTTACTCAAACATGCTTTCAAAAAGTAAGATATCACCTAAACACTGGAGCCACATGAATACACAGAAGGCTATAAGCAGAAGAAACAACAAGTGTCCCAACACCCAGCAAGAGCCCATTTATTGTGCTTCAGGAACAACAAAATAGCCACTTGAGTCCCAGGGGTGAGCTTGGAGAGTAACAGATGAGGTCAGAGATACAGCTAAGAATTGGTCAAGTACGTATTAAGAGTTTTATTACCCACTTCATGATTAACAGGGGACTTTTAAAAACAATCCTAAACAGAATTTTTCCTGATATTAATTACAGGAATTTTGGATTTCTAGACTTTTCATTTAACATTTCCAATATACAATCTGCCAGTTCACCCTCTTCCTCATCAATTCAAAGACAAGGTTCCTTCACTCATGAAACTTGCTTTCTAGCAGGGGAAACACAGATAATAACCAATATACAAATTACTACAGACAGACTAGGCAGGGCCCTGAGAAAATAAGAATGGTTCAGACAGGATGCACAGAAAGGCCCCTGGACATTTAACCTGACATAAAGTGAAGCCACGTGATTATTTCAGGGGAGGAGGGGTGAAGCACAAGGAACATCAAGCACAAAACTCAATGCTAGACTAAAACAGATATGCACAACCAACAGTAGGATGAAAGCATTGCTAGAGCAAAGAACAACAAAGAACAATGACAATGTCCCCACAAGGGACAGAGCCTTGACTCCATAGTGAACTACTGTAACTGTAGAGGGACTGAGGATAACCATAACCCCTTCAGAGAGTTTTTTTCATTTTCACTGGATCCATGAAAACAGAAGCACAAAACCACTTGCAAGGAAAAAGTGACATGAAGAGCCTGTAGTAGAGACTATTTACTTCACTATCATTGGGTTGTTTAGGGAACAGACAAAGAAACTTCTTGGAAAGGCGAGACACTACAGAAGAACTCTCCTTCCCTGCCTAATATTATCCCCCAACTATTATAACCATCACCCTCAACTCTTGGGTTAACTACTAAGCTCTTCACAATCAGCCATAATTAGACAAATTATGTTTTAAGTTAAAATGTATAAATATGCTTTAGTTAAAATTAATGTCTGAATTAGAGAGAGGCATTTGGTACAACAGTTAAAACACCGCTTATGACATACACATCCCATCTTGGAGTGACTAGGTTTTGAGTCTCAGCTCTGTTTCCAGTTGTGTCTTCCTGTACTAGATACCCTGGCAGGCTTCAGGTGATGGCTCAAGTACTTGGGTCCATAACACTCACATGGGAGATCCAGACTGAGTTCCTGGCTCCAGGCTTTGGCCTGGTCCAATACTGGTTATTGCAGCAATTTGGGGCGTGAACTAGCAGACAGAAGATTTTCTCTCCCCAACTCCCTTTCTATCTACTTTTCAAATAAATGAAAATATAAAGCCAGCATTGTGGCACAGCAGGTAAAGCCAGCATCTATGATGCCAGCATCCCCCTGTGGGCACTGGTTAATGTCCTGGCTGCTCCACTTCTAATCCAGCTCCCTTTTAATGGCCTGGGAAAAGCAGAAGACAGCCCAAGTGCTTGGGCCCCTGCCACCAACAAGGCAGATACAGATAAAGCTCCTGGCTCCTGGCTTCCACCTGCCCAAGCGCTGACTGTTGCAGCCATCTGGGGAGTGAACCAGCAGATGGAAGATTCTCTCTTTCTCTCTCTCTCTCTCTAACTCTGACTTTCAAACAAATAAGTAAATCTTTAAAAAAGACCATTTTCTAATTAAATCCTTTCCTCTTAATTCCAATTTTATGAAAATATTATCACCCAATTACCATCCCAAAGGTTATAATTGCAGTCATGCATCACTTAATGACAAGGATGTGTTCTGAGAACTGCATTAGGTGACTCCACTGTGTGTGAACAGCAGAGTGCACTTACACAAGCCTGGATGACACAGGTCTATCACTCAATGCAGCTTTTGAACAATAAACAGAATAAAGAGGAGATGCCCGAGGCTGCAGCCTGCCTAACACAATATATTGTTTTACAGTAACAGTCTTTATAAGTAGAAGGAGCACATAATAAAATGATAAGTACAGCATAAAAAATACATAAGCCAGTAATACAGCATAGCTTTTCATCAAGTATCACATACTACACATAACTGCATGTAATACTTTTATACACCTGGCAGCACAGGTTTGTTTACACCAGCATCAACACAAACATGAGTAATGTGTTGTACCACAACATGAGGAGGCTATGAAACTACCAGGTGGCCGGCGCCACAGCTCACTAGGCTAATCCTCCACCTGTGGCGCTGGTACTCCAGGTTCTAGTCCCAGTTAGGGCACTGGTTCTGTCCGGGTTGCTCCTCTTCCAGTCCAGCTCTCTGCTGTGGCCCGGGAAGGCAGTGGAGGATGGCCCAAGTGCTTGGGCCCTTCACTCACATGGGAGACCAGGAGGAGGCACCTGGCTCCTGCTTCTGATCGGCACAGCGCACCAGCCATGGCGGCCATTTCGGGGGGTGAACCAACAGAAGGAAGACCTTTCTCTCTGTCTCTCTCTCTCTCACTGTCTAACTCTGGCTGTCAAATAAAAAAGAAAAAGAAAAAAAGAATCTACCAGGCAATAGGAATTTTTTTAGCTCCATTATAATCTTATTGGATCTATCTGCAGTTTACTGTCAACTGGAATATCATTACAGAGCACACAATTATATAAAAAATTTCAATGAAAATATTTCCTTTTCAATTGCTCCTCATAAGTAATACATTCACTGTAACAAATTTGAAAATTCTGATAAATAAAATAAGAAATCTATACTTATCATCTCAGGTTATCAACTGTTAATATTTTGTAGCTATTCTACCAGATTTCATTTTAGCATAAACTCGTATACATAAATGTGTGTGTGTGTACATACTTCCACACTAGTGCAGAGGGTTTGGGAAGACCTAAGAGACACTAATCAATGGAAGACATCATAAGTTTACTAAATAAGTTGTCCTGAGCTGCTTCTTTCTTGAAAATATTATACTAGTATATTAGCTGCCATGAAAAAAAAAAGTTCCATGAGGCCAAGGACTTACTTTTCTAATTACCATATACCTAGAGCCAATAGCAGTGCCACATATACATGAGAGACTCAGCATATATTTGTTGAAAAATTGACTTAGTAAATAAACAAATAATAAAATTATCATGTCTATAATAGAGAAACAAGAACCAGATTTCACTACAGGTGAATATAGTTACAAAACCATAACTGAAACAAACAAAAAAAATTGAGAAGGCAGAAAGTCATCTCACAATTTTGAAGAAAAAAGGGAAGGTAAATTAAATTTGTAGATAATACCTTCTATCTCACATACTAGATGACAGGAGCACATTCAAAATTTCACAGATTATACAGACAGTGGATTAAACCCAATAAACTGACATTTACAGAGACAGATTAACATTTCTTCAAAAGAAATAAGTGGATCTATCATGGACCCAACAACTCCATTCTTAGGCATAATACAGGAAAAATGAAAATAGATGCCCACACAAAAAAATATACACAATATTCATAGCAACATTACACATAATAGGCCCCAAACTGAAACAACCTACATGTCCTTCAACTAATGAAAAGAAGCTAGGCATAAAATGCCAATATTGCATGACTCTATACATATGAAATGTTCAGAACAGGCAAACCAAGAGACAGAAAGTAGCACAGTGATCGCCAGAAAAGAGAATAATAAGAAGTGATTGTTAATGGCTATTAGATTTTGGGGCAGACATGAAATTTGTTCAAATTAGATAATGGTGACAGCCATACAACTACGTGAATATATTAATAACTATTAATGTATACATCTAAATGGATTAATTTTATGGTATAAGAACTATATCTCAATAAATATATTACTATATTTTATATCATATCTTTTTAATTTTAATTTTTTTTATTTATCTGAAAGGCACAGAGAGAGAGAGAGAGACTGAGTCAGATAGAGATCTTCCATCTACTGGCTCACCCCACAAATGCCTGCAACAGCTGCATGTAAGCCAGGAGCCAGGAACTCAACTCATGTCTCCCTCGTGGGTGGCAGGGACCCAAGTACTTAAGCCATCACCTGCTGCTTCCCAGGGTGCACATCAGTAGGAAGATGAATTTGAAGCAGAGCCAGGACCTTAACACAATATGGCACACAAGCATCCCATGTAGCATCCTAACCACTGGGCCAAACAGCTGCCCCCAAAAAGCTGTTATTTAAAAAAAGAAAAATCAATCGATGAGTACAAGATGAAAGGGATCTTTCAACAGAACTGTTCATCAAAAAGACACTTGAAGGTTATAATTTACCATCAGCTTCACTTAATGTAAACAATGTGGCTAAATAATTAAAGTCACTTTAGAATAATGTTAGCAATGTGATGTTCATATCAAGGAATACAGTAGTGTATTCCATGGCAGTCAGATCACATCTGGACACATCTGTTCTAGATACAATGTATAGTTAAACAAGTATAGGTCTAGAGGAATGTACACAAAATCAAAAAAGGACCAGAAACCATGTCACATGAGAAACATCTGAAGAAATGAAGGTTTCTCAGCATAAGGGGAAACTATTCAGAAGATACAACTGTCTTCAAATATTATAAGGGTCCTTTAGAGAAGACAGCATAGACTCATCTTGTAATGATAAAGTTAATCACTGGGAAGCTAGGAAAGATTAATCTCATCATGAAAGTGCTTCAAAAGGTTCATGAAAATATGAAGTAAAAGATAAGTTTATTTTGGTGTAATAAATTTTTTACACCTATGATAGTTTTTTCCTAACATGTAATTTCTATGACCTTTTTGAAGACCCAAATACATGATGGCTTCTTTCTAGAGTAGTAATCCACAGAATAAGAAGATTCAAGTAAATACCAGCAGATATCTCTCAAGATTCCTGTTCCAAAAAGAATTCCTCCAATACATAGGAGATTGAAGAGGTACTTTTAAGGTCCCTTCTAAATCTAGAATTCTGTGATTCTTATCCTTTTTAAAGGTATATAACATAATAAATGCATGAAATTCCCAATAGTAGGTGACATAAAATTTTACCTCATGATTCTGTAATGGTGGTTTTCCACTTTTCTTACTGCAGAGAGAAAAAAAGAGAATACTGTATTTGCAAAGTGTTTTCAACATAATATTTTAAGATGGCAAAAATAATATACCAAATTCTCCAAATGGGTTACTTTTCTTCATGCTATATTGAGATAAAACATGTTAACTAATAATAGTACAGCTGTCTCTATTATTTATAGAAAATCCTCAATAAATGATAACTATAATTGTATAACAGACACTGTATCTTTTTTAATTTGTTTGAGAGGTAGAGTTACAGGCAGTGAGAGGGAGAGACAGAGAGAAAGGTCTTCTATCCACTGGTTCACTCCCTAAATGGCCGCCAACAGCCGGAGCTGCGCTGATCCAAAGCCAGAAGACAGGAGCTTCTTCCGGGTTTCTCATGTGGGTGCAGGGGCCCAAGGACTTGGGCCATCTTCTACTGCTTTCCCAGGCCATAGCAGAGAGCTGGATGGGAAGAGGGGCAGCTGGAACTAGAACCAGCGCCCATATGAGATGCTGGCATTGCTGGCGGAGGATTAACCTACTGCGCCACAGGCACTTTCACCACGGCATTGTATTTGGTAATGTTTACATATATGTGTATGCAAATAGACATACATTCACATATTTATTTTACAAATCCTCCCATGGAAAGGTGGAAGTCTACTTCCTCATCCTTGAATCAAAGTTCGGCCACATGAACTGCCTTGCCCAATGGAACATTAAACAAACTGATGCAAACAGACTTAAAAAAATGTTTGTGCACTGGGCTCTCTCTCTTACTGCTGGGAATCTTTCTCCAACTGCACCAGCAATCCCAGATTAGTCTCCTCAAGAATAAGAGAATATATAATTCTCATATTACAAATAAGGAAACACATCTGTAAAGAGTAAGCAGTGAGGCCAGCACTGTGGCACAGAGAGTTAAAGCCTATCTCTATCTCTCTGTAACTGTCTTTCAAATAAATAAAACAAAATCTTAAAAAAAAAAAAAAGAAAGAAAAAAAAAGAGTAAGCAGCATGCCCAAGGTTTATGCTCTGACTAGTAACCCAGGCTACCTCCCTAAACAACATGATCAACCAGACTCAAGTTATAAAACAGTACCATGACAACTGTGCCTCTACCTAATTTTGATTGTATTTTTAATTTCTTGTTTGATGTATTATTTCCTCCCAGTAAACTAGTCCCATGAGATCAGGTTGGTTTCTCTGAAATTGAAGCGATATTTTATTTGAGATGCAAAATATTTAGAGGGATCAACACCTGTAAATGAAAGGCCCAGAAAACAAGTTTGGAAAGAATCCAAACTGTGAGGCAGGATCAAAAGCATTTCAGCCAACCACATGGGAAGCTCCAAAACAAGTACTAACCATCAAAGTAGTCTGTGATAGGCTACTGCTCAATGTGCAAATGCACACTGTCCTAGAGAGGGAATGGCCTGGGAGATGGGGGGTTAAGTGGAGTGGCTCCTCTTTACAGCTGTGGCAGAACCTGAGTATGACCAGAAGGAGCTACCTGGATTCTATTGTTTCTCACAGTACAAAGTAAGAGGCCTTCTTTTATTATTTTTTAAAGATTTATTTTATTCATTTGAAAGGCAGAGTTACAAAGAGAGACATGGAAAGACAGACAGAGAGAATGTTTTATCCACTGGTTCACTCCCCAAATGGCTGCAACAGCAAGGGCTGGGCTAGATCAAAGCCAGGAGCTTCCTCTACAAGGACTTGGATCATCTTCCACTGCTTACCCAAGTGCCCAAGTGCATTAGCAAGGAGCTGGATCAGAAGTGGAACAGCTGGGTCTCAAACCCATGCTTATATGGGATGCCAGCACTACAGGTGGTGGCTTAACTCATTATATCACAACACTGGTCCCAGAGACCTTCTTTTAAAGGGGAATCTGGATGGCACATCTCCACATCTACTATAGGCATTATATATTAGTCAGCCATCTATGTTCAACACCTAGGTGACTGATGATTTGTAGAATGAACATTTTCAATGATAAGATAATCTGGTCACTGAACAAGGTTAGAAAGTCAAACTTAACTACAATTCAACATGTGTTTTATTTTAAAAAGTACTTAGGTTTATTAATGTTTCCAATTTCAATTGTATAAAATTGCCATCAGGCTATAGGTATGTTTATGAAATATAAATAAACTTTGTGTTTAAATTTAGGTACTGTTTCCAAGGTGTCTCATTAAGTATTTGTAAATATTCCAAAATCAGAAAAAAAAATTCAAAATCTGAACCATTTCTAATCCCAGAGAGGATAAAGACTAACAAAATAGAAGCTACCTAGAAAGCAGGTGAATCTGCTAGTTTAGGTGAGGTATTCTGAGCATCTGACGTAAGTCATGGCAATAGAGATAAAAAAGAAGAGCATAGATGGGGGCTGGTGCTGTGGCATAGGGGTTAACCTGTGGTGCCAGCATCCCATAGGGACACCAGTTTGAGTCCTGGCTGCTCCATTCTGTTCCAGCTTCATCTAGGTATCCCATGTAGGTGTAGGATTCCAAGAACTTGGACTATCTTCTGCTGCTTTCCGAGGCCATTAGTAGGGAGGCTGGATTGGAAGTGGAGCTGCCAGAAATTAAACTGGCACCCATGCAGGCAACAGCCTCGCATACCGTGCCACAAAGGCAGCCCCAGGAAAATCTTTAACTTTTGTATTCATACTAGATTATTCCAATGCTTTATTCCAAAGTACAGACAAAAGAGAAAAGCTTCCACATTATTTTTGCTGCAAGTAAAACACTGACACCAAAACCTAAGCAAAACTTACACAAGAAAACTACAGACTATTCTCACTTATACCAATAGTTTTATATATGTATATATATGTACACTTCATTTTTTTGTTTCAGAACATGAGGATGTTTTAACTCAAAAAATTAAACAAGTATTTTATAGTTCAAATGTTAAACATACACATAATCATTTTCCGAACAGAAGCCACACTCCACGGTATGGTAGTCAAAGGACTGCAGGACCTGGCTTCTGACACTGAGCACAAAACTCTTTCCTATGATATACCAGGTTAAACTGTAAAACTGCAATTATGTGACCACTTCTCACTTAAAGATGGCAATTTCACATGCTTCAACCGAATTCTATGTGTTCTCTCACATTCCACATTTTTATACATACTCTTCTTTCTGCTTTAAAGGACTCTTCAACCAACCAGCCTGCTTAAATACTACCTGTCTTTAAAACTATATACATCTTCTTAGAAACAGAATGACTAACTATACCAGTTTGCCCAGAGTGGTCCTTGTTTATACCTATTGCTCTGATATAATGATTTCAGTTTCAAAGCTGTTCCTTAGGATAACAAATTACATGGTGACCCGTCTTGGTAGGCTTTGCTTGTCTATTCCTCTCCCCCTCAAACAGGGCTTTTTAGGTACTCTGTTCTCCCTTGGCACTCTACAGATCATTTCTGTTCCCTCATCAACTTCTTGAGAGCAAGGGGACATGTCTTGTTCATCTCTACACCACTGATGCCCACCTACAACTATGCCTGATACAAGGTAGGCTCTTTGGAAATTTTTATCGTTTGCCTTCTAAATGTGTTTCATTCAGTGTGTTAGAAAAATCTCTTTCAAAATTAAAAAAGAGGGGCCAGTGCTGTGGTGTAAGTTAATCCTTCACCTGTGGTGTCAGCATCCCATACAGGCAATGGTTCTAGTCCCGGATGCTCCTCTTCTGATCCAGCTCTCTGCTATGGCCTGGGAAAGCAGCAGAAGATGGCCCAAGTGCTTGGGTACCTGCACCCACGTGGGAGACCCAGAAGCAGCTCCTGGCTCCTGGCTTCGGATTGCAGCCATCTGGGGAGTGAACCAGCAGATGGAAGACCTCTCTCTCTACCTCCCCCTCCCATTGTCTGTAACTCTACCTCTCATATAAATAAATAAAATCTTTTTAAAAATTTTAAAAGAAATGTTAAAAGGGATATTAAAAGGGAGACTTTTTGCTGAGTCAGGCCAAGACTTGTGGAGTTTGTCGATAAAGGAGAAAGAGCTAGGTAAGCAGATATGAGCCTGGGACACCTGCCAGAACTGAGGTAGTAAACATCAGAACAAATAAATGAGAGAGCAACTTCCTACAAGCAATCTGAGTGTGCGGATACCAGCTTTCTCACTAAACACACAGGATAAGACAATTCTTCAAAGTACCATTTCAAAACAAATGCTCAAAAGTTCAGCTACGTTTGAATTTGTACTCTTTCTAGTACTTAGACATTTTCTAAAATTTTCTAAATAACTTGACTTCTTTATCCAATTTTGAACATTATCAGAATTCTACACTAAAAGATTCATGCTTAAATACAAATTACTTATCACTGACAACTGAAGCACTTGCACGCACACACACACACACACACACACACAGTTGCATGAAAGGTAAAATCAGAGAAATTCTTGACATTTCCCCAATTGGCCTAATCTGATATTTTATATCATCATAAGGATGAAGATCTAAAAGTGGACATCGGAGGCCAAGAGTATAATCATCTTTTTTTTTTTTTTTTTTGACAGGCAGAGTGGACAGTGAGAGAGAGAGACAGAGAGAAAGGTCTTCCTTTGCTGTTGGTTCACCCTCCAATGGCCGCCGCGGCCGGCGCACTGCGCCTATCCGAAGGCAGGAGCCAGGTGCTTCTCCTGGTCTCCTGTGGGGTGCAGGGCCCAAGCACTTGAGCCATCCTCCACTGCACTCCCGGGCCACAGCAGAGAGCTGGCTTGGAAGAGGGGCAACCAGGACAGAATCCGGTGCCCTGACCAGGACTAGAACCCCGTGTGCCGGCGCCACTAGGCGGAAGATTAGCCTAGTGAGCCTCGGCGCCAGCCTGAGTATAATCATCTTAAAACCTAAATTCTAATGACAAACGTTCACATTTAATAATGCTGATGAAGTTTTAACAATGTATCCTTAAAGTTCACATTTAATTACATTTTACATCTAAATTTAAGTCAGCAACTAGTCTCATTTATGACAATTTATAAGTAGCTATTTATGACAACTAAGAAGTCTAACCCAAGACTTTTGTTTCTCCTTAAAGAATTCTTTCATAGATCAAATCTTTCTTCAAATGTCCTTAATGATGCAACCTTTAATATTTTAGGGGTAAGACTGCATTGCTAATTTTTTAAAGATTTTCTCTAACTCTCCATTCAAAAAAATTTCTTTTAAATCTTTTTTAAAATCTTTTTTTTATCTTTAAAAGATTTATTTTATTTTTTTTTTTTTTGAAAGGCAGAGTTACAGAGCAAAGAAGAAACAGGGAGTGAAAGAGATCCTCCTTGGCACAGCAGCTAACAACCTGCTTGGGATGTCTACATCCCACACTGGTGTGCCTGGGTTCAAGTCCTGCCTCTGTGTCTGATTCCAGCTTCCTACCAATGTGCAACCTAAAAGGCAGCAGATAATGACTTGGACTGAGTATAGCATAGCCCAGCCCCAGCTGTGGCAGGAATCTGGGGAGTAAATCAGCAGATGGAGGATCTCTGTCTGTCTCTCTCACTGCCTTTTAAGTAAATGAAAATAAAAACAACTTTCAAATGAGCAAATAAATAAAATGCCCAAAAGTAGGTGAGGCCAGGTCACAGAGGGCAGGTGATTATGTTGAACACAGTTAGTTCTGAACCACTGGAAATAAAAGTTATTTCAGAAGCACTGTCAAGGTGAAAGGAGAGGAAGATAAAGGGAAGAAGCCAACAAGAATGCAGAGCAGTGAGGACAAGAAAGGTAAGAAATGGGCAGATGTTAACAGGAGCACATTATATAGGAATTGTATACTATGTTCATGTTTATATGAATGTAAAGAAAATGCATTGATTTTGGCATCACTTTCCAATTTAAGAAAAATTGAGGATAATTAAGAAAACAGACATCTTAGAACAGAAATTTGAAAATGAACATTCTATGAACTTTTATCAAGACCCTAAATATATTACAGGCTTGCAAGGTACATCATCAAGGATTCAAAGGTTAACACGCATGGTACCTGCCCTCAGGAGTTTACAATCTAGCTAGAGAAAAAAAAAGATAAGAAATTATAATATTAGATAAAGAAAAGCAATAAGGTCTAAGTAAGGTGCTATGAAAGGCAAATAAAAGAAATTATCTAAACTGGTAAAGAAAAAAAGTAAAAATTTTATTCTAGAAAGGATGTGAAATTTAAAATGAGACAAAATGAGCAGGACCGAGAGTGAGGATGATAAAAGGAGTATGACATTCCATGTTAACAGGACATCATGAGCAAAAGAACTCACCTCCTAAAATGGAAGAGTCCATTACAGAAAAGAAAAATAGTTGTGTTCTAGTATGATATGCAAAGGGTGCACATGTTTTAGAGTCCCACTAAATCTGTCCAAATCCTAGCTACAATAGTAGACCACTAGATTAAAACATGGCTCTTGAGAGAGATTTCCTGGATTAGAATCCCAATTCTGTGTGCTGAATTGAGCAACTTCAGGCAAGTTACATGATCTCTCTCTACTTTAGTTTTCTCATTTGCATTAGTTAAAATATATAAAGTGCTTATTATAGAACCTGGTATGTGATAAAGATTTTAAAAATGTTGGTGGTTATCTTTACCCTATTTACCAGCTGTGTGACTAAGAAAAAACAGACTGATTCTCATCTGTAGGAGTGGGAATAACACTATTTATCTCGGATAATCTCTGCCCTTGGTGATTAGAACACTGATTCACAAGGCACCAAGTGATTATGGCCCAGGTCAGAGACAACGAACACATGAACCAAGGTAGTGCGTATGAGAATGAGAAGAAAGCAGCAGGAAAATCACTGCAAATAACAGGGTGAGGGAATACACAGAGCTGGGAAGTAAGAAAATGTGGAAATAAGATGGAGAGGGCACAAACTTAAAGAATTCTGTGAAGCCAGAGGAAGTACTGGACACCACACTGTCTCAGTTTGTACCTTTGAGTGACTGGAAGATAGTGACTCCATTAACCACAATACAAAATAACAGAAAAAGGAGCATTCAGGGAAACAATAGACTCACTGTAAACATGTTGATTTCACATCTCAGTAAGTAACTATATAAGGAATTGTCCAGGACATGAAAAATAAAATGCAGATTTGAAGTTCACACATAGAGGGGCTGATATAGGAAGAATTAACATGACAATGATGTAGAAATCCAATGATACAACTGCTTTCAGAAACAAAAATACAAACTCTGAAATCTGAGTCTTCCTTTTGTTTAAGGTGCTGTACCAAAATTTTATAATGCACTCTTAAGGAACTTGCTTTAAGTTGTCCCCTGACACTGAACCTACCCACCTAAAGAAGCAAACTCTGCTTTAAAAGCAAAGTATGTTACTATAAGCCTCAAAGTACTCCAGTAAGTACTTTTAAATAAATCATCCAGATTATATACAAACAAAATCAAGCACAAAGTAATTTGACTCAAAGACCAGCAGAAATAACAGAAACAAAACCAAAACATTTTCAGATGTTGGAATTTCCAGACACATCAGGCAAAATAACAATGCAGACTATATTCTTCTAAAAACACAACTTTTGGGGGGGAAAAAAGATTCCTACCTAGAAGAATAAATTATAAAAAGTAACAGTGACTGTGGGGTCAACGTTTTGGCCCAGCAGGATAGGCTGCTGCTTGAAATGCTGGAATCCCACGTCTGAGCATCAGTTCAAGTCCTGCCTACCCTCTTCCAATCCAACTCAATGCTAATACACCTAGGAAGGCAGCAGAAGTTAGTCCAAGTACTTGGGACCAGCTCACCCATGTGAGAGACCCAGATGGAGTCCTGGCTCCTGGCTTCAGCCTGGACCAGCCCCAGCAGGTTTAGCCATTTGGGGAATGAACCAAGAGATGATTCATTCTCTCTCTCTCTCTCTCTCTCCTTCTTTCCCTCCCTCCCTTCCTCCCCCACCATCCTTTCCCATCCCAGTAACTCTGCCTTTCAAATAAATAAATAAATCTTTTTTTAAAGTAACATTGTCCTGACAAAATCAAACCCATGTTTTAAAAATATACAATTGAAATTAAACAAATTTCACATAGCTAAAGAAAAAATATGCAGCAATCACGTATAAATCAGGCTGAAAGTATATGGAAGTCGTGTTCTGAAAGTCCCCTTACTATCTGGGAGAATGATAAAGCATTACTAACAATTTGATCAGAAAAATAAAACATACATTAAAATCTGTAGATTAAACAGTAAAAGAAAAAAAAAAGGGGACGGAGTACAATTTCCAAACTGCTTTTTTTTTATCTTTTACCTTTCTGGTACCTCACCTGCAAAATGAAGATAATAGAACTATTCTTTCAAAAAACTGTTATTCTTCTCCCTGTCATTCTGCCTTTCTGTATGTGTGTTCGTCTTTCTCTCTCATTCTGCCTTTCAAATAAATAAAACAAATCTTTACAAAAATAAAAATGGGAGGTGCAGTGTTGTGGCATAGGGGGTTAAAAACTGTCAACTACAATACCAGTATCACATAGAGTGCCAGTTCAAGTCCCCACTGCTCTGCTTCTAGTGATCTAGCTCCCTGCTAATGTGCTTGGGAAAGCAGCGGAGAATGGCCAAAGAACTTGCACCCATGCAACCCACCTGGGAGCCAGATGGAGTTTCAGGCTCTAGGCTTTGACCTGGCCTAGTCCTGATCATTGTGGCCACCTGGGGATAGAAAATCTCTTTGCCTCCCCCCTCTTTCTGTCTTTCAAGTAAATAAAAGCTCTGTGCCTTGTAGCACCTTCTTCTCACACCTTTGCTCAAGTTATTTTGCCTTCCTGCATGAGCAAAACACCATCTCTTAAAATCAGGTTGAAAAAATAAATCTTTAAAAAAAAAAAAAAATCAGGCTCAAACGAGAAACCTCCCTGGGTTACAACCAGAGGAATTAAGTTTTCCCGTCTTAGTGCTCCCTCCCATAGAACTGTGTTCCTGCTACAGGGCTAGTGATGCTGAGCTTGTACACATTTTCTATATAAATATAGTTCCACAAGACTGGTGTTAGGATGTTCATTAAATTTGGATCTCAACGCCTAACCTCCCAACACACAACACATAAGCAGCACAATGTACTAAAGATTATATTTCCTACATCATACATAGTGAAATAAAACAGTCCCAAAGGGACAAATACCATATGTTCTCCCTGATCTGTGATAATTAACAGAGCACCTAAAAGGAAATCTGTGGAAGTGAAATTGACACTTTAAGAAGCAATGACTTGGGGCTGGTGCCACGGAGCACTGGGTTAATCCTCCACCTGTGGCGCCAGCATCCCATTTGGGCGCCGGTTCTAGTCCCGGTTGCTCCTCTTCCAGTCCAGCTCTCTGCTGTGGGATAGCAGTGGAGGATGACCCAAGTACTTGGGCCCCTGCACCCCCATAGGAGACCAGGAAGAAGCTCCTGGCTCCTGGCTTCGGATAGGCGCAGCTCCGGTCGTTGCAGCCATTTGGGGAGTGAACCAATGGAGGGAAGACCTTTATCTCTGTCTCTCCCTCTCTTTGTCTGTAACTCTACCTGTCAAATAAATAGGCTTCCATAACCTTGGCAGCTCATGTCAAGAGCCTCTAGTGATCACTGATGTCATACATAGGAGTGTCAGCCCTTAAGACATTCGGATCTCGCTGAAGAGCCCATGAGAGTATTTAGGCATGGAAAGCCAAGACACTCTGGCAAAAAAAACAAAAAACAAAAAAACAAAAAAAAAACACCTAAATGAAAGATCTCTGCGAGTGAGACCCCAGTAGAAAGAACAGGCCATCAAAGAAGGAGGTACCTTTCTCTGAAGGGAGGAGTGAACCTCCACTTTGACTATGACCTTGTCTACATAAGACCAGAGTCGGCGAATTCAAAAGGCTTCCATAGCCTTGGCAACTCATGACAAGAGCCTAGGGAGATTACAGACGCCATAAACAATAGTGTCAATTTGTTAAGTCAACAACAGGAGTCGCTGTGCACTTACTCCTCATGTAGGATCTCTGTCCTTAATGTGTTGTATACTATGTGAATTAATGCTATAATTTGTACTCAAACAGTATTTTACACTTTATGTTCTGTGTGGATGCAAACTGTTGAAATATTTACTTAATATATACTAAATCGATCTTCTGTAAATAAAGATAATGGAAAATGAATCTTGATGTGAATGGAATGGGAAAGGGAGCAGGAGTTGGGAGGGTTGCAGGCGGGAGGGAAGTATTGGGGGGTTAAAAGCCACTGTAATCCATAAGCTGTACTTTGGAAATTTATATTTGCTAAATAAAAGTTTAAAAAATTGTTAAATTAACAGCAGGAGTCACTGCACTCACTTCCCACACAGCACCTCTGTGCTCAATGAGTTATATTATGAGAATTAACTGTAAAACTTGGCCTCAAACAGTTTTTTGTGTGTGTATGTGTGTGTGCGTGTAAATTGTTGAAATCTTTATAGTACAGAGTTGGTCTTCTGTATAAAGTTAATTGAAAGTGAATCTTAATGGAGAATGGGACTGGGAATGGGAGGAGGAGGAGGAGGAGGTAGGGTGAGAGTGGGGTGGGAGGGCGGGTAAAGTGGGAAGAATCACTACGTTCCTAAAGTAGAACTTATGAAATTTGTACTCATTAAATCAAAGGTTTCTTTGGGAAAATAAAGATTATATTTCCTCCCACACTGTTGTTTTCCTCAACATGGGAATGAGAAATAGCTACTCAGTTAAACCAACAAAAAAACACATACAGAAATGGATTCACCCATCAATACTTAGATGGAACTAATCTCATACTTGAGATACAAGATGCTATCATTTACTCTGCCCTATACTTGCTTCCTCCCACACCCTTTACTGAACAATGTATCTTGGACATTGTTGGGAGGAAAGTCAAATGAGCCATAAATCCAATTTCCTTAAGTCTAATTTCCTGAAATCACATAACCATATTCGGAAGTAAATGAAGAAAAATATTTTAGGCTGGCGCCGCAGCTCAATAAGCTAATCCTCCACCTAGCAGTGCCAGCACACCGGTTCTAGTCCCAGTCGGGGCGTTGGATTCTGTCCCGGTTGCCCCTCTTCCAGGCCAGCTCTCTGCTGTGGCCCGGGAGTGCAGTGGAGGATGGCCCAAGTGCTTGGGCCCTGCACCCCATGGGAGACCAGGAGAAGCACCTGGCTCCTGCCATCGGATCAGGGCGGCGCGCTGGCCGCGGCGGCCATTGGAGGGTGTACCAATGGCAAAGGAAGACCTTTCTCTGTGTGCGTCTCTCTCTCTCACTGTCCACTCTGCCTGTAAAATATATATATTTTTTAAACAAAATATGAAAGGACATTTGTCTTTTAAGTAGAAATCTGGCATAAAATATTAAAATAAAGGATTCTCTCTTTCAATTACCTGATTTTTAACAGCAGCAAAAATCTTGTCTAATTTGTTAACCTCCCAAATGCCCCATACACAGTAAGTATGAAACAAATATGTCATCTTCTCTAGGAAAGAGACCTATCTAATAAGCACTGAGTCCTCCGCACCTCACATTTAAATGCTGGATTAATTAAGACTCGTATTATACCCCCCAACTCTTGTGGAAAGAGCCTCCTAATCATTTCTGTGCAGAACATCAGAGAACCCAGCATGGCTGCAGCCAGCACTCCGTCGTCTAAGACGTAAGGGCATGATCTTTGGGTTCCTCTCTTCTAGTAGTTCACTGATTCCTTCCTACTGATCTCAAGCCAAGCTACTACTTCTAGCTTTGTTCTGAAATGACAAAAATATCTGATTCTACCTCAATTTCTTTTTCTGTTTTCTGAAGTTCACTCCCAAGAATGGTAACTAAGCTGAATGTCAGGTTTGAATATAATGCAAGCTCATACACAGAATTTTGACAAGCAAGATAAAAACATGCATAATGGGGCCGGCACCGTGGCACAGTGGGTTAATCCTCTGCCTGTGGTGCCAGCATCCCATATGGGCACCGGTTCTAGTCCCAGCTGCTCCTCTTCTGATCCGGCTCTCTGCTATGGCCTGGGAAAGCAGTAGAGGATGGCTCAAGTCATTGGGTCCCTGCACCTGCATGGGAGACCGGAGGAAGCTCCTGGCTCCTGGCTCCAGATCGGCTCAGCTACAACCATTGCGGCCATTTGGGGAGTGAATCAACGGAAGGAAGACCTCTCTCTGTCTCTCCCTCTCACTGTCTGTAGCTCTGCCTCTCAAATAAACAAATAAAATCTTTTTTAAAAATGCATAGTAAAAAGGAAATATGGGACCAGCACTGTGGTATAGAGGGTAAAGGCACCACCTACAGTGCCAGCATCCCATATGGGAACGCAGGTTCAAGTCCCAGCTGCTCCACTTTTGATCCAGTTCTCTGCTATGGCCTGGGAAAGCAGTGGAAGATGGGTCCTTGGGCCCCAGCACCCATGTGGTAGACTTGGAAGAAGCTCCTGGCTCCTGGCTTCGGATCGAGCAGCTCCGGTGGCTGTGGCCATCTGGGAGTGAACCCTTAGATGGATGACCTCTCTCTCTCTCTGCTTCTCCGTAACTCTGCCTTTCAAATAAAAAATAAATCTTTAAAAAAAAAAAAAAAAAAGGAGGCCGGCGCCGTGGCTCAATAGGCTAATCCACCTTGCGGCTCCGGCACACCGGTTTCTAGTCCTGGTCGGGGCGCCGGATTCTGTCCCGGTTGCCCCTCTTCCAGGCCAGCTCTCTGCTGTGGCCAGGGAGTGCAGTGGAGGATGGCCCAAGTGCTTGGGCCCTGCACCCCATGGGAGACCAGAAGAAGCACCTGGCTCCTGGCTTCAGATTGGCGCAGTGCGCCAGCCGCAGCACGCCAGCTGCGGCGGCCATTGGAGGGTGAACCAACAGCAAAGGAAGACCTTTCTCTCTCACTGTCCACTCTGCCTGTCCAAAAAAAAAAAATGAAATGCAATATGTTTAATACTGCTTTAATAAAAGCTAAGGTACACCTTTATAAATTGCATCCTAATTTTAGAAAAACTAAAACATGGGGCCAACACTGTGACACAGCAGGTTAATGCCCTGGCCTGAAGCGCCGGTATCCCATATGGACACCAGGTTGAGTCCCAGCTCCTCCACTTCCAATCCAGCTCTCTGCTATGGCCTGGGAAAGCAGTGGAAGATGGCCCAAGTTCTTGGGCCCCTGGACCCGTGTGGGAGACCCAGAAGAAGCTCCTGGCTCCTGGCTTCAGATCGGCGCAGCTCCAGCTGTTGCAGCCAACTGGGGAGTGAACGAATTCTCTCTCTTTCTGCCTCTCCTCTCTGTGTTTAACTCTGACTTTCATATAAATAAATAAATCTTTTAAAAAAAAAGCTAAAATGTGAAAAAGGATGCTAAAACATTAAAAAGTCTATTTCAAAGGAATTATAGTAATCTCAACAAATGATAGAACAGGGGTTTTCTTCCTGTTTCCAGTATTCAATTCTTCTACAATGTATATTTAAAACTTTGATAATGCAAATGATTAATTTTTAAAACTATAAAGCAGTAAAACCTTACTTAATTTTAAAACAGCTTTCTAGAGCTAGCCTACTCACTAAAATAAATTTATAGAATCATTGTCTTCCTCCTGATGAAATACCATGTCTCAAATCTGTGTCTTACTTCACAGGTTTCAGAAGTTGTATTGAGGGCAGGCATTTAGAACAGAAGTTAAGTTGCCTCTTAGGACATTCACATCCCTTTTTGGAGGGCCTGGTTCAAGTCCTGACTTGCAGCTTCCTGTGCTCATGGGCACTCTGAGGGGCAGCTGATGATGGTTTAAGAACTTGGATCCCTGCCCCGAATACAGGAGACCCAGACTGAGCTCTAGACCCTGGTTTCTTCTGGCACAGCCCTGCCTGTTACAGATATTTAGAGTGAATAAGTGGGTATGAGATGTCTCTGTCTTTCAAATAAAAAATGAAAATTAAAAGTTTTTTAAAAGTTATACAAATATTTTTAAAATAACATATGGTGACATACAAATATAACATAACTAAACTATCATTTACCAAGAGAAGTTGTCTCATTCAACATTGTACATGTTTAATATCAACAGATATGAACTATTAGAAGTCAAGGGACTGCACATTTGGCCTAGTGGTTAAGATAGCTGCATTCCATATCAAAGCTGCTGGGTTGGATCCCAGTTCTGGCTCCCATTTCCAGCTTCCTATCAAGGTAGCAGTGATGTGTCAAGTAACTGGGCTCCTTTCACCCAAGTGGGAGACCTAGATTGAGGTCCTGGCTCCTAGTTTCCAGCCCAGAGCAGGCCCAGATCCAGCAGTTATGAGCATTTGGAAAGTGAACCAGCAGGTAAGAGTCCTCTCTCTCTCTCTGCCTCTCGAATAAATAACTTTTAATTTTTATTTTATTTATTTGAGAGGCAGAGAGAGAGAGAGGAAGAGAGAGAGTAAGATCTTCCATCAGATAGTTCATACCCCAAATGGCCACAGTGGCCTAGGTTGGGCTAGGCTGAAGACAGAAGCCTAGAATTCCATCCAAGTATCCTACATGGTAGGATAAAAAAAATTCAACACAAATATTGAGAAGGGGAAATTCCTGTGTAACTAAATGAGGAAGAAATTTGTTTTCCTAATAAATGAATGCAGCTTCATCCTATTTTAACAAAAGCTTAAGATATACAACTTCTGTTCTGTTCTGTGTCAGGGAGGTCACACTGATGGAATATTGAATTTAATTTAGGACTATCTCTTTAAGAGATAGACAAAAAGCACCACATTCAGGAAGTAGCAACTGAAAAAAGAGAGGCCTGAAACTATGTCACATAAAACTAACATACTTTCCAAGTCTAATTCTGAAAGCAAATTATTCTATCAGTTGAAAAGTCTTCTCCACCTGCAGTGCTGGCATCCCATAGGGGTGCTGGTTCAAGTCCCGGCTGCTCCTTTCCAATTTATTTGAAAGGCAGAGTTACAGAGAGAGAGAGACAGAGGCAGAGGCAGAGAGAGAGAGAGAAAAAGAGAGAGTCTTCCATCCTCTAGTTCACTCTCCAAATGACCGCAAAGGCTAGAGCTGAGCTAATCTGAAGCCAGGAGCTTTTTCTGGGCTTCCCACATGGGTGCAGGGGCCCAAGGATTTAGGCCATCTTCCACTGCTTTCCCAGGACATAGCAGAGAGCTGGATTGGAAGTGGAGCAGCAGGGACTCGAACTGGCGCCCACATGGGATGCCAGCGATGCAGGCCACGGTTTTAACCTGCTGCACCACAGTGCTGGCCCCAAATCGGGTTCTAGTCCCGGTCGGGGCGCCGGATTCTGTCCCGGTTGCCCCTCTTCCAGGCCGGCTCTCTGCTGTGGCCTGGGAGTGCAGTGGAGGATGGCCCGGGTGCTTGGGCCCTGCACCCCATGGGAGACCAGGAAAGGCACCTGGCACCTGGCTCCTGCCATCGGATGAGCGCGGTGCGCCGGCCGCCGTGCACCGGCCACGGCGGCCATTGGAGGGTGGGTGAACCAACAGCAAAGGAAGACCTTTCTCTCTGTGTCTCTCTCACTGTCCACTCTGCCTGTCAAAAAAAAAAAAAGAAAGAAAGAAAGAAAAAGAAAATGTCTTCTTTTGGGAGATTTTCATGGGTACAATTGACGATATTTTTAGAAAAACTCAATAGTTTTTGAGAAATTAATAAAGGGACACTTCATTGTCTTTTTAATTTTCCTTTAGCAAGCACAGGGACAGCTAATGACAGCTACCTTTAGACATTTTCTCTTTCAATCCTCCCACAACTGCTGTTATTATTTCTGTTCTACAGAGGCTCAGAGAGATTGAGTAAATTGGCCAAGGTCACTTAAATTAGCAAATGGCTAAGGGAAAAATGTGAACTCTCATTTGACTCTAAAGACCATGATTTTACACTACGCCAAGCTGCCTCCATAATCAACAGCAAGTTGTTGCATATAAAAATGTTCATTCTTGCAATTTACAAAATACATGCGAATTAAAACAATCTTGCAACATTATTCTCCACCTCTAAAGTAGGAAAAAAATTTAACAACTTCAATGATGAGTAAATAATTAACTCATAGTATTGCAAATTAGCAAACATGTCAATTTGTGTAGCTCCAGACATTCACATTCTGTCCACAAATACTGAAGCTCTCCAGCTTCCATTCTTTTATTCTATTTTCTGGCAATTTGTTCCAAGGAAATTATATAGCAGACATAGATGCAAAAATATATGGGACTATCTGTAAAAATTCCAGAGGCAAACTAGAGCCTGTTATATGTGAAATCATCTGACCCCCAAATTCATGCAGCTGTTTAAACTCTAAGTTTAATGATATTAAGAGGGTGGAAATTTATTATGGTGACTAAAAAGCACAGTCTTAGTGGGAGGTCCTTAGTTCCTTGAGAGTGTGCCCTCAGAGGGAGTTTTCATGACTGGGTTGGCTATGACAGACCTAGTTGGGCCCAAACTCTGTCTCCCTCTCTCCATATTCCTCCACGTGTGCTCTGCCACTGCCATCCACTATCCTCATAGAGCCAAACTAATGGGCCACCTGATCTTAAACTTGACCCTCCAAAACTGTGAGTTAAGTAAACCGTTTCTCTTGGTAAGGTTAGCTGCCCCACTTATTTCATTGTAGTAATGAAATGCTGATTTATTTGCTGCCCAGTACTTAAGGGTAAAATAAATTATAGCCACATAGGGGAAGACTTATATAGTCTTTAAAAGCAGTTACTGGGGCCAGCAGCATTGTGGTGCAGTGCTTGTGACACCAGCATCCCCTAAGAGCGCTGATTCAAGTCCCTGCTGCTCTGCTTCCCATCCAGCTCCCTGGTAATGCACCTGGGAAAGCAGAGGATGATGGCCTGAGTATTTTGGCCCCTGCCACCCACGTGGAAGAACTGGATGGAGTTCCAGCATCCTAGCTTTAGGCTAAAGAGCCCTGGCCATTACAACCATCTGGGGAGTGAACTAGCAGATGGAAAGATATCTTTCTCTCTCTTTCTAACTCTGCAATTTGAATAAATACATTTGTTTTAAATATTCATCCAGTTATTTGAAAGTCAAAGTTACACAGAGAAAGAGATCTTCCATCCACAGTTCACTACCCAGATGGCCGCAACAGCCAGGGCTGGGCCAAGCTGAAGCCAGGAGCCAGGAGCTTCTTCCAGGTCTCACATATGGGTATCAGGGGCCCAAGCACTCAGGCCATCTTTCACTGCTTTTCCCAGGCCACTATCAGGGAGCTCGATGGGAAGTGGAGAAGCCAGGAAATGAAACATATGGGATACCCACATTCCAGATGGCCTTACCAGCTATGCCACAATGCCAGCCCCAATAAATAAAAATAAATCTTTAAACAAAAGTATAGTTATAAAGATCATATAGAAATACAGTAAAGATATATACTATAAATGAAAATAATAAAACATAATTATATGAAAAATTATGAAAGGGAACAAAAATAAAATGTATTATGTTTATGACTTTATGGATGATTTTAATTATTTTAGAGACAGAGTGACAGAGAGAGAGGGACAAAGAGAGAAAGAGATCTTCCATCTTTTGGTTCACTTGCCAAATGGCCTCAATGGCCAGGGCAAGGCTGGGCCAGGACAAAGCCAGGAGCCTGGAACTTCGTTTCGGCTTCCCACATGGGACACAGCTGCTTTCCCAGGCACATTAGCAGGGAGCTATATTGGAAGCAGAGCAAGAGGGACTTGAACCAGTACTCCAATATGTGATGCCAGCACGGCAAACAGCAGCATAACCTACTGTACCACAAAGCTGGCCCACCATTCTATTAACTGTCAAAAGTAGCTTATAAAATGATAATAACATTTTTACAAGGACCTGAGACTTGTTTCACCTACACACACACACACACACACACACACACACACATATATATATATATATAAAAAAAGTACAAGTTAAACACCCCTTAATCAAAATGCTCAGGATCAGAAGTGTTAAGACTTTGGAGTTTTTAGAATCTGAAATATCAATAACAAAAAAAAAAAAAAAAAAAAAAAAAGGACTGGTTGAATATCACTGATCTTAACTGAAAGGCTCCAAAGTTCAAAACCTTTTGAGCCTTTTGTCAAGGTTCAAAGAGTCTCAGATTTTGGATCTTCAAGTTGAGGATGTTTAACCTGTGTAAGGGATCTAGCTTCTAAAGAGATCATAACATACATAGGGAGTCAATATTCCCATTTGCAGCAAGAAAAAAAAACTGCTATTTAGAACAACAGCATCTAGAGGTAGAATTGTTGGAGCATTTTTTTTGAGAGCCTACTATATGCCAGCCATAGTTCTAAGCCACTACTGCTATAACAATGAACAAAATAAATTCCTGCTTTATCCTAGCAGCAGAAACATACAATAAATAAGATAAATATGTAAAATAAATAGTACATTTGATAGCAATATGTGCTTAGGAGAAAAGCAAAGCCAGGAAGATGGACAGAGTGTGTTTACAGAGGACACTTTTGAAATGGAGTAGCAATACCTTTTACTAAAAAGATGTCTGTTGAAAGGTTTGAAGAAGGGAGACAGTAAGCAGTGGGGATATATAGGGAAAGAGCAATTCAGGCAGGAGAATATCAAGTGCAAAAGCCCTAAGACAGAATGGCTGCCTAAGGATGCCAATGTGCCAAAAACTAAAAATGAAATAAACCACTAGCAGTTCCTCCAGCAGACCACAGACTACTACAAAGTTCTCAGAACACTACGCTGGGCCTGATGATCTGTCTCAACTAGGTTCAGTATGCAGCTGCTTTTGTGGGCAAATTCTTTAATTTTTTTTTCACCTAAGGTTGCTTAAGCATCTTTTTTATTCTGAGTATCTAAATGGGGCCAGCTCATGTAGCAACCACTCACTCAGGGTTCACCCTAAAAGTCTCACACATTTTCAGCCACTCCTGTAACTCAAGCCTGTACCCTGCAAAACTGTCAGTGGAACAGTGAAATTGAGAAAAGTGAAGCCAGCCATTCCAGAACTTGATTTGAAAGATACAGTTCTAAGGAAGGAAAGGTGAATTGGAAATCTGCAGAAAACAAGTAGAGGGAATTGTGTAAAGGAAGTACAGGGAAAAGCTAGAGATATAAGGACATCCACTGGGTAAATAAGGGCCACCCAACAGGTCACAGGGCTGAGACACAGAGAGGCGGCGGGGAGGAATCACCACAAATTTCCAACACTGGGAAAGTCCAAAGAACTTCTAAGCAAAATAATTCTAAGCTGTTGACTATGTCACTACTCCCAGTTTTTCAAGAAAACTACACTGCTTCATGACTGATGTTTTAGAGAAATCAAGGCAGACACCAAAGAGATAGGTTCAAGAGACAAGATGTAAATAGGATCTAACATAGAGCAGAAACAGAACAGTGAAGCAGGCTGTGTCCAAGAGAAACATAAGCTCCCTGCAGCTCCTCAGAAATACTTGGGAGTAGAAACTGTGTTCCCACCACTCATACACTGGGGCTTTAGAAAGGATGATCACCCCAGAAGCTGGCAGACTTTGGGACAACCAGTTAGATTTCAATCAAACAATGAACAGGTAAAACAAAAGAGGAACTTAAATGCATGCTTCAGAATGCTAAAAGGAGGATGGTTGTTATATAGATCATCATAACACTCCACAGAATGGGTGACTCTGACCTACCCCTTTACAGGTAACAGGTGGAGAGCAGAGGACACAGAGAGACAGTCCACGTATCACTACTAGTAGGAATAAAGCTCCAAAGCCAGGAATTAAGGTAGCCTGTTAAAAAAATAATTGTGCAGGAAGTGACTGATTTGGAACAAAGAGTACCCATTGGCAGGCAATGGCATACAACATTAGCCAGGTAAGGTGAAACCAGATTAAGGATGGCTCTGAAATTCAGGATGAGAAATCTGAACTTTACTCAGCAAGCACTTAAGGAAGAGAAAAGAACGTTGTAACGTGGTGTGTTTAAGATAATAGAATACCATGGCAATATAGACTAGACCCTTTCCATGCCTTCTAAAACTGGCCCACGGATTTCCCACTACCCAGTTCTATACTCTCAGGTACACAACTATCACTATCTTTGAAGACAATGCCTCTGTTCATATTTGTACCAGTCTCACATTTCCGACTGCTTGTAAAAACATTCTTCAACCACCCTGCATCACCTATCCACTCCATAAGCACTGAGTATCTATCATGTGACCTAGCCAAGTCAGGGCTTTAAACATGACTCAGTCCATGTCCTCATGGTCTAATGTAGACAGAAGCCAGGAAAACAGATTTACAGAATACAGAGTAGTAACTACTTACAGTATCAGGAAAGCAGAGGGCACCTGTGCCAGCTTGGAGATTAGGAAAAGGCATAAAAACACTCAATAGAAATGTTGATTGAGCTAAGACCTGAAGAAAAGTAAACATCAGTGGGTGAGGTGAAGTGCAGGGCATGATTGTGATTAAAATCAGCCTACACAGGTTGGGCAGAGTATGTCACACTCGGAGACTATAAGTTCATTCCATATGGCTGGATAAGTACAAAAGTAGGCAAGAACCAAATCATGAACACAAAATGTCTGCATTTTAGAGTAGCTGAAATACTGTAATGAAGGAACAGTACAATCATATTTGTGTTATTTAGTAAGCTCTCCGGTGGCAGTGGAAGAAGAACTGAAAGGGCACCACAAAGTTTCCTCCTAACACAAATGCAAAAAACTCTAATAAGGGCTGCGATACCATTTGTTCCAGTTACCAATTCTTGCACACTTTCTAGGCTTAGCTCACATCACTCATAAAGCCTTACCTAGCTCTTCCCAAACATCTTAACCTCGTCTTTCTCAGAATCACTAAGGCACATCTACATGTGTTTAAGCTTCTTCTCCCTAACAAGAATGTACGTTCCTTAAGAAAATATACCTTATTTTATTTAATGTTATATACATTTATATATAGAGAGAGAGAACCTAGCAGTTTTACAAAATTCCTTAAAAAGAAATTTATTTATTTATTCGAAAGACAGAGTTACAGAAAGGCAGAGGCAGAAAGAGAGAGAGAGAGAGAGAGAGGGAGGTCTTCCATCCATCTGCTGGTTCACCCTCTAGATGGCCACGATGGCCAGAGCTGTGCCAATCTGAAGCCAGGAGCTTCTTCTGGGTCTACTAATCAGGTGCAGGGGTCCATGGACTTGGGCCATAGTCTACTGCTTTTCCAGGCCATAGCAGAGAGCTGGATCAGAAATGGAGCAGTGGGGACTTGAATCCACATCCATATGGGATGCTGGTACTGTTGGCAGAGACTTTTAACCACTATGCCACAGCACCTGCCCCTTTACAACATTCTTAAAGAGATACTTCCTTTGAATTGAATAAATCGCCCACTTTATACCTGAGCCAAAATGTTCTACTTTTCTCCAAAAATACAAAACAAAATGTACAATTAGGCAAAAGTAATGTGAAAAAAATAAGTACAGTAGTCATGGGAAATTATTAGGAATGAATATAAGGGAACTTTGTGGTGAAAGGAAAATGTTCTAACTGGTGATACGGGTATGTTACACAAGTGCACAGATTTGTTTAAAATATATATAATTAAATTTACAGGGGTCGGCGCCCTGGCTCACTTGGTTAATCCTCCGCCTGCACCACCGGCATCCCATATGGGTGCCGGGTCCTAGTCCCAGTTGCTCCTCGTCCAGTCCAGCTCTCTGCTGTGTCCCAGAAGGGCAGTGGAGGATGGCCCAAATGTTTGGGACCCTGCACTCGCAGGGAGACCAGGAGGAAGCACCTGGCTCCTGGCTTCGGATCAGCGCAGTGCTGGCCGTAGCAGCCATTTGCGGGGTGAACCAACGGAGGGAAGACCTTTCTCTCTGTCTCTCTCACTGTCTGTAACTCCTCTACCTGTCAAATAAATTAAAAAAAAAAAAACCACCTTATAAAAAAAGATTTGCACATTTCAATGTATATAAGTTTTACCTAAAAACCTGTAAAAAGAAGGAATGAGGAGCAAGTATAGATGGAACAAGAATAGCAGAATATTGTTGGTGCTTCCTGGGTAAGGTGTACAGGGAATCATCACATTATTCTATTTAGTTTGTACATCTGTGAAATTCTTCAAAATAAAAAGATACATACAAACACAGGAGACTTTGTTGCTCAGAAAAGCTGCATTAACAAAAATAAAATATAACCCATAACATTAAATTATACCTTTTGGAATAATGTTACATTGTAACATTTAAAGCAGTTCCACTAGCTCTATAACTAATCAATTATAAGGGAATATATGAGTATACTCTAAGACAAACCTACTATTAACAATACAAACAAAATAGCCACAGGTTCCTTAATTAAGCATCAGACATTAAGACTAATTGGGGGCCGCCGCTGTGGCTCAATAGGCTAATCCTCCGCCTTGCGGCGCCAGTACACTGGGTTCTAGTCCCAGTCAGGGTGCCAGATTCTGTCCCAGTTGCCCCTCTTCCAAGCCAGCTCTCTGCTGTGGCCCCGGAGTGCAGTGGAGGATGGCCCAAGTCCTTGGGCCCTGCACCCCATGGGAGACCAGGAGAAGCACCTGGCTCCTGCCATCGGATCAGCACACCGGCTGCGGCGGCCATTGGAGGGTGAACCAACGGCAAAGGAAGACCTTTCTCTCTCTCCCACTCTGCCTGTCAAAAAAAAAAAAAAAAAAGGAGTAATTGGTCCTGTTTCCAAACATATTCAAAAGACCAGTAAAATATAGTTAGAATTCTCAAATTTTCAAATTGTGTTACTAAAGGTAGTGAAAGATATTCATTAAATTCTAGAATAACATCTACAGAGACTCAACACCATTCTTAGTGATTTCAAAATAGTTAATTCCTTTTATCTCAGTAATTTAAACTCCATGCCTAATCTTCATTCTCCTCCCACAAAATACTTAACTTGTAAAAATATTTTCCCAACTTATCACAATGCAAAAAAATTAACAATAACCTTCAGTAAATTGTCTATTGCATAATTCAATCTTCTCCAAAGTTGGCAATATTTCTCAGAGATTGTTAAAGCATTTTATGGTAGTGAATGAAGAGTTAAAATTATTTGATATGACAAATCCTTTTAAATTATTTTATTGCTATTGTTAGTTCTTCATATTAGATTTTGGTTAAAATTTCTCTTACTGAATAACCTATGGTTTTCTAAATTGGTATGACAGTACCTTGGACTGGGACAGAAAGGAGTTTCTGGGGTGCTGATAATATTGCTTCTTTTTTTAAAACCTGATACATAAAAATTGTACATATTTATGAAGTGCCAATAGTGTTTCTTGACCTAGATGCTGCTTACATGAAAGTGTTTTACATGGGAAAATTCTTCAAGCACTAAACTTACCTGCATTTTCTATATGCACATAATAGTCCCGTAAAGTTTAAAGAAAGATCACAAAGGTAATCCAGTGTTTAGAGCTGTCCTTGAGTCCTTATCCCCATATCACAACTCTTCCTCTATGCACTAAACCCTTCTCTGCAAATTTGTAATTAAAACTAAAGCACTAAGCATTTTCTCTAGGCAAAGTCCCAGATAACTTCCACTTGCAACTAAGAATCAGAAAGGACACAATCCAATAAAAAATTTGTTTTCTATTTTCCAGAATTTGCCCTTTTGAAAGCAAACTAAACAGAAGAAGCGTGAATAGGTTCTATAATATCCAGACTATGATGCAAATCAATTTCAACTTTGTTAAGTGGATTTAAGAAGGGAAAGAAGTACCATCCCTTCTGAGGTCAGTGGGGAGAAAGAAGACAGGAGCAGGCTAGACAGCACTTCGTGGAAGGGGGACTGTGACCTAGAAATCACGTCAGTGTTTTAGACCAAATTCTACTTACCAATTTGGATATTTCAGGCAAATCAAAAACAGAAGACAACACCACTTGCCCCGAGGAATGAATGAAATAAAATGCAGGAGAGGAGTGTGCCAGGATTTAACGTGAAATATCCAGTGACTGGCAAGCACGCTGGGCAGTAACCTCTCCCGGTCACTCGCACGAGACAAGCACTGCCCAGCAAGTAAAAGGTATGCGCGCGGTTCCACAACTGCAGCTCAGTTCCCTCTCTCGCCTGATCTTACAACCTCCCCATCTTCAACGTGAACGGTCAAGTCTTTCGCAGCTGAAGTAATGCAGTGTAATCAAACTGGATCCGGATCATCACCTAAAACACACTTTCACCTTTCACCTACCAGAGCCAAGGGAGGGAACTTTGTCCTCCAAACACCCCGAAACCCAGGAAGCCTTTCTGGATGAAAGGCCAGGGCGTTCCCTCAGCAACTCCAAGGGGACACGGCGTTAGCAGATCTCGCCGAGGGGACCCAGCATCGGGCCCGGGATGGTTCGCACGAGCCACTCTCGACAGCGGTGCCTCGGGAACCGGGCCAAACCTTGAGCAGGTGACTCGGACAGCCGCCTCCAGCCTGGCCAGTCCAATCCCCATCCTCCAATCACGTATCCCCCTCCACTACACAAATCCTCACGCTCCGCCTGGAGATGAGATGGCAACACTAGCACACACACCCAGAAAGTTGACAGGACAGGGGGTGGTCGGGGAAAGGCGGCGGGGGTCACTCCGGCACCCTCTCCCGCCCCGACCGCAGGTGGCTGCTTGGGCCGGAGCGCAGTGTTGCTCGCGGCTACAGAACTCGCACCCACAGGCGCAGAGCGAGGTGCCCGGACAGGCCGGCAGGCCGCGGGGAGCCCGGGGGACACCCTGACATTGGAGCCTGGCAGCAGCCGCGGCCGGCCCTCTAAGCGCCTGACCCCGCCGGGCAAAGGGACCCGTCGGCCCGGGAGGGCAGAGCCGGGAGCGCCCGCTGGGGCCCGCGAACGCGCCGCGGCCACGAGCCTTACCCGTGCAGGCCCAGGGCGCGGCGCCGTCTGTGGAGCAGGCAGAGCAGCAGGAGCGCGGCCCCCGCCAGCGAGGAGTTTCGCGCCGTCAAGTACTTGCTGAAAGCCGCCATGGCACCACCAGGGTGAGCGAGCCGGCGGAGGGGACGCGGCGGCGACTGCTTCAGCGGAGGAAGCGCGGGGGAGACTGGGAGGAGAGGACCGTGCGGAGAAAGGCGGCGCCGGCTGCGCAGGCCCGCCCCCTGGCGCGCGCCGCCGCGCCGCCCGCGCCCCGGAGCCCCCCGTGGACTTCGCTCGGCGAGAGCGCGCGCGGGCGCCTCCGCGGCGCCACGGTCCCGGGACGCGCTCTGCGCAAGCGCGGACCCCCGCGGGGTCGCCGGAAACTCCAGGCCGGGCAGCAGCCCTCGGTCCCTCGGCTGCTTTTCAGGCTTGTGAGGCCTAGTTGTGGCCCCTGTCTTACCGCCCCCTCGCCAAGCCTCCGCACCCACACCCTGGCTTTCACAAGAACTGGAAAAGCGGGCCTGGCATGTGCCACTGATTGAGTGGGCCCTGCCCCTCCGCCCCCAGGGGTGGGCCGTTACCAACTCTTAAAGGAGCCTGCGAGGAAGGGGTGCGGTTCCCCAAATCTGCCATTGTTCGGTCAAAAGGGAACAGTCGGGAGCTGTGGGAAGAATGGCTGAAGATCACATCCCTTTTCGGTGTCTTCCAGTTGGAGGATTCAAGGCTCTCTCGGGATTGTGAGATGGCTTTGGTAGATAAGATCACCACTTCGGTTTTCTGAATAGAACTGAGAATAGGACACAATAGAAAAACCTTAGATTGCCTCCCACCATAAAGGAGTTGTCCTGAGAAATTTCCTTCCAGTTTTCTGTATTCGCCTATCGAGGGTGGTGATACAAGATGTATTTCTTTATGTAGGTCTGGTCAAACAAAAAGTTGAAGAAACAGGGTTCTTTGCAAAGGGACATTCAGCAGTAACAATCGTGCCTTGTATGAATGCTGGCCTTACTCCCAGAACCAGAGGTCTTTGAGGATTACAGCGTTCTTCTCTTGTCTGACCCCATGATGCAGAAATTGTTATCCCTAACATTTAGCCCAGCACGTCACAATGACTTAGTGAACTGTTATTTTCAGTTGAGAAAACTAGAGAAAATCAAAATAAATTCATAAAATGGCAAACAACACACAGACATAGTCAAGTAACCTACGCATTAAAGTATCCTGCGAAACAATGGCATCCTGGGTGCTTAAATAAATTAGTTATGGCCTAATATAGTATCACTAAGACCAGATTAATGACTTTTGTATAGAGGTGCTCACTAGTCAACTCTAGGGAAAAGGGGGTCTTCTAAGTTCTCCATTGCCACATGGACATTTTTAGTGCCCTCATGTGACATGTAGGTAATTAGGTAGGCCTGGCTTAGAGAAAATAAGAATGAATAGATAATCCTATTTTCAGAAGCTGTTAGAGAAGAAAAATGTGAAAATATGTGAAGTACCACATTAGAAGTATGAACAAGGCACCAAGAGAGCAGAAATCAGAAAATGCTTACTTTTGTCTGGACCTTTCGATTAAGGCTTGAAAACATGGTTTTGTACTGAATGCAAAAAAAAAAACAGAGTGGATGGTGGGGGGTGAGGGGAATAAGAGGGAAAATTTCTAATTCACCAGTAAATTGCAGAGTGATGTAAGACTATTGGAAACCTTCAGAGGTAGTGGCTATCTTGGAGTTCATATGAGTGGAAGAAGTATATGCAAGGTTAGTCAAACACATAGTCTATTGAGATGTTTATATAGTCTAAAAAGTTCCTTTGTTCAAAAAAGCATGGGAGAGTCTAAAACTAAGTTATATGAGCTCAAATAATTTTAACTGTTGATAAAGCTCATCTAATGGGGCCGGCACCGTGGCTCAACAGGCTAATCCTCCGCCTTGTGGCGCTGGCACACCAGGTTCTAGTCCCGGTCGGGGCGCCGGATTCTGTCCCAGTTGCCCCTCTTCCAGGCCAGCCCTCTGCTGTGGCCCGGGAGTGCAGTGGAGGATGGCCCAAGTGCTTGGGCCCTGCACCCCATGGGAGACCAGGAAAAAGCACCTAGCACCTGGCTCCTGCCATCGGATGAGCGCGGTGCGCCGGCCGCAGCGCGCCGACCGCGGCAGCCATTGGAGGGTGAACCAAAGGCAAAGGAAGACCTTTCTCTCTGTCTCTCTCACTGTCCACTCTGCCTGTCAAAAAAATAAAAAAAAAAAAAAAAGCTCATCTAATGAAGACCACCTGAGACCAACTGATGACCCAACCAAGTTAGGAAGGAAGGAAGAAAGGAAAAGAAATGAAGCCTTCTAGCTACTCAGCCAGGGCTTCATATAGTATAGTTCTTGATTCCCAGGGTAACATCAAAAAAAAAAAAAAAAGAATTAATTTATTTGAAAGGCAAAGTTACAGAGAGGGATCGTCTGTCCACTGGTTAACTCCCAAAATGGCTGCAACAAGTCAGGAATCAAACTCCATTTGTGTCTCCCACATGGATGGCAGAGCCCCAAATATTTGGGTCATCATCCTCTGCCTTCCCAGATCCATTAGCAGGGTTCTGGATCCGAAGTAGAGCATAATGGCTCATATAACCAGATTAACCTACTGCGCCACAACAGAGCCCCCTCTCAGCATAACGATTACAATGTCCAGAACCCCTGATGTCCTGTAGAGGAAGGATGAGCAGGTCTTCAAATTCCTTGCAGCAGGAACCCACCTAGGTTGCACTAATGTTGACTTCCAAATGGAACAGGACAGCTACAAAAGGAAGAGTGAGTGATGGCGTCCACCTCGTAAATCTGAAGACAACCTGGGAAAACCTACTGGCAGCTCATGCCATTGTCACCACTGAAAACCTTG
Organism: Sylvilagus floridanus; assembly: GCA_949820135.1. Classification (NCBI taxonomy): domain Eukaryota; kingdom Metazoa; phylum Chordata; class Mammalia; order Lagomorpha; family Leporidae; genus Sylvilagus; species Sylvilagus floridanus. The sequence continues at coordinate 85,500,505 of OX463225.1, read as the reverse complement.
CTGGCTGGCGCCGCGGCTCAATAGGCTAATCCTCCACCTTGCGGTGCCGGCACACAAGGTTCTAGTCCCGGTTGGGGCGCCGGATTCTGTCCTGGTTGCCCCTTTTCCAGGCCAGCTCTCTGCTGTGGCCCCGGAATGCAGTGGAGGATGGCCCAAGTCCTTGGGCCCTGCACCCCATGGGAGACCAGGAGAAGCACCTGGCTCCTGCCTTCGGATAGGCGCAGTGCACCGGCCACGGCAGCCATTGGAGGGTGAACCAACAGCAAAGGAAGACCTTTCTGTTTCTCTGTCTCTCACTATCCACTCTGCCTGTCAAAAAAAAAAAGAAAACCTTGCTGACGTCAGTGTGATATCCTCCAGGAACACTGGCCAGAGGACTGTGTTGAGGTTTGCTCCTGCCACTGGAGCTACTCCTATTGAGGCCACTTCAAGCCTGGAACCGTTACTGACCAGAAACAGGTAGCTTTCTGGGAGCCGAGTTTTCTGGAGGTTACTAATTCCAGGGCTGACCCATTAGCCTCTCACAGAGGCATCTTATCTGAACCTGCCTACCATTGCTCTGTATATCTGTGCTATGGGGACATGGCCAACCCATGCAACAAAAAAGGAGTTCATTCAGTGGGTCTGATGTGGTGGAAGCTGGCCCAGGAGGTTCTGTGCATGCATGGTACTGACTCCCTAGAACACCAGCGGGAGGTCATGCTTGATCTCTACTTCCACAGAGATCCTGAAGAGATTGAATAGGAAAAACAGGCCGCTGCTGCAAAAAGCTGTGACGAAGGAGAACTCTCAGGGTGAAGGGACAGCCCCAGCTCCTGAGTTTACTGCTACTCAGCCCGAGATTGCGGTCTGAAAGCAGGCACGTGTCCTCTATGCCTACTCAGCAGGTCCCCACTGCAGCCTGGAACGCTCAGCCCGCCCATGAAGACTGGGCTGGAGCTCCCACTGCTCAGGCCACCAAATAGGTTAGGAACAACCACTGAGTGGTCTTAGCTGCTCTTCGAAGTCTCTAAAGCAAAATGTAAATGAGGTTGAAAATAAACACAAGTTTAAAAAAAGAGAAGAAATACGGGGTCAATATATTTGGGGGAAGAGAGGAGTGAATATAAAACCTGAATTAAGCGATGCCTGACAGGCTCAAAGCAAATCAGAGGCCTGGGTGGAGAAGCAAACTCAAGGTTCTATTTCATTGAAAATATAAATGTAAAATTAATGTAGACTATTGTGTCTGAAAACCCCATATCGGAACCTCAGCACTGTAAATTGAGGCCTTTTCTCGATGTCAAAGCAACTAAGATAACTCAGACCCTCCAAGCAAGAGAGGATGTTCTGTCCTCACTGATATGATCTCAGGACAACATAGCCTCTGGCAGTGTAGGATTTGGAGAACCAGGTGCGTCAGCATTACGTCCTTTGATAATTTAACAAAACAGTTTTCAGACTCACACTTTATAATGGGAAAGTACTTCCAAAAGTTCAAGAAAAAGGAGTTAAAGGGTACATTCCAAAGGGATCGCATAAATAAGACCAAGTGTCTGCTAATAATAATAGAATTAAAAAGGAGAGAAGGATCCAACACAGCAGACTGATAGGATGCCAAAATCCCTAAACAAGAACCCTGGCTTCAGAATCAGCCCTTAAGGCACTCGGATCTGGCTAAAAAGCCCATGAGAGCATTTCAGGCATGGAAAAGCCAAGACACTGTGACAAAAAATGACATGAAAGATCTCTGTGAGTGAGATCTCAGCAGAAAGAACGGGCCATTAAAGAAGGAGTTACCTTTCTCTGAAGGGAGGCGAGAACTTCCACCTTGACTATGGCCCTGTCTAAATAATGTTGGAGTTTGTGGACTCAAGAGGCTTCCAAAGCCTGGGCAGCTCATGACAAGAACCTCAGGTGATTACTGACATCATAAATAAGCGTGTCAGTTGTTAAATCAACAACAGGAGTCACTGTGCACTTACTCCCCATGTAGGACCTCTGTCTTTATTGTGTTGTACTATGAAAATGAACAGTAAAACTAGTCTTCAAACAGTACTTTATACTTTGTGTGTCTGTGTGGGTGAAAACGGCTGAAATCTTTACTTAGTATAGAGTTAATCTTCTGTATATAAAGATATTAAAAATGAATCTTAATGAAGAATGGGATGGGAGAGGGAATAAGAGGTGGGACGGTTTGGGGGTGGGAGGGCGGGTATAGGAGGAAGAACCGCTATAATCCAAAAGTTGTACTTATGAAATTTATATTTATTAAATAAAAGCTTTCTATAAAAAAGGTACATTCATTTTTGTGGAAATTTTTTTAAAATCTATGCATCATTTTTTCATAATATGCAGTTTTTCATGAGCTTTTGTAGAAGACTTTATGCAAGGATTTCAATTTTTTTAACCAAAGTACAGTAACCTTTTAATTCCATTTTCCACAAACTTTAAGAAGTAGCTTCATATTAAATAAAAAGGAAAAAAATATGGGTTTATTGAGAGATCTCCAAGAGCTCTGATTTTTAAAGAAGTTGAGCTATTGAGAACAGAGGGGAGGGGGCATATGAGGTCAAGGAATCTAGAAAAGCCACTTAATTTGAAATGCAATGATTTTGAGCAGCCCTTGTCTCGACTGTTGAGGAACAGTTTTTTTTCTTCATACTATTTGTTCAACTCTTTACTTAGTGTAGAGTTAATCTAATGCTGTATAAAGTTAATTGAAAATTGATCTCTGTAAAAAATAGGAACAGGAATAGGAGAGGAAGGAGGAAGAAGGGTGGGAGTGTAGGTGGAAGGGAGGCTAAGGAGGGAAGAATCACTATGTTCCTAAATTTGTATATATGAAATGCATCAAGTTTGTATGCCTTAAATGAAGGAATTCTAGCGAAAGAAAGCAAGCAAGAAATCATTTTCCTGTAAGGCAGCCTCCAAGAAGGTCCCCTGTGAACGCTGCTTCCTAATATCCACATCCACATATCATCTCCCTAACAGCACAGCTGGTTTGTGGGACACAAAGAGTAGGTTGAAGGGGATGATCTCGAACTTTTGAGGCCAAGTCATTAAAAGTGTGTGGCTTCTGCCTTGGTCTGATGGATTGCTTGCTCTTGGGAAAGCCAGCTGCCAGAGATAGGAGGCAAACAGCCCTGGAGAGAAATTGGGGCCTCCAGCCAAGAGCCAGCACCAGCTTGTCAGTCGTGTGAGTGAGCCACACTAGAAGCGTACCCTCGGTTCCCAGTCAAGCCAGAAGATGACTGCAGTCTCTTGAGCAATCCCAGACCAGACAGCTTGGCCAAGGTGGTACTAAATTCCTGACTCTCAGAAACTAAGGGAGATAATAAATGTTTATTGCATTAAGCCACTAAATTTGGGGGTAATTTGTTATGCAGCTAATGTGATTTGGGCCAAGACTTGAAAAGCAGAAAGGAAGAAAGGGCTTTAGGAAAAGATAATAGGAGCTAAGATATAGAGAGAAGAAGGTACAAAGCATATTGAGGAAGCTAAGTGTAGCATAGATTTACATTTGGGGAAGGGTATGAAATGAGAAAAATGGCCGAACTGTTCATTGCGATCTAAAACACTTAGTTGACTAAGTGGGATTTTATTCTGCATGTAAGAGGTAGTGTTGCAGACCTAGGGGGAGGGTAGTGACCCCAGCTGGTATTTCAGGAAGGTCATACCAGTAGCAGCGTATCAGAGGAAACATCAAGCAGAGAAACAACTCTGGACAGTCTTGAAATAACCATAGATGAAAGGTAGTGAGCAACCAAGTCAGGGCAACACAGAACAAACAGGAAGAAAATGACTTTATGGATTCAAATTGGGTGTCAACCAGTGAGACTGTTGATTAGTGGGAAACAACCTTCCAGCTGACTCTGAGATTTCCTGACCAGTGCCTGAGAGGATGTCAATACTTACCAAAGAGGCACAGAGACTCCAAGACCCTTCGCATCCCATGCAGAGCCAGTTATGATGATGTAAGTTATGCCTACACGGCTGTCTTGGCACTGCCTCCCTCCAACAGAAGACCAAGGCCTGCTGCTGTTCACATCTGTGGTCTTCCTTCTACCCATGGACAACTCCTTCCCTACCCCAACATCCTCACTTCCAGCGAGGTCATCCTCTAAAACGAGGCTGTGATGTTCTCCTACCCTGAACATTCTTCCTCAGCCTCCCGCCGGTCCCCAGCATGTTCCTCACTCTCTCCTTTGTACTACTTTCCATTTTCATGAGTGTACTTATGGAAAATGGAATTAAAATATACTTTAATTTTGGCGCAAAGAATTTTAGATCCATGCAACCATGATATGCATTTTCCAGGAGCGTCTTCAAGACCTCTCATATATAGTTCTATTAACACGTAGTAGGGTGTCTGGGGAGTAGGGTGTCTCTTAAAACTTTTTTTTTTAAAGAGAAACTGCCAGGGCCAGCGCTATGGCACAATAGGTTAATTCTCTGCCTGCGGTACCAGCATCCCATTTGGGCACTGGTTCTAGTCCCGTCTGCTCCTCTTCCAATCCAGCTCTCTGTTATGGCCTGGGAAAGCAGTAGAAGGTGACCCAAGTCCATGGGATCCTGCACCCTTGTGGGAGACCCAGAAGCTCCTGGCTCCTGGCTTCAGATCGGCCCAGCTCTGGCCGTTGCAGTCATTTGGGGAATGAACCAATGGAGGGAAGACCTCTCTCTCTCTGTCTCTCCCTCTCACTGTCTGTAACTCTACCTCTCAAATAAATAAATAAAATCTTTTTTAAAAATGCCCTCAAAAATTTAAAGGAGAGAGAGATAAACTGCCATTTTTCTAGCAAAGTAAACACCACAAGTCACCAGAAACAGATGGTCTTTGTTTGAAAAAAAGTCACTTGCCAAGCCATACATCAGTATGGGATCACCCAAATGGCAGGAATGTCAGGAGCCATTGCATTGGGGAAAGTATGTAACAGGACATCCTGAAGAGACTTTTCCTCCAGATGGCCCTGGGGAGTCCAACCTAGTACTGGAGAAGTTTGCACAGGACAGCCTGCGGGGGCGGGGTGGATACTGAGACCTCAACAGCTTCCTTTTTGAGGTTCCACATTAAGAGAACCTTTCTGATAGAGACTCTCCTGTCTCACCGGCTCAGGGTCTTGTCCCAAAGAGGCAGCTAAGAACAACAGAGCCTAGGAGCCAGAGAGAGCTGCTTCCTATACAGTACTTGGTTACGTTTTGAAGGCCATCCTAACTCAGTCACCTGGGAACTGCTCCAGTTTTTTGCCAACGTTGTCCAAGCAGAGGGAAACTTTGGGAGTTCATGCTTTCATCCTCTCTGCAACCTGTGCGTGGGGGGAGGACATCACAGCAGGGGAGCAACGTGACTTAGGACGCAGGACAGCCAGCTTCCAGCCAGCAACCTCAGGCTTTGGTCATCCAAAACCTGGAAAAGACACCAGTAGGAAGCTTCCGTTCCCTCTTTAGTCTGGAAATGAGTCTACCCTCTTTGGGCTGAATAATTTTTGAAAAATTCGGTGAGAGCAACAACCTCAAAAATTCCCTGTAATTATTTCCTAACAAGGACTCACATTGGACAATTAATTGGAAAAATAAATGATATGTGATTTTTTTTTACCTCAGACTAATAAAGCAGGTTATACCAATGAAAAACATGTGCAAAAATACCACACAATTGTACTTTTCCTTTCTTTGGAGTAGGTACAGCCTTGGTCCTGGTTATGTTGGCATATAGCAGGTGTTCAGTTCGTGTTTGTTGACCCAAAGAAATTGATTTTGAAGTGCCAAGATGAGTCCCCAGTGAAAATGGCCAGAAGGTAATCAAACAATTAAGATCCAATGCCTACCAAAAATATCAGTGGTAAGAATTTATTCACATGAAAAAGGTTATTAACAAGTTATTGTGTGCCAGCAATTAGAGCCAGTGATTAAGAAAAACAACATTCCTCAACCAGAATAATCTTGAAGCAGAACAGGCATTAATCACATAAATACAAAACTCCAAATATGAGGGTCAGGAATAGATTTAGAAAACAGAGACATCTGGAGTTCTTCTACATGCAAAATAGAGAGATCCTTGGAAATGAATGAGCTTTGAAAAAAGGAGCAGGCGAGAAAGGGAGATAAACCTATGAAGCATCCATAATGTACGGAAGGAGAAAGGAAGAAAAGGCAGAAGACTGAGAACAACCTAAAAGATAGTATGGAACTGCAGACATGGGGGTCCCAGAGTCAAGATTAAGTCTCCAGAAGGGTATAGGAATGTGAATGCCAGTTATACCTAGGCATTGGGAATAGATTCCTTTTGAATCCTTCTCCGCGCTCCCTTGTTCTCTCCTGAGTGTCTGTGCTGCACCTGGTGACACTGCTGAAGTAGCTTTAGTGATGTTTACTTAACTGGTAGTAACCTTTGTGAAGGAAGAGCCAAGCCTTATTTCTCTTTACTCCTGAATAACCTGAAAAGGAACCAAAAGAGAGAGAGAGAGAGAGAGAGAGGAACTGGATCCACAACGCACAACATATACACCCAACAGAATAAAAAGAGTAAATTCAAAACTACTCGAAGAATGAATTTTTAAAAACCTTTAAAAAATAGAATAAAACATGAATGAACTATTTATAAAGTAGTTATTTTATAATCTTGGCATGGGGAAGACCTTTCAAAGTATTAAAATCCAAAAGTTATAGATAAGGATATTAATAAATAATTTGACTACTTAAAAATAATTTCCTCATGACAAGAAATTTTATAAATAGAATAGAAAGAAAATATTGGGGGGAAAATTGCACTCTGTTTCACACACAAGTGATTTATTTTCTTAAAAGCAATTTCAAGTCAGTAAGGAAAATGCCAAAAGCTAAATACTAAAAATGAGTAAAGAAAACGTGACTGTGGTTTACAAAATAAAAGATTAAAATGGCTCTTTAACTTCTGAAAACATCAATTTCATTATAACTAATATGAAATGCAAAATGAAACCACACTGAAGTACAACTTTCACTGAACAGATTGACAAGGATCCCAAAGTTTGGTAACATACAATAATTTTTCATTCATATTTCTGAGAGGCAGGTAAGTGAGTACACACTGGAGAACAACTGGGCAATAGCTTAAGAATTAGCTAAAACGCATGTCCCTCTGACCCAGTCATGCCACTTCGGGAACTCTGCAGATGTGCTCTCACATCAGTGAAATGTCACAGGTGTAATGCATCTTTGCAAAAGCAAGGACTTGAAAACTGTCCATCAGTGCAGGACCAGACAAAAAGTGATGAGTATTATACATCGATTAACAGAAGGAAACAATTCTGTATGTGCTACTACGGAGGGATTTCCAAATGCAATGTTAAGCAGAAAACATGTGCAGAAGAGAATGCAAAGTGCATTACTATTCATAAAAGGAGTGTGCAGGGCGAGGGGGCCAGTAATGGAGTAATGTGTACTTATTTGTTTATAGTTGGAAGGATATTCATGAAATTGATCATCTTGATTGACTGTAGGAAGGGTAACTAAGTAATTATGGGGGAAGGAGGAAGGCTTCACTGAATAAATTTGTACTTTTATCAAAATATTTATTTATTTATTTATTTAGGGAGGCAGAGAGACCGAGACGGAGAGACAACTAGCTCCTATGTGCTGATTCACTGATTCAATGACTGGGACTGGGCCAGTCCAAAGCTAGGAGCCTGGAACTAAATCTGGGTCTCCCACTTGGGTGACAAGGACCCAAGGACTTGAGCCATCACCTGCTCTTCCCCAGTGTGTACATTAGCAGGAAACTGAAATCAGAAGTGGAACCGGGACTCAAACCCAGGCACTCTGATAAGGAACAAGGTTGTTCCGATGGTGTCCCGACTGCTATGTCAAATGCCTGCCCCTAAGTTTTCAACTATGTGAATATATCACCTATTACACCTAAAATTGCTTTTACTTAAGTGGCATTCACATGATATAATAACTATTTTAGAATGAACAACTCAGTAGCATTCAGTACACTTACAATGTTGGGCAATTGCCACTTACACCTTATTCTAAAATATTTCATCATTGAGAAAGAAAACTGTACCCATTAACCAGTACTATCTCTGGTCCTGTCCCCTGGCAAACTTCGATCTGCTTGCTGTCTCTATGGATTTACCTATTCTCAACATTTCATATAAATTGAATCACATAATATGTGATCTTTTGTGTCTGGCTCCTTTCAAGGTTTATCAGTGTTGTAGCATTGATAGTTCTTTTTTTTTTTTTTTTTTTTTTGGATTTATTTATTTGAGAGGCAGAGTTACAGACAGAAAGAGAAAGGGGCGGGGGGAGAGAAGGGAGATGAGGTCCATCCACTGGTTCACTCCCCAAATGGCTGCAACAGCCGGAGCTGGGCTGATACAAAGGCAGAAGCCAGGAAGTTCTTCTCAGTCTCCCCTGGAAGTGCAGGGGCTCACACACTCGTACCATTTTCCACTGCTTTCCCAGGTCATTAGCAGGTAGCTGGATCGGAAGAGGAGAGGTCGGGACACGAACTGTCGCCCATATGGGGTGCTAGCGCCAAAGGCAGAGACTTAACCTACTACACCACAGTGCTGGCCTCACTTCATTCCTTTTTATGGATGAATAAAATTTCACTGAAAGGAAAGACCATATTTTTTTTTTTTTTGACAGGCAGAGTGGACAGTAAGAGAGAGAGACAGAGAGAAAGGTCTTCCTTTGCCGTTGGTTCACCCTCCAATGGCTGCCGCGGACGGCGCGCTGCGGCCGGCGCACCGCGCTCATCCGATGGCAGGAGCCAGGTGCTAGGTGCTTTTTCCTGGTCTCCCATGGGGTGCAGGGCCCAAGCACCTGGGCCATCCTCCACTGCACTCCGGGCCACAGCAGAGTGCTGGCCTGGAAGAGGGGCAACTGGGACAGAATCCGGCGCCCCGACCGGGACTAGAACCTGGTGTGCCAGCGCCACAAGGCGGAGGATTAGCCTGTTGAGCCATGGCGCCAGCGGAAAGACCATATTTTTAATTTATTCATCACATGTTTGCGTTGCTTCCACTTTGGGGGTATTGTGAATAATGCTGCAATGAACATGTACATCCAAGAATTTGTTTGGATGCCTGTTTTCAATTCCATTGGGTATACATCTAGGAACAGGGTTGCTAGTTAAATATAATTCTATATTTAACTTTTTAAACTTATAAAAAATTTTATATTTAACTTTTTGAGCAACTGCCAAACTATTTTCCACAATAGCTGGAATGTTTCCACCATTGATAAATAAAGGTCCTAATTTCTCCACACCTTTGCCAATACTTGTTGTTTTTCATTTACTAGTAGTAGTAGTAGTAGTAGTAGTAGTAGTATAGCCATCCTAATGTAAAGTGGTATCTTGTGGTTTTGATTTGCGAATTCCTAGTAACCAGTGATTTTAAGTATCTTTTTCTGTGGTTTTTGGTAATTTGCCTTTATTCTTTCAAGAAATATCTAGTCAATTCCTTTGCCCTTTTAAACAATTCAGTCAGGGGTTGGCGCCATGGCGCACTAGGTTAATCCTCCACCTGTGGTGCTGGCATCCCATGTGGGCACAGGTTCTAGTACCGGTTACTCCTCTTCCAGTCCAGCACTCTGCTGTGGCCTGGGAAAGCAGTGGAAGATGGCTCAAGTCCTTGGGCCCCTGCACCCACATGGGAGACCAGGAAGAAGTACCTGGCTCCGTTGCAGCCATTTGAGGAGTGAACCAACAGAAGGAAGACCTTTCTCTTTCTCTCTCTCTCTCTCCCACCATCTGTAACTCTACCTGTCAAATAAATAAATAAAAATCTTTTTAAAAAAATTCTGTTGTTGGCCGGCGCCGTGGCTCAACAGGCTAATCCTCCGCCTTGCGGTGCCGGTACAATGGGTTCTAGTCCCGGTCGGGGCGCCGGATTCTGTCCCGGTTGCCCCTCTTCCAGGCCAGCTCTCTGCTGTGGCCCGGGAGTGCAGTGGAGGATGGCCCAGGTGCTTGGGCCCTGCACCCCATGGGAGACCAGGAAAAAGCACCTAGCACCTGGCTCCTGCCATCGGATGAGCGCGGTGCGCCGGCGGCGGTGGCCATTGGAGGGTAAACCAACGGCAAAGGAAGACCTTTCTCTCTGTCTCTCTCTCTCACTGTCCACTCTGCCTCTCAAAAAAAAAAAAAAAATTCTGTTGTTTATCTTATTGTATTAAGTTCTGAGGATTCTTTGTATGTTCTAGATACTTTACCCTTATCTAACACATGATTTACAAATATTTTCTCCCATTTTTAAGTTTGTCTCTTTGTTTCCCTAAAATGTCCTTTGATACAAAAAAGTTTTAAATTCGGATGGAACCTAACTTTTTTCTTTTCTTGCATATGGTTTTGGTTTAATACGCAAGAATTCATGGCTAGAGTCAAGGTCCTAAACATTTACCCCCTAGGACTGCTTCTAAGAGATATGCTGTTCTGTCTCTTCATTTAGGTCTTTGATCCATTTTAATTGTTGCATGTGATGTGATGTAGGTGTCCAACTTCATTCTTTTGCATGTGTGTATCTAGTTGTCCCAGTACCACTCATTGAGCCTATTAACATTTCAAAATGAAATTTCAATGTGAAAGAAAGGAACCCAGTCTTCTTGGGCTTTCCTCTTTGGAGGCTTGTGTCAAAGTCCTGAGGTCTCAGGCATAGTAGAGACCTCTCCATTTATTAATCATCTGTCTGCACAGCTGAGCCCAAGGTGTCATGGTCCCAGCCTGCCTGGTTCCTTCTAAGCCACAGAGGAGGAGTAGGGACCTGGGGTGAGGCTCGTGCCTGGAGGCCTGCCATCTAGCTGACCTGCGCCTCACAGCTGAGGAGTTCCTCTTGCCTCTAGTCTCTGGCAGGATGCTCTCCTCAACTTCAGTTTCGGGCTGGCACTGTGGTGCAGTGGGTAAAGCCCTGCCCTGCGACGCCAGCATCCCATATTGTCACCGGTTAGAGTCCCGGCTGCTCCTCTTCCAATGCAGCTCTCTGCTATGGCCTGGGAAAGCAGTGGAAGATGGCCCAAGTCCTTGGGCCCCCGCACCTGCATGGGAGACCTGGAAGAAGCTCCTGGCTCCTGGCTTCAGTGCTGTTGTGACCATCTATGGAGTGAACCAAAAGATGGAAGACCTCTCTCTGCCTCTGCCTCTCTCTGTAACTCTATCTTTCAAATAAAGAAAATAAATCTTCTTAAAAAAAAAAAAAAACCCTCCAGTCTCAGTGTAAGCTTCCACGGTCAAAAGTCGCGAAGCCCTCTCCCGGTCCCAGTGAAGACAGTGGAGCACACTGCTTGCTCTGTGAATGGGGGGAGGGAAAGGTGGACTTGCAGGGAGAAACACACAGTGACACTTCCTGTGACTCAGGGAACTTCCTGACAAAGAATGAAAAAGTGAGTACAACAGGCCCGTCTCCTTAAAGCTGACCTCAGCAACCAAAAGAGATGCTGGCATAAATCCTCAGAAACCATCAGAAGGAGGAGATGCGTCTGGGCGGAAGTTAGTGCGGGGGGAAGGGAAGGAAAAGGAGTGACGACTGAGGACAGTGGGAGCCACTTTGATCAGAATCCTCCTCCTTTTCACACACGAGGAAGCTGTGTGTGCTCTGCCCACTCCAGGTTTAAGTCCCTGGAGTCCGTATCTTCTGTCACCACTTTTTATATTACACGGCTTCGAGCATGTCAGTCTCTCATTTCAAATCCTTGAGCTACTCTCCATCACATTAAGAACCAAATTCAAGCTTCTTAGCCTGGGACAATGATTTTCTTGATCTACCCTTTGCCTACCTCTCCCTCTACTCATCCAGCCACATACAATTACTTAGTCCGGTTACAGCAGGCTGTGCCCTACCTTTATATTCTGTTTGTAACAACTTGCAACCTTAGTCTCCAACCCTATCCTCATACTGTTTGTCTTTCAAGATTTGGCTCAGTCCATGCTTTCTCTTGTATTTTTTCGCTGTCTTTTCCTACCTTGAAGTGGAGTTAAAAAAAATCTTTGCTCCTCCACAATAGGTCATAACTCTGTATTATTCTAATTTATTAATTTTTTTAGACCTTTTCTCTCTTTTTTTAAGATTTATCTATTTATTTGAAAGGCAGAGTTACAGAGAGGACAAGGCAGAGAGGGAGAGAGAGAGGGGTCTTCCATCTGCTGGTTCACCCTCAAATGGCTATAATGGCCAGAGCTGGGCCAATCCGAAGCCAGGAGCCAGGAGCTTCTTCCAGGTCTCCTATGTGGGTGCAGGGGCCCAAGGACCTGGGTCATCTTTTGCTGCTTTCCCAGGCAATAGCAGAGAGCTGCATCAGAAGAAGAACCACTGGGACTTGAACCAGCACCCATGTGGGATGCCAGCACTGCAGGCGGAAGCTTTATCCACTACACCACAGCACCGGCCTCTATATTCGTTTATTTATTTGACTTCTGCCTCTCTTAGACAGTGAATTCCTTCAGGACTTTTTCTGCAGAAAGCCAAATGGCAAATATTTTAGACTTTGTGAGCCAGAAAGCTTCTGTTACAGCTTCTCAACTCGTCATTGTAGCATGAAAGCAACCATAGACAGTAACAAATGAACAAACTCAGCTGTGTACCAGTAAAACTTTATTGGGGCAGGTGTCTGGCACAGTGGTTGAGCTGTGGCTCATATGGGATATCTTCTTCCCATATGCAAGTGCCTGGTTGGAGTCCTCCTCATTCCACTTCCAGTCCAGCTACCTGCCAATCCACAGCCTGGGAAGCAGCAGGTGAAGGGTCAGGTGCTCGGGAGACCTGATTGTGTTCCTGGCTCCTGGCTTCAGACTGGCCCACACAGGCCATTTCAGGCATTTGGTGTGTGAATCAGTGGATGGAAGATCTCTATCTGTTTCTCCACCTTTCAAATAAATACTGTAAAAATTTAAAACTACTTATCAGGAATGATCTCTGGACCCAGATTTCCTCAATATTTAATCTAGCTTGATGTTACTGACAGGCTGTGTGACCTTGGTTGGGGTTCTGGTTTCATCCATATCAGAAGTGGCATGTTCTGGCAAAATTGCGGCCAGCTTGGGCTCCATTCTGTACTAGGCATGCTGCCTTGATCTGCACTGGGCACCAGGACTGTGACTACACATGTAAGCAAGTTCCACCTGGCTCAGGTGTCTCTCGTCAACAGAACATGGAGGAGTTCGTTGCATTTGGCAATACAAGGATTAGTTCAGAAAAACACCATTGCACAATGATAATGATGGAAGTTTAAGCACTTGTGCCAAAATCAAGTCCTCTGCTGTCATCACCGTGCATGCAGTGTGATCATTCGTGGTAGCTGCTCTTCCTCTAGATGCTGGTGGAGCCTTCAGCCCAAGCTGGGTGGTGGCCTGGCCTGGTCCTGAGCCAGCTCCCCCACCCAGACCAAGCCAGGCTGGTCTCCTGTGGAGGCTGCTTTACAGCTGGTACACCAAGTCCAGAGTTTCTCTTTGTCTTCAGTTCCTGAAAGTTCAGATTCAAGGGCAGCTAGTTTATCAAGGAGCCTTTTATTGTTCCAAAATGTTGCCCTTAAATTTGCAAAATGGAGATTTGCATATAAAAAATTTTATGTGGCCCTCTGACTAAAAGTTTCTCTTCAAATCTCAGCTAAACCCCTGCTGCAGTCAACATGGAAAGGATTGTCTTTGCTTTTTTAAATGCTTTATTTATTTATTTCAGAGGCAGAGAGACACAAACAGACTGAGAGAATGAGAGCTCCCGTCTGCCTGGTTCACTCCCCAAGCTGAAGACAGGAGGCACGTGCGAAGGGGCTACACAAGGGCATTTCAAGACCATGGAACTTTTCTGAGTGGTTCTGTGGTGGTGAGTCCATGACCGCGCATTTGCTAAAACACATACCACAAGGAGTAAACTTTACTGTTCTCAAATTAAAAAGTAGATCAAGCTGTCAGGCAGCCCAATAAGGAGTTCAGGTGATGAGCGTGTGCCACATTTACATGTGTAAGTAATTTTGGAAAAACCCTTTTACTGGGAGCTCTAAGACCAAGGCAAGAATATATGTACAAAAATCATTATACTCTTCTTGGTTCCTATTTGTGCTTGGCACAGAATGGAAGTCAGCAGTTCTGATGCTACCTTACAGGTATACGAGAGTTGAATATATAAGAAAGTAAGTTGTATGGGGCCAGCACTGTGGCGCAGCAGGATAACACCCTGGCCTGAAGCACCGGCATCCCATATGGGCACCGGTTCAGGACTCGGCTATTCTACTTCCAATCCAGCTCCCTGCTGTGGCCTGGGAAGGCAGTAGAAGATGGCCCAAATCCTTGGGCTCCTGAATCTGCGTGGGAGACCTGGGGGAAGCTGCTGGCTCCTGGCTTCGGATTGGCACAGCTCCAGCCATTGCAGCCAACTGGGGAGTGAACCATCAGATGGAGGACCTCTCTCTCTCTGCCTCTCCTCTCTCTGTGTAACTCTGACTTTCAAATAAATAAATAAATCTTTAAAAAAATAAAGTAAGTTGCAGATCACCCAAGTCATCTTTCTCACTGTCAGAGAAAATAACGTACAAATGAACACGGGAAGGAAGACGCGAATGAGCCCTATGGTGCTAGAACAGGGTCAAAGACAACCAAATGAACTCAGGAGGAATGACAAGTAGGTGGTTCAGAAAGAAAAAGAGGTTACATTATCCAAATCTGACACAATTTGAGCAAGAAAAATTAACAATAGCATTGGATTATATATCCCAAGGAATAATATTCACTAATCCATAATGACATGAATAATGATGGAACAATTCTTTGATGGCAAAATTCTTTCTCACAGAAAAATTCCAAATAAGCATAGAAGAAACAAGGTACTGAAAAATCACCAATTGAGCATCTCAGTAATAACAACTGTGGGTGAGACTCAAGGATTTGAAAACTAAAATTAGTGGGTGAAACTTTAAAGAGATACAGAATGGTTACATAGCCCCCAAAGAATCTCTCCAAAATATGTATTAAATCCTTCAGTGATTCCAATGTATATCCATAAATTCTAGGGAATCCCTCCCTTCAAAACGTACAATTTATTTCTCTAGTACTAAAGTGTTAACTGAGCTTTATAATACATTGCTTTTATTTGTTTATTTATTTATTTGAAAGGCAGAAAGGGAGAGAGAGATTAGAGATCCTACCCACTGATTCACTCTTCAAATGCCCTCAACAGCCAGGCATGGACCAGAGCCCAGAACAAAATCTGAGTTTCACGTATAGATGGCAAGGACTCAAGTACTTGAAGCATCATCTGCAGCCTCCTAAGGTCTACATTCACAGGAATGCTGGAACCTGCAGAGGAGGCTGAGGCACTTCAATACGAGACGCAGGCATTCCAAGTAACATCTTAACTGCCACACTGAATGCCTGCCCCTTAACAATTCTGCTCTAATTAATACAGCATAGAAAGGAAAATAATGATTTTACAAGAGAGAAACTTGGCAGACACCAGCTCAACCAAGCTAGCAATATCAGTAAGAAGTTAATAGACTCATGTTGACATCAGATCCTTGGCAGGGAGCCCCGAGAGCAGCAGTTCATCTCCATGGTGTTCTTCCAACAAATCCATGACCCCCGTCTAATCGTGAGGAAACATCAGATAAACCCAAACCAGGGACATTCTACAAAACACCTAAGCGTTACTCTCCAAAAGTGTCAAGTCCATGAAACACAAGGAAAGACAGAAACCTCAAAGATTTTATGACTAAGGAATCATGGCAGCTGAGCACAATGTGATATCTCAAGGCATCCTATAGCAGAACAAGAACCTAAGAAATGAGGAAATGCAGGGCTAGTGTTGTGGCTCAGCAGGTTAAGCTGCTGCCTGCAATGCTGTCATCCCATATGAGCACTGGTTTGAGTCCTGGCTGCCAGTTCAGCTCCCTGCTAATGCACCTGAGAAAGCAGCAGAAGATGGCCCAAGGGCTTGGTCCTTGGCCACCCACATGGGAAACTGGGATGAACTCCTGGCTCCTAGCTTCAGCCTGGTTCAGCCCTGGCCCTTGCAGCCATTTGGGGAGGGAACCAGCAGATGGAAGATCTCTCTCTCTCTCTCTCTCTCTCTCTCTCTCTCTCTCTCTCTCCATCACTCTGCCTTTCAAATAAATCATAAAAAAAGGATGGAGAGGTATAAAACAAGAAATGGAGAAATTCAAACCTGTAGTTTGGAGCGCTGATTTCTTTGCTTTGCTAAAGGACCACACTTAGGTACAATAGTAACACTGGGATGAGAAGGGATCCCATAAACAAGACTAGTGTCTGCAAATACTAACTGATAGAATTAAAAAGGAGAGAACGATCCAACATGGGAAGTGGGATACACAGCAGACTCATAGAATGGCAGATGTCCTAAATAGCACTCTGGCCTCAGAATCATCCTTTAAGGCATTCAGACCTAGCTAAAAAGCCCATGAGAGTATTTCAGGCATGGAAAGCCAAGATACTCAGGCAAAAAAAAAAAAAAAACAAAAAAACACCGAAATGAAAGATCTCTGTGAGATCCCAGCAGAAAGAATAGGCCATCAAAGAAGGAGGTACATTTCTCTGAAGGAAGGAGAGAACTTCCACTTTGACTATGACCTTGTCTAAATAAAATCAGAGTTGGCGAACTCAAGAGGCTCCCATAGCCTTGGCAGCTTATGACAAGAGCCTCGGGTGATTACTGATGTCATAAATAAGAGTGTCAATTGTTAAATCAACAATAGGAGTCACTGTGCACTTACTCCCCATGTAGGATCTCTGTCCTTAATGTGTTCTACTATGTGAATTAATGCTATAACTAGTATTCAAACAGTACTTTTTACTTTGTGTTTCTGTGTGGGTGCAAACTGTTGAAATCTTTACTTAGTATATACTAAATTGATCTTCTGTATATAAAGATAATTGAAAATGAATCTTGATGTGAATGGGATGGGAGAGGGAGCGGGAGTTGGGAAGGTTTCTGGTGGGAGGGAGGTTATGGGGGGGAAAAGCTGCTGTAATCCAAAAGCTGTACTTTGGAAATTTATATTTATTAAATAAAAGTTAAAAAAAAAAAACACTGAGAAGCTGGGTGAAAGGTATTCTAGGGTTCTTCAGAGTTTGTGGAAAATGAAATTAAATGATAAATTTATTCGATGCAAAAATATTTTGAAATCCACCCATAATTTTGCATGAATCTTTTAAAAAGACCTCCCATACAGGCATTTTTTGTCCTTTGCTTGCTACTTGTCTGTAAATCTAAAATTGTTTTAAAATAAGAAATTTTAAAAAGGTTATGATTATGAAAATAATTGTGTCTAATCAGAAGCCTTATCTCTGGATCCAGAAATCAAATGAAAAACTAGCATGGGGTTGGCACTGTTGCATAGCGGGTGAAGCTGCTACCTGCAGTGCCAGCATCCCATATGGGTGCTGGTTTGAGTCCTGGCTACTGTACTTCTGATCCTGCTCTCTGCTATGGCCTGGGAAAGCAATGGAAGATGGCCCAGGTCTTGGGACCCGGCATCTCCATGGGAGACCTGGAAGAAGCTCCTGGCTCCTGGTTTTAGATTGGCATAGCTCCAGCCATTTCAGCCATCTAGGGAGTGAACCAGCGGATGGAAGATTTCTCTTTCTCTCTCTCTCTCTCCCTCTCTCTCTCTCTCTCTCTCTCTCTCTCTCTACCTTTCAAATAAATAAATAAATCTTTTTTTAAAAAAAAACTAGCATAAATACATCTTAAAAAACCACTATTTTCTTTTTCATCAAATAATAGCCATATAACATCTCAGACTTATCTGCAAAGCCTGGGAACACAGCTTGCAAACCACATGAGACTAGAACTTGTGACCTTCTTTGCCTATCTCTAGAAGAACCTCTAGAGATCACTGTCTTGTTCCCTTCCAGGCTCACAGACCCAGGGAAAACCAAGGCATCAGTATAAAGTCACTATTATTTCAGAGATAGCAATGTGCAGCATTAAATTCCCATGACTTAAAACTAAGACAAGTTTCCATTAAATGGTTCCATAAGTGCAACCCCTCTACCCCAATCCCCACAATCTTCTCATCACATTAGAAGCCACTGATGGACTAAAAGGGAAAGGAGGGAGGCCGGAAGAGGAAGAGGCAATGCCTATCTCCGCAGGGGGGAACTGGGACTCAAAGCTGCTCCTCATGGGATGTCTCTGACAATGAGGTTGGAGAATGTGTCTGTGGCACGTAGCCCCGGAGAGCAGCTGCGCTGCGTGTCTGAGTGGATGATGAGTGTTGAAGTTCAGGAGTGCGACTTTGTTGTCACGTCCAAGGAATGACAATGAGAAAATGAACGATAGTTAGAGCTTCCACTTCTGGAGGTGTTTTCTCCTTCTATTCCTCAAGTAGCCCTATCACGTATTTTCTATTAATATCCTCCTGTTCATAACAGGGGAAACAAAGTTTGGAGATAGTAAGGATCGTGCCCAAGGTCACACATTAGTCTTCAGGGAAGCCAGGATTGCAACCTAGGGTTGTATGACCTCAGTGTTAGAGTGGCTTTGTAAAGGTTTATTTTATTTATTTAAAAGGCAGAGTGACAGAAAGAGATCTTCCAATCTACTGGTTCACTCCCCAGATGCATTGCAATGGATCTATCGACTTCTCACTGGTACTGCTAGCTTGGATGGCTTGGTTGAGCTGGTGTCTGCCGAGTTGCTCTCTTGGCAGGTCTCCCACGTGGGAGGTAGGGGCCCAGGCACGTGGGTGGTCTTCTACTGCTTTCCCAGGTGCATCATCAGAGAGCTAGATGGGAAGCAGAGCAGCCTGGACTCAAAACAGTGCTGCGCTAAGGAATGTTGGTGAGTTCTTATACACAACACTGAAATAGCCCAAAGCTGAGCAGATACCAGAAGTGAGAAAGAAAGAGAGGAGGGGCAGAATTATGTTAGAGAATTGAGTGCTTGCCTCAAGAACCTAAGATCCACTTCTCATGGCTGCTGGCATTGGTTTCCAAGTTTAAAGGTTAGAATAAATAAGGAAGTGGCAATTGGAACAGAAACCCAAGAGCGGTCCCTCTGTCTCTGTTTCTCTGTATTTCTGTCTCTTTCCCTGTATCTCTTTGCGTGTTTCTCTCCCTGTCCTGACTCCCTCTCTGTTTCTCTCATGCTCTTTCTCTCTCCATCACTGTCTCTCTCACGTACTCACAGAAATCATAGACTCAGAGAGAAAACAGAAATGGGGCCACACACCCCCCCCCCCACTGAAACAGTTCGAGCCTCCTCTGGCCACCAGGCCTCTGTGTGGCTCTGTCCTGTCCAGATCTGGAGCTTGGCAGACATGTGTGGTAGGACGAGGGAGCAGTGTCAGAAGAGACCCGGCACTCTCGCACCTGCCTGCTGTCGAACCTGAGACATCTTGCCCTGCCTCTCTCAAATAGGTTAGGTCCCCTGCTGTATTCTCTGCGGTCACCCCACCCTTCTGCTCAGCATGTTTGCTTGTAATAACCAACTAATCATCTGAATTAGTTGACCTGATGTCTGCCTTCCTCACTTCTACCTAAGCTCCATAAAGACCAGGATTTTTAATTTTCTTAACATTGCACTTTCCCTTCAGTTTTCAGGACAATACTCTACACAGTGAAAATACTCAGTATTTGTTTATTAACAGAGAGCTACATAAGCACTGGGCTGCTCCCTGTCTGTTGAGTCCCTACCGTAAGAGGCTAATCCACTTGACCTTGACCTTCAGTACTGCTTCCATATTGAAACAGTGCCCAATTCTGAACACCAGCCTACTGGGATGGAGTTCTAGTCTCTCCCTCACCTACTCCTTCCCAGGCTCCTTCTCTACCACTGCACCTTCCTTTTCCCCAGTGATGGACTGACTGGGCTGTGCTGACCAAGGCTGGCATCTCTGGAATGGAACCCTGAGGGTGAAGACAACCAAGCTCAGAGCCCCTGGTTTAGCCTTCCACCCAGCACCCTGCCATGATATTCTTTCTTAGTGCCATTTCTACCTGATAGCCACTGTACTGCCTGGAGCTCCCATTGACTCACACTCAGAGTACATCAGCTACTGGTCACCTAGACACCAAGGGGCACAGGAATAGACCAGGCTGGATATCATCCATTTTAAACAAGAGCAGTGGTGTTTCATGTTCATTGTTTGTTTTCCTTCTTTTTAAAAGATCTGTGGGGGCTGGCGCTGTGGCATTGTGGGTAAAGCCACTGCCTGCAGTGCCAGCATCCCATAGAGGTGCTGGTTCGAGTCCTGGCTGCACCATTTCCAATCCAGCTCTCTGCTATGGCCTGGGAAAGCAGTGGAGGATGGCCCAAGTCCTTGGGTCCCTGCACCCCTGTAGGAGATCCGGAACAAGCTCCTAGCTTCAGAACTGCCCAGTTCCAGCCGTTGCAGTCATCTGGGGAGTGAACCAGTGTATGGAACATCTCTTTCTCTCTGTCTGTCTCTCTCTCTCTCTCTGCCTCTGCTTCTCTGTAACTCTGCCTTTCAAATAAATACATCTTTAAAAATAAATAAATAAATAAATAAAAGATCTGTACACTTGTGTGCAGTTTGGGCAGACGTTAATGTCCTAGGTTTTAGGTGAGAATGTGACTGAATTGATGATACCAGACGGAGTTGTGTGTGTACCCTATTTTAGGGAAATGAGCTTTTCTTCTGGAAGAAGCAATACTAATGGGTGCTGATGGGGAGGAAAGGGTGGCTGACCAGGCTGACAGGCTTTATTTGTTCCTTCAGATCCTTTTGTGCCATCTTGTTTTTGGCATTGTCCTTGGTCAACAGCATTAATCAGATTTCAGTTGGGCTTGGGAAGCACTGGCCAGAGAATGGGAAATGGGAGGTCAGAAGAAGGCTGATGTACTTATTCCCGATTGCCTACTTGACTGAAGACAGTCCACTTGTTCCTCTGCTAAAGGGGTCCCACTGGGAAGTTCTCTCCCACTACCACAGCACTCACTGATTCCAGTGACCCCAACCTCTTCGTGCCCCTTCCAGTTGAGAAATGCCAATGGCCTCCTGCAGGTGCTAGCCTGGGTACTCCCCGATCTCTTATGGTCTCCTATGTCTTTCACACGTCTGTAAAGAGTGCTTTCATCAAATTTCTTTTAATAACCCCTGTTGAGCTTCCATCTCTTTCTTGGCAGGCTCCTGACTGATAGAGCAATTAAAAAGGGAGAGGGATGGTTCCAGGAAGCAGAACACATGAGTAACTTTTCACTAAGGGGATTACTCACAGTAAGGAATGGAATGCAGATGTAAGGCAGGGTGCTGGAAGGTGGCCCTGGCATTCAGTGGTTATGGAAACAATCGTGAGTACAAAAATATTGCATAGCATGGGACAGCCACGTCTCATAACCTTGGAGAGTGTATATATGAGAAAAAAGACACAGTTGAAGCATCGAATGCCTAACTCTGGGCATGAGTGGAAAGCTGGGAAGTGTCTATCACATTTTTAGAGGAGCCCCAGAGATTGTATAGACACTGGGAAGAAGTGATTGAGATTTAAACACAGCCTGATTATAACGGTCGCAGAGTTGCAGTGTCAATTAAGTGCACAACACCATGAGGCCTCTTGTGTTAAGTTAAGGAACTGATAGGAAAGGACAGAGACCTAATGTGTGTGCTGGGGACATTCACACAAAAATATGGGGTTGAGAACTTTGAATCACATTTCCAGAAACTTCCTTGTCAGCATGAACATTCCCTTACCTCTGCTCAAAGGGAGCCAGTTTCTTCCTGAAAAAGACCTACCAGTAGCTAGATTTTCCCTGTAACTTGTCCATTTGGTCGGTGGCAGAAGCCAAATTGAATGAGTGTGGGCTTTTGCAGCCCTAATTAGGCAATGACATCATTGGTAGTACGGCACTTAGTGCTCAGAGACCGACCTAGAAAGTGCTTGTTTTCTGTTCCCATTAGGAAAGGTAGTCAGAGCCACTTACCATTATATGCAGAGAGCATGCTTCACCAGCATTGTCTGATCTCAGAGCTGTGTCAGCTGTCCTGACATCTGCCATAGCAGGATCCAGAGGGAAGTCATTATTGTAACATCTGGCAGATTATCACACTGGTCCAGTACATTGGTCATATTATGTTAATTGTATCCTATATGCCTAGGTAAACGTGTGTATGCTAAAGGATAGACTTCTGAGGAAGTCCAATGGTCTGACATGACAGTGAGGTTTCTATGGGTCTTCCCACCAAGGACCCAAGACTCCCTTTAAAGGTTAGAACAAGTTGCCGTAGCTGATGTTTCCCATCACAAAGACTTCACTGGATTTTGAAGGATCCCATGCCATGTTTGAGCATGCTTCATCAGCCCTTTAAGCAACTAACATGTAAGGCATCCAGTTTTGAGTGACAGCCAAAGCAAGCAAAGGCTCTGCACCAGGTTTACTCTGCAGGGAAAGCGGTGCTGCCATTTGGGCCTTATGACTTCATAGGGCCCATGTAACTGGAAATATCTCAAAAGATGTAGATGCCATAGGCTTCTCTTGATTGACTAAGAGAAACACTAACCCGGATACGTCCTTCTTTTTGTAGCTTTAATTATTTTGACTGAGTCACCTGAATTCAACTGAATTTTATTGAATATTTGATTTGATTAGATAGATTTTCCATCTCTTTCTCATTTCCTCTTTCTCTCTGTATTTTCCTCCTCCTCCTCTACTTTCTCTTCCACTTTACTCATTCTGAATAAGCATATCGAATGTCTATTATGTGCCATGAATTGCATATATTCTATTTTTTAGTCTATTCATCAAGGAATTATTATAATCATTTACAATAAGACCTTTCCAGACAGACCCCTTCCTCAGAGAAAGGCACAACTGTCTTTATAAAGACTCAGATTTGCTTTGTTTTCAGATTTTAGGAGAACACATTTATTTTTTGTCATTTTTACTAAAAAGTGACCCTCTTATGAGAGGATTATCCTCATCCAGTGAGCCCTCATCTTTGGGAAATGTGTGTCTGTGGAGCAGGAATAGAGAGAAGGTACAACCACATGAACTCTCCTGGTCAATGGAATGGGATATGTCAAAGTCAGATCACCCTTATAATCAGCAACCATTTTAATATGAGTTAGGTAGAATGTCTCCAAAATTAAAGCAAAATGTCATTCAGGATAGACTAGATTTGTGCTGGATTGCCAACTGCCAAATCTAAAACAACAAACAGAATTTCTTGCTCATGTCTTATTTGGGTGTGCGGGTGACTTCCTGTGTGCACTACTGTGTATTATCCTTACAAAAGAACTCAGACCGACGTAACTTCATCTGTAACTTTCCACATCACCAACAGCAGGAAGAAGGACATTTGACAAATTGTGCACTGGTTTTTAAAGGCTTCCCCTTTGTATTAACACATGTCATTTCCACTCACATCCCATTGGGTAAAGCTGTGGTTGACGTCAAGGGAGTGGAGTAGTACAATTCTACCATGTACTTCAAAGATGAAGCAGAGGGGTTGGTGATGTGGCATAGCAGGTAAAGCCACTCGCTGCAGTGCTAACATCCCATAGAGGCGCCTGTTTGAGTCCCAGCTGCTCCACTTCCAATCCAGATTCCTGCTAATGCCCCTGAGAAAGCAGCAGAGGATGGCCCAACTGGCGTCTCTCCTGCACTCACATGGGAGACCCAGATGAAGCTCTGGCTTTGGCCTGGCCTGGCCCAGCCCTGGTTGTTGCAGCCACTGGGAGTGAACCAGTGGATGAACAGAAGATCTCTCTCTCTCTCTCTCTCTCTCTCTCTCTCTGCCTCTCCCTCTCTCTCTGTAACTCAACCTTTCAAATAAATAAATAAATAAATCCTAAAAAAAGAAGCAGAAATGTGTTGAACAACACTAATCAAACTAATTCTATCAAACCTATTTAATCCCTACTTCCCTCCAGAAATCTCTAGTTATGTAAATAGATTATAATAAAAAAAGCATATTTGTCAAGATAAAAACTTGCTCAATGAATGATTCAAAAATACAGAGAGTAGTTATATTTATTGGTGAAACTATAGACACCTTATTGTTCTCTAATTTTTGGCTTTTCGAAATTACAAATTGTGTACAATAGCCAAGTCATATTTTTATAATGAAAATGCCAATAAACATAACTGTTTAAAGCATATTTATGAGACTTCAGTGACACAGAAAAAATGTTGCCACTTGGGACAGCCACATGCCATATTGGAGTCCCTAGTTCAGTCTCAGCTCCTCCAGCTATAATGGGCATTTGGTGAGTGAACCAGTGGACGGAAGATTTCTCTCTCTCTCTCTTTTCCTATGTATGTGTGTATGTTGGGGTGGGGCGGGGCGTCTACCTTTCAAATGAAAATTAAAAATGAATAACCATCTTTTAAAAAAGAAACGCCACTCCGGTGTCACACACTAAAGACTTGATTCTGCTTCACTGGGAAATGCTTAACACGGCATCACAATACTGGGAAAGGATCTATAAAATAATAAGTCCAAATTACTTTTCTTCAGCTGCTTGCAGTACAGCAAAATTATTGAAAGGAATGTTGCAGGCAAGTTGAGCAAATTCCCCAGTCCTGAATGTTTTTAATTAAAATGCAAAGGATGCTTCCCTTCCTTATGCTAGACTTAAATAAGAAGACTTCAAACAAATAAATCGCATGGACACAGAATCTGACCTTCCCTAAACTTAATTTATTGCTACTCATCTGTTTACATACACAGTCACATTGCTTCCTCTATAGGATTAGGAGTTGTTACAGCTCGAGTCACTTCTGGGAGTGCTACAGTGGAGAGGTAACTAATTTACCTAGAACGTCAATGAAAAGCACTGAAGTTCCATGTCAAACAGTCTGTTTTTCTTCAGCCAAAATCTGAGAAGAGGCCCCAATCTCCTTTGCTTACCCAGGGCTTTCTCCCTGACTACCAGTTTTGTGGTTTTGTGTCCTGACTCCAGGCTACAGCAATTGTGAATAAAATGTGAGCAGCGTCACATATGCTCCAAGATATATGGAGGATTTCAGACAGTCTGTGGAAAATGGAATTAAAAGGTATTATTTTGGTGCCAGAAAATCCGTGCAGAGAGGAATCTTCAAAAGGTTCATGAAAATGCATCATATGAAATATTATGGCCCCAAAATTTTATAGACTCACCTTTTATTCCATTTTTCCACAAGTTTTTTGAAATCCCCTTGTTTCTCATTGGGCCATGTCCCACGCATCACAACAATCATTCAGAGACATTGCAAGAATCTGTCAGTTTAGTCCTCTTTTTTGTGTAATATTTAATAAACTTGGTTGTATATATTTCCTTTGTTCTGTTAAAATGTGGTTTTTTGATTAGCTTCCTATGGCACAAACTTTAAGAGAAGAAATATAAGAGGCCTACACCAATGTTCGTCCACTGGAAAAGAACTAGCTTCTCATAGATCTACAGTAATAGCATAACAGCAACTGACAAGAGCCTTAAATTCATAAGTTCTTGATTTTTAAAAACTATTTATTGATTTGAAAGCAGAGTAACAGTGAGAGAGATATCTCCATATACTGGCTCATTCCCCAAATGTCTGCAAAGGCCAGGGCTGGACCATACTGAAGCCAAGATCCAGGAATTCCATCCAGGTCTCCCATGTAGGTGGCAGGGACTCATGAGTTTGGGTCATCTTCTGCGGCAAAGCAGGGGCCAGAAACGTTGCTGCCTGCAATGCCGACATCCCATATGGGTGCCAGTTTGAGTCCCGGCTGTTCCACTTCTGCTCTTGCTCTCTGCTGCAGCCTGGGAAAGCACTGGAAGATGGCCCAAGTGCTTGGATCTCTGCACCCACGTGGAAGACCCAGAAGAAGTTCCTGGCTCCTGGCTTCAGAGAGGTCCAGCTCTGGCCACTGCAGCCACCTGGGGAGTGAACCACCAGGTGGAAGACCTTTCTCTCTCTCTCTCTCTCTCTCTCCCTCCCTCTCTCTCCCTCTCTGCCTCTGCCTCTCTGTAAATCTGCCTTTCAAATAAATAAATAGATCTTAAAAAAAAAAAAAAAAAAGCAGAACAGCCAGGACTCAAACTGGCACTGTAACGTGGGATGCTGGTGTCCCAAGCAGCAGTCTAAGGAACACTAAGCCCTGACCTTTGTAGAAGAGATCAACAATCCCTTGTCTGGAGACATTTGAAAGGTCACACCAGAGGCAGGTTCCTTTCAAAGTCATGTTTATCTTCCTTAACAGCTTATCTGTCTTCCCTCTTAGCCTCCAAATCGATACCATGGGAAGATCTCAGCATAGCCCCAGCAGGGAAACAGAGTTCTAGCTCTGAGAGGAAGATTCCGAATATCAAAAGAATGAAAGGTGGCAGTAGCAGCTAAGCGCCTGTAGTTCCGGCATCCCATATTAGTTCCGGTATCCCATATTGGTTCTGGCATCCCATATGGACGGCCGGTTGGAGTCCCAACTGCTCTTTCTCAGATCCAGCTCTCTGTTATGCCCCAGGGAAAGCAGTAGAAGATGGCCCAAGTCCTTGGGCCCCTGTACCCACATGGTAGACCCGGAAGAAGTTCCTGGCTTCTAGCTTTGGATTGAGCCAGGCCTGGCTGTTACAGCCATTTGGGGAGTGAACCAGTGGATGGAAGACCTCTTTCTCTTACTGGCTCTGCCTCTCTGTAACCCTGCCTTTCAAATAAATAAATAAATCTTTAAAGCCGGCGCCGTGGCTCAACAGGCTAATCCTCCACCTTGCGGCGCCGGCACACCGGGTTCTAGTCCCGGTCGGGGCGCCAGATTCTGTCCCGGTTGCCCCTCTTCCAGGCCAGCCCTCTGCTGTGGCCCAGGAGTGCAGTGGAGGATGGCCCAAGTGCTTGGGCCCTGCACCCCATGGGAGACCAGGATAAGCACCTAGCACCTGGCTCCTGCCATCGGATGAGCGCGGTGCGCCGGCCGCAGCGCGCTGTCCGCGGCAGCCATTGGAGGGTGAACCAACGGCAAAGGAAGACCTTTCTCTCTGTCTCTCTCTCTCACTGTCCACTCTGCCTGTCAAAAATTAAATAAAAAAAAAAAAAAAAAAAAAAAAGGATGAGAGAATTCCAGAATGGCAGAGGTCAAAGGCTACGGCTTCATTGTTAGAATAAAGGGTACCAAATTGCTGTAATTAGTAGAAAAGCTAAAATAGTGTTCAGTATGCCTTGCCCCGATGGGCTCATAGCAATATCTAAAAAAAATGGAGATGTTCTGAGGGGGTGTAACAGGTGCAGAGTCAACCAGGATGTTATCTGACTTATAGTATGCAAAGAAAAAATCAAGAGCTGGCGAACTTTCATTGCTTTCACCTACAAAGTAGAAGTCCCTCACTGAGTTTCCAGAAAAGTCAGTTCACCAATTGTGAGCCGAACAAGAGATGGATCCCTTGAGGCGGGACAATGCTACCCTAGTCCTTTCTTTCTGTATCAGCTTCCTCTGTACCACATCCATGGGAGATGTATATTATTGCATTTCACAGACAGAGGAGCAGGCATATGATTTTCTTCAGTCTGTATGGTCATGAAAGGATAGAAACAGACCCTTGAACTCAGTGATTCTCAACTTCAAGGGTCACAATCTGTGTATCATGACGATTCGCAAAATATGTATCATGACAAATTACAACAGAAGGATCAGGGCCTCTGGAACATAAATGTTTTAATCCTGGTTGGGAGAATCTGGGGCACATTTTAGAAGTAACATTTACTTGCGGCGCCCGCACACCGGGTTCTAGTCCCGGTCGGGGCGCCGGATTCTGTCCCGGTTGCCCCTCTTCCAGGCCAGCCCTCTGCTGTGGCCCCGGAGTGCAGTGGAGGATGGCCCAAGTGCTTGGGCCCTGTACCCCATGGGAGACCAGGAAAAAGCACCTAGCACCTGGCTCCTGCTATCGGATGAGCGCGGTGAGCCGGCAGCGGCGGCCATTGGAGGGTGAACCAAAGGCAAAGGAAGACCTTTCTCTCTGTCTCTCTCTCTCACTGTCCACTCTGCCTGTCAAAAAAAAAAAAAAAAAGAAGTAACATTTAGGAGTTGAAGAATTCAACAGCAACTATGAAAAACAAAAAGAGGGACTGGCACTGTGGTATAGCAGGTAAAGGTACCGCCTGCAATGCTGACATCCCATATGGGTGCCAGTTCCAATCCCAGCTGCTCCATTTCAGACCCAGCTCCCGGCTAATGGCCTGGGAAAAACATCAGAGGATGGCCCAAGCGCTTGGGCCCCTGCCTCCCACATGGGAGACCTGAAAGAAGCTCCTCACTCCTAACTTTGGCCTAGTCCAGCACTGGCTGCTGTGGCCATCTGGGGAGTGAACAAGTGGATGGAGGATCTGTCACTCTCTTTCTCTCTCTCCCTCTCTCTTTGTAACTCTGACTTCCAAAATACATAAATCTTAAAAAAAGGAAAAAAGAAAAAGAAAAATGAAAAAAACATTCCAGGCTGAGGCCAAGCCTAGAGAAAACCATGAAGCTTGTCTGGCGAGCCATGAGTACCTCAGGACTGCAGAACACGGAAGAGCGAGACACCATGTTCCAGACCAAGCTCAGTGAGGCCTCCCTTATATCCTCAGGGCCCAGGACAACACTGGGCACAAAGGAGCCTCTAATGAATCTTGGATAAACAAGCTGAGTGATAATAATACCGGAGTATGGTTAGATCAAGAGGTAAAGAGCTGAGAAAACCAGGCTGGGTTTGAACTTTATTCTGTGTGTGATAAGAAGCCGCCTGAGGATTTTACAGAGAACAGTCCTATCACTGAATCTGTGCCAATGCCTTCCCAGGAGCCACGTGTAAGGAGGCAAGGGGAAAGCTGGAAGGTGGAGTCCACATCCCGTCACATGCAGCAAGGACACGTCCTCCATGGTAGATTGCACGCGGGAGCGAGACGGCGGGCCCACATGGCTGTTTGGCTTCGTGGTATCAGAGCCATCTTGGTTTGAATAAACACACCCTGAGGTTTGCACAGTGATGAAATCGCCCAGTGACATATTTCTCAGACTGCATCCCATTGTTAAGCAACACCTGACTGAAGTTGTATATGATCCCGACAGAGGGTGCAATTGAAACTGTGGAAACAGATAATCAAAGAGAAACACAGGTTATCAAATGAAGAAACAGCTTGAGTAATATCTGAAATCAAATGCTGGATCTATCTAGAAACAATACTTTCAAAAGAACATTTGAGGGGCTGACATTGTGCATAACAGGTTAAACTGTAAGCCTGTAATGCTGGCATCCCACACGGGGCACTGGTTCAAGTCATAGCTACTCCACTTCCCATCCAGCTCCCTGTTAATGGCCTAGGAAAAGCAGCAGAAGATGGCCCAAGTCCTTGGACCTATGCAACCACGAAGTAGACCCAGAAGAAGCTCCTGGCTCCTGGCTTCTACCTGGCCCAGCTCCAGCTGTTGCAGTCATTTGGGGAGTGAACCAACCAGCAGATGGAAGATTTCTGTCTGTCTCTCCCCAACACTCTGTAATTCTCACTTTCAAATAAATAAATATTTTTTAAAAAGAAAGAAAACCACCTGTAGCCAAAGGAGGTGAATTCAGGTAAAGTCATTCCACTTTTTTTTTTTCTAATTAAAATTTGGGAAACATATTATAGAAAAATATATACTGGCACACCCTGAAAAAATAAGAGAACTATAGTAACAAGTTCTCTTTCTACAATTGAGGTGTTTTTTTAAGATTTATTTTATTTATTTCAAAGCAGAGTGGTTAAGAGGGAGAAATGGAAAGAGAGAAGGGGAGAGAGAAAGAGATCTACCCTTTGGCATACTCCTCAAATGGCTGCAAAGGCCAGGCTGGACCAGGTTGAAGCCAGAAGCCTGGAACTCCATCTGGGTCTCCCACACTGGTGGCAGGACCCCAAGTACATGGGTCATCCTCTGCTGCGTTCCCGGACCATTAGCAGGGAGCTGGATGCGAAGCAGGGTAGCCAGGACTCAAACTGGAGCTCTAGTAGGGAATGCCAGTGTCTCAAGCGGCAGCTTAACCCCCACGCCCCCATACCACAATGCCCATAAGATTGTTTGTAAATGGAAAACATCTTTAGAAAAATTGAGAGGATATCTAGAACAAGTTCCTTTACAAATAAACTAACTTGCAGATAATTTCTAAGAACGTGGATTACCTATTATCGCATAACCTAGACAGCGTCCACTGAGCTCGGGTCCATGCAGAGAAGTCACTACGTTTCTATGGAAACCACGCTTCATGAATGCCTGATCCCTTGTTTGAATATTTTTCTTCCACTAAATATAATAATGGGCTTGGTTTTGCAAAGATAAACCTAATATAATTTTGTGAAAGGAACCCAGAAATGGAATTGTTTATCATCATGGAAGAGTTTGGAGTTCACTGTGGCGTGGCAGGTTAAAGCCCCAGTATGCCAAGCCAGCATCCCACATGGGTACTGGTTCATGTCCTGACTGCTCCACTTCCAAATCAGCTCCCTGCTAATGCACCTGGGAAATAAGCAGAGGATGGCCCAGGTCCTTGGGCCCCTGCACCCATGTGGGAGACCCAGTAGAAGCTCCTGGCTCCTGGCTTTAGATCAGCTCAGCTGCAGCTGGTGCGGACATTTGGGGAGTGAAAATCAGTGGATGGAAGGCCTCTCTCTGTGTGTCTCTACCTCTCTCTCTAACACTGTCTTTCAAATAAATAAAATGAGGCCGGTGCTACAGCTCAATAGGCTAATCCTCCGCCTGTGGCGCCAGCACCCCAGGGTTCTAGTCCCAGTCGGGGCGCCGGATTCTGTCCTGGTAGCCCCTCTTCCAGCCCAGCTCTCTGCTGTGGCCCGGGAGGCCAGTGGAGGATGGCCCAAGTCCTTGGGCCCTGCACTGGCATGGGAGACCAGGAGGAAGCACCTGGCTCCTGGCTTCAGATCAGCGTGGTGCACTGGCCATAGTAGCCATTTGAGGGGTGAACCAATGGAAAAGGAAGACCTTTCTCTCTCTCTCTTTCTCTCTCTCTCTCTCTCACTGTCCACTCTGCCTGTCAAAAATTAATTAATTAATTAATTAATTTTAAAAAACGAAAATCTTTAACAAAGGTGGGGGGTGTAACTGAGAAGGGAAATGGGGACAGCGAGGCTGTGAGTAGCCTGGCGTCACACAGAGTGGAACAAGGGTTCTGAGAACTTGAAGAAACAGAAATGATGGACTTAGGATATTTTATGTTGTTTTTATAAGTCACCACCACTGCTTCTAGTCTCCACCAAACTAATAGTAACTGACAGAGGATGCCGACTATCTGCAACTACACAGATGTCTAGTTAGACAGAGGCTGGGAAAAGTGGCATGACCCACCCAAGATGGGTGGCAGGCAGCAGAGTCGGAACTCAAGTCCCTGCTTTTCCCAAGCCACTGGACCAAAGGTAAGACCGGTGCTGTGGCATAGTCGGTAAAGGCACCGCCTGCAGTGCCTTCATCCCATGTGGACACCAGTTCAGGTCCTGGCTGTTCTACTTCTGATCCAGCTCTCTACTATGGCCTGGGAAGGCAGTAGAAGATGGCCTGCACTTGCATGGGAGACCTGGAGGAAGTTCCTGGCTCCTGGCTTTGGATCAGCACAGCTCCAGCCGTTGTGGCCAATTGGGAAGTGGTGCAAAGATAAACCTAATATAATTTTGTGAAAGGAACCCATAAATGGAATTGTTTATCATCATGGAAGAATTTGGAGTTCACTGTGGCATGGCAGGTTAAAGACCTCTCTCTCTCTGCCTCTCCTCTCTCTGTGTAACTTTGAATTTCAAATAAATAATTAAATCTTTTTTTTAAAAAAGATGCCCTCGAGCAGGGCATCAGACTTTCCTTAAATTGTGGAAATGGAGGTTCTAGTATATCTTAGCAGAGTAAGTCTCATCTGGAAAAAAGTTTGCAAGTAGAGAACCAGAGGCAAATACTCTTTATGAGCACATGTACTGAGAAGAAAAAGTTAGCAAAGCAAGGTGCCCACAGCTGCTCCTAGCTGCAGGACAGCAGCGGCCCAGCAGGTGAAAAGTGCTGTAAATATGAACAGTGTGTTGGCAGTTCTCCAGCTTCTGTCTTCTGAGCTGCTCCACTTCAAGTGTGGCCTCTTGGCTTGTTTGCGCTCTCTGCTTCCTGGCTTGGAAATCTGGAGTCAGCCCAGGTGTTGGGAAATCAAAAATCTTACTCCAGTCCATGATTTGATTTCATTTGCTCAAGACCCCTTCTAGACTTCCTAGAATGCTAATCATTAGAGAGTCTCTTTTTTGTCTTCTGACTGTTGTCTTCACATGTGGCCACTTGCCCTTTTCCTAGACTAAGAATGTCTCAATTTATGGAGTCAAGATGGTGGAATAGGGAGGGAGCTTACTGCTCCAGTCTAGGGGAAGATGATTAAAAAAAAAAAAAAAGTGGAGAGAGTGCAGTCTCAGGGAAGAGTTTAAGAGAAAACGGCAGAGGAAATTCCATGCAAATTGGGGGCACACTGTGAACCTATATGAAGGGTGTGGATGCACACAACTCAGGACCCCAGCAGCTGAGAGCCTCAGCACCAGCTTTGGAGTGAGGCGAGACTAGACTGCAGCAGCCCAAGCCACTGGTGATAAAGCTGTGGGAAGAGCCTGGCTTGAGTCTGGCTTGGGAGCCCTGTGGGGGACAGTGTACCTGCCAACCTAGAGGGAAAAAAGGGGGGCACGTTTCTCTCTCCCCAACCACCTGGCACTGGTGTCCTGTAACTAGCCGAGATAGGGCAGGCACCGTTTTGGATGTATGCACCAGCTGTGCCAGCTCAAGTCTGCACCCAGCAACCAGCTGAGAGGAGATGCCTGAGTCTGGCTGGGAGAATCGACAGGGGGCTGGGTGCTTTTGCTGTGGGAGCCTTATGTGCCGGGACTGTTGAAAATCTGTGGCTGCAAAGGAGGACACAGGGTGCGGCTGGGACTTTGGGCAGTCACTATGGGGGCTCCACTTGCTTGGAGCTCCTGATTCCCTGGTGAGTGTCACTACTGCAGGATATGTGTTCACATCATGGACTGTATGCTTCCTTAGTGTGGTTCTTATGATAGTGCAGATGAAAACTGTACCCACTCAGGCTAGCACTAGGCATTGATTTCCTTTGAGGAAAGGAGGTGAGCATAAGACTACGCCAGCACAGCAGAACAAAACTCCCCTATGATAAAAAAGAAAGAGATTTACCATGCCCAACTTGGAAGTCATCTTAGACACTCTCCTTAACCTGAAGCACTGAACAGAACTCCTTGACCACACTAGGCATACACTTCTGAGTATGAAAGAGCAGGCACTCCACTAATCCACAGAGGAATAGTTCAAAGATAAAAGCCATCATAGGGGAGGAAAAGGAAAAAAAAACAGTGTCACCGAAAATGCCTAATAATAAACACAGCAATTCAAGAAACCAGAATAAGGAAGACAACGTGATACGTCCAAAAGAATACTTCAATACTAGAATGTGAAGATGAAGAGACTGATGAAATGCCAGAAACAGAATTTAAACAGTTGATTGTATGATTGCTTAGAAGTAATCAGAAGCAAATTCACAAGCTAAAGAAATCCGTACATGACATGAATGAAAATTTTCCCTATGAAATTGAGATTTTAAAGAGAAATCAAAATGAAATATTGAAAATGAAGACTTCAATAGAACAAATAAAAATACAGTGGAAAGCTTTAAGAACAGACTTGGTGGCAGAAGAGAGAATATCCAAGTTAAAAGACAAATCTTTGGAAATTTTACAGTCAGACCAAAAAAGAAGAAGGAAGAAGAAGAGGGAAGAAGAAAAGGAGGAGGGGGAAGGAGAGGAGGTGGAGGAAGGGGAGGGGGAGGAGGAGAAGAAATAAGAAAACTAATGGCTCTGGCTAAAACTTCCAGAACTATATGGGCATCCTTGTCTGGTTCTGAATTTCAGTAGGAATACTTCTAATTTTTCCCCACTCAATACCATATTGGAGGGGCTGGCGCTGTGGTATAGTGGGTAAGGCTGCTGCCTGAAGTGCCAGTATCCCATCTGGGCACCAGTTCAAGTCCCGGCTGCTCTACTTCTGATCCAGCTCTCTGCTATATTCTGGGAAAGCAGTAGAAGATGGCCCAACAAAATGGAAAAATCTTCCATGTTCATGGACTGGAAGACTCAATAACATCAAAATGTCCATACTACCATGCCGGAGACCAGCTCCAGCCAGTCCAGGGGCCCGAAGTGTGAGAGATGTCAGCGCTTGAAAAAATGAGAGACACTCACTGCAAGGCTGATGGCATGGCTCTGGCTCTTGAGCACCAGACTTTATATCATAAGCCACATAATGATTCTTTTTTCTCACAATAACAAGTCTGTTGTCCACTTTTTTTCTAATTACAATTTCTTTTATTTCCAAGGGCATATTCACAGCATGGGTTACAATCACAGACAGGTGCGAGATAATAGGCTGCCCACACAAGCCAAGGCCTGGAGTGCTGTTGAGCTATGCAGAAATTGGCTACACAAGCTAGAATAGTACCTTCCTAATCTAATCTTTATTAGCAGCCCCAATGTTCAAAGCAGGCCCTTTTTTAAATGTAGCCCCTCTTTACAGTTCTTTCTGTAGCTCTAATTTCTTTATTGTACTTATTTAAATGTTCACTTAGATCTGCTCTACAGTTTTGACATCCTAACCATTGTAGTATTTGTAGGATATATTGAATTAAGGCTTTAATAACATTTATCTTTATTCTAGTGGGAAGTATATACCAGGGAGCCTGTTGCCTTTTAATTCTTTTCCACAAACAGCTCAACCTTGTGTAAAGCATTAACCCTACACTAACATTCTGCTTGATTAAAATTCTACAAAGCAATGGACATTTTGGGGATAATGAGACTAAGCGTTCTTCCCTAAAATTAAAAATACAGGCTGGCGCTGGGGCTCACTAGGCTAATCCTCCGCCTGCAGCGCTGGCACACCGGGTTCTAGTCCTGGTCAGGATGCCAGATTCTGTCCCAGTTTCTCCTCTTCCAGTCCAGCTCTCTGCTGTGGCCCAGGAGTACAGTGGAGGATGGCCCAAGTGCTTGGGCCCTGCACCCACATGGGAGACCAGGAGAAGCACCTGGCTCCTGGCTTCAGATTGGCGTGGTGTGCTGGCCGCAGAGCACCAGCCGCAGCAACCACTGGGGGATGAACCAACAGAAAAAGGAAGACCTTTCTCTCTCTCTCTTTCTCTCTCTCTCTAACTCTGCCTGTCAGAAAGGAAGGGAGGGAGGGAGGGAGAGAGGGAGAGAGGGAGAGAGAGAGAGAGAGAGAGAGAGAGAGAGAAAGAAAGAAAGAAAGAAAGGAAGAAAGAAAGAAAGAAAGAAAGAAAGAAAGAAAGAAAGAAAGAAAGAAAGAAAGAAAGAAAGAAAGAAAGAAAGAAAGAAAGACAGCAATCATTAATGGGATCACCAGGAAGCTCTGGCTTTCTTATGCACAATGTAGTTCCCAACAAACCTAAAACCACCAAGAGGACCGCAGCAGTCTTTCTCGCACCTTGCTAAGACAGACCTTCTGCTGTGACCTTGTCAGCCAGCTGAAGTTGCCTTGGCCTCACCACTACCAAAAGCAATTTACAGATTCAACACAATACCAATCAAAACACCAAGGACATTCTTCTCAGATCTAGAAAAAATGATGCTGAAACTCATATGGAAGCACAGGAGACTCTGAATGGCTAAAGCAATCTTATACAATAAAAACAAAGCCAAAGCTATCATAACAACAGATGTCAAGACATACTACAAGGCAGTTATAATCAAAACAGCCTGGTACTGGTACAAAAATAGATGGATAGACCAATAGAACAGAACAGAAACACCAGAAATATACCCAAGTATCTACAACAAACTTATCTTTGACAGAGGAGCTAAAATCAACCCCTGGAGCAAGGACAGTCTCCAACAAATGGTGCTGGGAAAACTGGATCTCCACATGCAGAAGTATAAAGCAAGACCCCTACCTTACACCTTACACAAAAATTCACTCAAAATGGACTAAAGACCTAAATCTATGATCCAATATCATCAAATTATTAGAGAACATTGGGGGAAATCCTGAAAGATATTAGCATAGGGAAAGAGTTCTTAGAAAAGACCCCAAAGGCACAGGTAATCAAAGCCAAAATTGACAAATGGATTACATCAAATTGAGAAGCGTGTGCACTGCAAAAGAAGCATTCAGCAAAGTGAAGAGGCAACAATAGAATGAAAGAAATCATCTGAAAACTATGCAACTGATACTGGATTAATAACCAGAATAAATAAAGAGATCAAGAAACTCAACAACAACAAAACAAACCCAGTTAAGAAATGGGCAAAGGACTTAAACAGGCATTTTTCAAAAGAAGAAATCCAAATGGCCAACAAATGAAAAAATTCTCACGATCACTAGCTATTAGGAAAATGCAAGTCAAAACAATAATGAGGTTTCACCTCACCTCTGTTAGAATGGCTTTCATATAGAAATCAACAAATAACAAATGCTGGCAAGGATGTAGAAAAAAGGTACCCTAATCTACTATTGGTGGGAATGTAAACTGGCACAGTCACTATGGAAGACAGTATGGAGATACACCAGAAATATGAATATAGATATGGGTCTACCATATGACCCAGTCACCTCACTCCTGGGAATTTGCCCAAGGGAAAGAAATGAAATGAAATGGAATGGTATGATGAAATGAAATGAAATGAGAATTATCTGTACCTTCAAGTATATTGCAGCTCAATTCATAATAGTTAAGATATGGGATCGGGGTGGCGCTGTGGTGCAGCAGGTTAAAGTCCTGGCTTGAGGCACCGGCATCCCATATGGGTGCCGGCTCAAGTCCCGGTTGCTCCACTTCCGATCCAGCTCTCTGCTAAGGCCTGGGAAAGCAGAATAAGATGGCCCAAGTGCTTGGGCCCCTGCACCCATGTGGGAGACCTGGAAGAAGCTCCTGGCTCCTGGCTTCAGATTGGTTCAGCTCCAGCCATTGCGGCCATTTGGGGAGTGAACCAACAGAAGGAAGACCTTTCTCTCTGTCTGTCTTTCTTACTGTCTGTAACTCTACCTGTCAAATAAATAAAATTTTTAAAAAGATATGGGATCAACCCAAATGCCCATCAACTGAGGACTGGATAAAGAAATTATCTGATATATACACCATGGAATACCATACAGTGGTAACCAAAAAAAAAGAAATCCTGTTGTTTGCAACAAAATAGATAAAACTGGAAAACATCATAGTTAGTGAAATAAGCCAGTACCAAAAAGACAAATACCATATGTTCTCCCTGACCTGTGATAACTAATAGAACACGTAAAAGGCAATCAATCTATAGAAGTGAAACTGACTCTTTGAGAAGCAATGACTTTGAACAGCCTTTGTCCATACTGTTAAGGAACAGTGTTTTTTTTTTTTTTTTCATATAATTTGTTGAACTCTTTACTTACTATAGAGTTAATTGTATGTACATAAAGTTAATTGAAAATAGACCCTAGTGAAAAATAAGAATGGGAATAGGAGAGGGAGGAGGAAGAGGGGTAGGAGTGTGGGTGGGAAGGCAGATATGATGGGAAGAATCACTATATTTCTAAAGTTGTATTTATGAAAAGCATGACATTTGTATTCTTAAGTAAAAGGTTTCTAGGGGAAGAAAAAGATGCCTCATCACTCCACTCTGGAATAGATGTTTCCCAGAGAGCAAGATTCAATGTGCGTATCTGCTACAGAACCACTCAGCTCTCAGGGGTTGATCTTGCTGTTAAGACTCTGCTTACTGTCAAGGTCATCCACAGTGGCCGCTGCTTTTATGAAACAATTTCAGCCCTTGAGCCATATAGCTGGACTTCACATGTGACTGCCTTTACGGCTGGGTGGCCCAGTAGCTCCTTGTCTCTTCCTTCCATCTACTGGGAACGTTGGAGAAAGGCTCATGTGTCTTCCTCTCAGACCCCTATCAGCCAGTCACATGTGAGGGTGGTGGTCTGCACCAAGTGGCAGCGACCGTGAGTTGAGAGAGCCCCTTCTTTCACTCTGCATGGGCTTTGGAATCTTTCGGGGACACCTGAGACTGCTGGGTCTGGGAAGCAGAGGAGTCCCACCACCCTCCTGAGATGCTGGCTTCTGTTGCACAGTCATCCTTAGTAGCGCAGGTGTTGCATAGCTTTCAGCAAAAAGTCAATCTCAGAAGCTGACTCTGAGAGTTGAGTTGCTGGTGGTGCTCAGGATAAGAAACAGTAGCCACCACTGGATGGGCCCTGTTCTTCATATGGATTATTCCATCTTAACCATTACAGCAACTACGCCAAAGTGATACGATTCTTGCTAATCACTGGTGAGAAAAAGCTGAGACTCAGTGGCTTCCCCTGAGGGACACAGATAGTAAATGGCAAAACTGAAATTCCAGCCTGCCTCTGCTGGACTTCCGAATCCCAGCTCTCAGTCACCATGTCGATGGCCCCCACAGAGAAAACATTGAGATCCACTCCACTGGGGTAAAAGCATGGGTCACATTATTATAAAACTGGTTATTTGGAACCATCAGTCAATGATTTACAGGATCCAACTAAACACCAGGGACATTGGCAGGTCAGAGAAGGACAAGCCAAATTAGTATATGGTCTTTGCCTTGAAGGTGGAGAGATGACATAACTGTTGATCAAGAATACAAGAGTTAAAGAACAACACGAGGTGACTGTGAGAGAAATACAAGAAATAGCACAGAGAATTCACTCCCCATCAGACCCTGTTCCCAGCATGTTTTTAAAAAGTTTTTAAAGTTGCAACACAAAATCAACCATTTTTAAGTGTACAGTTCAGTGGAATTAAGGACATGCAAGTAGTACATGTTGATCACTCGCTGTCATCTCCAGAGCATGTTTATCACCCCAGTCTAAAACTCTGAACCCATGAAATAGTCTCTCCCAAATCCCCCTGCCCCTCCGTCTCTGTGGCCACTGTTCTGCCTTGTATCTCTACACATTCGACTGTTCAGCTACATCAAGGAAGTGGAATCATACCATATGTGTCCATTTGCATCTGGCTTCTTTCACTTAGCATAACATCTTCAGCATTTGCCCACATTACAGTCTGCAGCAGAAATCCATTCCTTGTCATGAAGGAAGCCACCAATAAATGAAACACAGAATGCCACGTATATATGTCATATATACCATTTTGTCTTCCCACTTCTCCATTGGTGTACAGGTGGGATGTTCTAAGCACTTTTGTAAGAATTAACCTAACCACTGAGGTTCCTCTTATCCCCATTTTCAGATGGAGAAAGCTGAGGTTGAAATAGAACTGGCCCAGTAATTGCTGAATCTGAATCAGAGACTGCAGTGAAAGGTCTGACATCTTCACCCTCATGCTCTGCTATACCTGTAGCATCAAGTGAGGGGTACAGGTCACCAAGTTATGTATGCTGTAGGGTTGAGGAAATCCCCACAACTTGGACTGAGGTGGGAGTTCTTTGTGGAGGCTGTGGCTCTGGCCCTGTGCCTTAAAGGACATGAAAGAGTGAACCGGCCCATGGGCGGCAAGAGGCCAGGCACGTGAGGGCAGGGACAAGATTGGCTTTGAGAGAAAGGCTTATGTAAGGGCCTGCCAGACCAGACTTTTCCCACAAGGGAGATCATGTGCTGGGCAAAATACCTGCTTAAAAAGTAAGGCAAGCAGTCGCCTGAGTGCCTCCCAGCAGCCTGCACTGCCAGGAACAGCCTGATAGGGATGGTTCAGTGGATTAAAAGGATTTTGAAAACAGCATAAACATTTCTTCCAAAACCTATCTGTACACTTACATTTTCCTCACCAGTTGACATTTTAAGTGCCCTGGGATGTGGTGGAATGAGAAGGCCGTGCCAAGATGGCTGCTGGCAAGCAAGCATCAGTTACTCAGAAATGGCTTTGGAACCCAAAGGAGCCTGCCTGGCAACAGGCAGTGATCAGTTACAGCATAAACCGCCCCTTGACTGGATTGGCTGCCTCAACTATATAAGCTGCTGTACCAACTGAAATAAACGAGTCTGTGAGCTGCTCGCCTCTAGCCCGCTTTCACCTAACTCCCAGTGTCCTGACACCGCACCTCTTGCCCCCACCGTGCTTCTCCTCTCAGAACAAATCCACAGCAACACTGGAAGGACTGGCTATTTAAAAAAACATATCAAGGCCGGCGCTGGAGCATAGTAGGCTGAGCCTCTGCTTGCAGTGCCAACATCCCATGTGGGACCCCTGCACCCCCATGAGAAGCTCAGCAAGGCTCCTGAATCCTAGCTTCAGATCAACTCAGCTCTGGATGCTGCAGCCATTTGGGGAGCGAACCAGTGGATGGAAGACCTCTCTCTCTCTTTCCCTCTCTCTGTCTATTACTCCACCTTTCAAATAAATAAGATCTTTTTTTTAAAAAAGAAACATATCATTTGTTCTCCTCGTATATTTCATGGCATCACCCATCACACCATCTAATCACAATCCATCTTTTCACTGTTTACCTTCTTTTGCTGTGCCTGAGTAGGTGAAGATAACAGGGGCAGCTAAGAATCTGCTGTAGAGGGGCATGCGTTGGCATGGTGTAAATGCAGGTTGGGATGTCCACACCCTATACTGGAGTGCCTGGAATCCAGTCGGGGCTATTTTGCTCCTGATCCAGCAACCTGGGAGGCAGTAGGTGATGGTTCAAGTAATTAGGTCCTTGCCACCCACATAGGAGACTCAGATGGAGTTCCAGGCTCCTGGCTTTGGTCTGGCCTAGCCCCAACAGTTACATGCATTTGGAAAGTGAACTGGTGAATGGGAGCCCTCTCTTTGTCTCTCTTTCTCTGTGTGCAACTCTCTCTCTCTCTTTTTCTAATTATTTCTCTCTGACTCTCCCTGCATTTCAAACAAATAATACAAAATTTTTTCCCTAGACCTACCAGTACTCAAATAGCAGCAGGTTGAGGCTTTAAGATTGTGAACTCCTTGGAAGAAAATCCTCTGTCTTCTGTATCTCTGGTCCCTGGGAGCCTTGAACAAAGGAGTCACCCAATACTTTGAAAACTCAGTCCTGAATGGCATGGAACCCAAAGCAGGGACTGCTCGGAATGAGGAAGAAACAACTCCCTTGTTTGGGTTTGCTACCCTGGCAGTGTGTCAACCAGCAAAATTAAATTTCCTGGATATCAGTATCTTTATTTGAAAAAATGGAAATCATAATGCCTGTTATAGCTTTCATTTCCCTTCTTTTTTCAGCCTGTGACTCCTCAGCTTAGATGTTTTTATCCCAAGGAGCTTCCTATGCAGCCAATAAGAAACCCACACCCCAACCCCACACAGCTGACATCGTTTAACAAAACCCCCTACTTCCATGAACTAAAGAGAGAACACTCAGAAAGCTACAGAAAAAGAAGGTTAATGACTAACTATCCCAAGTCCGAATATGAGATGTTCAGAAAAGGTAGGCAAAGGCTGTGGGGTGGAGAAGAAGCAGTTATTGTATAGCAGGTACAGAGTTTAAGTAGGGAAGTTGAAAAAGTTTTGGACATGGATGTTAGTGATGGTTGTACAACAGTCTGAACAGATTTAATGGCACCGAACCACACTCTTAAAAATGGCTAATAAGGAGTGCGGCACTATTGTGTAGTGGGTAAAAACCCTGCCTGCAGTGCTGGCATCCCATATGAGCGCTGGTTTGAGTCCCAGCTGCTCCACTTCCAATCCAGCTCTCTGCTAATGAGCCTATGAAAGCAGTAGGGGACAACGCAAGTGCTTGGCCCTGCACCCATAGACGCAGAGGAAGCTCCTGGCTCCTGGCTTCAGTCTGGCACAGTCCTGGCTATGTGGCCATTTGGGGAATGAACCAGTGGATGGAAGATTCTCTCTTGTTTCTCCTCCTCTCTCTGTAACTCTGCCTTTCAAATAAATAATCTTAAAAAATAAAAGAAAAAAATGGTTAAAATGATAAATTTATGTTATGTATGTTTTACCATGTTAAGTTATGGGGTATAAAGTTATGGGGTATCCATACTAACTTTATATACTTTGTGAATCATTTGGGTTCAAAGGAAGGATTACAAATATAGCAGCTTGGATGCTCTATGTTTTATTAAAGAGGCCTTAGGAACTGATCAGCTGTTTATGACATTACATGGCACAATAAGATGTGTCCCTGCCTTCTTCCTACTCTCCCTCCCCCACTCCCAACCTGTCTGTCAAACCTAATTCAGAAACAGTGCAATAAGACTTCGAGCACAGCAGAAATAGAGGAAGCATGCAGAGCAGCATAGCTGTGGGGCAATAGGTTAAGACTTCACCTGTGACTCCAGCATTCCTTATGGGTACTGGTTCAAGTCTCAGCTCCTCCAGTTCCAATCCAGCTCCCTGCTAATGCCCCTGCCATCTATTAGGAGACCAAGCTCCTGGCTCCTGGCTTCAGCATGGCCCAGTCCAGACTGTTTTGGCTATTGTGGGACTGAACCATTGGATGGAAGATTTTCTCTCTCTCTCTCTCTGTCTCTGTCTCTGTCTCTCTCTCTCTCTCTCTCAGTTTCTCTCTCCCTCACTCTCTAACTGTGCCTTTCAACAAATAAATAATTATTTTTTAAAAAGGGAGGCCCTGAGGAATCAGACTAAGCCCTTGCTGTTGCCATCCAGTGGAATGATAAGCAAATGGGCTCTACATATACAGGAAAAAGGAGAGGTAAAGGATGGACAAAAACAGGCTAGTTGCGGAACCCCAAGTGGAGTAAACCAGTGGGAGAGCTGAGTAACATTAGTGGGTCCCTAAAGACCTGCTGCACCCAGTGTGATCTCCACATAGCCCATAACTCTGTTCATGGATTCTTTGCATAAGGTCCCTGCAAAGACAATCCCATCCTACCAGGCATTACTCAAACCTCTTTCATGTTTCATATTCCAGCTGTGGAATACGAGTATACGAGAAATGTAGTACAAACAAATGGTGCCT
The DNA here is from genome assembly GCA_949820135.1 of Sylvilagus floridanus. Taxonomy (NCBI): domain Eukaryota; kingdom Metazoa; phylum Chordata; class Mammalia; order Lagomorpha; family Leporidae; genus Sylvilagus; species Sylvilagus floridanus. The sequence continues at coordinate 85,457,711 of OX463225.1, read as the reverse complement.
GTGAATGATAATCTGCTGGAGACTGCTAATTATAAGATGAGTTAATTTGAATGGAAAAAACAGTTGAGAACTTCGATAGATAAAAGAAGTGGCTTTAAAAGGTATGAAACAACCAGCACCACCACCAACCTCACAGCCCCTCCCTATCTGGGCTGAAGGAGAAGAGTGCACCGGTAAAAGTTGTCTCAGCTAGTCCCCCCCTCTCCCCCCCACAGGCACTCACTGGGAGCGGCAGTGGATGCAGGAATGTGATGCCTGGGAGTGTGCACTGAGGGATGAGAGTGAAAAGGGAAGGAAAATGCTTACAGGTTGCCTGTTCCTGTGCTGACCTGTTACTTTGAAAGTCTTTTGAGAATCATTGTGAAACATGCTTCAAAACTATTCACTTGGGACAGACACTGTGGTGCAGTGGGTTATGTTGCTAATGCCTACATCCCATAGTAGAGTCTGGGCTTGAGTCCTTTCTCTGTTTCTAAGCCAGCTTCCTGCTAAGGTGTCTGGGAGGCAGCAGATGATGGCCCAAGTACTTGGGCCCCTACCACCCACATGGAAGACATGGAAGGAGTTCTAGCGTTCTTGCTTTGGCCAGCCCAGCTGTGGATGTTTATGGGCATTTGAGGGGTGAGTCAGTGGATGGAAGATCTGTTTTTCTCCCTCTCTTTCTCTTTCTCTCTCCCTCCCTCACAATCTCTTCCTCTCTCTCTGTCACTCTGCCTTTCAAATAAATAAACAGACCTTTTTTAAGAAAAGAAAGGAAAGAAGGAAGGGAGGGAGGGAGGGAGGGAGGGAGGGAGGGAGGGAGGGAGGGAGGAAGGAAAACACAGCATCCACACAAGGGAAGAAAGAGGGAAGCATTTATCTGCAGGCCCCTGTCCCTCTTTGGTCAGAGGTTGCCGCTCGGGGAGCAGCTCCCAGGGAAGGCCTGTGTGGGCCTCAGAGAAGCCCTGGCAGAGGCGCTCCAAGTGGAGAGGCCGTGACCATGGCAGCACAGTTGGAAGAACAGGCCGGGGCACTGATGCCATTTAGAAGAGGCATCTTCTGTCTGCTCGCCTTGTCCAGCTGGGTCCGGCCCACAGAAAGCCCAGAGCGATGAGTTCATTTAAGGAAAGTTAGGAGAGAGACCCCACTCAGAGGACAACAAGGCCCTCAGTTCCTATTCTCCAGATCTTTCTTCTTACTTCAGTACAAATCTCTCTCTCTCTCTCTCTTTTTTTAAAGATTTATTCATCTGAAAGGCAAAGTTACAGAGAGAGAGAGAGAGCTCTTCCCTCTGCTGGTTCGTTCACTCCCCAAATGGCCAAATGGCCAGAGCTGGACTGACCCTAAGCCAGGAGCCAGGAGCTTCTTCTGGGTCTCCCAAGTGGGTAGAGGGACCCACGAATTTGAGCCATCTTCCACTGCTTTCCCAGGTGAGTTACCAGGGAACTGGACTGGAAGTGGAGCAGCCAGGACTCGAACCATTTCGGATGGTTTTACCCACTACACCACAGCGCTGGCCCCTCTTTTTTTTTAATATTTATTTTATTTATTTGAAAGAAAGAGTTACAGAGAGAGGTAGAGACAGAGAGAGAGATCTTCCATCTTCTGCTTCACTTCTCAGATGGCTGCAATGGCTGGAACAAAGCAGAGGGCTAGATTGGAAGAGAAGCAGCCAGGACTAGAACCGGAGCCTATATGGGATGCCGACACTTCAGGCCAGGGCTTCAACCCACTGCACCACAGTGCCAGCCCCAGCCCTTATGCCTTGTTTAAAGCCATTTCCTAAAGAACACTATAATACATGGGAAAGCAAGAAAGTCAGGAAGATAGAATACTGTATATGCATGCAAATTTATATTGTACACCAAGTTCAGTTATTTGTCACCCCATGGAACAAAATTCATGCCTTTATTTTAATGAAACTTCTTTTCATAGTCTGTGTATTAAATCAAACATGTACACAAGCATACAAATTACAAAATATGTGAAACAAAACCTATTAGAACTGATAGGAGAAACAGACAACTTATGATTACAGTAGAGACATCAATATCTCTCTCTCAACAATTTCTAGAACTGACAGAAAATCATCAAGGATATAGAAAAACTCAACACCCTCAGCCATCTATTGTGTTATCCTGAAAAGGAAGGGAATCCGCCCTTTTTAAAGGTAATCACGGGGCAGCAGCGCTGTGGCGAAGCAGGTTAAGGCCCTGACCTAAAGCGCCAGCATCCCATGTGGGGGCCGGTTCTAGTCCCGGCTGCTCCTCTTCCAATGCAGCTCTCTGCTATGGCCTGGGAAAGCAGTGGAAGATGGCCCAAGTCTTTGGGCCCCTGCACCTATGTGGGAAACCCGGAAGAAGCTCTGGCTCCTGACTTCGGATTGGCTCAGTTCCAGCTGTTGCGGCCATCTGAGGAGTGAGCCAGCGGATGAAGGACCTCTTTGTCTGTCTCTACCTCTCTCTGTAAGTGTCTTTCAAATAAATAAAATAAATCTTTTAAAAAAATTAATAAATAAAGGTAATCAGACATTTAGGGTTACAACTTATTCAATGCAAGGACAGTCTCCCTATGTCAAAGTAGAGGAGGAATTATGGGAAAAGTTATATGTAACATAAAGCAACGATAATGTATGACAGAATTTTTATTAGTTTTTGTTTCTTTATTAAAGTTTAAGAGTCAAGTAAATCAGTTCAGATTTTAAAACTCCATTTTAAGAGCTCTTATTAACAACTTCAGGATCACATGACCATAGACTGGAGAACTTGGATACTTCTGCCATAAGATAAATTTCAGTTAGAAAATACTGATGGTGCCTTGTTCAAGGTGATTTTTTTCATCTGGCGAGGCAAGCACTGCCCTTTGGACTGGCAATGTTTGTCCTTCCCCATGTCTGGCTCAGTTATGTCAGCTTATCACCCCATGGGACAAAGTTCATGCCTTTACATTAAGAAAGCCTCTTTCCACAGTCAGTGCATTAAAACAAAAGGGACACACACATAAGAGATACAAAGTATGTGAAGCCAAAAGTGATAGAACTGAAAGCAGAAACAGACAAGTCTACAGTCCCAGTGGAGACATCAATACCCCTCTCTCCAAAACTGACAGAGCAACCAGAGAGAAAATCACCAAGGAAACGGAAGAACTCAGCATCCTCAAGCAATAAGATCTCCTGGACATTTGCAGAACACCCCACTCAACAACAAAGCACATCGTACCCATGGAACTTAGGCCACGATAGACCAAGTGCCACAAAACCAACCCAGACAAACTAGAAGTACTGAAATCATACAAAGTATGATCCCCCTAAACAAGGGGGTCAAACTACAAGTCAAAAGCATAAAGTTACAAAGGAAATCTTCAAAGACTAAACATCACACCTCCACGTAATTCATGAACCAAAGAGTAACTCTTAAGATAAATGAAAATAATATTTAAAAAAGGAAAAGTCTCAAAATCAGTCATCTAAATCTCATCTCAAGAACCTAGAAAAAGGAAAGCAAAATATATCCAATGCAAGAAGAAAAGAAATAATAAGATAAGAGCATAAGTTGCTGAAATTAGAAACAGGAACGCAGTAGAGGAAATCAATGAAGCAAATTCTTTTTAAAAAAATCACTAAAATTGGCAAACCACTAGCAAGACTGATTTTTTTAAAGGTACAAATTACCCATATCAGGAAGGAAACCAGAAATATCATTACAGACTTAGGCTCTTACTATCTACAACAACTCTAGATACATCAACTTGACAACCTAGATCAAATACACCAATTCCTCAAAAAATATAAACAGCCATAAATTGCCAATATGAAATAGATAATTTGGGCAGGAAATTATTAAGGAAATTGAGTTTTTATTTTTTTAAGAAATTAATTAACTATAAATTAGGTATTAAATACATAGTTATAGAATCTTTCTCTGTCTTTCAAAATAAAATGAAAGTGGCCAGGATTGTGGAGCAGTAGGTTAAGCCACCACTTGCAATGCCAGCATCCCATGTCAGAGTGCTGGTTCCAGACTGCTGCTCTATTTGGTTTTGGCAGTGGAAGATGGTCCAAGTACTTGGGGCCCTCCACCCTTGTAGGAGACCAGGATGGAGTTGGCTCCTGACTTCAGCCTGGCTCAGCCTTTGCCACTGCAGCCTTTTGGGGAGAGAATTGGTGCATGGAAGCTCTCTCTCATTCTCTATTTCTGTCAGTCTGCCTTTCAAATAAATTAATAAAAAAATTTTAAGTAAATAAAATGAAAATAATTTTTTTACAAAAGCTCCCTTTAAAAATTAGTGATAGAAGGTCCAACCAGTGCAGTAACAGAAGAAAAAGAAAATAGAAAGCATCCAAATCAGGAAGAAAGAAATCGAGTTATTTCCATTTGCAGGTTACATGATTATCTAAGTAGAAAATGACAAGTATTCTACATAAATGTTCATAGAAATAATAAGTGAGTTCAGCAAGCTTGCAGAATACAAGGTACATACTTTATTTCTATATACTAGCAATAAACACAGGGACACAGAGGGTTTTTTTTTTTGTTTTTTTGTTTGTTTGTTTTTAAGATTTATTTTATTTATCTGAAAGACAGAGTTACAGAGAGAGGTAGAGACAGAGACAGAGAGAGACAGAGAGCGAGAAAGAGAGAGGTCTTCCATCCGATGGTTCACTCCCAAGTTGGCCACAATGGCCAGAGCTGAGCCAATCCAAAGCCAGAGCCAGGAGCTTCATCTGGGTCTCTCACGTGGGTGCAGGGGCCCAAGCACTTGGACCATCTTCCACTGCTTTCCCAAGCCATAGCAGAGAGCTGGTGCGAAGTGGAGCAGCCAGGTCTCAAACTGGCACCCATATGGGATGCCGGCGCTTCAGGCTAGGGCGTTAACCCGCTGCACCACAGCAGAGGCACTGGACATAGAAGTTTAAAATGCCTGTGGCATTTATAACTGCAAAAATGTAAAACACTTAAGATATAAATCTAAGACATGTACAGCATTTATATTTTTGAAACTATACTATGCAAAGGAAAGAAATGAAAGAAGATCTAAACAAATGCATTATGTTTGTAGATAAAAATACTGATTACCTCCCAAATTTAGACATAGGTTTAACATGATCCCTATTCCAGGAAGATATTTGTACACAGAGATAAGATGTATACGGAAAAGCAAAGGATCTAGAATAGCTAGATTTATTTATTTATTTGAAAGGCAGTGTTAGAGAGAGAGAGATGGAGAGAGAGATCTTCCACCCACTGGTTCACTCCCCCAAATGGCCACAATGACTGGGGCTAGGACAGGAAAAAGACAAGAGCCAGGAGCTCCTTCCAGGACTCCCATGTGGGTACAGGTGTCCAAGGCCTTTGGCCATCCTCCACTGATTTCCCAAGAACATCAACAGGGAGCTGGGACTTGAACTGCTGCCCAAATGGGATACTGGCACTGCTGGCAGTGGCTTTTCCTACTATGCCACAGCACCAGCCCCTTCTTTCACTTTTGCAATGTTTTCTTGCCTCGTGGGGAAATCAGGGAGGGGATTAAGGCCCAAATTAATTTATTTGACATCTTTTTTAAATAGTCTATATATTTCCTGTTGGAGTTTATGACTGCTGCAATCCAAGAACACTAGCTCAATACCAAGTATTTTGTAAACACTTAATAAATATTAATTTAATATCTTATAAAAATATCAAAAGTAGTAGAGCACAAAACTCTTATACTATTGGATGAAAAAGAAATTTATAATTTGGGCTTTTCCTTATTTATCCTAATTAAATCAAATATATAACAGGGTTCAATATTGGTTTCTTTTTTTTTTAACTTTTATTGAATAAATTTCCAAAGTAAATAAATTTCCAAAGTACAGCTTTTGGATTACAGCAGCTTTTTCCCTCCATAACTCCCCCCACACCCGCAACCTTCCCAACTCCCACTCCCTCTCCCATCCCATTCACATCAAGATTCATTTTCAATTATCTTTATATATAGAAGATCAATTTAGTATATACTAAGTAAAGATTTCAACAGTTTGCACCCACACAGAAACACAAAGTATAAAGTACTGTTTGAGTACTAGTTGTACCGTTAATCTACATAGTAGAACACATTAAGGACAGAGATCCTACATGGGGAGCAAGTGCACAGTGACTTCTGTTGTTGATTTAACAATTGACACTCTTATTTATGACATCAGTAATCACTCGAGGCTCTTGTCATAAGCTGCCAAGACTATGGAAGCCTATTGAGTTCGCCAATTCTGATATTATTTAGACAAGGTCATAGTCAAAGTGGAAGTTCTCTCCTCCCTTCAGAGAAATGTACCTCCTTCTTTGATGGCCCTGTTCTTTTCAGTGGGATCTCACTTGCAGAGATCTTTCATTTAGGTGTTTTTTTGTTTGTTTTTTTGGTTTTTTTTGCCAGTGTCTTGGCTTTCCATGCCTGAAATACTCTCATGGGCTTTTTAGTTGGATCTGAATGCCTTAAGGGATGATTCTGAGGCCAGAGTGCTGTTGAGAACATCTGCCTTTCTATGAGTCTGCTGTGTATCCCGCTTCCAATATTGGATTGTTCTCTCCTTTTTAATTCTATCAGTTAGTATTAGCAGACACTTGTCTTGTTTATGTGATCCCTTTGACTCTTAATCCTATCATTATGATTAATTATGAACGGAAACTGATCATTTTGACTAGTGAGATGGCATTGGTATATGCCACCTCGATGGGATTGAATTGGAATCCCCTGGCACGTTTCTAACTCTACCATTAGGGGTAAGTCCGATTGAGCATGTGCCAAACTGTACATCTCCTCTCTCTCTTATTCCCACTTTTCAGTTAAATTTAAACACCTAAGACTAATTGTGCATTAATTAAAGAGTTCAACCAATGGTATTAAGTAGAACAAAAAAAATACTACAAGGAATAAAGTATTAAGTTGTTCCTTGACAGCACAAGGGCTGATCAAGTCACTGTTACTCACAGTGTCCATTTCACTTCAACAGGTTTCCTTTTAGGTGCTCGGTTAGTTGTCACCAATCAGGGAGAACATATGATATTTGTCCCTTTGGGACTGGCTTATTTCATTCAGCATGATGTTTTCCAGATTCCCCCATTTTGTTGCAAATGACTGAATTTCATTTTTGTTATTGCTGTATAGTATTCTATAGAGTACATACCCCATAATTTCTTTATCCAGTCTTCTATCGATAGGCATTTAGGTTGATTCCAGGTCTTAGATATTGTGAATTGAGCTGCAATAAACATTAATGTTTTGTTTGCCAGTTTAATTTCCTTTATGTAAATTCCAAGGAGTGGGATGGCTGGGTTGTATGATGGGTTATATTCAGGTTTCTCCAAACTGAATTCCATAGTGGCTTTGCCAGTTTGCATTCCCACCAACAGTGGGTTAGTGTCCCTTTTTCCTCACAACCTTGCCAACATCTGTTGATGGTAGATTTCTGGTAAGCCATTATAACCAGAGTGAGGTGAAACCTCATTATGGTTTTTTTATTTATTTATTATTATTTTTTTAATTTTTTTGACAGGCAGAGTGGACAGTGAGAGAGAGAGACAGAGAGAAAGGTCTTCCTTTTGCCGTTGGTTCACCCTCCAATGGCCGCCGCGGCCGGCGCGCTGCGGCCGGCGCACCGCGCTCATCCGATGGCAGGAGCCAGGTGCCAGGTGCTTTTCCTGGTCTCCCCATGGGGTGCAGGGCCCAAGCACTTGGGCCATCCTCCACTGCACTCCCGGGCCACAGCAGAGGGCTGGCCTGGAAGAGGGGCAACCGGGACAGAATCCGGTGCCCTGACCGGGACTAGAACCCGGTGTGCCGGCGCCGCAAGGCGGAGGATTAGCCTGTTGAGTCACGGCGCCGGCCTCATTATGGTTTTAATTTGCATTTCCCTGATGGCTAGGGATCCTGAACATTTTTTCATGTGTCTCTTGGCTATTTGGATTTCCTATTTTGAAAAATGTCTATTTAGATCCTTGGCCCATCTCTTAAGTGGGTTGTTTGTTTTGTTGTTGTGGAGTTTCTTGATCTCTTTGTAGATTCTGGTTATTAAACCTTTATCTGTTGCATAGGTTGCAAATATTTTTTCCCATTCTGTTGGTTGCCTCTTTACTTTCCTGACTGTTTCTTTTGAAGTACAGAAACTTCTCAATTTGATGTAATCCCAATTGTTAATTTTGGTTTTGACTGCCTGTGCCTCTGGGGTATTTTCCAAGAAGTCTTTGCCTGTGCCTATATCTTGAAGGGTTTCTCCGATGTTCTCTAATAATTTGATGGTGTCGGATCATAGATTTAGATCTTTAATCCATGTTGAATGTAAGGTAGGGTCTTATTTCATGCTTCTGCATGTGGAAATCCAGTTTTCCCAGCACCATTTGTTGAATAGACTGTCCTTACTCCAGGAATTGGTTGTAGATCCTTGATCAAATGTAAGTTGGCTGTAGATGTTTGGATTGATTTCTGGTGTTTCTATACTGTTCCATTGGTCTATCCATCTGTTTCTGTACCAATATCATGCTGCCTTGATTATAACTGTCCCGTAGTATGTCCTGAAATCTGGTATTATGATGCCTCCAGCTTTGTTTTTGTTGTACAAGATTGCTTTAGCTATTTGAGGTCTCCTGTGTCTCCATATGAATTTCAGCATCATTTTTTCCAGATCGGAGAAGAATGTCTTGGGTATTTTGATTGGTATCATATTGAATCTATAAATTGCTTTTGGGAGAATGGACATTTTGATGATATTGATTCTTCCAATCCATGAGATGGAAGATTTTTCCATTTTTTGGTATCCTCTTCTATTTCTTTCTTTAAGATTTTATAATTCTCATTGTAGATATCTTTGATGTCCTTGGTTAAGGTGATTCGAAGGTGTTTGATTGTTTTTGTGGCTATGGTGAATAGGATTGATCTTAGAAGTTCTTTCTCACCCATGGCATTGTCTGTGTACACAAAGGCTGCTGAGTTTTGTGTATTGATTTTATATCCTGCTACTCTGCCAAACTCTTCTACAAGTTCCAGTAGTCTCTTAGTAGAGTTCTTTGGATCCCTTAAATAAAGAATCATATCATCTGCAAAGAGAGATAGTTTGACTTCTTCCTTCCCAATTTGTATCCTTTAATTTCTTTTTCTTGCCTAATGGCTCTGGCTAAAACTTCCAGAACTATATTGAATAGCAGTGGTGAGAGTAGGCATCCCTGTCTGGTACTAGATCTCAGTGGAAATGCTTCCAACTTTTCCACATTCAATAGGATGCTGGCTGTGGGTTTTTCATAAATTGCTTTGATTGTATTGAGGAATGTTCCTTCTATACCCAATTTGCTTAGAGTTTTCATCATGAAAGGGTATTGTATTTTATCAAATGCTTTCTCCACATCTATTGAGATAATCATATGGTTTTTCTTCTGCAGTTTGTTAATATGGTCTATCACATTGATTGATTTGCAAACATTGGACCATCCCTGCATATCAGGGATAAATACCACTTGGTCTGAGTGGATCTTTCTGATGTGTTGTTGCATTCTATTGGCCAGAATTTTATTGAGGATTTTTGCATCTATGTTTATGAGGGATATTGGTCTGTAATTCTCTTTTAATGCTGCATCTTTTTCAGGTTTAGTAATTAAGGTGATGCTGGGAGGATTCCCTAATTTTTATTGTTCTGATTAGTCTGAGAAGAATTGGAGTTAGCTCTTATTTAAATGTCTGGTAAAATTCAGCAGTGAATCCATCTGGTCCTGGGCTTCTCTTTGTTGGGAGGACCTTTATTATTGATTCAATTTCTGTCTCAGTTATGGGTCTGTTTAGGTTTTCTATGTCTTCATGGTTCAATTTAGAATGTTGTATGTGTCCAGGAATCTATCCATTTCTTTTTTTTTTTTTTTTGGACAGGCAAAGTGGACAGTGAGAGAGAGAGAGAGACAGAGAGAAAGGTCTTCCTTTGCCGTTGGTTCACCCTCCAATGGCCACAGCCAGCACACCGCGCTGATCCGAAGCCAGGAGCCAGGCGCTTTTCCTGGTCTCCCAGGGGTGCAGGGCCCAAGCACTTGGGCCATCCTTCACTGCACTCCCAGGCCATAGCAGAGAGCTGGCCTGAAAGAGGGGCAACCGGGACAGAATCCAGCACCCCAACTGGGACTAGAACCCCGTGTGCTGGCACAGCAGGTGGAGGATTAGCCTATTGAGCCATGGCGCCGTCCAGGAATCTATCCATTTCTGATAGATTTCCCTGTTTGCTGGCATACAACTCTTTGTAGGAATTTCTGATGACTTCTTTTATTTCTGTGGTTTCTGTTGTTACATTCCCTGTTCCATCTCTGATTTTATTGATTTGGGTCTTTTCTTTTCTTTTTTTAGTTAGTTGGGCCAATGGGGTGTCAATTTTGTTTATTTTTTCAAAAAAACAGCTCTTCATTTTGCTGATATTTTGTAATTTTTGTTGATTCAATTCTGTTGGTTTCTTCTTTAATTTTAATTATTTCTCTTCTCCCACTAGTTTTGGGTCTGATTTGCTGCAGTTTTTCTAGATCCTTGAGATGCATTGATAGCTCATTTATTTGGTGCCTTTCCAATTTCTTGATGTAGGCACCTATTGCTATAAACTTTCCTCTTAACACTGCTTCTTCTGTCTTAATGCAGCTTTTGCTATATCCCATAAGTTTTGAGATGTTGTGTTGTTATTCTCATTTACTTCCAGAAAGTTTCTGATTTCTCTTTTGATTTCTTCTATGACCCACTGTTCATTCAGGAGCATGCTGTTCAGTCTCCATGTGTTTGTATATGCTCTAGGAATTCCTGAGTTGCTAATTACCAACTTCATTCCACTGTGGTCTGAGAAGCTGCATAGTATGATTTCAATTCTTTTGAATTTGCTGAGACTTGCTTTATGGCCTAGTATGTGGTCAACCCTAGAGTAGGTTCCACGTACTGCTGAGAAGAATGTGAATTCTTTAAGTGTAGGATGAAAAGTTCTGTAGATATCTGTTAGATCCTTTTGGGCTATAGTGTTAATTAAATCTGCTGTTTCCTTGTTGATTTTCTGTCTGGTTGATCTATCCATTTCTTAAAGTGGAGTACTGAAGTCCCCCAATACTATTGCATTGGAGTCTAAGTCTCCCTTTACGTTCCTTAACATATCATTTAAATAATCCGATGCCCAGTAATTAGGTGCATATACATTTATAATAGTTATAACATTTATAATAGTTATTTTTAACATTATATTTAACATTTATAATAGTTACATCTTCCTGTTGAATTGATCCCTTAATCATTATATAATGCCCCTCTTTGTCCTTTTAACAGTTTTTGTGTTAAAGTCTATTTTGTCTGATATTAAGATGGCTATGCCAGCTCTTTTTCGGTTTCTGTTGGCATGGAATATCTTTTTCAAACCTTTCACTTTCAATCTGCGTGCATCTTTGTTGGAAAGATGTGCTTCTTGTAAGCAGCAAATAGATGGGTTATGTTCCTTAATCCATTCAGCCCGTGTGTGCCTTTTAACTAGAGAATTGAGGCCATTTACATTCAATGTGACTATTGATAAGAAATGACTTTGCCCTGCCATTTTTCCAAAGATATTTATAATATATGCTTTGAACTGCCTGTAATCTTTTACTGGGAAATTTTCTTCCTTTACCTTCTTTCATATTGATGGCCGTGTTTCTCTGTTTCTGTGTGTAACACATCTTTAAGCATCTTTTGCAGGGCTGGACGAGTGGTGACACATTCTTTCAATTTCTGTTTGCTATCAAAGGTCTTTATTTCACCTTCATTCACAAATGAGAGCCTTGTAAGATATAATATTCTGGGATGGCAATTTTTTTCTCTTAGTACCTGGGCTATATCTTGCCGTTCCCTCCTAGCCTATAGGGTATCTGATGAGAAGTCTGCTGGGAGTCTAATTGGAGATCCTCTGAGAGTAACCTGACGTTTCTCTCTTGCACATTTTAGAACCTTTTCTTTATGTTTCACTGTGGTGAATATTGGTGTCTACTTTTACTTTTAAGAATAGAACTATTTTGGGGGCAAGCATCATGGTGCAGCAGCAGTTTAAGTTACTGTCTACAATGCTAGTATGCAATATGGGTGCTGGTTTGAGACCTGGATGCTCCACTTCTGATCCACTCCCTGCTAATGAGCCTGGTAAAGCAGTGGAAGATGGCCCATGTGCCTGGGCCCCTGCCATCCACGTAAGAGACCAACTGGAATTGGGAGCAGAGTTGGGACTCAAACCTAGGCACACCAATGTAGGATGCAGGTTTCTAAATGATGTTTTTTCTTAATTTATTTTATATATTTGAAAGATGGAGTTACAGAAAGAGGTAGAGACAGAGAGAGAGGTCTTCCATCTGCTGATTCACTACCCAGATGACTGCAACAGCCAGAGCTGCTGTGATCCAAAGCCAGGAGCCAGGAGCTTCTCCCACATGGGTACAGGGGCCCAAGGACTTGAGCCATCTTTTACTGCTACCCCAGGCCACAGCAGAGAGCTGGATCAGAAGAGGACCAGCTGGGACTAGAATCGGCATACATATGGGATGCTGATGCTTCAGGGGAGGGCTTTAACCCACTGCGCCACAGCCCTGGGCCTCAAATGATGTTTTTTGTTGTTGTTTGACAGGCAGAGTTAGATAGTGAGAGAGAGACAGAGAGAAAGGTCTTCCTTCCACTGGTTCACCCCCCAAATGGCCGCTACAGCCGGTGCACTGATCTGAAGCCAGGAGCCAGGCGCTTCATCCTGGTCGCCCATGTAGGCACAGGGCCCAAGCACTTGGGCCATCCTCCACTGTCTTCCTGGGCCACAGCAGAGAGCTGGACTGGAAGAGGAGCAACCGGGACTAGAACCCAGTGTCCATATGGGATGCCGGCGCCACAGGCAGAGGATTAGCCAAGTGAGGCACCAGCCCCTCAAATGATGTTTTTACCATTTCAATAAATTCCCACCACTAAGAAATATTTTTAAAATATTTGAAGCACAAACAGACACTATATTCATGTGGTGACTTCATGTCATCAAAATTGTTTTACTTGAAGTTGTTAAATGAATTTAGGAAGAAAATTCAAGTACAGCTGTTTTTTTATAAAACAAGTTTGAAATATTAGAGGCTTTATCGATGCCACTGTCCCCCGCAGCTGCTTGCCAGTCAGCTGTGGTCAACCCCACCGTGTTCTTCGACACCACTGTTGCTGGTAAGCCTTTGGGGTGTGTCTCCTTGAGCTACTTGCAGACGAAGTTCTAAAGACAGCAGAAAACTTCTATTCTCTGAGTGCTGGAAAGGATTTGGGTTACCAGGGTTCCGGCTTTCACAGGATTATTCCAGGGTTTATGTGTCAGGGAACTGACTCCTCATGCCATCATGGCACTGGGGGCACGTCCACATTTGGAGAGAAATTCGATGATGAAAACTTCAGCCTGAAGCACACAGGTCCTGGATCCTATCCTTGGCAAATGCTGGCCCCAACAGAAACGGTTCCAGGTTTTTTACCTGCACTGCCAAGACTGAATGGTTGGATGGCAAGCATGTGGTCCTTGGCAGAGTGAAAGAGGACATGACTATCGTGGAAGCCATGGAGCGCTTTGAGTCTGAGCATGGCAAGACCAGCAAGATGACCATTGCCAACTGTGGACCACTCTCATACACCTGATTTGCTTTATCTTAACCCTCAGCCCACTCCTTCTGTAGCTCAGGAGAGCATCCTCTATCCCATCTCCTCGGGAATCCCTGTACTTCTGCTCTCACCGCAGCTCTTTGGATTCTGTGTTTTCCTTACTTCCTCTCCAAGTTTAGCGGGATTGCAGTTAAAGTTATGATTATGAAATAAAAACATAAATAAAAAGAGGAACACTAGCTAACTAATCAAATAATGTGTAAAAAGAATTATATACCAAAAAAAAAAAAAACCCAAAGAATTATATACCATGACTAAATGGGATGCATCCTAGATATGCAAGAATGGCCCAGCTTCCAAAAATCATTAGGGCCTGGCATTATGGTAAGGTAAGCCACCACTTGACACACTGGCATCCACATCACTGTGCTGATTTGAGTCCTGGCTGCTTGGTTAATGGCGTAGGTACTTAGGCCCCTGCCTCCCACTGTAGGAGACCTGGATGGAGTTTCTGGCTTTTGCTTTCTGCCTGGCTCAGTCCTGCCTGTTACAGTATTTTGGGGAGTGAACCAGCAGATGGAAAATATCTCTCTCCCTGCCTCCTTCTATCCCTCTGTCTCTCCTTTCTCTATCACACTTTCTTTCAAATACATAAATAAATCTTTTTAGAAAGTCATTAATATAACTTATCACATCTATAGAAGCTAAAGATACAAATCATATAATCATATCAAAACATGCAAAAACAAGTATTTGACAAAATCCAGCATCCAGGGCCGGCGCCGTGGCTCAACAGGCTAATCCTCCGCCTTGCGGCGCCGGCACACCGGGTTCTAGTCCCGGTCGGGGTGCCGGATTCTGTCCCGGTTGCCCCTTTTCCAGGCCAGCCCTCTGCTGTGGCCCGGGAGTGCAGTGGAGGATGGCCCAAGTGCTTGGGCCCTGCACCCCATGGGAGACCAGGTAAAAGCACCTGTTACCTGGCTCCTGCCATCGGATGAGCGCGGTGCGCCGGCCGCAGCGCACCATCCACGGCAGCCATTGGAGGGTGAACCAACGGCAAAGGAAGACCTTTCTCTCTGTCTCTCTCTCTCACTGTCCACTCTGCCTGTCAAAACAAATTAAAAAAAAAAATTAAAAAAAAAATCCAGCATCCAGTCATGATTTTAAAAACTCAACAAATTTGGAATAGAGAACTCCTTCAACTCAGTAAAGAGTATCCATAAAACTCCTACAGCTAACATCACATTTTAAGATAAGAAACTATAAGCTTTCCCACTAAGATCAGAAACAAAGGAAGTATATCTCCTCTTACCTTTTTAATATGCTACTGGAAATCTTGAATTATACAGTAAGAGGGGAAAATGAAAAAAATTACACTGACAGGAGGGAATTAAAACTGTCTTTATTTACATATGGCATGGTTATCTATATTGAAAATCCAAAAGAACTGAGAATACAATTCCTGAAATTACTGAGAAATTACAGCAAGGTTAAAGGATATAAGGTTAATACACAAAAGTCAATTATTGGGGCCGGTGCTGTGGAGCAGCATGTTAAAGCCACCGCTTGCAATGCCGGTATCCCATATGGGCACCAGTTCGAGTCCCAGCTACTCCACTTCTGATCCAGCTCTCTGCTGTGGCCTGGGAAAGCAGTGGAAGATGGCCCAAGTCCTTGAGCCCCTGTACCCACATGGGAGACCTGGAAGAAGTTCCTGGCTCTTGGCTTTGGATCGGTCCAGCTCCACCCACTGGGGACAACTGGGGAGTGAACCAGTGGATGGAAGACCTCTCTCTCTCTCTGCCTCTCCTCTCTTTGTATAACTCTGACTTTCAAATAAATAAGTAGATCTTATAAAAATAACAAATCTTTATTTAACAATAAACAGATAATATTTTAATTCAATTATTTTCCTACATACCAGTGATGAAAAAGTGGAATTTGAAATCAGGAATATGACGCTATTTACATTAGTTCCTCTAAAAATGAAATACTTAGTTGTAAATCAAAACTATATATATATATATATATATGACTTATATGAGGGAAACATATTCTGATGAAAGAAAGCAAAGAACAGCTAAATAAATAGAAATATATTCCATGCTCATGTATAGAAAGATATAATATTTCTTTCCAACTTAACCTATAGAATCACCATAAACTCAAACAGAATTTCAGCAAGTTATTTTGTAGATGTCAACAAACTGATTCTAAAGTTTACATAGCAAGATAAAGACCCAGAACAGCCAAAACAATATTAAAAAGGAACAAAGTTGGAGGAATGACACTACCCCACATCAGACTTACCGTATGGCTGGCTACAGTACCCAAGGAAGTGTGGTACTGGTGAAAGAACAAATAGCTCAATGGAACAGAAGAGAGTCCAGAAATTAACTGATCTTTGACAAAAAAGCAGAAGCAGTTAACTTTTCCAAGAAGTAGTGCTGGAATAACTGGACATTAACATTCAAAATAAAAATGAATAAGGCAATGACCTTATGCCCTTCACAAAAATTAACTCAAAATAGATTATATACCCAAAGGTATAATAGGCTATGCCTCCGCCTGCAGTGCCAGCATCCCATATTGGAGCCAGCTGGAGTCCCAGCTGCTCTACTTCCAATCCAGATCCCTGCTAAGGTGCCTGGGAAAGCAGCAGAAGATGGCCCAACTGCTTGGGATCCTGCACTCACATGGGAGACCCAGAAGAAGCTCCTGGCTCCTGACTTCAGCCTGGCCCAGCCCAGGCTGTTGCACCCATCTGGGGAGTGAACCAGTGCATAGAAGACCTCTCTCTCTCTCTCTCTCTCTCTCTCTCTCTCTCTCTCTCTCTCTCGGGGTGTGTGTGTGTCTGTGTGCGTGTGTGTGTGTGTCTGTGTGTGTGTATAATTCTGCCTTTCAAATAAATAAAATAAGTCTTAAAAAATAATAAAACTTCTAGATCATAACATAGAAGGTAATCTGGATGATGTTTATTGGTGACTTTTTAGAGACATCAGCAAAGGAACAATCAATTAAAGAAACAATTGCTTAGATGTACTTCATTAAAATTAAAAATTTATGGGCTGGCATAATAGGCTGAGCTTCCACCTGTAGGGCTGGCATTCCATACGGGTGCCAGTTCATGTCCCGGTTACTCCTCTTCTGATCCAGCTCTCTGCTAATGGCCTGGAAAAGCAGATGGCCCAGTGCTTGGGCCCCTGTACCTGTGTAGTGGACCCAGAAGAAGCTCCTGACTCCTGGCTTCAGATCAGCCTAGCTCCAGTCGTTGTGGCCATTTGGGGAATGAGTCAGTGGATGGAAGACCTCTCTCTCTGTCTCTCCCTCTCTCTGTCTGTAACTCTACCTCTCAAATAAATAAAATTTTTTAAAAATTGAAAATTTATGCTCTGGGCTGGCGCCGTGGCTCAACAGGCTAATCCTCCACCTTGTGGCGCCGGCACACCGGGTTCTAGTCCCGGTTGGGACGCCAGATTCTGTCCCGGTTGCCCCTCTTCCAGGCCAGCCCTCTGCTGTGGCCCGGGAGTGCAGTGGAGGATGGCCCAGGTGCTTGGGCCCTGCACCCCATGGGAGACCAGGAAAAGCACCTAGCACCTGGCTCCTGCCATCGGACTGCAGCGCGCCGTCTGCGGCGGCCATTGGAGGGTGAACCAACGGCAAAGGAAGACCTTTCTGTCTGTCTCTCTCTCTCACTGTCCACTCTGCCTGTCAGAAAAAAAAAAAAAAGAAAATTTACGCTCTGTGAAAGACAATGTCAAGAGAATGAAGAGTCAAGCCACATACTGGAATATTTACAAAAGAGACTTTTAGCTGAAGTATACAAAAAATTCATAAAACTCAACAATAAGAAAATGAACAGTTAGGTTCATTTTAAGTAAAAGACCTGAAAAGATGCCTCATAAAGAAGATACACAGGGGCTAGCATTGTGGCGCAGCAGGTTAACACCCTGGTCTGAAGCACCGGCATCCCATATGGGCGCCGGTTCTAGTTCCGGCTGCTCCACTTCCAATCCAGCTCTCTGCTATGACCTGGGAAAGCAGTGGAAGATGGCCCAAGTCCTTGGGCCCCTGCACCCATGTGGGAGACCCGGAAGAAGCTTCTAGCTCCTGGCTTCAGATCCGCACAGCTCCAGCCATTGTGGCCAATTGGGGAGTGAACGAGCGGATGGAAGACCTCTCTCTCTCTCTCTCTCTCTCTCTCTCTCTCTCTCTCTGCCTCTCCTCTCTCTGTGTAACTCTTTCAAATAAATAAATCTTTTTTAAAAAAGAAAAAAGATACACAGGTGGTCAATAAGTGTATGAAATGATGTTCCACATCATAGAGCATTAGGGAATTGCAAATGAAAACAAGACACCACTACACACCAAGTAGACTGGCCAAAGCCTGGAACGCTAACATCAGAACCTGGGTAGAACATGAAGCAACAGGAATTGTCACTCACTACTGGTAAGAATATAAAATGGCACGCCCACTTTAGAAGACAGTTTGGCAGTTTCTTACAAAACTGAACATACTCTTACCATGTAATCCAACAGCTGAGTTTCTTGGTATTTACCCAAATAAGCTAAAAGCCTATTACTACACAAGAACCTATACGGGTATGCTTATTGAAGTTTTGTTAACTATTGCCAAAACTTGGAAGCAACCAACATGTCCTTCAGTGGGCGAGTGCATTGAAAAACTGTGGTCCACTCAGACAACGGAATCTTATTCAGCACCAATAAAAAATGAACTATCTAGTTACAAAAATACATGATGGAGCCTGAATGCATATTATCCAGTGAAGAATACTGTATGATTCCAACTATATGACAGTCTGCTTAGTGAAAGAAGTCAATGTGAAAATTTGTCAAAACCTATAGAATGTACAGCACAAAGAGTGAACCCTAACATAGACTTCAGATAATAATAATATAGCACTATTGGCTTATCAGTTGTAACAAATGTACCACACTGATCCACTGTGTTAATAGAAAAAACTGTGGTTGTGGGATTAAGGAAATATCAGAACATTGTGTTCACTTAGTTTTTTGGTAACTAAAACTGCTCTGAGGTGCTGGCGCCGTAGCTCACTTGGTTAATCCTCTGCCTGCAGTGCCAGCATCCCATATGGGCACCAGTTCTAGTCCTGGCTGCTCCTCTTCCAGTTCAGCTCTCTACTGTGGCCCAGGAGGGCAGTGGAGGATGGTCCAAGTGCTTGGGCCCCTGCACCTGCAGGGAGACTGGAAAGAAACACCTGGCTCCTGGCTTCAGATTGGCACAATTCCGGCTGTAGCGGCCATTTGAGGGGTGAACCAACGGAAAGAAAACCTTTCTCTCTGTCTCTCTCTGTCGATAATTCTACCTGTCAAATAAATAAATAAACTTCTCTGAAAAATCAAATCTATTGCTTTTTTAAATGTGAAAGAAAAAGTTTGTGCTCTGCATATTTTTATGTCTCTTAGATACACATCTTATTATTCTGTGTGTATATATATATGTGTATGTATGTATACACCACACACACATATGCACGTATATTACTTTTACATGTCCAACATACACTGGTTATGCAGACTTTCTATGTGGCAGGTTCTCACCAACAGTGACTGCCATTTTTATCTCAGACAGTAGATAATTAGTAAAAGTCACACCTGGATCTTCTTTGTCGTTGTTCAAGTCAGAAACTCTTGGCCTTGCGACAGTGGCAAGAGAACAAAGCAGGAGCTGCGGCATGGGGGCCATCGCAGCAGCAGCCTTCAGGTGGCTTCTTCCACTCTTGACCGAGTGCTGGTTGAGAGGAGTGCAGCAGAAACTGTAACCACAGGAGGTGTTACACCTGCAGCGAAAGCTCAAGGCAAGGCATCACAAGCAACAGCAGTAGCTGTTGGATCAGGCTCTAAGGAAAGGGTGCAGAGATTCAACCAGTCCACGTGGACATTGGACATAAAGCTCTTCTTGCAGAATGCAGTAGTTCAAGTGGTGACAGGGATTATTTTTTATTTAGAGATTTAAAACAGGTGGACTGAAGTCTTTATTGAAGTGGCATCACATGAAGCTGTCCCTTCCACTGCAGTTTGGAAATCTGTCATCATGTAAATAATTTTCACGTCTCTTTTACTGTAAACTACTGCTGTCTGAACGAATGGCATCCATTGTTCCTAAACTTCAGTTTCACCGTTGTGGTGTGAACATTTCCAAATAAAATTATAAATGAGAGGGGGAAAAGAGAGAGAGAGAAATCTGGAAGTTATTTTTTCCCTTCTCCAGCAATAGTTGGCCCAGAGAATCATTGTGACCTATGAAAGTAGGCCCTGTTCTCTGGAAGAGAGTCTATTAGCGCCTGGAAATCCTTGCGCTGGGCTAGAGGTGGGGCTCTGCTGAAGACTTGATCACTTGTTACCACTAAGAGCACTTCTCTCAGTCTGCGCACAGGGCCCTGGGTCTCTAAAGAAAACCTGCTTAAAGGAGTTCACTCTCACTTTGCTCTATTGTCCAAGGAAATGGGCCATAATCAGATCCTCTGTGACTTGAAGTTTAAATAGAAAAGCTGGCCAGAGTTTAGATCAGTGTTTTTCAAACTATGGGCCTTGAACCATTAATGGATCAAAACCAGCATTTTATTGTTGTTTTGTTTTGTTTCTAATAAATGATAGATGAGAGAAAGCATAGCAGTATGTATCACAGATAAAAAGGGTAAGTTTTGTGAAACCTGTGCTGCAAATGCGCATGTATCAATGTCTATGCAGTGCGTTCTGGGTCAAGAAATGCACTTGCTGCAGGAGGCTGAGAAAACTGTTAGAAGAGGATCCGTAGGGTGATCAGGACTCAGGTATGACTTGGCTCTTCCGAGGCTGGCAGGAGCCCCAGAAAGTGGATGCCCATGTAATCGGAAAATGTTGTGTCCCGAATGCTGCAACCCTCAGCGTGCAGCAGAGGGAAACACTGACTGCCCTTGATTCTGAGGCCACGGGATCACGCCCTCTGACAGACATGAGCAGCCTGTGCAGGACCAGGGTTGCGCGCAGCGGCGCATGGATGTTCACTGTGGGATCACAGGCCTCACTCCATGCTGGAGGATATTGCTGAGCAACTGTGTGGACCCATATGTGGAAAGTGGCCTTCGCCACCCTTTAGACCTCGGAAGTACCTGGTTTCTCAAGCTTTTCAGCAAGAGAATCCTCAGAGGAAGCTGCAGGGCTCCTGGCTTATTCAGCTGCTGTGTGCTTAAGCAACTTCTTGGAGAAAATAAAAGTGCTATATTATCACTCTGAGTTTATGAGGTTGGTTGTATTAACTCAATAATTCATTCATTCATGCAGATAGTGTTCAAGATACAGTTGTTTTATCTATCTAATCTTTCTATTATCTGCTTACCTACTACATGTAGGAGAATCTCAAAAATATGTATGTTTGAATGGAGATGTAAACAAGTATTGGTTTTTAAAGTAAGAAAAGACCAGTACTATTATACCACACTACAGGATACGATGCAGTACAGCAGGCTAAAAAATAAGCCTTCTATAACTAAATAACTGCTATCTAGAAAATGAGGATTGGTATTTTGTCTATAAAAGATAAACACATCACCTGGAGCATCTCCTTGTATTGAACCAGTCCATTAAGAAACCAGGAAGACTCAGGAAGAATTCTAACTGGTTATATAAACCTTTTATAATTGCAGTTCCAGCAACTTCTTCCCCATCTCTGTTACTACTTTTCTCTATCATTTTTTTTTTCTAGAGGAAAGATGACTTGAATGCTTAGCATGTAAAATAAGTCATTTCTTCCAGAGGGCAGATGAAGTAGGCTCCCAGCCCTCTTGGAGCTCCTCCTTAGTTGGCTCACCATGTAACAACAGCCTCTCACGGCTTTGACCTTTATTTTCAAAGCCCAGTGTAGAGTGGGAAGAGAGACTTCACACTTTTTTGAGCTCTAAATTCTGGTAAGTCTGAACCATGTGCTTCATTTCAGATCTGCTTGTAAGGAAGTTTCAGATGTTCATAATCCAGATTTGGCAGGGGAGTCCTCCCTATTTAGTCGAAGGAGATCTTGTAATGTTGTAGGATCTCGCAAATGTGAAGTCTCCTTATCTCTATTTAATTCAAGAGAGCACACCTTGTGGTTCATAAAAATCTGGAAATTCATACTTGTTGTTTATTCTTGATTCTTAGGAGTGACCTCAGATAGATCTGTGTTGAAGGAGTGCTGCCTCAGGATTAAGCAATAGTACACACCTGACTTCACTGAAGAGCCACCCACTGGTAAACTCTGCCCCAGGTGTGGAACGCCTTTCCTCTTGGAAAACCTTAGTTGTTTTGACTGTGTTTTAAAATAATTCTGGAAATGTACTGACAGTAGTGGTGGGGCTGGAGAACGGGAGAGCTGACATGAAGGTGAGTTTCCAAAGTGTTCCTGTGCAAAGTCCAGATTTTCTCCCAGGCACGGGTTGGGCAGAATGTGATCAGCAGACAGGAGCTCTCAATGAGGAGATGGGAAGAGACTTTCCAGGACAAAGGGCAGGGGAAGCAGAGGTGAATGAAGTAATCCTGTCTGATCATTAGGTTCCCTCCCACTGCCATGTCATGTAATGTTGGGGGCAGGGGGCAATAACCGCTGATCAAGGGAAGAAAACACAGCTCTCTGCCAGGGCCAGGAGTTCCCTGGAACCAGGAGGGTTCTTCCAAAGGTCTGTGGAAAAGTGCAGCTAGAAGTATGAGTGTACTTTGGTGCAAAAAATATTTCAAAAGCCATGCTTAGTTTTTCCATACTATGCATTTCTCACATATTATGAAAAGCTTCTTTGCCAGATTTTTTGTACCAAAATAAACTCATGATCTAAAATCTTAATTTTAAAACATGTTTGTTTGTTTATTATTTATTTGGAAGTCAGAAAGAAAGAGCTTGATCTTCCATTCGCTAGTGCTCTCCTCAGCCAGAGCTCGGCCAGGCCAAAGCCAGGAGCCTGGAAATCAATCTGGGTCTCCCATCTGGGTAGCAGGTACCCAAGTGGTTGAGCCATCAGCTTCTGCCTCCCAGGGTGTATATTAACAGGAAGCTGGAATTGGAAACAGAACCAAGACTCCAACATTCCAGTTGCCACTTACCCATTGTGCCATACACTTATCACCCCAAATTTTTAAAAATTTATTTGAGAGGCAGAAAGACATAGAGAAATAGAGAGAAGGCTCCCCTCTACTTGTCCACTCCCCAGGTGCCCACAATGGCCTGGGCTGAGCTGGGGCAAAAGCCAGGAACAAGAAATGAAATCCAGGTCTCCCACGTGGGTGGCAGGAACCCAATTTTTGGAGCCATCCCTGCTGCTTCCTAGAGTTCACATTTTCAATTGCATCTTTCTATAAACTTTTTAATGTACCCAAGTTTAAGCTTCAGAGACAAATATGTACCTAGGGTCCCAGAGACAAGCTTGAGGAGTTGCTCATTTATTTCCTCCATATAAACAGGACAAATATCAACAGTTGCTGCCCAGCCAGGTTATGAGAGGTGAAAGTCTCTCCTAAGGCTGAGACTTGTCCCATTCCACACATATCCTTTGAACAAGCTGATCATATCAAAGTGTTTAAAACATACACAGCATGAAACAAGACTTCACATGTTAACTCTTGGCACCTTCCTAGATGTTCAAATAGGATACAGAATTAGACATCAATGCATGACTTCCTCTCCCCAGCAAGCTGTGGGTGCTGCAGGTGGGCCTGGGAGAGTGAAGCTGGCATACAGTGGTAGAGATGGGGGCCAAGAGAGTCAAAACCCAAATGTCAGGTTAGACAGCCTCAAGAAACAAAGGATAGTATCAGCTGGTACACTTTAGGCTGCAAGTTGACAGCCGAGCGTGAGTGGGCAACAGTGGGGAAGTTGGTGGATTCTGAGCCAGATCTGGCTTTATCATTGAAGCTACTGTGTGACCTGGGCAAGATCTGTAAGCTCCCTGTTTCTTAGTTTTCTTCTGTTTAAAGTGAAGGATATAATAAATTTGATAGGTTTGTTATAAGCCTTAACTACATTTAAGGTACCAGAAGAGTACCCATTACTTAGTTCAATGTATGTTAAACAGTCATAGAGTCCCTTTTTCCAATCGACTTCTACAGTTAGAAAACATTCCTCTTTCCCACCAGCACTCCCAGAGGTTGAGTGGGCTTTGCAAGTGGTTGAACAGCATGGCACTGTCATCTTCAGTCCATGCTGCCATCTCCAATGGTGGTCTCATTTTCAGTCTGGGAGTAAGGTGGCTGCAGATGCTCCAAACATTGCATCTAGAAATAGGATGTGTTTCTTTCAGTGGCCTTTTCTTTAAGAGAGAAAGGTAATACTTCAGAGATATTCTCCCTCAGACTTCTAAAATTTCACTGGCCAGAACTGGTCTTTTGGCAAAGGTAATGAATGGGCTACTATTAAACCAATTAACTCCATCTCTGAAGCTGGGAGTAGGCTCATCTTCCTCTAACTGCTTGGGATTAAGTAATGTCTAAATGGCATTTGGGTTCCATCAGGCACTCATCATGAAAGGATGAGGGAAACAGATACTTGGGTAGCCAACCAACAGTGGTCACTACAACTAGGGTGGACAAAGGCCGAAAACAGGCTAAAGGGTGAGACAGGACAGCACAGGACAGTACAAGAGTCAGAGCCCAGAAAGACCCATTGAAGTAACAATCCCCCCTCAAAGAGGGCTGTTTAAAGAGGTTGACCCACCCCACTGATGGGGGAAAGATATGAAGGATAGCAAGTATCACCCTCACTAGTCTTTCTTTTGTGGTTAGAAAGGAACAGAATTATCCTAAGCTTATTTGGCGGAAAGTTTTAACTCATTATGAGCATTATGAATAACATGATAAATTCTTTAATAATATCAAGAACTGTCCGGAGAGGTTTGAAGATTTTACCCTACCTAGAGCTAACAAGTCAGCCGCCATAGTCTCATGGATGCTGGAAGAACTGAAGTTCATGGATCACAGGCAAAGGACTCTATTACTCATGCCAATAACATTAGCCAAAGCATGAGCTTTTGTGCTGGTTCCCCAAGGCACAATTCTCACAGTGAAAAAGAACCAGGTGACATCTGCACATATAATGAATTCCATCAGAGGGGTGGAACCCTGAGCCTGGAGAACACAAATATTTTATAATGGAATCTAAACCTACCTGTTCTTTGCTTCAGAAATAAGCTTGACTTTTATTGCACTAGATAATAAGCATGTCTGTCTATACTGCCTTCAGCACTGACAAATTTTCCCATGAGTATTCCACTCTACTGGCCACCCTGATTAATCTAATTAATTGACTGAGATCAATTTTGTTAATTTGTCTCATAGAATGTTGTAGTAAGGTCTATAGCCAATGGGATGAGGCCACCAGCAATATTCACCTCAACTGGGCTTCCCAGGGTCTCAAGAGAGTCATGTAGCTTTCTTCTTAGGTTTCTGTAGGAATCTTTCCACTTAGCCTGAGACAATAATACAGCCCTGGTAAGATGGATCAGTGACTGCACAGGCTCTGTCCTGGCCCTCAAAATGGAAATACAGAGCTATTATATGCATAACAACTCTTACCAGTAAGTTGAGGCCAACCTAAGCATCCTCAGGGAATGAGATGTTAGCACTGGTCACTTCACTGATTTTGTACCACCCACTTTTTTATTTTTTTTAAAAAAGATTTACTTTTATCTATTTGAAAGACAGAGTTACAGAGAGAGGTACAGCCAGAGAGAGAGAGAGGTCTTCCATCTGCTGGTTCACTCCCCAGATGACCACAACAGCCAGAGCTGAGCTGATCCAAAGCCAGGAGCCAAGAGCTTCCTCCAGGTCTTCCACTCGGGTGCAGGGGACCAAGGTTTTTCACTACTTTCTCAGGCCATAGCTGAGAGCTGGATTGGAAGTGGAGCAGCTGGGGCTCAAACCAGCACCCATATGGCATGGTGGCACTGCGAGCTGGAGCTTTAACCTGCTGTGCCACAGCACTGGCCCCCACCCACTTTTTCTAATTGGATGACTCTTGACACCAGAATACAAGGAGTACAAAAACAACATCAGTTATCCCTTTAGGAATGTGTCCTAACTATTCAAGGGTAGCATCTTTTTAGATAGGGATCAGCAGTTCTGAAAGCCACATGATCTACCACTTTGCACATCTTTTAAACACTTGAAGGTTTCTTATGACCATTGCTATGAAGTCACTGTGTTTTATTCTGGGTTCCATGAATTTTTATTTATTTATTTATTTGAAAGGTAAAGTCACAGAGGGAGAGAGAGAAAAAGAGAGAGAGAGAAAAAAATCTTCCATATGCTGTTTCACTCTTCCAACAGCCAGGGCTGGGCCAGGCTCCATCCAGGTCTCCCACATGGATGGTGGGGCACAAGCATTTGGGCCATCCTCCACTGCTTTCCCAAGCACATTAGCAGGGAGCTGGATCAGAAGTGGAGTAGTCAGAACTCAAACCAGCCTCGAACCAGCGCTCCGATGTGGGGTGGTGTTGCAGGCAGTTTAGCCTACTGTGCCACAACGCTGCTCTGGGTTCCATGAACTGTGTAAGTCCCTTTATACATCCCACCCCTAGAAATTAAATTATTTATACTTGTTAGAATCCCGAAGTGGAACATACCTTGTCTGGGGGGAGTGATTGACAGTGCTGCCAACATAACTTTTCTTCTTTTTTTTTTTTAAAGATTTATTTATTTATTTGAAAGTCAGAGTTACACAGAGAGAGGAGAGGCAGAGAGAGAGAGAGAGAGAGGTCTTCCATCCGATGGTTCACTACCCAATTGGCTGCAATAGCCAGAGCTGTGCCGATCCAAAAGCCAGGAGCCAGGAGCTTCTTCCGGGTCTCCCACGTAGGTACAAGGGACCAAGGACTTGAGCCATCTTCCACTGCTTTCCCAGGCCATAGCAGAGAGCTGGATCAGAAGTAGAGCAGCTGGATCTCAAACCAGCGCCCATATGGGATGCTGGCGTTTCAGGCCAGGGCGTTAACCCTGCTGCACCACAGCACCGGTGCCAACATAACTTTTCATCAGGTGGTAAATCTTAACATTTCCAGTTCAGTTTGAACAATCATTTAGTCATTGTTTTCAGCAAGACTACCTGAGAGCAGTCAGTCCAACCTGTCCTGTTTACACACACCATCAGTTGCGTTGTGATTATTACTGCAGGCAATGACTGAGTGGCAATTAATGAGAATGACATCTGGAGGTGGTAGTGGACATCTTCTGTAGCAGGTGTGGGAGCTTAGGGCTACTCTGCAGCATTTGACAGACTTCTCAATAAGGTGAAGGGGAATGGCAGACAAATCGTGGTCAGAGCCATCTGGCAGAGGACTGTAAGTGGAGCAGTCATTTAAATTTAAGGCCCTTAAAACAGTCTGGGAAAATCTCACTTGGATGTTTTCCTTCATGAAGAAGACACCAGGGATGATCCTTAAAGCAAATATCCAACAGGTGCTCCTGTTTCAGATGCTATGCTGTTGCTTGCCCTCTGCTGCTACAAACTGAAACTAATTCCAGTAACTGTAATTCACTTGTTTTTTAATCAGTGCACAACATTTATCAATATTTACAATAATTTAAATTCTCAGAGAATAGATCATCTAGTATTGAAAGTCAGCCTCAAGGGGCTCATTTCTTCTAATGAAGGGGGGAAGCACTTGAGAGCATCACACAACATTATGGGAGGGCCTCATTTGGACTAACCAGACCAGGATGAAGCTAAAAGGAACAATTTTCCAAACACACAACAAAATTCACAGCGAACAAGCAGAAGATACTGTTAACTAGAATCAGAATAAGTCCCCTCGATGTTAACACTGTAAGAAAAGTAACTTTTGAAATGATTCTAGAAAATGTCAATTACATTTTTGATAATTTTAGCTGTCTTCCTTTTGAAAGGCTTCAAGTGACCAGTTAAGTATGGAAAACATGAAGGCTGATGGAACACAAGTTAATCCTTTTGCTTTGCTTATTTGGGGTGAAATACTATTGATACCTTATAGAAGAAGTCAAGGCATCATAGAAACAATTAGCCCTTCACAAATGGCTAAGTATTTGACCAACATCACTGCAAACATGTCCAGTGGAAACACAGTCAGTGTCAGAAATGACTCCAAGGTAGCTTTCTCAAACAGTATAATTCACTTCTTGTAATCATCCCTCTAATCACATATAGAAGATTAGCATTTTTTAAAAGATTTTTTATTTATTTGAAAGGCAGAGTTATAGAAAGAGGGAGGGAGGGAGGGAGGGAGAGAGGGAGGGAGGAACGGAGAGAGAGAGACAAAGAGAGAGAGAAACGAGAGAGAAAGAGAATAACTTCCATCCAATCACTGGTTTACTCCCCAAATGGTGGCAATGGCCAGGGCCGAGCCAGGCCAAAGCCAGGAGCCTATAGCTTCTTCTGGGTCTCTCACATGGGTGCAGGGGCCCAAGCACTTGGGCCATCTTTCACTTATTTCCCAGGTGCATTAGCAGGAAGCTAGATTGGAAGTGGAGCATCTAGACTTAAACCAGCACCTATATGGGATGCTGGCATTGCAGGTGGCTGCCTAAGCCACTACACCACAATGATAGCCCCCAAGATTAAATATTGTTATAACAGTTAGAAAGAGACTCATTGTGGCTCCCACACTGGCCTGTGTGGGCCTTGGTAGAGGGATTTGGTCAGCACACACTCAACAATGAGGTGATTATCCTTAGATCTGGGACCATGTGATCCAACTACAGAATATGAATGGCAGAACTAGAGTTAAGACTGCATCTCCCAGGCCCATCTTGGCTGGGATGCCATCTGCAGGGTGTACTGACTGGACTAGCCAGAGGTTGCCACTACAGGTAAAGAAAGAAGCATCATGCCCTGGAATGGTCAGTGAGAAATCTCAGATTTTCCAAAGAAGTCCGTATGAACTTCCACTCCTTTTGTCCTGGTTATTATCTAGAAAGTTATCAACAAGAGACAATCTCTTTTGTAGGGACAGCTGCCTTTAGTGAACCAATGGCTTTACTTAAAGGATGTGAACCAGGAGAAGGTAGGGGAAGTAGAGTCTGAAATCTCCCCTGGGGTCAGTGTTGTGGTGTAGTCAGTAAAACCGCCTCACTTCCAATCCAGTTCCCTGCTAAAGGCCTGGGAAAAGCGGTGGAAGATGGCCCAAGTATTTGGACCCCTGCCGCCCATGTGGGTAACCTGGATAAAGCTTCTAGCTCCTGGCTTCAACCTGTCCCAGCCCTGGCTATTGTGGCCATCTGGGGAGTGAACCAGAGGATGGAATCAATCTCTCAATCTCTCTCTCTCTCTCTCTCTCTCTCTCTCTCTCTCTCTCTTCTCTGACTTTCAAATAAATAAGTAAATCTTCCCAACTCAAGTTTTGAGGAGGCCATTTCATTGCTCAACAATATCCAATACCTGTGGATGGTGTGGAGCCTGGAAGGTTCATCAAACATCTGTGCCAATAGCTGAAGCCAGGATAGAGCAGGAGGGAGGTGGGGGGAAAGAGCGCCTCTGACCAGCAAAGCTTTACACTTACTCTTAGCTTTAAGCAGGGTGTGGCTGCTCCTGGCTCAACCAAATCAAGCTGCAATGCTTGTGGCTGCCACAAAGCTTCTTATTGGGTGGCCTGACACCCTCATGAAACATCCACTGTTTCAACTTTGGGAACACTTTGTTCCAGAGCCACAGCCACACTGTTCCCTAACTGGAGTCCCCAAGTTGTGCCTTTTGCTGGCTTGGGCTTGACTCCCATGGTGGCAATGTTTTTGAGTCCACCATACTCTGGGGCTGTGGCCATTTCATTATCAAAATAACATCTCTGAGTTTCCATCTAGTTCCCGTGTACATCTAGTAGGGTTGCAGAATCTGCCACAAGAATTTATCTAGAATTCTTCGGGCCAGGCCGGCGCCGTGGCTCAACAGGCTAATCCTCCGCCTTGCGGCGCCGGCACACCGGGTTCTAGTCTCGGTTGGGGCGCCGGATTCTGTCCCGGTTGCCCCTCTTCCAGGCCAGCTCTCTGCTGTGGCCCCGGAGTGCAGTGGAGGATGGCCCAAGTGCTTGGGCCCTGCACCCCATGGGAGACCAGGAAAAAGCACCTGGCACCTGGCACCTGGCTCCTGCCATCGGATGAGCGCGGTGCGAACCAACGGCAAAGGAAGACCTTTCTCTCTGTCTCTCTTTCTCACTGTCCACTCTGCCTGTCAAAAATAAATAAATAAATAAATAAAAATAAAATAGAATTCTTCGGGCCAGTTTCTCATTCTCCACATTGTAAACCCAGTCCCAGGTAATAAGAGCTCAAATAGAAGTCACTATCTCATCTGTGGCTTCCCAAGGGAGTTTGTCTGCATGAAGCACCTCTCATAGAGACAAAGCTCCATTGCAACAGATGGGATACACTGCAGAAAATCCTGTGGTGGATTTCTCTTGTCTGAATAGATCAAAAGTTGGCCTGATAGACTGTAGAAATGACTGAGTCATTTCTTGCCCAAAATGGGCAAAACCTCTGCCCATCCAAGATGAGTATCAGCATGAGTTACAACAGTGGGGTGGGCCTGGAGCTGACTGCCAGGCTGATGCAGAGGTACACTATTCAGTGGAGACAATATTGACTGAATCCACTTCCTAGTACCCTGTTTGCAACTCTTCAATTCCTTCTCTCAACTGCCAAAAATTGGAGAACATTTGATGCCTAATTCATCATAAGATCCAGACAACATGCCTACTAGTGTTGCCCAGGGGCCTTCCATAAAAACTGTTAGCTGGCCAACGAGGCCTTCATCCTTGTTCTTTCTCTTCTCTGTGTATATCCCATCTTGGTTGCCAAAACTATTAAGAAGAATGAAGGGATTTTGCCATACTGTTCATCTAAGTTAGCCTAACTGCCACAGTTTCACCAATGCTGGTAGAAGACATGAGACTCCTAGATGGTAAACAGAGGACTATATTACTCACAGCACTAGCAGCAGCTTATGCCAGCTTATTTATAACAGTTTCTCAAGCCCCAGGTCCCACAGAGCAGTGCAAAGAGGGCCAGAAGATGCCTGTACACCTGGTTGTGTTGCAAGACAGAAACCCTGAGCTTTGGGAACCCAAGCCTTGCTAATAGATAGCTAAAAGACATGCACATTTGTTCCAGAGGGAAGCACTCTTTCCATCTCATAAGGTTGTTTGTTATACAAAATCTTAAAATGATAGGAACAAGTTAATCTGTCACTGTGCTTATAAGATGCTCAGAAAAGTGAAAGACCCATGGAGGAATGTATCTTTTTTTTTTTTTTTTGGACAGGCAGAGTTAGACAGAGAGAGAGAGACAGAGAGAAAGGTCTTCCTTCTGTTGGTTCACCCCCAAAGGAATGTATCTTAACTATGAGTGTTAGCAACCGATATTCTGAATCACACCATTCCTCACAAGTCTCTTGGGAGACAGTCTATTTTTCCATCCTAGTTCCTTACAGATTGGAGATGGAGTATTGGCAGATAAAATAGAACCAGGAATGGTGAAGACTGGGGGGCATTACATGGGAAGAAGCAATAGGTAGTAGAAGATGAGGAAGGTTTTGGGTTGTAAATTTACATACGGTTGTAAATTTACATATGGGAAATGAAATTTATTACATATTTATGGAAAAGATCAAAGAGAAAGCAAAAATTGGGTAACTGAGACTTCTTTTTCTTAAGATTTACTTATTTATTTATTTATTTGAAAGGCAAAATGACAAAGGAAGATATACAGATATAGAAAGATACAGAGAGAGAGAGAGATACCTTCCATCCACTGGTTTACTCCCCAAGTGGCCACAGTGGCTGGGGCTGGGCCAGGCAAAACACAGAAGCCAGGAACTATATCTGGATCTCCCATATGGGTGGCAGAGGCCCAAATATTTGGATTATTATCTGCTGCCTTCTCAGGCACTTGAGCAGGAAGTTGGATAGGGAGCAGAGTAGCTGAGACTCAAACCTGCACTCCAATATGGGATGCCAGCTGAACCTATTTGCCACAATTGGGTCTTTGAGAAGACAGGAACCAGAGTTGACCTCAGGATTAGATCTAGGAGCTAGTGGAGACCCTCTGAGTGCCCCTTTTAAGATGACACTAATATCCATGTGTGACTTATTGTGAACCATACACTCCAAGGTTCAACTTCTCACATGATTGGCCTCACTTGGGTTGGGTGCCTATGCATTAGGCTGGACAGTTTAGAGATTTCAACCACCAACTGAACCAAGACTGCATTTAGTGAATTGAAGGATCCCCCAAAGAAAAACCCCTGCGTATCAGATTCATTTTGTCAATCCTCCTCACATGATAGGGGCTGGGATAACCTTAGCTGGGATATACCCTACACCTCCATTACCAGTGAGAGAGGGGAAACAATCAAAGGATGGTCTCTGGGTGGCCAGGCTGGGACACAGGGCTGGGTGGGGAAGAAGGGCACTGAAGGTAGGATCAAGTTACCAGGACTGGGAACGGCATGTGGCGTAGCAGGTAAAGCTGCCGCCTGCAGTGCTAGCATCCCATATGAGCACCAGTTCAAGTCCTGGCTGCTCTGCTATGGCCTGGGAAAGCAGTAGAAGATGGCCCAAGTCCTTGGGCTCTTGTACCCGTATGGGAGACCTGGAGGAAGGTACTGGTTCCTGGCTTCAGATTGGTGCAGCTCCAGCTGTTGCAGTCTATTGGGGAGTGAGCCAACGGATGGAAGACCACTCCCTCTTTCCCTCTCTCCACCTCCTTCTCTCTCTGTGTAATTCTGACTTTCAAATAAATAATAAATAAATCTTTAAAAAAAAAAAGTTACCAGGACTGCCCTCTATTCCAGAACCACAGAGTGAAACAGGGAAGGAACAGGTCCCTAAAGAAGGGGGGTCTCACGAACAAAAAGGGATGAGAACAGTACTGAGTAGAGTGACACAACAGATGTCCACCATGGTCACCATCCGCCCAGTATGGAATTTTGCATGTCCTGGTTTGAGGATGTCCGTAGGAGAAAGGAAACGAAAGACACAGGGAGTGAATTGTCCTGGGAGCCCCAGTCCAGACCAGGATGGCCACTAGAGGGCAATTAGGGAAGGCAGGAGGTGGAGGAGTGGCTGAGGCAGAAAACAGCTGGAGAGAAGGTCTTGGGCATCAGTCGGTGCTCAAGGCCATTCTGGGGAAACTGGAAGACACAATCAGAGTCCAAGCCTGGAAATCTGTTACATCCCATCAGTTTCTTACTAGGGATCTGAAGAAAATTGGAGAAGTGGGCAGAGTCAGGAATAGGCACCAGGTTCACTCTCCTTCCTCTCCACTTTGGGACAAAGGGCACTGTCTCAAAGGTCAGGTTCACAGTACAGATCAGGTGAGTAAGGATGAGGTGAGTCAGCAAAACTCTGAAACCAGACACCAGCCAAAAAATGGAATTAGAAGATAAGTTTATGTTGGTGCAAAAAAATGTTGGAATCCATGCATATGAAGGGTCTTCAAAAACATTGTGGAAAATGCTATTATAAGGGCCAGCACTGTGGCGTAGTGGGTAAAGGCGCTGTCTGCAGTGCCAGCACCCCATATGGGTGCTAGTTCGAGTTCCAGCTGCTCCACTTCTGATCCAGTTCTCTGCAATGGCCAGGGATAGCAATAGAAGATGGCACAAGTCCTTGGACCCCGGACCCCTGCACCCATGTGGGAGACCGGGAAGAAGCTTCTGGCTCCTGGCTTTGGGTCGGTACAGCTCCGGCCCTTGTGGCCAACTGGGGAGTGAACCAGTGGATGGAAGACCTCTCTCTTTCTGCCTCTCCTCTCTGTGTAACTCTGACTTTCAAGTAAATAAATTTTTAAAAAATGCATATTATTAAAAAAAAACTATGCATGGATTTCATAAATGTGTGCACTAAAGAAAATTTACCTTTTAACTCAAATGTTCCACAGACTCTGAATGATACTTACAGAAGTCACACAGAAGGAACGGCACAAAAGGAGACTATTGTTGCTCTCAGTGACCACAGGTCCGCCAGCTTAGATACCTGTTCACTGACCTTCACACATGAAGCCTAGCTCACAGAATAACATTAGTGAGCTAGGAAACTGGAAAACGTGGGATATGGGGTTCACCTGCAAGCTGTGGTTCAAGATGTTAAGTTGTCATAAGGAAACACAAGAGATTTGTCTATGGGCCTTTGTTCATAACTGCCTACCGCCAGTGTTCGCTGCTTATCCTTCCGTGACGGTGAGATCACCCTAACTGGCAGCCTGGCATTCAGCCAAAACCAGTTTTTAAAACTGCAGAAACCAAACAACTCCAATATTCATAGGTTGGGAAATGGATAAACAAGCCATAGCACATGCATGCCACTTAGCAGTAAGAGACACCAACTGCTGACTTACACAACACCACTGAGGAATTCCACAGCTGTTATGCTGAGAAGAGGCCAGACATAAAAGAACTACAAGCTTCTGGGTTACACAGACAGGAAATTCTGAGTGCCAGTGCAGAGTTAAGCCACTGCTTGCAATGCCAGATTCCTATATACAGCGATGTTTAAGAGTCCTGGCTTCTACACTTCTGATCCAGCTTCCTGTTAATGCGCCGGTGAAAGCAGATGACCCAAGAACTTGGGCCCCAAACACCCACTTGGGAGAACTGGATGGAATTCCTGGCTTCTGGTTTCGCCTGGCCCAGCCCCAGCTGTTGCGGCCATTTGGAGAATGAACCAGTGGATAGAAGATCTCTTTCTCTCTGCTTCTATCACTCTGTCTCTCAAATAATTATTTAAAAAATTCTAGGGGCCAGCCCTGTGGCACAACAGGTTAAAGCCCTGGCCTGCAGCACTGGCATCTCATCTGGGTACCAGTTCAAGTCCCAGCTGCTCCAATTTCGATCCAGCTGCCTGCCAATGTGCCTGGGAAAGCACCAGAGGATAGCCCAAATCCCTGGGCCCCTGCACCCAAGTGGGAGACCAGGAAGAAGCTTCTGGAACCTGATCAGCTCAGCCACAGCCACTGTGGCCATTTGGGGAGAGAACCAGCAGATGGGAGACCTCTCTCTCTCTCTGTCTCTACCTCTCTCTGTAACTCTTTCAAAAAATAAATCTTTAAAAATTAATAAAAATATTAGAAAATGTGGTGAAAAAAAAGTTTACTATTTGCCTGGGACAGGGGAAGGGGACTGAGTGCTGAAGAGCTTATGTAGGGGACAGGCACTGCGTAGCGAGTGAAGCCATGGCCTGCAGCACTGGCATCCTTATGGATGCCTATTCATGTCCCAGCTGCTCTACTTCTGATCCAGCTTCCTACTAATGGCCTGGGAAAAGCAGAAGATGGCCCACATGTTTGGGCCCCTGCTACCCAGCTGGGAGATCTGGAAGAAGCTCCTGGCTCCTGCTTCAGCCTGGCCCAGCCTTGGCCTTTGCAGCCATCTGGGGGGTAAACCAACAGATAGCAGTTCTGTGTGTGTATGTGTGTGTGTGTGTGTGTGTCCCTCTCTCTCTGTAACTCTGTCAAATAAATAAATGAATCTTTAAAGTAAACAAATAGGTCAATTTACAAAAAGGGCACAGCCAACTTCCAGGGGAGATGAGCATTTCTGGCCATTGATTAAGTAGTGATTTTTTTTTTATCGTGGTGAATGAAATTCAGGGAGCACAAAATTGGCCCCTTTCACCCTGAGTGTACAATGCAGAGGCATCAGTGACACTCACAGCACCGTGCGACCCTCACCACTGTCTAGTCCCAAAGCCCTGCCACCACCCCATGCCCGGCTGCCCGAGGCAGGAAGGTCTCACTCCTCTTCCTCTCCCGTGAGCTTCACTTCTGTATGGTACCTGGATAAAGCTGATTCAAAGCAGGCTGGCTCGCAGCGTCCAGGCCCTGCGGTGGAGTCCTCTCCCTGGGTGCTGTCGTTGTTAGTTCCAGGGCACAGCGGTCTTGGGACTTTCCTCTGCGCTCCTGGACTGAGTGCCAGGCCCTTGGCAGTGGCTCTCCTTTGCCAGAATAAAACAGGGAACCCTCGTACCCAAGGCTTCCGGGGTCCCCGGGTCCCCGACCCCGTGAGCATTCTTCCCTGGCTAACGGGCAGCCGAGTCCACTGCGCACCTCAGGCTTCAGTCTTCAGGCCGGGCCGAGAGGCAGACTCGGCGTTTCCCGTCCCACACACGGGAGCCTCTCCCAGCCCGCCTTCCGGCGCCGCTGCAGCCGCACACATCCAGGACCAGAGGGTGGCGCCGTCCAAAGCGACCTCTTCACTGGTCCACCGGTCCCGGGCCTGCCGTCCCCTCAGGTGAGGAAGGCACCTGTGTCCCTCCTGCTGGCTCTCCTCCTCCTCGTCTTCCTCCTCGTCCTCCTCCCGGAGACCCGGAACCAGCCTTCCTCCCCCAGCCAAGGGCAAGGGCGGGCCTTGCTTCAGAAGGAACTCCATCTTGTCCCGAGAGGCACTCGCCAACCGCTGAGGGCGGGAGGCCGAATCAGCCGCGGTGCAGAGCCCACTCCATACTCCGTGAGGCCTGAGGGGCTGTAACCTGAATGGCCGGGACCAGAGATCGAAACCCACGCCTCCAGCCATGGGCAAACGCAGGCGGTCTGCGCCTAACGCTGCTCAGGATACCTCAAAGGAGACCGGACACACTCCGTGGGGTGTGGGGGGCCCCGGGGCCCCGGTCTGTGTGCACTGTGAGGTCTCCTCCCTTCCCCACTCCGAGGAAGGGAAACACTTCCGGGGCAAGGCTGACCCTGTTGGACAGGAAGCAGTTCCTCTCAGAGACCGGGAGTGGAAGCCACAGGAAGCCGGTGGAAGAAGGTCAAAGGACAGACTTGGGGATGGGGATGGTGAGAGCAGCCGGGGCACCAATGTGAGGAGCCCCCAGTGAAACAGTTTAAGTGTGCTTCCGGAAGTGAGAAGATTGACACATTCATAGATATTGGTGGAGGAGATGACGTTACCCTCAGAACCTCAGAAGATTCTGTATCTGGAAGGGAGAAGTATAAACCTATGCGATAATACCAAATAGGAGGAGAAATTGCGGTTGCTGACCAAGAGTGGTTGAAGAAGGGTGCGGAGAAAAGCAGGAGGTAAGTCTGCATCCGCAGAGACGCTGAGGTCAGGAAATCGTTAACAGTAGATCTTCTGTATTTTCTGGAAACATAACTGTCAAATTTTATGATACAATCACACAATGCATTTATGAAAATCTTACATACTAAAGACTGAATGTTCCCTCGGAATCCAAGTTAAGGGTGTGTGTGTTGCATTCTTAACCTGCATGATGGAATAATGTGGTGGTTTTGTGGCAGTTTTCTGGGACTAATCTTGTAACCAGCTCAATGGTAACTTTCATGTGTTCAATCTTCTCCCCTTATTTTAGGACAATCTGAGAAAGTTAAACTTTTGCCAGCTATGTGGTTGCTTTGATTTTTGCTTTATCTCGACTATTTCATAACATGCTCTATCTTAATGGTTCCAGCTCAGGATAATTTCGGGCCTCTCCACTGCCCCCAACCCAGCCATGTGGCAGCATCTAGAGACATTTTTTTAAAAAGATTTATTTATTTATTTGAAAGTCAGAGTTACACAGAGAGAGAAGGAGACGCAGAGAGAGAGAGAGAGAGAGAGGTCTTCCATCTGCTGGTTCACTACCCAATTGGCCACAATGCTGCAGCTGAGCCAATCCAAAGCCAGGAGCCACCAGCTTCTTCTGGATCTCCCACATGGGTGCAGGGGCCCAAGGACTTGGGCCATCTTCCACTGCTTTTCCAGGCCATAGCAGAGAGCTGGATTAGAAGTGGAGCAGCCGGAACTAGAACCGGCGCCCATATGGGATGCCGGTGCTTCAGACCAGGGTGTTAACCTGTTGCGCCACAGTGCCGGCCCCGTGGAGACACTTTTGATTATCCAACTAGAGGAGTGTCACTGACATCTAGTGGGTGGAGGCCAGGAGTATGGCTAAATCCCTTATAACACACAACACAGTTCCCAGCTGACCCCAAAGGAAATGTGCCAACATTGAGAAATCCTGCAAAGTTTGTCTTCAGTTAACAACACAGATGTCATGACACTTTGTTTGGCTGGTGAATTTTAAGATTTTGTGAGTTTAATAAGTACAGAAGATTTGGAAGCGTCTCCTTTATTTCCATGTTTGAGGTGGAAGTGAGATTTGATTGATGTGGTCACATCTCTCAAGTCTACTTCAAATGTGAGGTTTTTCAGGCACTTTTTTTTTTAGGGTGACAACTCCTTTAAGAAGCACTTGGATGACATTGCTAAAGGGTTGCAACAACAGTGCAGGTCAAAATCAAGTGACAGCAGACACTAAAATCCTGGCCAGAGGCACTTTATGAGGTCATAGGAGATGGGACTGGGGAGTCGTGGGCTCTGGGAGGAATGGCCTGGCTTCAAGTCCCAGCCTCACACATCAGCTCTGTCACATGGCAGTCAGGGCCTTTGGCAGGGGCATCACCGCATAATGAGGAGTAGAGGACTCACAGCTTTCTGGTGAAAATTTAATGTGATGAGACTAGACAGTGCCTGGGGCATAGAAGGCTTAGTTTTCACACTTACCCAGTTGGTGCTGCTGCGTGGAAATAACGTATAGTTCATGCTTTCTGTGGTGGGCCACCTTGAAGGTTTTGTGGTTTTTTAAATTTTTCAAATTTTGATAGGTACTCCCCTCATTTTCATTTTTGAGTTTCACACTCTATCAGTGTTTTTTTAAAAAATAATTTATTATTTATTTATTTATTTGAGAGGCAGACTTACAGACAGAGAGAGGGAGAGATAGGGAGAGTTCTTCCATCTGCTGGTTCACTCCCCAGCTGGCCCCAGCAGCTGGAGCTGGGTGGATTGGAAGCCAGGAGCCAGGAGATTCTTCCTGGTCTCCCACGCAGATGCAGGGGCCCAAGCACTTGGGCCATCTTCTGTTGATTTCCCAGGCCATAGCAGAGAGCTGGATTGAAAGAGGAGCAGCCAGGACACGGACTCCACCCTCTATATGGGATGTTGGTGCTGCAGGCGGAGGCTTAGCCTACTACGCTGCAGCGCCAGCACCTATCAGTGTTTTTAATATTGCACTTAAAATGTACATCAACGGCCGGCGCCGTGGCTCAACAGGCTAATCCTCCGCCTTGCGGCGCCGGCACACCAGGTTCTAGTCCCGGTAGGGGCGCCAGATTCTGTCCCAGTTGCCCCTCTTCCAGGCCAGCTCTCTGCTGTGGCCCAGGAGTGCAGTGGAGGATGGCCCAAGTGCTTGGGCCCTGCACCCCATAGGAGACCAGGAAAAGCACCTGGCACCTGGCTCCTGCCATCGGATGAGCGCGGTGCGCCGGTCGCAGCGCACCAACCACGGCGGCCATTGGAGGATGAACCAACGGCAAAAGGAAGACCTTTCTGTCTGTCTCTCTCTCTCACTGTCTACTCTGCCTGTCAAAAATAAAAAAAAGTACACAAACAATATGATTTTTAAGGGATCACTGATAGTTATGTCCGCAGGAAGAGCAGTCTGTCCAATTCCTGGGACCAGAGCCAGAGCTGCTGTTTTGCCCTGTGATGTTATTGCCACTAGAGGGCGCCAGAAGATGACTTTTGAAATGTTAAGCCAGAGGCAGGAGGTTTTGAATTTTAAGTTGTACCGAAATAGCCACAAGATGGAGCCAACAGATTCTTTTTGAAAGCTTTAAGTAGGTAGTTGTTGGTTTGGTTGTGTTAATTGCATCAAAAATGAGAATTCATTTATCATAGTTGATGGGGAAAATACAATTCAGGGGTCAAGCACAAATGTTTCCATTCAGAGACCACATTGTTCTCTGCTCTGGACCTAATCATAAGAAACTTATTAAAGAGAAAGTTCCTGCCTCTATCAGAAATCACCATGCCCTGATGTGGAGGAGCTGTCCTGTCTCAAGGAAAGTTTGGGTTCTTGAGAGAAGCCCTTGCTTTGAGGGATTACAGTGGGAGAGGGGACAGCGAGGGGGGGGGAGTTCTGGCTTTTTTGGGGGGTATAAATTTCTACCCGTGCAAAGGAGAGATGGACTCACAGCAAAGCAACAAGGCTACTCGAGTCTGGGCCTTGGTCAAGGAGCTCAGGGAATGATTTTAGGCAACAAAAATGAATAATGTGTAGGGCCGTGGACTAGCAAAAGCTCATGTCTCTGTCCTGTGGTCTCCACCTGGGTGGGTGAGGAGCCAGGACACCTGCAGTGCAGTGGCTTTTTTTTTTTTTTCCTAAAGAAACATCCATCCAAACAACTCTTCTTTTCTTTTTTTAAGATTTTATTTTATTTATTTGAGAGGTAGAGTTAGAGACAGACAGAGAAAGAGACAGAGAGAAAAGTCTTCCATCCACTGGTTCACTCCCCATATGGCCACAATGGCTGGAGCTGAGCTGATCCAAAGCCAGGAACCAGGAGCTTCTTCCAGATCTCCCATGCGGGTGCAGGGGCCTTGGGCCATCCTCCACTGCTTTCCCAGGCCATAGCAGAGAGCTGGTCAGAAGTGGAGCTGGAACCGGCGCCCATAAGGGATGCCAGCGCTGCGGGTAGAGGCTTAGCCCACTATGCCACATCACTAGCCCTGGAGTACAGCTTCTTAGCACCTTCCCACAGGGCTGCCAGCCCCCAGGCAGGTGGAGAAGAACCGGGCTGAGGGGCATGTTCAAAACAGAACAGCAGCCATGGAGGGAAGGAAGCTGGGGTCATTCAAACGTCACTCTCTCATAGTCACAAGGGAATCTTCAAAAAGATCTTGGAAAACGCATATTACGAAAAAAGTTTGCACCAAAATAAACATTTTTTTTTTAATTTTTATTTCATTTTTTTGAAAGGCAGAGAGCTCCCATCCACTGGTTCACTCCCCAAATACTCCCAACAGTCTGGGTTGGCCAGGTGGAAACCATGACCCTGAAACTCAATCTAGGTTAGCTAATTGAGGTCTCAGAAAGCTAGAATCAGGAACAGAGCCAGGACTTGAACCCAGGTTCTCAACATGGGATGCAAGTGTCCCAAGTAGCATTGTAATGCTGTACCAAACACCCACCCCCTAGTCTTACTTTTTAATTCCATGTCTCCACAAAAGTTTTGAAGTAGCTTCTTATGTGTGTAAGCTGTAGAATAACATTGAAGGAAGAAAAAGCCCTAAGTCTACAACCACAAGGTCCTGATCGTGTCAGGTCAACATTACCAACGTTGCCGGGAGCGTAGAACGCAAGAGCGAGGAAGAGGATTTTATAAAAGGAGGCAAGAGAGAAGGAGGCGGGGGCAATGCTCTCGCGATTGCTTTCTACCTGGCAAAGTCTGAGTGCCAGTAACTCGGTAATTCTTAAACAACTCCACTTGGAGGCTTTTGCTTTCATTGGACAGATAGGTAAGCCGGGAAGTGAGAAGTTGCGTAATTTTTCAAGGCCACACAACTAGTGAGAGGTGGAACCAGGGGTCAGATAACCGGGAAATGCCAAGTATGTGGGATTTGAGTAAAAGTGACAAGGAGCCCTTCCTGACCTGGAGTGGGGAGGGGGGCAGGGGCCGGACGGTGCTGCACCGCAGCCCTGCCCTCCTCCGAAGGTACAAGGCTCACAAAGAGTCAGAGATTGCCCGTGTTTGCTTCCCAGGGCTGGGGACTCCCACTACTCTCCAAGGCGGTCCCAGGTCCCAGGTGCTGGTCGCAGTGGGAGAAGTCACTTCTGTGCTATATCATCTCATCCTGCTGAGCTGGACCTGGGAGAAACTGCGGGCTGCCTCCAAGGCCAAGGCCGTGGGCGCTCTCGCTGTTTACTAATATGCTATAAAAAGAAAGTGCTTGTAAACAGCTCAAGTGTGCACACAATCTAATTAAAATAATTAAGGTAATGGCTGGTGGAAAAAGCAGTAAAACCCCTTCCTGCCCAGCCGCGGGCCGCCGCGTGGGAGGGCAGGCTTGCTGGCATTCTTCAGTGTGGAGTTGCTGGCTCTGACACAGCAACGCAGGCACGGTGGTGTTCACAGACCGCTCTTCTGCTTCTCCACTCAGCCCTGCAGCAGCCACGTGCGCAGGCCCCTCCCAGGCCAGCAGCGACCTTTTCCCTTTTTGGCTCCATGAATTCCCAGAGCTTTGTCTCTTGAGATCCTCAGCACAGTGGGAGCCTGCGGCCCCCTCTGGACCCAGCCACAGGTCATGCCTCCCTGTGCAGAGGTGTCCAGGGCAGATCACTAGGTGGTGAGCCTGGTCTTGCATGAGCCAGGGTGGCCACTGGGCTGCAGCCAGCAGCTTGTTGTTTTGTTCGAAGCCACACTTTGGCCACCAGCAAATGTGTTAGCTTGGAGGTCAGAAGTAGAGATGATATAGAAAGAGGAGAGGTGGTTCAGACTAAGACCATGGATAGTAAACCTGTGTAGGCACTCCCCTTCCACCTGGTGATTCACATGCATCCCTTGGCTGTGGAGGCCCAGGTACCCGCAGTTAAACAGACACCTGATGGTTCCTCAGTTATTCATTGCAGCACAGGCTTTTGCAATCGCTTTTATAATCCATTCTAGAATCATTTTAAATTTTTGTCACTCATTTATTTTATGTATTTGAAAGGCAGAAAGACAGAGAGAGCAAGAAATTGAGAGAGCTCCCATCCACTGACTGGTTCACCCACACAGATGCCCACAACAGCCAGGGCTGGGTCACCCCAAAGCCAGGAGCTGGGAACTCCATCTGGGTGGCAGGGACCCAGATACTTGAGCCATCATTACTGCCTCCCAGAGTGCACAGCAACTGGTATTGGATGCGGATCTAGAACTCAAACTCAAGCACTCCATATGGAAGCGGGCGACCCAAGCACTACACAAAACACCCCCACCCTCAGTGCCTTAAATGCTAGACCAAACTCCTGCCACTAGAATCTTTTCAAATATCTCATCAAATAACTGATCATTAGTTGGTAGAATCCACCTGACACTTCGGCTAACAGATAAGAATGCTTAAAAATATGTACAAGAATGTGGATCAGATTTTCTTT
The DNA here is from genome assembly GCA_949820135.1 of Sylvilagus floridanus. Taxonomy (NCBI): domain Eukaryota; kingdom Metazoa; phylum Chordata; class Mammalia; order Lagomorpha; family Leporidae; genus Sylvilagus; species Sylvilagus floridanus. Next base: position 85,415,211 of record OX463225.1, on the reverse strand, counting down.
GCTCAGGAAAAACCACTTTTGTGGGCCATTTTGGTTATGCAGACACACTTTGATAGGGGATGGAAATCACACCAAATTACAGCACAGTCCAGCCAATAACTTCAAACCAAATGTTAGACAACCCTGAGTTGAGATCTCCCTGGCTACTCTAAGGTACTCTCTGGCTCTCTTTGTGGAGGTTTCTGACAACTTGACTCCTACCTCCCTGCCTTCACCTACTCTTTTCTTCTCATCTCTTCCCTTCTGGCTGCAAGCCTTCAAGTCTTAATACTTTTCTTTTTCTTTTTTTTTTAATTAATTTATTTGGAAGGCAGAGTTACAAAGAGGCAGAGACACAGAGAGACGGGCAGGTGCTGTGGCTCACTTGGTTAATCCTCCACCTGCAGCACCGGCATCCCCATATGGGCGCCGGCTTCTAGTCCCAGTTGCTCCTTTTCCAGTCTAGCTCTCTGCTGTGGCCCGGGAAGGCAGTAGAGGATGGCCCAAGTGCTTGGGCCCTGCACCCGCATGGGAGACCAGGAGGAAGCACCTGGCTTCTGGCTTCAGATCAGTGCAGCTCCGGCCATAGCGGCCATTTGGGGAATGAACCAACAGAAGGAAGACCTTTCTCTCTTTCTCTCTGTCTATAACTCTATCTGTCAAATAAAGGAGAAAAACCTTTCTTCTTTGGTGGCCATCAAAGCAGCCGCTTCAGCAGCATGGGAGTAGAAATCAGTAGAGGTGAGTCTTGTTCATCAAGGGAGGAGAGGAATGGGCAGTGATGGCTGTGCACATCGGCGGGACCCAAAGGAGGCCTGAGCATAACTGGAGGCTGAGGAGAAGGAGCAGGTGGAGGAGTCACTGTGCTTGGGAGGGAGGAAGGACCTTACTAATGAGATGTCTCCTGATGCAGGTTTGAGGACTGTTGAAACCACAGTGCACGATTGGGCTCAGCCTGGGAAATGAGTGGGTGCTGTATCCTCAGACACCGGAGAGGAGGGCAGCCCAAGCACAAATGGCCGCTTGGTGCCCAATTCCAGCTTCCTGCCCAGGCACGCCCTGGGAGGCACCAAACAATGGCTCAGGTAATTGGGTCCCAGCCACGTGGGAGACCTGGATTGAGTTCCAGTCTTCTGGCTTTGGCCTGGCCCAGCCCCAGCTGTTGAAGGCCTTCAGGGAGAGAACCAATAGCTGGAAGATGGAGAGAGAAAGGAAGCGTGTTCTGAGTGGAGGCAGGGGTAATTGCGGGTGACATGGCCATCCCATCCTGTTTTAGAGTGAGAGGGCCAGGGGCTGGGGTCCTCAGAGAGTGTAAGAGGCTTGGAAGGGCCAGGTAAAACCAGCTGGAGGGGAGCCTGGAGCACGTTAGGAAGGTGGTATTCTCATCCTGAGACATCTCCAGTTCATTCATGGCAACAGCTGATACTGGGATTCTTTTCTAAAAGTTTGTGTGTCTACAGCCATTATCTCACATCACTCGTAGAACACTCTTTATGGTGGGTTTATTAAAATGTCGAGTTTGAGATGAAGTAACCAGAGCACACAAAGATTAATAATAAACAAACAAAAAGATCACACTACCATGGAGCTGGGCTTCAAACCCACATTGTCTCACTCCAAAGCCCCTGAGCCAAACCACCTCTTCTTGGGGCTGGCACTGTGGTGCAGTGAGTTAAAGCTCCAGCCTGCAGCGCCAGCATCCCATATGGGAGCCAGTTCGAATCCCTGCTGCTCCATTTCTGATCCAGCTCCCTGCTAATACACCTGAGAAAGCATCGGAGGATGGCCCAAGTGCCTGGGCCTCTGTACCCATGTGGGAGATCTGGCTCCTGCCTCCTGGCTTTGGATCGGCTCAGCTTTGGCCATTGCAGCCATTTGGAGGGTGAACCAGTGGATGGAAAGCCCCTCTCGCTCACTCAGTCTCTGCCTCTCCTCTGTAATTCTGTCTTTCAAATAAATAAAATAAATATTTTTTAAAAAAAACCTACCCTCCTAAAACACCTGTCTTTCCTGATGCCTCCTACCAAGAGTGTCCATGAGCCCTGCTCACGACTCCTCAGTCTGACTCCCCCTCCTGGCTCCCAGCCTCCTCAGAGGCTGTCCCTGGATCGGAATCACCCTATTGCCCAGCAAATGATTCATTCCATCAGCTCCCCAAGACTGCTTCTAGGGTGCCCTGTTGGTGATGACTTCTCATTTTGAACAAATCTGAGATGAGGATTCTGTGGATCAGCAAGCACCATACAGCGACTGTGGGGAAGAGGCCTCTGGTCCTCCTGTGACCAGATGCCCAAGCATCTGTGTGTGTGCCCTGAGTGGGGAAGAGGCTCTGGTCCTCCTGTCACCAGATGCCCAAGCATCTATGTGTGTGACCTGCGTCAGCTCCTTGAGGATGTTGGGTTAATCTCTCCCAGTTCATCAATCACTCTCTCCCCAGATGTTAATTCCCTTTCGCAGAATATGTTGGCGATGCTGACAAATGCTTCCTTATTAGTCTTCTCTACAGATTCCAGTGTGGTGAACAAAACATAGAAATCCTCTATTAGGATTTCAATCGAGTTCGCTTTTCTTGTTTGTGGAACTCCCAGGTATTTGGTAATTTTACCCTCATTGCTTTATACCAGTATGTATTTTAAACGTCTGGGAGTGGGCATGTGGCAAAGTGGTTAAGATGCTGCTGGCAGTGCCCTTATCAGAGGGTCTGTGTTGGAGTCCAAGCTCTGCTTCCAAATCCAGCTTCCTGCTAATGTGCACTCTGGGAGACAGCAGGTGATGGCCCAAGTTCATGCATCCCCGCAGTACACTTGAGAGGTGAAAGTTGAGTGCCAGACTCTTGATGCTGGCCTGGCCCAGCTCTGATTGTTGCAGGCATTTGGAGAGTGAACAGACAGAATCTCTTTCTCTCTCTCTCTATCTCCCTTTCAAATAATTAAAAATAAATGCAAACATTTTAAACATGGCAGTTGCTCCTGAGTTCCAAGGGAAAGCCCAGCAAGTTTCTGCCTGAAAGGTACTGGATTTCCTGGGCTCTGACTTCCACCTGGCATCTCCCAGGGGCCTCGCTAACCTCTGCAGCCCTCTCTTCCCACTTGGGGGTTGTCTCTTCTGGAATCCTCTGGATTTATTGGAGGGGAATTCCTAATTGCCTTTCATTTATCACTCTGCTGACATTGTTTCTATTTCTGATACATTTTTATTGGCCTCAAGAGGGCAAGATCAAAACATCAAACTAAAATAAATGTAAATAAAACGTAGTTTAATTCTTCGAGTCCCTGAACAACCTGCTCCCTCACCTGCAGTCACTTGAAAGTAATTAGAGAATCTTTTATTGCTGTGGCTTTTCCAGGCCCTGCTTCTTGCACTATGCTCTAGAGGCTTCTCAGTGCACTTTTACACCCTCTCGGGGCTGTCTCCGAACCTCCTCCCTCTTGCTTCTTTCCTGTGGTCTGTCTTCCAGAGTCGGGAGCCTTGTGTTTCTCCCGTGGCAATTTAGTCATTCTCTTCCACGTGATGCCACTTCGCTTATTCGTCGGAGCAGTCGATTCATTTCCTGGACACAGGGGACTTTTAAGAATCTTTAATTTGCTTCATTATCCACTTTGCCCCGGCCACCAGTCCTTTGTAATGGTATCTGGTTCTTCTAATCCTGTTTAGCATCCCTGCTGCCCCCCACCCCCACTCTCAGCGGCAGCACTGCCTTTCCTTCCTTTCTCTCCCAGCTTTTAGCATCTTGGGTGATTAAAGCCCTTCCTTTCTCTGCCAATTGACTTTTAGGATGAAAGTGAAAAACAAACAGGTTCATTTGGGGCTCACAGAAAAGCTTTGTCTCTCGTGCTGATATTCATGTGTGATAAACACATCGATTTGAAAAATAAGTTCTTATGTTCACAAAGCAATCACACTTTAATCCACTCCTGGGTATCAAACGCTTTGCCCTGCTAGGTAATCTTGGTAGTCACTGAAATGATCTTTAAACACGTACATGTTTTCCTCTTAGAAAGTCATTGCCTTTGCATGAATACTTCGCTTATGGTGTCAAATCACCTACACTTGCTCATCAATACCGCCTTGCGTATTTCTTCTAATGTCTCCAGTGGAAACATTTTGCTTCGCAATCCAACCTTAAACTTTCATCATTTTGTGGGCACGGGGTTGGGGGTGGGGCTCAGAGGGAAGATGAGTTTTTCTAACTGTGCAGGCATTCTTGTCTGGAATTTCTAATATTCACAGGACAAGCTCTAAGCTGCACAAATAGAGACGTCGGCCTTAGAATGCGCCCCTCCGAGGTGTGAAGGGGTTAAATTAGGAGCCGCAGCAACCACACAATAAAGCTCAGAGAAGCCCCAAGAAGCCGGCATTCCTAAGGCAGTGTCCCGCCCTGGGAGCCCCAGGCCCGGCCGGCTCAGCTCGCGGCCCGGGTTCCTCCCATTGTAATTCATTCTGTATTCCTTCCTGCGCCTCTGCCTGGGCTAATTGTCGTCTTCCCACACTCGGGGGTTGTCATTTCCTCCAGTTGTCGCCTTCTCCCCGACGGCAGCACCTCCCGGGCTCTTTCTGAGCACGCTTCAGCTCAGCACGGGCTCGCGGTGACCCCAAAGCCCGGCTTCCCCCGCTGGCCCGGGCCTGCCCATCGCTCCAGTCCATTCCTCTGAGGCAGCTGCGTGCAAGCCCGCCTACTGGAGGCCACTGTCACCCAGGGGCCGTGTGCGCGCCGCCCGCCCCCCTGGGCAGGGAACGGTCCCAGCAGTGCCGTTGGGGGAAGCGGCCAGGACTTGTCCTCTGTCCCCCTCATCACCCTGACGCCCAAGCAGCATTTGGCTTCGGGTAGCCCTCATTTTGATCTTCTGGAGAAAACCCAGCAATGGAAATTCTCCTGAATTTTCTACAATCACCAACCATGCTTAAAAAAAAATACCATTAATTGGGGAATGTGAAGGGAGGGAAGATGACACAATCACACTGCTCTAGGCTGCCAGGCTGTTTTATTTCAGCCGTGCAGAAGTGATTCTTGGGCTAAGGAAGCAGAGTACAGGCCTTTGTTTTGGGACCTGGGTTCTGATTACACCTGACAGGGCTGAAACTCGACTCCCACTGGACTCCGGGCCTTATCAGCCACCAGCCGTGCTACGGCAGGGCTGGCACCCAACTTGTCACTTTGATTCCTTTTGTATACTGCTTAGGATGGCAACAAAATCCAAAAACACAAAGTTCTTTCTTTCTCCCTAGAAATTAGCTCCCCGGGGGAGTTCTCCTGACCATCTTTTTAATTTTTGTAGGGGTCTGTGTGTTTTCTTCTTAAGGTCTTGTGGAGGTTCTCATAGTTTAAGAATATTCACATTTAATAAAACGTCTGCCCAAGAAAAAGACCTGTGGAACCTGAGCCGTGGTGGTGGTTTTGTGGTATTTGGATTCGTGTCTATGAAAATATTTGTACCCACATGACAGATTGTACGGCGCGTTCATCCCAGACCGAAAACCTAAAAATAATTCACACACACAAGATCATCATTAAGTTTTTTTTCCTCCCCCGCAGTCATCCAGCATGAGTAATGGTAAAAGCAACAGCCAAAACAGCAAGATTACTGTGTTGAGTGCTTCATGCATTGTCAGGTACAAACACTTCAAGCAGGGCCGAAAATACTTTCGCTCTCTGAATAATGCATACCCCAAGTCTAACTCACCTGACTCCTTACCAAGTGTACATATTGTCTACAAAACAAAACCATGCTGTCGTTGGAGAAAGCTCTATGGGGTGACCTGCCTGGGACTGGATGGGGAGGGAGCCAAATCAAACACTCAACCAACAGCCCAATCATTAATCCAAAAATGACTTTTTCTCTGCATGTTAATTTCATTTTTAAGTCAATGCTCAACTCTCTAGTGGGTGGGGAGATATGCCATGGGAACAACCCAACAGGATAGGAGAGGTGTAAATTCATCCTGGACTGGGGAGTGAGTGTTTCTGGGAGGCTTGTTTGTGTTACACACCTTGGCTGTGCTCCACGGAAGCTGGGCTCTCCATTTATTGTCCTGCTAGAGCAGAGGCGCTGTTTTGTTGCTGTCTTGAAGGAACTCTGGCCCCTGCCCATGCATACCCCTGCCTCTGCCTCTGTAGAAGTTGCTCCTGGGAGTTGCCAGCCCTGACTGGGAACCTTTGTTTTCACAAGAGGATGTCCAGGCTCCTAGGTGGAGCAACCCAGCGAATCAGGAAAACAGAGTCAGGACACAGCGGGTGTCTGCTGCGTGATTTATCTCAGATCTCGGGGAAGCTTGACTGGAGGAAAGAACAGTTGGGAAGGATGCCGTCCATCTTTGTCCCGCAGACTTGAGCTTTAGCCCTGGATCAAATCTGGTCATTGAAGAGCCTCACATCTGAACTGTGTCCCTTTGTCCAGGACCTCACTCTGGCACTTGACTGAGTGAAGGCTGCCTGAGCGACACCGTGAGCAGCAGCTGGTGGGAACTCACTGGCTCCCAGTGGCACGCACGACCTCAGTGTCCCTTTGGAGAAGGCGCGGGAGAAACTTTGTTCAGGTCTTGAGGCTCCTGAGCCCCTGAAACGCATCTGTAAAACCTGTAGATCCTATCACCAGTCTGCTTCCTCACGGCTCTGAGCCAAATTTGTGGTTCCTCTTTAGCTTAAGTTCATAGGGTTGGCAATTCTGTGTGGTGGCTTTGCTTCTGGCTTCACTTCACCACCCCATCCTTGTCTCTTTGCTTTGTTTCTTCTATTTTGTGCACTTTTATTTATTATATTGCATGATTTTGATAGTCACCTAAGAAGCTCATTGAAAAGAGGATGCATTGCATTAATAAATCATTTTTATGACATTTTCTGAGCACATAGCAATAAGAATATCCTCTGGGGGCAGGCACTGTGGTGTAGCCAGTGGCACCATCTCTTGGGACAACAGCATCCCATTTAGGAGCGCTGGTTTGAATCTGGGCTACTCCACTTCCGAGGCAGCTCCCCACTAATGGGCCTGGGAAACAGCAGAAAACGGCTCAAGTATTTGGGTTCCTACCACTCATTTGGGAGACCAGGATGGGGGTCCTGGCTCCTGGCTCCTGGCTTCAACGTGGTCCAACCCCTGCTGTTGCAGCCATACGGAGAGGAACCTGTAGATGGAAGATCACTCTCTGTCTTTCATTCCCTGCCTCCCCTGCCCACCGTGCCACTCTGCTGTTCAAATGAACAAATAAATAAATAAATCTTTTTTTTTTTAAAGGCAGAGTGGACAGTGAGAGAGAGAAACAGGGAAAAAGGTCTTCCTTTGCCGTTGGTTCACCCTCCAATGGCCGCCGCGGCCGGCGCACTGCGCTTATCCAAAGCCAGGAACCAGGTGCCTCTCCTGGTCTCCCATGGGGTGCAGGGCCCAAGCACTTGGGCCATCCTCCACTGCACTCCCGGGCCACAGCAGAGAGCTGGCCTGGAAGAGGGGCAACCGGGACAGAATCCGGTGCCCTGACCCGGACTAGAACCTGGTGTGCTGGCGTCGCAGGCGGAGGATTAGCCTATTGAGCCGCAGCGCCGGCCATAAATCTGTTTTTAAAAAGAGAATAAACTGCAGTGTAGAGGAGGAAAAATTTCTTACCCATTGCTATGTTAATGGCTGAGGCACTGACAACATAGGACAGAATTATAGGAGAAAAACATCCACCTTGACTTAGTAAGAGTTTTCCATGACATGGTGGCTTTTGGTAATAAAGACCCCAAGAAACAGAGAAACTTGGATATTTTCCTGCTAAGTTTGATGAATAAGTGGATGGTGATGGGGAAGCATGAGGCACACACGGGGTCTGATGTAGGGGTGAGAAGCTGGGGTTGGGGCCTGTTTGCTCCAATTTTTCTCTGTGTGCCTGTGTCTGCAGAGACAGGACTTTCCTTTCCTCAAGGGTGCCGTGGGCACCGCTGGAATGGGGGCTGTAAGATTTGCTCCAGTGAAGAAGGGCAAGGAGCAAGGTGCGAGCCTCCTGTTTCTGCAGATTCCTCAAATGCCAAGGTGCCATGATTTGGGATAGTATGCCTTCAACCCCATCAGGAGATACTCCCCAAGTGTGGGGGTAATATGGGGAAAAATTTAAGGATTTTTTATAAAGATTTATTTTATTTATTTGAAAGAGATACAGAGAGAGGTAGAGACAGAGAGGTCTTCCATCCACTGATTCATTCCCCAGATGGCCACAACGGCTGGAGCTGCACTGATCCAAAGCCAGGAGCCAGGAGCTTCTGGGTCTCCCACGTGGGTGCAGGGGCCCAAGGATCTGGGCCATCTTCCACTTCTTTCCCAGGTCACAGCAGAGAGCTGGATGGGAAGAGGAGCAGCTGAGACTAGAACCAGTGCCCATATGGGATGCTGACGCTTCAGGCCAGAGCTTTAACCCACTGTGCCACAGCGCCGGCCCCTAAGGATGTTTTAATTACCCTACACACAGTTGGGAATTTGATATAAAGGACGCCTTAAGTAAGAAATCCTCAGGACAAAGCTATGTTTAATTAGCTTGACTGGGGCACAGAGGAGCTGGAAGGATATGCTGATCCTGACAAGAAGTTACCTCTGAAGCCCTCCCTGTGTGAGCAATGGCCCTTCTTGGTCAAGGCCTGCTTCCCCGTGGAAATTAGTCCATGGAGGAAGCGCAGCAGGATGGAGATCCTCTCCCTGGAACACAATTAGCTGCTTTTGCCAGCTGTTTGTAGTATCATTATTGTTACACATAAGCAAACCATGAGGAGACCCTTCCAGTCACCCTTGGTAACAAAGCTCCTTCATAAAGCCTGTCAATACTTGTGGCAGTGTCTGGTACTGGAGGCGAAGGAGAGTCAGAACCCCTGTCTTCAGGGAGCTCACCCCTCCTGAGCTCTCCTGGTTTTCCCATTCATGCAAGAGGGTATTTCATGAGTATCTCAAGCAGGCCTAGCAGAACAATTGTAGGAGGGCACCTAGGTTACTCTGGTTGGGGAGCAAAGAAGGCCCTCCTGAGAACAGCGAGTTGATGAGACAGTGAATGCAAAGTCCTGAGGTAGGGAAGAGAGGGCCACGGGGGACTGGAGAACCACAGGAGGACCAGCGAGCACCGAGTGGGTGGAGAAGTGGCAAGGTACAAGGTGAGGGCAAGCTGCAGCAAGGCATTCCGTCTGCTCCGTCAGCCCCTCTGTCATGCCCTTCACCTCCTCTACGTCTTTGTTAGCCACCCTCTCCCAAGGACTACCCTCACCATCCCACCTGCATTGTGACCCCTCCCCCACTTCCCATGAGTCCCCATTGCATCAGTCCCCTCCTAGTCTATAATAAAAATGCTATTTACTTATTGTGACTCTTGGTTGTCTCCCTTGCCACAGTCCGACCTTTCCTAGTGTCCAAGCTTCAGCAAAATGGATCGTTTACCTGTTGTTGTTGTTTTTAAAGATTTTATTTATTTATTTGAGAGGTAGAGCTACAGACAGTTGAGAGGGAGAGACAGAGAGAAAGGTCTTCCGTCTTTTGGTTCACTCCCCAAATGGCCGCAATGGCTGGAGCTACGCCAATCCAAAGCCAGGAGCCAGGTGCTTATTCCTGGTCTCCATGCAGGTGCAGGGGCCCAAGGACCTGGGCCATCCTCCACTGCCTTCCTAGGCCACAGCAGGGAGCTGGGTTGGAAGAGGAGCAACTGGTGCCCATATAGGATGCTGAAGCTTCAGGCCAGAGCTTTAACCTGATGTGCCATAACGCCGACCCCATGTTTTATTTTCTGTTGTATCTCCAGCATCTAGGACCAGGCCTGGCATTCACTTTGCTCTTCAAGCAATAGCCATGGAATGGAATTGAAATTGAAAATTCATGTTTTCAGCAAGGATGTGGCCTTTTTGCATTTCTACTTTTGGAAGATCACTCTAGATTATTATTATTATTATTATCTATTTGGTGTTTTAAGTCCCAAAGAAACTCTGCTGCCTTATTCTATACCAACTCCAGCCTAAAACCAAGACCTGGCCAGGAAGATGTTAGGCTTCTCTCCCTGCCACTCCCAACTCTCCCTTTATTTTTCCTATTAAACACCCTGGTCGAGACAAGGAAATAAAATGGGTTTATGGAGGCTTTAGGTGCAGGGATGAGGACCACAGAAGGAAAGCCGACCACCCTATTATGTGAAGCCAGAGACACGATTGCATGCATGCCTACCAACAAAGCCCAAAATAGCCAGGATCAATTCAACCACAGGCTGCAAAAGGGGTGATTGCATTTTGATTTGCTTTGCTGGGACTTGCTGCTGCCTTGAGGAAGAAACTGTTTACTTTTCCTATCAGATTTTTTTTTAATTTTCAGGTTTCACTGAAAAGCGAAGCAATTTGTACCAGTTAACTCTTTTTAAAGAAGTCTGACGAAAGAAATTGCCTCAGGATAGGGTGCTCCTACCCCATTAAGAGGAGATTTATTGGTTACCAGAGGCTTAGCAAGCCTCCTCTAGGCTGATTCATTCATTCATCAAATATTTATCGAACATTTTCTATGTGCATGGCCTGCCAGAGTTAAAGGCACGGTCTATTCACCAGGTACCTTTTAAAGCTCACCTTCCAGCTGAGGAAATGAAATATGTGCACACGAAGTTAAACAAAGAGGCAGCAATGCAAGATATGCCCCAAGGCAGCTGTGATTAAGACTAAGCAGGTGGTGGAGACTACAGCGCTAAGAGTCATTGCCAAGTGCCCATCCGGGCAGTTGTCACTGCCTCTGACAGTCACACAATAAAGAAAACTGAGGAACTGTGCTAATGCTAAGTGAATTACATGTAAAGAGCTATTATTTGGAGATTATACTTTTCATGTTTGTTCAGTGGTAAAAGTGTCTTGTCTTCCCAAAGATAATTGCAATGGTGATAGGTTGGGCTTTTTAAAGTCCTTGTTAGGCAGAATTAAAAGTTGATCATTCTGTGTTGAATTGTGTGAACACTCTTAAACATCTTATTGGTTCACGTAAATCCTCCACACGAGAAAGCGCGGCTATTGGGGCTGCAGGACTAGAGCCCTAGGGTTCGCTGAGGGGCAGGGTGAACTGGGCAGAACGCTCATGGCCAGGCTAGAGGCAAGTGGACGTCCTATATTAAGTCTCAGCACATCTCTGTCCAGTTGAATTCTATCAAACTTCAGATAGAGAGATGCTGTAGAAAAGTCGTGGACATGAACATGGGAATAGCCTTCAAAGGGGTCAGTAAATAGCACCCTCTGTGGAGAGGGATTAGTGGGAAGTAAGATGGAAAAGTAACGAAGTGGGGTGGGGGTGGGGGTGGCATGGATGTATCAGAGTTTCTTTGTTCGAGTTCCTGCTCTACTACCAGTTATGAGCATCCTGGGGAGGGGGCAGCAGGTGATGGCTCAAGTATTTGGGTCCCTGCTACCCACACGGGAGACCTGGATTGAGTTCAGGATCCTGGCTTCAGTTAGGTGCACACCTAGCATTTAGGGAGTGGACAAGCAGAGAGGATCTCTCTCTCCCTCCCTCCCTCTCCATGATTTTAAAATAAAGTCATTTAATTAATTAAAATTAAAATATTTCCCAACTATGAAAAAAAGTAAAATTGGGTCAGATCGTGGTGAATCTGGAATGGCCACACAGACTTCGGAGAAATGGGCAACATTTGAGTTTTCTTTTTTTTTTTTTTTTTTGACAGGCAGAGTTAGTGAAAGAGAGAGACAGAGAGAAAGGTCTTCCTTTGCCATTGGCTCAACCCCCAAATGGCCGCTATAGCCGGCGCTGCGCCAATTTGAAGCCTGGAGCCAGGTGCTTCCTCCTGGTCTCCCATGCAGGTGCAGGGCCCAAGCACTTGGACCATCCTCCACTGCACTACCAGGCCACAGCAGAGAGCTGGACTGGAAGAGGAGCAACCGGGACAGAACTGGTGCCCCAAATTGGACTAGAACCTGGGGTACCGGCGCCGCAGGTGGAGGATTAGCCAAGTGAGCTGCTGCGCCGGCCTAACATTTGAGTTTTAAAGCAGAAAAGTTGCATAAAAGACTCTTCTTTTTAAGAAAATGCATCTTAGGGTAAGCAGTCAACTTTGAGTGGTGCCGATGGGTCAGCCTGGGTCCATCCATTGCAACAAACGCTCCCCTCTGCTGGGGATGTTGGTAGTGAGGGAGGCTGGGCATGTGCTGGGCAGGAGGTTCATGGGAACTCTGTGCTTTCTGTTGTTTCACTGTGAACCAAAACTGCTCAGAAGAACAAAGCCAATTTTTTTAAAAAAAGATTAATCTGGCAGCTGAGTGGGAAATGCAGGGAGAGTGGGGTGGGTAAGATGACATCAGAGGACCAGTGTTGTGGCACAATGGGTAAAGCCACTACCTGTAACCTTGGCATCCCGTATGGTCACTTGGCCACTCCACTTCTGCTCCAGCTCTCTGCTGGCGCCTGGGAAAGCAGCACAAGTTGGCCCAGGTCCTTGAGTCCCTGTACTCACATGGGAGACGCCGATGAAGCTCCTGGCTCCTGGCTTCAGTCTGGCTCAGTCCTGGCCACTGTGGCCATTTGGGGGAGTGAACCAGTGGATGGAAGAGAGCTCATGCTCTCTCTCTCTCTCTTTCTCCCTCCTCTTCTCTTTCTCTCTCTCTAATTCTGCCTTTAAAAAAAAAAATGACAGTCACAAACACAAAATCAGATGTAAGCACTTGGAAAGGGTCTGTTCATGCAAGCAAGGCATCCTGGAGCTTCAGATTTATTTGCCAAATGACAAATCCACCTCTAGGAGGGAGCCACGAGGGAGGCAGGGGACCAAGCCAAGAAGCAATTGTATTGATCCAGACTCAAGAGGAGAGGGATCTAGGGAAAAAAGCATCAGCAAAGAAAACAGGAAATATGAATCTGGACATTAACAGGAGGACGATCCATGGCACCTGGTGATGGTGGGATCTGAAGCGAGGGTGCGAGCAGCCCGCTGGGTGGTATTTACAGAAACAGATAAACGAAGATGGAAGACCGGACAGCAGTGGAGGTGGGGACAGAAAACTGCAGAGGGCTTGCTTCTGGGATAGTGGCAGCACCTCTCTGAGGAAGTGGGGTCAGGGGATGCTTCCCAAGCACAGGCACAAGGCCCAGCCCCAGGGTCTCAATGGAAGCCCCGTGTGTGAAGCCAAGTTTTCTCAGGCAAAGCATCCTCAATGGGAGGATGTGGCCAATCCCTCGACATTCTCAATTCCGTTCTCCTATTGGCCCCGTCAAACCTAGAGGAATAGAAAACTGCATTATTTGCTCCTCGAGTCAGAATCAAGACAGGAAGCTGGTCACTTTTTCCGGGAGCAGCCCAAAGGATGTTTACAAGAGAGATTCCTTTCTGCCCTCTGACTTGTAGAGCATTTAGGCTAGAAATAGGGGCCCCAGCACAGGGCAGGTCCTTAGGGGGTCAGCAGATACAAGGGAAAGACAAAAGCCGGCTGAAACTTGCCAAGCGACAAGGCACCCCTCCGCATGCTCCATTAGGACAGGCAAAGAAGCTGAGTGCCCAGAAACTTCCTCTGTGGATTCGCCAATCCTTGCTCTCCCCTGGGCGTCACCCTTTGCATTCCCGCCTCCTTCCTTAATTTCCTTCTCTCTGCTAAACAGAATCACTAAGTGGGGGCCAGGGAGAGGGAAAGCCTGCATAATAAGTGTTTTCCCCAAATCACAGGCTATTTTCAAAGCATCATCAGTGTTGTGATTGCACTTGCACCAGGTGAAATTACAGGATTTACCAGCACACACCTAATTTCAACGTGAGCTCTACTTAGGTTTGACCTCCCCTGGTGTTCTCAGGAGTTGCAGAGCTGACCTCGAGGGCCAGGGCGCCACAATCCTTGCGCTTCACTCCGTGGGCTGGCAGGTGGTGGAGTCCCACCTCTTCCCCGGGCAGCTGTGCAGATAACAGCACCACTGCGGGCGGGGTGAGAGTGCGGTGAAGAGACCGTGGAAAGGAACGTGTAGAGCACCATTAAGGCAGTACATACAGAGACAGAGCCAGGTTTTCTAAGACCTGAAGGTCTTCAGAAGCTGCTCGAATAACAAACAAGATGAATCTTACATTTGCGAGTTTTATATGAATATGTGACTATGAGAACACATTGGTAAAGGCTTCCCAAGGCCTGGGAGAAGCTCCTTAGGGTGATAGCGTCATCAACCCGCAGGTGAACCCACCCTTGATCACATGTCTGGAACCAATGGCAGCCCTTGCTGTTGACTTCTACAGAACCATGTTTAGGGAGCATTTCCTAAGTGCCAGGTGGTGAGCTGGCAGGTAGGTGCTGGTGGGTGTTGCCCATCTGGAAATTCTGTGCCCTGGTTAAAGGAGAGGTCATTAAATATCAAAGCAAAGCAAACCCCTTATCTAAAGAATGTGGTTGGATCTGACAAAATGTCCCCAAGCTAATAAGAGGCTGGAGAGCACTTCGAAGACTTCTTGAGCAGAAACCGACTCCCATGGAATAGATGAGCTGTTTGTGGTTTTGTTTCATTTTTCCAGTTTGAAAAGTTGTGATAAAATACATACAGCATAAAAGGTGCTTTCTCAGCCGTGGTTAAGTGCACGGTTCAGTGCATGAATTAGACTCACACGGCTGTGCAACCAGCACCCCCATCCGTTCCAGAACTCCTCCTCTTACAGCCGAGACTCTTCACTCACCCTGACCTCACTTCCCCTCCCCTCAGTCCTTGCACCCGCTCTTCTACTTTCGGTCTCTATGATTTTGACTTCCTAGAGTAGTCAGATACTGTAAGACTATTTGTGTCTCAGAGTAATAACTATTCACTTCTAGAATACCTCCAAAAGTCTCATTGTGATTGGCTTATTTCATTTAATATAAAACCTGCGACCGACGCCGCAGCTCACTTGGCTAATCCTCCTCCTGCGGCGCTGGCACCCCGGGTTCTAGTCCTGGTTGGGGCGCCGGATTCTGTCCTGGTTGTCCCTCTTATCCCTCTTCCAGTCCAGCTCTCTGCTGTGGCCCGGGAGTGCAGGAGTGCAGTGGAGGATGGCCCAAGTGCTTGGGCCCTGCACCCGCATGGGAGTCCAGGAGGAAGCACTTGGCTCCTGGCTTCAGATCAGCACAGCGCTCTGGCCGTGGAGGCCATTTAGGGGGTGAACCAACAGAAAAAAGGAAGACCTTTCTCTCTGTCTCTGTCTCTCTGTCTAACTCTGCCTGTCAAAAAAAAAAAAAAAACCTGCAGAGTTCATCTATGCTGTAGCAATTTCCATCCTCTTTAAGAATGAATAAGATTCCGTTGTAGGTGTATTCCACACTTTGCTTACTCAATCATCCACCAGCGGGTATTTGGCTGTTTCTACACATTAGCTACTGTGAAGGATGCTGCTACGAACATGGGTGTTCAGTCCACATTGTTTTTACATTGCTTTAAAACATTTGCATCCCTACAGTCCATGAATGGGGCTTCAAAATACTCAGGAAAACTGATTAAAAGACAATTTGCACTTTCCACAAAGTTTTTTGAAGCCTTCCCAACCCCATTCTTTCCTTTGCTCACATGTAAATGGGCGGGCTCTGTTAAGCCACTGCCTGTGGTGCTGGCATCCTGTATGGGTGCTGGTTCAAGTCCCAGCAGCTCCACTTCCGATCCAGCTCCCCAGCTTGGGAAAGCAGTGGAAGATGGCCCAAGTGCTTGAGCCACTGCAACCACATGGGAGACTCGGATGAAACTTCTGGCTTCTGGCTTTGGTCTGGACCAGACCTGGCCATTGTGGCCATTTGGGAATGACTAACAAAATGGAAAGACTCTCTCTCTCTGTGTGTCTCTCTCACTCTCTCTGCCTCTCCCTATTCCTCTCTGTAACCCTGCCTTTCAAATAAATAGATAAATATAGTTTTTTAAAGCAGCAAATGCCCACAAGCCAGTAATCAACCTTGAGTTCTTCCCAGGAGTTGAGCATACATCTCACTGCCACAGACGAGAACAATGAGGGGTTCAGGGAGCCCTGAACAAAGACTCTGGAGACCTGAGGGTCCTGGTCCCAGCAATGCAGTCAGTGTCGGCCCCCTAGGTGACAGTGAGAGGACTCTTTCATCCCGCTGGGCCTCAGCTTCCTCATCGGCCCTGAAAGCGGCTGGGACTAGGGCTTGCTTTCTAGAGGGTCACCGAGCCCAGCTTTCCAGACCACAGAACGTTTCCGGTCCTGGGGCTGTGGTTTGTCCATGGTTTGAGTGTGTCCCACAAGGGTGTATGTGCTGGGAGCATGGTCCTCAGTGTAGTGGTGCAAGGAGGAGGTGGAACATCTGAGAGGTGGGGCCTGAGGCTACATGATGAGCTCACTGAGGATGCTGCCGTCAGAAAGAACTGATAGATTCTTTGGGACCCCAGTTATTTGTGCATGAGGGTTACAATACAAAGGCAAGCCTGGCCCCTTTCCAGTATCTCTCTGGCTCCCTGTCTTACCTGTTCTCTTCCTATCGAACACATACCCACAGTGGTGCCATCCACCATGATGGTACGTGGCTCAGATTGCCCTCCTTGAAGACTGAATCAACAGGACTGACTGCCCGAGGTTAGACTTCCAGCCTCCCAGACTGAGCTAAATAAACCTCTTTCCTGTGTATGTTACCCAGCCTCAGGGATTATGTTATAATAGCAGCAAACTTACTAACACACCTGGGAAGCCCTTCAATCTCAGGTAAACTGGCATGTTTGTTCACCCTGCCTTTGGTAAATGCTCGAATCCGACACGAGACTCTCAAATGTACTAGATTAAACAGAACAAGGCCATTGATCTCCTCCCTGCCCCCCCCCCCCCCCCCCGAAATATCAAAAGGGAATTCAGCAGCCAAGTCAGACCTGGATAAAATTCCAAGTGTATAATTTTTAACAGCCTTTTTGGGAAAAGCTTGATTTCAGATCCTGTTAAGAAGTCATCCCCAACAAATGTTCTGGTCAGGAAAGTTTGTATGTTAACCATTAGACAAGAGCTGTTAAAACTCAGCTGAGCAACTCAAAATATTTCCTACTTTTAATAACTAGCTTGCCTTCTCATGGAACCAGCCATAAAATAGGTGGGGTTTTTCCCACTCAAAGTGCACACTTCTGCATCACATTGGGGAGGAGGGACAATACAAATAAAATCAAGTTAGGGCGGTGCTTTGTGATCTGCAACCCAAAGGAAAGCTCTAGCCAGGAGCATGCTGAAATGTCCCCCTGCCTTCTACGGGACTGTGCCAAGGTGCCTGCTGAATCCCAGATGAGCCCCCTTGCCCGGGGAAGGAGTCAGCCAGACTCCAGCAGCTATCGGCAGACAGGCAGGGCTAGTGTCAGTGAAGTCAATGAAGATTTGAGGACTGTTAACTTCTATTAATGCTGTGAGGCCTGGTGGATGTGGGCAACCGAAACATTTCTGCTCAATTCTGTTGGATGCATATTTTTTGATTATATGAGAATGGAATTCTAGCTCCACAGGCAGTTACATTGCATTGTTGATTTGATTTGATTGGGGTCTTGACCCAGAGTCTAAAGGGCAATCTTAAGCCCATATGTTCAGCTTTTCCCCTACAAGTACTACACAGAAATATAAAGAAGAGGTAATTCCTCTTATCAGTTATTATTCCCAATAGACAATGGTCCAATGCCCCCTTTTCATGGGCTATCATAATAAAAAAAACTCTATGTATAGGTCTGATTATATTCTACAAAGCCTTTCCATACATACATCATTCAAACCTCATACATTATGGTAATATATGTAAGGCAAGACATTATTATTCCTATTTTTTTTTTTGACAGGCAGAGTTAAACAGTGTGAGAGAGAGAGAGAGACAGAGAGAAAGGTCTTCCTTTTTCTGTTGGTTCAACCCCCAAATGGCCGCTACAGCTGGTGCGCTGTGGCCTGCGCGCTGAGCCGATCCAAAGCCAGGAGCCAGGTGCTTCCTCCTGGTCTCCCACGCGGGTGCAGGGCCCAAGCACTTGGGCCATCCTCCACTGCCTTCCCGGGCCACAGCAGAGAGCTGGAGTGGAAGAGGAGCAACCAGGACAGAATGCAGCGCCCCAACCAGGACTAGAACCCGGGGTGCCAGCACCGCAAGCAGAGGATTAGCCAAGTGAGCTGCAGCGCTGGCCATATTCCTATTTTATAAATGCAGAAAGGGGAGCTTGGAGAAGTTAGGAGAACTGGCCACTGATACAAAACTGGTAAATGGCAGAGCTAGGCTCAAACCCAGGTCTTCTGAATCAAAATGGGGAATCTTCACCAAAAAGGAAATCATGATTTTTTTTTTGTTAAAATATTCCATCTAATGTTTTTCCTGGTCTTTCTCATACTATTCATATCATCTAAAGATAATGATTAATGGGAGTTTAGGAAGTGTTTAAAGTGCAGTATTGGGTAACATCTGCACGGGTTAACAGACCAGCAGGAGGGAAAGAAGCCAGCAAACGGGCTCCACCTCACTGACAGAGAAGGCGCAGGAGACCCGGCCAGCTCTGTGCTCCTCTGAGCCAAGGGAGAAGTGAGGGGAAACCCCAGGTCTAAGAACAGTCACTGAAGACCCCTGGGTCTGGTGTCCGGGAGCTACAGACGACCTCAGGGACTACAATTCCCCACAACCATTCTTGGGTTCAGATAATCCAAACACTTACCTACAGCTCCAGCACACTCCCCAGATGCCCACGATTTGCCCACTTAAGGACAATGAACACCTTTCTGAACAATTGAGCACCTACTGTGTACCAGGCACCGTCTTAAACATTAGGGTTGAGAACAGTCAACAAAGTGCTTGAAACTCTTCCCTCATAAAGTTCCCTTCTCACAGGAAGATACCCCTTCAACAAGAAGAACGGTAAAAGAAGTGGGCCAAGGATGAGCATTGAGGACCAGGCCTAGTAGTCTTGAGGAAAGAGACAACCATCCACCCATCTGTGGGAGGATGGGAGAGTGAGTTGACCGAGGAAACCGACTCAGGTTGCTGGGTGACATGATGGGTTTGAGGTCCCTGAAGATGTGACGTTGTTGTTTCATCTTCAATATTAAAGAGCACCAAAGTCCAGGCCTCCCATTGTCCCCTAGGCCTCAACTTTGGTCCCTTTTAAAACAAAGTAGCTTCCTTATGTTATTTGTTCTAATGAGTGTTCTTGCTACACTTCACCAAGTCCCTGGGGCACAGGTGGAGTGGAGTGCAAGTTCCCCCCAGGGACACGGTGAGAGGTGGGTGGGGGGCAGTAGGAGACAGAGAAGCCACTGCTGACTCCACAGAGCCTTTGGCCTCCATTCCCAGAAACAGAAGGCAATCATTGGTCCCGGAAGGCAACAAGGGAGGGAAGTAGTAGCTGGAAAATGTGCCTTAGATCTGAAAACCAAATGAGCTTCCCTAAACTATTGACCCTTAGAGTTATATGTCCTGCCTACCCAGGCTTGAGCTTCACTGGGCCATCCCAGACCTTTCCAAGGGGTCTTTGTCTGAGACTGACAGCAAGGAGGAGACTGGACAGAAAATAAATGACGTCCTACAGACGGTACACTGCCAAGAGGAGAGGGGTAAGGAAGATATTTCCACCTGGTACAGGTCCAGTTTCTCCTCCCAAAATCCCGAGTCAGGTGTGTCACTCCATATAGTGGAGAAGGCCAAGCAGGAGAATCAAGGCAAGCCAGAGATGTGACACCAGTTTATGTCCTCTGCATGGAAGAAAACAGCAGGCCTGAGGAAGGAAGTTTCCCTTCTAACAGTCAGGAAGGAAAGAGAAGTCGTGGATTCTGGGGTCCCGTGCATGGCCTTCAACCCCACTTCAACCCTGAGGCAAGCACTAAATAGGTAAAAGAAAAAGAAGAATTTGGGGGTAGAAAGAAGGCATTGATTACCCTGTTGGCCTTTGAAATCTGAGCTGGCCAATGGGAGAAATGAGACAATGAAAAGGAGGTAGTATCAATCAACCAACTGGAGGCCCAGATGAGATTGGTGAATGGTTGATGTTGAGGTTTTAGAGGGAATGTGCTAGAAAGCTCATAGTCTTTCACATATTTGAAAATCATCATTAGGTCCTCTTGAGACTTTTTGCTAGTATTAAACACATTCAGTTGCTTTCAATGGCCCTTGTAGGAGAACGAATCAAGTGTAAGTAAAAACAGTCTGGTTGCTTTTTATTGAGCATGCTCTGGTGTGTTCCTCTGAAAGGTGGCACCTGGAGGCCCTTGCGTGACTGGAGTAGACAGGAAGTGCCAGTGTCCCCTGGCCAGGGACACCCTCAAGTGACACAGGAAGCTGAGGATTCTGTTCCTCTTCAGAACCTCCCTCCCCTGCCAACTCAGCTTGAATGTTTTGTTGGCTGTAGCCCATATGTAGTATTTTTGCTCAAGTACTGCTGACAGCTGAGTGCTCTATCATCGTATGCCTGGGTAATTGGTTTTTTGGACCCTGATACATGTGTTTACCCATATTAAACACTGAAGGTTGGCAAAGTGACTTATCTATACATCATTTCAACTCTTATAGAAATTCTCAATGACTTTTTCTCCATTTCTTGATCAGTTTGTATTGGTCTCAGAAGGTTTTGGTGGTAAAGGGAAAGGTGTACTTATTTATATTTATGTATTCAGTTTCCGCAACTACATTTGTTGAGTCCCTCCTAAAGGGTCAGTACTGGACTACAGCAGTAGGCAAACCAGCCGTGGCTCCTCCCTTCATGGGAGGTTCATGTGGGATCCGAAGATCCTTTGGGTTAGTGTTAGTGAGTAGGGAGAATCTCAGCTTGCCTAGAGACTTCAACACACCCATAGAAGTTTCTGCTTCTGCCCTCTAGTGGTTTCCAAGGAGGAATTGAGCCTCCTCCATTGACTTCTGCTTTGAGTCCCTCCCCCTTCACCTAAGCGAGCTCTCCCTCTCAGAGATTCTCTTGACCATGCACGTCTCATGCAATATTTCTCACCCCCTAAATCCCTTTCCTTGACCCACACCCCCTCTCCACCTACTGCTCTATTCCCCTGTACTTGTTTTGTTTTTGTTTTTGTTTTTTTTTTACAGGCAGAGTTAGACAGTGTGAGAGAGAGACAGAGAGAAAGGTCTTCCTTCCATTGGTTCACCCCCCCAAATTGCCGCCACAGCTGGCACGCTGCGCCAATCCGAAGCCAGGAGCCAGGTGCTTACTCCTGGTCTCCCCTTACTCCTGGTCTCCCAGGTGCTTACTCCCTGGTCTCACTTGGGCCATCCTCCACTGTCTTCCGGGGCCACAGCAGAGAGCTGGACTGGAAGAGGAGCAACCAGGACAGAATCTGGCGCCCCGACCGGGACTAGAATCTGGGGTGCCGGCGCCGCAGGCGAAGGATTAGTCAAGTGAGCCGCGGTGCCGTGCCGGCCCCTGTACTTGTTTACAACAGAAAACCATCCAATCCTGGTGTAACTGAGGCTGGAAAAAAGCGTGGACGTGTTTGGAACAACTGTGAGTGTTGTGGCAGAGCGCTGATAAGCAAGGAAGAGCCCTTTCCAGAGTACTGGGCCCTGAGATCAAAGCCCTCTGAAAATATTTTGACAGGAGGCAGCTGTGTTGTAGGAAAGTGGGCACTGACCTCTGCCCAGAGGATTTCGGCTGAGTCCTGGTTCTTCCATTCCCCAGCTGCTGGGATCTTGGCCAGGTTCCTTCGTGCAGCCTCAGTTGCCTCATCCGTCCAATGGAAGTAGTGATAGATCTTTCTGGTCAGTTTGTTGTGACAAGAAAATAGGGACACCTGAGAGCACGAAACAGATGTCAGGGAATATTCCTGCATGAATGTACTCCTTGAAAAGAAAGTGATTGACCCCAGTTCATACCTGGTTCCCCCCAATCAGAGTCGGAGTCAAAGGCTGGGTAGGACCCCTCTGTCGTCTATTTAGAAATGTGATCCCAGGGAGCAGGACTTGGGAAGGGAGGGGGTGAAGCAGGAAAGAAGGGCTGGCCGCTGCAAAGATGGGTTAGCAAACCACTCAGGGTGCGGGTAGCTGGTGCGTGATTCCACACAGTCTTCTAAGGAGCCCTGTAAAATGTGTCTCAGAACTGTCCACCAAAGAGGGCATTCACCCAAGCGTTCCCACTCTCATCCACCAGATGAGGCATGAGTGGCCCCAAGGCGTTGAGCCCCTCTCTCTGGGGTTGCACACACAAGAGCGCCAAATGGCTGCCACAGAAGCTCCAGGGGAGGAAGTGAAAGGTAGAAGGGGCAATAGGCCAGGCCATTCAGGGGGCACCTTGGAAACTGGCTCAAAATGGGTTTCTGGAGCAGTGACTGGGTTAAGAGGTGAAATCAGGAGGTCTTGAAATGGTGCACAAGATATAGCCCCACCTGACAGAGATGAAAACAAAAATGATAATATGATTTTGCTTGGGTGTTTATAACAGGGATGATATACCATCCCTGTAGAAGAAGAGGGTGGGTTTCATGCGGTGAGCATTTGGTCTAGTGGATAAGAAGTTGCACCTCATATTGGAGTGCCTGGGTTCAAGTCTCAGCTGCATTCCCAACTCCAGTCCCTGCTAATGTGCATCCTGGGAAATAGCAGGTAATGGCTCAAATACTTGGGACCCTGCCACGCCCATGGGAGACCTGGATTGAGCTTCTAGTTCTTGGCTTTGTCCTGGCCAAGCCCTGGCTGTTGTGGACATTTAAGGAGTAAACCAGCAGATAGGCTCGCTGTGTGTGAGTGTGTGTGTGTGTGTGTGTATCTCCACCTATAAAAAAAAAAGAAGAAGAAGGAAGAAGGTAGACCTTAGACAGTTTTTAATCCTGTTTTGCCAGACACTATGTGTTTCTGTAAAATTAGGGAACATAATCCCCAAAGGCCCCACCTGGCTTTTCATGCTAAATTATAATTAGAGACAGCATGACTTAATCAAAAGAGATCCAGACCAAGACCTCAGGGGAACTGCTTCATTTCTTTGGTGAAGTAGGGGTGAGGCAAAGAAGTAAATTGCCAATGCTCCCATTACCATTTCCCAGCATACATTCTAGTGTTCTGGGGTTGTTCTTTATGGAATCGGAGGGACGAGATTCATCAAATAACCTATGTGAAAATATTTTATAAATGAGGAAGGAGTGTTATCAGTTGAGTACTACTAAGTATTCATTATCAACATCTCATCTCTCCCTAGAATTGTAGCATAATCAAAGTAATTTGAGTTTAGTCAATTAATACATCTATAGCAGGTGCTTATGCCAAACCCTGTCTCATCCACTCAGCATACAAAGATGTAGAATGAGGAATGATAGAGGGTGTGGTGAGAACTCTTGGGTACCACCCAAGACTGCTCCAATTACAGGCGCATCAGTGTTGTGCTAGATGGAACTGCACAGAAATAAAGTCTGGATCTAAACATATCTAGTTTTAGGTCTTGCTTTGTAAAGCCTTTCCCATTGTGAAAATTATAATTACTCTTCTGAATTTCTGTTTGGTAGTTTAGTAACTTTGTTTTATATTTAACATATAGCTTTTTAAATCTATTCAATTGTTTTACCTTGGTGAGAAATGGAAATGTAATTTTATTTTTTTCCAAATGGATAGCTAATTTTTCCCAAACTATTTCTTAAATAGGCTATTCTTTCCCACTATATTGAAATGCTACCTTTATATTCTTTGATTTTTATATGTGGTCTCTTGTCTGTATCATGGGTATATTGTCAATTCCAGCAATAATTCCACATTATTGAATTATGGCAGCTTTATTGTTTGTTAAATAAGTGGTAGAACAATATTATTCCTTGTTGTTCTTGCTTTTGTAATTTTCTTGGTTATTCTTTTTTAAAAAAAATTTTATTTATTTGTTTATTTATTTGATAATCAGAGTTACACAGAGAAAGAAAAGGCAGAGAGAGAGAGTGAGAGAGGTCTTCCATCCGCTGGTTCACTCCCCATTTGGCTGCAACGGCCAGAACTGCGTTGATCCCAAGCCAGGAGCCAAGAGCTTCTTCCAGGTCTCTCATGCAGGTGCAGGAGCCCAAGGACTTGGGCCATCCTCCACTGCTTTCCCAGGCCATAGCAAAGAGTTGGATTGGAAGTGGAGCAGCTGGGACTCAAACCAGTGCCCATATGGGATGCCAGCACTGCAGGCGGCAACTTTACCCACTACACCACAGTGCCAGCCCAGTTATTCTTACTGTATTTACTTTTCTGAATAATGTTCAAAGTAATTTTATAATCCATTATAAAATGCCATTGTAGTTTTGTTCTTGATTTCCTTATATTTTCTGTATGAAATATGATCCAAAGTCATCTATTTGGAATAAAGAGGAGAAGAGAGTGAATGTACAAAACAAGTGAGGAGCATAAAGGAGCTAGCTTCTCAGATGGCCCTGCAGGTGAGGAGGTGGCCCGGTAACTGCTATCACCCACTTCACTGTGCATGATCAACGCTCAGCTGCTCAGCCATGAAGAATGATTAGGCTGGACTCACATCGGGGCTGCTATAAAACAGGCACACCAGGGTGTGTCAGGGGAAGGAGAGGAAGATATTTTTATTTCTGTTTTTCTTTCATTAAAGATAAAAAAGAAATAATTGTGTTTTTCATTCACCGACTAAGAATATGTGTGAATAAAGAAAGGTGGGACTTTTTGTTATGTTGTTACTTTAGACATCTTCATAAAATGAAAGTGTTGATGTGTACACAAGAGAGCTACTTACAACTGAGCCTTGGATTGTATAAACAGCTTAGCCCATGTATATATGCGCTTTTTACCATGTTACATTTGAGATACTCTTCTTGTGACAGGAGAGCACTTTTGGTGCAAACGCCCTCTTTTTGAGTGTGTCTATTTCCCCTAGAATTCTCTTTCTTTGGAACTCAGCATTCTCAAATGTGTTCCCAGGGGGATCTGGAAACGTTGGTCCACATCCATCTGGCAGTGCAGGGATTTGCTGGAGTGTGGGAAAATTCAGAGGTTGTTTTCAGGTTATGACATCTGAATATTTCTTTACAGGTCCAAAGCATAGTTTATTTTTAAAACTGTAAAGATCCCGTGGTCTTGATCCTCACTTAGTGGAGAGATTGCTGCCATCTTAAAGAAGTATTGTTTGAAATAAAGCCCTGAGTTAGAAAATTTAAGACCTAAAATTCAGATGAAACATGACCATCTACTAATGCTCCAAATTCCCTGTTGTTTATTATGCTTTCCTTTACTCAGGCAAGCAAAATTAAACAACTATTAAAGAAGGTGGTATTGAGGATAGATCCATGGGTATCCCAGTCCAGCTAGTTTGCATTTTCCTTCTCTGTGAACTCAGGCTGGGTGATTCTCTGCTCCACCCTGGGGAAACCTCGGTCCTCCTCTATGGGTTACAGACTCAGGTTCTTCCCCACTCCTGCCATGGCCATTTCAGCCTGACTGCCTGCTGGGTGGGAAAGACCCCAAAGGAAGACCCCAGTGAGCCTCAGGGATGAGAGAAAGAAGAAACAATGCCCTGCACGCTGGTTATGAAATGGCCTCCTCCAAAGAACCAGGCTCTCAGCTGCCTTCAGAACATTCTTCTTGTTTCTTTCAGCCATCAGAAACTGAACCCTTGCAACTCCGCGTGATATGTCGTCCTGATCTAGACTCCCATAGATCCAAAACGGGACGGCTGGGGTGACTGCAGTTTTCAACAGTTGCCAGCAATGTCACACTCAGCTCTCCACTTCACGTAGCTTGTGGGTGATCAGCCACAACACGTTCCCTGAGGTCTAAGGTAAGACAGTGAAAACAAACATGGAACATCCATGGATTTATGGTGCCACCACAATTAGAGCATTCATGTCTTAGATTCTGACTCCTCTGGACACCTCTACCCCCACTATCTCCATCCCATCCTAACCCCGGTCAATTGTATCTAAAAAATGTACATCCATTTCTCCTATCCATTGGCACAGCTAAATTCTTAGTTCAAGTTTTCACCATCTCTTACCTGGTCCCTTATAAAAGTCTATAAAATAGTCTCTCCCATCCTTCAAAAATACCCATCTGCTTCTCTGCTTTAACAATTTTGTATGGTTCATCTACCCAAATGGTTGATTTGATTTCCCCCAGGCTCTGGTGCTTACCTATGTTTCCTGCCTCATCTTCTTTCCCTCTTCCATTGGTGTTTTGTTCCATTGATAGTTATAGGTGGCTCCTACCACAATTATCTACTTTCAGTGTGGCTCCCTCTACCTAGAGGCAATGTTCAAAATATTTTTTTAAGATGTATTTATTTATTTGAGAGTCAGAGTTACAGAGAGACAGAAGGGGAGGAAGAAGAGAGAGAGAGAGAGAGGGAATCTTCCATCTGATGGTTTACTCGCCAAGTAACTGCAACAGCCAGGGCTGAGCCAGGCTGAAGCCAGGAGCCAGGAGCTTCATCTGGGTCTCCCATGTGGGAGGCAGGGACCCAAGCACTTGGGCCATCTTCTGCTGCTTTTCCCAGGATGTTAGCAGGGAGCTAAATAGGAAAAGAAGCAGCTGAGACACGAACAAGGGCCCATTTAGGATGCCAGCATTGCAGGCAGAGACTTTACCAGCTATGCCACAATGTTTGTCCCAATATACAAAATTTTAAAAAATAGAAACTGACCAATCAAAGCCCGTAACCACTCAGAACTGCCACACTAGGGCATTGCTGAACAGCAGCAGCTCCGGCTGCCCACATGCAGCACCCTGACCTTGACCTCGGTTCTCCTGCTGGGGAACTTCTGTAGACTTGTCATATGGTCCAGAGGACGATCCTGTGAGTGGAGGCTGCAGGCGAGGAATAGTGTCATTTAGAAAGTTCTATGGACGTGAACACAGCGTGATGAACATTTCCAGTACCTATGTAGAGATGGAAGTATTCGCACAGTAGACACTATTTGCAGAACCTGAAATGACCTTTTATATTTTTGAGATACTCTCAAAAAACTATTGCCTTGTCTCTGGTTGCTCCATGAATACTCTGGCCAGCTTCTGTTTTGCAGAATTTAACCAGAGAGAGAGACATCTACCTCTAACACAGACCCACCAGAAGATCAGTTTTTTAACCAGGCTTACTCTTTTCATTTCCATGCTTACGAGGAGGCATTATGTCCTGAAGTGACCTGAAAGTACAAGGAAAAATCCCACGATCTTTCCTAACAAGAGAGAAAATAATAGATTGCTTTTGTTCCATCCAAATCATACTTGTATATAGTAGTCATCATTAATCATATTTCCTGTATCAGCATCATTAATAAGTTGTTATCAAGTTGCTACTAAAGGCCAAACACTATACTAGCACTGGAGGGAAATTTAAAGAAATAATGGACACAATTCCTACTATTCATGAGCTTATAGTCTGATGTGAAGGTAAGATATGAACAGCTGAAATAATGATTTTTATCAAAGCAGTGTGGTATGCATTCTGTCAAATAATAAACCCTGTAACAGTAAAGAGGAGAAAGTGACTGGCCCTCTATCCCATTACATTAGATTTCTGTGGGAGTTGGACGTTGAACCAAGCATCAAAAGGTGGGTTGAGTTTCAACATTGTCCCAGCACAAGAATCTGTGTATGAGGGAGCTTCAGACTTCATGGAAAATGTGTATCATGAAAAAAATGCATGGGTTTCAGAAATTTCAAATCAAAATAAACTCACACTAATTTGTTATAAACTGTCTGGACTGGGTCCAGTTTGGGGCACTAAGAAGGAATAAGACATCAGTTTGAAAAGAGCCCTGTAGGAGAAACACGAACGCTGCTGAAATTAAAGCAAGAATATCAATTTTATGCTGCAGCTTGGGTGAAAGAATGTCAAAATGGTTGATGCCTTATGGAAAGTTTATGAGGATAATGTCTCCAAAGAAATCAGCAGTTGATAAGTGGGTGACTCATTTTGAAAAGAGACAAGATGATACTGATGAACTCCACAGCAGCAGACCATCCACATCAATTTGCAAGGAAAAAAAATATCACTCATTCATACTCTAGTTGAAGAGGATTGGCAGTTAACCTCAGACACAATAGTCAGTGCCATATGCACCTCATCTGGCTCAGCATACACAATTCTGCCTGAAAAACAAAACTTGAGCACCAGTGTCCAAATCAGCTACGGACAAGAGCAGAGCTTTAGATGGAAATTTTAAGCAAATGGGATCAAGATCTTGAAGCCTTTCTTTCAAGCATGGTAATGGAAGATAAAACATGATCTTACTAATATGATCCTAGGGAAAACACACAATCAAAGCAGTGGCTACAAAGGGGAAAGTGGGCCAGGCAAAGCAAAAGCAAATCAGTCAAGAGCAAAGGTTACAGCAACGAGTTTTTGGGATGCTCAAGACATTTTGCTCGTTGACTTTCTGGAGGGTTAAAGAACAATAAAATCTGCTTGTTGGGAAAGTATTTTTGAGAAAGTTAGTCGAAGCCTAGAAGAAAATCACCCAGGAAACCTTCCCCAGAGAGTCCTCCACCAAGATAATACTCTTACTTATTCCTTTCTTCAAACAAGGGCAATTTTCTGAGAGTTTCAGTGGGAAACCAGTAGGCATCCTGTTGGAAGTCCTGATTTGGTTCTGTCCAACTTCTTTTTATTTTCTAATCTTAAAAAAATCTTTAAACGATGCCCATTTTCCTTTAATCAATAAAGACTGTACTGACAAGGTTAAATCTAAAGCCTCTTAAGTCGGTAGAGATGAATTAAATGGCTGGTATCATCACTTATAAAAGTGACTTACACTTGCTGGAGCTTATGTTAAGAAATAAATTTCAATTTTTTTTTTACTTTTACCTTTTAATGTTTGTTTCAGACATAGAGAGCACAGGGCAGAGGAAATAGGCTAGAAAAGTAATTGGAAACAGCTTGCAAAAAGAATTGTACCTGAAGAGACATTTGAACTTTTTTTTAAAGATTTATTTATTTATTTGAAAGTCAGAGTTACACAGAGAGAGGAGAGGCAGAGGGAGAGAGAGGTCTTCCATCCGATGGTTCACTGCCCAATTGGCTGCAACGGCCGGAGCTACACCTATCCAAAGCCAGGAGCCAGGAGCCTCCTCCGGGCCTCCCAGGCAAGTGCAGGGGCCCAAGGACTTGGACCATCTTCTACTGTTTTCCCAGGCCAAAGCAGAGAGCTGGATAGGAAGTAGAGCAGCTGCGACTAGAACCAGTGCCCATATGGGATGCCAGTGCATTAAACCACTGCACCACAGCGCCCGCCCTGAGACATTTGAACTTTACACTAAGGATGTATCCCTCTAGTTTTGTTAGGCAGGAGTTTGACATCATTAAAGTAGCATTTTAAAAGAGTTTTGCGGGCAGGCATTTGGTGAAGCAGTTAGACTGTCACCTGGGATGCCCACATCCCATATGGGCTGCTTCCTGAGTAGAAGCAGCAGATGATGGCTCAAATAGTTGGGTCTCTGTCACTCAGATGAGAGACCCAGACTGAGTTCCAGGTTCCTAATTTTGACCAGTCACAGCCCTGGCTGTTGTGGGCATTTAGGAGTGAACCAGTAGATGGATGATCGCTCTCTTTTTATGTATTAAATTTAAATTGTATTTATCTATTTCCATTTTATTTGAAAGGCACAGACACACACACACACACACACACACACACAGAGAGAGAGAGAGAGAGAGAGAGAGAGAGAGAGAGAGAGAGAAATCTCCCATCTTTGGCTTGTTCCCCAGTGGATGGGACTGGCTAGGCAGAAACCAGGAATGAGAAACCCAACCTACGTCTTCCACAGAGGTGGCAGGGGCCCAGCTACGAGTCTGCCACCTGTCAGGTGCATTGTAGCAGGAAGCCGAAATCAGGGGCAGAGCTGGGTATCAAACTCACACACTCTGACGTCAGATGTGGGCATCCTAAGTGGCAACTTCACTGCTATGCCAAATGCCCACCCCAAAAGCAGCATGTTAAAATGTTTTGCAGTAGTAGTTAGCAAGTGGTGTGCTGGGAGCTACTGTGGCATAATAAAAGAAAATGGGGATTAGGGATCAAGTGTTGGATTGGAGTCTAGCTAAGCCCCTTTCTGCCTGGGTGGGCTGGACCAGTTACTTCATCTCCAAGTCTTCATTTAATCAGCTGTAAATATAAACAATATCTCTAAGGTTCTCATGAGTGTAATAATATTTCACATTTATAAGCACTTACTGTGTACTCACACTCCACTGGGTACTTTGTACCTGTAATCTTGTTTAACTCTTACATCATTCTTTAAATTGTGGTAAAATATTTATAACATAAAAATTAAAAGTAATTAAAATCATACAATGCCCTTTTGTGACCAGTTTAAGTTAACATAGATTCAGCCATGTTGTATAGCACATACCAGAATTTCCTTCTATTTTAAGACTAAATAACATTCCATTGAACATCCTACATCATGGTTTTATCATGAGACCACTGAGTTACCGTGTCCAAAACAGCATAGCCAATGAGAGAAAGAGTGAGGTTTTGGGCTGAAGCGATTGATTCCACAGCACATCCTCGTCTTCCCTGTGTGTCCTGCCTCAGGTGGGCTACAGGCCTGCACCTGCTGTGGGAAACCTTCCATTGTTTTTGGTTATCCTGCTCCACTTCCTCAGCTCATGCTGGTAGCATAATTCCCCTTTTCCTTGAGGAACTTCTGTGGTTAGACCACCCACATACAAGGGTCACAAGGGCAAGTGTTCCCCAGGCCAGGCCAATCAGAGCCTTGTGTCCTCCTGCCAGGCCCCAAGAGGGTCTGACCCACAAACAGTCATTGGATGCTAGGAGGAGATTGTCAGGCAGGAGTTGTAGTGTCCAATTTTTTTTAAGATTTATTTTATTTATTTGAAAGACAGAGTTAAATGGAGAAGTAGATACAAAGAAAGAGAGAGGTCTTCCATTTGCTGGTTCACTCCCCAAATGGCCACAACAGTTGGAGCTGGGCCAATCCAAAGCCAGGAGCCAGAAGCCTCCTCCAGATCTCCCGCGCAGGTGCAAGGCCCAAGGATTTGGGCCATTCTCTGCTGTTTTCCCAGGCCATAGCAGAGAGCTGGATAGGAAGTGGAACAGCCGGGACTCGAACTGGCACCTATTAAGGGATGTCAGTGCTGCAGGTCGAGGCTTTAACCCACTGTACCACAGCACTGGCTCCTGTAGTGCCTGTTTTAAAATTTCAGCGTGGAGATAGTGAGAGAGGTAGACTCCTGAGTAACATCTGCACCCCTGGGTCTGAATATACCCCAAGCCAACTCCCCTTCAACTTCCCGGGGACATGATCTAATGCATTCCAGGCTTTTGCTTTTAAGCTAATTGGAGTTGAGTGCCTGTAACTTGCAAGAGAAAGAACCAAATTAATCCACCAGATCAAAAAGCTCTCATGGGAACAGAAAGGAAAACGCTAACAAGAAGTATTGTGAGGCTGTGTGGTGTGAGGAAGAAGGAAAAGTCAGGAGTCCTTCTGAAGTGTGGACACCTGGTGGCCACAAACAATGCTAATACTGAAAAGGTGGGAGACGTTGCTATTTTGGGTAGAGTTGGAAGAGAAAGTTGCTGGTACTCCCAGGAGCCCTGACTGTTTCCCAGCCTCTGGAGATAAAAACACAACATGGCTCAAGTCTGCTGAGCACTTTGCCCTCCTCCTGAATCCCAGACTCATGAATATGTCTGTCCAAGGTCTGATTGGGACAGTGCTTTTGAACTCTGACCTTTGTACCCCAGCCTCACTGGTAACCTAGTATGAATTTCCTTCTGGATAGAATGCATTCATTAATCTGCTCATTCATTCATTTAGCACACTGCTGAGTGCTGACTCTATGCCAGGTACTGTGCCGGGTGCTAAGGATACAGTGATGAGAAACTAAACAAGGTCCCCAGTCTTTGTGAGTTTGTAATCTTGTGGAGTGAACAGACGTGGAATGGGTGTCAGACAGCAAATGTCATTAGACATGTTGTCATGGTGCCATGAAGAAAATAGGAGGATGATAGGCAGTATATGAGGGTGGGGACATCTAACTGGGATGGAGGAGAGCAGGAGGATTAAGGCACAACTTCTCTGGGGAAATAACATTCAAGCAGAGGCCAGGCCAAAGGAGACGTCAACCCTGAAATGAAAAAGAGAGGTGGGAACCAGAGGATTTGGTGTCACCCACCCGCAAGAAACAAGCAATTCACCCATCAGGAATGTGAGTGCACAAGGCCTGAAACCAATTCCTTTGAGCTGGAGCTACCTTGGAACCACAGCGGAGTGACTGGTAAATAAACAGGGCCCCCATAGCCTGTCACCTCTCAATGACTGCCCATTTATTCATCCATGCACTCACTCATTCAAGAAATGGTTAGGAGATACTCACAGGTGTGGGGTTGGGGGGAGCATTATGCTCAGTGGTGAGAATTCAGAAAAGGAAGCCGGTCTCCAACCCAGCTCAGCAGGAAGGCTGAAGCGAGGGGGCCTTTCCCCAAACAGCTCCACGAGATACCCAGGTCTTTCCCTCAGGGGATCTGGTAGACACAGGCAAATGTTTAACACAACTTCTTTCTCCAGCCCCTCCCCGCCAGCAGATTTGTACAATTTAATTTTTTTTTTTTAAACTCAGGCCATTCAATCTGGTCCTCACAGCAGAAGCAAAAGCCGTTTACCCACAGAACGCTATGAAGTAAAATCACACGGGGCAACATGGCGAACTGACACCAAACACAGTGCGGCGGCCCAGGCCCTGCAGATAAACACAAGGAAAGGTCATCCAAACACAGGAAGACAGGCGTCCCCTTCCCTTTTCCTTTCTACCCTCCCCTTCCTCCACCAGGCTCCCTTATCCCCAGGGGGTGGACCCAGCCTTTCCCAAAGTTTATTCTGAGTGCTCCAAGCTCCCACAGTGGGACGTGCTGCGGACATGGGAATACGACAACCCAGCCAACAGGGAAAACCAAAAATACAATCGGAGATATTTAATACACCCCCCCCCCAAAGAAACGATGCTAGAAAAGTCTGCCATGATGGCCTTTACTGTCCCTGATCTGTCAGCCCTTCCTGGGAGGAGGCCTTCGGAAGTTGACTGCTTTTGTCAGCAAACACTGCACAGAAAACAATTTCTTTTCTTAGGCTCTTGGTACCCTTCATTTGATCCACTTAACAAATGGCATAAATGTTAGAAACAAAGTCCAGAAAGCCTTGCGGCTCAAATACTGACAATGAGTTTAACAAGAATACAAATAAAAAATTCGAAGGTTGAATTCCTTTAAATTCACCATTGGAGTTTTGTAAATAATCCTTGAGCCCATAAATAGGAAGTAGCTTTATCTTTTGCTAATATGTTCTGGCCAGGATGGTGGTAAGAGTGTAAACTCTGGTTTTTACCTTCCACTTAGGAGAAAAATAGTTTAATACTGCAGGATTGTGTGCCTCAAGGATTACAAACCAGCATTTGTGATGAAATGTTCAGTACTCATTTCAAAACAGACCCAGTGTTTGAAAGCAAAGCATAGTGGTGACCTTTCTCATTAGCTGTTGCTCAAACAAAGATATGTTCCAGCAATATCCGATGCTTCCTTCCTGCCTGGGCCTCCACCCAGTGCAATTTAAAACACTTGTGTTACATCCAAACCAGACCTGAGGTTGTGGAGTAGCCGAGTTTCAGTAGCATTGTGTTTATGGCTTATCACTTTCAAAGGTTTTTTTTGATGTTTTGCCTTGTTTGTTTCTTTTCATAAATTTGTTGTCATGAGTTGGATTCACAAGATTAAATATGTGCCATCATATAATGAGCTCAATACATACACCTTCTATTTCTCCATAAGGACAGAGATTTGTCCCATTGATCTTTGGAAAGTGTTTTTATGAAAACACTTAGTCAAAACCAAAAACAGTTTTTATGGATTGTGCCTGACTTGTTTTGTGTAAAATGCAAAAAACACAAATCCAAGGAAAGAATGCAATAAAAAAAACAGAAAGAGAGAAAGATCAAGAGATTGATTTAACACAAGTAATCCTAATGTTTTTCATGGCTGCTGCTCCAGAATTAGGTAATATCAGTGAGTTGAAAATGGCCAAGAGTCAAAGTGATTTTCCCATGGAACAATAAACTGAAGAATATTGTTACCAGCCAAAGACCTGGTGCTCAATCTGTACAAAATTGACCATGAACGTGTTCAATCTGTACAAAATTGACCATGAACCCTTAGTGCAACTATAAATGATATAAACCACTTATATTTTCTGCAGTGGGCATATTCTGTAATAGAAAAAAGTTGAATGCACAGTATTTTAAAAGTGGTTTTACTTCTTCATACTCGTGCGGTATAAAGTTTTCTAAAAAATATGCCATAAGTTAAAAAGAGTACACACTAATCAGTCTGTGGAAGTGGGTTTCGGATGGTCCACAGTCCCAGTCTGCTAGGACAAGAAGTCTTCAGCGTGTGCATCAGCATTTGCCCAGCCATCCCTGATTTTATTTATCCCTTATGGTAAGCCAGCAACATTCTTTACTACACTTACCATTTTAGAAATGGAGGCAAGGAGGCTAAGAGAAAATAGTTTTCTCTGAGGAGGGGGCTTTACTGGCTTGTAAGTGTGGAAGTAGGGCTGCCCCTGCCTGGCCTGATTCAAAGTTTCACTGTTGGCCAGCGCCGTGGCTCAATAGGCTAATCCTCTGCCTGTGGCGCCGGCACACCGGGTTCTAGTCCCGGTTGGGGTGCCGGATTCTGTCCCAGTTGCCCCTCTTCCAGTCCAGCTCTCTGCTGTGGCCTGGGAGTACAGTGGAGGATGGCCCAAGTGCTTGGGCCCTGCACCCCATGGGAGACCACGAGAAGCACCTGGCTCCTGCCTTCTGATCAGCATGGTGCGCCGGCCGCAGCAGCCATTGGAGGGTGAACCAACGGCAAAGGAAGACCTTTCTGTCTGTCTGTCTCTCTCACTGTCCACTCTGCCTGTCAAAAAAAAAAAAAAGTTTCACTGTTATCTGGGCTCCAACTCATATCTTTTTTTTTTTTTTTTTTAAGATTTTTTTTATTCGAGAGACAGAGTTACAGAAAGAGGGAGGGAGAGACAGAGAGAGAGAGAGAGGTCTTCCACTGGTTCATACCCCCAACTGCTTCAATGACCGGAGCTGTGCCAATTTGAAGCCAGAAGCTGGGAGTTTCCTCCAGGTTTCCCACGTGGGTGCAGGGGCCCAAGGACTTGGGCCGTCTTCCACTGCTTTCCCAGGCCATAGCAGAGAGCTGGATTGGAAATAGAGCAGCCGGGACTTGAACCGGCATCCATATGGGATGCCAGCATTGCTGGCGAGGCTTAACCTACTACACCACAGCACTGGCCTCCAAACTCGTGTCTTCTCTCAGCTCTGCCTTTTCAGTGTGGTCCCTGTGTCCTCATCTATCAGAGCTGGAGCCCCTCCAAGTCTTCCATCCTCAGACCACACAGTCCAGAGGAAGAGAGAAGCTGTGCTCCAGCATCCCCACTAAAAGCCTGGAAACCAGGGATGGTCCTGCAAACCAGGTCAGGTGACTGGATCACGGGCTGACCCGTCAGTCTTCCCAGGAAACCAGATCTATGTAACTGGGAGAGTATCTCTTCCTACAGGATCATCAGCTGCTGTGGGGTGGGCTTGGGGCTTCCAGGAGCCATTTTTATAGATGGAGCCCTATGGAGAAAGTGTGTCTGCTTCAGGGGAGAGTCAGCAATAGAAACTTCCAAGAAACCTCAGAGACAAAACAAGAGACCTCTGGGGGTATTCTCCAGCCAGGCATCTGGAGACGTCTGAAGCCACTTCTGCCCTGGGCCCTCCAGGTTATATGTACCAGTTAATTCCTCTTCAGTTTTGGTTACTTTGAATTCACTTCCTATTATTCCAACTGAAAGGGTGAAGCCTAACGCAATGCCCAAAATCACTAATTCAAACATCCTTCTCTTCTCTGGAAGTTGTCACCTGTCTAGCTTGTTTGTTCAACCATGCCTTATCAGGACACCAAGCCCACTCTCAATTCCTCCACTTTCTCTGTATCCAGTAGTTCCCTTCTGCCCCCACTCTCTTCCTTCTGCAACTTAGATCCATGATTCATCATTTCAAACACTCTTCTTGGCTCCAGTTGGCAAAATTCAATCCATGAAGCCTAATCACTTGAAACAAGTAAAGAACACCATAGACAAATCTCACAAAAATGGATTAACTCCACCCTAAGTTCACGATCAGACCTCCAAAGGTTCAGCCTGCAAGCAGCAATCCTGTTGCATTTCCCTGATCAACTTTCTGTTACGTTTCCTGATAACATCAAACCTTTCCCACTATTCTCAAACCTTACACCATTCTCATCTCTCATCCTACTCCATCTCAAGAGATGTCTTTTCTGTCCTCTGCTTCATAGACAAAATGGAATACTAAGGTTATTTGCAAAGATAATCCTCTGCCTTCTCTTTTCTCATAAAATACAGATTTCTTTCCCCTTTTAGTCCATACACCTATCTGAATATTGGGTCTCATTCCCGCCACTCTGAATTTGCCCTGCTCTAGCCTGTATCTCTGGTCTGCTCAGGCTGGATAGCTCTTCAGCTTTCCAGAGCCATTTATCTCCATCTATTAATGCTGGAGGGGCTGGAGTCTATGCAGGATGCCAACAGACTTCCGGGTCCTCCACTTGTTGAAAAAAGGAGGAACACGGGAGACTGCTATTCACTTCTTCGTCTTATTCCCTGGAAAGTCTTCTTGGGTTGGCTGCTCCTTTTGATCAAGTCCTTGTTCTGTCAAGACAGCCTTCTGCTCTGGTTCCTGGTAAATTGCTCCTTCCTCTTATCTCTTTAAATCTAGGATAATTGTTCCATTGTTTCTCACCCCAGGGTACTCTACCATCCCTTGTTGGTTCTGCATATTGTTTTTGTTTTTGTTTTTGACAGGCAGAGTTAGACAGTGAGAGAGAGAGACAGACAGAAAGGTCTTCCTTTCCGTTGGTTCAACCCCCAAATGGCCGCTATGGCCAGCGCACTGTGTAGATCTGAAGCCAGGAGCCAGGTACTTCATCCTGGTCTCCCAAGCAGGTGCAGGGCCCAAGCACTTGGATCATCCTCCACTGCCTTCCCAGGCCACAGCAGAGAGCTGGACTGGAAGAGGAGCAACCGGGACAGAATCCAGAACCCCAACCGGGACCAGAACCTGGGGTGCCGGCGCCACAGGTGGAGGATTAGCCAAGTGAGCTGCAGCACTGGCCTGCTTCTGCATATTGTTAATTACACCATGGCAAGTAGTTCCTTCCTCAAATCTTAAAGTGGAGTGAGGATAGTCCACACTCTGTTAGAGTTCTACATTAGAATTAGGACAGGCATTTTGTCTGCTTCCTGCTGGCTGATAGGTTCTCCCTCTCTAATGCATCAACATATAAACGTGCTCACGTACCAGCTCCTCAGATCTTTCATCTTTTCCTGTTACCTACTTTTTCCATAGCTTACACTCCTGATCACATCCTAGATCTTGTCATCAAATGGAATCATTCTGTATCTGAAAGCTTAAATTCCAATATCTGAGCTCAGCCTTCTTATCAATCATGTCTTTTAATTGTCAAAGGCACCAACCCCTTGATCCCTCTACCCTACCTGTAACTTCTCAGCCCCCTTTTATTCTCAATTCCTTCTCTTGGCAGCTTAGAAATGAAGATCCATCCTTTTGATCGCTCTTGCTTGATTCTCTCATGCTCATTCTTCTACATACCCACCTGGCAAAATCCTAATAGGATGACGATTCCAGAACTAGAGTCCTCAATCCCTTCCCTTCTTAGAACCTTTCAGCAATGCTCTGTTGTCTTGAGGTTAAAATCCAGACACATTAGCATAATGTAATCATCTCAAATAGTATAAATCATTTTGATTGCAATGAATAAAAATATGCTTCCAACTAACTCAAGGAAAAACGAAAAAGGTAGCTCACTATCAAGATAGTGGAGAAGCTCCTGGAATTGAAGGAGGAGTTGGACAAGCAAGCGTCAGGACGATCCTGAAGCAGGACAGCTCTGAAGATGTCAGCAGCAGTAGTTTGAAGATGCTGACAAAGGCTGCCACCTCTACTGTGCTGACTGCACTGTTTGTAGGGAGGACTACTTCTCCCTGTGGGGTTGTCGTTTAACGTGGTTCCACTTAAATACTCCTAGGCTCTGTGTTTCTTGCTTCAGGTTTCAAAATTGCTAGGAGTAGTTTTTGATTTATCTAGTTTGAATGCAGCAGTCTCTCTACATTCATGGAGTGAGTCCATGGGCGGATCTTGTTGCCAGGGATCTCTCCTATAATATTTAGAGCAGTCTCAGTGGACAGAGACTCCCCGTGAGCTGACAGTTGATCTAATAGATGTCCTCTATATTCTGTTCTTTCTGCCTTTCAATTTGTTCCTCCAGCATTCCCCAAATTATCTTTTTATTTTTAGTCATAATGCATATTATGAACTGACTCCCCAAATTAATATGTTACAGTCCTAAACCCCAATATGTGACTATGTAAAGGGATAGAGTATTTAGAAGGTAATTATGTTAAATGAGGTCACTAAGAATGTGGTCTTGGGGCTGGCGTTGTGGCATAACAGGTAAAGCTGCTGTCTGTGATGCTGGCATACCATATGGGCACCTCTTTGAGATCCGGCTGCTCCACTTCTGATTCTGAACCCTGCTAATGTGCCTGGGAAAGCAGCAGAAGATGGTCCAAGTCCTTGGGCCCCATCACCCATGTGGGAGATCCAGAAGAAGCTTCTGGCTCCTGACTTTGGCCTGGCCCAGCCCCAGCAGTTGTGTTCATTTGGGGAGTGAACCACCAGATGTAAGATCTGTCTCTCTCTCTCTCTCTGTGTGTCTCTTCCTCTCTCTGTGTAACTCTGACTTTTAAATAAAAAAATCTTTAAAAAAATTTAGTCCTGATGTGATAGGATTGATAGCCTCATAAGAACTGAAAGATGAAGATTCTCTCTATCTCTATCTCTATCTCTATCTCTATCTCTATCTCTATCTCTATCTCTGCCACATGAAGACACAGCAAGATGGCAGCTGTCTGCAAGCCCATGAAGAGAAGCCTCACCAGAACCAAGCATGTGGATGCCCTGGGACTTCCAACCTCCACAACTGTGAGGAAATTAACTTCTATGGTTTAAGACACCCTGGCAATGACATTTTGTCATGGCAACCTGAGCCAACCAGGACTTGCTGTCCCTGGAACAAGCCATGCTTCTCCAGAATATCTTGTCTCTGTGACCTGGCCTTTTCTCCACCAGTGCATCCCCTCCCCCACTTCATCTGCACACCCTTACTCATCAGTTACCAGTCAACTTAAGGATCCAGAAAGCCTTCCTTGACTTCCAGGCTGCTCCGCATTCTTCTTCCATGTATCCATAGCTGCCCAAGCTTCCTGCTCTTATCATGCTCTATTGTGACTCTCTACTAACCCATCTGCCTTTTCTAGTAGTCGGTGAGATCTGTGAGATCATATACACATGTGTGTGTATTATGTATTTTTAAAATCTGTATCTGCGGAGGTGCACACAGCAACTTGTTGTTCAACACACATTTGTGAGAGATTGACTAGAGCCTAGGGCCACACCCAGAACACGGTCGGTGATACACTTTCCTTGCCTTGCAACACAGCTGGTTGTGAGTGTGTGAGTCACAGTAATGAAATTAGGAACTTCTGGAAGACAATGACTTTTGTCTTTCATCTGTGCATCACCTCCTTACCTCACTCTGTATTGGCACATGTTAGGTAGGCAACAAGTTGATGTTTTTGTTGTTGAAGAATTAGGTTCCTTGACAAAAAAAAAAAAACAAAAAACAAAAAAACAATGCACTCCAAGCCTCCATTAACATATGTCCAATGTGAAGAGCGCTCATCCTCCTAATGACTCTTTTTTCTTAAAGATTTATTTATTTATTTTGAAAGAATTACAGAGAGAGAGGG
This sequence comes from Sylvilagus floridanus, assembly GCA_949820135.1. Lineage (NCBI taxonomy): Eukaryota > Metazoa > Chordata > Mammalia > Lagomorpha > Leporidae > Sylvilagus > Sylvilagus floridanus. The sequence goes on along the minus strand of OX463225.1, from coordinate 85,375,499 downwards.
ACACCACACACACACACACACACACACACACACACACACACAGGTCTTCATCTGCTGGTTTACTTCCCAGATGGCTGCAACCACCAGCACTGGGCCAGGTTGAAGCCAGGAGCCAGAAGTTTCATCCCAGTCTCCCACATGGGTGGCAGGGGCCCAAGCACTTGTGCCATCCTCTGTTGCTTTTCCCAGGCCATTAGCAGGGAGCTGGATTAGAAGTGGAGCAGCCAGGACACGAACCAGCACCCTGTGGAATGCTGGGATTGCAGGAGATGGCTTTAGCTGCTGTGCCATAACGCTGACCCTCCTCCTGACTCTTACGTGGATGAAATCACATCTGAAATATTGTGTTCAACTCTGGGCAGGAACCATGCATTCCTTCTTCAACAAGTGTTTATGCAATTCCTGCTCTATGCCAAGCACCTTTCTTTGATGCCTAAGGCTGGAAAATTAACAGACTTACGTTCAGATCTGAGTTTTGCCACTTGATATATGAATCAGTGAGGATAGAGCAGGTTTTGTGGCAGAAAGAACAATCTCAAAATATCTGTGGCTTCCCTCAGCAGGGCTGTGTTTTTCTTGCTACTTCTTCATCATGGACTGAATGTGACTTTATTCTACCCAGTCTCCACTCCAGGACCCTGATTGCCTCCCTCTGGAACCTTCCTGGCTTCATGGCAGAGAGGGAGCTTGGCCAACCAGGCAGTGGCTCTTGAAGCTTCTGTCCAGAAGTGATACACACCATTGCTGCTCGTACTTGATTGGCCAAAGTGACTCTTAGGACCCTGTCTGAACTCCCACAGTGAGGGGCAGCTACAGGTGAACAGGAATATGATCTGCCATACTATGTGCTGTTTACACTCTAAAATGGTCAAGTTCTCATTTTGTTATCTATGAAATGATAATCTCTCTTCATTGTAGATTCTTGTGAGGGTGCAAAATTCTGTATGCTAAGTGTGTGACATATTGTAGTCTATCAGCAAAAGGAAGCTATTTCTACCAGCTATTTTTTCCATTCCAAATTTTAAAAATTATGATATTCAGCATAAGAAATTAATGTAAGTAAAGCTCTGTAAATACCTATGAAGAAAACAAATTCATCCTTGCTTTGGATTTCTTCTCTGAAGACCCACTTACACTGCCTGACTGGCGTTGCTGGCAGTAACTTGATGAATTTTCCATCTCTGCCTTTCAACACTTTGCCAGAATCAAGATGATCTGTGAAGAAACAGGTCAGGTAAAAATTCTGTGATGTAGTATTCATTGCTTCATGTTCCACCTCTGTTTTCCAGACAAGATTGTAAACAACTGAGTCCAGAGCCATGTTGCATTCTATTTTCAGTCACTAGAAACTAACACAATTTCCCACCCAGAAAAATTCTTGATATTGATGTGAATATTTGGAAAAGGAATTGAGACTCTGTTATCTTTTCTCAATCTGCACCAATTTTCCATGTTTATGGATATGTTTTATAGTTATTTATTTTAAACACAACTTACTTGTTATATTTACTTATCATTCTCCACCAGAATATGTCAGAACAAAGAGCATGATTGTCTGTCTGACTTATCATATACATCCAGAATTGCACCAACTCTGGTAATTTTGCTGCTGGATTTATCCATTGAAATCCAAATGAAATAATAATGTGAGGCTTTTTCATTACTTTCCCTAGAATGACTGAAGGCCATTCTATATGGGTGGGGTTGGAATTTTTTTCCATGCAGTAATTGATTTGAATTTTTTCAAATATTTGGTAACCTCATGAGTTATCAAATATGAGTTTTCAAAAATGATTATGTAATTATGGACATTCCAAAGTAAGATCTCCAGTTCAACTTTTTAAGGAGCCGGCGCTGTGGCACAGCAGGTTAGAGCCCTGGCCTGAAGCGCCAGCATCCCATATGGGTGCTGGTTCTAGACCCGGCTGCTCCTCTTCTGATCCAGCTCTCTGCTGTGGCCTGGGAGAGCAGTGGAAGATGGCCCAGGTCCTTGGGTCCCTGCACCCACATGGGAGATTTGGAAGAGGCTCCTGGCTCCTGGCTTTGGATCGCAGCTCCGGCTGTTTCAGCCATCTGGGAATTGAACCAGCAGATGGAAGATCTCTTTCTCTCTCCGCCTCTACCTCTCTCTGTAACTCTGTCTTTCAAATACATAAAATAAACCTCAAAAAAAAAAAAATTCCTTGGGGCTGGTGCTGTGCACCAGTGGGTAAAACCGCCACCTGCAGTGCCGGCATCCCATGTGGGCGCCAGTTTGAGTCCCGGCTGCTCCACTTCCAGTCCAGCTCCCTACTCTGGCCTGGGACAGCAGTGGAAAGATGGCGCAACTCCTTGGGCCCCTGCACCCATGTGGGAGACCTAGAAGAAGCTCCTGGCTCCTGCTTCAGATCAGTACAGCTCCGGCTGTTGTGGCCATTTGAAGAGCAAACCAGCAGATGGAAGACCTCTCTCTGCCTCTGCCTCTCTGTAACTCTGCCTTTCAAATAAATGAAATAAATTTAAAAAAGAAAGAAAAGGAAAGCTCCTTTGAAGTAAGGGACAAGAATGATGTTGGGAGCCACAAGGGTGACACCTTTCCTGATGCTGCCAAGCCACGCAGTCCCGTGAACCACGTGTGCCTGGCAATATCATCTTCTGCAGAGTGTCCTCAGTAATGATCCGAGGCCTCGAAGACAAAAGGCAAGGGTACCCAGGCTGTCGTTCAACCAAAGGCCAGGTATTTAGCAAAAGAACAGACAACTCTCCTTGCTTGTCATTTCACTAAAATAGGCTCAATAACAGTAAAACTTACAAGGTTGACCTTGGGGTTTAGAATTGTGCTTTTGTGCATTTTTTCTAGAGTAGTTGAGAAAGGTTGCTGGGGTGGGTGTTAGCCTAGCAGTTGTGAGACTGGTTAAGATGCCCATGGCTCATATCAGAACACCTGGTTTCTTTCTTTCTTTCTTTCTTTCTTTCTTTCTTTCTTTCTTTCTTTCTTTCTTTCTTTCTTTCTTTCTTTCTTTCTTTTTTTGACAGGCAGTTAGACAGTGAGAGAGAGAGACAGAGAGAAAGGTCTTCCTTCCGTTGGTTCAACCCCCAAATGGCCGCTACGGCTGGCACTGTGCCGATCCAAAGCCAGGAGCCAGGTGCTTCCTCCTGGTCTCCCATGCGGGTGCAGGGCCCAAGTACTTGGGCCATCCTCCACTGCCTTCCTGGGCCACAGCAGAGAGCTGGAGTGGAAGAGGAGCAACTGGGACAGAATCCGGCACCCCGACCGGGACTAGAATCCCGGGTGCGGTCGCCACAGGTGGAGGATTAGCCAAGTGAACCGTGACGCCGGCATAATACCTGGGTTTCATACCAGGCTCCAGCTCCTCACTCCAGTTTTCTACTAATGCAGACCCTGGGAGACAGCAGAAATGGCTCGGATTATTGGGTTCTACTATCCGAGTGGGAGACCTGGGTTGCATTTTCAGTTTGTGGCTTTAGTCCTGGCCCAATCCCAGCCACTGTAGACATTTGGGGAGTGAACCAGTAGATGAAAACTCTGTCTATCTCTCTGTATCTCAAATTTTAAAAAGTCTTTTTGAAGTTACTGACTGACCACTAGCGTGAGTCTTTGCTAAACATTTTAACTTGGTATTTATTTATAAAGCTCTACAAAGTAGGGCGTACATAGTAGGGCATACATAGTAGGGAGAGAAAAGTGAGGGAAAGACTTAAGGAAAGGAAACCGAATACATTTATATACACTTAGGTATAAAGTCCTAATTTTCTAAGAGACAAATCACACAGAGAGGGCAATCGTCTTCATCAGTTACACATGGTCCGTTTCTGGTTCTTCAGCGGGAAGCCATCCATAGCTCTGAAGTTTGCTGGGCTTCCCCTCTCGTTAGCCAGTAGAAAACCTCAGGGCCCTGGATGCCACATCCTGGAGAGGAAGGTTAGAGACCTGGAGGGATGGTAGGGAATTCAAAAATCCCATTCTTTCTCTTTTCTTTATTTTTACCACCACTGGCAAAAAGTGGACCATGACAGACCAATGGTTCTCAAATCTATTGGATTAGAGTCACTCATGGAAATTTTTTATTTTTAAAGACAAAGCTCCAGCCCAGATCCACTGAATCAGGCTCTTTCGGTGACTGGAACCAGGAATCCACATTTTTAAAATTTCCTTGGTGACTCTTGATTATCTGCCAGCTTAGGAAGTATTGCAAGGATTGGTCTCTGCCCTTGGCAGAAGGGCTAAGCCTGGGGCTCTAGATTGCTTCTCAGTCTCTCTCTCTCTCTTTCTCTCTCTCTCTCTCTCTCTCTCTCTCTCTCTCTCACACACACACACACACATATACACACGCATACACACACACACATGCCTCCCACCATCTCCGAGTCTGAGGAATGCAAACCATAGACCTCAGGGACCACCTGCGCAGTGTAAGGGCAATCCTAAACTATCAAATCCCCAGAGGGAAGGAAACCCGGGCCATCCGGCCAAGGCTAGCTGTGCCCCAGCCCGCTGCTTACACTGCTAGCAGTTGTCATGCTGCGGGCAGCTGGGCCCTGGTTGATTACATCCAGAAGGCCCCTCCCCTTGAGTACTTGTGAATAGGACCTGCGGGGGTTGGGGGGGGGGACTTATCTGAAAGGAGAAGCCTGTGTGCATAATTCAAATTCTACAGTTCCTAACGGTAACACTATTGTGTGCGCTTGCAATCCTCGAAATTCTTTCAGTTTATTTCCTGCCACCAGGTTGACAAATGCTTTGATATATTCCTGAATCTCTGTGATGCTCTGCCATGAAGTCCTGTAACTCATCGTGCTGACAGAGTTGATCTCAGGGTTGGCTGGAAGTGCTGGGCTGTTCCCAGAAAGAGCAGCCTCCAGCGCACCTCCTGCCTTGGGCATTGCCCAGCGAGATACGATAGCAAAGGGCCTCAGTTGCCTCTCCGTCATGCTGTCATGTTTGGCAAACACAGCGCTTTGTTTAATTGTACAAAATTGTTGTAGAAAGGGAGCTTAAATGTGTACATGATACATATATTTACAAACACATATGTGGATGCATGTGACATGCGTATGGCAGTGTATGTATGAGTGACAACTAAGGTGCGTGTCTATGCCAGCAGACTATACTCAAATAGTCCACTGTTTTTTGTGTCTCAGACAATAATACGATGACCATTTCTACAATTAATGATCATGACACAGCACGGTTGTCACTCATGGGGTTAGTTAGCTCTTGAAAGGGTTGAAAGGTTCGTGGTACTGGAAGTCATTACTTCTCATTAGGAAGTGATTCCCAGAAAATCAAGGAGGAGGGGGTGCAGGAGATTGGAAAGAAAGGACCTCGTTTTTCTTGGCCCTTCCCACCACCATCTTCTGTGTAAGGCGACTGGGAAAACCCAGACCACCTGCCCAGCCACAGAGGGGAGGGGCCCTACAAGGGCTCAGGAACTGGCTGTAGGTTGCAGAATTAGGAGAAGCCGCAGACCCGTTTTCGCTCCTTCTTGAAGAAACCTCCCTTCCCACTGCTGCCCCAAGTTGTTTGCCCCAGTTGTTCTTTTATTCTTCATTTCCCAATGCCAAGGCAAAATATGTCTGTACTTCTTGTTTAATGTGGTAGATATACATAGCATAATATTTATCATTTTCACTGCTTTTAGGTGCACAGTTCAGTGGCATTAACCCTCTGTAGCTCTTAACGACAAGTTTCATGAACTTACCATGCTCATCATAACTTGGGTATGTGGCTCTTAAGAGAGGTTAGAAAGCGGGTACGAATGAGAACTCTGGAAGTCTCATCACTTTTCACCTTCTTCTAAATGTTCCTTAACACACTTTTCTTTTTCTTTTTATAATATATATACTTGAAAGGAAGAGCTACACAGAGAGATCATCTGTCTGCTGGTTCCCTCCCCAAAATGCCACGAAATGCTAATTGGGGCTGTGCCAGACAGAAGCCAGAAGCCTGAAACTCCATTTGGGTCTCTCAGGTGGATGCAGGGGCCCGAGGACTTGGGCCACCTCTCATTGCTTTCTCAGGTGCATCAGCAGGGAGCTGGATCAGAAGTGAAGCAGCCGGGACTTGAACTGGTGTCCACATGAGATGCTGGCATCACAAGTGGCAGCTTAACCCACTGTACCACAACACCCATTTCTTTTTTTTAAGTTTATTTTTTATTGAAAGGCAGAGAGACAGACAGACACACACACACATACACAATCTTCCATCTGCAGCTTTACATTCTAAATGCTCTAATCAGCCAGGGTTGGGCCAGGTTGAAGCCGGGAGGCCTAGAACTTCATCCAGGCCTCCCACATGGGTGGCAGGAACTCAGGTACTTGAGCCATCACCTGCTGCCTCCCTGGGTGCACATTAGTAAGAAGCTGGGTGGGAAGCAGACGCAGAACTCAACCCAGGTTGCAGCATCCCTGGTGACAGCTTACCTACCAACCTCCAATGCCCACTCCCTTAACCCACTTTTCAACTCAAGAGACATTTTTTTGTGGGAAGCGTATCTACAAAAGACTATGTCAGATTGGGTGGGAGATTCAGTATTGCCCACCATCTCCCATCCTCTAGTCCATGGGCTGGAGAAGGAAGCCAGGCCAAAAAACTAATCCTAAAACAAAAAGCATAAAAAGAAGATTAAAGAGCCACCAGGCTACACCAGTGCTAAGAAGTAGAAGGAGACGGCAGAATGAGGTTTGAATAGGGGAAATCAGGAGGTGGATGGCATTTCTAAAAGAGGAAGAGGCAATCCTGGCAGGACACAGTGAAGAGCAACACCTGACATGCAGTAAGCACTCAACAACTGCTGCCAGAATAAATGAATAAGGACCAAATTCAAGCAAGGGCTGGGAACAGTGCAGGCGCAAGGGCAATTTGATGAACGGTGTGTAAGAGCTGGGTGTAAAATGCTACAAGACAAAGTGGGAGGCAGATTAGGGAAACCCTTGACCAAAAGAGCACTTCTCACCAGATCCCCCAAATAATGAAGCGAAGGCAAATTCCCAAGGGAAAGGTGGTATGTCAGTGAAGGCCCAATCGCCTGTCCCCGCCCCCCCACCCCTGCCTTTACGAGGTCCCTCAAGGCTGTGGGACAGTAATGAGAAGGGAAGTGGGACCAAAGAATGAAGACAGAATTTCAACCAGAAGAGGGAACAATCTACCAAAATACTTATTTAGTGAGTCACAGGACAGTGACGCGACGGTACCTGTTCAACCAACGTGAACTAAAGGGCGACTCGGGCCAGGCCCTGTGGCCACAGAGGTGGACAATATACAGTCACCATCTTCCTGGAGATCCATCTCTGTTGAAAGAAAGTTAAATAAATGAGTTTGATACAAACCCCAAAGTGCTAGAGTCGAGGGTATGGCTAAATGTAATAAAAGACCTAAGAAGGACAGATCAGCACCACTCCTTCGGAGTCAGGAGAAGCCTCAGAGAGGAGACGGCACTGAATCTGGCCTTTGAGGTAGACACTCATTAGAGAAGTCAAAGAGGTTAGAACATTCCAGGCAGAGGGTTGTGTGCAGAGCATGGATGGGCAACGGCTTCACCCCACAACAGCTGCCCACTGAGCTGTGCGGAAACGCTGCTCCTCCCCGAGGTGAGCCTGCCGGAGGACCCTCGCAGCCGCTCTTTGGAAATCACTGTGCTAATGGACACAAGGAAACTGCGAGAAATGGCCAACCTGGCCAAACCACCAGCAACGCAAGGAAGTAGAACAGTGTTGTCCAACACGCATATGCATGTTGGTCAGATAAAAAGCGACTTAGTCATGGCTTCGATTCCTTCCATGTGTAAATGGGTTAACATTATCACCAGTGTATTCTATAGGTCAGAAGTTCGTGTTTTTCCTAATGGTCATTGAGATCACATTTGTGCCTTTTTCCAATTAGCCTGAATACCCCCTCATGACTTCCTCTAAGACCCACAGTCAACCAGAGCAGCAATGGGGGTTGTCCCGGGCCGGCAAGCCTAATGCCTGGAGCTGTTCTGCATTTGCTTGTGTTTATTGACAGCTGGATTGATCTAAAACCCATCTTTCCAGGATGACATGCATACTTAGTAATTAAAGTAGGGCTTTTATATGGCTTTAGATATTTTAATATGAATATGCCTGAAGGGTGTTTGCTTTAATAAACTTAATAACTAATTAAGACACTCTCAATTTCAACCTCCATTAGGTTAATTTTTTAATGAGTTTCAGAATGTCTCTGAGGATATTTCTTCCCTAGATGTGGTGAGAAACTCACAAGCATGTACGTGTACCAGGCTGGATCTCAATCTTTGATACGCCAGGTACCACCTGTGCAACCTTGGAAAAATTGCTTAACATCTCTGGGCTCCTTTTTTTATATTTATAAAGGAAGCAGTCTGGACCAGTGTTTTCAAATCTCCTGTCAGTTGTTGCCTTTTAAAATTTTTTTTTAAGATTTATTTTTTATTTACTTGAAAAACAGAGATACAGAGATAGGAGAGACAGGGGTTGGGGGAGAGAGAGAGAGAGAGGGAGAGAGAGAGAGAGAGAAATCTTCCATTTGCTGGTTCATTCCCTAAACTGCCACAACGGCCAGGGCTGGGCCAGACTGAAGCCAGGAACTTCTGGATCTCCCACATGGGTGCAGGGGCCCAAGCACTCAGGCCATCCTTATCAGGGAACTAGATTGGAAGTGGGGCAGCCGGGTCTCAAACCATCGCCTATATGGGATGCCGGCATCACAGGCAGAGGCTTAACCTGCTACCCACAGTGCCAGCCCCTCTTGTCTTTTAGTTGACAACCATTGAGTGATTACCAGTACTTCCCCGTAGTAAGAAAGGGGTACCTGAACTTTACAAATACATTGTGTGTGTGTGTTTAAATGAATCTCAAACAATCTGATAGCTTGTGCAAGTATTAGAATTAGGATTGCGTGTGTTATCAGTGTACAGAAAGTTTCCTTGAAAGATTTTATTACCTGGCTGATGTACACATATTACCAAGATGAGTTCATTTCCCCAAAACTGGCTGAACACCTTTGCTACTGCAGGTTGAATTGTCCGCCCTGCAGGAGCTGTGCCTTGAAGGGTCCATCGGCCCTGGGGAAAAGAGCAGCTCTGCACAGGCCGCCTCCCTCCAGGAGGGCTCTTCCGGAAGAGCCCATCAGTAGCCTGCCTTCCCCTTCCTGCCTGCCCTCCCTGTGTCAGGCCAACCGCCTCATGGGAGACTGGCCTTGGGAGGGGAGATCCCGACAGATCTGCCTATCGGCTCTTGTAATCTTATTCCCTCCCTCTGCATAGGCAACTCATTTTTAAAGCTGAGAAGTTGGCATGCTTTCCAACTTCCTTGGAGCTGGATCCTCCCAGAATGACATTATTTATTTAAAATCTATTCAAATTCCCAAGATTTTAAAAAGCATTCATATTCAAATGTTAGAAGTAAGACGACAGAACACGCTCTGCTCCAGAGCTGCTGTCCTATTTGGGGAAGTTCCTGCAGTGTCAACACTAGTTGAAAGCATGTCTGTTTTCATATTTAGTGTCCACAAAGGTCAGTCTCCTTGGGGGCCATAGCTATGGCAGTTAAGCCCATTGACCGGGGAATGCTAAGACACCTGATTAGTAGATAAAGTTAGTTGATCCTTTAAAATGCTCAGGAATAGTGTGAGAAATACTACCAAAAAAGTAATCGAGGCTGACATTGTGGCTTAGGAAATAAAGCCACCAGCTGTGGCACCAGTATCCCATGTGAGCACCGGTTCAAGTCCTCGATGCTCCACTTCTAATCCGTCTCCCTGCTAATATGCCCAAGAAAGCAGCAGAGGGTGGCCTGGGTGCTTGGGTCTCTGCACTCATGTGGGGGACCCGGAGAAAGCTCCTGGCGCCTAGCTTCAGATCAAGCCAACTCTGGCCGGTATGGCCAGTTGGGGAATGAACCTGTGAATGGAGGGTCTCTCTCTCTCTCTCTCTCTCTCTCTCTCTCTCTCTCTCTCTCTGTCTTAAAAAAAAAAAAGAAGAAGAAGAAATTAAGGAGCATATGGGATGCGACCTTTTCCTAATACAGCAATAAAAGGAATTATACTAACAGTGGAAAATTGGGAATCAGGAATTTCTTATGACCCATATTATATGTATTTTTAAAGATTTATTTCTTTTACTTGAAAGGTGAAGTTACAGAGAGGGAGAGGCAGATTCAGAGAGAGAGAGAGAGAGAGAGAGAGAGAGAGAGAGGTCTTCCATTCACTGGTTCACTCCCCAAATGGCCACAATGGCTAGAGCTGGGCTGATCTGAAGCCATGAGTTTCTTCCAAGTCTCCCACACCGTTGCAGGGGTCCAAGGATTTGGGCCATCTTCCACTGCTTTTCCATGCACATTTGCAGGGAGCTGGATAGGAAGTGGAGCAGCTGGGACTCAAATTAGCACCCAAATGAGATGCCGGCACTGCAGGTAGCAGCTTAACCCACTATGCTACAGCACTAGCCCCTGTATTATATCTTTTAAAAGTCTCTAAAAATCAACTCCATCCTGAGTATTATATAGATACATTTGAGGCCCCTGTGGGTATTGTTCCTATCAGACCATCTTGAGAATTCTAGCTCATTGGAGAACCAAAGAACCCCAAAACCAACAACCTAATTTTAAAAGCAGAATCTGGAAACAGAAGACTTTTGAGCCTCCACAGTGTCTCTTACTTCTCTCTGCTTCCTAACACCCCTCCTCGTGTGTGTTCCTTCTCTGGACTCTTCACCTTCTCCTGCTTATAAATGTTGCCAACTAGTACTCCGTGACCCTACTGGACATCAGTTCAAACCAGTGTTGGGATGCAGATCCCAGCCAACCCATGCCTGCCCTGAACCTACAGGTGGGAGGAATTTTGCGGGTGTTTTTGCTAGGCTTGATTCTTGTTCTGTTACAACCCCATGCAAGCCTGAAGGAGCATGCAGGCACGAGCCAGCCAAGATTCGCATTTTTGTTCTGTTACCTAACAAAGAGGAACTCCGGATCATTCTCCAGCGTATGAGGGCAACAAAATTGACTCCCACACACTAACCCTCAGAAGAACCAGCGTCCTTATACGGTAGTGATGGGAAGGTAGAAACCATGGTAAATATCCCTAAAACCATTTCGATTTTTCCTTCCTTCTTGGTAAGATGTTTGTAAATGTAGTCATGGCAATAAACACAGAATAGCTCTCTGGAAAGGTTAAGAGCAACTCTGGAAATCCTCCTGGCCAGCCGTTTCCAAACATGGTTCATGCACATCAGGGACACTTGTGGAGCTGGTTCGAAAGTCAGGTTCTCACAGAAAGACAGATACCACATGTTCTCTCTCATATGTAGAGGTTTCAAAATATATACAATCTGTACTTAGAAGAGTGATTACTAGAGGCTGGGAAGCGTTGGGGGAAGGGAGGGAGATAGAGAGAGCTTGAATAACGGGTACCAAAACACAGTCAGGTAGAAATAACAAGTTCTAGTGTCCCCCGGCACAGCAGGGCCCTATAGTTCATATGCCTTCTATATCATGTACGTATACATATATCTATATGTATATATATTATATGTATACATATACTGTATGTATCATATATAGTACATGTACTTCTATCAGTCTGTATTTGCCCACTTGCTCTGTTCTTTAGGTGAATAGCTAACAGTGAGAATGTCTTGCTAACAACTGAGGATGGGCACTCTGTCTTCTTACACAAGGTCAGGATTCAAAGCAAAGTCAGAAAAACGAAGAGCTTCAGAAATAAAATGATTTCTTTAAAGAGATCTCCAGGTGGCTCTACCAGGCCTGGATGTATGTGACATTTACATGTTAAGGAAACTGGGCTTGAAGCTACAGAGCCTTGCTCCAGCTCTTGTTATTCCCGGAGACTGGAGCTGATTGAGAGGAGCTGAGAGTTGGCCCTGGACCTTTGGTCCCATGTGCCAGAGGCTGTTTTCTGTTACTAGAACACAATGCTGGAGACCAGGTCATTATAAAGGAGAGAAGTCCCGAAGGCTGGGGAGTCGGGCAGCACGACGGTGGTGTCTGCTCAGCGTGTGGCGAAGGAGGGCCTTCCCGTCGCCTCGGAACATGGCAGAGGGCACTGCAGGGCGAGATAGAGAGAGCTAGCTCAGGTCTCCCTCTTACAGAGCCTCTGATGCCATCATGGGGCCCCGCCCTCATGACCTCATCTAATCCTAACGACCTTCCAAGATCCTATCTCCAAATTGCACTAACCCATGAATTTGGGGATTCAGCTTCTAATGCCAAAATCCAGGAGTATACATTCAATCCATAGCACACCCAGATGGCCTGCACCAGGTTAGTTCCTCTCCTCATATTTTCCCTTGGTATCCTGGTCACTGCCTTATCACATAGCACTTATCATGGTATGTGGGAACAATTGTCTTCTACTTGTCTTTCTTGCCCCACAGTAAGCTCCATTAAGGTATCTGTTATCACCAGTTATCTGTTCTCACTAGATGACTTCATGCCAACAACCCAGCAATAAGAATATTTGCTGAATGAATGAGTTTTGTAGTTTAATTAGTTCCAACTTGGCTAGAATTTTCTCTGCAGGATTCCAAGTACATTTGAAAAGCAACCTATGTGCTTTAAGTTTAAAATACCACCTGACCTAGGAAGAAGAAACTGTTTACAGCGGTTAAGCCCACCAGCCAAATCTCACTGGCCTGTTTTTGTAAATTACGTCTCATTGGAACACAGTCATGCCCGTTCGTTTGAGTTATCGTTCCCAGCTGCTTTTACAATGCAGGGGCAGAGCCGAGTAGCCACAATGAAGAGACAGAGATCTTACAGCCCCATAAAGCTGAAAATACTTACATCTGAGCTTCTACAAAAGGGTTTCGCCGACTCCTGGCCCAGGGTCATGCAGACCTGACTGTGTGACCTTGGCACGTTTCTTCATCTATCTAAATCTTGACTTTCTCAGCTGAATCAGGGGATAATAATGGTGTCCCATCTTTTAGGATTCTTGTTCGGAATACAAGGGGGAATCCCCGTAAACTGCACATAGTAGTTGTTCAGTAAATTTTAGCTGTGATTTTGGTAACTTTAAGACTCTTGCCTATCTCCTTTCCTCTATTTTTTATGCTACTGCTCAGTACTTTTAACTTCTTGCATCAAAACAAAGCTGGAGCATTCCCTAGCCTTAATGGAGGTATTGTCATTGGGCCCAAACACTTTTTAAAACTACTTAGCTCCTCAGAACACAGACTCTTAAAAATTATTGAATTCCATATAAAAATACAAGGCAAGATCTCTTGGATGTTTTAAAAACTTCTTCGATATGAGATGTCTGCTTTGCATAAACTTTAATCTAGCTAGAAGTGGTCTTGGCTCTACATACATTTAGTCTCTATTTTGGCATTTATCTACTGTATTACTCCATTGCCTCTGAAATGAAATACCCGAAGCAATCCTATTACATTTCTTTAAAAAAATGCAGAGTGAGGTGGGAGGGAGCCCTAAAAATACTAAATAGTTTCTTGTAGCAGGACAGGTCTGAATGATAAATAAGAGACCAAGCCAAGACTTTCCAAGGGAATCTCTTTCTTGCAACCCTCATTGCTGGAAAATCTACTGAGCACTCTAGGTAAAATGAATTGCTTACGCCCTTTCATCAGAGTGGGTTGTAGCCCACGCAAAGGAGGACAGCGTTCTGACTCACCCAGCACTTTATTTACTACTTTCTGTTTCCGATCATGGAGCTTAAATGGAATTTGAGATTCCCTTGCAGTATTCAAGATTTCCAAAGCCTTGGCATTGAGCGAGAGTCTGCCTTCCGGGAATTTACAACAAGTAGGTCACTCTTTCCTTGACTCCTTCCAGAGCTCACCTTCTATCTGAGAGTTACTTGCCAGGACACTGTGTCTACCTGCCCATAGCAAAGGAGGGTCACAGTTTTTGTTGAGTGTATATCTGTGCTGTAAATGTTGGACAGCAGCGTGGATCTGTATATTTAGGATACTAACATGCTGAGTTAGAATCTACCCAGATTTAAGATGTTTCATTGAAATTTTACCTTCAGCCCTAAGAGATAAGCTTCCCCTGCTCTGTGTCAGTCGGGCCCTCGGAGAAGCGGTCACTAAGGAGGAGGTAGATATGCAGGACACCTACCCGGGGCAAGGCTCATGAAGGATTTAGGGGCTAGGGAGTGGGAGCAGGTAGGAAGAGCCTTCAGACTGTGACGCAGGCCTGGGTTGCCTCCCGTGAAAGGAAAAGAGGGAAGGATAATTGGATAGAAAGGAACTCAGACTGCAACACAGCTCTGCAGAAGTCGGCCAAGCCAGTAGTGAGTGCCGGGACTAAGATTGCCCCAAGATTCTCCTCTTGGAGATACACAGCCCAGTTCTAATACCCCCTAGACTGGCATTGGAGTGAATCCTCACAGGTGTCCGAAGGTGCCACAGCTGCATCCTTGCATCCATCTCTCTTGAAGGGTGGTCTGAGTAGCACAGCTGTGACAGCCCACCCTTCATTACCTCTCCACATAAACGATTCTCCACACAAGTTCAAGGAACAGCTTTCCCCTGGTTCCCACAGTCCTCTAAGGAGAAACTTAGAGAAGAAGTCAGTAGGAGAAACTATAGTCCCATATTAGCAGGTGGCCTTGGGACTAACTTGGTACCCACTGTCTCCTAGGATATGCATTTGCAGGGAACTGGAGTCAGGAGCTGGAATCAGGCATTGAGTCATTGAATCGGGGCACTCCAATGAGGAAAAGGGTGTCTTAATCAGTATGTTAACCTCGAAGCCTAAAGTATACTCCAGAACACTAATATATGTTGTTATATGCTAGTAAGTTTCTCTTCACAAAGTAGATACTCAGGCGTGCTGCTGGCAGATCTGCCCATCGAGATTTACTCTCTCTTTTCTTCTTCGAGTTCGTTTCTGAGAGCAGCATTAATGGAGCCAGTGTCCGTTATGGGTTTGCTCTCGTATGCCCACAGACCCATCCACAATACGGCTCAGGTTTCTTCTTTCTGGTTAAGCTGATTAGACGAGGATTCCTTTAAGCCGCAGGTATCAGCTGAGGAGGAACACATGGGGATCTGGGCCACCTGCTCATGAATGTACTTGGTCCTCCAGTGCCACTGGGCTGGATCCCAGATGTACCAATTCCATCTTTAATGGACTGTTTCTGGATCTGTCTGACTTGTGACATAGCATATCTAAAATAACCCAACTCATAATGGGTAATTTGGGTACTTGGTGTCTCATGGTCATGCAAGTTCAGTTACACGTCAGGAACTATTTCTCAAGAGGTGTGTAATGTTTAGATGCCAATGTCATGACTAAGCTCTAGAATGCCCGGGATCTGCCCTGTGATCTTCCCACTGGGATTCACTATAAACCCCACTTTCTCCCCCAGATACTTCCCTTATCCTAGGTCTGCCAGACTAACAGCTCAGCAGCAGGGATTCTTGTACTGGACCTGCTAAAGAATCTTCTTCTGCTGTGGGGCTCCCTCAAAGCCAGAGGTTTCTATGACATCAACGTATGAGTGGCATAATAGTCCTAGTCCTCCCAGAACTCCTAAGGCTCATAGGCACTGTGCTTCCTACGGTAGGAGTGGAAGATGCAGTGATGTGTCCCTTACTTTGGAGGCAGAGCTCTGCTGCCTCGAACACCAGACCCTGAAGACTGTATTGAAGTGGTAGCTCCCTGCATCTTCATGGAGTTTTTTCCCCCTTGTTCTCTGGAGTGCTTTTGTCTGACCTGCATGCCTCTTGTTTTCTTCCCAACCAGCGTGATGGGATCAATGTAATAGTGTTCTGAAGGAAGTTCAGACGTTCCAGCTCTTTTTCAGTGTTTATTACGACAAAGGGGAGGATGATTAGCACAGCCCTGGAGCAAAGCTGTAATAATGTTGCCTGTTCCCTTGCTCTTCTACAACTTCCAGGGATGCTGGTCTCATGTATACAATTGGAGTTTAGGAAAATGACCCTTGTCTGGGTCTGTGGGCCCAGTGGACACTCTGTAGACTGGGTTTCAACCGGGACTCTTAATTGTAAGCTTGGATACCCTACCTATACTTGTTGATGTCTCCCCAACTAGAATATGAGCTCCTAGAGAAACATGACCTTGTCAGTTTTAGTTTCTGCTGTATCCCCAGTACCTTTAACAGCACCTGGCACCCAGTAGGTGCTCAGTAATGGAATACGCCTTATTTATTCACTATTTTAATTTGAATTGCATAGTTATGAATAAACATATTTCTTTTCTGCAAAATGTCATTTCCTCACCATCATCATTGTTATTAAAATATGATAACAGTAATAATAATACATTTTACTCCCTCTATTCCTGGCCAAAAGCAATCGCCATCTCATAGCAGACAAAAGGATTGATCCAATCTTGAAAACTTGATTGTTTAAGGGTGAACTTGGCAGTGGTCTGGATTACTATGAATACACAAAACTCATACTCCCTAGCATCCTGTTGTCAACTATAATGAGGCGTTTATACTGCAGTATAATTGTCTTTTGCATTTGCCTGTTACTTCCCTTAGATTCTATTCTTAAGGAAGGAACTTGGTCCTTTCACCATAAATAACCCTCGGCTCACACAATGCCTGACAGAGAATGGGAAATGAGCAAGCTAATAAATGAATATTCATGAATAAATGCACCAAGTCACGCTGCCAGGGTGAAGCAGCAGCTCATAAGTTTCATTCAGGTAAAAGCAGATTCCTTCTCAAGGAAGGATTCTCAAGCCCCATTCTCAAGCCCATGGCCAAGGTCTCAGGCGTCTAGCGGGGCCTGAGCTAAAACTGTACTCGACTCTGGGAGTTTTGAAAAGGACCTTTTCTGGACTTTCACCCTAGGGCACACACTGTCCTGTGGGATATGTGATGAAATATCTGTTTCTTTGGAAATAAACATTGCCTCAAAATAGAAAAAAGAAAAATTTTATTCTGTTGTGAGACTTAAAAGTTACAGTACTGTGAAAAGATATAATTAGGGAGGAGAAAGAGAGTCCTCTGCCCATATAGAAACCTATAATAGTAAAGTGGTGTAGTAGGTTAGATGGTGATAGGCACTGTAGAAAAAAAATGAGTAGGAAAAAGTGGTTTAGGACTGCCAGTGTGTGTGTGGGCGTAGGGGAGGCTGGAGGGCTGGCAGGAAAGGGAAATTTCTCAGGGCAGAGGAGTGGTGGATAAGGGAATTCAAGAATTAAATGTGGTGACCAAAGTAAGCTTGGTTAAGAATGTGAGGTTTGGGCCAGCACCGCGGCTCACTAGGCTAATCCTCTACCTGCGGCGCTGGCACCCCGTGTTCTAGTCCTGGTTGGGGCACTGCATTCTGTCCTGGTTGCTCCTCTTCCAGTCCATCTCTCTGCTGTGGCCCCGGAAGACAGTAGAGGATGGCCCAAGTGCTTGGGCCCTGCACCGCATGGGAGACCAGGAGGAAGCACCTGGCTCCTGGCTTCGGATTGGCGCAGCGTGCCAGCTGTGGCGGCAATTTGGGGGGTGAACCAATGGAAGGAAGACCTTTCTCTCTGTCTCTCTCTCACAACACTGCCTGTCAAAAAATAAATAAATAAATAAATAGAATGTGACGTTTTGACAACAAGATAAAGAAGGAGATGGAGTTAGTAAAATGGATATCTTTGAAATCAACATATCATGGGGCTGGCACTGTGGCACAGTGGGTTAAAGCCCTGGTCTGAAGCACTGGCATCCCATACGGGTGCAGGTTCTAGTCCTGGCTGCTCCTTTTCTGATCCATCTCTCTGCTATAGCCTGGGAAAGCAGTGGAAGATGGCCCAAATCCTTGGGCCCCTACACCCACGTGGGAGACCTGGAGGAAACTCCCAGCTTCTGGCTTCAAATTGGCACAGCTCCGGTCACTGAAGCAGTTGGGGGTGTGAACCAGTGAAGACCTCTCTCTCTCTGTCTCTCCCTCTCTCTTTCTGTAACTCTGGCTAATTAATTTTAAAAATCAATGCATTACACAGAATTACAATTAATTACATTTAGCAATTGTTTTTATTTTTAAATTTTTATTTATTTATTTTTATTTTATTTAAAAGACAGACAGAAAGATCTTCTATCCATGGGTTCATTCCCCAAATGCCTGCAACAGCTAGGGCTGGGCCAGACCAAAATAAGGAGCCCAGCATTCAAGCCAGGTCTCCTATGAGGGGGGCAGGCATCCAGGTACTTGAACCATTCTCTGCTACCTCCCAGGGTGTACATTAGCAGGAAACTGGACTGGAACTGGAGAAGCCAGGACTTGAACCAGGTACTTTGATATGGGATGCTGGCATCCCAGAGTCTTATCTGCTGCACCAAGTGTCTACCCTAATTATTCTTTGCTTGTTGTCATTAGAAGCGTGTGTTTAGCCAAAGAGAGTTAGGGGAAAAGGAGAAAGGTAAAAAAACAAATACTATCACTACTAATATGCCAAGAAAATGCAATTATTTCATCCAGAAGCTTGAATGTTCAAGGTCTCCTGTTACGTAGTGAAGACAGAAGTAATTCAAAGGAATGTAATACTAATACAATCATTATTGGAAGCGGGAATTTGCTGTTGGACACACCCATTATTAAGCCTTTTCCATAGATCATTTCATATAATTATTCTATGAGACTCATTTAATGAATGAAAGCTAAGTTTAGAGAGGAATGTCATTTGCCCAAGATCACAGAGTTAACAGGTAGCCAGGTCAGGATCTGATTTCAGCTTTTATTGGCATCAGAACCTACCATCTCACTCCTTTGCTGCACAACCTCTCCACTATATTTTCCTTTTATGTTCCATCTACAGTGGGAGATAAAATGTAGGCAAGTTAGATTTTCACAACAGCAAGGAGAAATGCAAATAAGATTTGACATTCATACTGCAACTTTACCTAAACCTAGAATTCAACAAAGGTCACTTGAAGATGTTGAAGACATGTGACACTGTAGCCTTTGGAAAACAGAGCTGTGGACTACATCTTGTTTAAGAACACACCAACAAGGACCTCAAGAATTGGGGTTATTAACACACCTATTGAAGATCCAAGATGCTCCAGTTCCCTGTTTTGAGGTTCCTTTATAGAAAGCCAGAGAGAAAGTGTTAATGAGACACTTGGCCTATTTCTAAGTTATGGGAGCAATTTTGACTGCAGATAGAGTGTTACCTAAGCTAAAGATGATAAAATTCTGAGGAAGGCATGATAGCATAATGAAAAGATCCCTGGACTGAGGACAGAAGATCTGAATTCTTGTCCTGCCTCTCCCATGAACTCATGTGGCAATGGGCAAGTCACCACTTCCCCTGTACAGACCTTGATTTTGTCATATTTATGATGTCTAAGGTTGTAAACTTCAAAGAATGCCAATGGGTGTACATCCTCCAGAGGTTAGGATGGGTTGTAACAAATAATTGATTTGTATATATGTCTCTGGAACCTGAGGCAACCAGCAAGTTTGACTCAGGAAGCTTAAGATAGGAAAATGTAGTGGTGAAGAGGCTATGAATACTAAGAGGTAAGTTACTTTGAATTTGGCAAGGCTGGGCTAACAGGTACTTCCCCAGAAGGATCCTCTTTAAAACCAGAGCTATGGGAATGAGCCACTTCTCCCAGCCTCTCTCCATATTCCACACCTTGAGCCTCACCACTGAGGCAAGAGCCAAGCCATAGCAGAGGGACTCAGGTCGTGAAGCAAAAAGGGGAGAGTGTGAGAAGAGATTGGAGGGGTAAGGGCTTAACCCTCGGGTTAGTATAGTGAGTGAAAACAATATGCAGAAAAAGTCCCCTTCTTTCGAGAAGAGAGACTCACCACCTTGTTCAAAGCTCTTAATATTTTCCCAACATCGTTTGGAGGTGAGAGAATACTGACTTGGATGAGAGCAGTTTCTGGAGTAGCATGGACTTTGGAAGTGCATGGTTTTGTGTGCACAGGAGGAAGCCAGGAACAATGATGGCATAGAAGGAGCAGAGTGACAGCAACCAGTGTTCATTCTGCACCTGGCTTCTGAGCCGAGTGGACCCCCATCCGGTCATGTCAGTCAGTTTTCCCACTGCTCCCTCCTCCCCTGCCAGCTTTACCTCAGAAGGGCTTCCCTTCCTCTCATTCCAATTGCCTGATCTCTGGGTAGGTTTCAGTTTCTTTTAATCAAAAGCAGCTTGACCAGAAAGAACACCACCATGTGTCTTGCTCTGCTGGCTCATAAACTAGGCCAGAAACAAGAGCGCTGTTTCTTCTCAGCTCCCTGCCTCTGCAACCCTGGTTCCACGCCAAGTCTGTCACAGCTGCCCAGTGCCGAGGACCAGGCTGTCACAGACTTGGGCTTCTACGAATCAAGAAGCATCTCCTTACCCTCTTGGTATGGTGTCCCGCACTCCCTCTGGTGAAGTAGCCCTCAGCCTTGTAGAACTCACTTGGGCAACCAGCCACCCCCTCCTTGATGAGAGGCATTCAGTCAGCAGCCTGTCGAAGGAGAAAGTCCCTGGAGTTTTGGGGGCAGGAGCAGTAAGAAGGAGAGAATTAAACTGTGTGATGGAAGCACCTTGGCAGTGCTCAACAAACTGATGACATGAAACTGGGTGAGACCATCCTATACGGGGATGACCGGGGCTTTCCAGACAGCTGTTGGGTTGTTTCTCAGGTTTCCTCTGCTCTTAGTGACTGTCCCCGTTCTCCACATTTCTTCCTGGGGCATGTTTCTGGAAAGGGGTTCCTGGTAAGAGGATGATCCGAAGCCCAGGATGCCCATATTCAAGTGGCGGGCCCCAACGTCTCAGGAGAAAATAGAAATTGATGGGGTTAAAATATCCTATCCATCCAGCTTCTGGAGCAGAGCCAGCGCCAGAGAGGGGGAGGAGCCTTCAGATATGCCAGGTCATGCCTTCCAGGGCAGCTGATGGATCCAGCTCACCGGGAAGCCAAACCAGGCCAACAATGCCAAGGCAGGCGGGGAAAGCCAAGTGGGAACTGGGATATCATCTGGTGGGCCAGAGGCCAGAGGGCAAATCAACAAGACACTGAAGTTAAAGACAGAACTTAAACACACGGGAGGTGAGAAGGACCAAATGCAAGTAGGGCGGGGAAGGCATGTGTGACTGGGGAATGGAATAGGATTGATTAAGATGAAGCTGGCGAGCTCCCACAGCCCTTCAGTGCATGTTTGGCATACTCCCTTAATGTCCTGATGCAAGGCCTGGAAGTGGTAGCTTCTCACTGGACTTGTAGCACATGGGCCAGTGCATGGTGCTAATAGAGGAGAAGCCTTGAATCACTATCAAAGGGAGTCTCCAATCAAGGGCAAAGCCATGGCAGAAGAGGCAACACAAAGGGAGGAAATGGCAATAAAAGACCAAGACCAAGACCAAGCAATGGCATGGAAAATACAACCTCAGGGGCCGGTGCTGTGGTGTAGTAAATTAAGTCACCACTTGCAATGCTTGCATCTCATATGGGCACTGGTTTGAGTCCCGGCTGCTCCACTTTTGATCCAGTTTCCTGCTAAAGTGCCTGGGACAGCAGTGGACGATGGCTCAAGGGCTTGAGCCCCCGTACTCATGTGGGAGATCCAGAAGAAACTTCTGGCTCCTGACTCCTGGCTTTGGCCTGTCCCAGCCCTGGCTGTTGCAACCATTTGAGAAGTAAACCAGCAGATTGAAGATCTCTGTCTATGTCTCCCCTCTCTCTGTAACTCTGTTTTTCAAATAAAATACATAAATCCTTCAAAAAAAAAAAAAAAGAAAAGAAAGAACCTCATATCACAGATCTCAAGATGAGAGAGATGACTAGCATGGGAGAGTGGTAAGGAAATGGTCTTGGTGGCCTCTGACAAAGACCAGGGATGGGGTAGAACAGAAGATCATGAGAAGCATAGGGAAGTCTGTTCAACAGGAGGTGAAGGGTAGGGATAGCCCTGTTCCAGAAAATGGGGCAGGTAAATTGATGCAGGGAAAGCAGATGGCAGAGTATAGGAAGGGATTCCTTTGAGTGAACCCAAGAGCCCAAGAGGAGCAAATGGAAGAGAACAGTAATGGGCATCCAGGGACTTTCAGGGAGAACCACTGCAAAAAGACATACAAGCACTTGAGTCTTGTGATTCAGCCTGTGAACTATTTCCAGGTTTCCACTGACTAGGAAGGCAAAGGCCACTTGATGTCCCTGCCAATCAGAGTCTTCCCAGACTCTGGGAGGGGCAAGCTTTCAATTGCTGGGTACCAACTATGATTTGTGGAGTTGAGCTGAGGATCAGGACAGAATCTAATGAAGAAGGACTGAGAGAGGAGTCAGCCAGAACTCCTGAGGTTCAATGGGACCTCGGTTAACCAAAGCAGAAAAAATCAAGGGCTTTTGTCGTGAAATGGCTTTTCTAAGATGCTGCTGCCAAGATTGTGAATGGGCACATTCTTTCTGGAGACCAATTTGGTATTATGCAAGAAAAGCCATAAAAATACACTTAGTCTTCAACCAGAAATTTCCACATCCAAGTGTCTGAACTGAGGAAATAAGGATTGAGGAAAACGCAACTTTATGTGTAAGGCAGCTCTCCATCATGTTACTTCCCTAAGGAAAACCAAACTGGGAGCACTGAACTGAATTAAATAAGGAAATTCCAGAAAATAGACTGTCATGTGGCCACACTAAATGCTACCTTTAAATACTAAGTAGTATGGGAAACTGTTAAAAAGTGGTAGGTAGAAAAAACATCAAGGAGATAAATGGAAGTACAAAGTACAGAATGGGGCTGGCATTATGGCACAGTGGGTCAAGCTGCTACCTGCTACCTGCAACACAGACATCCCATATGAATGCCGTTTCAGGTCCCAGCTGCTCTACTCCCGTCTAGTTCACTGCTAGTGCAGCTTGGAAAGCAGTGGATAGCAGGTAGCCCAAGCACTTGACCCCTGCCACCCCTGTGGGAGATGCAGGTGGAGTTCCAGTTTCCTGCCTTTGGCCTGGCCCAGCCCAACCATTGCAGCAATTAGAGGTAGAAACCGAAGGTAGAAAATCAATCAATCGCTCTCTCTCTCTCTCTCTCTCTCTCTCTCTCTCTCTATTTCTCTGTCACTTTGCCTTTCAAATAAATAAATAAATCTTTAAAGCAATAAAGAAGTGCAAAATGATATAGATGCAATTTTTTTCAATAAATTAAATATATCCACACAGGAAAAAAAGACTCTCAGTAGGACTAACAAGCCAGTAATGATCACTTTCTTGACTGCTTTAAAATTTTCATCAATTCTTTAGAATGAGTCTATAGACGGAAAACATAAATATATTGTATAAAATTGAGGGGTAAGTAGGATAAGAGGAGGAATTCCTTACACTGAAAGGTTCTGCCTCCTTGCATGATATTTCACAGTTATGCCTCAAAACTATGCAGGTACAAATGGTCTGCATAACATCAAATCTTTTTAGAGCACTGGTATTTCTGACTGCAGAAAAAAGGCAGAGTGTAAACCCCAAGTCTTTTTTACTTCTAAATTACTGATTTTCTTTAATTCTATTGAAATATAGCTGTTTTTGATCTGTATATAACATAGTAAAAGTAAATAAGATTCAAACTTCTGATAAACGTGAATAAGTATTTTTTATTTCATCTTGATCAACTATGGAGATGAAATTTATTACGTTAAATAGGATCAGTGTTATCACAGCCTATGTGCCTTGATTTATAAAACAAGCCAGAGCTCCTGCAACAGGTGACTTGGAAAGGGGGACGCAGTAGGAAGAAAACAGCCAAGTACCAACATCTAAGAGGAGAGTGGATATTCAGGACCACTGGGAGGGTAGCCAAGAAGTCTAATCCAGTGGAATTCAGCAGTGGCAGGTGGTGGTTTCATGGCCAATTTTCTCCTTTTATTTTCACTATGGGGGGGGGGGGCGGGGAGGGAGAGGGAGAGGGAGCGTGCTCCCATCCCATGATTCATTCCCCAAAGGCCCACAATAGCTGGGACTGGGCTAAAACAACTCTGGAGGCTGGGGACTCAATCCAGGTCTCCTGTATGGATGGCAGGAATCAATTTAGCCATCATGACTGCCTCTCAGGGACTGCAATGGTAGGAAGCTCGTATCTGGAATCAGAGCCCAGAACTGAACTCCAGAACTGCAATGTGGGATGAGGGTGTCTTAACCACTAGACTAATGCCTGCTGCAGCGGCCTGGTTTTTTAGTGTTTCAAGAATACAAAGATGTATATTTTAGTTACTGGGGGAGCAGGAGTAAGAAGGTGGTAACTTGGGCCAGCGCTGTGGCACAGCAGGTTAAAGCCATGGTCTGCAGTGCCAGCATCCCATACTGGCGCCAGTTCAAGACCTGGCTGCTCTGTTTCTGATCCAGCTCCCTGCTGATGGCCTGGGAAAGCCTAGGCAAATGGCCTAGGTCCTTGGTCCCCTGCACTCACGTGGGAGATCTGGAAGAAGCTCCTGGATCCTGGCTTTGGTCTGGCTCAGCCCCAGCTGTCGCAGCCATTCAGGGAGTGAGCCAGTGGGTGGAAGATCTGTCTCTGTGTCTCTCCTCTCTCTCTATAACTCTGCCTTTCAAATAAATAAATTAATCTCTTGCTTTTAAAAGAAGGTGGTATCTCAGGTTAGGGATGCATGAGGGTGTGAGGAAGTCAGAAGACACTGAATGGCTGCACAGATGTGCCTCAGAGAGACCAGAACATAGTTCAAGGATGAGAAGCTGCTTTAGGACACAATGCAGCCTGGCTTATCCTGACAGTCCCTGAGCCCCACCATTAGCTGCCCTGATTCTAAGATTCCAGCACTTTCAAAATGAGATGGCCACTCTTGGCCTCTGTTTCTCCTGTTCTTGTCACAACCAGCCAGCTTCCTGTTCTCTTCTTTGTTTCGTGGCCTCTGCTCCCCAGGAGTGTCTGCCATCTCATGGCTTCAGCTTTCTGTGTGTCTTTACAACTTCTGTCCCTACTACCAACAACACTGGGCCTCTACCTAAAAGCCTTTTATTTAAACTCGCTAAGACAGAAGGTGTTAGAGGTGCTGTTGAGAAATTTAACTGAAGAGTGATCCCTGTTAAATATAAGAGTGGGAATAAGAGAGGGAGGGGATGTACAGTTTGGGACATGCTCAATCGGACTTGCCCCAAATGGTGGAGTTAGAAACATGCCGGGGATTCCAATACAATCCCATCAAGGTGGCATGTACCAATGCCATCTCATTAGTCCATGTGATCAATTTTTGTTCACAGCTGATCATAATGATATGATTAAGAGTCAAAGGGATCACATAAACAACACTAGTGTCTGCAAATACTAACTGATAGAATTAAAAAGGGAGAGGACGACCCAACATGGGAAGCGGGATACATAGCAGACTCATAGAATGGCAGATGTCCTAAATAGCACTCTGGCCTCAGAATCAGCCCTTAAGGCATTCGAATATGGCTAAAGAGCCCATGAAAGTATTTCAAGCATGGAAAGCCAAGACACTCTGGCAAAAAAAAAAAAAAAAAAAAAAAAAAAAACTAAATGAAAGATCTCTGTGAGTGAGATCCCAGTGGAAAGAACAGGTCATCAAAGAAGGAGGTACCTTTCTCTGAAGGGAGGAGAGAACTTCCACTTTGACTATGACCTTGTCTAAATAAATCAGAGTTGGTGAACTCAAAAGGCCTCCATAGCCTTGGCAACTCATGACAAGAGCCTAGGGTGATTACTGACGCCATAAACAAGAGTGTCAATTTGTTAAGTCAACAACAGGAGTCACTGTGCACTTACTCCTCATGTAGGATCTCTGTCCATTGTGATTTAATGCTATAACTAGTACTCAAACAGTATTTTACACTTTGTGTTTCTGTGTGGTGCAAACTGTTGAAAGCTTTACTTGATATACACTAAATGGATCTTCTGTATATAAAGATAATTGGAAATGAATCTTGATGTGAATGGAAGGGGAGAGGGAGCAGGAGAGGGGAGGGTTGTGGGTAGGAGGGAAGTTTTTTTGGGGGGAAGCTATTGTAATCCCTAAGCTGTACTTTGGAAATTTATAGTCATTAAATAAAAGTTAAAAAAAAAAAAAGACTAACTAGAAATCTGGCCCCTCACCTCTTGTGGGATCCCTTCCCTCCATCTCCCAAAAAAGCAAGAAAACATCTTTTTTTTTTTTTTTTTTAAATAGGACCAGCATCAGGACTTTGCAATTTTCCATAGCACAAAAATGAAAAATGCCTCAAGGGAAAGAGGAAGTTGATCTTTCTATCAAGAGAAGCTGCAGACACAGTAGATAAAGCTGTAGGCTTTAAGTGAAATCTGACATGAATTCCAATCCTGGATTTGCCACTTACTAACTAGATGACCTTGTTCAAATTAATTAACCTCTTCAAGTCTCAGCTTCTGATGGACAATGGAAGATAGTAAATTCTTCTTTGTAGAGCTTTTGTCAAGAGTGAGATAATCTATGTAATGCCCTTAGTACATGGAAAATGTGAGTCAAAACCATTCCTAAGGCCTAACCTGCCGTATCAGTCTTTTTATCTCCTGGACTCCACCCTGATTCACCCTGGAAGTTCCTACAAGCCAAAGCCTCACCTCCCTCAGAGCTCCCTAGGAGACCTTCTCATCAGCCACATGAGAGTCGCATTCTCCAAAAAGCAGAGCAAAAGGTGCTCCAGCGTGAGCCCGAGTTCTTGACCCAGAGGTCACAAGCTGGCAGCCTTCAGGCCCGATTCCATCTCTCCTGAGTTTTATTTGGCCTTCACAATATAACAAATCAAAAATTGATTGCCCGTGCTAAAAATCCAGAGACGTTTTATAAAAATCCAAATTTCTTAACTTAAAAAACCAGAAGATCAGGCATACTAAGCTTACACTTTCCTACATCCAGTGTGGGCACTTTGTATACCATGTAAACTACACACTCTTGAGAGTGAGAGGTGGCTCTATTCATGATTACATCTGATCAACAGGTGTTGATGGGGACTGCCCAGGGCAAGCTGGGGTGTGGCGTTAGTCCCCTTACCCATGCCCTCCGTGGTCTGGAGCTCCGGAGGATCAGGTGCCTCCTGCAAGGGCTCTGCCTCTCAGTTTGTCCTTACCTCTACGGTTTGAGTTTCCAACCTCAATGTTAACTTCTTTTATCACACCTAATAACTGGTCTTATATCACCATAATCCAGCACCTTGAAAGTGGGTTTCTGTCGTTTTTTCCCTTCTCTATGAAGGAAAGGGTGTGGAGTAAGTTATCGAATCCACATCTGAGCTCACCTTCATTCTGCTGCTCCAGGGGGGCCCTGAGGGAGTTCCCAGGGCAGCACCATCCGTACAGTGTTGTCAGCAACCTGTCCTCGTTCCATGTTTCATTAAGCAGTCCTGCTCTGCCTCCAGAGGGCTGTTTCACTGGGCTATGTCACACGTGTCATAATTATCATTTAGGGACATTGCAGGATTCTGCAGGTGCCTTTTGAGTCATAAGAGGATTGATTGGAGAGGAACATAAACCAAGTCTTTGAAACTGTTTAATTTTTAAGGAGACCCTATCCAATAAAATAATTCTGTCTCAAAAGTTTGCTTTTAAGCCTTGCACAAGGGACCCCAAACATATTCCTTCAGAAGCAAAGTAGTTGCCTTCACACTCCCCACACAATAATGCTCAAAGTAAAAAAAAAAAAAAAATCATAGAACATATAAATATTAGTATTATTAAATCTCTTGCTGGGTGTTGGTTAAGTTGGAACACTATATTTAGGTAATAGAAAGTTATCGTCTGACTGTTCACTCTTTTTTAAAAAAAAAGATTTTATTTATTTATTTGAGAGGTAGAGTTATAGATGGTGAGAGGGAGAGACAGAGAGAAAGGTCTTCCTTCCCTTGGTTCACTCTCCAGATGGCCGCAATGGCTGGAGCTGAGCCAATCCCAAGCCAGAAGCCAGGAGCTTCTTCCAGGTCTCTCATGTGGGTGCAGGGGTCCAAGGACTTGGGCCACCCTCTACTGCTTTTTCAGGCCGTAGCAGAGAGCTGGACTGGAAGAGAAGCAACCAGGACTAGAACCAGCAACCAAATGCGATGCTAGCGCCACAGGTTGAGGATTAACCTACTGTGCCATGGTGCCAGCCCCATGAGTGTTCACTCGTTATGAAATCTGAACCAAGAGCAATGGTGGGAGAAACAACCTATAAAAGGAATTTGGGGGCATTCTCATCCTGTGATTATTTGTATGTGCAAAATGTTTATTCACGTTTTATTTGTAGGGTAGATACCATCTGTATAATAAATATTAAATCTCTCTAATACCTCTAATATTTCATGGATACAGGAAATGCTATTCCTTGATTCAAGTGGATTATTTGAAACTTACAAGATGGAGTAGAGCTCTTTAGCTATGGGAGGTATATTGGAAAGAGTCCTGTATGAGGAGACAGGTGACTTGTTTTGAGTTCAATCTTTGCTATTAACTTGCATAACTTTGAGTAAATAGCTCATCCTCCTTGAGGTGTCTTTTTTCAATCAATTGACTAGCGACAACAATAATTCATATTTCATGGAATTGTTTTGAAGATTGAGACAGTTTATGTGAAATGCTATAGAACCAAAACGAATAGAAGAGTAAATTAACACTTACTAGGCTCATACTATGAACCAAGTGTTATGATGGAATTACTACTATTATTTTAAATTTATTTATTTGAGAAACAGAGAGAGAGAGAGAGGACTCCTATCTGCTGGTTCACTACAAAAAGCACAAAGCCAAGAGTGCAGAATTCAGTGGAGATCTCCCACCTGAGTGGCAGGAACTCAGCTACTTGAGCCATTACTACTGCCAATGAGGGCCTTCATTAGCAAGCTGGAGTCAGGGGACAGGCATCAAATCCAGGCACTCAGAGAGTGGGAGTCCTAAACACCAGGCCAAATTCCCACCCTGGAATGATTGCTAACTAGCCATCAATGTGAATTGTAGTGTCAACAACAGTATCCTTAAAACTGTCACACTAAATCTGCCTCTGTCCAGTACAAATGGGGAGACCTGGGCATCCCTTTGACTCTGAGCAGAAACTATTTAGCTCCTCCTACTGAAAATACCCACAGAGCATCAGGCATGTAAACATCCTGCCTTCTGAACTTAATGACAACATTAACAGGGATGTGATGCTGCATCCTGGCCCACACCCCAGAGCGGGAGTTCACTTGACTCACTGTGCCTTATGAATGTTAGGGAGAAGAAATATCCCATTTCAAGAGCTGGACAATGGCCACTTTCAGGCACAATTGGGCTAAATATTTCTATAGGATAGGGAAACAGATGTTTCAGCTCTAACTAGAATCCACCAATGCCATTATTATTATAATAGAATTCCTAGAATTTAGATATGTGTAGCTTGCTAGGGCTGCCATAAGAGAGTACCTCATCTGGGTTGCTTAAGCAACCAAAACTTATTTTAAAAGATTTATTTACTTACTTGCTTGAGAGGCAGAGTTACATAGAAAGAGAGGGAGAGACGAAGAGAGAGTCCTCCATCCACTGGTTCACTCTCCCAAATAGCGACAATGGCCAGAGCTGGGTCGATCTGAAGCCAGGAACTAGGAGTTTCTTCCAGGTCTCCCACGCAGGTGCAGACGCCCAAGGACTTGGGCCATCTTCCACTGCTTTCTCAGGCCATCAGCAGGGAGCTGGATCAGAAGTGGAGCATCTGGGACTTGAACCAGTATCCATATGGGAAGCTGGTGCAGCAGGCAGATACTTAACCTACTATGCCACAGCACTGGCACCCTGAAGCTTATTTTCTCACAACACTTGAGGCTAAAAATTCAAGGTCAACATGTCAGTGGGGTTGATTTCTTCGACTGTCTTCTCCCTGTTTCTTCACATGGTCTGTCCTCTGGGTTTATCTGTGTCCTAATCTCCTTTTATGTGGTACGAGTCATTGAAGTAGGGGCACACCAATGACCTCACTTTAACTTAAGTACTCCTTTAAAGGCCCTACCTTAAATATACTGAAGTCACATTCTGAAGTGCCAGGGGTTAGGACTTCAACATATAAATTTTAGGAGGACATAGTTCAACCCATACCACTTTGTCAGATAAATCAATGGTCTATTTTGTTCTTGGAACATTTTTCCTAAGCTGTGGTCTCCATTTCCTGAATCTTTTTCTTTTCCCTACGATCTTGCCCTGCCCGCACTATCAGAGATACCTAGCTCTTCACCTAGCACTCCCAACACTGACAAATACAACACTGCTGTTCCATTGTCAGCTCTACTTCACTGCCTTGTTGACCTTCAGTTAAAATACCAGTTCTCTGTGAAACATCTTCAAAGAGTCCTTCTAGGAACTACTGTCCTTGACCCAAATCTTGTGCTTCCTCAACTGTTTTTGTGTCTCAAAGTAACTCCAAGATATAGATCTCTTGTCTACTGATCTACTCATTTCTTCAGATTCTGATTTCTTGGTAGACCTGCTTTATCTTCTAATCATTCTTCCTGAAAGGAGCTCTTTATTTTTTACCTCTTGGTTCTTAGTCATTACTTAGAAGGAAGTTAATAAAAGTTGGCTTGGGCTTGCCCATTCTAACCAAGCAGTATCAAGTGAGATCTAAAGCACATTTCACCTTGCAGTCCAAGTCAGGTGAATTTAAGCAAGGCAACCTGCTGTCTTGATGCTTTGTTTGTCATTTTATCTGTTCTCCACCTGGATACACTATTCCATAGAGCTATTTTTCCTGTATTTATTTTCTTCTAATTTAAACCCCCACATGGTTAGCTATTGAGATAGTTTCAGAATAAAATAATTTAAATCCAGATTACTTAGGTGGTTTGGTATTAATAGGTCTTCAGGGATCTGGCTCTGTGGCGTAGCAGGTAAAGCTACCACCTACAGTGTTGGCATCCCATGTGGATGCTGGTGTAAGTTCTGCCTGCTCCACTTCTGATCCAGCTCTGTGCTATAGCCTGGGAAAGCAGAAGAAAATGGCTCAAGTCCTTGGGCCCCTGCACCCATGTGCGAGACCCTGAAGAAACTCCTGGCTCCTGGCTTCGGATCTGCACAGCTCCGGCCATTGTGGCCATCTGGCAAGTGAACCAGCGGATGGAAGACCTCTCTCTCAGTCTTTCTGTCTGCCTCTGCCTCTCTGTAGCTCTGAATTTCAAATAAGTAAATAAATCTTAAAAAAAAAAAAGTCTTCAGACGCTATGAAATATAATGTCCTCTTGAATTAACTTAAAAAACAGGTTTGTAAACCAAATATTTTTCAACTTTTACAAGCAGTTGGTTCCCAATCTTGTGGCAACCATGCCACAGGCAGCCATCCCTATATAAATATGCTGTTAGAAAGATAAACACTCCTTAAAGTCACTAGTGGTAGCATTGTTCCTCAGAGGGTTCTGTAATATTTGTTCAGTGGGTAGATTAAGAAGGAGATTAGCAATGTTTCCACTGGGCTCTCCTCCTTCCTAAAGCCACCTGGCCTTCTCCCTGGGAGAAAGGCCATGATGTGTGTGCTCCACAATGCCTCAGGATAGCTTTCTGCTTGAAGAGCAAATCCAGCTCCTCATTGGTTCCATGCTAAGTCACCCATTTTTTAGGGCCATTTTTTTTAGTAACAATAAGTCAGATGTCCAAAATAACAGGAGTAAATTTGTAGAGCAATTTTCATATTTAAACATGTTGTATAGCTTAAATACTAACTCACAAAATTAAGGATGAATCAGGTATACTTAGAGAGATTTAAAAACCTTAATCTATTAATTAGTGTAGAAAGAACCCTGGTCTTGTTTCCAGTGAGTGAAGCCAGGGACTAATATCTGTGATTCTGAGAAAACTGGGGTGGGCTTTGCTTATAAAATAAAGCAGGACAGAATAGATGACCTCCAACATCCCTCTGACTCCTAGTGGTATGAAATTCTCTTGGGAAAAACAGATCCCTCTTACCTTCACGTAGAAGTTTTGTGAGGATCATGGAGGAGAACACACAGGTTGGTGGTAACTGTGTTTGCTTTCTTATGTAGCTAGCATTTAGTCCACTAAATACTTGAAAGAAAAGCAACAGCAGAAAGTGTTCACCCACCACTTTAAAGAGGGGAGAAGAGAATTTAAGAATCCAAAGTTATTTATGACTATTTCAGATAAAGATATAGCCAAGCAAATTAAACTTGGCATGTGTTAGTATGTTGGTTATAAGAAACCAACATAAAATCATTGTCAAACACAGCAATATGGTTCTGTTATCTGTTTAAAACTTTCACAATGTGAACAAACTAATCTTTCAAAAGATAAATCTAATATTTGGACATATGAATGGTTATTTCCTTTAAAGTATTTCATTTGCTGATTAATTCTAAGTACTCTTCCAGAGAGTGAGGAAATAGCGGAGGACCAGGAAGGCAGAATCCCTTTCTTGGAGCTCACACACCCAAATGTGAAGGAGAAATCCAAATCTATAAATAAGCTGATAGCTTCCATGTCAAGTCAGTGAAGGGATAAGTGGCATGGCAAAAAGAAAAGCCGGGGAAGGAGGATGGGGAACATCCAAAAACAGGGAATGTCGTTTTCTACGGAGCGGTCAGGGAACACAACCATGATTCGGACCATTGCAGAAATCCACAAGTCACACGCTTAGGGGATCCCACTCCAGGCAGAGGGCACAGCAAAGAGAAAAGCCCCAAGGCAGAGGCACCCTGGGGTGTCTGCAGAAGAGCAAGGGCAAAGTGGCAGAGGTCAAATATGAGGAGCCACACTCTACTACCTTTTACTAAGAAAAGCTGGATCTAGTTTATGTTCATGTTAATCTTAATTTCCATAAAGTGCAGCAAAAATTCTTCATTGAACTTCTCTCTCATTCTGTTTTCCAATTGTAAAATTGGATGATGATAGTACCTCCCAGGGTTGTTGTGAGGACAAAATGATTCACTAAACGTAAAGTATAATTAAAACAGTGTCTAGCACACAGTAAACCACGGACGGCTAGTGATTATTACTGTTATCATCATTATCATCTCTTTATTCACGGCAATATCAATAATTGCCTTTTTCAGAAGGCAGTATTTTTTCCCCCGCACTGACCATTAATTATTAAGGGAGTTTCATTACACATGCTGTTAGGATGTTAGGTGGGGCCACGGTACGTGGTAGCTCAAGCACAGAGGTTCATGTCAACAAAGGTCTTACCAGAAAGTTTAACATAGCAAACAATTGGAGTTTGGAATGTAATACCTTGATCTAGAATTAAAATGAGTATGATGTCATATTCACACACTCACTTAAGTTTTGCTTGATTTTTGTCCTTAGTTTGCTCTCATGACTGCCCAGAGTTCTTGGATGCTTGCAGTGTCTTTCACATTCATTTGCAACATGTGGACTGAATTGATTCCTTGTTTCTCAATTACAACCATCATGGAATCAAGATTAATAACCTGCTCGGTGAGTTTTGTCCACTCTGGAATCTGGAGCCTTTGTACTCACTGTGGCCTGTCAAGCTCTTAGCCACTCTTTCTAAGTCAAGGGCAGCACCAGTCCAGGGAGCCTGCCTGTCCTTGGGCAGCCCTCACCTGCTTCCAGGATTGCTTCCCTACTCCCAGGCATTTAATCATGGTGAAGAATCTCAGAGAGGTCTGAAAGTGCCCTACCATGTCCCTCGTGCCTGGCACGTTGCAAATCCTCAATAAATGTTTGTGGTAGGAATAAAAATAGGATAGGCCTCGTGGGACAGTGCTGCACTCTCCTAAGCAGACGGCCATGGAAGCAGGGCTGAGAGGAAGAGCACCTGTCGTGCGTGTTCCTGTGGAGCTGGGTTCCCACCTCCACTGCTCACATGGAACACGTGCCCTCACAATCACTCCAGTCACCTCAGGTCACAGGATATCCGGGAGGGTCTGCCTTAGGCATGACATTTTTGCAGCCATTACATTTGGTTCCATCAGTTACCACCAAGGTGAGGGGAGATTATGCTTTAAAAAAATGTGTAGAATTTTTATTCCTGGACCCACTTGTCTTTCCCTCAGTATTCCTTCAGAAAACACAGAGGGGGCCCATTCTGTATCAGACAGATGCCTAGGTAATGTAGAACTGTGCAACTTGAAATCTAATTAGAATAAACAAACACGACCAAGTAAACATGGCACCAGAACTCCAAATGCCCAAAGGATAATATCCTATGTGCCACAGGATGTCAAATAGCATGATCGGTTTTCAGTGGGAGAACAGGAAGGCTTCAGAACATTTCAACAGCAGAATGGTTACGTGTCAATGCCTACTGTACTTCTAACATGACAGTACTATGACATCTGCGAAGTATGTTTCATCATTAACCCAGTATGCAGTTATGCCTCTGATTTCTTGTTTATCTGTTGTTCCTTATCCTCTAAAGTCATGATCCTGAACCACTTTCACCAAGAAGTGTTTATTGATTAAAAAAAAAAAAAAAAAGTCAGCTTGTCAGGATGATTCAGAGTACGTGCTGGGACATTGTCAGAAGATTCAGTGTGGATACTGCCCTTTGTTTTCTTTGCCATACACAACCACCTGTTCCTTATTCCAGGTTTTTGACGTTCTCTCAGTTAATAACTGTGTATTCTATTGTAAAAATGAACTGCTACCTTCCTCTGAGAATGTTTTCAAATATCACACTCACTCTGATATTGAAGAGGAGTGGAGTATGGCAAGTGTTTCACATATTTTGAAAAGATTTAAGGGGAGAAGGAGGTTAAGGGACTTCTCCAAGTTCCTGTCCCACAAATGTTCCCACTTATCGGCTCATAGTCGTGGCATACTCGCTGTAGATTGTCCTTGGAAAAGTGTTTCCAATATATACAATACTCTACTCAATACGAACTCTGTCCTCCCCACTTCCCACCTATGATGAGACCCATCGGCGAATGGTTTAATTTGGTCATCTGTTTGCCCCCCACCCTGGCCCTCTACCCCGAGTCCCATGCTCAGGAGCATTTAATGGTAAAAACGGAGAACCACACTGCGGGTGTTGGGCGCCTTCCAGGTGCCAGGAACTGTGCATAACAACTAATCTTTTGAGGAATTTGCTTTTCTGAAAAATCAGAATCCCTTTTAGACTTTTCAAATTTGGCATAAAATTTATCAGCTGAGACAGTTTTAAAGTTTGGCCCCAAATGCACTTTCTTTGGTTTCGAAAACGAGAAGGCCGACGAAGTCAGTTGAAGACCAGAATCGTGCCTGCAGAGACTTCAGTGTCCACCCGACCCACGTCCAGTTTAACAAGGGTTGAAGACCTGCTCCCTGCTGGAGGGTGCAAACGGTGACTTTTCCCTAGAGTCGACCCGTCTGCCCCGCCACCAGCCTCCCAGACAGCCCGACGCGTCGCCAGCCGCAGAGAACAGGGTCCGGCCGGGCGCCGCTGACAGCCGAGCCCCCGCCCGCGAGCCACCGCCCCCACCTGCCGCGGACGCCCGAGCCCCGCCCCCGGCAGCGCGGGCCAATGGGCTGGGCCCCGGGGGGCGGGCCGCGGCGGGCGGGAGGCGGGGGCGGGGCGTGCGCGGCCAGCGCGGTCGTGGCGGTGGCTGCAGGGGCGGCGGCGGCTTGGCCGGGGTGTCCGCGGGCCGTGCGTGGGGGATGGGGGTGGCGGGCTCCAGCCCTCGGCGGCGGCGGCGGCGGCCGTGAGCGCAGGGCAGGCGTCCGCGTCCGGGACGCGGGATCGAGCGCCATGGTGAGTGTGCGGCGGAGGCGCTCGCTCCGGGCTGAGGTCGCCCTCGGCGGCTCCCCGCGAGTTCCCGTCCGGGGTTCGGGCCGCGCGCGCGCTGCTGCCCCGAGCTGAGACGGCTGCGGGCTGCGGGCTGTGCTGGGGGCCGGGGTCCTCGACGAGGGGCGCGTGGGGCGAGGCGGGCGTGGAGGAACTTGAGGCACGCTCCAGGCGTCGGCGCCGGCCGCGGGGAGAGGCTGCTGGGGCGGACTCCCCTGCCTGCCGCCCCTCGCCTCCGGCTGGCCGGCCGCCGGCCGCGCTCCCCTGCGGCGTCCAGGGGCGCACCTCCCCTCTCCCCCGCTGGTTTCCTTGGCCGAGTCTCACGTCGGTCTTCCTCACCGGAGATCTCTTTGGGGACTTTGCTGATGCTTTCTGAAGTTGCAGCCTGACATACGCCAAGGCTGGGGTGGGGGTGGAGGACAAAACAAAAAACAGATCTCTCTTGATCCATATTTATTTATTTTTGTTACACTCCACCTCACGTAGGCCTTGGCTATTGACTACTTTGGGGGCTGCGGGAGGGGGTGGGGAGGAGACCTAAAGGTGCAAGACCAAAACCCCTCCCTTCCTTTCCGGTACTGTTGTCCCCCGCGTGCGCCCCTCACCGCTCCCAACCCTCCCCCAGCCCCCTGCCCCACCGCGGCTCTTAGACGGAGTCTTGTGCTCTGCAGAATAGGAGCTGACAAGCCGGGAGCGTGCAGCCTCTTCCAGGAGAGGTTCTCCCTGTGAGTCTGTTTCCTTGGACGTCCCCGGGCCAGTGTTGAGACCCGCCGTCCCAGGACAGGCCTGCTGCCCCAAACCGTGGCGGGGGCGCTCTCTGACCCTCCTGACTGTGCAGCGTTGACCTCGCGTTTTCTCCACTAGCCCTCTTCAGAGCCCGGGGCTCTGAAGATATCCTGCGTTCTAAGGTGGATGTTTTTGGACGCGGTTGTTAGGAGGTGTTGGGGGCTGACAGCCAGGGAGGTTTTGTTCTACATCTGCCTTTCTCTTTCCTGTCCTTTGGGCACCAGCCTCACCTCCTACTCGGTTTGAGCAAGTGAATTCCCTGTTCAGGAAGACAGGTCAGCGTTAGATATAAAGTGAATGTGTAGAATGAGTAAACAAAGCACAGTAAATTGTGGGAGTCTTGGGGGTTTAGGTCTTCTCCGCAGTGATTTCTGTAGGCAGTTTGCTAGAAGTGCTGCCTGGCAAGTTGGAAGCTCTCACCCTTAGGCCTCATATACAGTGCATTTTTTCGCGTGGTCTCATGGTTTTGAATAGGTTAAGACTGAACTTGAAGTCAGTACGATAGGCCTGGGTAGAAAATATTTCAGTCCCCAGATTGGCAGGAGATAGAACGTTAGCTAACGCGAAGTAAACTACTGGTCTGCAAATGAGTGGTGGCCGGTCATTCCTGATCCCCAGTCCCGAAAATAGAACAGCCACCTAATTATCAGCTCCTTCTCTCCCAGTGTTAAAGCCCTTGTCCTAGGAATGTGAGTTTTTACAGCAACTGCTATTGGTTCCACAGGGTTGGTACTAAATGGAACAAAGCTAATAACCAGCAAAGAATCTTTCCCTCTGTTGGGTAGCAGTAGACAGTACTGAGTAAGAAAGACCCAAAATATAATATTGTGAGTTGTCCATGAGATGTTGGTAGAATCCTATGGGAAAGTAGAGGGATAATTTCAGTGGAGGGAATAAAAAGGGTGTTGGAAGCCATGTTTTGTGTGAGCTTGAAGGTAAGAGACTGATTTCAGAAAGTGTAGAAGATGAGGCCAGTGCTGTGGCATAGTGGGTAAAGCCAGAATCCCATATGGTTGCTGGTTGGAATCCCAGCTGCTCCTCTTCCGATCCAGCTCTCTGCTAATGTGCCTGGGAAAGCAGTGAAAGATGGCCCAAGTGCTTGAGTCCCTGCACCCATGAGGGAGACCTAAAAGTAGCTGCTGGCTCCTGACTCTTCCCTTAGCCATTGCAACCGCTTGGGGAGTGAAGCAGCGGATGGAGGATCTCCCTCGTCTCTGTCTTTCTCTCTCTAACTCTGCCTTTCTTTCAAAGTAAATAAATCTTAAAAAAAAAAAAAAAAAAAAAAAAAGGAAAGCAAGCATAGAAGATAGAAGGGCCTTTCGGGATAGAATTGCTGTTCATCTCTAATGCATGCCGGGATGTCCCTGATCTCACTTTCCGGTTTGCTGTTCTGAAGCTTTACAGGCTGTTTTTCTTGTTCTCACTTTCCTCCAGCGTGGTGATGAACCGCAGTGTGGAAAGGCACGTTCCAATGCAAAGAAACAAGAACATTCAAAGGAAGCTTAGGAGTATGTGTGATAAGGATTTTTGTAGAGGGTTGCATTTTACTGTCCTTATTACTACTCTGATAAGAAAAAGAACCACCTTGTTCCAAGAGCGGATATTGGAGGATACCGCCTCCCTAGATTAAGACTGTTTCTTAAAAAATGTTTCAGTATTTGTCATTGAGGAAGTTTTCAGATACCATAATCTTTTTTTAAGAAAGAGGTAGGAGATTTAATATGTTGCAAAATATTAAAGGGAGCTAAGTTGAGTTTGAAGGACCATGGGCGCCTCCCACAATTTTGCTTGTAATTCATTGATCTGATACTCGTTGAGCACCAGCATGATGTCAGATTTTGTGATTTAGTGAGTTAGACTTGTGTGTGGCTGGCTTCAAAAGGACATTCCCAGGATGATCGGGCTGGGTCAGCTCCAAGTCACATTACATGCACTTTGCTGGGGAAAACTGGAGGGCCCAAGGGGAAGAAGAGTGATGATTGGGGGGTTGGAGGGAGGAGGGATCTTGAAATAGCCCAGATCTGAGGGGAAGTGTTTTTAAAGCTTTTTTTTTTTCTCTGACGTCCCACTCTTGCTTTATCAAGAATATTAACATCATCCTTTAGAATGTGGACTTCTGAATGAAGATCATGTAAAATTCTCCCTGGAGAGTCTTCAAATTCTGCATAACTCAAGAAGTCAGCCATCAACTCAAGAAAAAGAGGATACTTTTTTTTTTTCAAGAAAATTATTTGAGAGGAAGACAAAGAGAATAAGAATGAAAGAGTGAGAGAGAGAGAGAGAGAGAGAGAGAGAGATCCCATACATTGGTTCGCTCCCCAAGTGCTTTGCAGTTATTGGGAAGGGGGAGAGGGATTGAAGCCAGTAACCAAGAACTCAATCCAGATCTCCTTTGTAGGTGGCAGGAACCCACCACTGCCCCCCAGGGTCTGCGTTAGCAGGAAACTGGAATCAGAAACCATAGAGGAAACCAGGTACTCTGATGTGGAGCACAGGCATCTTAACCTGTGTCTCCACTGCTGGACTAAGTGCCTAGTAACTGTTTATTATGGAAAATCTCAAACATATATGAAAGTAGACAGACTAATATAATTAAACTCCATACACTCATCCTCAATTTAAAAAATTAACTTACGACCAATCTTTTATCTATACTACCATTCATTCAATCCTCTGTATTATTTTGAAGCAAATCCCAGATACCATATTACTTCATCAATAAATATTTTAAACTATTTCCTAAAAGATAAATATTGATTTTTAAATATATACCAGCATCCAATATTTAGTCAGTATACAGTCAAATGGAATTATGTTTCCGAAGCCAGGAGCCAGGTACTTCCTCCTGGTCTCCCATGCGGGTGCAAGGCCCAAGCACTTGGGCCATCCTCCACTGCCTTCCTGGGCCACAGCAGAGAGCTGGACTGGAAGAGGAGCAACCGGGACAGAATCCGGTGGCCAGACTGGGACTAGAACCTGGGGTGCCAGCACCGCAGGTGGAGGATTAGCCAAATGAGCCACTGTGCTGGCTTATATCTCTTGATGACTGTTAGGTTATTTCCAGTTTTTTACTATTATGAAAAAAAGATGCTACAAACATTTGTATACAAGTTTTGGGGTTAATGCATGTTTTCATTTGTTAATGTATGTTTTCATTTCTTAGAGATATATTACAGAGTAGAATTGCTGATTGTGTGTTACATGAATGTTTAACTGTAAGAAACTTCCAGGCTGCTTTCCAAAATGGTTGTGTTCCTTCTGGCAGCTTTGCGTCACAGTTAAAGTTACTCTATATCTTCACCAGCTTTTAGTATTTCAGTACAGCTGAAATTAAAATTTCTTGTATCCATTTATGGTGTCTCATTGTAGTTTGAATGTGTATTTCCCTGATACCAGCAGTGTTGAACAGTTTCACGTGCTTATTGCCCAGTAGGTGTTTTGTGAGCCTACTCTGGACTTCGTGCCGTTCATCTGTATGTCGATCCTTTTACCACTCTCACACTGTCTTAGCTGCTGTAGCTCTGTAAAACCTTTAACATTTGTCTTTTCCAAAATTGTTGTTGCTATTTTAGATGTTTAACATTTTCAAATAAGTTTTTAGACTTGGTTTGTCACATTTTGTAAAGAACCTGGGGGAATTTCATTTGGGATTGCTTGTAACCATAGATCAACTTGAGAAAAACTGACATTTTAAGAATGTTGAAATGGCTTCCATAGCATAGGCAGCACATGTCAAGAGCCTTGGGTGATCACTGACATCATACATAAGAATGTTAATTGTTAAATTAACAACAGGAGTCGCTGTGCACTAACTACCCATGCAGGACCTCTGTCCACAATGAGTTGTATTATAGTTATGTAAAAGTGCTTGCAAAAGATGTATCATTCTTGGTGATTCTTTAAAGTTAATTTCCTAAAAAAAAAAAAAAAGTGAAATTAACTTCAAGATGCAATGACTTTGAACAGCTCTTGTCTGGACTGTTGAGGAACAGTTTTTTTGTTATTGTTGTTTTTGTTTTTTTGTGCAAATTGCTGAATTCTTTTTTTTTTTTTAATGATTATTTATTTGAAAGAGTTACACAGAGAGAGAAGGAAAGGCAGAGAGAGAGAGAGAGAGAGAGAGAGAGAGAGAGAGAGAGGTCCTCCCTCCACTGGTTCAGGCCTCAGTTGACCGCAACAGCCAGAGCCATGCCAATCCGAAGCCAGGAGCCAGGAGCTTCCTCTGAGTCTCCCATGCGGGTGCAGGGGCCCAAGGACTTGGGCCATCCTCCATTGCTTTCCCAGGCCAGAGCAGAGAGCCAGATTGGAAGTGGAGCAGCAGGGACTCTAACTGGCACCCATGTGGAATGCTGGCACTGCAGGCGGCGGCCTCGCCTGCTATGTCACAGCCCCGGTCTCCTGAACTCTTTCCTTAGTATAGAATTGGTCTTCTGTGTATAAAGTGAATCAAAAATGGATCTTGGTGGAGAATGGGGCTGGGGATGGGAGAGGGAGGGAAAGGAGGGGTAGGAGAATGGGTGGGAAGAATCACTATATTCCTATAGTTGTACTTGTAAAATGCATGGCGTTTGTATTCTTTAAATAAAGGGTTTCTTTGCGGGGGTGAAAGAATGTTGAGTTTTCCAGTCGATTTATGTGGTGTGCTTGCTGATGAAATCAGTCCTTCAATTTCTTGCAACATTGTTTTTATAGTTGTCAATTTAGGATTTTGTGCATATTTTTTAAGTGTATCTCTGAAAATATCTTGGTTTTTTGATGTTAATTGTATTACTGGTTTTTAAAATTTCATTTTTCAATTGTTTGATGCCAGTGTATGAAAATAAGATTGATTATATACATTGACTTGTAGTCTGTGACCTTGCAATAGCCATTTATTAAATATAGTAGTTAAAGGTGTTCAGTCTACTGGTGCACTCCCCACATGGCCACAGCGGCCGGAGCTGCACCTATCTGAAGCCAGAAGCCAGGAGCTTCTGGGTCTCCCATGCAGGTGCAAGGGCCCAAGCATGGGCCATCTTCTGCTCTCCCAGGCCATAAGCAGAGAGCTGGATCGGAAGAGGAGCAGCCAGGATGGGAACTTGTGCCCATATTGGATGCTGGCACTGCAGACAGAGGCTTAGCTCACTATGCCAAAGCGCCAGCCCCATTTCTTCCCTTTCAATCTAAATGTGTTTTATTTCTTTCGCTTGTCTTACTGTACTGGCTAAGTCCTTCCTGATCTTACAGGGAAAACGTCTTTCACCATTAACTATGATGTTAGCTGTAGGTTTTCTATAGATAACTTTTATCAGGTTGAAGAAATTCCCTTCTATTCTGACTTTGCTAACTGTCTTAATCATGAAAGGGTGTGGAATTTTGTCAGATGCCTTTTCTGCGTCTTTCGGGATGATCGCATGGTTCTTTAGTGAATGTTAAACTAAACTTGCATTCCTGTCCTTCTTAGGTGTGACGTATTATCCTTATATGTGCTTGGATTTGACTTGCTAGTACTACATTAAAGAATTTGGTCTAAAGTTTTCCTGTAAGGTCTTTATCTGATTGTGGTATCAGGATAATGCTGGCTTCATAAATGAATTGAGAAGTGTTTCTGCCTCCTTTATTTTCCAAGAGTTTGTGTACCATTATTTTATCTGTTTTCAATAGATTTTACCAGTAAAATCCATCTGAGATTATATTTTTTGGTGGGAATTTTTAAATTGTGAATTTATTTCAGATTTACTTTATTTTTTCTTTGAAAGGCAGAGTGATAGAGAGGAAGAGACAGAGAAAGATCTTCTGTCCGCTGGTTCACTCTCCAAATGGCTGCAATGGCTAGGGTTGGTTCAGGCTAAAGCCAGGAGCCCAGAACTCCATCTGTATCTCCTACATGGGTGGCAGGGGCCCAAGTACAGAAGTAGAGCAGCCAGGATTCAAACTGGTGCTCATGTGGGCTGCCAGTGTCACAGGTGGCGGTTTAACTCACTGCGCCACAACGCTGGCTCCTCATTTCTTTATTCAGTATAGGGTACTCAGGTGTTCTATTTCTTGTGTCATGTTTGATCATTAGTGTCATTCAAGGAATATTTTTCATTTCATTTAAATTGTTGAATTTATTGACATAAAGTTGCTCGTAACAATTCTCGTTATCTCTTTAATATCTCTGTAGGATCTATACTGATTTTCTTTGATTATGTTAGTAATTTTTGTTTTATTTATTTCTAGCTAGATATTTATTAATTGATCTTTTCAAAGAACTTTTAGCTGTATTCGATTTATTGTCAGTTTTCTGTATTACTGATTTTTGCTCTTTATCATTATTTCTTTCTACTTTGGGTTTAATTTACTGTTTGTTTTCTAGCTTCTTAAAGTAGAAGCTTATGTCATCAACTTTAGACTGCCCCTGTTTTGTAAAGCTTCTAACTATACATTTCTCTATGACTTCTGTGTAGTCTACACATTTTGATAAGCATTTTTATTTTTATCTTCAAAATATTTTAAAAATTTCTCTTGAGAAAATGTGACCAATAGATATTTAAAAGTATGCTTTAAAATTTCCAAATATTTAAAGATTTCCTAGACATCTTTCTGTTATTTCAGATTTAATTTTGTTTGGGTTTGAAAACGTATACTGTATAATTTCAGTCCTCTTAAATTTACTGGAACTTATTTTATGGTTCCACATATGGTCTGTTATAGTGAATATTCCATGTGCATTTATAAAACAGGTGTATCTTGCTGTTGTTAGATGGAATTTTCTATAACTGTCTATCAAGTTAAGTTGGTTGATAGTGATGTTGTCTTCTTAATGATTTTCTGCCATTTGTTCTAGTACATACTGAGAGGATTCGTGAAATGCTAACTGTCACTGTCACTGTGACTTTTCTGTTTTTCCTTACTATTTTGTCAGTGTTTGCCTCATATAATCCTGAACCTTTATTTTTATATGTGCACATTTTTATATGTCTATTTTTATTTGAAAGACAAAGAGACAGAGATCTTTCATCCACCGAATCACTCCCCAAATGCCTGTAGCAAGCCTCTGCTGGGCCAGGCCAAAATCAGGAGCCCAGAACCCACCTTGATCTCCCAAGGGACCAGCGCCATCACCTGTTGCCTCCCAGGATTCGTAGTAGCAGGAAGCTGGAACCAGAAGCAGAGCAGGACTTGAATGCAGGCATTCTGGTAATGGATGCAGGTGTCCCAAGCCATGGCTTAACCACTGCACCAAACACCCTCCCCAGAGGTGTACACGTAAGACTGATATCTTTTCTGTATCTCTTTATGGTGAAATGATTCACTTGTCATTATGAACTGTTGCTCTTTATCCTTGGTAAAATTGCTTGTCTGATATTGTAGAGCTGCTTCAGCTTTCCTATGATTACACACCATTTCTTTTTGTTTTTTTACTTTCAATACATCTGTGTCTATATTTCAAGTATGTTTTTTATAGGCAGTATGTAGTTGGGTCTTTTTTACTTAATCTGAGAGTCTCTGCCTTTTTTATTGAGGTATTGGAAGTATTTATATTTAATTTTTTATTGAAATAATTAGGCTTAAGTCGGTCATCTTGCTGTTTGGTTTTTATATGTCCATCTGTTTTGTTTCTTTTTGTCCTATCTTTTGGATTGCTGTTGAAATTTT
Organism: Sylvilagus floridanus; assembly: GCA_949820135.1. Classification (NCBI taxonomy): domain Eukaryota; kingdom Metazoa; phylum Chordata; class Mammalia; order Lagomorpha; family Leporidae; genus Sylvilagus; species Sylvilagus floridanus. The sequence continues at coordinate 85,331,503 of OX463225.1, read as the reverse complement.
ATTTATGTCCACTATTGACTTATTAATTGTACCTCTAGAGATTTTTTTGAAGATTTTATTTATTTATTTGAGAGGTAGTGTTATAGACAGAAAGGGAGAGACAGAGAGAGGTCTTCTATCCTCTGGTTCACTTCCCAAATGACTGCAATGGCCAGAGCTGGGCTGATCTGAAGCCAGGAGCCAGGAGCTTCTTCCAGGTCTTCCACTTGGTTGCAGGGGCCCAAGCACTTGGATCATCCTCTACTGTTTTCCCAGACCATAGCAGAGAGCTGGATCAGAAGAGAAGCAGTCAGGTCTCGAACCAGCACCCATATGGGATGCCAGTGCCTCAGGAAGAGGCTTAGCCTGCTACACTCCCCTCTAGAGATTTTAAAATACAGTTTTAACTTATCATACTGTACCTTCAGATATGATTAGGCTACTTCACATATAGTGTAAGGACTTTATAATTCCATTTCCTTTACACTATTTGTATTTCTTTACACTATTTACACTATTAAACATTTTCCTTTACATTGTCATAGTTTCACTTATGTATATGTTATAAATGCCACAGTACAGTTATTGCTTTTGTTTTTAAACATTGACTTGATTTTAAGTACAAAATGTACTAATTTTGAAGCTTTACTGAGGTGGATCTATAATACAGTTTTCATTAGGATAGATGCTCTCTACAAGGCACGCCTTTCTGCTGTAGCCCCGTTGGGTGTTCAGCAGGTTTCTATACTTTGGCTGATGAGAACTTACAGGTCTTCCAGCACTGTGGGAAACCTGGGACTTCTTTAGCTACAGCCACCTGGAAGTTTTTTGTACATTCTTTTGCAGTTTTGCCCTATACTTGTGCATTTTGGTATTCAGCAAGAGAACTAAGTAATTATCTGTAAATACCTGGAGCTCCTCATCTTCCTATGCTTTTCTTCCCTAGATTTGGTCCTACAGCTCAGCTCCCCCAGTTTCCTCAACTTAGCAAGTGTATCAGCCTCTGCTTGTCTTCCCGTGCCGTGATTTAGACTGTACCTGTAGGCAGAAATCTGGGGAAAATAGGACTCACCTCATTTGTGATCCTGTCTGTCAGGAATCACTGTCTTGGGCAATGTGTAGTCTGTCTGTATTTTGTCACATTTTCTAGTTGTTTATTGTAGTGCAAACATAGTTCTGATCTTACTTATTCCTTTATGTGTCTTTTAAGGCTTTTTTTAATCTTGAGCTTTTTCTTTCCATTGTTTTCTTGCAGCTTACTGATTGAGGAGATCCTGTTTTTTGTTCAGATTTTGCTGGTGCATCATGTGTATAATTTGACGTGTTCCTATCTTATAGCTTGTGGAGTGATAGGTGGATCTAGAACAATGTTGGCACTGCTAACCATTTGCAGCCAGATAATTTTGGGGGAGGGGATGAGGGCTGTCCTGGGCTTGTAGGCTGTTCAGCAGCATCCCTGCCTCTACCCACTAGATGTCAGTAGAACGCCCCTCCCCAGCAGAACAACCAGAAGGCTCTAGATACTGTCAAATGCTCTTAGGCATGCGTTTTTCTGTGACAAGGAGGCCGCCTAAACGACACAGTCAACTCTGAGAATATGAAGACACCTACCCAGCAAAATTAACAATACTGGTGATGTTACTCTGCAGATAGGAAGATTATCACCTGTTCAGTCTGGAACCACATGCATTTTGAAAAGCCACTAGAAGAAAATTTAGGAATATCTAAATTGAGGTGCACAGAATGACTGACTCAAGAGCAACGTTATAGAGATGGTGAAGGGAAGTTCTGTTTGAGAAGGAAGAACATTAGAGACAATAAAAATATAAAATGAAAAAACATAAGCAATTTCAATTATGTTCTAAGAAACGCTTTCCTGCAACTTGTTGAACAATTTAAGATGCTGGACTTCTATAATATGTACATTGATGGTTTTAAACATTTTTTGAGCACTTCACAATTTTATTATAAACCAAGAATTTTGGATTTGCAGAAAGGTGTATTTCAATAATGTACATTTTATACTTGAAATATATTTTTGTGATATAAAGTCACTTTAAACAAAATACAAGTCAGGGAATTAATAAGATAATCTTTTAAAGTGACTACAATTTTTGCAAATACTTGCAGGTGTCATCCTTTGGGAGAAGGCTGGCATATAATTAATTTTTTAAAATAGAAAAGATTTGTGAGTTGGATTGAGATTGAGAGATTTCTCAATATTTCCCCTACAACTCACTTATAATTTAGCCATTTAGTGTTCAGTGAAGACCTCAACATCGGCTTCTGTGCACCTTAGTGTTGCTGTTTGGGAATGGTTCAGCCTCTGGTATGCAGGGTACTGAGAATAACCCAGAGCAGATATGGGTGGAGGGGCAGGGAGCCACGTTGCTTCCTTAAGTTTAGTGTTGTCCCTTCAGTGGCTTCCTAACTGTTCATGGTGCATTATTCTCCAGTGAGATATCAAGAAAAATCCCCCCCCTCCCCAGTATTCCTAGGGCATTTGATCTTGCTACAGTTAGATCTAATGTTAAATGTGTACATTTTTAAAATTGAATCTGAAAAATAATTGTGGAGCGGATTAATTAAGTGGCCTCATTCTCATATTTATATTTTCCAGGCAACAACCTGGGGGCCTGACTGGCTTCATTTCCCCCAGAACTGTTTGCTTCTATGAAGTATCCCTCTTCCTGCTCTGTATCAGCAGGTGGTCTTTCTCTCTCTTCATCCGTCCCTGTTATCTTATCTTGGTCTCCATCTTATTTTTATTTTCTCTTTCTCTCTGCCTCACCTAGTCAGTGTCTTTCCCTGTCTTTGGTCTCCTCTGTTCTTGCCCGCTCTCTCCCCTCCACAGTTGTCCCTCTGTGCTCTCTGTCACTGTCACACGCCACCTCCATGGCTCACACCCCTTCTCTCCACCAGGAATTGTTCATATTGTCAGTGACATTGCCAGTTCCATTTCAGCCAGGAATACATCCTCTTTATTAAGGATAATGGCAAGATAAGGTAAACAGAGAATAATGTATTTAAAAAGGGACTTGGGAGGTATTGGAGGTTGAGGGACTTCCTCCGATTTCCTTCCAAAAGCCTTCCATAGGCCCTAAGTGTAGTTCCACCGCTCCAGCTCCCTTTCGGCCCGGGGCTCCCTTCTCAGGAGTTTGCTTCAGCTCTGGCATCGCAGGTTTCCACGGCGAGAGTCCTTGGTACATTTTTCTTTCTCAGTGTGGTCAGGAGGAAGTTTGGTTTGAGGTTTCCTGAGTATTTGTAGCATGTCCTTGTACTGTTGTGTTTGGGGTCTGAAGGGCTAAATTTGAGTAAATTGATTCTGGAAAAACCCGGGGTAGAGCTGTAGCAACCGAGGAGCGGAGCGTTTTCATCCGTCCCTTCCCCAGGTAGCGCGTGGGGGACCGCATTCATTTCCGCAAGGTGGTCTCTACCAGCGGTGGCTCTCCCCTGGCTGCGCCCTTTCCTCTCGCGCTCGCGGGAGTTGCTCTCGTGGCACGGGCTGCCTTCACCCGCTTCCCCCCCACACCCCTGCGTCCCTCAGTTTCTCCCAGAGTCGCTGCTGGGGTCTCTCGGGGGAGCCCCAGCTCTGCTCGCGGGAGCCAGGTGCGTGCGCGCGGCCACGTGCCTTTCCTCAGACTCGCTGCTCTTGCCGAGGCCGGGTGAGGGTGCAGTTGAAGCAAGCTAGGCCTAGGGGACGGCGTCGCCTCTGCAGAGGGCTTGCGGAAGCCTGGTGTTGAGGTCTTTTGATTCTCGGGAAGGGCGGTGGGCCAGTTCCGTGTTCCACTTTTACCCGTGTGGCCCCACCAGTCTCGTTCCCCTCAAGGGGGTCCCGAGAAGGACCTAGTAAGGTGGGGAGATAGCTCAAGCGTCAGGTGACTTTTCCCCGGGTCGCTCCGCCGCCAGCCGCGCCAGGCCGACGCGTCCGCGACGTGGGGCACGGGGTCCGGCCGGGCGCCGCTGACAGCCGAGCCCCCGCCCGCGAGCCGCCGCCCCACCTGCCGCGGACGCCCGAGCCCCGCCCCCGGCAGCGCGGGCCAATGGGCTGGGCCCCGGGGGGCGGGCCGCGGCGGGGGCGGGGCGTCCGTGGCGGGGCGGTCGTGGCGGTGGCTGCAGGGGCGGCGGCGGAGGCGGCGGCGGCTTGGCCGGGGGTCCGCCGGCCGTGCGTGGGGGATGGGGGCGGTGGGCTCCGGCCCTCGGCGGCGGCGGCGGCGGCCGTGAGCGCGGGGCGAGCGTCCGTGTTGGGGACGCGTGATGGAGCACCACGGTGAGTGAGTGAGTGCGGGGCGGAGGCGCTCGCTCCGGGCTGCGGTCGCCCTCTTCCAGCGCCCGCGAGTTGCCGTCTGGGCTGCGCGCCGCGCGGGGAACCGGCACCCACGGGCCTGGCCGGGGTCTCTGGGGAGGCAGGGACCGGAGCGCGGGACGAGGCGGGCGCCGATGTGGTGGCGGTCATCAGGCGGGGAGCCGCGCGCGGACCCCCCTCCGCACAGGTCGGGGTGCCCTTCCCTCTTGGCGCGGGCACACGGAGGCGCTAAGCCTGTGCGAGCTCCCTGCGTGGGGACCTAAGCGCGGCGCGCTGCCCGGACCGTGCGCGGGCTGCAGGCGGGGTCCTCCCGTGGGGCGCTCCTCCCCGAGACACTGGGATTTCTGTCTTGAGGTGGAGAAGGGGTGTTGCGTTTCGAGGCCGCCTCATTTTCAGCGGCGTGTCCCAGTTGTTTTGGACGTGTCTGGGGACTTGACGGTTGGAACTCAAAACACGACTTTTTTTCTTGGAGGGATGAGCCCCAGACTGAGACGTTTCAAGGTGGAGCCCTAGTGACTGACGAGCCTCCTGTCTCTATTTTTATCTTCTTTTTTTAAAACTCTTTCTCAAGATGGAACTGGTCTCATACCTGTGGGGAGGGCAGGGTTTGCCTGCTCCAGGCGGGAGCGGAGCGCTCTTTCCCCTTTATCAGTGTCCTGATTGTAATCTGCTGTTGGTGCCGGATCTTTTGTGCGTCCCTATCTACGTGGGCTGTCCTCCTTGGTGGCTCCATTCTTCCCCCGAAGTTGAAGTCCGGCACAGGGAACGTGCGCTTTTGCATTGTGTGGCTCTGGCCGCCCGGAGGAGAGCCCTGCCGGCCAGGAATGCTAGACATCCTGGAGGCGTGGGAGGCTGGGCTGCTTCCTCTCCGGAGCGTGCTACGTTCGAACTGCGCAGGAATGAAGTGTATGTGTGTCGCACGCCTGCCTTTAGAATTGTTTGTCTGTTCCTGGTGAGCTCTTTCTGACATGTCCCTATTCTGGTTGTGCGGGGGAAAACATTTTCAAAATATAAGCGAAGAACTTCAGAATGACCTCTTCTGATGTTTAAAGAATCTTGAGGTGGATCCTTCCCAAATTAGAAATTGTGCTGAAATAGCAGATTGCTGAAATATCTGGCAAGTTTTCCTCAGGTAGAAACAGTAAGACGGGAACCACTAAGTGCAGATATTTGGGGGCAGTTTTCCACTTGCATTCAATGAGAGTGCGGCTTCTGTCTACAGTCTGAGGGCAGTGTATGTGAGATATGGGTCATTTAATTAACATAGGCTACCAGAGTCTTGGAAAATCCACATTTTAGGGGACCAGGAAGTTTGTACCCACATTTCTAGTGCAAATATCACTTAGCATTTAGAACATACGGAGAAAGTCATTTACACTTACTACAGAATTGTTGAGAATGTTTTTTAATGCTGATTGGATTTGGAAGAGATGCACAAGAACCAGTTTCACAAATATTTTGCTCAACATGCTGTTTGCGCAGCTCAAACTTTGTTTGGAAGCCTTCTGGTAGCTTTCCACGAAGTCAGTTAAGTTTCGGGAATTGTTTCCTGACCTATATTTCTTCTTAACAGTCTACCAGTATATTGTGAAGAATTCTCATCTTGTTTGTTAAAATGTGTTCAGAAAAAGAGTCTCCCAAAATAAAGCACTGCTAATAATAATAGCTCTAACAATTATTTGGGTCTTCATATGAGTTAGACACTGTGTTAAGCATTTTCCATGTGTTATTACCTAATTTAATAAAAGCACGGCTTGCAACTGTTAGTAACTACATTTTATGTTATCACCAACTGAGATTATTCATTTTAGCACAAAGGAAAGCGTATATTGTTTAACAGTCTCGTATTTAGATTTCAGTTATGAAGGCTTGTCTTTTTTTTCTAAATCACTATCAACTTTACTGATATTTGAAATAAAAATATGTTTCATTTATAATAAACAATATTTAGATCTCAACTGTCAGGAAAATATTTTTCATTATGAAAAAAAATTTTTTTAAATAATTTTTGTTTAAAGCACTTACCATAACCTCTTTGGAAGCTCCACAGCACAAAGATACATGCAGCACTTAAGGAAAACTTTACATTTTTGAAAAAGAATATAAATTGGAAAGAAATTTCTGTATGCAATCAAAAGAGAGTCAGATCTGAACTTAGCTGATAAAGGCAGATAATTTGAAGGGTTTTCATTTGGAAGTCCAGGCAGAGTCCCTAAGTCTTGTTTTGTAAGAGGTGACGGTCTAGCTGGAAGTTTCAAGCCACCAAACCAAAGCAGCTTTGATTCTGGTTGTCTAGTAGTAGCTTCCTTTTCTGCAACGTAGAAAATATAACCCACAGTTTTGGCACTTTGGGAATGACAGGTGGGCACTTGGGATCCCCGTGTTAGGAAGGTAATGTGAGAGGCTGACACGGTGCTGTAAGCCTGAGGGTGACTTTTCAGCTGTCTGTAGGACCCCCTATGTTTTCCAGCTGTGTTTGTGTCAGATCGCTGTCTTGTCTACTTTCAGTATCTGCTGCACCTCATACACAGAGTTCTGTGAGAAACTTAAGGTTGGGGGCTAAATCGGAACACAGATCGTTGTCCTGGTGAGGACTATTCCTGGCCAGATAGCTTTCCTCTGGCAAGTACTTCATAATTCAGTTTTCCTTTCTTTATGAAACCGCACAGTAGAGAACCAGGAACAGAATTAAAATCACATACATACTAGCAGAACAGATGCTGCCATCTTTCTGATGGGCAACAATTGATAGCATGGCCAATTGGGTCATCTTAGTATTCCCTCACCTTCGAGTGTACAGGAGATGTGTATTAGCTCCCCAGATTGCAGGAGAGGCAGCACATGGAATTTTGACCTGCAAGAGTAAAACTAGTCCCTGTTCAACAGAAGAATAGCAGGCAGTCGAATCCCACTGGCTGGGTTCGCTGTTGAGAGTGAACATTGGGAAGGGTTGAAGTAAATGGCACAGCCAGTAGGTTTCCTTCTAGTCCACATCTTCCATGAACAGTGATAACCCAGTGATCCAAACTTGGCCTCTTCTCTGTTCTATAATGATCTTGCAAACAAAGTATGTCTGCATCAAAATGTCTAATACTCTTTCAGAATATTGGGAAACTTAAAACTCCAGGGCAGTACTGGCCAGTGATAGCATTTATGACTAATTATAAGCTAGTTATGACTAATTATCTTCTGGTAGATCTTGTGAATGCCTATTATAGGACATTACTTTAAATCAAGCTTGTTCTCACTGTCTTCACATTCGGGGTTGACATTTTTGTCTCCTAGGGTCTTCATTTGTGCTGCAGTGGCTATGTCTGTGTTCCTAATCCCTTGCTGTCACGCCCACCTCTCCCCACCACTTGGAGGCGGTGGTTCCTCCTCGTGCTCAGTCGCACTTTCATCCTTGCCTTCTGCGGGTGTCCAGGTCCCAGGCCCCTGGCTCCAAATCAGCCTCTACAACCCACCAGACGGCCGGAAGCCCCACAGGGTCTCCATCACTCTAAGTGGCGAAAGCCAGGAATCAGTTTGTTGTAAACATGTTTTTCTCGATTGTAGTGTTTCCTTTTTCCGGTTTGAAATATGAAAATGTATATAATAAAATCAGCACATTAATCATAATACGGACCAACTGGAGACTGTACTCCTATCTAATTCCTTGGTTTGTCTCCACCCCCATGTGTGTGTGTGTGTGTGTGTGTGTGTGTATGCCCATGCGTGTATAACAGGCTTATACTAAGTCTTGTCTAAAAGTGCTCAATGTTTTTGAAATACTTCTACAATTTTGAGTTTCCAATTTGATGCATAAATTCTTTTTGCAAATTGCTTTGTTTAAAACTTACGTATGTCTTTCACTTTTGTACATCTTTTTCAGTGATAGTGACCAGTTCTCTAATTCACTAGATTTAAAAACTGTAGGAAGTATGTAGAATGACTTTATTAAGTAAACTGCTACAGTGCTGAAGTCTGTTGGCTAATTAGCCTTCTCAAATAGTGATTTAGAAGAGAGCTGCCCAGACAAGGCTCTAAAATTTTTTATTTTGTCTTGTTTATTTTTGTTAGTAGGGAGGGAGACTTAGATATGATTATTGTGCTCAAAAAATTGCCCTAGGTTCACTTTAGAAATTATTTACACATTTAAGAACTAATGTTAGATAGGTTTGAAACTAGCTTAAGTATAGAAATGATACTTTCAAAAAAAATTTGAGATTAAGACAAAGATATTGAATAAAGAACTTTAAAAGCTATTAGATTAATGGAACATCCTATTTAACAACCGAAATAAATAATAAAAAAATCTTAAGTTTGATTTCAGTTTTATGTAATCTATTTCGCTTCATGTGCCCTTTTTTTGGATTTTGGAAAGATAGCATTTAGAGATAGATTTTTTAAAAAGAATCCTATTTTTTTCCTTAGAAATACTGCAGCAACCTGGAGTTAAGTATAGTTGTTTCTATAAAAATTGAAACTTGATAAGCCCATTATTTTTCTGCAGATCCATTGTTCATTTTGCAATAGTTTTTTGTAATTCTTCTGTCATATGGCAGGCACTGTGCTGAGCAGAGAACAGCACATGGTTAGCAAAAATCAAAACATAGTCTTGATTTCCTTGAAGTTATAGTCTAGATAGGATGGCCTGAATCATCTGTTTGAACTGTGATAAGTGTAATGATGAAAGATCCAGGATACCATAGAGCATGCATGCAATAGGAGATTCTGCTTCAGTTTGATGATAGTGGTTATTGGAAAGTGCAGGTGGGTGGTCCAGGAAGGTTTCTTTCAGGAGTTGATCTTGAAGCTGAGATCAGAATGAAGAGAGGACGGAGTCTTCCGGACAAATAAAACTGCCTGTACTCAGCCCAACCATTAATATTTTCGAAGCTGGGAGTCATGACCCATTATTACATGTATGAAATTAGTTTGGTGAATTGGCAACCAGAATCTTCAAAAATGAAGTGGGATAGAATAATAAAAGATCTGAGTACATCACCATGGATCCTTAGCCAGAATCTGTTTTATGGAATAAAACATTAATGCATTCTTAAACAAATGCATTCTTAAACACATAGGCACGCACAAACATACTTAACGTGTATACTGGTTCTTGACGTAAAATTACTTCCTGCTGTGGGTCGTGCTAAACAAATACTGTTGGAAGCATGAGAAGGAGGTGTGTATGGCACGAGTGCCGAGAGTCAGGAGTGTAACTTTGATGATATTGCAGAGGTGGTTAAGTAGGAGCCAGATTGTCCTTTCAGCCTTATAGAGAGCATGGTAGCTTTTGACTTGCTGTCTGCAAGACTTGAGCAGAGAAATGGTATCATGAGCTTTATGTTTTTAAAGTTCACTCTTCATATTCGGGATGGGATAAGAATGGATGTAAAGAGATTGTTAGGAAATCAGTACAGTAGCACAGAGAAGAGGCAACAGTAATTTACTGGTATTGTAGCAGTAGAGATAGAAGTGGATAGGCTAGAGAACTGTGGGTCGGGAAGGAAATAAATCGATGGAGTTGAATGAGTGAATGAAACAGTAGTATGTGTTTACACATTACCAGGAATTAATAAAGATTGAGCATCCCATCTGAAGTGTCAGATGTCAGAGTTTTTCGGCTCTTGGAATGTTTGCATTGATAATGCCAGTTGAGCACCCTAGATCTGAAATCCTCAATGCTGCAACATCTCGGACTTTCAGAGTGTCATCTCAGCACTCAAGAAGTTTGGGGTTTTAGAGCATTTTGGATTTTGAATTTACAGAGTGAGCATGCTCAGTCTCTATTAGACAGCTTCACAGAAATCCATCGTCATACTACCATCTTGAAAGTATCTAATTGGCCGGTGCCGTGGCTCAACAGGCTAATCCTCCGCCTTGCGGCGCCGGCACACCGGGTTCTAGTCCCGGTCGGGGCACCGGATTCTGTCCCGGTTGCCCCTCTTCCAGGCCAGCTCTCTGCTGTGGCCCGGGAGTGCAGTGGAGGATGGCACAAGTGCTTGGGCCCTGCACCCCATGGGAGACCAGGAAAAAGCACCTAGTACCTGGCTCCTGCCATCGGATCAGCGCGGTGTGCCTGCCACAGCGCGCAATCCGCGGCAGCCATTGGAGGGTGAACCAACGGCAAAGCAAGACCTTTCTCTCTGTCTCTCTCTCTCTCACTGTCCACTCTGCCTGTCAAAAAAAAAAAAAAAGTATCTAATCAAGACAAAACCATAGAAAACCCTCCTAGTGATAACGCTTGAGCTGTTTAGTTCTGCTCATTTCTTATTTGGTTTTTACGAGGTTCAAGTACTTTTAATTCTGGAAGGGTAAAATGAGGATGAAGAGGAAACAAACTAGGTTTTCTTGAGTTCCAACTGTACCAGATTAGGCATTTTAACGTAAGAAATCTTTTACTTTTGTGGTCTGTTTTAATTCTCACACAAGCATGTAAAGTAAATTGTATGGGTCCACGTCTAGAAAATACTAGAGCCAGGATTTAAATTGTTAAGTTTTTCTCATACTGAAAGATTGGCTGCTTACCGTGCTGTCCTGAGAGTCCTGTAATCTGATAATCATTATACATGTATTTGTTTAACCGATCAAGCTTTGTCAGGTTAGCAGACAACCCTAGAACTTGTTTATGACAAAGAAATATTTTATTGATGAGAATTGACAAGCCAGGGTGCGTGTGTGTGTGTTTGTGCGCATGCACATGTGTGAGAGAGAGAGACTGGGGTTAGGGGAGGGTGGGGGTGATGGGGTGAGTGAGAACTACCTGTTACTGGACTTTGATGTGTTGGACACTTCATGCCGTGCCTCATTTAATCCTTATAATAATCTCCTGAGATAGATGTTATCAGGGTATCGTTCCCATTTTATAAACGAGCATACAGAGGAGATGATTAACAGCTTGTTAGATCATATACAGCAAATGATGGAAGACAGTTTTGAAAATAGGTGTTTCTTTTTTCCAAGCTCATTTCATCTTTAGTTTTGAAGATAATGTCATGAGGGAAGAATACGACTTTCTACTAAGTGATGTTTCAGAATAGCATTTGCAGTTTTAGGAAGTTCCATTATCTAGGAATTAAGAGGAAGTTTGAAGAGTATGATTTTGACATCAAGGCAGATCCAAGTTTAAGTCTCATGTAATTATTATCAGTTGAGAGCTTAGACAAAATCGTAAGTTCTAAACCTCAGATTGCTCACCTGTGAAATGAAAAGGACACTAGTTTGCATATCACAGAGTCATCGGGATTTTTGGCACTTAATAATGGAAGCTGCTGTTATTAGTGGTACAGTGCTTATTTTTAAAATTTTAAAATAGAATGCTGAGGTGGGCTATGGCTAATATAAATTAATTAATATAAAAATTAATATAATGTTTCCCTGTCTGATGGAACATTTGTGTTTTTCTCTCTTTGTTCCCTGCCCACTGAAGGATTTCAGTTTTTCTGACCGGTAAATGGAAGGATGCTTGCTCATAAACAGAAAAAGACAAAGAAGAAACGCGTTTGGGCATCAGACCAACTGTCTACTGATGTTACAGCTTCTGAAATGGGGCTCAAGTCCATAAGTTCCAACTCCATATTTGATCCAGATTACATCAGGGAGTTGGTGAATGATATCAGGAAGTTCTCCCATATGTTACTATATTTGAAAGAAGCTATTCTTTCAGGTTTGTTAACTATTTTCTCTTTTGGTTCTTTCTGTGGAATTTTCAGTGCCAGGGCCCCTGTAGATAAAGGCGCACACAGTGGGAGGAGCAGAGAATTCTGCTTCACTTATCTTATGACCCCTTATTTTTTAAATGGCCAAATGTTTGGAATTTACAATGTAAACTAATTTATAACAATAGTGCCATGCAGAATAGAAACTTTGAAATGTGTTAGAGAATAAGAGGACAAAAAAATTAAAAAATCAATGTTTGATTCCCTGCATGTGTGTCTGTTTGAAATAGGAAAATTTGAGATCATTGAGCTCTTAACTTTAATAATGTTAACGTGGTTCACTGATTGGTCTTCAATAAGAGGACTAGTGTTTATAATTTACATTGTTGACACTTTTACCTAAATTCAGTTTTGAATATTGTTGTCAAACTTAATTTAAAAGGACTGAGTTGAGTGATTTTTTTTTCTCAAAAATCAAGCATAACTCTGTTTTGATCTGTAACCTTGAAAAATTATTTCATTTTAATTGAAAGAGAGAGAGAGAATCTTCTGTCTGCTGGTTCACCCCCAAGTGTACGCTGCAGCCAGGATCTCAGAAGTCGTCTGGGTCTCCCACATAGGCAGCAGTGACCCGTGTGCTTGAGGCATCCCGTGCTGCCTCCTGGGGTACACACTGACAGGAAGCTGGCATTAGAAGCACAGCTGGAACTTTCAACTCCGGCGCTCTGATGTGGAATGCAAGTGTCTCAAGCTGCATCTTAAGCACCGAGGCAAAGCCTGTTCCTGTAATTTCTTCTTGAATAAGGGATAATCACACAATTTATTCTGTCTAGGTCAGGGATGTGGGCCACATTAGGCCCACAGATCATTTGGTCTGGCCCTGCAAGGCAGCTGCCATCAGGACTCAAAATTCAGTACATCTACAGCAGGCCAATGTTGAAGGTGATCATTTTGGATGGTCCACAGATACTATGAATATCCAAATGGCCCTTGGCAGAAAAAGGTTCCCAATCCTTGGTCTGGTTAGGAATGGATAATGAGCACAAGACTTGATTGTTTTTGCAGTATAGGAATATATATTTTTCAACTTCTGCCTTTTAATATCCAAATTTGATGGCAGTGATTAGAGATACAATTTCTATTTTTTCATGATAAATTGATTTCCATATTCATATGGTATGTTTACATTTAGAAAATGACAATTCTTGATGTAATTTATGTGAGACCTCCCAGGTCTTCATAGAAATTAATGAGTTTTCAATAAATATTTCTGTGTATATAAATTGTATATTCATTTTTGAGGTACATTTTGAAAAACAAACTAAAACCACAGCTTGTGCTGATACTAAATTTAAGTCTATTTCTAGGGTTGGTGTTGAGCCTAGTGGTTAAGATGCCTGCATCCTATATCAGAGTGCCCGAGTTCTGTACACAGCTTCGGCCCCTGACTCCAGCTTCCTGCTAATGTGGACTTTGGGAGGCAGGGGTGTGGCCCATGTACGGGTTTCTGCCACCCACGTGGAGAGTTGGATTGAGTTCTCAGTTCCCAGACTCTGCCCAGCTTGGTGCAGCCATGCTGGCATTTGGGGAGTGAACCAGAAGATGGGAGCTCTGTGTCTTGCCTCTCAATTACATACAAATATATATACATGAATTTATTTCTAACCTAATTTAACTTTGGGGTGAAATGTCCAAAATGACTAGACGAGAATTGAAGCTTCAGATTTTAGTTCTCAAATTTCCCTTAAAACAAGAATCACATAGGTCATTATCTAGGAACTATATTAGAAAAGAAATTGCTTACACTTCCCTTTATTTTAATAGCTTGATTTTGATGTCTAATTATGATGAATGATTAAATGGCAATAAAGTTATCTTATTGTGGAAAAATATCTTAAATATGTTAAGTATTATATTGGTAACAGATTTCTTAACAAAATGACACATCTGTCATTTATTTAAAGAAGGATGATTTTGTAATAAAAGTTTGTTTTTAACAGTTAATTTTTTAAAATTTACACACAGTAAAATGTATTCTTTTTAATGTACAGTTAATTAGTTTTAAGATGAATTTTAAAATGATATATTAGCTGGCAAATTATTGACCTTAATATAGGATAAAGCTTGATTTTATTTATGTATCAATTTAAATAAGTTTTCAGTGATATAAATAAAATTTTTAGTTAGGATTTTTATGTTTTCATTTTCCTTAGGAGATTTATAAGTTTTAGAATTTATACTCATTAAAATGCTCATCTTGTTTCACAGAGTAAAACACTGGTAATTTAAAAAAAAGTTGTACCTTTTATATCCAAAAACATTTTTATATGAGTTTCCTTTTGTGAGTAGATAGAGAATAGGAACAGAATTGAAAGCTGATCTTAGGTGAGCAAAGAGTAAATGGTAAGATACACAAGGAAACTACCCCTTAAGAGAAAAGGATACGTATGGAAGTATATTATTTCACTGAAATTTAATTTTAAAAATGTGTGAGGATGTTATCCTTTTAATAAGAAAGCCAGACAGGTGTTTGGCACAGTGGTTAAGATGTTGCTTGGGATGCCTGCATTCCATTTGGAATTCCTGGGTTTGAGTCCCTTAGCTCTGCACCTGGGAGGCAGCAGGTGTTGGCTCAAGCGCTTGGGTCCCTACCACCCACAGCCCTGGCTGTTGCAGTCGTCTGGGAAGTGAACCAGCTGATGGAAGTTCTGTCAGTCTCTCTGTTTTTCAAATCAATAAAACCAAAATAAGTTGTTTTTTTTTAAATCAAGAAAAAAAAAAAAGAAAGAAAGCCAGTACTTCAAAAATTAAAGAACAGATTGTGCCACCTGTAATTTAAAAAGCTAGTGAATTATTTTTTTAAAAAAGGAAAACCTATTTTTTGCATCCCCAATGTTTATTAGTATGCAGCGGCAGGAAATTTTCATTAGTTACCTTTGTATTTTAATGCTTAATTTTTCACTTAAGAGAATGATACTGAGTTTTTGGTGTTGCCTATTACTTTTTACATTTTTATTTGTTCTTATTTTTTTGAAAGGCAGAGGCAGACAGAAACTGAGAGAGAACATTTCCATTTGCTGGTTTACTCCCCAGGTGCTGAAAACATCCAGGGCTGGGTGATAGCCAGGAGCCCAGAACTCCCTCAGGCTCTCCCATGTGGGTGGCAGGTACCCAAGTTCTTGAGTCATCATCTGCTCCCTTCCAGGGTGTGCATTAGCAAGAAACTGGATTTGGAAGCGGAGCAAAGATTTAGACAGTACTCCAACTTGGGATGTAGATTGTAATGCAGTTGGCCGAACCTAACAGATCCTCTTCTTTATTTCCTTTTAATCTACATCTTGTAGCTGTTAAAAGCTAAAGAGTTAGTTAGCTTTTAAGTATAAAGAAATTTAGAAGCACACAGTCACCTTTTGGTTTGATCAGGATGTCATTTCTGTGTGCACTTTATCTACCTGTAGTAAGCCAGTGGTGTGTGAAGTCATTTGGGTATGGCCTCAGGTGTTTAAGCATATTGTGGAGGGTAGACTTAGATGAATAGCCTTGTGATTAGTTTTTTTTTTTTTTTGTTCTTCCCCAAACTAATTATAGAAATGATACATAATTGGATGTGGTGCTCTTTATTTTACAGAGTACTTTCAAATACACACACAACACACAGTTAATCACTCCATCCCCATAAAGGCAGGTACTTGGAGCTCCATTTCACGATGGGATGTGGGTATAACTTGGATGATGGGATTTTTGTCAGCCTCTTACTGCTGAGACGTCGTGGCCCCACTTGGAACACAGAGGTCATTGGTGCAGAATGGGGTGTTCTCTGCATGCTGCCTCAGCTGCGGCCCATGGAGGTGCTCTGCAGAACGCGCTGCTCAGGCTTTGCATTCATTCGCCAGCTGTGTTTGGTGGGAATTAGCTAGAGCTGTACTGCCCAGTAGTGGCCACTAACCCTATGTGGCTATTGCAATTTGATTAAAACTTCAAATTTGGTGCCTTTTGCCACTGCCACATTTCAAATTCTCAGTAGCCAGACGGGCATATTAGGCAGTAAACATACAGAAAATTTCCATCATTGCAGATATATCTGTTGATTAGTGCTGGTGTAGACTTTTGGTCTTTATTAATATTAAGAATATTGAAATGGATTATTAAGCTGTACATACTTTAATTTTTATAGCATTTAAAGGAAACCTGGAAGTTGTTATTAAAGAAGTCTTTTTTAAAAGATTTATTTATTTATTTGAAAGAATTACAGAGAGAGAAAAGGAGAGACAGAGATCTTCCATCCACTGATTCACTCCCCAGATGACCACAATGGTCAGGGTAAGGCCAGGCCAAGTTAGGAGCCAGGAGCTTCTTCCAGGTCTCCCACGGGTGTGCAAGGGCCCAAGCACTTAGGCCACCTTCGACTGCTTTCCCAGGTACATTAGTAGGGAGCTGAATTGAAAGCCAAGACTCCCAGCTGACACCCATATGGGATGCTGGCTCTGCAGATGGCGTCTTAACCTGTGCCGCAGTGCTGGCCCCAGTAAAGAACATTTTACATACTAATAGGGGTTCAGTTGAAATTCCCTTTGTTAAATTGCCTTAGACCATGTAACTTTCTCACTCTTCTTTGATTGAAATCAACATAGCATTTTCTAGGCAGATTGTACAGTTTGGTTGAATGGATGGTAGAAGATGGCAGGAAAAGCTCTGGACAGGCTCATGATCTAGGCTATAGGAACAGTTCTGCTGTTGACTAGCTTTGCAATAGGATTTTAGTCTTTCACTTTTTTGTGAAGAACAAGGCATTTACTACAACAGATGTTACCCGTTTTACGATTCTGTGATTCAGAATTTGATGGGAGTTAAGGATTGTATGTTGTTCAGAATATTGATAGTTTAGAGCCGAAGAGCACAGTTAAGTATCTGTTTTCAAACTAGTAATGCATTTTAGATGCGCTTTTAGTTTCTGGGATTCTTATGTGAATTTAATGATGACCTTCTTAAATGTGATGCTGATGAAAATTTCCTAAGTGAGAATGTTAAAGCTCACACTGCAGTAATTGTTGGGGAGGAACTGAATAGAGGAAAAAAAGAAAGAATAAGAAGACTTGTTGCCCAGTAGGGGTAAGATATCTGTGCAGTATCTTTGTTTATTTTTTTATTTACAAATAAAAAAGGAGAGCTTACTAGTGGAGATCAGAGAACTGAAAACACTCCATTTTTGCTTTACTCAGATAAGTGAAAGAGTTCCCTTCTCCTGCTTATCTCTAGGAGGAGGTTACCTTGTAGTCTTACACAAATAGCAGATGTGGAATTTAAAGTTTTAGATCTCTAGCCAGTATCATTAAAGGTGAATTATGAGTAATTACAGGGCTAACCCCTCTTAAATTAAAATGCTGAAGGCACTCACTTATGCATATGCACTTTGTGTTTAATTATAACATTGTAGATTAATATAATCATATGGCCAGTGTAAGTGCCAATTCAGGTATATGGTTGTCCCCTGAAAAATAACAAGTAACAGATTGCTCCTGGAATTCCAAATAACAAATCTGTGAATGTTCTTCTGGCTTATACAGTAATTCGAAAGTCTGTCTAGGTGACTTTCCTCCACATTCCCACATGGAACATTATGTCAGGAAAAGCAGAAATCTGAGGCTTTAAAAAGTGCAAGCTTTTATATTGGGCTAGAAAAAACAATATCAAAATATCTTTTTCTGCTGCTCACTGCTTGCAAGTGTTGATTGACACTGTAAAATATATTTGAAAGAAAAAGAACAATACCTCCTGTAGCTTTCTGTTTTTTATTATATAACACTATTTTTAAAAAATAATTATTTTATTTATTTGAAAGGTAGAGTAAAAGAGAGGTAGAGGTACAGAGAGAGGTCTTCCATCCACTGGTTCACTGCAGTGCCGACATCGCATATGGGTGCTGGTTCGAGTCCTGCCTGACTCCACTTCTGGTCCAGCTCTGCTATGACCTGGGAAAGCAGTGAAGATGACCTAAGTCCTTGGGCCCCTGCAGCCAGTGGGAGACCTGGAAGAAGCTCCTGGCCCCTGGTTTAGGATTAGCACATCTCTGGCCGTTGCAGAAAGTTGAGGAGTGAACCAGTGGATGTAAGATCACTCTCTCCTTCTCTCTTTGCCTCTCTGTAGTTCTGCCTTTCAAATAAATAAATCTTTTTTTTTTTTAAGATTTTATTTATTTATTTGACAGGTAGATTTACAGACAGTGAGAGAGAGAGACAGAGAGAAAGGTCTTCCTTCTGTTGGTTCACTCCCCAAATGGCTGCAACGGCTGGATCTGTGCCTATCTGAAGCCAGGAGCCAGGTGCCTCCTCCTGGTCTCCCATGCGGGTGCAGGGGCCCAAGGACTTGGGCCATTTTCTACTGCTCTCCCAGGCCATAGCAGAGAGCTGGACTGGAAGAGGAGCAGCTGGGACTAGAACCAGCACCCATATAGGATGCCGCCACCGCAGGCAGAGGATTAACCTAGTGCGCCACAGCACCAGCCCCAATAAATAAATCTTAAAAAAAAAAGAAACCCAGTTTTGTAGATGCATTTGATTTTTTTCCCCTAGGGTGGATATAGGAGGATATGTAAGTATTATTTTAGACAAACTTGAGTGTTAATTTTACAGTGACTCTCAATTAACTTTCAGCATCACCATGTGCATAGAAATTTGTAAAATATTAGCAATATTAGTTGTTAATTTCAGCTGTGTACTGCTCTGCCCTCTTCTAGAAGTAAACCTCTTTAAAGTGGTCCCTAGTGGATATCACTTAGACGTTAATAATGACTGTTACAAGGTTGTGGTTTAGTGAGTAGAAGGCGAGAAATGGATCTTCAAAGTGTGAAATACAGGTAGCTCATTTATTACACCTGTTCCAGTTCTCAGGGAATGGAGTACACTTGTCCAGAATAGTCTGCCAAGTTAGCACCATTTAATAAGGACTGGCATATTAACTGGAAGGTAAATCCTGTTAAATCCCAGATGGCAGAGTACCCACCATTCAGCTGTAACCCTTTCATCATGTGGTAAACAGAGCGTGGTGGTGGGGAACAGAGATCCTGGAGCCTGAACAAGTCAGGTGGAATCCTCATTCTGCTACTTGCTAGATGTCTGTAAGCCTGGGCATTATTGATCTGTGTGCTTCAGTTTCTACTTCTGCTTCTGCTTATAGGAGATAATAGCACCTGTGTGCTACGGTTTGGGTGTGCCCCAGAGGTCCATGGCTGACGATTTGGGCCCCAGAGAGTGGTGCTACTGGGATGTGGGAGGTGGTGGACTCTTTTGAGGTAGCGCTTGTTGGAAGGCCTTGGGTCATGCTTTGGAGGTGTGCCTGCAGGAGGAATTGTGAGACCTCAGTCTCTCTTTGACTTCCTGTGTGGTGATGTACACTGTTAAACACACACACACACACACACACACGCAGGCACTCACACAGGCACTCAACCCCCCTGAACTTGGACTTTGAACCTCCAAAGCTGAACTAAATTTCTTTTTTATAAGTTTGCTGCTTTAGATTTTTTTTAAGATTTTATTTATTTAAGAGGTAGAGTTACAAACAGAGAGGGAGAGAGAAAGGTCTTTCATCTGCTGATTCACTCCCCAGATGGCTGCAATGGCCAGAGTTGTGCCGATCCTAAGCCAGGAGCCAGGAGCTTCTTCTGGATCTCCCACATGGGTGCAGAGGCCCAAGCACCTGGGCCATCTTCCACTGCTTTCCCAGGCCATAGCAGAGAGCTAGATCGGACAAAGAGCAGACAGGACACCAGCCGGCGCCCATATGGGACGCGTGCGCTGCAGGCAGAGGCTTAGCCTACTGCGTCACAACGCCGGCCCTGCCTTAGATATCTTGTTGTGTAACCTAGAGCTGGCCAAGATGCCACACCATTGGGCTTTTGAGATCAGATGAGTTCATGTACGTGAAGCTCTTAGACTAAGTGCTTTAAAATGTCAGCTGTTGTTATTTACAGCCCCCAAGAGGCTGGATAAAGCAAGCTGCTGTTCTCAGGCTTCACTTTTGCTCTGTAAATTAAAAAATTATTACAACAAAAGTAGAAGTTTCCCAGCAATAAGTTCTGAAATGTTTTGTTTTTGCACCATGTTTTCATTGCTTTCCCTAGGGAGGATAAACTGAGTTAACAAGACTAATTTTGAAATTATTGCCCTTTTTTTTTTTAAGCGAGGAAAACACCATGGGGTTTTTCATTTATTTACTTAAGCATTTTCATGAAGTGTTTTCAGTATCAGCACTGTGGTATTGTGTGAATGCATGAGGACCTGAAAAGTGAAACTAATCTGTTTTCATTTGATGAGCTGAATGAAACAGAAAATAAATGGTGCAATTAGGTGAAACAATAAATTAAAATTAAGATCATCATATTACAGGGATAGTTGATAAACTAGCAAATACAAGGTGTAAGAGTTTTTGCTGAGGCTGGCGCCGCAGCTCACTAGGCTAATCCTCTGCTTTGCGGCACCGGCACACGGGGTTCTAGTCCCACTCGGGGCGCCAGATTCTGTCCCAGTTGCTCCTCTTCCAGTCCAGCTCTCTGCTGTGGCCCGGGAGTGCAAGTGGAGGATGGCCCAAGTGCTTGGACCCTGCACCTGCATGGGAGACCAGGAGAAGCACCTGGCTCCTGGCTTTGGATCGGCGCAGTGCACCAGCCTTAGCAGCCATTTGAGGGGTGAACCAAAGGAAGGAAGACCTTTCTTTCTGTCTCTCTCTAACTCTGCCTGTCAAAAAAAAAAAAAAGAGTTTTGCTGTTTTACATACCTAGTGTTAAGACATTGGTTGAACTCTATTGTATTTTCATCTGTAATACCTTGTAGTATTAATTTCAGTACCTTTACACTGTGACCACTGTTACACTTAAAAGTTATATTTAGTTATATGACTAAATTAAATATTATATTTGTTTGCTAAATACAGAAGTAATTTCACAAAATATATTCATAATTGCTATTTTATTTCTAAGTGACTTATTACATTACATTACATTAGCCAAAATATTGTAGAACCAGTTGTATTTGATAATGAAAATAATTCTGTGTGAGAAAAATCTGTTTTCAGTGGTGTTTAGTTTGAGTAGCTTACACATTAATTATTAACAATTATTTGTGTGTATTAAAAATATAAAACAGCTTCATTTTTCTGGTTTGATATTTATAGTAACCTTATAAGGTGAGTGGAACAGATATTCTTACCCACTTCATTTTATTGATGATGAATATGAGGTCAGAGTTTTCTGTGTGATTTTTTTTAAAGATTTATTTATTTACCTTAAAGACACAAAGTTACAGAGAGGCAAAAAGAGAGAGAGAGATAGAGAGAGGTCTTCCATCTGCTGGTTCACTCCATGGAAGGCCGCAACGGCCGAAGCTGCACCAGTCTGAAACCAAGAGCCAGGAGCGTTTTTCGGATCTCCCACGTGGGTGCAGGGACGCAAGGACTTAGGCCATCTTGCACTGCTTTCCCAGGCCACAACAGGGAGCTGGATCAGAAGTGGAACAGCTGGGACTGGAACTGGTACCCATGTGGGATGCTGGCACTTCAGGCAGCGGCTTTACCTGCTATGCCACAGCACTGGCCTCTTTGTGTATGATTATTGCACGAAGTGGCAGTTCAAAGATTGAAACCAGTTTTCTTGGTCTAAACTGTTGTTTTCTGCTATTCTAGAGAGCTGCTTACTTTTCTTAAGTTTCAGTGAGAAACGGTTACTATCTGCTTTACTCACTGCTGCTACGGTTTTGGGGGTTTTGAGGAGAGAGTAGTTTGTTGATGAAGGAACTGCTTAAATTTTTTTTTTAAAGAATTATTTTATTTATTTGAAAGACAGTTACAGAGAGAGGTAGAGTCAGAGAAAGAGATGTCTTCTATTCTGCTGGTTCACTCCCCAAATGACCGCAATGGCCAGAGCTGAGTCGATCCAAAGCCAGGAGCCAGGAGCTTCTTCCGGATCTCCCACGTGGGTGCAGGGGCCCAAAGACTTGGAGCCATCTTTCACTGCTTTCCCAGGCCATAGCAGAGAGCTGGATCGAAAGAGGAGCAGCCTGGACTTGAGCCGTCGCCCATATGGGATGCTGGTGCTGCAGGCTGGGGCTTTAACCCACTGCACCACAGTGCTGGCCCCACTGCTTAAATTTCTTAAAACTTTTTTTTTAAGTTAAATTTAAGAGGCTTTTTGTTTCATAAAGAGAATTTGAGGTAGATCTAATGAATGAGGAAAAAAACATTTGGTAAAAATGGAGTCCCCCCCCCTTTTTTTTTCTCTATCAATTATATGGCACAGAAAGTTGTGGACTTGCTAATTTGTGAAGTCCTAGGTGAAATATCGTGGGATGTGCTGATGTTCTAGAAGTTGGCCCTTCGGCCCAACTATACGGGGGAGTTTGAGTTTGAATCTTTGTGATCGACATTTTCTTTATTTGTGTTCATTTTTGTTGAGCTTTACAAACTTCAGAAGTGTGTTTAACTGCAGGGATTGGGATGATTCTTGGTGCAATTTGAAGGACTCCTGAAACTAATTACTAAGTAACTACTGCTTTTCAGCATGTTGATTTGGAACATCTTTGATATCTGTAAGGATTTCCTTGTAGGAAAAAAGGATTTCAAGTTGGTGAGCCATTTATCCTGACAGTCATTGTAGTGTTTTGCCCTTATTTTTTAAGAAAAAAACTATTGCTGGGATTCTTATGATCCTTTTATACTGTTAAGAAATTTATTGAGGATCCCAGAATTTCTGTGTAAGTGGGTTATAGCAATTGCATATTAAAATCAGATGTTTTAGTCTGTTTTCCGTTACAGTAACAATGGAAGCTTCTCGGGTTATGTATAGAGAAGAGAGTTTTATTTAGTTCACAGTTTTGGAGACTGAAAGTGCAAACCACAAGGCTCCAGCCCTTGTGAGAGCCCCTTTGTCTGGATCCCACCGTGGTGAATGGCATCTTGGCGGGAGCATGTGTGAAAGGACCAGCTCACAGTGCGAGATAGATGTTTTTCACTCATTTTTCTTAAGCATGTCCATGGGGTGTTTGCAACACTCCAGAGGCAAGAAGCTAGGGAGTGCAGAGGCCAGCCTTGCTGCGTGCCTGGGGTTCCCTGAGAACTAGGTTCCTCTGCCCATGACCTAACCTAGTCTCTACCTCTTAAAGGTTCCAACTCTTCTCACACTGCCACACTGGGACCAGACACTACAGGAACCCGGGGGGGAGGACCTGCTCCAACTATGGCACCACGTTAGAAATGAAAACTGAGAAGACTGAAAGTAGTTTTTAAATGTACTGATTCCTATATAATTAATTTTCCTGACTCTGAGAAGACCAAAGTTATTCCCTTGGTTTTCTTAGGTCATTAATATTTTGTACTTCTTAATACCCAATAGAATTTTAGATATTAGTAGTCATTGTTAAAACTCTTAACAATGTAAAATCAAGTTCTTTGAGCCTGAGACTTCAAAATAATACAAAATGGTCTCAGAATCTTTTCTAGGTATCCTCATATCTATAGATTTTGTTGGGAAATACTGGAGTAGGGGATGGAAATGTCTTTTTCCTTTTAAGACCAACATAGAGTAGGTTTCAGAAGAGTACAGTGTAACTCTCCGACAACAGATAACCATTCAGCCTTGTTTTGATAAGTAGGCAGTAGTACTTGGTATACTACTGCTTTTTTTTCAGTTATATATGTGCCAGAGGAGAGACTTTGCCATGCAAAAGTAGAGGGAGAAGCTAGAGATTGGGAAGATTTTATAATTGTTATTTCTTACAAATAAGTTTCTTTTATTTCAGCCTAGTAGAGGTTCTACTTCAGAGCTCACCTGTGTTATAAAGCTGTTTCTACTGCTACATAAATTAATCATTAAAAATAGCTGCAAACATTCCTTGCTATGTTCTAGTCACTGTTCTAAGTTCTTTGTATGTTTTTACTCATTTAATCCATCCTATGAAATATCAACCATTTTCATTTTATAAGTTAACTTAGATATTTGATTGTTACGGGGGGAGCGAGTTGAAAGAGCACTCCTATCCACTGGTTTACTCCCAAATGCCCACGTGGCCCCTGGCTGTGGCCAAAACTGGGATCTGAATTCAATCCAAGTCTCCTACATGGCTAGCAGGATCCCAGTTACCTGAGCCCATCACTGTTGCCTCCCAGGGTTTGCGTCAGGGGGAGCTGAGCTGGATATGAGACCCAGAGACTCTGATATCTTAACCAGTGTGCCAGATGCCTGCCCCATTCTCTTCCTCCTATAGGTGATGAAACTGAGGCACAGGGAGCTTCAGTCACTCGCCCGAGATTTCTCATCTGAGGAGTTGGAGTTTAAACCAAGTCGTCTGGTTCTAGAGGCTGTGGTTTGTAGCCACTACACGGTTTTGCCTCAGCTGAGTAAACCTACCAACCACGATTATAAAATACATAAAGGAGAATTCCTTAAACTGCAGATTCATATTTCCCCTGGGCATTAAAATTATAAATTAATTTTTTAAATTATATGTTTATGGGAAAAATTCCAACAGTACAAAAATTCCAAAAATCTTTTGCCTACTTCTATTTTTAGAACAGACTTCATTTGGAAGAGCCTGACAGTTCCCAACATATCTAAATAATATATGAGATGAAAATGCTGATTTCCTGATTTGATCATTGTTCACATGTAGCAAATTATACTGCGTACTGTTAACATGTACAGATACTATGTTTAAATAAAAATAGTTGATTGGGGCATAGTTTCTGATTTATAGAAGAATTAAGATAATGGTATAAAGTTCCCCTATATCCTATGCTGTTTTCCCCATTTAGCATCATATATCTGTTTTAGTTAATGAACCAGTATTTGATAATAACCAATAGTAGTGATAACGTTGTTACTAACCAAAGCCCATCATTATTCGCATTTCCATAGATCTTCTATGATGTCCTTTTTCTCTCCCAGGATTCAGTCATACTACATTCAGTTGTCATGTTCTAGGCTCACCTCAGCTGTAAGTTTCTCAAACTCTCATTTTTGACATCTTCACTGTTTTAAGGAGGACTGGTCAGACACTCTGTAGAATGCCTTGGTGAGAATTTGAGGTTTTCCTCATCATTAGAATGGGGTGATGGGATATGTGCGAGAAGGTTGCAGGTGTAAAGTGCCCTTTTGCTCACATGCTGTTGAAGATGCTCACTGTGAACATGTCTTGTCACAGTGATGTTAGCCTGATCAGCTGTCCTCTGTAGTGTTTGTCAAGTCTGTCCACCATAAAGTCCGTCTCGTCCTCTCTGTCCTGTGCTCAGAAGGCAGTCACTGTCATTGCCCACTTACGGGGCTATGTTTCATCTCCTATCTAGCATGTGAAATATTTAGAATTCTTTCGCACATGATTGGTTTCTTCTCCCCCATTTATTTATGAAATCATTTATATCTGTCTGGACTCATTACTACTTTATTATTTGTTGCTGAAATTGTTCCAGCTTCAGGCTGATCAGGAGCCAGGAGCTTTTTCCAAGTCTCCCATGCAGGTGCAGGGGCCTGGGCCATCTTCCAGTGCTTTCCCAGGCCATAGGCAGAGAGATGGATTGCAAGAGGAGCAGCCAGCACACAGACCGGCACCCATATGGGATGCTGGTGCCTCAGGCGGAGGCTTAGTCTACTGCGCCACAGGGCAGGCCCTCCTGTGTACCTTTGACGTACCCTCCTCACTGTTGTTTTTCTTTTAAGTTTTTTTTTTAAAGCTCTTCCTTGTTTCCTGGCACAACAAGGTGCTCCTGACTCAGCTTGTATATTTCCTGTACATTCGCTTAGGATAATGATCCAGCAATAAGCTTATTGTGCCAACATGATTAAAAGTAGCACCCACCTTTTGATTCGCAAAGGTATTTTGATTTGGCTAATAAATTATAAGGTCATCTTATTTACAGGAACAGTAAAATTCTGTCTGTGCCTGTAATCACAGGGATGGTGCCAATGAATGGATTATAGAATAGGATTAGACAGCTGGGTACTAAGAAAGAAAGAAGAACCATCGGGGCAGCACCACTCTGTTCCAGCTGCTGTGGCCAAGGAGGAAAGTGGGGCTGGCAGGGGCAGAAATCTTCAGTTTATATCATGATTCCTCAGGTTTTCATCATTGGCAGTTAATTCAGTTTTTTAAAAAATGCACAACTTTTTATTAAAGATCTGGGCATTTTAACATACATATCAGCTTATAAAATGTACAGATCAAATGATGGCTCTTTTATGTCCATGAATTATTGATTTCCAGTAACTGATGATTATTAAGAATCAATTCCAGGGCTCAGCACAGTGGCATAGTAGGCTAAGTTGCTGCCTGAGGTGCTGGCATCGCATATGGGTACCTGTTTGTATCCTGGCTGTTCCTCTTACAATCCAGCTCTCAGGTTATGGCCTGGGAAAGCAGTGGAAGATGGCCCAAGTGCTTGGGTCCTTGCAACTACATGGGAGACCTGGGAGAAACTCCAGCTCGCTCCTGGCTTTGGATCAGCCCAGCTCCAGCCCTTGCTGCCATTTGGGGAATGAACCAGTAGATGGAAGACCTTTCATTCTGTCTCTCCCTCTCTCTGCCTGTAACTCTACCTTTCAAATAAATAAATAAAATCTTTTAAAAAGTCAATTCCAGTGTGGAAAGTTAACATACAAGAACCAATGTTGTTGTGGCATAGTGGGTAAAGCTGCCACCTACAGCACCAGCATTTCCATACTGCTCCCAACTGCTCTACTTCCTATCCAGCTCCCAGCTGATGGCCCCGGAAAAGCAGTGGAAGATGGCCCAAGTGATTGGGCCCCTGCACTCATGGGGGACACCTGGGAGAAGCTCCTGGCTCCTGGCTTTGGCCTGGCCCAGTCCTGGCCATTATGGCCATCTACAGAGTGAACCAGAGGGTGGAAGATCCCTCCCTGTTTCTCCTCTATCTCTGTAACTGACTTTCAAATAAATAAATAAATAAATCTAAAAAAAAAAAAGTTAACATACAAAGTGTATGATGATCAAAACATAAGGCAAGAAAAACTTAACCTTGTGAAGTTGCCTCAAGGGAAATCTGGAGAGCATATTTAGACTGAGAAAACGGTGAAAGGTGAAGTACTAAATTGGCCATAACTGAGAGAGCCTTTGAAACCCTTACTGAATTAGAAAGACAACGTTTCTAAGGCTATATAAATTGTATGTAATTACATAATGAAAATAGATAGGCAAAAGGTGTAGCCAGGGCTTCCACCTGACATGTGCTTCAGTTTGTGATCTTTCTAGTTTAAGTTCCCAGAACTTTACTTTGGAAACAAATCCTTAAATTTTTTCTTTTTCCTTTTCAAGATTGTTTCAAAGAAGTCATTCATATACGTCTGGATGAGCTTCTCCGTGTTTTAAAGTCTATAATGAATAAACATCAGAACCTCAATTCAGCTGATCTTCAAAATGCTGCAGAGATGCTTACTGCGAAAGTGAAAGGTAAGGAAGATATATTACAGCTGGATTGCCATGGGCGGAAAGGGTCCAAGCACTGCA
Organism: Sylvilagus floridanus; assembly: GCA_949820135.1. Lineage (NCBI taxonomy): Eukaryota > Metazoa > Chordata > Mammalia > Lagomorpha > Leporidae > Sylvilagus > Sylvilagus floridanus. The sequence continues at coordinate 85,304,072 of OX463225.1, read as the reverse complement.
TTCTGCTCCATGATGACCTGATAGCCACTCAGCTGCTGGCATTTGTATGTTGTGTATCAGTAAGGAGTTACCTATGCTTTGCTATTAAATGTTTCCATTAAGTCACACCTTTTAAAAGCTAGAACTTTATTTGCAGTAGACACTTAAAAATACTAAAACAACTGAAGCTGAAACTTTGAGTTTTATGAACGAGAGGATGCTCTTTTTCTGAATGTACAAAAGGTCTTTCTTGGTTATGTGAGGACATTTGGTGTTGGAACATGGTCATTTGTAGCAAATCCATTTAAACGAGGGAACAAGATGGAGAGCAAGAAGGCTTAATTGGGATCTTATTTTAAAAGTATGAAAATTAAATTAAAATTGTGTGTGGCATATATGAGATGAAACTCAAGAATTGAGATATTATCCTCTGATGAAATGACTTGCCACTGAAAATGGTTGAAATTACCTTGGGCTGCAATATATGAGACGGATTGAGAGTAGAGGGAGTATTTGAGAAGAGAAGAGGCAAGGGAGACAGTTGGAGGTGAAGGTTGGGGGACTAAGCTGGAATCTGACAGTGGTAGAGGATGGCTGTTATATAAGAGTGGATGGATGTCAACTTAACAAAGCATAAGATAGGCAGAATGTGAGAGGTCATGGACAAGTGTGGCATTGAAGCTGTGAAACTGGGGCTTGTTCATGTACAGTTGGTGATGGAGGAGAGTGACCTGACTCAAGGGTCTGCTGAATAAATGGGTGTCTGTAGATCCACAAAGAGGCAGAATTGAGGAGCAGAGAAGTGTCCAGCTTGCAGACAGGTGATTTGGGGAAAGGTGATATTTTAAGAAGTGCCCTTCACTGTTCAATGCCATTGATAAGGGATACGGATTTTGAAGTAGTGTAACTATAAAAAGCCACCTTTGTGGTGTCATGGAGACAAAGACGGAAGAGGTGGCAGCAGTCCCATAGTCCATTCTGTGAATGAGAAAGCTGCTTTTGGGAGAGGGACTACTATTCCTGAGTCTCAGACTAAGTAGGGATTGCCTGGGTTGGAGGTGGGGGTGGAGCCGTGATGTGAGCCTGGGGTACAAGGGCTTTGGATGTGAAGAGGTAATAATAATGATAATGGTGAACATACTCATATTTGGAAAGGGCAAAGGGCAAGTTTTAAGGCATGTGGCAGGAAGAGAAAATAGAAACTTTGCTAATAAAATAAACCCCTCTCCAAATTTCTCTTTGACGCAGATTCATCATGGTTGTGTTTTCTTTTTTCTGAATCTTTAAGCTGAAAAAATAGTAACTGATTTTAAATGGGATAGTTTCTATTAAGACTTTTTAAAATGTGCTTAGTAACCAAATTTGTTTTTAAATAGATTGTTTACAAGTGCCACTTAACTTGACTTAGATAGGGAAACTTGTGTCTATAGATAGTAAAATTTCCATGCTTGGAAATAGCGACCTGGTTCAATTGTTGTCAGTAGCTATTGTGTGCAGGCAGGATGTCCTGGGGAAGGAGTGTGACTGTGTAGTTGGTGTCCACATTCCAGAATCAGTCCTGAAGAGAGTGGTCTCTTAGCCGCCTTGAAGATCTTTAGTCTTTGAGGTCAAGCAGTCTTTAGGATGTCACCTCCCAGGCTGTCTCTGCACTTGACTTTGTTGGTGCTGTTTTACTTTGTATTGGTGAAATATGACAGATTATTTCGTTGTTGGGAAACACATTCTATTTCAGTGGGATTCTGTAGACTAGAAAATTTAAAAATGGCGTTTCTTTGGGGTAAGTTTTTATATTTTTAAATAAAACTTCTCTTTACCCACTGCTGTTAATTTTGAGGCTCTCTAAAACTACCACTGATACCCCAAATTAAAAATATTCAGTAGGCCGGCGCCATGGCTCAACAGGCTAATCCTCCGCCTAGCGGCGCCGGCACACCGGGTTCTAGTCCCGGTCAGGGCGCCGGATTCTGTCCTGGTTGCCCCTCTTCCAGGCCAGCTCTCTGCTGTGGCCCGGGAGTACAGTGGAGGATGGCCCAAGTGCTTGGGCCCTGCACCCTATGGGAGACCAGGATAAGCGCCTGGCTCCTGGCTTCCAATCAGCACGGTGCGCTGGCCGCAGTGGCCACTGGAGGGTGAACCAACGGCAAAAGGAAGACCTTTCTCTCTGTTTCTCTCTCTCACTGTCCACTCTGCCTGTCAAAAATTAAAAAAAAAAAAAAAACGGAACTCAAATCTGAGCTTACTTCTTTCATTCAGTGATAATTTGATTTTCAAAACCTGGAAAAGGAAGGGATAGGTATTAATTTTAAATGTCTATACTAAACAGCAAGTGCTCTGCATATTTTAGTCTTTGCCAAAAAAAAAAAAAAACCCACTATGTCCATTTTTGTTATCTTTATTTTATGGAGGAAAGGTTAAAGAAAAACTTTTGTATGGCTGGATCAGAAATATGACAGGAAGACGAAGATCATTTCATCTTAATCCCCTTATTGCACTTAAAAACCAGCAGTGACCTGAACAGTTGACTTGTATGGGGGGTCTTATCTGTAAAATGTATTTTTCAGATTCATCAAACTATTAAAAATATATGTGCACGCACACACACACAGAGAATACCTTCAGAATTAGAGATATATAATGTTGTGCGTGTTACCACAGGTTTGAATGCATGGAGTCTCTCTACTTCCTATTCAGAAGAAGTGAGAAATCGGAATCTTTCATTGTTTTAATTTTTTTATTTTAAAAGTGGCATTTACCCTTTAATAACTTTAAAGGAAAAATTCTTAGCTTTCCCCCATTCATTCTAGTGGTGATTTGTATTTCCTGTGTCTCCTCCTGTTTCCAAGCAGGAAGTTCAGTCCGACAAAATATTTGCAATATGGTAAGAGAGATACAGCCTGTTTTTGAAGCAGATACGGACATCTTCAGAACTCATTTATTATCTACCTAATATTTGTGTTGTCACTATCTTAAATTATTTCAATCAGTCTTATTTGTAATATGAATGAAAATTATTTTATTTAGGTTTTTCCAGGTCTGTATTTTACCTTACATGTAAAAATTTTCAAATAAGAAGGAAAAACAAACCTAACAGCACTTTAAAGATTGTAGAAGCTGCATGTTTTATTTCTGTTTTGCAAACTTAATTTTTTCAATCTGTACTTCATTCACACAGTTCAAATTGCAAATGACATAGGAGGCTGTTCCACAAGGAAGTTTCTTTCCTGCTCCAGACCTGTAGCCACCCATTATTTCCCCTGGATAAGCAACAACTATTCCTGCTTCCTCATGTATCATTCCAAAGATATATTACACATATACAAGCAAAAAAGTATGCAAGGATTTCAAAAATATTTTGCACCAAATTGAACTTTTAATTTTTTTTCCATGAACTTCTGAAGTGCATGTACAGGGTATCTTTTAGTTCCATTTTTCCAGACTTTTTGAAGCTCCCCTATATATGTTTTCTTTTTCTTTTTAAAAAAAATTTTTTTAATTCATTTTGAGAGGTAGAATTACAATGAGAGAGACAGAGAGACAGAGAGAAAGGTCTTCCATCTGCTGGTTCACTCCCCAAATGGCCACAATGGCCAGAGCTGCACCGATCTGAAGCCAGGAGCTTCTTCCCGGTCTCCCATGCGGGGGAAGGGGCCCAATGACTTGAGCCATCTTGTACTGCTTTCCCAGGCCAAAGCAGAGAGCTGGATCAGAAGAGGAGCAGCCTAGAACTGGCACCCATATTGGATGTGGGTGCCCCAGGTAGGGGATTAACCCACTGTGCCACAGCGCCGGCCCCATGTTTTCTTTTTCAACCATCTTGTTACACAGGTGGTAGCATTCTGCTCCTTGCTCATTTCTGTGCACAAAAAGGGTTTCCTTATTCTTTGTTTTCAAACTGTAATTTGTTATATTGATGTACTCTATTTAACCAATTCGCTACTAATGGATGTTTAGCCTGTTTCCAATTTTTTTTTTTTTTTTTGCTGTAACACATGTCATTAAATAGCCATGTAGGTTCATAGATGGACAGTCGCTGGCTCAGTGAATGTGCGTTTATAATTTTTGATAGTACCAACAGCCCTCCGTGGAGGTCCCGCCCTTTGAAAGCAAAGCTGAAGCCGCCGAGTGCCTGCACCTTTGCTAGCAGCTGGTTACCAAACTTTGTTATCCAGTCTGTGAGTGAAAACTGGCAGCTCTCTGTGAATTTGATAAGCATTTTCCTCATTTTGAGTGCAGTCTGCCATCTTTTCATTTACTCAGAGCTATTTGTACATCTTTTTATGTGAATAAAACTTGAGCCATTACCAGCCGCCTTCCAGAGTACACATTAGCAGAAGCTGGGATTGTCCAGAAGCAGAGCCGGGACTCAAACCAGACACTAATAGGAGATGCAGGCACCCCAAGTGGTCAAGTGGTGCCCTGATTGCTTGCCAAGTACCTGCCCCCCTTAACTTTTTTTTTTTTTTTTGGAAAGGCAGAGTTAGACAGTGAGAGAGAGAGACAGAGAGAAAGGTCTTCCTTCTGTTGGTTCACTCCCCAAATGGCCGCTATGGCCCGTGCTGTGCCGATCCGAAGCCAGGAGCCAGGTGCTTCTCCTAGTCTCCCATGGGGTGCAGGGCCCAAGCACTTGGGCCATCCTCCACTGTACTCCCGGGCCACAGCAGAGGGCTGGCCTGGAAGAGGGGCAACCGGGACTAGAACCCAGGGTGCCCGCGCCGCAGGCGGAAGATTAGGCAAGTGAGCCGCGGCGCCTGCCCCCATTAATATTTTTAAATCAACTTGCCTAGTTCTCACAAATATCCCTTGATATTTGAGGCGATTTGAATTAAGTTTATAGATAAAATTAATGAGAATTTCCATATTTAGTATTTTTATTTGAGAATATAATATGCACTTCATATTTTTTAAGTTGTTGTTGTTGTGTGTGTTGCTCCACAGAAGCAACTTGACGTTTTTATTATGTAAATCTTAAAACTTTTCCCCCAGTGTGTTTTCCTTTTCATTTAAATAGTGGTTTATCTTCTGTTCGAAATTTTAATTCCGTAGTTTTCAAACTATGTAACATTTAAGTTAGAAGAATATGACTCAGTATTTTTAAAATATGAGAAAGAGAAGAAAAATCAGAATGTAGCACTCACTGTAAAAGATTTGTTTGTTTTCAGCATCTTTATAGGCATTACATATTTAACTATAGGCAAGTATGATATACTGTACCATATTTGGTATAATTAGTCATAATACAGTATGTATTTTTTTCTGAAGGTCATGGTCAGAAATGTTTGAACATTGCTGCTCTAGTAGGGTGGATGAGGCTATTCACGTGCTTTCTGTGTTTCAGTTTTCATTTATTTATTGGAGAGGCAAAGAGAGAAAGAGACACAGAGAAAGAGCTCCCATCTGACACCAGGAGCTAGCAACTCAGTCCACATCTCCTGCTTAGATGGTAGGAACTCAATTACCTGAGTCACCACCTGTTGCCTTCCAAGATTGGCATGAGCAGGAATCTGAAGTAAGGAGCCAGGAATCAAATGCAGATACACTGATATGGGACACATGTGTCAGAACTGTGTTGTAACCACCGAGCCGAAGGGCTGGCCTTCATGTGATGTCTTAAGGAGCGAGTAAATGTGTCTTCATGCTAAGTGTGGTGGCTTTACTATGGGACCCAAGAGAGACAAGAATTTAAACCTTAGGTAACATTTTGATGAGATTTTTGAAGAATTGGTATTAGAGGGGAGAGAATAGAGACAAAGATACCAATGAACAGGTTCTTTTTTTTTTTTTTTTTTTGTATTTGATAGGTAGGGTTAGAATGTGAGAGAGAGAGAGAGACAAAGAGAAAGGTCTTCCTTCCATTGGTTCACCCCCCGCCCCCCAAATGGCCACTATGGCTGGTGCTGCACCAATCCAAAGCCAGGAGCCAGGTGCTTCCTCTTGGTCTCCCATGCGGGTGCAGGGGCCCAGGCACTTGGGCCATCCTCCACTGCCTTCCCGGGCCACAGCAGAGAGCTGGACTGGAAGAGGAGCAACTGGGACTAGAACCCAGCGCCCATATGGGATGCCGGCGCCGCAGGCAGAGGATTAACCAAGTGAGCCATGGTGCCTGCCCCTGAACAGGTTCTTAAATAATGCAAACTACAGGGAAGACATGAAAAAATAATTTGGAGGTACTTTGAAAACAAAGCTAATGAATTGAGGAGTGCATGGAAAAGAATAGATGGTGAAAGAGTAGAGGAAGAAACCTGTCAGACAATTGGAAGTGCAAGTCAGGAGCTCAGAGGTTAAAACTAGACAGGTAGTTCGGGGATTTGCTCTCTTAAAGGACTGGAAATGGATAGAGTCCTGTGGCAGCAGTGTACAGATAGGAGAGCCCAGGTGAGCAGGCAAGACTGAAAGTAGGGACTGTCCACGGATAGACAGAACTGACAGAGGCTTTGTGCTTTACGGTTGTTTGCTCACTTGTTCCTCTCAATAAGATGCCATTTTACATTTGAGATGTAGCCAGAGGGCCACAGGAAATAGCTAAAGGTCAGGTTTGAACTGGGGCCTGAAACTCAGAAGCATTACTTCTTCCAGTTACTATACCTTGCTTCTAAGAGAACCAAATACCTTGAAGTTGAAGGTAATAGTTAATTTTGTAGTAATTGATTGCAGCTGACGTTGTTGAGGATGTATTTGCTTGTATGCCAGACCTGTTAACTGCCTAGAAGTGGTATCATGTGTAACCTTCAGAGCAGCTGTTTGAGGTCAGAGCTGTTCTGTCAGCTGCTGGTTTGCAGATAAGGAACCAGGGAGCTGGAGAAAAGGCTGTGCACGTTTCAGACATATGATGCAGTCGAGTTGTTGAAAGTTGGAGTAAGGTCAAATAGGATGAAGACTTAGAAGAAAAAAGGTCTTCAGTTGTTCTGTTTGCTCCATCTACTTGAAAGGCGGAGAGAGAAATCACTCCCATTGGCTGGCTGGTTTACTCCTCAAATGCCCCCAGTGGCTGGGAGTGGGGAGCAGAACTGGGAACTCAATCCAGGTCTCCCACATGGGTGACAGGAGCCCAGTTGCTTGTGCCAGCACTGTTGCCTCCTGGGGTCTGCATCAGCAGGAAGCTGGAGTGAGGACCCCAGCACTCCAGGTGTGTCTACCAGCATCTTAGTCACCAGGGCAAACGGCTGTCCTCTGCCTCCAGTTTTGAAAGGGAGAAAGTGATTGCTGACAGTGTTGTTCAGTGGTATTGTATGAAAGTAACAGTTAATATTTATTGAACATTTTCTGTTAAATAGTCCATGTTCTAAGTTCATTTGATCTTCACAACTCTCAAAGTACATAATTATAATGAAAACCCAGGCACAGAGGGCTTCGGTTACATAAGGTAGTAAGAGACAGAGCTTGAGTTAAATCTAGGCTGACTGGTTTCAGAACCTATCCTCTAAACCAGGGGTAGCAAATATTAGGGCCAAATATTGGTGGGCCAAATCTGGCTTGTGCCTGTCTTTATAAATAAGATTTTATTGGAACAGAGCCGCTCTTATTTGTGTATTATCTACTAGTCCTTCAGAGCAGAGTGGTTGCAGTGGACCACACGGTTTGAAAAGCCTTACTGTTTACTACCTGGCCTTTTACAAAGCTTTCCAGTCCCTCATAACCATGGAACTGGGTGAAAAGCCCAATCTTGGTGAATTCAGTGTTAACTTGGGAGAGATGTAAATACAGGCCATGGCATGACCTGTTTTTTGTTTGTTTTAAGATTTATTTATTTATTTGAGAGGCAGAGTTACAGACACAGAGAGGGAGGGAGGAGGAGGGGTGAGAGGGAGAGAAAGAGGTTTTCCATCCTCTGGTTTGTTCCCCAAATGGCCACAATGGTCAGAGTTAGGCCAATCTGAAGCCAGGAGCCAGGAGCTTCTTCTGGGTCTCCTACGAGGGTGCAGGGCCCCAGCCGCTTGGGCCATCTTCCACTGCTTTCCCAGGCCATAGTAGAGAGCTGGAGAATGGAAGAGGAGCAGTGGAGATTCGAACTGGCACCTATATCAGATACCAGCGCCATAGGAGGAGGCTTAATCTGCGCCATAGCTCCAGTCCTGGCATGACCTATTTATAGAGGTTTGGCACTGAAGAAATGGTAAGAAAGATTAGATGGTAGCTTTGCAAAGAAATGTGGTAGACTGAATATTTTTTTTTCACAGGGAAAGATTGGAGTAGCATAAGAAAAAACGTCAAGTGGGAGGTAATGAAGCTGCGAGGGAAGAGTAATGGTGGCATAGGAGTAAAGAGAATGTCGGGGAGAGTGGGGAGATTTAATATTGGAAAGGAGCCAAAAACTTCTTTTAAACTCTCAGTAGTAGCAACAAAGGGAGAGAGACTATAAATATGAGACTGTTTTTAAGGGGATGCAAAAGCAGTAGTAAGAATTTTCATTAGACAACTGTAGCCTCATTCAAGGAGGAATGAAATCGGAAAGGAGATGGTTCAGATAATTGAATTGTCACTACTCACAGTTTTCATAGTTACTATGTTTTAATCTCCAAGTCCTGTTCAGTGCCATGAAAAAAGTACATTTAAAGAAAGAGTAATTTTGGAATTTTGGGTAGTGCTGCAAAGTATTTTTTCTTTAAAGTCTTAACAGGTAAAGTTAGGAAATATGAGCAGATTTTGCATTTTGATGGTGTGATGTCAGATTACTATTGAATATTTTAATGAATTTTCAAAACAGCTTTATTGCATTAGAACCTATACAATAAACTATTTTTATTTAAGTACAATTTGATAAATCCTTACTATGTCTACTCCTGTGACACCATCTTCACAGTCAAGATAATGCTGTCACCAGTAATTCTTCCCTCTGCCTGCCTCCTCTTCCCCTTTCACCACATTCTAGAGCGTTGTGTTTTCATTTTCATTCTGTTTGAAATAATTTGTTTTCCTTTTTCTTCTTCGAATGTGGGTTATTTGTTAAGTATGTTACTTAGCTTCCAAATATGTAGGGGTTTTCCCATAAATCTTTCTATTACGTATTTTTGATTTAATTCCATGTAGTCAACTTTGCCTAATTTGAATTCTGTGAAACTCATGTGACTTTTCTTAGGGCCCATTATGTGACCCATCTTGGTAAATATTCAGTATGCATTTGAAAAGAACAGGTGTTCTGCTGTTATTGGGTGGAATGTTCCATTAATGTCTGCCATGTCAAGGTGATTAATAATGTTCAGTTATACCAGTCCTTATTTTCCTTCCATGTGTTCTGTCAGTAATTGAGGGAGAGTTATTGAAACCTCTGGCTGTAACTGTGAATGTTGCAGTTCTGTTGGTTTTTACTTCATGCATTTTGAGCTCTATTGGCCAAGTGTAAGTGTATGGAATTGTCACGTCCTCTTGATGAACTGGCTCCTTCATAACTACAAAATGACCTTCTTTATCCTTTGTAATATCTGTTGCTTAGAAATTTGGTGTGATACTGGGCAGTTACAGCGTGTGTCTTAATTTGTTTCCTGTATGTCAGGGATAACTCTTGTTGTATGATATTCCATGTCTTGAAAACTGGTACTTCTTACATTTTGTATGGATTTCTTTTAGTTGTTAAGGCATAAATGAAACCTGTTTATACATCTTGGCGAGAGCAGACTCCAAGAATATTTTAAAAATTCTTTGCAATAGTGCTTAAGTTTTGCTTCTTGTGGTGTCAGGGAAATTTAGAAGAATCTGGTAGAAGGTAAGGACTTAGGGCCGGCGTTGTGGCCCAGCCATTAAGCCGCCACGTGCAGCTCTGGCGTCCCATATCCGAATGCCCGTTCAAGTTCCAGCTGCTCTGCTTCCCATGCAGCTCCCTGCTGATGCGTTTGAGAAGGCCGTGAACGATGGCCTAGAGACTAGGGTCTCTGCCAGCGATGTGGGAGATCTGGATGGAGTTCTTGGTTCCTGGCTTCAGCCTGACCCAGCCCTGACTGTTGCAGCCATTTGGCATGTGAACTAGATGTTGAAAGATCTCTCTCCGTAGCTCTGCCTTTCAAATAAAAGAGAGAGGGGTGGATGGACCTTGATGCTACCCTTGCCCCAGATCTACAAAGGCTTACACATGTAAACTTTTGGTTGGGATTTCATGGGGTTTATGGACTTGAAGTTGAATACATCTCTACCTATGAAATTTTGCTCTCCAGTCCTCTTTAATTAGCATCATCTGGGAGAACTTTTGAGAAAAATGCACTTCTCTAAAGACCTGTGAAATTTGAATCTTTGGTGGTAGAGCCTACACTTTGTAAGACTCCCTGGGCAATTATAACATGCAGCCAAGACTAAAAACAACCCTATTTTAAAGCAAAGAGTGCTTCCTCTCCTTGTGGTTTCTGTACCTTCCCTTTATTGGCAAGGATTCAGGGCACCAGTTACTCCCTGAACTCAGCCTGAGTAGCATGGTTTACCTTAAAAAAAAAAAAAAAAGGCCAATTCTAGCTTCAGACTTTGGCCTGGCAAATTGTGTTTGGACTTTAACAATTGTGCACACAGAAGTTAGGAACACTTTTTTAGTTATATTTCCTGTTAGAATGTTCCTATTGTAAACTGTAAGTTGCTGTAAGTTGTCTTTTGCCATGGACTCCAGAGGCCAAGAACTTATGATAAGAATTAACACTGTAAATAGGAATTTGAAATTCCTAAAGCAGCAGGTGTTTTATATGATAGGTTTTAATGTAGGTTTTAGCATATGTCAAATATATATACTTCAAAAAATTTGTGGAAATTGGAAGTTAAAGTATGAGTTCATTTTGTTGCAAAAAACTTTTTTCATAATATGCAGTAAATATGTTTTATGAAAAAACCATTCATGCATTTCAGAAATGTTTTGCACCAAAATAAACTCGTGCTTTTATTTTTATTTTTCCTCAGACTTTCTGAAGTACTCTTGTATGACTTTAGTCATTGGTAATTCATAGTAAAAAATGCACTTGACATTGACTTCAGTTAGCCACAGCCTGTTGGGCTGCTTTTAAAAATGTGAGGAAGCAATAAGCAAGAGAAAATAGCAGAGAACACTTCATAAGAGAGGCCTGGTGTAATACAGCCTCTGTGACTTCAAGACCAATTGTTTTCACCTGGAGTCACTTTGTAAATGTGTCAAATCCTGTTCTGCGTGGAGTAAGCAGTTTGGAATGCCAGCTACTTTTATGCAAGCTGATTGTGTTGTATGATTTCCTTGCTGAAGAACTTAAACATCATATCCGTTTTGTATGTCAGGCTTTTCAGTTTCTCAGTCTTCTAATACTTCTTGAAGTAGTGCCGAACATTTAAAGGATTGAATTTTCTTATGTAAATCTAGTGTAAAATATTTTCTCCCTCACTTATTTGGTTGTCACTGATATTTCCTTATAGCTGTGAATTTCACAGAAGTTAATGAAGAAAACAAAAACGATCTCTTTCGAGAAGTGTTTTCGTCCATTGAAACTTTGGCGTTTACCTTTGGGAATATGTAAGTAGAAGACTGTCATTTAAAGTAGTGAGGTCTAGGTGTCTTGGGTAGAGTCACATAATCCAGTAAGGGCCATGGGAAGTATTAATCAGTGGAAGACATTGTCTTGACCACATTCCAGGTTGTGTTAGTATTGTACTTGGAGGTGCCTGGGGCTCTGGAGAAGCACCATTTTCAAGCAGCTATGTGGTTTTACGTGCATAGATTCTTAGGAGTTTGTTTATTTCTAAGACTCTTAAAAAATTTATTTTGGATGATATGTTGAATATAAAGCCTGTGCCAAAGAAATGTAATGACTTGGCTTTTTAAATTTTCTATTTCTTCTCTTAACCTCTCTGCATAGCTTTACAAACTTCCTTATGGGAGATGTAAGCAACAATTCATTCTTGAGACTGCCTGTATCTCGGGAAAGCAAGGTAGGCTAAGGCGGTGAGAAAACAAAGCCTTCAGTATTCTAAACTTACTTTTTCAACTATTTCCTAATCTCAAATTTGATAACTTTCAAATTTAGAAGTGATCATGTCATAGCAAGAAAAACAGACCAGTTCATTTTAAATATGCTGATATATGTCTAATTTGTGGAGCAATAATTTTGTTACACTTTCCCATGGGACTATCATATGAAGAGAAAATATCTGATAATTTTATAGCAGTTTATGTAATGGATCTATATTATATGGTCCAAAATTTTAGTAACTCTTAATCATTTTTCTTTTCTGACATTGCCAAAGATCTTAGGAAAATACTGCAAGAAGTAAAGAATGTATTAATCTTCTCACACATCCCAGTTAATGTCTGTTACCATGAAACACTTTGCTAATGGGCCTATAGGTCCCAGTTCTCCCCCAAGAGTGTCCACATAAGAATGTCAAAGTATTGGGGTTCTGATTTCCAGTTGGAAGAAAAATTGTTATGTAATAATAGAACAGTGAGGCATGCATCAAGAATATTGTGGCAAAAATTTAAAGTAGTAGTAATACTTTCAGTCAACTGATTTTTTTTCTTGCTGAACACAAGCTATTTCAACAAGCTTCATCAAGAATTAATGTTGGTCATTTGCTGTTAAAAATGATCAAATCCAGAAAGAATTTCAACAAATATTTGGAAATCACCAAGTTACTTGTATTATATCAAAGTAGTATAAAAACTAAAGGTCTTTCTTTAAACCATATAAAATATGAATAAGTAAGTTATTTTTTGCAGGTACTGTAATATTACAAAAATCTGTGACTATTTCTAAAGCCATTCATTGATAAATGAAGGAAAATGATGAGCTTTAAGATCGTTGTTTTGCTGTTGTTTATGATTCTTCCTCAGTTTTAGCCCATTGACCTATTTCAGCTGCTCCAGAAGATAATAAGACATTTCGTCATATGGCAAGGCTCTGTTCCTATGCCTCTGTTGTGCACATATATTGTGCTAATTCTTAACAGGAAAATATTTTTTTCTTTTATACCTTGTTTTCCTTTTTTGAAGTTTTTAATTTGCCCTAGAGATTAGAATTTTTTTAAAAAGCTCATGGTGACATAATACTATTAATAAATTTACGTTATTTGATGAAGCATATTGAACAGTTACCTTTCAAATAACAGCTGCATTTAATGGTGCTTACTGGGTACTGTGTGCTGTGCTAAGCCTATATCATCCACATCCTTACAACAGCTTTATGAAAGTTGTGTTCTTATCCCCTTCTTGCAGCAGGACAAACTAAAGTTAGGTGAGCTTAAATATGTAACCCAACGCCATACAGTGCATAACAGAGCTGCACTTGGAACACAGGTCTCTCATTCCCTTTGTGTTGAGTTCCTACATGTCCTGTGTTACCCAGCTAAGCAGATGAGATTTGTTTCATTTGATCTTACGGTTTTGAGAGATGGTATTTTCCAGCATTATCCAATAATGTAGCCACTACCCATATGCAGTTTTTTACATGAAAATAAATTAATAATTAAGTAAAATTAATACTCACTTCGTAGCCATACTAGCCACTTTTAAGTGTTCAAGTAGCTACCTGTAGCTAATAGCTGTTGGAGAGTACAGATACAATATATTTCCATTACCACAGAAAGTTCTGTGCTAAGTTGTCCAGGAGACTTTCAGATAAAACTTGTCATATGATAAATGGCAAAAGATGGATGGATGAGACAATATATTTTCTATTTAGATAGAAATCTATTTGGATTGTTTCTCTAAATTCCTGACTAATACTGTTGAGATCTGCAGAATTTCAAAGTTTTCAATGAATTTATTAATGGTAACTTGTGCTGTTAGTAAACAATGAGGTTTTTCATTCTTGGCTCTTGAACAAACTATGTAATTCTTATAAAGTGTTCTGGAATTTAAACAGGCTGCCCAGGCCCTTTGAGTTTTAAATACTTGAAATGCTTTAGCAGGAATTATTTCAAAATAATAAGTTGGTATAAATTCTGAGGCAGAGATTTGTTGTCTTCTTCTCTAACTTTAGATTTGTTTTCTTCCATGCTCTAAGTCCTTTGAAAACGTCTCTGTGGAATCGGTGGACTCACCCAGTGAAAAAGGTACTTATGCTCAAGGCACTCACGCACGCCTTCTGTTAAACTTGTCGCAGTTGCTGTGGTTAAGTGTTGTGGGTTACTTGATCTCTTCTCGCTCACAGTAACCTAATGTGTTCATGTTTAATACAACATGATCTGCAAGGTTTTACCTATAAAATTAAGGGGGAGAATCTGCCAGGACAGATAATGGGATGGTATCTAGACTGCTATGATGATATAGACTGAGCAAGAACTGTATCAAGCGTGTAACTATAGGTCTAAGAATACATATACAATCCATTCTAGTTTGAAACCATTTGAAGTTTAAACTGTGACCTATTATTTCTAAATTTCAGTTGTATTTTATTTTAAACCAGTTGTTATTGAAGAACATCTTAGGATCTGAGTATTTTGTTTGAAGTTATTATGTGATCATATTTAACATATATTTACCTTGCTATTTTTATTTTCAGGAAGTTTTTCTCCTCTAGAACTAGACAATATACTATTAAAGAACACTGACTCGATAGAATTGGCTTTGTCGTATGCTAAAACATGGTCAAAATACATCAAGAACTTAGTTTCATGGGTTGAAAAAAAGCTTAACTTGGGTGAGTTGACCTTTGGAACATCTGAATGACTTTGGAGTGTAAGAGCTAAATTATGATTCATTTTTTTTAACAGACTGTGGGTAATATTCCAAATTGGTAGCCGTTTCCTTATAATGAATAAAATCATTATCCATTTCTGTTCTTGTAAAAGAAAGACTGGTTCACTTGATGTACTTACTTAACATTTACTGTGGCCAGAAACCAGACATAGGGACACAAAATAGCTCCAGCATTTTTCCACCTTGAAAGAAGTGTACTCTGGGCCGGTGCCAAGGCTCACTTGGCTAATCCTCCACCTGCGGCACTGGCACCCCAGGTTCTAGTCCCAGTTGGGGAACCAGATTCTGTCCCGGTTGCCCCTCTTCCAGTCCAGCTCTCTGCTGTGGCCCGGAAAGGCAGTGGAGGATGGCCCAAGTCCTTGGGACCTGCACCTGCATGGGAGACCAGGAGGAAGCACCTGGCTCCTGGCTTCGGATCAGCGCAGCGTGCTGGCCATGGCAGCCATTTGGGGGGGGTGAACCAATAGAAAAAGGAAGACCTTTCTCTCTCTCTCTCTCTCTCTCTCACTCTCTCACTCTCACTCTCACTATGCCTGTCCAAAAAAAAAAAAAAAAGAAAGAAAGAAAAAAAAAAGAAGTGTACTCTGGTGGGTAAATAGAAATATAATCATGTGAAGCATGATGAAAGGAACAAAAAAATATAGCAAAAGGGGATGAGAATGTGAAAGGAACATCTTAACAGCTAATATTTCCTCAGTGTTTTACGGTTGACAAAATATTTTCTCATCCATTATGTCATTTAATCCTTACACAGACCTGGGAAGCAGGCAGGACAGGAATTGTTGTCCCCATTTTACACATGCATCAAGCAAGACCGGTGATTTTCCTAAAATCAAATAGTGAAACTGAGAAAAAGTAGAATCTACCCACAGCCTGTGTGCTTTCTCCTGCATTGCTTGTTTTTAATAGGGAGTATTCAGAATCACCTGAATAGTTTTATAAAGGGACAGTAAACAAGCCTAGGTTCCATCCTTGGTTGACATCTGGGCAAGTGTATTTTGAATGTTTCCCAATTGATTCTGATGAGCATTTGTCATTAAGAATCATGTGCACTAGTATTCGTGATCACTTTTTTAATTGGGAAATTATCGATAATTTTATAGAGTGTGGTGGGAAAAGTAAGTTAATTTTACCTTC
The DNA here is from genome assembly GCA_949820135.1 of Sylvilagus floridanus. Lineage (NCBI taxonomy): Eukaryota > Metazoa > Chordata > Mammalia > Lagomorpha > Leporidae > Sylvilagus > Sylvilagus floridanus. The sequence continues at coordinate 85,288,327 of OX463225.1, read as the reverse complement.
TTCAACCTTTTCAGAATTGGAATCAACTAGAAATATTGTAAAGTTGGCAGAGGCAACCAGAACTAACATTGGACTACAGGTAAGCGTTTTGTGAACTTCTGGGTTCTACAAGATCCTGTTCAGACAGGTTCCTAATAGTGCCTTGCAGAATCAGAAAATCTCAGTTAATATAGGGAAGAATGTAATTGCTCATCTTTTTATTGACAAAATTCTTTAAAATTTAGATGGGTGTTCAATACACAAACTAGGAAATTCACAGTTTTATACAAATATTATCTTGAAACTGATTCACTAACCAGTTTTATAATTAACTTGGTTTATATTTTTCTTGTATATGACTAGTCACTTTTGGGGGGGATTTAAACTTAAAGTTTCTCATTTTGAAGAAGAGGAGAGGTGGGTCTGGAATTCTTGTGTCGCTTCTGTTGTAAAATTTACTTGTCAATGTTAAATTCTAGGAGTTTATGCCCCTGCAGTCTCTGTTCACCAATGCTCTTCTTAATGACATAGAGAGCAGTCACCTTCTACAACAAACAATTGCAGCTCTCCAAGCCAACAAATTTGTGCAGGTAAAAGTTTATACATGTAAAAATCACATTTTTTTGCAGTAGTAATAACTTTGAAAAACAATTTTCTCCTTTCCTTTTTTAAAAATATGCTTTATAGCCTCTTCTTGGAAGGAAAAATGAAATGGAAAAACAACGAAAAGAAATAAAAGAACTTTGGAAACAGGAACAAAACAAAATGGTTAGTATTATACTGGACTTTGATGTGACTGTTTGTGAACATGTAAAATCATGTGTAGTATATAACCATCTACCCTTCTCTGTAGCTTTTCTAAAATACTATCTTCACTGTCTTGCTGAACATGCTAAAGAAACTTGTACAATAGAGTTTCTTTCATATTTTGTCTAATATTCTTTTCTGCAGTTTGAAACAGAGACTGCGCTTAAAAAGGCAAAATTGTTATGCATACAACGCCAAGATGAGTATGAAAAAGCAAAGTCCTCCATGTTTCGTGCAGAAGAGGAGCATCTGTGTTCAAGTGGCGGATTAGTAAAAAACCTCAACAAACAACTGGAAAAGAAGCGAAGATTGGAGGAAGAGGCTCTTCAGAAAGTAATCATTTGTTTGTTGTTTGCTAGTTGGATTAGCACTAATCTGCCAAGGGTTTGGGTCTCAAACTTTAACATGTGTCAAGGTGCTTGGAAGGCTTATTAAAGCAGATTGCCAGGGTCTTGCCTCCAGAGTGTCTGATTCAGTAGAAGGATAGGAACCAGAACCACACATCTTGGATTTCCAGAAAGTTCCAGGTGATGTTGATGTTGCTGGCAGGGAGAACCACAGCCATGCTTTGAGAGCCGCTCTGCTGAGATTTCGGAATTTGGGGGTTTTGTCTGTGAAAGAAGTATCTCAAAGAACGCATTGCTTTAGTATTTTTACTTGATTGTTCAGGAAATTCTCTTTCTAGGAAGCGTGGGTGTTTGTGTATGCTAATTACGGCACCTGCTAGCATGGATAGACTGAAGTTTTACATTGTTTGAATAATAATTCACTAGCCAAATTCTGTAAGATTGTATGAGAAATGATGGCTGTAAATAGAAAACACTGTTTTAAACACAAGTGGACAGTGTGCTGCTTGTAAATTGTTATTTGGCTGTCCATTAAAGTCAGGTGCCTTTGAATCACTGACTGAAACAGATCACTGTTTCTTTTTCTACAGATATTTTATCTAAAAGATAAAATATTAGATAATTTTCACAAAGGCTTTTAATGTTATTTAAACTTAACTTTACTTCCATAATTATTTGTTTTAAAATATAAATTCAGTGATTGGTGTTATCTTTTTTGTGATACCCCTGAAGGTAGAAGAAGCAAATGAACTCTACAAAGTTTGTGTGACAAATGTTGAAGAAAGACGAAATGACCTGGAAAATACCAAAAGAGAGATTTTAGCACAACTTCGGACCCTTGTTTTCCAGTGTGATCTGACCCTCAAAGCTGTAAGTAATGTCTTCATCATTGAAGGCAATGGAAAACAAAAGTCTGTGTCTGCCAAAGTGAAGAAGGCTGCCGGATAAATCGTGATTCTTAGATTAAATTCTGAGATGGGTGGAATATGTTGAATTTGAAAGTTGACTTTCAGTTTTTAATAAATGAGTTGGTTTGAGCTTCTTTTGATCTGTCAGCTCCCCCTTCCCCGCCGGCCCCCCAGCCCTATATCCCCTGGATTGTTGAAAGCTGACGTCTGAGAGTTTGGCTTGGTTGCAAAAGTGATTTGATCCCTGAAACTTCTATCAGTGCTCTAAGATCTATTCTTCAAAATTCAAATAAATGAAATATTAAATTTGAACCAAAGTCTTTATTTGACAACAAAGTAGCCCGTATTTAAGTGTTTTTCTTTTACCTCTTTTTTCTACATTCAAAACACCTTTGTACGTTTTCAGAGTTTTACGTGTGCATGAATTTGTGTGCACACCCTAATCAGAACTGAGAGCGATTCTGTCACTGCAGAAGAGTTCCCTGTGCTGCCCCGTCGCAGTCAGACCCTCCCCTCACCCGTCACCCCTGCCAAGTCCTGATCTCTTCTCCATCCTCTTAGTTGGGTCTTTTCCAGGGTGTCATACCAATGGAATCTCTGTGTGTAACCTTTTGAGACCAGCTTCTTTCACACAGCCTGATGCCTTTGAGATTCATCAGTGTTACAAATGCGTGCATCACAAGCTGGTTTCCTTATTGCTGAGTAGCATTCTGTTCTGTGACAGTACCACAGTATTTATGTGTTTTCCAGCTGGACCTTTGTGTTGTATACAGTTTGTATTGATTATCATTAGAGCTACAAGAGTATTTGTTGACAGGTTTTTGTTAGACCCAAGTTTTCATAATTCTAGAATAAATGCCTAGGAGTGGGATCATAGTCGTGGATGCTAAATGTATATTTAATTTTATGAAAAACTACCAGAATTTTCCAGAGTGACTGTAGTATTTTTCATTCCTACCAGCACTATGTGAGGATTCCAGTTATTTTGTGTCAGTTGTTGCTGTTTCTTAAATTGTATCTGTGCTAGAAGACGTGTAGTGATTTCTCATTGTGTTTCCAGAATGACTAATGTGTTCAGCATCTGCTGAAGAGCTTATTTGTGATCTGTTCTGGCTTTCTTTCTTTTTTCTTTTTTTTTTTCTTTTTCTTTTTTTTTTTTTTTTTGAGTTGTTTTGTTTCTTACTGTTGAGTTTCCATATATTTCCTCCCATTTGATGCTTCTTGTTTTTTCCTTTTATCAGCATCTTTCAGGGAACAAAAGATCTTAGTTGTACATGGAATCCAGCTTATCAGCTTTTTTTCTGAGTCATGTACTTGGTGTTGTATCTAGGAGTACTTCGCCTAACCTGGGTCACAAAGACATCTGTGTTTTCTACTAAAAGTTTTATAGTTTTACAAACAGTAATTTTGTAGTTTTTTTTTTTTTTTACATACAGTAATTTTGTAGTTTTACATGCAGTAGTTTTATATACAGGTATATGACCCACTTTCAGTTAATTTTTCTGTCAGGTATAAGTCAAGGCTCATTTTTAGCATATGGATATTATGTTAAAATTATACCCACGGTGGATGGGCATTTGGCACAGCATTTATGTCACTACTGGAGACATCCACATTCCTTATCAGAGTGCCATATTCAAATCCTAGCTACTCCAGTTATGGTCTGGCTTCCTGCTGATGCACATCTTAGGAGGCAGCAGGTGATGGCTCAAGTAGTTGGGTCCCTGCCACCCATGCTGGGAGACCTTGATTAAGTTCTGGGCCCCTGGCTTCAGCCTGGTCTAGCCCTAGCTGTTGTGGGCATTTGGGAAGTGAACCAGCAGAAAGAAGACTCCCACCCACCTATCTCTCTGCTTTCAGATAAAATGCAAATAAATAAATAGAATTTTAAAATTAGACCCATGGAATTTTAGCTACACAAAGAGGTCAATGACATTGAGAGAAGAATTTATTACTTATATTTCTCCAGAGCAGAGGAAGCATTGTACTGTAAAGACCACAAAGGTAATGCCAACTTTGGCAGGTAGAAGTGAGAATGAAAACAAAGCTGAATCCAGAGCCATTATTGGGGTCTCCTCAGGAAAGGCTACGCAGGCACAGTTGGCAGTTTAGGACTGGCTGATCTGAATCATTCTGCTGGGCTTTGGGTATGGGTGTAGTCTCTGGGTGACTGGTACTTGACCCGGGCTGACTGTGTGCAGAGCTGATAGCGGGCTTGGTGTGGGAGCTGGTTGGGAGTTACACACCTTGATGTGGGAGAGTTTACGTGTGAAAGATGGGATCCCAACTGAGGTTGAGGCTGTCTCTAAGGATTGGCTAGCCCTGGGAGGGGCAGTTTTCCCTAGCCAGCATGCTTTCTAAGATATGACTATATCGGCCGGCGCCGTGGCTCAACAGGCTAATCCTCCGCCTTGCGGCGCCGGCACACCGGGTTCTAGTCCCGGTCGGGGCACCGGATTCTGTCCCGGTTGCCCCTCTTCCAGGCCAGCCCTCTGCTGTGGTCCGGGAGTGCAGTGGAGGATGGCCCAGGTGCTTGGGCCCTGCACCCCATGGGGAGACCAGGAAAAGCACCTGGCTCCTGGCTCCTGCCATCGGACGAGCGCGGTGCGCCGGCCGCAGCGCGCTGACCGTGGCGGCCATTGGAGGGTGAACCAACGGCAAAGGAAGACCTTTCTCTCTCTCTCTCTCTCTCTCTCACTGTCCACTCTGCCTGTCAAAAAAAAAAAAAAAAGATATGACTATATCATAAAAGATAGAAAAAATTTTAAATGGTCAGCATAACTGTCTGCTATTCTGATATCATTTGTTGAAAACACTATGCCCTTGCCATTAAATTATCTTTGTATCTTTGTCAAAAATCAATTGATCATATCTGTGTGGGTCTGTTTCTGGCTTGTGTTTTGTTCTGTTAATACACTTGTCCATACTTTTGCCAAAACCCCACTGTCTTATTCTGTTGCTTTATAGCAACCCCCACTGTCTTGTTCTGTTGCTTTATAGCAAGTGTTAAAACCAGATGGTAAAAATTCCAACTTTTTTCATGCTTGTTAAGCATTTAAGATCCTTTGATTTTCCATAAAAATGTTAGAATCAGTTTGTCTATACAAAAAAAAAAAAAAAACCCCTGCTAACATTTTTATAGAATTGTATTAAACTTTAGATCAGATTGTAGAGAACTGACTATATGTGTAGCATCTTAACTAAATAAAGTTGTCTAGTCCATGAACACAGACTTGTATGTCTCTGCATTTATTTAGGTCTTTGAATTTCTAAAAATCAACATTTTTCACATTTTGTTACATTTAAGCCTATGTGTGTTTGTCTTCATTTAGGAAGGTATTGTGAATGATCTGTTTAGGTGTCTATACACATAATGTGTATATGTGTAAAGATAATTAGATTTGATTTTAAATTCCAGCTCATTGTTATATTTAAAAATAGAATTGAGTTTTATGTGATCATTCTGACACACATGTAAAATTCACCTATATTTTTCAGACACTATTGTAGATTTCTTGGAATGTTCTACATAGAAAATTATGTTGTTTGCAAATAGGGACAGTTTTATACCTTTCTTTCCCATCTGTATTCCTATTCTTTCTTTTTCTTACTGTGCTGACTAGAGCCTCCAGAACATTGGTGGATAGGAATGAAGAAAGAAGGCCAGTGCTGCGGCTCACTAGGCTACTCCTCCGCCTGTGGCGCCTGCACCCTGGGTTTTAGTCCCGGTTGGGGTGCCAGATTCTGTCTCAGTTGCCCCTCTTCCAGTCCAGCTCTCTGCTGTGGCCCGGGAAGGCAGTGGAGGATGGCCCAGGTCCTTGGGCCCTGCACCCGCATGGGAGACCAGGAGGAAGCACCTGGCTCCTGGCTTCAGATCAGCGCAGTGTGCTGGCCATGGCAGCCATTTAGGGGGGTGAACCAATAGAAAAAGGAAGACCTTTCACTCTCTCTCTCTCTCTCTCTCACTATGCCTGCCCCCCCCAAAAAAAAAATGAAAAAAGAAGACATGCTTGTCTTATTCTCCAACCGAGGGGAAAAGCATTGCCCTTTTTCGTCATTAATTCTTTGAAGATGATATTTATCCGATAAAGAAGTGTCTTTTTTTCTAGTTTGTTGGTGATTTTATCATGATTAAATGTTGCATTATATCATCAAAGCTATTTCTTCATCGTTTGATGTGATCATGTGGTTTATCTTTTGGAGCTCTCTGTATGATGGAGTGTGTTGGTATTTGCATGTCCAGCCTTACATCCCCTGGGATGAATCCCTCTGGTTGGTGATATAGTGTTCCTTTCTTATATTACTGGGTTCATTTTACTAATGTCTTATTGAGTAGTTCTTCCTGATTTAGATGCTGCTTTGTCTTTTTTTTTTTTTTTTTCCTGATACTGCCTTTGGTATTGGTATCAGGGTAATTCTAGCTTCATGAAATGAGTTGGGAAATGTTCCTACCTGTTGTATTTTCTGAAAGAGTTTGTATCAAAGTTATGTTGATTGTTCTTAAAATGTTTGGTAGCATTCCCTGGTGAAACTGTCTGGGCTTGCAGTGTTTCTTCTTTTGGAAGATTTTTACAACATGCTTGATTTTGATACAGGCCTATTAATGTTAATTATTTTTTCTTAGGTGGATTTTGATAGTTTGTGGCTTTCATGAAATTGGTCCTTTTTCATCTAAGTTGCTAAATTTACATGTGTAGAATTGTGTATGGGGTCTCTTACCCTTGTAATGTGTCGGGGGGCTGTAGTGGTATCCCCCTTTCACTTCTCTTCACTCTGCATGTGTTAACCTGATGAGAGGCTCATAAATTTTATTCATCTTTTCAAAGAAGCAGCTTTTGTTTTCATTGTTTTTTCTATTTTATTGTTTCTACTTTTATTATTTATTTCTGTTTGCTTTCCATTTATTTTGCCTTTTTTATTTTAAATTTTTAAAATTAGAAGCTTAGATTTTTCATCAAGACCTTCTCACTTTTTTCTAATATTTATAATAATTTTCAATACTTTAATATTGACTCTAAGCATTGCTGACCACATCCCACAAATTTTGAGCAATGTTTTCTTTTTCGTTTGATTAAAAATATTTTCTAATTTTGCTTGAGTCTTCTTTCACCTTTGACCTGTGGGTAATGTAGAAATTTGTAATTTAATTTCCAAGTATTTGAAGATTTTCTGGATATTTTCCCAGTACTAATTTCTAGTTTAATTCCATTATGATGGGACAAAAGCTTTATATGGTTCCTTTAAAATTGTTATGACCCAGGATATAGGTCATAAACAAGCAGAAATAAAGAAGAAAATATAGAAATAAAACTAAAGAAAAATAATTGAAACTGTAAGTGTTTCTTGGAAAAGATCAAAGATGAGTGTTCCATGTGTGCCCTTGGAAAGAATGTGTTAAGCTGTTATTGACTGCAATGTTTGTAAAATGTCACATCGTTTTGGTTTGTGGTTTACTTTATTTCTTCTATATTCTTAACTATTTTTTCAAATACTGAGAAAAAAGTTTTGAATTCTCAAATATATTGTGTATTTTTAGTTCCCTCTTTTGGAGTTATGTGTTTTCATCCCTGTTTTTAGTTGCTTACATATTAATAGTTGTTACATAATCTATAAAATTCCTTGCTTTTTAGTATACTTTACTTAATATTCATAGTTATTTAGCTTTTCTTTCGGTTGTTTTAAGCATAGTGTATCTTTTTCCACTCTTATTTTTACCTTTATTGTTATATTTGAGTTTTTTATATATGCATCATAGATAGCACATACTTCAGTATGGATTTTTTTATTTTACTTACTTGAGGTAGAATTACAGAAAGAGGGAGAATCAGAGAAAAAGGTCTTCCATCCACTGGTTCGCTCTTCAAATGGCCACTATGCCCAGAGATGGGCTGATCTGAAGACAGGAGCCAGGAGCCTCCTCCAGTCTCCTATGCGGGTGCTAGGAGCCCAGGCACCCAGGCCATCTTCCACTGCTTTCCCAGGCCACAGCAGAGAGCTGGATTGTCACAGGAGCAGCCAAGACTAGAACCCGTGCCCACATGGGATGCCAGAGCCGCAGGCAGAGGCTGAGCCCACTACACCACAACACTGGCCCAGTCTGGATTTCTTTAAAAATCTATTTTAATCTCTGTTTTTTATTTATTTATTTTTTATTTGACAGGTAGAGTTATAGACAGTGAAAGAGAGAAAGGTCTTCCTTCCATTGGTTCACTCCCCTAATGGCCGCCAAGGCCAGCACTGCACCAATCCGAAGCCAGGAGCCAGGTGCTTCCTCCCAGTCTCCCATGCGGTTGCAGGGACCTACGCCCTTGGGCCATCCTCCGCTGCCCTCCCTGGCCACAGCAGAGAGCTGGACTGGAAGAGGAGCAACTGGGACTAGTACCCGGCACCCCAACCAGGACTAAAACCCGGGGTGCCAGCGCCACAGGTGGAGGATTAGCCAAGTGAGCCATGGCGCTGGCTGTTTTTTATTTTTTAAAGATTTATTTATTTATTTGAAAGTCTGAGTTACACAGAGGAGAGGCAGAGAGAGAGAGGGAGGTCCTCCATCCGATGGTTTACTCCCCAAATGGCCACAACAGCCAGAGAGCTTCCTCCAGGTCTCGTGCAGAGGCCCAAGGACTTGGGCCATCTTCTACTGCTTTCTCAGACCACAGCAGAGAGCTGGATCTGAAGTAGAGCAGCCGGGTCTCAAACCAGTGCCCATATGGGATGCCAGCGCCTCAGGCCAGGGCATTAACCTGTGCCAAGCTCCAGCCCCTAATCTCTGTTTTTTAAGTGGAGTATTTAGACCATTTATATTTAATGTGAATATATACTTAGATTTAGGTTGACTATTTTTTCCTGTTATGTTTATTTTGTGTTTCCTTTCATCTGTTTCTCTTTTGCTGCCTTTTGGTTGAATTGATTATTTTCTAGAATTACAATGTTATCTGCCTATTAATTTCTTATAGGTTTAATTTTATCTATTAGAATTACATTTTAACTTAACTGAAATACTTATCTGTATATTAACTTATCTCCTTAGTTTAAATCAATTGAGTTTCTTTTCTTTTCTTTTTTGTTTTTTTAGTTGAGAAACAGAGACAGAGATCTGATTGAGTGTTTGTATCTATTTGTTCAGTATCTTTTTAAATTGGTTACACTAGGGATTGCAGTACATACACACACACAATCAGTCTTCCATATTTGTGGATTCCACAGCCAGAGATTAAACCAACTGTGGACCAAAAATATTTGGGAAAAAATTTATATTTCTGCTGAGTATATACAGATTTTTTTTTGTCCTTAAACAATACAAGGTAACAACAGCTTACATAGCATTTATATTGTATTAGGTAATATAAGTGATCTAGAGATTATTTTAAAAATATATATGGGGGGGGGGGGCTGCGCTGTGGCATAGTATGTTAATCCCCTGCCTGCAGTGCTGGCATCCCATATGGGTGCTGGTTCTAGTCCCGGCTGCTCCACTTTAATCCATATCTCTGCTATGGCCTGGGAAAGCAGTACAAGATGGTCAAAGCGCTTGGGCCTCTGCACCCACGTGGGAGACCCAGAAGCTCCTGGTTTCTGGCTTCAGATTAGCCCAGATCCAGCCGTTGTGGCCACTGGGGAGTGAACCAGAGGACAGAAGACCTTTCTCTCTCCCTCTCACTGTAACTCTACCTCACAAATAAATAAACAAATAAAATCTTAAAAATATATATATATGAGGATATATGTAGGTTATCTGAAGATACATGCCATTTTCTATGAAGACCTTGAGCATCTGCAGATTTTGATATGCATGAGGTGTCCTGGAACCATTTGCCCATAGATCCTGAGGAGCAGTAATCTCCACAGTATACTTGGAACTAGTATGTTTCAGGTCAAGTGGAATGTTGTAACCTCACCACCATTTAAGTCCTTCACCCACTCTGGGGTTGTAGTTGATATATGTAAACCTCATCCATGTGCATTGAAAATTTCATCAAGCCTGTCATCTTACACTTTTTACTTTTGAAAGTCAAACATTTAAAGAAGTTAAGTAGAGAAAAATAGTCTATTCTATTTACCATTTCTTTGAATGCTTCTTTCAGATATTCCTGTGGTCCATCTACTGTGGAAACATTTCCGTTCTGTAAATAGAACTTCCTTTACTATCTTTTATAACAGGTCTTCTGGCAGCAGTGAATTCTCTGGTTTCTAGTTGTTCCTGGAAGACGTCATTACCCGATACAGAGTTCTAAATGCAGAATTCCGTTCTTGCCTTTTACTGCTTTAACAATATCATTCCATTGCCTTCTGGCCTGCATAGTTTCTCATGAGAAATCCAGGCTCATTTGAACCATTGTTCACCTGTATGGTAGAGGTGTTTTTCTTTGGTTACTTTCACGATTTTTTTTCCCTGTCTGGTTTTCAGCAGTTTGACTAAGATGTATCTTGGCATGATTTTTTTCCTATTTTACATTTATTGAACTTGTTGAATATGCACATTTGACTTTGGCAAGATTGGGGAAGTTTCTGGCTGTTGTTTCTTCATATATTCTTTGGTCCCACCCTCTTTCTCTTCTTCCTCTAAGGTTCAGTAACTCAAATGCTGGCCCTTTTATTTTCCCACAGATTCAAAAGATCCTTTCTATCTAGTTTTTCCCCTCAGCCTTTTTTCTTGGTTGTTTATACAGCTGGTCCCCAACTTAACCATGGTTTAACTCATAATTTGTAAATTTTGTGGTGGGTTTCTCAGGGTATCTTTTCATTCCATTTTCCATGAAATTTTTGAAGTACCCTATGTATATAAAGAGCTTACAAAATCATAAAGTAACTTGAATTATAAAATCTCAGGATGCAGAATTACCTTATAAGTTATCTAGGACAGCCATTTAAAATTTTTTTTTTAATTTAACTTAATTTAAAACTGAAAAGTTCCCTTTACCTCAGACACTAATGATAGTTAAAACTGAGTGATACCTATCAGTGTGTCAAACACTTTGTCTACATAACCTCATTTAATTCTCATTAAATCCTGTTGAGGAAACATACTTGTTTTAGCTCCATTTTACTTATGAGGAAACAAAAAAGTGGCCATTGGACTATTCACATTTCCATTATTTGGGGAGCTGGTAAGGAAAACATAATCAGCCCAGACTTTTGGGTTTAGAATCTGCATTTGAGCACTAACTTTTTCAAGTCACTCATGTAGGGAAGTTGTATTACTTGATCACAGGTGCCCAGCATGCAAGCTGCCTTTAGGATCAAGAAGAGAGTAAGTTCAGAACAGTCAGCCTGAGGATGCCCTGCTAAAGCCAGTCACTGGACCCTCTGCAGTTTGAATTGCCTTTGTTCCTTGAAGGAGTCGGGATGCTAATCAACCATCCTGTCGAATGCACTTTTCGAGAACTATATGCTGAGTCTCTGTCCTTAGGGAGGGGCCCGTCTGCCTTGGAGAGGACTCAGAAGCTAAGCAGAAGTTCATCCTCTCTTCTCATATATTAAGAGACGTGAAGGGGAAGCATGGGAGTCTTTGAAGTAGTATTGAGCCAAATGAAGTTTGGCGTTCATTCGCATTGCTTCCCTTAAGAACTCTCACACAGCCAGAGTGTCATTTAAAGAATAGGCCAGATGATATAGCTTGTCTAAAGTCCCAGGCTACCCCTTACACTTCAGTTCCGACTCCTCACCTTGGTTTCATAACCGCTCGTGTTTCTGGCTTTGTCTCGAGCAGAAGTTGCACTTCTTCAGTGTGCTGCAGTCACACCGACCTCTTGTCTGCCTATTGAGCACAGTAAGCACTTCCCCACTCACTGTGGCACTCTCCCCTTGTTGCTGCGGGTCTGCTCTGGCAGCTCTGAGTGATTCTGTTACTTCAACTCTCAGCTCAAATGTTACCTCCTCAGAGAAGGCCATCTTTGGCCTTCCATGTTGAAACTACCCCTCCACAACCACATCCCTGATCATCATCCATAACTCTGACATGATTTTATAGTATCCAAGTCATTTTTCGGTACCAGAAACTATCTTATTGCCCTTGCTCTGACACCACCCTCAGTGATACACCAAAGCCTAGGTTTTTGTGAACGTCAAATCAGTTAATTCATGTGAAGCTCAGAGAGTGGGCCTAGTGTACTGTAGGCCCTGGTCAGCTGCTGCTGCTGCTATTACTATAAATAGTGGTAGTGATAGTATTTTTAGGCTTTTGTGGAAACTCAGAATGTATTATTGCATTTTGAACAAGTTGAGGATAATTAATCTGAGTGTTATAGAATACATAAATAGCAAAATATTTGTATTTTTAGAGGACTAAAAAAGCAGAGTCAAAAAAATAGTGCTTGTGATTGGATTTTTTCTGTTATGTTTTTCACCTAAGACATTAGGCAGAATACAGAGCTAAGGATCATCACAAAACACATCATCTCCTGGAAGTCTGAAGCAGTAGGGTAGAGTTGTAGTTTTGAATTTTCACTTTAAAGCCAGTTTTACAGGGAATGATCACTCCTAGATATTAAATTAAAACTTCTTTTTTTCTGCCCAGTGTAGACACGTACAATATCAGCCAACATAGTATGCTCACACTCATCCTTCGTACTGCATGCTTCACTGTGTGGTCTTTGTGTTGGTGCTGTCACTGAAAGAAATGTGTATTACATCATTCTGTGTAACGTGTGTTCCTCTGCCTTTTGTCTCTGTGACCACAGGTAACCGTTAACCTCTTCCAGATGCAGCATCTGCAGGCTGCCTCGCTAGCCAGCAGTTTACAGTCTCTCGGTGACAGTGCCAAACTCTACGATCCAGGCCAAGAGTACAGCGAATTTGTCAAGGCCACAAATGCAGCCGAAGAAGAAAAAGTTGATGGGTAAGAATATAGAGACGCAATGTTCATTGCTGAGTTCTTATCTAGTATAAGGAGGTGTCTTTTCTAACATTAGCAGAATTAACTTTAAAATGCCTGAAATTTTTCATTTTTTGGTTGTTCAATAAATATACTTATGGAATTGATGTGACTCGTGTGAAAATAAAACTTTCCATGTTGACGTGGACCTCAGCTCTAAACTTTCTGTGAGAGCTGCAGGTGATGACATGAGTTACTGACTATACTTTGGCTGCTCCTTTCCATGTTTTAACTTCAGAAGTACAAATAATCTTAAAGTTTTGTTCACATCTTTTATAAGAAGCTGAATAATACAATATGATTTGTTCTTAATCTGTAGTTAGTTTCATCACTCTATTCCATTCATTAAATTAGCAAGTTGTTTTGAGTAAGAAATCATATAGACTGATTATCAATCATTCCTCTGAGTACTGTGCTTTACTTGGATTTCTCTTAGGAATGTGAGCAAGCAGTTGACAAACAGTCCCCAGACTTCTGGATACCGACCTGCCAGCTCTCTGGAGGACGCTGTGCGCCTTCCTGACAATCCTAGTAAAATGGAAGAAGACAGATGCTCCAACAGTGCAGATATCACAGGTAGTCTGTCCCGCAAGACAGTGCTGCTTCACAAGCCCATGGGATGATTCAATGAGTTGGAACTCTGGGATGCAAAAGGCAGACCTTGCTTAGTAACTTATTTTGTAACTATACTTTGTTACAACTTACTTTTTTGCAACCACTGTGCTTGTTTTATAGTTGCTAATTGGTCATCATTAAAGAAATTTGAATGACTTCATTTTATATAATGCTGATATTTTGCCTACAGAAGTACACCTGTAGCCAAGCTTTGACCTTAGGTATTCTTTTCTTAAAGGGCCTTCTTTTATAAGGTCATGGACGTTTGGGATGTTCAGTGACTCTGAAAGTACTGGAGGGAGCAGCGAATCTAGATCTCTGGATTCAGAATCTGTAAGTCCAGGTACGTAAATATGTAAGTTTAGCAGTGGAAAGTCAATGAAAGATTTAAAAAGTCTTTTTCAGGTATTTTTGAATAGTTTATTTTGATACAGAACTGGTTCGTGCATAGAGAGGAGAACTTGCATACAGATACAAGCCTCAAGAAAACACATGAAACAAACCCTTGTCTGTACATCACCCACGTTAAGAGCATTATCTGTGTGTTAAAAGCCTCCTGTGTACACCTCCTTGACAACATTACTCCATCTCCCATCAGAAAAGCCGTTGTCCTGAATTCTTTAATCATTACAGCTATTTGAAGTGTTTAGTGCCTATCTGCAGTGGAGTTTTCCCTCTTCTGTGTATTATACAAATGGGAGCATATTATTCCTTTAACTGCTTCATGCATCTTTTTTGTAAATTTGCGATCCATGTTGATGGGGGTAGCTGTCTCTGCACCACTGTATAGGATTCTGTTTTGGCTCTGTGATTAATTGCTGTAGTGAACAGGGCCATTTTGCCGATTCTTGTGGCTGTGATTATTTTTGTTAATTTCTTATAAGTGTGCCATAAGATACTTTGATAGAAATTGTCTGGATCCTCAGAGAGACAGAGTGTCTTGAACTCCCTCTTAGTGGCTTTAAGTAGGGTAACTGGCAGTAGGTAACAGCTGGCAGGAGAAGGAGTGCGCACCAGAAGGCTTGAGATTGTTCCTCCCGTTCTTTTCCTCATTCCTCTACCCAAGACTGTCCCAGTCGTGTTCTTTCTATGTTTCTTCCTCCTAGAATCTCATGAGATATGTTATAGGTTTTATCCGACCTCAAATTCCAGGGCCTTTTTAATTTTGTTTAGCATTCTACATATGGCAGAAGTTTTATTCATTTAGATAAATCTCTTGGATCTAAAGTTAAAACATTTTTTTTCCTATGCAACACTGGGGTTTTTCACCTGCCACTTGGCTGCCTCCTTTAAAACTCATACTATTCAAGGCCGGCATTATGGTGCAGCAGGTTAAGCCAGACCCTGCCATTCCAGATAGGAGTGCCAGTAGAAGTCCTAACTGCTCTGCTTCCAGTCCAGCTTCCTGCTGATGTGCCTGGGAAGGCAGCGGAGGAAGGCCCAAATACGTGGTCTCCTGCCACCCATGTGGAAGATCAGAGTGGAGTTTCAGACTCCTGGCTTCAGCCTGGCCCAGACGTGGCTGTTTTGGCCGTTTGAGAGATAAACCAGTGGAAAATCACTCTTGCTCTCACTCTGTCCCTTGAATGAATGAATGAATCTTTTTTTTTTTTTTTAAAGAAAAGTGAAATGGATTCTTCTATTTCTATATAGGCCTGTTTGTGACATGTAGGGAGTAAATGCCTCATACCTAGTCAGGCTTCTGCCAGACATGCTGTGACACACACGGAAGTGTCTCTTGTCGACACAGCTTACCTACCGTGGACTCCTGTCCTGGCCAGGCACCACAGGGCCATTGTTCCTGATTCCCAGTCTCCTGTTTACCAGTGACAGAAGTGTGATGTTGCTACTGTATTGTTGTATTCACAGAGGTCTATATTTTAGAAAGCCTCAGTTTGTATTTTATGCATTCATTTATAACTTAGCCACTGTCAAGTATCAGGTGTAAGACACAAATAGAAAATACTCTTCATCCCTTGTGCAGCTTACAGTATCTAGTGCTTACTATCAGAAGCTGGCAGTAAAACCTTATTAGAATATATTACCATTAGTTTTAAACTTACTAGGAAAAGTCAGATTTGGTTAAGAATTCCCTCCTACTCAGGATATAATGGAAGCAAATTTTTACTTTGAAGCTGGTAAAATAGTGTGACTTTTATTCCAAAAATATTGTCACTCCCCATTTCTAAAAGTCTACAATTAAAGGTCAGGTAATTGTACCCACAATTTTCTTTTAGGAGACTTTCATCGAAAACTTCCACGCACCCCATCCAGTGGAACCATGTCTTCTGCAGATGACCTGGATGAGAGAGAGCCACCCTCGCCTTCAGAAGCGGGTATTGTACTCACCCCAGTGAATCAGTACTGCTTGATACTAGCAAAGTAGTGAAATTTTAAACAATTACATTGCTGTGTACTAAATAAAACATGTCAGCGTGGCATAAACATATCCCAACAACAGTGTGCAAGCATGGGTATATAATGTATTACTCAAATGTTACAAATACAAAGAGAGTAAACGCAAAAATAGCAGACTAAGTATGGTGCTTTTATAAACCTGATAAATGACATGCTGTTAAAAGGTTGCATTGCTTAAGAAAGTCTGAAAAAGCCCCTGCAGAGGAGGCAGTGCAGGAAGCCGAGCAGGAAAAGTAGCTGGATGTACTTAGTAAGGGCGAGGGAAGGCCGGCGCCGTAGCTCAACAGGCTAATCCTCCGCCTTGCGGCGCCGGCACACCGGGTTCTAGTCCCGGTCGGGGCACCGGATTCTGTCCCGGTTGCCCCTCTTCCAGGCCAGCCCTCTGCTGTGGCCCAGGAGTGCAGTGGAGGATGGCCCAGGTGCTTGGGCCCTGCACCCCATGGGGAGACCAGGAAAAGCACCTGGCACCTGGCTCCTGCCATCGGACGAGCGCGGTGCGCCGGCCGCAGCGCGCAGACCGCGGCGGCCATTGGAGGGTGAACCAACGGCAAAGGAAGACCTTTCTCTCTGTCTCTCTCTCTCACTGTCCACTCTGCCTGTAAAAAAAAAAAAAAAAAAAAAAAAAAAGTAAGGGCGAGGGAAGTTGTGGACGTTGAAGCATGTGGTCCTCGTGGCTGTAATTAGATGCATATAAATCCATTGCATTTGATAACCTTCAAAGACTTGATTTGACATTATTTCTTAAATGAATGAAGTTCTGATCTCTAGTATAATATTGATATATAACTAGCTAATGTTATCCATAATTTTATAAGGAATTAAGAATAGCTTTATACTTAATGCTGACACACAATCCTCGTAGAGCTGTTTTTCTTTGAAGCATTTACAGAGATTTTTTCCTAAGTGTGTAATGTCACCTGTGAACACACTTCCCAGCGCTATAAAGACATATTCATAATAGTATAAACTTGCTGATTCTGAAAGCATTAAGCCTTGCTAATTTAGAAGTATCTTACTGGTTTGATGGTGACTTCTACTCATAGCTAAAAATGTTTGATAAACGTGTATGCCTTGTGAGAGATCTGTAAATCAGGTGTTTGATGTTAAAAATATTCAAAATAACAGCTTTTTGTAATAAATGAATTATTGCTTCCTAAACTTTATCCAGAGTACAGTGTCAGATGATACAACTTTGCCCTCCTTTTACAGTTTTTATAAACTAACCTATTTCTTTTGCAAGGACCCAATTCCCTTGGGGTGTTTAAGAAAACATTGATGTCCAAGGCAGCTCTCACTCACAAGTTCCGCAAATTGAGATCCCCCACGAAATGCAGGGATTGTGAAGGCATCGTGGTGTTCCAGGGTGTTGAATGTGAAGAGGTAAGATCTGCCTGGAATTGGCTTGGCCCTCTTACGCTTTTTGCTCATCTGTTATTAGTTTACTTGTTGGACTCTTTGGCAGATATATTTTGAATGAATTTTACCACTGTGTACCTTCCATGATTTTATAGTTCATTTTGCTGTGAAAAATATTTCCAAAACCACAAGTAATACCTTTTAAACTCATTTTTGTTATGTTTCTACTCTATGTATAGTTTGCTCAGTTGTGAATAATTTTCAAGGTGAATTAACCAGTGTAAACTATCATTTTCTTGTAGTGCCTCCTTGTTTGTCACCGAAAGTGTTTGGAAAATTTAGTCATCATTTGTGGTCATCAGAAACTTCTGGGAAAAATACACTTATTTGGAGCAGAGTTCTCACAAGTTGCAAAAAAGGAGCTGGATGGCATCCCTTTCATACTCAAAATATGTGCCACTGAGATTGAAAATAGAGCCCTGTCCCTACAGGTACATTGTAACTCCTAAAACTTGTATATCATAAATGCCTCTATGCTTTGTTTTAATGAAAAGGTGACTTTAAAGGAAAACCATACTTTCAGTTTTGAATAATTGAATTTATTCAGATTTATTTGAAAATGTTACATTAGCCCTGACTAGTTCTTTTCTAAAATACTGACAAAAACTGAAATAAAGACATCAAATACATTTGGCCATATGAATTTAGTCATTTGCACTCAAGCAGAATTTTTTTTCTTTTCTACTCAAGGGAATCTATCGTGTGTGTGGAAACAAAATAAAAACTGAAAAACTGTGTCAGGCTTTGGAAAATGGAATGCACTTGGTAGATATCGCAGAGTTTAGTACACATGACATCTGTGATGTCTTGAAGTTATACCTTCGACAGGTAAAGTTTTTACTCTTGAAAGCAAATTTAAGAAACCAAAAATATGATTTGTGTTTTGCTGATAACTTTTGTGTTTTAACTGATATAGACCATATTGATACCTAATTATTAATGTATAGATTGAAGAATATGTAAAATATTTGTACAATTTAAAAAAACAGTGGTAATCAGAATAAACTCTTGTGCTATTACACAGCTTAAAGGAAATAGAATATTATACATACCTCAAAAGACCCTCATGTGTCCCTCCCAGTTGCAGCCTCCCAACTAACTCCACCTAAGAGGTCTTTCTTAACCAAGTTAATAGCTCCCTCTCTTTCCTAAATAGTTGTACTATCTGTTGTCTATTCCCAAACGATGTATCATTTAAGGTTGGGAAAACTAACTTGAAAGCATACACCTGGCTGTCTAAGGAAGGCCACTGTTCACCCTGTTAGTGAAGATTTAGGCCGGCAGTATGGTGTCTGGATTGTAGTCTGGCTTTGCCTTTCTGGATATTTAAAAATGGCTGTTGCGGGAAGTCAGTGAGCAAGGTCGTGAAAGTGTCCTGGGAACATGGAGCTCGCCATGGTGGGGACAACAGGCAGAACTGCCCCATGAGCTGGCTACTGCAAGTGTGGTGGGCATGAGGCTGGGGAGTGGGCTGCTGCTCCTTTTCTCTCTCTGCTTACTGTTGTAGCTGCAGTTTGAAAATGGGGGTGAAGGAAGTGACCATGGTGGCTTCAGACAGCAACTCATGAAGGTTTGAGGCATTTCCTGAGCACACTGTCATGAGGCAAGCACAGAAGAGATGTGGGCCAGTCTCTCCCGGCTTTCTGCCCACAGTTGATATGGAGACAGAACTGTGCTGACAGTTCTCAGCGCGTCCGTCTCTGGGGTGCTGTGGCTGTGGGTGGGGGCCTTCTTACTGTGGGGCATCACAGTCTCCATGCCTTCAGCTCTGTGAGGTAGAGGTAGCGCCTGTCCTGTCTTCCTCACTCTTCTCCTGTTCTGGTCTCGCCCATCCTAGAGCAAGCTCTGGAGTAGGAGTAAGTATTTGAAACATTACTGTCTGTAAACACCTTTATTCTCTGCTCGCTAGTGGAAATGGAATAGTGCAGATAGTATGGGAGGTTGTAGTGGCCTAGGCTAGAAGTTATTTTTCTTCAGAATTTTGAAGCCTGAAGCCTTTCTCATTCTTTATATATGGGCTGTTGTTTCCTCTCTGAAAACTTATGGAATCTTCCTTTTCTCCTCATTATCCTAAAGTGTCACTTACGTGTTTCGACATAGGTGTAATTTCTTCCACTGTCCTGAGAACTCCCTGCGCTCCTACTGTTCTGGTTCGTCCTTTGCTTGGAACTTTATTTTGTTACTCATCTGCTGCCATCTGTTTCCTTTGTACTTCCTCTGTGGAGCTTTTTATTTGGATACTCAGCAACCTCCACTGGTTCTCTACTTCCCCCACATTGTCTCTATTACTCATTTGTTTTTGTTTTGTTTTCTTTCTGTACTTTGCAAGAGATTCCTTCATTTTTATCACCTACCACTGTTTTAAACTATTGCATTCCTGAGAATATGTTTTAATTTCCAAGAATTCTGGCTTTCTACTATCCTTATAGCATTGTTTTTTAATTTGCTTGAGAAGAAAAGAGCGATAGAGACTGTTCCCATTCACTGATCCATCCCCCAAATGCCTGCAGTGGCCAGGGCTGGGCCAGGTGGAAGCTGGAAGCAGGAACTCAGTCCAGGCAAAATCCCAGCTACTTAAGCAATCACTGCTGCCTGCCTGGGTCTACATTAGCAGGAACTTGGAATCTGGAGCTGGAGCCAGGTATTGAACAGAAGTACTCCACTATGGGGTTTATCATAACTGACAAACTGCTAGACTAAATGCCTGCTTCCCACTGCCTTTTTGTTTAAATGAATGCAGCATTTATCTAATTGAGAAGACTGAGAGGTTCTTTTCCTGCTTATCCTCTAGCCATGTATAATAGAAATGTAATGTGATCCACATAAATAAACAGGTGAAGTTGATTTTTATTTAACATATTAAAAATGTCATTTGGAGAACTAATCAGTATTTTTAAATTATTAGTGAAATATTTTACTTTTTTTGGGCCCCGAGTCTTTGAAATTTGGTGTGTGTTTTTCATTACAGCATTCTTAGTTTGGAATGGTCACATTTCCAGTGCTGGTAACCATATGTGGCTAGTAGCCACCGTATCGATAGCATAATTCTAGACCTTCAAAGTGATCTTTTTCTACTAGTTTTAATTTCTGTCTTCCATGATTGTCTGCTTAAAAAGAGTTGGTAATTGAAATGTCCTTGGAAGTTCTTGAACACATGAAGGTTTGAAGACTGAGCTCTACTGTAGGGTGATCGGGGTGAGCTATGTGGGGAACACCTGACGTCTGTGTCTCTTAGGCTGGGGAGAGTCCCCAGAGGAGGGTTTCTTCTCACCCCGATTGTACACAGCACTGTGGGAGTCAAGGAGGGTCTCTGTCCAGCTGCATTCAGTCCCCTCACCCGCTTTCTAGAGAGCGGCGTTCTCTCAGCTCCCCTAAGATCCAAGGATCTAGTGCTGCCAGTCCCTGGGCCTCCTTGGGGTTTGTTGTATCCTGTGGCCGAAGCGTCTGGGTGCAGCTTTCTTGGTCTGCTACGTCAGCACTTGTTCATCTGGTCTTCAGCTTATGGAACGTTGGCTTTCATCTCATCCTGTTCTCTGTCCTTGTGGCTTACTGTACTTCAGTAGGGTTGCAAGAGAGAAAGAAAGTGGGTGTAACTACTGGGTCTGCCGTGTTAGCCCAGGATACTGTTCAGTCATGTGTTATGGAGGGCTCAGCAGACATGGAGGCTGCGTACCCCTGAGCGACTATAAATCTCATAAGGAATCTTCCTATATCTCTTTTAGCCTGCTAGGGAAAGGAAAAGAATGGAGTCATCCAATATTATCAGCTCTCATCCTCAGGAATATTGCATGACCAAGCCTTCTGTGCAGAACACCATACAGCAGGGACCAGCGTTGGGGCGCAGTAGACTAGGCTGCTATTTATGTTGCTGGTGTCCCATGTTGGTGTGCCTGTTCAAGTCCCACTTCCTGGTAGTGCACCTGGGAAAGCAGCAGATGATGAAAGTACTTGAGCTCTTGCCATCCATGTGAGAGACCAGGATGGAGATCCTGGCCCCTGACTTCAGCCTGGCCCAGCCCTGGGTGTTGTGGGCATTTTGGGGAGTGAACCAGCAAGTGAAAGATCTTCCTTCTCCCTCTATGTCTCCCTCTCCTTTCTCTGCTTGCCAAATAAATACGTAAAGCTTAAAAAAGAAAGATAATGAAACTACCTGCCGGTATCAGAGAGTAACCTTCATTTTACTCGGTGACCTTGTGGGAAGCCTGAAGCTTCAGAAGTATGACTCCCTTCAGATCTCAGGGCAGTGGAGGTGGCGGCGATTCCTCGAGGCTGCACTTCCCTTGGACCAGCAGGGGAGAACTGAGCAGGGGCACCTGTCTTACCGCAGACAGTATAGCCAGGGCTGCCCTGTGTTTCCCACTGCAGAGCAGTGGAGACCTGAGAATTTAGCGGGCAGTGAGCAGATCACAATGGCAGCTTGCTCTGTGCTAGTTTGAGAGGAACTTTTTCTTTTGACATAAAGTGATTCAAGTTGTACTTAAAAATTGGATAAATGTTGACAGTCTTTCTTCTAGGTCATGTTTTCTGATGCAGATTTTTAATCTGACCACAGTAAAACACAAGGGCCTTAGAGCATTTTGTTCTTTCTGTCTCCCCATACCAATAAAATTCAGTTTTGTCAGCTTTTTGTAATTCATCTGACTTAGCATTACCCTGGGTTTGTTTGTAAAACAGTTGTAGGTGATGTTGTCTTTGGGACAGTTATAAATAGTATAGTATGCATATCAGAGCTTTTAAATTCCATCATAGAAATTTAGGTTTAGAGTTATCATCATCAGTCAACTCATTTTTAATATAGGTAAACTTATGGTTATGATTTCAGATTTTACTTTTAGGTCACATATGTAGCAAACATGGACATTTCTAAATGTGGATTGACTTTAAACCAGGTTACTCTAAAGGGACATGCTAAGTCACTCAATCACTGTCAGTAATGGTTGATTATTAGCAGAAAAACAAATAGAATGATATTCCTAATGTTATTTTATCTCTTTAGCTCCCAGAACCATTTATTTTATTCCGATTGTACAAGGAATTCATAGACCTCGCAAAAGAGATCCAACACGTAAATGAAGAACAAGAAACAAAAAAGGATAGCTTTGAAGACAAAAAATGGCCAAATATGTGTATAGAAATAAACCGAATTCTCTTAAAGAGCAAGGACCTGCTAAGACAGTTGCCAGCATCAAATTTTAACAGTCTTCATTTCCTCATAGCACACCTTAGGCGGTAAGAATTTTATATAATTAGAGCATCCATTCGTGGGTGGATAATGGATTAGTTTTTCTGTTTTTGTTTTTTATTGTGGTAAATTACATGCAACAATGTGCAGGTAACATACAGTTGAGAAGTGTTTAAGGACATTCATGTTGCTGTTGGTTTTTGGTTTTGCTTTTTTTTTTTTTTTATTAAATGACTTTTATTTATGTGTTAGGGGAAGGGAGACATTGAATACATATATTCCCACAGCCAGCACTGTTCCCTCTGATGTCTCCTCTGTGCCAGGGTCTGACAGAGGAGACAAGAATGGAAACACAGGGTTTCTGCCATCTGTTAGGCTCACCAGCTTGGCACAGACCTACGGGCAAGTGCAGTACAGTGTCATCTTGTTGTAACAGGGCCGCCTGTGCACAGCTTGCAGAGGAGGAAGTAGTCCTTGAATTATACTTGAAGAACTGAATGATGGTTTGGTGGTCAAAAATATGGAAAAGAACATTCCAGGCAGAGGGTAACAGACACAGAAGAGCATTTTGCATTTGGGAAATATAAGTAATTTGCATAGGTTCCAGTAGAGCTAACAGTAGTAGCAGGAACTGAGCCAGGTAGAGACCTGATAAAGTCTTGCATACCTGGCAGGTGAGCTGACCTTGCTTCTCTACCCACTGAAGAATTTTGAGTCGGAAACTAAACTTGCTCAGATGTGCCTATTAGGTCTTTCTGGCAGCCGTATGGAGAATGGGTGGGAGGGGAGGCCTTTACCACCGTTCAGATCTCCTTGAATATCATAGGAATAAAAGATGAAGATAGTTGAAGTAAGGCCAGAGCAATGAGAGTGGGCATAGTATAGACAGAGTGAAGGGAGAGAGAATCAGCTAGGTTTAAAGATGAGATGTAGGCGGCCAGCGCTGTGGCTCACTTGGTTAATCCTCCACCTGCGATGCCGGCATCCCATATAGGCACTGGGTTCTAGTCCCGGTTGCTCCTCTTCCAGTCCAGCCTCTGCTGTGGCCTGGGAGGGCAGTGGAGGATGGCCCAAGTGCTTGGGCCCTGCACCCGCATGGGAGACCAGGAGGAAGCACCCGGCTCCTGGCTTTGGATTGGAGCAGCTCCGGTCATAGCGGCTATTTGGGGGGTGAACCAACAGAAGGAAGACCTTTCTCTCTCTCTCTCTCTCTCTCTCTCTAACTCTGCCTTTCAAATAAAATAAAATAAAATAAAAAGATGAGCTATGGGCAGTAACAAAGAACACAACCATGACTTTCAGTTCTCAGTGTAATGACCTGGGAAGTGATATATATACTAAGATGGGAGCAGTTTTTTTAGGGGTGGAGTATCAGATTTTTTTTTTCTGCTAGTAAAATTGCAGAGTTCCTTCTATTTAGTTGAATGTCATCCTAGTAAAAGACTGTGAAATCCAGTTTGATGTATGGTCAGTGTTTTAATCAAATAAATATCTCCTTTTCCTAGACTCTTCCCCATGCTAGCTTTATTGAGGTTTAACTGACACACTTTTCCTGGACTTCTGCAGCCCGTTTTTTCCTCTGTCCTTCCCAACCCATAGTAAACTGCCATCAAGGAACCTGATAAGCAAATCCCATTCAGTTTTATGTGTTCTGTTTTGCAGGGTAGTAGATCATGCAGAAGAAAACAAGATGAACGCCAAAAACTTGGGGGTCATATTTGGACCAAGCCTCATTAGGCCAAGGCCGACAACTGCTCCCATCACCATCTCCTCCCTGGCTGAATATTCAAATCAGGCGCGGCTGGTGGAGTTCCTCATCACATACTCACAGAAGATCTTCGATGGGTCGCTGCAGCCACAAGATGCTATTACGTGCAATACAGGTGTCCCCGGACCCCAGGGTGATCCAGGCTGTGTGCCCAAGCCTCTGTTATCACCAGAAGAAAGAGATCCAGAACCTTCCATGAAGACACTATTTTTTTCTTCAAAGGATGTGAGTTCTGACCTATATAGAATTACATCATAACTTCTATGATGTTAATA
Organism: Sylvilagus floridanus; assembly: GCA_949820135.1. Lineage (NCBI taxonomy): Eukaryota > Metazoa > Chordata > Mammalia > Lagomorpha > Leporidae > Sylvilagus > Sylvilagus floridanus. The sequence continues at coordinate 85,263,742 of OX463225.1, read as the reverse complement.
AGTTAAAAATCTTTGAATTGTTTATTTCGAGGTGCATTTTCCTTCTTAAGTTTAAAAGTCCTCTTCCTTCAACAGGATATCCATACTGCAGAGAGTGAAAGCAAAATTTTTGAACCAGCTTCAACATCTGAGGAATCAGAACGCAGACAAAATGCATTAGAAAAATATGATGGATGTCTCATCGGTGAGTGGCCATGTTTAAAAAAAAAAAGTCTGATAACTTAAAACTTTGCCAACAATGATTGAAAGCTTAGTGCCAGTGTTGTGGTGCCATTGTGACTCTGGTGTCCCATATGAGCGCCAGTTCCCATCTGCACTGCTGCACTTCCGATCAGCTCCCTGCTACTGTGCCTGGGGAAGCAGCAGAACATGGTTCAAGTGCTCGGGCCCCTGCCACCCATGTAGACCACCAGGGTGGAGTTCTAGACTCCTGGCTGTATCCAGGGGATAGAAGAACCCCACCCCCACCCGTAATTTTGCCTTTCAAATAAATCAATCAGTCTTTTAAAAAAAGCTAAGATGGCCGGCGCCGTGGCTCAACAGGCTAATCCTCTGCCTTGCGGTGCCGGCACACCGGGTTCTAGTCCCGGTCGGGGCGCCGGATTCTGTCCCGGTTGCCCCTCTTCCAGGCCAGCCCTCTGCTGTGGCCCAGGAGTGCAGTGGAGGATGGCCCAAGTGCTTGGGCCCTGCACCCCATGGGAGACCAGGAGAAGCACCTAGCACCTGGCTCCTGCCATCGGATGAGCGCGGTGCGCCGGCCGCAGCGCGCTGTCCGCGGCAGCCATTGGAGGGTGAACCAACGGCAAAAGGAAGACCTTTCTCTCTGTCTCTCTCTCTCACTGTCTACTCTGCCTGTCAAAAAAAAAAAAAAAAGCTAAGATGAGTAGAATAGAGGAAAGTGAAGATGAAGATTCATTGAGAAAAGTTGCCGTTAGAGTGCCTCTCATTTCACTGAGTATTATCTGTCATAATGTATTTCTTTAAAAACAATCTTAGAGTTCATAGATGTTCTTGTGCTCTTTGTGAAAATTTCTTGTTTCCGCTTTTTGCTGTCAGTTGATGGCGAAGCGGAAATGTGCTGAGCGGTGTGATAATTCACAGCATCTTCTCCTACTTCTTCAGTGGATCTGACTGCTCTTCAAGAGCCAGACTCCTGAGATTTTAAAAACATTCATTTTTTTTGCGTATCTTCACCTGTGGCCTCTTTGTAACACATTAAATATACAGGAGTCTATGTCTGTGTATTTCCTGGACTGCAGTCATTTTATCCTTTTTCTCTGGTAATTCTGTCTCAGGGATTGGAAGGTTGCTAGTGGTCCAGCTGTTAGACAAGCTCCCATTTGTTACTGTAATTCTCATTCTTAGAGCTAAATTCCAGTTTTTTCAGAATACAGCACTGTGTGTTAAATTTGTACATAATCAGGCATCAGTAAGCACAGCTTGGTAGGGTCTAAGAAAGAAGCCAAGTGCCTGCCCGCTGAGGGCTCAGCACTGACTGTTTGGTTGCATTTATCTAGTATGAGCTTCATAGCAGTTTGATGCGGTACACTAGGTGCATTTGCCTTGTTCAGCCCATGACTGACAGTCTGAGACAGATTACATAATGCCAAAGGTCATGGCCCTACGAAATTGCTCAGGCAATATTTCAACCCAGTCCTGTCTGATTCATAAAGCTCACCTTTCTTCACTGTCCCATGACGCTAGATTCCCTATAAGGAATAACGATAATAATACCATTTTCGAGTGCTTATTCTATGACAGATAGTTGGCACTTGCCAGATCAGCTGGTCTTTCAGCAGATGAAGACGCACAGGAACAGGGTGTGGCTTTGCCAGGACACAAGTGGGGCTGGAGCTGAGCCAGGACCCAGGCAGCCGCCCACAGAGTCTGCGCTCTTCTCCATTGTGCTGGAGCTTCTCCCGCAGCACTGTAGGGATGCACTGGGGTGCTTGCCGTCCATGTGCAGATGGGTCCCCCAGAGTGTTCTGTACAGGTGGGGAAGGACCCAGGAGAGCCAGCCCCAGAGCATTGCCTTGGGGCCCAGGGCAGAGTGGTCAGCCGTGCAGGGGAGGGGAAAGTTCCGGGGAGACAGTGACTGAGGTGGGATTCCAGCAGCCCCATCTGCAAACCTCTACCCAAGAGAAGAGGGAGAAAAGCCAGAGGCATGGGGTGGGGGGGTGGGGCGAGGGCGTGGCCATGCTCTGGACAGCCATGGTTCAGATCAGTGGGGCCGGGGCACAGTTGTGAAAGGTTTCCTAGCAGTGAGGAGGGGTGAGCGCAGAGGCCTGGAACCACCCAGGAGCTGGAGTTTTTAGGTAGATGGAGCAGAATGGGACAGGTTTTAGGTGAGAAGACATGGACCATGGGTCCAGATTAGAGAAGAAAGTAAATCTGGGAGTGAAGAGCTTATGGGGAGAGTGATGGGTTCTCTCCCATGTAATTTACAACTGTTGAACTTTACTTTGACATGTGGGTGTTATTCTCCACTGGTGGATCAGACACGGAGGACATCTATGGCATTTAGTGTGAGAGACTTTCAGTGTGGTGAATAACTGAAAAGCAGATTGAGTTAGCTATTTATGATGTTGATTTAGATAAATAAAAAATACCACCTTGTTTATTTACCCAAGATACAGTTTTAATATTGCATGAATGTGTAACTCCTTTGCACAGAGAATATTGTGTTGGAAGAGTATGTGAGACCTCGTTGTAGAGAGTGCTCCTGGTCAGCATGTACCCTGAATTTAAGTGAATGACTTTCTGTTTCAGACAACAAGGTGCATTTGCTTCTAGACCAGGACTATGAATCTGCATCCCAGAAGATGGAGGATATGTGTAGAATCCCTAAGCCACTGATTGTGAAAATGGATAGGGCAATGAACAGCACGGAGAGGTGCGTGCCACGCACCAAGATGAGGCCCGTGAGTTTGCCTGTGGATAGACTGCTTCTTGCAAGCCCTCCTAATGAAAGAATTGGCAGAAATACGGGACACGTAAGTTCTGACAAGTTTTGCAAGAATCCTGCTTTTGAAGGACTTAATAGAAAAGACAGTCCTACTATCGTCTGTGCCAAATTTAACGGCTTTGACCAACAAAGTCTACAAAAACCTCGGGACAAGCAATATGAACCAAGCAACTTTACCACCAAAACTGCCATGATTGTGCCCTGTGAGCCCCAGGGAAAAGGAGCGATGGCCAGCCTCAGGATAGGTGGGGACCGTTCCGTCAGTGTCACCCAGCACACAGAGCCCGTCAGATCAGTGAGAGAGGCGGCAGAGAGACGGTCCTCTGACTCCTACCCTCTTGCTCCAGGCAGAGCACCCAGAACCCTGCAGCCCCAACACTGGACAACATTCTACAAACCACGCTCTCCCGCCAGCAGTGGCCGGGGGAGCGAAGAGAAACCGTCCTCGCCCTTGGCTCCAGCCCCTCCCAGCACAGCTCACACTCCCCAGAGTGACGTGGAGAAATGCATCCCAGACTCCGACGGGGCGTCCGCGTGTCCCGGGCAGCCGACTCGTCAGCCTAAAGACAGCTCTGAGGAGCAGGCCTTGCCTGACGTGACTGCAGTGTGCCAGAGACCACGGCTAAAACGAATGCAGCAGTTTGAAGACCTTGAAGATGAAATCCCACAGTTCGTATAGGGTTGTCAGAATTCAGGTTTTCTTTGCTTTGTTTTGTTTTGTGGTATTGTGTTTGTTTTGTGTAACAGTGTTTGACGGGCCCCTTTTGTATAGGATTGCCAAATTGTAGGTTATTCTTTCTGTTGTGTTGTATTGTCCTTGTTGGTTGTATTGAGTAGTAGAATGTTTGAATGGGGTCATGTTTGTGACTCACTGGAATTGTCTTTAAATTCTGTATTATTGAAATTGTGAATAAAATAGGTGGATTCATATTTTTTAAAGTTCAGTTGATTTTCCCCATAAAATGGTCCACTTAAATGCATCCCTAATATATGATATGATACAGTTCTCAACTAATAGGTTCAATTGGGGAAAATCAGCTTTATTTTTCCAAGTGAAAATAAGTGCTTATTTATAAAGTGTTTTGAATGCAGGTGCCTGAGAGATCTTTGGTATGAATATATGTTTTTTTCACACAGTTTTATAGTGCCTTTCTGACCATTTGTGCTTTTATGGTATGTATGTAAACTTTTATTTTTCAATTGTCAGTTCACTTAACTTTTCAATATTTACATAATGGCCAAAAGGCTTACAAATCTGTATTTAATTGCATCTGTAATTAATCGCCAGTTTTTACATATGGTAGTCAAATTGTACGAAGAAAATGCACTCAAAGCTCCTGTTTCTAGATTTTATATATGGTGTTCAGCCACGTCTCATTTGGCTTTAGATGGTTTTAATACTTTGCAGTTTTCTGCCCCTTGGCTTTGCTCCATGTGGACTTTTGTTTGTCAGTGGTGTTTGACTTTTTGGCATTTATATCATGTTCCCAAGCCTGTTTCAGAAGTGTTTAATGGGTTTTGTTGAAACCATTCCTTTTGTACAAAATGTTTCAACTTATGGATCATTTTGTCTTTTTCTACCTGAACTGTAAATCATTGAAAATGTACGTTTCACCCAAAAGGAGCCAAGTTGTGTTTAAGTTGATTCTGAGAGTACAATCCAGTAAGCGTCTTTGGCATTAGAGAGAAGGTATATATGATTGGATCTGTTTCATTTATAAAATTCCCAGTTTTTAGAACTAGCCCTGTTTTCTGGGTTCACTGTTTTGTCTAAAATGGATATAAAAGGGACAAAAAAAGCCTCTTTTTGTATGTGTGAATTACATTTCTAGTAATGCTTTTGTATGACCATGTTATACATGATAAATATATATATTAACTTGTTAAATTATTTTTCAAGTTCTTGTGGCTTCTCTGAAATTGTTTCTTAGAGTGTGAGACTTTCAAGTTATTAGCTGTCAGCCTTGTGGTCAACACTTGGGCTCCGGCATTCCCTGACTCCAGCATGGAGGACATTTTACAGGAAGTTGTTTTCTAGTCATTTCTACGTGATGTTAAGGGTGGGGGAGAAACGATTGGCCAGCTGTCCGTGCTGAGGCCTTGTTTTTAGTCTCATTGTGTAAAATATGAAAGATTATATTGCTATGAAAATCCCAAAAGCAAACTGAAGCCATCATTTATTTAGCCCTCTCTGTGTGCCAGGAACTTTACTGAGTTTCCACATAAGTTATTCCAAGTCCATAGCAACCTGTGAATCATGCAGTTCTTCCCACGTGAGCACGGGAACCAAGGCTGTCCGCTGAGTCGCACAGGTGTAGCAGATGGAATGGGATCTCAGACACAGGGCCGCCAGTCTCTGATGAGTGGCACCCTTAATGACTGTGAGAACTAAAATAACATCAGGTGGTATTTAGCAATATAAAATACATCATTAAAAACTTCTCTTGTCAAATGCCTGTAACAAAGTTTACCATTTGAACCATTTTAAGTTTGCAGTTCAGTGGTATTAAGTATATTCACATTGTTCTACAAGCACGACCAACCATCCCAAATTTTTTCATCATTTCATACATAAAACTTAGGAAGTGAACAGTGCCGTGGCTCACTAGGCTAATCCTCCGTCTACAGTGCCAGCACACCGGGTTCTAGTCCCAGTTGGGGTGCCGGATTCTGTCCTAGTTGCCTAGTTTCTGATAAGTCACTTGTGAAGGCTTGATCATGACCCCCCCACACAGGTGTGTTTGACAGAGAACTGAACTCGTGGTTATTAGCATTTAAAATTACGTGTACCCTGGACAATGTATGTCTTTTTTTAAGATTTTTTTAAGATTTATTTATTTATTTGAAAGTCAGAGTTACACAGAGAGAGGAGAGAGAGAGAGAGGTCTTCCATCCACTGGTTCACTCCCCAGTTGGCCACAACGGCCAGAACTGCGCCGAACCAAACCCAGAAGCCAGGAGCTTCCTCCAGGTCTCCCATGCGGGTGCAGGGGCCCAAGGACTTGGGCCATCTTCTACTGCTTTCTCAGGCCATAGCAGAGAGCTGGAACGGAAATGGAGCAGCTGGGTCTCGAACCAGCACCCATATGGGAGGCTGGTGCTTTAGGCCAGGGCATTAACCCACTGCGCCACAGCGCCAGCCCCCCAGAGAAGGAGAGGCGGGGTGAGGGGGGTCTTCCTACACTGTTTGTTCCATGCCTGGTAACATGGTAACGTTAACTTTGATTGCTTGTCAGTTGTGTCTACAAGGTGTCTCCATTGTAGAGTTCATAATTTAAAAAGTGCTCTATGAGCAGATCTTAAGGGCTGCATGAATGTCCTGGTTCTTGAACTGCCACCAGAAGTGTGTGCTGAAATGTGTTGTCTGAACCACTTGTTACTGGCTGGTTACCAAGTGGCGGGTCAGTGACTTCTGCTTTGGTTGGTGTCCTGCATGAGGAAAAGCTGGCTCTTCTCGTGGGTTCGTTCCTTTCTCTCAGTATAGACCCCAGGATTCCTGCCTTATTGAGTGGGCTGCACTATTTCACTGTTACTATTTTCATGCTGAGAGTGTCCCAGGTTAGGCTGTAGGAGTCCTTTCAAGCTGGCCTCCATGTCCCTGTGGTCTCTCCTTTAGCATTTTGGCACCTCGAGATACTACAGGCTGACTATGGGCTTTTCCCTACCCTAAGCCTGGAATTCACCATTTTCCTGTGGCGCCGGCACCCTGGGTTCTATTCCCGGTTGGGGCGCTGGTTCTGTCCCGGTTGCCCCTCTTCCAATCCAGCTCTCTGCTGTGGCCCGGGAGTGCAGTGGAGGATGGCCCAAGTGCTTGGGCCCTGCACCCGCATGGGAAACCAGGAGGAAGCACTTGGCTCCTGGCTTCAGATCGGCGCGGTGCACCGACTGTAGCGGCCATTTGGGAGGGTGAACCAACAGAGAAGAAAGACTTTTCTCTCTGTCTCTCTCTGGTTCCTGTAAATGGAGAGTGGGATGTGGAATCCATGACCTGAAAAGGACTCATTGCTACTGGCAAGTCACTGGCTATAAACCCTACTGGTAGACAACTTAAAACACACACACACACACACACACAGGCAGCTCTAAACGCACACATCCGTGTGTATTTATGGGTGTTGCATATCCTTTCACACACGCATTGCAAACCTCGAGTTCACATCGATTCCTTCACTTCCGCTTCAGTCATTGGGAGTTTAATGCAGTCTCTCCATAATGGTAACTCCCTTCTCGTGGAAACCTGGCTCCCATAACTAAATACTCACCCTCCCTCCCTCTCTCCCCTCACCCTAGATACATCACGTAATCACGTATCTCATATCCATAGCTGCACAGGTCCTGACCACATCAGGATCCTAAGATGCCCGCTGAAACCCCTCCACCACATTGGCTCGGACCCTGACCCCTGAATCCCAGGTCCCTGCTGTCGCTCCAGAGCACACCATTACAGTCCTGCACCCCGTCATCTGGCTAGAAGACAGGCAAGAGCTGAGTCCACAATTTTTTGATAATGAGCAATGATTGAATATGGACTGAATGTACTAGGGAAAATGAAGATAATTGGTAATACATATCTACCAGGAATTGTTTAAACAGACATGTTTTTATGAAAATTATAGAAAATGTGATTTTAACCTTCCTTTATGGGCTTAGCCATAAACCTTTAAATAATTGTAATATAGTTTATGTAATAAATAAACCATAGTGCATAAGATGCTGTTTTTAAATGTCTTTACCATCAGCCAATTTTCTCTGCCTATATAACAGAATAACCGGCCGTATTTCTGAGTTATACATTTTGTTTTTGGCTTTGGCTTTCAAGTAAACAACAAGTAGTAGGCAGCCATCAGGTAAAAACCTGGCTCAAGTTTCCGGATGTGGTCCTGCCCACTTGCTGCAGAATATTACAGGTTTTCCTTATAGCTCCAAAAGAGACGGAAGGGAGCAGCAGCATCAACAGACCAGCGAGCCTTTCGCTGCCCAAGTGCTGATAAGTGAATACGGTCCCATTTACTACACAAGCACAGAGCCTGGCGTGGAACAGCTGCTGTCTGGCAAATTAGTTCTCCCCACTCCATTGCATTTTACCTAAAAATACGCTCGCTTTTTGAGATCTACCTCCCCTGCCATCGGAGCTGTGCTGTGTGAGGAGGCGTTTAGACGTGGTTGAGAAGCCTGGCTCCCACACCGGAGCAGCTGGGCTCCCTTCTGGTCCTGGCTCCTGACGCTGTCCTTCCTGCCAACGCAGACCCTGCAGGCAGCAGTGGTGGTTCACGGTACGGGTTCCTGCAGCCATGGGACCGATCTGGAGTGCATTCCTGGCCCCTGGCCCCTGGCCCTCGCCCAGCCCCAGTGATACTAGGCATTTGGGGCACTGAACTAGTGGATGGGGGCTCCCTCTGTATCACTGTCTCTCAAATTAGAAAGAACAGTTTTTAAATAAAAGCTTTTCTGTACCCACCACCTTTCCAGGTTCAGATGTCAAACAAATCAGCAGAACATGAGGCAGGAACAGGGTCTCAAGGGCCACAAACGGCCCCATCTACAAGTGCAGATACATAAATAACGATTCAATGAGTGCTTTAAATGATCCTTTTAAAACTGGATCATAAAGGCAGGAGGATGTAAATATGTGTCATTTAAAGATTAATTATACGGGCCAGCATTGTGGCACATTGGGTTAGGCCACCGCCTACAACGCCAGCATCCCATACGGGCACCAGTTCAAGTCCCAGTTGATTTTCTGATCTAGCTCCCTGCAAATGCTCCTGGGAAAGCCATGGAGGAAGCTCAAGTCCTCAGGTTCCTGTGCCCGTGTGGGAGACCCAGATGGAGTTCCAGTCTCCTGGCTTTGGCTTGTCACAGCCCTGGCCGCGGTTGCGGCCATATGGGGAGTAAACCAGCAGATGGAGGATTCTCTCTCTCTCTCTCTCTCTCAACTCTGCCTTTCAAGTAAATAAATGCATCTTTAAAAAAATTATAAATGAACTACCATTTGCCCCAAATACGTAACACTGAGGAGTGACTGGACACCTCCCTGGTCGCTGCCTGTCTCTTTCCCTACCAGGAGTAACTACTATCTTGAATTTTATGTCAGTCACTCCCTGGATTTTTTTTTTTAATTTGCTACCTATGTATTGTTTAGTTTTGCCTGTTTCTTTGGGCCTTTTATAAGTGGGTCATTTGATTTTTTAAAAAATATTTATGTGAAAAGCAGAGAGGGAGAGAGCAAGCTTCCACCTGCTAGTTCTTTATCCAAGTGGCTGCCCACAACAGCCAGGAGTGCAGAACTCCATCCGGGTCTCCCACACGGGTGGCAAGTACTTGAACCATCATCTGCTGCTTCCCAGGTGCGTTAGCAGGGAGGTGGATTGGAAATGGAGTAGCCGGGTCTCCTGCCACCACTGGAGTATGGGATGCAGGTGTCAAAGGGGCAGCCTCACCCACTGTGCCACAAGGCCTGGCCCTCACTTGATTTCTTTGTGACTTCTTAGATTCAAGTTTTTGAGATGAATCCACATAGATTTTTATATTTGTCTTTTTTTAAAGTTATGAAGTATTTCATTGAATAAATACACTACAATTTATTGTAGCTACAGATGGAATTTAGGTTGCTTCTAACTTTTTTTAATATATAAACCATGCACTGCAAAATTTTTATTTTTTCTTCTATTTTAAACAAACCTACTTTTGTGGTTATCATTTCATTTAATGTTTACCAAGGGAACCAGTCCCAACCGCCTTTTTCAGATAAGCACGTGAACTTCAAAGAGGTTAGATAACTTACTATAACGAATAAGAAAGGGCTATAAGGGGTTGAACTCGGATGTTTTATTATACATTATAATTTCTGAGATCTTTTATCTTCATTTTTTAAGCCAGAGGCTGACAAAAATCATAGACTTTCAGGCTATACTTTTTCTTCCTAGTTGTTAGGATACTGAAGGTTAGCATTCTCATGCCATAGCAGAGAGCTGGACCAGAAGTGGATCAACCAGGACTCGAACAGGTCGTTACTAGTGTGTTTATAAAAAGAAGATTCATTTGGTAAAAACTTTTGCATCTAAAATTGCTATTTTTTTCTGGGTTATAACATGGAGAAACCGGGCAGGGAGTTAGATAGGGGTAGATGAGCTGGCATTTCTATCAGCCTACACTGTTAGTCTGCCTCTCCACCTGTCAGTCTGATATACCTACCTTCCCAGGATGCACCTGTGTCTCACCTGGGACCAGAAAGGAGGAGACACCATGGTAGCTACACAGAAGCTAAACTCCACATGGAGGTGCCATAAATTTCCCAGAAAGCTTTGTGTATGCTAAGACCTTGCCCATTTGTTTATTTTCAACTAAGGCACCACCCCCTCCCTCTTTTTTTTTTTTTTTAGCTTTCTTTCTTAACATATTTAAAAAGAAGCCATCAATATATTTTTAAAGATATATTTACTTATTTGAAAGTCAGAGCTACACAGAGAAGGAAGGAGATGAAGAGAGAGAGAAAGAGAGAGAGAGAGAGAGAGGTCTTCCATCCACTGGTTCACTCCCCAGATGGCCACAATGGCCGGAGCTGTGACGATCCGAAGCCAGGAGCCAGGAGATTCTTCCGGGTCTCCCATGTGGTTGCAGGGGCCCAAGGACTTGGACCATCTTCTACTGCTTTCCCAGGCCATAGCAGAGAGCTGGACCAGAAGTGGATCAACCAGGACTTGAACCAGTGTCTATGTGGGACAACAGCACTGCAGGTGGTGGCTTTACCTGCTACGCCACAGTGCCGGCCCCACCGATCATTTTTTAAAGCTTTATTTTATTTATTTGAAAGGCAGAGTTACAGAGAGGCAGAAGGGAAGAGGAGAGAGAGTGAGAGATACAGAGATCTTCCATCCACTGGTTCAATCCCCAGATGGCTACAATGGCCAGAGCTGCGCTGATCCAAGGCCTAGATCCAGGAGTTTCTTCTGGGTGTCCCACATGGGTGCAGGGGCCCAAGGACTTGGGCCATCTTCTACTGCTTTCCCAGGCCACAGCAGAGAGCTGGATCAGAAGCAGAGCAGCCGTGACTCAAGCCGGCATTGAGTTGGGATGCCGGCACTGCAGTCAATGGCTTTACCCGATACACTACAGTGCCACCCTCCCCCTCCTCACACCTCTTAAAAGAGATGGATAACGAGGGAGGGCCCCCCCCCCCCCTTTTGCCCCTGACCATGCTGGGGGATGCTACTCAGGGTTCTTCTCTCCTCGTGGACAACCCTCTGGCCCACTCATGATGGGTTATCTCACCCGTGAATGTATGTTCTCTCAAATAAATCCTGCTCTCACTTGTGAGATACGTCTGCTTTGAATTCTCATCTCTGTGTTGCGGCAAGAACCCAGAGTAACAATTCAGGTACCTAGACGGTATCAGGTTGCAGTAGGGTTCGTGGGGTAAACTTCCTGCAGGAGAGAACAGCAGAGCCCAGCAGGCACCAGCAAGGCCTCCCCTGCACCTCCCGGGCCAGATCGGGGTGGAAGGCCGTGCATCATGGGGAGCGCAGAAGACGGACATGCAAAGTAACAGGGCTTGAAGGGGTCGCTCAGGCGCTACTCAGGAAAAGGATCAGCAATCTAGGGGAGAAACGACCATAAAACAAGCCACCATCTGTGGTGATGACGACCTAAATTCCAATTTATTTTTAGGAACATCCTTGATGGGGATTAGTGACCCATTGTGAACGTGAATCAAATAAAAACAAATAGTATAATGGTGAATACAAATCCACCTAAATTGGTAATTCAGTTAATTGCAAAGAGACTCAATACTCCACATAATAAACTGATGTTGTTGGACTAGGGAAGAAAAGCAGCACCAATCTACATCCTGTTTGCGATAGTCATGTTAAATAAACATGCACAGGAAAATCAAGGATGGAGGATATACTTTGCAACTGCTAATGAAAAAAGCTGATGTAGCTATTGTAATATCAGATAAAATTTTAAGCCAGAAATATTACTGGAGATGTAGGGGATGTTTCACAATAGATCAATTCATCAGGGAGATTTCACAGTTCTGAGCGGCATTGTTCCAAAATATGAAAGAAAAAGTAGAGACAGCTGCAGTTGTCGGGCCGTTGAGCACACCTCCAGATAAACACAACATAGTGACAGCATAGCCAGGAGAACATAGTTCATAGACTTGATCCAGTTCGCATAAAGAGAGCACTATGCACAGTGGAAGAATTCGCATTTCACCCACGTCAGTACTTCAACTTTCCCTAAACTGAAAATAACAGGACATAAAGGTAGTCAGTCTCAAGACACTTCAGAGGGTTGGAATAATTTGAATTATGCTCTCTGACCCCTGGGAATTATGCTAGAAGGCAGCAACAAAAGATAACTAGACGATCCTCAACTGCCTTGAAATGAAACAGAACATACTCCTAATAATCCGTGGATCAGAGAAGAAATACACACGTTAGAAATATTTTACACTGAATGAGAATGAAGTTGTGCCATACCCAGAACTGTGGACCGCAGCTCGAGCAGTGCTGAGAGAGCTTTAGAGCCTCAGCTGTGCTTATTAGAAAAATTGAGAGGTCAAGATCAAACTTCAGGCAAGAACAGCAAGTCACAGCTGCAGGATAATAAAAGGGAGAGCAGAAAGTGACATAGAAAACAGAGAAAAGCAGTGAAATGAGAAGCTGGCTATTTGAAAAGAGTAGGAAATAAATGATAACCCCCAGTACGATTAATCAACAAATATCAGGAATGAACAGGAGAACATTACTACTAGAGACTCTATAAACACGAAAAGGTATGCCCATAGAATTAACAACACCAATTTGAAAGCTTAAATAACAAAATTAAGGACCAGAAATAAAACTGACAAACAGAAAATCTGCAGAGTCCCCATCTGTGAGTGGAAATCGACTCAGTTCTTTAAAAGCTTTCCAGAAAGAAGATGTAAAGGAAGAAAGTACCTTGATTTTATACAATTCTTCTCCAGAAAGCAAAGAAAAAAGGGAATACTTCCAAACTCTGTAAATCCATTGTCACCCTGACGACAAAACTTTATAAGCACATCACAATATATGAGAAAGAATCTAGCAGTACATGAAAGTATAGTATACTACTGCCAATCTTAACATGTGAAAGATCAACCAAGGTGATTTGCCACATTACTTTTTTAAAGAAAGAAAAACTCAGTTATAAAGAAGAAATTTTAAAGGATTTAATCAACTACGGTGACCATTTGTAATTTGAAAGACGTACTCAGCAAGTTGTGACTAGAACTTCTCTAAACTGATAGAGGTACGGTCTTCAGCAAACGACTTAGTGGTAAAATCCTGAAGTCTTGGCTCTGAGACCTGAATTCACATGAGGATACTCACAGTCACAACCTTAACACTGTCACTTCTGGAGATTCTAGCCATACAGTAAGGTCAGGAAAAGACATAAAGGCATAAAGATTGGAAAGGACGAAATAAAACAGTCCTTGTTTGCAGATGACATCATTATGCACATTGAAAATCGGAAAGAATTTATGAGCTATTAGAATTAGGTGACTTTAGCAAGAGAACTGCTTAAAACGCAACATTCACAAATCACTTATATATTAACAAACTTGTATATTAACTTATATAACTTATATATTAACAAAAACACATGGAATGGAAAATTAATTTATGAAATGATACTGTTTAAAATAATAGAGAGGGCCCAATGCTGTGGCTTAGAAGGTTAAACTGCTGCCTGCAGTGTCGGCATCCCATATGGGTGCTGGTTCGAGTCCCAGCTGCTCCACTTCCGATCCAGCTCTCTGCTATGGCCTGGGAAAGCAGTGGAAGATGGCCCAAGTCCTTGGGCCCCTGTACCCACGTGGAAGACCCAGAAGAAGCTCCTGGCTCTTGGCTTCGTATCAGTGCAGCTCCGGCCATTGTGGCCATTTCGGGAGTGAACCAGTAGAAAAAATATCTCTCTTTCTTGCTCTGTATTTCTGCCTTTCAAATAAATAAATAAATATTTTAAAATAAAATAGTAGAAAAACAACAACTAGATAGGAAATTTAAGAAGAGATGTATAGAGATGTATATTTCTCACTAAATACACTGAAATGTGCAATATATTTTATATAAATTGAAGAATCAAATAAGTAGAAGGATACACCATTCTTACAGATTGGGAAATTCAATTTTATGAAGATGGCGTTCTCTCCTAAATTGGTGTATGCGTTTGCTGCAGTCTAACATATACTTGTTAATTTTTTATTAATATGCTGAAGCTATTTTAATATAGACTCTCATGATTAGTACAGGCAGGTGGTTTGATCTCTCTCCTTCTGGTTTCAAAGGCAGGGTTACACAACCAGTAGAAGAAGGTGGCACCAGAGCCATTTCACTTTATTATAAATTATTTCTGGGGCCAGCGCTGTGGCCTAGTAGGTAAAGTCACCGCCTGCAGCACCAGAAACCCTTATGGGTGCCAGTTCGAGTCCCGACTGCTCCATTTCTGCTCCAGCTCTCTGCTATAGCCTGAGGAAGCAGTGGAGGATGGCCCCAGTCCTTGGGCCCTGTTCCCACACAGGAGACCTGAAAGAAACTTCTGGCTCCTGGTTTCAGTTCGGTACAGCTCCGGCCATTGCAGTCATTTGGGGAGTGAACCAGCGGATGGAAGAACTCTCTCTCTCTCTCTCTCTCTCTCTGCCTCTCTGTAACTTTGCCTTTCAAATAAATCTTTTTTTTTTAATTGTTTCTTACTTTGACCTTGCTTCTCCACACATCGCTAAGACTGCTCCAGTCCTATTCTTCTGGCTACATTCCTTCCTCCTAGAAGCTTGCCGCTCAGGCGATACACTACAACTTGTTACCCACGTCAAACCCCCAGTTCTTTTCTCTCTGAATGCATGCTACATAATGGAAGTTGCATTCAGTTAAGTAAATCCCGTGAATTTAGACAAATTCTCTTCTTACAGCACTGAGTTTGTCAAACATTGTTTCTGCACTTAACGTTACTGCTATTCAAGGAACACAAGCTGGAGATGTGAGCTAAATATTTACCTGAATATTTATGACTAGCTTTGTGAAAATAAGTGTTCTAACTAACCCCAGAGATTAAGACGCATTTTGGAGAGAGCCCTACATTATTTGTAATCTTGCAAAATTCCATACATTGGTCAGATTTCCATTGCTATAATGAAATACTTGGGATAACTACTTATGAAGAGAAGAGGTTTGTTTTGGTTCATGGTTTTAGGGGTTCAAGTCCAAGACCAGCTCGTCTCCGTCGGTTTGGGCATCTAGTGAGGGCAATGAATGGCAATAACAGTGCACCACCTCTAAACATCATGACGAGAAATCCTTCTGAGAACAGGATGCTGGGTTAAGTGATTTGCAAAGCACGTCCTACTTCTGAACCTAGGACTGTAAAGTTTTGAATTCCAGCGAATCCTTCCACTTAGACATAGCATGTTTGTGATACAAGCAGGGAGCAAAGAGACCTTAGCCCTGGCCAGCCTCCTCCCAAATAAGCTGTGACACACACAGCACCATCCCTTGCAGGCTCAGCTGGCCTGCAGGGACCCCAGGCCTGTTGTTCCTGGTTCCCAGTCTCCTGTGTTATCAGCGACAGAAGTGTGCTGTTGCTATTGTATTGTTGTAGTCACAGATGTCTGTATTTGTAACTCAACAATCGTGCAAGTAAGGACAACTTACCATGTGTCAGAAAATAGAGAGAAAAGTAGCAGTTCACAAACAGCCCCTGCCCCTGTGGGGCTCATATCTGAAACTACCAGAGGGCAGCAGTCGGCTCTCAGTGGTTTTCATTTTCAGATTCATATGGAAAAGTCGGGCTTGATGAAAAGCTATTTTTTAAGGAAAGAATAGCAGAATTTCCAGGATGTTATTTTAGCATTTTGCCAACACATATTAGATACAGTTGTTTTGCTGGCTACTCTTATACTTGTATTTATAGCATTTGATGAATGCATTGTTGATCTGTGTTTGTATACAACCTCTGATCTTATAGTTAAGTGTATTGGTTTAACTGTCTAAAAGAGGTCAAGCTGATGTAAACAAGGAGGTAGCTAGCCAGGAGGAGCCCAGGTCGCCAGCCCCACCTGCACTGCAGGGCCCAAGTACCTCCCCACCCCCACCTTCCTCAGCCCTCTGCCACCCCGTCCCCTCATTTCCACAGCTTCCTAAAACCACCCATCAAAACTGGCATTGGCCAAAAACAGCCAGCGTGGCTGCTGGCTAAGTCCCTTTAGCTCATTGTTATAATAAAATTATAATAAAATTACCCTGACTGACACACTACTCCCATCATGTACCCCATGCCCTGACATTTCCAAATTTTCCCTGAAGGGGCAAGGAAATGGGAGTCACTTAAGTCCCTTCAACCCCCAAATTCAGCCTCCTTTGAATATTCAACTAAGCCTCACCCTAGACCACCCGTCTGCCTCCAGCTCACACAGGGGACGGCTCCAAGCCTCCTCACTGTATGCCCTCCTTCCTCCTTCAGTGCCTGCTCTCACTTTGCATGCAAATCAGTCTTGTTCTCTGCTGATCCTTGCCTATGTTTTGTCCTAGAATTGCTTCTTGCATTGGCGAAAAGAACCTGGACCCAGGCACCCCATGACAAAATAGATTTCTGGACGACATGAGCAATATTTCATAAGTGCTTTTATGACTATGACCTGTTTTCCACTATGCATACACAGGTGCATATGTATATGGGATTTCTTAGAGATTTATTTATTTGAAAGGCAGAATGATAGAGACAGAAAGAGATCTTCCATCCACTGAGTCACTCCCCCAAATGCCTGCAACATCCTAGTCAAAGCTAGGAGCCTGGTCTCCCACATGGCTGGCAGGAACCCAAGTACCAGGGCTGTCACCACCTGCCTCCCAGGCACATTAGCTGAAAGCTGGATTGAAAGTGCCCGGTACCTGGGACTCAAACCAGGCACTCAATATGGTATGTGGGCATCCCAAGCAGTGGCTTAACTGGCTAGGCCACAACACTTGGTTTGGGTACATAATGTGACAGCACTTTCTTTATTTTTTTCAAATGATGCTATATAGCTACATGGAGATCAAGAGCTCAGAACATCATTCCTGTCCCCAAATGATAACCTCTCATCCATGACCCCTCCACCAGATTGGTTAGCCAGCCTCCTTGAGCTGCCATGGCACAGGGAGGTTGTGGGCAGCCAGTTTGCCTGCACAGAGAATACTTCTTGCAAGATCCCCTCGTGAGAGCAATGGCAGCAATGGGGGAAAATGTACATGAAGACAGGTTCTGCCAGTGTTTTGCCATGAATTCTGGGGTACCACCATTTTGCCCAGTGTTGTTGAATGAGAAGGCCATGCCAAGATGGTCATCGACCATGCTCCTCCTCTCAGAACGAATCCACAGTTACAGCCCAGAGTAAAACTGTCTAGGGGAAGTTAAAGTTATTTTGGTCTCATCAGGCTGTGAATCTAGGCCAGTCTGATTCCACACCTGTGTGTCTGCTATCCCATGACGTGGCGTCCATTTGACAAGAACTGTTGATCCTAATGAAGTAGCTGAGTGTACTGTTAGGTCAGACGCTGCATCTACCTCTCCCGTAACAAACTTCAGTGAGCTCTCTAGTGATTTACACATTTAGGCGTCTAGGAACTCAGTCAAACTTAGTTATTAATTCCGTGTCCTTCAACCTTGGTTAGCAAAACAATTGACATGCAACCTTTCTTCTAGCATACATTATGTTGTTGGCCTTAGACAAAAATGTTCTCAAAGAGAAAGAAACTCAGGAAGCGTCTAGCTCTTGCTCTTGAGCCGTCTCCAAGAGCTGAGAACACTGCCACTCAGATCTGGCTTTCTCTAAGCTCCTGAGCACCTTCTAAGTAGTGTGCATCCATTGCTTTCGATCTTTAGAACCTAAAAATACAACGTGCTGCTTCACAATTGTAGTGTTCATTAATTTTTTTCCTCTCCATAAAACCCCTCTCCGTTCCGCGCTTTTCTTCTGTCTTCACAAAGCACCACTGTCACCGGACCATGGAATCAGCAAGCAGCAGCCTCACTTTCCAGGGTGCAGCTGAGGGCTTCCAGAAAGAAGCGGTGTTTCTGACCAGAGTGTTGTTTTTTTAAATGATCTATTTGTATTTATTTGGAATGCAGAGTGAGATAGGCAGAGAGAGAGAGAGAGAGAGATCTTCCAGTCACTGGGCCTCAATGGCCCAAGTTGGGCCAGT
Source organism: Sylvilagus floridanus (assembly GCA_949820135.1). Taxonomy (NCBI): domain Eukaryota; kingdom Metazoa; phylum Chordata; class Mammalia; order Lagomorpha; family Leporidae; genus Sylvilagus; species Sylvilagus floridanus. The sequence continues at coordinate 85,245,571 of OX463225.1, read as the reverse complement.
TTGAAGCCAGGAGCCAAGAACTCTATCCGGGTCTCCCACGAGGGTGGCAGGGACCCCAGCACTTGGGCTGTCTTGGCTGCTTTCCCAGGGGAGTTAGCAGGGAGCTGGATTAGAAGCAGAGCAGCAAGGACTTAAAGCAGAGGTCTGCTAAGGGAAGCTGGGGCAGGTGGTGGCTGAACTCGCTGCACGGCAACTCTGCCTCTAGAATACATTTTTTTTAAAAACCTCTCCGATATAAATTATATGTTTGTGAGAAGAGCTCGCAGCTGTCCTCCATTAAACACGAGGTCTTATTTACCAATCACAATTGAGAGCTTCGTTTTCTAATATTTTCTACAATAGCTAAAGGCTACCAGTCACATTTAGATACTTTCATATTGCCTTGTAACGTTTACCTTTTTCACCAGCGATCATCATCTGGATTGCACTACAAAGGTCACTCACAACTCTATGAATCATGCGGCTTAGTTAAATACCGTTATTCGGATTTTAAAATGTGTCGATAGTTTGTCTTTCAGGACTTGAGCTTCGACATACGCAAGTTATACATTTTTAATCGAATTCATGCTGACAACTTGAATACTTTATGTTTGGATGAAATAAATATGGACCTAAATTGCAGATCGAAAGCATTCAAGTTTACACCTAACAAAGCTAAAATATTGAGAGAAAGATAACTATTGTTTTAAAACTAGCAAACCATATTCCAAATAATACGACTTCTCGAATCTCTCATTTCAAAGCCCAGCTTAACTGCATTTCTCTCACTGTAAAAAGGGCACCACATCAAACTGCCGACAATTGAAAATATGAGCATTGGGGCCGGCGCTGTGGTGCAGTGGGTTAACGCCTTGGCCTGAAGCGCCAGCATCCCGTATAGGTGCTGGTTCTAGTCCTGGCTACTCCTCTTCTGATCCAGTTCCCTGCTATGGCCTGGGAAAGCAGTAGAGGATGGCCCAAGTCCTTGGGCTCCTGCACCCATGTGGGAGACCTGGAAGAAGCTCCTGGCTCCTGGCTTCAGATCAGCGCAGCTCTGGCCATTGCAACCATCTGGGGAGTGAACCAGTGGATGAAAGTCCTCTCTCTTTGTCTCTACCTCTCTCTGTAACTCTGTCTTTCAAATAAAATAAAATAAATATTTTAAAAAAGAAAAAAAGAATATATGAGCATAAAAATAAATAAAAGTTAGCTTTTAAAGTACATAAACACTAAGTTTATCAAATATTTATAATGTATTTTCATATTTAATATCCATACGTATGTGTGTGTGTCTGTAATTAGATGTCTTCATTTGTGGGCAGCTGCCAAATTGTTAAATAGTTCAGAAATCCAACTTATTTATGAATAGTTCAGTAAGCCACGTTACTTATGGTTTAGAACAGGGATTGACAAGCTAATGGCCTGTGAGCGAATGTAGCACACCACCTGTTTTTGTAAATGAAAGTTTATTGGAAGAGAATCATTCCCATTCATTTTGATATTGTCTATGATTGCTTTCGCTGCAACGTCAGAGTTGAGTAGCTGGGAGAGAGATCATATGGCCTACAAGCCTAAAATACTTACTAACTGTCCTTTAACAAAGTTTACTAATCCCTGGGTTTGATAAATGAATCATGCCATGAATTCAATATCTCACTTGCTATTTCAGTAAATGTCCATTTTATGCACAGGGAATTCCCTCTTCTGGAATTTGACTAAGGTGCCTAAAATAGAATATAATGTGGGCCAAAGTGGCGTCCATGTCTTCATTAGTGTACACATATAACTGACATGTACAAAATGTGGCTTTGTCTGACCGTGTTCTAGCTGTTTTAGGTACATATCAAATATATATTTGATATAATCAAGTTAAATAATATATAAAATAACATAGCCTTAAGTCCTGGAAGAAAAACTAGCGACATATTTTTAAATCTAAATGATGAGATTTTACTAAACCACGTGATTCACAAAGAGCCGTAAGTGTATCTTCTTTGTGCAATCCAGATGATGGTCACTGGTGAATAGATAATGCATGTAATTAATTTAATTGATATCATTAATATAATAGATATAATTATTGCAACCTATTTCAAGGACTCATGGCTCTGAAATCATGGCCTCTTGGATTTTATTTGGGACTGTGAGCCACACACTTGGTTTTCAGCACTGTGAATCATATTTCCCTTGGCTGCAAGATGAAATCCATTTTATGGGAAGCCGTGTTATAGCTCTAAATGGCTTTAAGAACTAGAAGGATATGAATGGCTTCCTCTTTGCCCTGAGGCCCTGTTTTTAGTTCTTGCTGTGTGAAACATGAAGGAACAAAAGGTATGACTCGTAGAAATCCGGAGAGACCATCGTGGTAGTTAACATTTATTGAGTTCCCATAGTGCTAAGGACTCTTCATATATGCTCTCAATCCATCCACACAACAAGCTTAAGACAGAGGTCGCTGTAATATCCCTGCTTTACAGAGGAGGAAACTAAGACTTCATTAAAACACTTGCCCGAGATCACACAGCCGGTAATTGACGGAGCCAAGACTGACGCAACAAGTCACGGCTCTTAATCGCCACCTTCCTATTAAATAATAGGAGGTGTTGGCATTTATGGACTGTAAAACATCTCCATATGAGGTGATGGATATATTAATTAGCTTGACTTAATTATTTCACATTGTGTCCATAAATTATAATATCACTCTCTTTACCCCATAAATCCATACAATTAAAATTTTTACATAGTCAATTTACAGTAACACTTTTAAATAGTCAGTTTACAATTTGAAGCTTTTCCGTATGTCTTTAACTTGTCAAGACAAACAAGCTAGCGCAGATTATGGGACTACCTTTTAAACTGCCATCCTCTCCCCTCACGGGCAAACTCCATGGGAGTGTCATTCCTCGCTCTCATTCCCTCCCTCAGCTTCCCTGGCATCTCATCGCATTTGTAATCCTGAGCCTGTGGACTCTCCCCAGTCTCTGATATACGGCTAACAAGAAAAGCCGCTGCTGTGTCCACGGTGGAATCGCCTGGTCCAGGGCGACTTACTACACGTGGCCAGGGAGTCCCGCCTGGTGGAAAGGGGGCATCGTGGAACTCTTAGGAGCCCGCTGTCTCCCAGAAGTCCCCGTGGCTAAAATTCTGCGGAGGGAGAGAGGCAGGCCTGAGGCTGGAGGTGTGCTCTGCCTCCTCTGGCTTCATGATTCGAAGACTCAATTATAAAGCTGCAAGGGCATCTGGAAATGTCTCTTACAGTTCACCTTTGACCTATGAATCATGGATACTGCGAAGGATAAGATATGTTTTCTGTGATAGCTGTTCGGTCCAGAGACCTCCAAAGCTTTCCTTGGTTTATTTACTTAAGGGACGAACTACAACTCCTCTGCATCCAGCCCGGCTCCCTGAGTCATTAGTAAAGTCCGGAGTTTATTGCAGGAATGCATGGAAGCTGCCGGAACGGAACACTTGTCGGTGTCGTGGCATCTGGGCCTGGAGTGGGATGGCATTCTCGTAGGGAGACACGTGACCAGAAAGGCGCCCACTGCTGCTCTTGGCCACGGAGCAGGGTGCTAGAAACATCGGCCGGCCAGCTGGACAAGAATGTAGAGGCAAAAGGCGTGGAAAGGAGGAGATGACAGGATCTCTATTTTCAGATGAAGTATAATTGTAAACCTAAAAGCTTGAAGAGAATCAGGACAAACTAGAAACAACTAGAAAATTCCGTCAGATGCCAGAGCATACAGAAATTACCCCAAGTTAATGAGGAGTCCCTAACAGCTACACTGCAATGTCGTCACCGTTTACCTATTCATCTTGTCTTTGGTGAAGGGTTTCGTTTGGATTTTCTGATTTTAAAGCATATTTACCCCAACTCTGAAAATTCTCTTTAAGACGAGGTCCTCAAACTACCCAACAAAATCTTTCTAAATGGGTATCAAGAATTTAATAAGCTAATTAAGCACTTTTTCCTAAGTAGCCTATTACCAAAAAAAAATAAATAAATAAAACTGGATGGAATTTTTGGCATGTCTAGCATCTGCTGGCCACCAGCGATACTTCTTCCCCTCCCCTAAGATGCAGGTGGCCCTGAGCGTGGTTTTTCCACTTATTTGAATTGGGTCTTCTGAAAATATCAGAGGAAAAGCCACTTTCCAGGGAAAGGTTGTCACGGCTCTTTCAATAATCGTCTGTGCATATGTCTGCTACTTAAAATTTTAATACTTAAAATCAGATGGCTGACCCAGTTAGAGGCAAGGATTAAAGAAATCTGCTTAGAATTGAATTGAGCGCCCTGGAGCAACTGCGGAGAGAAACGCATTCCACAGAGAACCTCCCAGGAGCCCAGCTGCAAACCTTTGATCTCTCTTCACTGGAGACAGCACTGCCTGGAATTCAGAGAGACATGGCTGTGACATGTGCTCATACATGTTCGCAGAGCTTTCGTTCTTCCTGGGCAACATAGGCTGTCTCGTGCAGGGTGTAGCTGTTTGTAGCTCAACCCTAATAGGAAAAATAGAAGTTGTAAAGCTTAAAAACAATCTACATTCTAGACGATTCCTATGTATACTTTTTATATGGCTTCAAAGCCTTACATCAGAATTATGGAGAAGGTAAAGCTGCACCTTTCAAACTAGAACCAGCTTGTCTGGGTGGAAGCAGTTAGCGTGAAACTCTGAGAAGGAACAGCGGTGTCTGTAGCTTTTCCCACTAACCAGACGCCATCAAAATTGTCCAGAACATCTTTGTGCTCGCCCTGCACGCTGCCAACTTTGTGTTATGCTTCTGTCTTTCCATTTGTCTCTATGTCATATTTGATGCTGTGAGTCGCTATGATATTTTGTCTAAGGCGTGTTATTACTACATGTCCTACGATAGGTGTATTGACAACAACAGTACCTAATGTAGACTAAAAGAATTCCCAGAAAGGGAAGACCGTTTATATGATTTTTTCTTTTTTCAAAAAATTGTTATATTTATTTAACCAATTTCATATTTTTGCCATATTCACTCCATATGTAGATATTATATACATACACATACACACCATTTTTCTTGAAAGCAGGGATATTAGTGTTTCATTATGTGTGATTTAACTCAGAGGGTTTCAACCTTGAGTCTGTGTTAAGGTCACCTGGAAGGGCCAGCCCTGTGGCGTAGCAGGTAAAGTCGCTGCTTGCACCTGCAGTACTGGCATCCTGTATAGGCGCTGATTCATGTCCCAGCTGCTCCACTTCCGATCCAGCTCTCTGTGATGGCCTGGGAAAGCAGTGAAGGATGGCCCAAGTCCATGGGCCCCTGCACCCATGTGGGAGACCCAAAAGAGGCCCCTGGCTCCTGGCTTTGGATCAGTGCAGCTCTGGCCACTGCAGCCTGTTGGGGAGTGGGCCAGTGGATGGAAGACCTCTCTCTCTCTCTCTCTCTCTCTCTCTCCGCCTCTGCTCTCTCTGTGTAACTCTGACTTTCAAATAAATAAGTAAACCTTTTAAAAAAAAAAAAAGTTTACCTGGAGAGGTTTATGAACTCATTTGCTTGCATGCTGCTCCTCAGAGCTCTGATTCAGTGGGTCTGGGGTTGAGGCCCATGCTGCACTACGTTGAAAAAGCTCTGCTAGTAATTCTGACACCGCTGAGAGTGGAGAGACACAAATTCCACCCACAGAATCCAGCGTTAATAGCCTGGCACATAGGCATCCCTCAAAAACTATTTACATAATTGGTGACCTGGCCCGAGACCAAGTTTATGAGACGTAGGCCTTCACTGGAGAGGCCTCTGGCAGTCACCTCATCAGGTCGGCCCCACGGCTCTGAGCAAATAAATCGCTGCCAAAGCCGCACCGCGCTTGCTTGAGCTGCGTCACTGGAGCCCACTAATTTTTTTTTTTTTTTTTTTGACAGGCAGAGGGGACAGTGAGAGAGAGAGACAGAGAGAAAGGTCTTCCTTTTGCCACTGGTTCACCCTCCAATGGCCGCCGCGGCCAGCGCTGCGGCCGGTGCACCACGCTGATCCGATGGCAGGAGCCAGGTGCTTCTCCTGGTCTCCCATGGGGGTGCAGGGCCCAAGCACTTGGGCCATCCTCCACTGCATTTCCTGGCCACAGCAGAGAGCTGGCCTGGAAGAGGGGCAACCGGGACAGAATCCAGTGCCCCGACCGGGACTAGAACCCGGTGTGCCGGCGCCGCTAGGTGGAGGATTAACCTGTTGAGCCACGCGCCAGCCTGGAGCCCACTATTGGTTCAACCCGGACAGGCCTAGCCTCTTCTGTAATTACATTTTTTTTCTTTTGGTTTCTAAGACTGCAGAAAGAAGACATCTTTGTTGTCACAAAACATTCTTTAAATCATGGAGTCTTTTTCCTTGAATTCAAAAGGAACAAATAACTGTGCAGTCAGATAACGCTCTACAGGAAGGATCCCAGAGCTGAGCTGTGCAATTTAGCAGGTGAAAAGGCCCTAAGAGTTGTAGGTTTGGTTTTGGCGTGCTACGTTTGGTGATGTGATAGAATCAGTGTCCGATTTTCTTGTTATAGACCAACTTCACTTTCGTTTGTAGCAAGCCTAAAAATAATTAACTGGACTTGAACAACACAGCCTGAAAGCAGTCCCTGCCACTCCAGGGAAGACCAGCCTGTCTTCCTGGTTGCCTCTGGGATGCAGCTCAACGTTGGGCAAGTTAGTCACCTGCAAAGCTTGTTAAACACACAGATTCCTGGGCCCCACCTGCAGGAGGTCTCACTGAGTAGCCAGGCCACGGAGCCTGGGACCCGGTATGTGTAACAAGCATTCCAGGGTGCTTCCGTTTTTGTTTTCATTTTAAGACACTGCTCTCTATATTCTTAAAATTATTGATTTATTCATTTATCTGTTTATTTGAGAGACAGAGGGAGAACCTCATCCTTTCGTTTACTCCACAAACGCCACTACAGCAGCCAGGGCTGGATTGGGGCAAAGCCAAGAGCCAAGAACTCCACGTAGGTCTCCCCCAGGGGTGGCAGGGGCCCGGCACTTGGGTTCTCTTCTGCTGCTTTCCCAGGGGCATTAGCAGGGAGCTGGGTTAGAAGTGGGGCAGCCGGGTTTTGACCTGGCGCTCATATGGGATACCAGAGTCACAAGCAGCAGCTTTATCCTGCAGCGACACAGCGCCCGCCCTTGGTATTGAAGAGCCAAGGAGACTTATATGCCCCTTGCAGCATTCATTGCCGGCTCAGTCCAGGAGCGAATGCTCTCAAACCCAGCGGATGGAACTCTCTTACTAAAAGTGTGCAGAATATTTTCATGAACTCTACCCTTTGATCTGTAGGAAACAGATGCACTACAACAATGTACTTCCAATGCAATTCATGATGGAATCATGAAACGATCTGGCACCCTAACAGCTCTCTGCAGCGGTTTGTAGACACCTGCTGTCGCAGGACAGCTCCGTTAGTTAGGCTGTTAGGCCGGTGCTCCGGGACGCAAACAGCCAAGCTTTGCTAGGGCTCCAGCGCTCAGGCACTTCCCCGCCTGAGAAGAGGCACTGCTGAGGGAAGGCCCTGTGGCCGGCGCCTCCTGCCTCTGCCTGCCTCCAGCTCTCCCCCTCTTGCCCTTCCTCTCCATTTTGTCTTTGCCTGACTTGAGCAGTGGGAGGGAAATCTGGGCAGGTGCTCTCAGAAGGGAGTCATTTGACCGTTTGCAAATAGGGCTGGGAGACACATTGGCCTGCAGGGCCCCAGGGAGAAGCCCCCTCTTCAGAATGGAAAAAGGCATGGAAGGTGGTACAATGAATGCCATGTTTTTCGCCCTTTGGGTGCTCACAGTGGTAGTGAAGGTCTCTTGTGACGATTTCTGAAGCCAGGAGAAATAGGAAGTCAGTGCTGCTGGCACCTGCATTGAACCGCAGACAAGCTGCCCATGTCTGCATGAGTCACCAAAAGGTCTGGGAGCTTTTTGCCATCCATCAGCACGGAGGGAGGTTAGAATAGAAATCAGTGACAAACAAATGACTCAGTTTTCCTTTGTAGAAAACGCTCCACTCCAGCTGCCCCGTTTCCCCGTTTGAATGAAAGGGACCAAGCCATGGTGGTTTGGGATGGAGGGTTAGCGACTGCCTCCTGCACTGGCGGAGAACCGGGTGCTGCTCCCTGCCCGATGCACCGGGAACGTTCACAGCAGCTCATGACAGTATGTACAGGAAGGGGAGAGAGAAATCAGGAGGATTCAACCATGTACTTGTTTCCGGCTTTGTCCGAGATGTATGTGGCGGGAAGGAACGGGAAGGCCGGGCTTCCGCCCTGCTTTCTATTTGCACGCTCTGTGGCCTTGGCAGCTCACCAGTCGTTCGTGAGAGCGCTTCCTCCCCTGCTCCTGAGCACGAGGCCTGCACCGCAGGGTGTGGGGAAGCACAGGGGAGCCCATGTCCCAGAGCTGATGCATATTTGCACCCTACAGAACTGTCCAGAATCTTTGCTGCTGTGAAGGTTTGGAGAGGGGCAAAGTGTCAGAAATGAGGCAAGAGAGAGGAGAAACAGCAGGTGTGTGACTGGACACACCCCTTCTCCCAGGCGTGTTTTCACGGGTGTGAGGATGGATGTCTGATTTAAGAGCCTGATTGTGTCGCTGATTTCAAGACGTTACGCGGCAAGTACATCAACAGCAGTTTTGTTTGTTTGCTTTGTTTTGTTTTTACTCATTTCTAAGGGGGGGGGGGAGAATATCTCCCATCTGCTGATTCACTCCTCAAATGACCACTATGGGTAAGACTGGACCAGGCCAAAGTGGAAGCCAGGAATTCCATCCACGTCTCTCCTGTGGGTGGCAGGAACCCAACTACTTGAGCCACCATCTGCAGCCCTCCAGGGTGCTCGTTAGCAGGAAGCCGAGCTGGGACTTGGACCCAGGCACTCTGATATGGGATGTGGGCAGCCAAAGCAGGGTCTTCGTGGCTGTGCCGAATGCCTGTCCGAACAACAGACATTCTTACCAAGTGAGCGCAGGGCTGAGTTCTTTGCCCCCAGCTCTTCTTTCCACGCACTCTCATTTCATCACAGCCCTGTGATGTAGGCCACTGTCAACCAGAACTCTGATAGCAGATATTATGATGCCCCACTTTGCAGATGATAAATCTGATCCAAAAGGAAATTTTGATCACTCACTTTGTGTGCAGTGGATACAGTTTCAAACCCAGGTGTGTCTGACGGTAAAGCTTAGGTGCGTAACCACCAAACCTTTCAAGAGAATGGAGCCATACTCCTCTAACTGGAAAAGAAATCCGTCTTATTCTGACCATTGGCCTTGACTTAAGATCCTTTCTTTTGGGCCAGCGCTGTGGCTCAACAGGCTAATCCTCCACCTTGCGGCGCCAGCACACTGGGTTCTAGTCCCTGTCGGGGCGCCAGATTCTGTCCCAGTTGCCCCTCTTCCAGGCCAGCTTTCTGCTGTGGCCAGGAAATGCAGTGGAGGATGGCCCAAGTCCTTGGGCCCTGCACCCCATGGGAGACCAGGAAAAGCACCTGGCTCCTGCCATCGGATCAGCATGGTGTGCCGGCCGCAGTGCGCTGGCCGCAGCGGCCATTGGAGGGTGAACCAATGGCAAAAAAGAAGACCTTTCTTTCTGTCTCTCTCTCTCTCTCACTGTCCACTCTGCCTGTCAAAAATACAAAAAAGAAAAGAAAAAAAGATCCTGTCTTTGAAACTGGCACAGCAACACAGAGACACACACACACACACACAGACACACACACACACACATACAGCCCTCCCACCTGGCCCCATCAGCACTGAGCACCCTAAGAAGTGTGATGTTAAGTGACTGACTTGGAGTCAGAGAGCTTAAATTCTGATTCCTGGCCCGTTGCTGGACAGTGTGTGTCTTTGGGTCAGGAATTTAAAATTCGGAGTAATTTCCTGTGGAATCATGTAGGGATCATCATGTCTGCTCAGCCCAGCTTATGGTGAGTGGTGAGGATCAAGTGAGATGGTGCCCAGGGGTCTATTCTTAGATATGAAAGCAAAGGAGGACTTCATTGAGAGTGTCTTCAACCAGACAGGGGCTGGGAAAAAGTTTGATAGGTGACCTAAGAAAAGAAAAGTCACTGTTAGTCCCCTGCTAGTAACAGCCACTTCTTTCATGATATATTTGATTACCCAAAGAAGTATCTTCCAGAGTGAGTTGTGCCTGCTGGGGCACAAGATGACTGTAAGAGGTACAGGAACATATATTTTAGTAGTTCTGTGCTCTGAAGTATTCTAGAAAAATAGAAGAAACCTGCACTATCCCAGATTACTGCCTAGGATTCAGCTAAGCACAGAAACATTAAAATCAATCCAATAGAGCAAAGTGTACATGTTCCATGAACATGGTAAACATAGTAGAAGTAGCAGGCAAACAATCTTAGGAGATACTGACAAAAGCTCGGTGTGTTTGACAACAAAGACTTATCTCAGAGGAGTTTGCCAGGCTCTCTTAATAATCTCTTTTGATCTCCTCGCGTCTTCAGCAACAGTAATATTGGTCAAGGGATCTGTTGACATTGTTCCCTGTGCTCACCCCGTACCCCTTCCCACTGGTTGAATGTACCAGCCCCACAGGAATGGCCATTTGAGCCAAAGGGTTGTTTTAGTCCTTCCCTAAGACACACGCTTTTCCATCCTGTATTTTGTAAAAGATCCAAATGGGCTGCACCTTCTACACAGGGCATGAGTCCCTAGAGTCCTCCCTTGGAGTCCATGGGAAACTGGTTCTGGGACCACGACCAAGTACCAGGATCTGTGTGACTGCTTGATTATCTTATATAAAATGGTACAGTATGTAGGGGCCTGCATTGTGCTGCAGTGGGTTCAGCACCCACCTGTGATGCTGGCATCTCTTATGTTTGTTGGTTCTACTCCCAGCTGCCCCACTTATCCAGTTCCCTGCTAATGTGCCTGGGAAGGCAGCAGAAGATGGTCCAAGTGCATGGGCCCCTACACTCACATGGGAGACCTGGATGGAGTTCCAGGCTACTGGCTTCAGCCTGGCCCAGCCTCTGCCATTGAAGCCATTTGGAGAATAAACTACAAGATAGAAGACCTCTCTCTCTCTCTCTCAACCTCTCTTTCTCTCTTTCTTTGTGAGTGTGTGTGTGTGTGTGTGTGTGCCCTTCTCTCTCTGTCATTTTGCCTTTCAAATACATTAATTGAAATGATACAAAAAATAAAATGGTGTGGTATTTGCATATAACCTACACATCCTCCTGTATACTTCAAAACTTCTCTAGAGTACTTGTAAACCTAATACAATATAAATAGTTGTTATTAACTCCAAAGAGTTCATGGAAAATATGAATTATGAAAAAAACTATGTATGGATTTCAGCGTTTTTAGAACCAAAATAAGCTTATCCTTGAACTCCATTTTTCTGCAAACTTGAAAACGCACATTGTATGACACGTTCAGTGCAGATGCGAACCCAGGGATACGGAGGGCCCGCTGTACTTTGAAAAGTGAGAATTTACTGTTGGTGTCTTAAATGCCTGGATCCGACATTTTTCAGAGGGAAAGCCGGGCGCTCTGGGGAGGGTTTGGAACAGCCCCGGTGGGATGGATTCCTCAGCTCAGCCCTGCGTGTTTGTCATTCTCCAGCGGCAAGTTGGCTGCTCAAGGCTCAAAGCCAGTGATAACCACTTCCCTGCGAGGTTTGTTTTGTCTTTGATGACAGAGCTTTCACTTAACACGGCATCTCAAGGCCTTCTTGAGAAATCCATGTTGACTGAAAGCAGCAGTGTTGTCCTCTACGTTAAGGAACTGCCACAACTCACATCCAGTCTTCGTCCAAATGTAATCCAGCAACTTAAACAGCAATGGAGAGGAAATAAGGACACATCACTTCCTGTATTTTCTTGAGGAGCCCCTCCAGAAATGCCCATTTAATGCAGACATTTTCCCTCATCATTTTGATGGCAACAAGCTGATTTTTTTTTAAGATTTTTTTATTTGTTTGAGAGGTAGAGTTAAAGACAGTGAGAGGGAGAGTCAGAGACAGAGAGGTCTTCCATCCACTGGTTCAATCCGCAGATGGCCACCATGGCCGGAGCTGCTCCGATCCAAAGCCAAGAGCCAGGTGCTTCTTCCCAGTCTCCCATGTGGGTGCAGGGCCCCAAGAACTTGGGCCATCTTCTACTGCTTCCCCAGCCCATAGCAGAGAACTGGATTGGAAGAGGGGTAGCCGGGACTAGAACCAGCGCCCATATGGGATGCCAGCACGACAGGTAGAGGATTAACCTACTGTGCCATGGCACCAGCCCCAGCAACAAGCTGATTTTTAAAACTTGGAGAGGTTTAAAGGGTCACCAGCAGTCACATAGAAAAATGAGAAACTTCAGCTCTGAACCCAGTCTTATCTGGTTCCAAGAACCATGACATTCCACAGAACACTATAGTTCTCACTTCCAGACCTCACTGATTGAGATCAAGGACTAGTACTTCTAAACTAATGTAGCCCCATAAAGAAGTAAAGGAAGCTCAAAATTTGATAAACCCAGGTGTTGGGTCCCAACACATGGGACGTCTGCATCCCCTATCCAGGTGCCTGGGTTCAAGTCCCAGCTCTGCTCGCTGTTCCAGCTTCCTGCCTGTGCACAGCATGGAAAGCAGCAAGTAAGGGCTCAAGTGCTTGGGCCCCTGACACTCACATGGGAGACTCAGATGGAGTTCTGGGCTCCTGGCTTCAGCTTGAGTCAGCCCTGGTTGCTACGGGGGCAGATGGGGGATGAACTAGTGGATGGAAGATCATTCTCTCTCTGTCTCTCTGTCTCTCTCTCTCAAACATTTCCTAAACCTACAGGGACAGAAGCCACTTGCAAGCCATTCATGGGTGCTGCTGGGCTGGTTGCTGTGGTGTCTGCTTGGCCTTCATTGCTACCGTGGTGATTTTGAGTGTGTTTGTTAGCAAAAACGCCCATGCCATGCTCACACAATTTGTAGCTCAGCTTGTGGGCATTTCCTCTGTTCCACTTCCCCAGCTCCCAATCCTATGAGGAGAGGAGGAAACCCAGGACTGGCCATGGTCTGAATCATTGCTATGGAGCTGTTAGGAGAGCGAGCCTCCTCTCACTCAAGAGAGGTATTTCTCCCTTTGACACATCCAGCTGAAGGAATCTGACAACAAACCACAAGCTCTCTTAGTCAGGCTGAGTAGGCAAGAACCATGTGAAATAGTTTCCCACGCCACTTCCAGCTCCCCACAAACTGCTGCCTAAGTAGTTTCCATTCTCCTTGTTTTTTCCATGCTCAAGGTCAAACAGTAGCTGAAAAACTGGCACCACTTTTGGCCATTGTTTGGTTTTACCATTTAGTGGGTAAATTGGAGGAGAGCTCCTGATCCTGTACGTGGATTTGCTGTGAGGTTGCCCCAGAAGGCAAACTTCGCACCTGCTGTTGAAAGTTTTGCAAGTCCTGGGTCTGTGATGAGTTCACTTCCAATCTCCTGATCACAGATTTCCCAAGGCAGAGGCCGTGTCTCTCTTGCAGGTCAGCGTGCAGCTTCCACACAAATACCCTAATCACTACTATTATTTATCTCATTCACACAAAATCAGTCACTGCAGAGAGCTTGTTCTCAGTTAGACCGGGTCCCCGATTCTCAACAATTATTTTGTACATCAGACTATCCTTTCCCTCTGCTAAACTTTGTGACTTGGCTGTGTGACTTGCTTCTAGCCAGCGCCTCTTGGAATGCCTGGCTCCTGATACACAAGCATAGCCGAGCCGGGGATGCCCTGAGACTCAGGAATGGAGGGCCTGGCCCTGGGGTTGAGGTTCTCCAGGTTTTGTCAGTCTCTGCTTACCCTCACCGAGGCTCCTGTGATAAGCCTGCTATGAAACACTCCCTGGCATCTCCTAAAACCCTTATCTGGCAAGTACTGCTTTTTGTGCCTAATGCCCGGGATATGTAAAATCCCAGGACTCCAGGGGTTTTCTGAACATCAAGTCAGCACAACTAGACAGCTTTGGAAGTGAGTGTATCCAGTGCGCCTGGAAAAGGGACCTGCCTCCTCTTTTTAGTTAGCAGCGTGATTGAGCCTTATTCTGCAGGCGGAGTCCTGTGGCCTCCATCACCTCCTGACAGCCAGCATTTCTAGGTCTCTAATTTCCATATCTATCATTTCCCCAAACTGATCTGCCTTTGATAGGGGGTTGGGTGGAGTACGCAGATGAGGGGAAAAGTCAGAGCAACACCAGTGAGATGCTTGGGGCTCGGTGTCCACCAGAGAGAGAGGAGCACAAGGAAACCCCCAGGACCTGGTGGAGGGCGTGACCCCAAGGCCCCCTCACCTGCCCAGCAACCAATGGGCCTCTGAGTGGGTCCGGCTCTCCTGGACCAGAAGCAAGTGTATCTGGGGAAAGAATCTCTAACACACATTTTGTTGGCTGGCCCTGGTGACTGGGTTCAGTGGGGAAGGTGAACTGAACAACTCCTCACCTGTAATTTTTCAACAAATTAGATGAATGTAACGGTGAATGTGTGTGTGTCCAGGTGTGTGTGGGGGTGGGTGGTCGATGAATAATTTGCCCCCTAAGATCTCTACACACTGTGTATCCATTATTCTCCATTATACATGGCTGAATAAGCATGAGCATTGCTTGAAAAAAAGACCAAAGGAAGGCAAAGGGAAGATGAGACAGTAAATCTCCACATTGTTGCTGATTCATAATTCACGACATATTTTCATGTCATCTCACTCAGTGCCCTCACTGACTTCCCATACCACGGCTGAGGCCCGAGCCACTGCTGGCCACTGCTCCCTGCGTAGTCAGTGTGCACCTGCGGCTTCCTGGCCTCTCCATCCCCTCCCCCCACAGCAAGTGTGTGGAATGCAAGGTGCCCCTTCCCCTGCCCGAGGCTAATTCCGCCTCCTCCCCCCTCCTGGGGACCTCATCAATCATCTCCCAGGAACCTTGCTGCTCTCCTTCAAGGGTTTCTTTCCCACACACTGGCCTGGCCAAGCCTTTTCTGTCTTAAAGGAAATGAAGACCTCCATGACCCCTTGTTCCCTCGAGCTCTGTCTCCCTTGCTCCCTTTCGAGCTACTTGAAAGAGCAGATATGCTCTCTGTGTCTCACTCTTGCCCTCCGCTCTCTGATTGCTGCCTTCCATTAAAGCTCCGAGGGCAACTTTCAGCCTTCACCCTCCTTGAGCTTTCCAGAGTCTCTCGGTACTACAGAATAACTCCCCCTTCTTGAAACATCTCGATGCAGCTCCCAGAGTACCCCTCTCCCACACGCTTCCCATCACCTCTCTTCATCCTGCACTGGGCTCTTTGCCTTCCCTCCCTCCCTCCCTTCCTTTGATGGGTAGAGTTATAGAGAGAGAGAGAGACAGAGAGAAAGGTCTTCCTTCAGTTGGTTCACTCCCCAAATAGCCACTGCGGCTGGCGCTGCGCCAATCTGAAGCCAGGAGCCAGGTGCCTCCTCCTGGTCTCCCATGCGGGTGCAGGAGCCCAAGCACTTGGGCCATCCTCCACTGCCCTCCCAGGCCACAGCAGAGAGCTGGACTGGAAGAGCAGCAACTGGGACTAGAACCTGGTGCCCATATGGGATGCCCACGCCGCAGGCGGAGGATTAACCAAGTGAGCCACGGCTCCGGCCCCCTGCCTTCACTGACTTTCAAAAACACCATGAAGTACAGCATGCATATACATCCAGAGACACACACAGATTGTAAGCGTGCAGGTTGCAATCCTCACAAATGGAATACACCCAAGTAACTAGCGCACCTATCAAAAAGACACCTCCAGAAACATCTCTGGTGTCCCCTTTCTAAACACCGCGTTCCACCCAGTAACCACCAGTGTGACCCCCGACAGCACAGGGGAGTTCTGCCTGTATTTGAACTTCATGTGCATGTCAGCTACAAATGCTTGGTGTCGGGCACATTTTTGCAGATGTAATTTGTGCACTCTTAATGCTATAAGAGACTTCACTGAGAAGATGTGCCACCATTCAATTATCCATTGTTCTGCCTTCGTATTCGATAGATTTCCAGATTGTTCTCTTAGAAGATGTGAGTGATGAATATTCATGGACCTGCTTTTAAAACTATGAGTTCCCCATTTTTCCATCCTATCTCTGTCCCCCAGTGCTGCTCTGCCGTGTTTGGAGGGGTGTTTCGGCAGAGATCGCTTAGACGTAAAAGCTGTGTTTCTTATCACTGAGCAAGACAGAAACTTGTAGAAATGTTCAGGTGAGTATTTATCAAACAGCATTCTTTTCACATACTAAAATGCAATGTCCACAGGTAACCCAACCATAACAAAAACCTGGAGTCCAAAATTCTCACAGGCAAGATTAACTGGCTCTAAGCGATGTGAGAATTCTTCTAGGAGAGGTTCACTGGGTAAAATACAATTTATTTCTCAGCTGGGGCCAGTGATTTTGCAATACCACTGATTTCTTCAGTTCTATGAGTTTGGTCATTAATTTCTGTCCCACAACAATTAGTAAAGGAGCCTGGAGCTCTTTCATGACATTGTGTAAATGTTTCCGCAAGGCAAAGTGAAAAACGGCCATGCCATTTTCACTACAATGACCAGCCAAATCAAAGCGACACATGAGCTGTGAGCCACATAAGACCATGTTAACATAGGACAGCACACAAGGTTGACTAATAAATGAACTGAGCTGTAAATACTTAAGGTAAATACAAAGTTCTGGGATTACAGTTTCATCTAGTCTGCAAAGAACATTGTATATATTTTGTTATCACTTTAATATTTCAGAGATTATTCTTAGTTTGGTATAATCGTTCTCAGAAAAATTTAAATATATAGTTAGTAACCATGGTAATACATATTGACTTTATACTGTCCTGAGGAGATAGGAGATAATGCTCTACCCACATTCTCATCATTTTTTAAATCTTTTTTCTCCTCCAAAGACATTTTTGAATATGGGACTTTTAGAGATTATTTTCCTGGAAAATATCCCCTGTTTTGTGCCAAATGGTTTTGAAATATCCATCATTTCTCTGTGATGACAAACTATGTGGTATTGCTTCTACTTTTAAAAACAAAGGAAAAATGTGTTTACAGTTTCACTTTGAAAGAATTTCACTTTTTGAAAGAATTCTGGTAACACTTAGTGAATGATAAATAAATTATAAATGAAAGCTTGCTTCACAATTGGAAACAAATGTCCCACTTGATCCATTGGCCACCAAAGTATTTGAAGAATTGGTTGATAGCATTTTCAGTGTTGGATAACTTTTGGAAGTGCTTCCGTCCCAGGTAATAAGGTGCAATGGCTGATGACTTTGAACTTGCCCCTCTTCTTTTTCCGTGTGATGCCTCCACAAGGTCTAGCCCAGCCTTTTCTGGAGACTCACAGGAATTAGCACACTGGAGGCCTTTTGCCTTCTGAAAAGATCCAATAGTGCAGCTTTTTTCCTTTAAACTCTGCTGCAGCTCCAGTGGGTTCTCTAATTCATATTAGTATTGTAACTATGGGTTGATCTAGGCATTTTATTGAGATACATTGCAATAGGCTGCAATTTTTTTAAATCCTCTGTCAGTTAGTCCTGGTTATATCCTCTCCTTGACTCAAATAATTCACATTAGTCAGTAATCCTTTGTTTACAAGGGATAGAAGCCAAATCCAAACTAATTTAGGCAAAAGCAGGTTTTATGGGCAGAGCTGGAGTGCCTTAATGCTAAACTGCCAGCAGAGCAGGGAGCAGCTGTGCCCAGAACAGCTGGCCTTGGCTCTCTGGCCATTCCCTGCATTCCCTTTTACTGAAGATCAGATTTCCTGGGGGGGGGGGGGCACAGCCCCAGGGCCTCCGCTGGACTAGCTGCTGTGGCACTGGTGTGCCCCTTAGACAAGGTGCTTGTGCGAGTGGAGGCAGCCTCACGATTGCAATTTGGTGAGCAGGAGACACTTTTTTTTTTTTAAAGATTTATTTATTTATTTGAAAGGCAGAGTTACAGAGAAAGAGAGAGAGAGAGAGAGGCCTTCCATCAGCTGGCTCACTCCCCAGATGGCCACAATGGCCAGGACTGGGCCAGGCTGAAGCCAGGAGCCAGAGCTGCCTCTGGGCCATCCTTTCCTGGGTTGGAAGTGGAGCAGCCGGGAATTGAACTGTTGCCCATATGGAATGCTGGCACCACAGGTGGCAGCTTCACCCGCAACACCACAACGCCTGCCCACAGAAGATACTTTTGTGAAAAGAAAAAAAGATCCAATCTTGGTCACCAAAAGCAAGTGAGATCCCAGGCCCCACTCCACTCTTCACCTGGGCACCTTTGCATGGGGCACAAACCGAACCAAGGAACCCTGTGTATTTGTCAGTTTTCTGTTGCTATAGCAAAATGCTTGAGGATGAGTATTTCATAAACAAAGGAGAGTTATTTAACTCACAGCTTTGGAGGTTGAAAGTCCAAGAGGCATGCCATCCCAGATGTACAGCCTCTGGTGAGGGCCTGTTGGCTGTGGCATGCATTGCCAGATGGCTTGAGAGGTGGGCCAGGGTGGGGGGGCGGAAGAGGTCACTCTGAGGAAGCTACAGGGACTCAGGGTCAAGGGCCGGTTATAACAACCCGGTCTCTCCAGAACTCACTTCAGGAGACCAGCATGAATCCCTTCTGAGGGCAGCACCCCTCCCACTAGGCCCTGCCTCTTAACATCACTACATTGGGAGCCAAGCTTCCAATACACGAGCCTTTGGGAAACAAATGACACCCAGACTACAGCATCCTTCGAGGCCTCCAATTCTCACAGCTGGTGTCCTGCTGTGATGATAGTCACGTGGCCCTCAGGTCCCACAGTCAAAGTTCTGTGACAAGGCTCTGATTAGCCAATCAGTGCTGGCTGCGATAGAGAATCCATAGCATTGACAAGTCTGCTGTCTGCTTTGGGACCACTCCTGGGATCAATCAAATCTCTGTGAGCCAGGCAGCCAAACTGCGGGCAGCTCCCACCCAGCTCCTCTGAGCAACTTTTATAAACACAGGCTTATTTATTTATTGTGCTATTGTCCCATTAAATAGCCAAGCAAATATTTGTTGTTGATGATGATCAAAGGAATTTCAAGTTTTCATGGCCAAATGGTTTGGTTTAAATTTAGTAGAAATAAACACAAATTTTGCACTTGATCTTAGCCAAAAGGCTGAAAAGCATAAACACAGATTTCAAAATAACTATTTTTCCTTTGTCTTACATTACAATGTACCAGAAAGCTGCCTCTATGTTCACAACACAGATTCATGACGCCTACCAACTCTGCCAGTGTTCACTGTTTTCAAAGAAACACACATTCATGGGGTCAGCGCTGTGGCGTAGCAGCTAAGACTCTGCCTGCAGCGCCGGCATCCCATGTGGGCACCAGTTTGTGTCTGGGCTGCTCCACTTCCGATCCAGCTCTCTGCTAGGGCCTGGGAAAGCGGTGGAAGATGGCCCAAGTGCTTGGGCCCCTGCACCCACGTGGGAGACCCAGAAGAAGCTCCTGGCTCCTGGGTTTGGATCAGCTCAGCATTGGCCATTGTGGCCATATGGGGAATGAACCAGCAGATGAAAGACTTTTCTCTCTGTCTCTCCCTCTCTTTGTATGTAACTCTACCTCTCAAATAAATAAAGAAAACCTTTTAAAGTAAAACCTGCATTCAGCAATGTGCATGAAGGCCACGCTGTAGTCTGCAGCTTGTCCCAGGAGCACTGTTGGCAGTCTCCTGTTGTTTACTTCATTATCAAATTTCTCTCCCTTCCAAAATTATGGTAATTTCAAAGTCACCTCACTTACACAATTTCAGAGCCTTTTTCCAAACAGAAGACTTTTTTTTAGGATTTTCAATTACTTTTCTCCACGATTGCATTGTTGCTGGCAGAATGAGCTGGGATGAATAACAGAATACTTCTTCCTTTTTTTTTTAAGGCATTTATTTATTTGAAAGGCAGAGTTACAGAGAGGCAGAGGCAGAGAGAGAGAAAGGGGTCTTCCTTCCGCTGGTTCACTCCCCAGATGGTCACAACAGCCAGAGCTCACCAATCTGAAGCCAGAAGCCAGGAGCTTCCTCCAGGTCTCCAACGCAGGTGCAGGGGCCCAAGGACTTGGGCCATCTTCTACTGGTTTCCCAGGCCATAGCAGAGAGCTGGTTCGGAAGAGGAGCAGCCAGGACTAGAACCGGCTCCCATATGGGATGCCGGCACTGCAGGTGGCAGCATTACCTGCTTCGCCCCCGCGCTGGCCCCTGCTTCTTCCTTTCTAAGGCTACCTTTCAACCCTCAGAAGTGAAAATGACAAGATCTTTAAAACCTCCCCAGGTACCTCGGCTGCTTTGTACTTCGGAAGGTAAATGTGGATTAATATGGCCCATGACTTAACTTCACAACTCTGAACCCAAGCGCAGCTCAAGACTACTATTTCTCTACATTTCCATCTATTTCAGATTTACCATGATCAATTAGCATTAACAGTGGTGATCACAAGAACACAATGTGCAGTTATCTGTGACCTTCTGGCCACTTTCTCAGATATATTTGAGAACACAAAATTTATTCTGATATAATTTTTTAGCAGTTACAGCTACCTAATGGGGGTAGGAATGGTATTAACTATAGCTATCATATTGTAAGAGTTCAAAAGAATGAGTGTCCTTATCATTACTAATCAATAGGAAAATGCAAATCAAAACCACAGGAGATGCCATTTCACACTTATCAGAATGACTGCCATAAAAACCAGAACAGAAACGAACAGAACAGGTGTTGGCCAGGATATGGAGAAATTGTGCCCTGTTGGTGGGAATGCGAGCAAAGCAGCTGTTTTGGAAAACAATAGTTCCTCAAAAAATCAAACATGGAAATGCCATTTGATCCAGTAATCCCACGCCTGGGCACATGCCCAGAAGAGCCGGAAGCAGGCACTCAAGTATTTGTAACTCCCATTTTCACAGCAGCGTCATTCACAATAGCTGCAAGGTAGCTGTGACCTCGGAGATCACAATGGAAGAGGAAACAAAGTGTGATGTGTTGTCTGACCTCAATAATGAAAGAGACTCTGACACATGTGCTATGGTCTGAATGCATGCGTCACCTCCAAAGTCAGAGGTTGAAATCCTAACCCCTAAGATATTACCTGAGCTTTGGGGCCTGTGATAGCCTGCAGTGCCAGCATCCCATATTGGTGCTGGTTTGAGTCCCAGCTGCTCTACTTCTGATGTAGCTCTCTGCTGTGGCCTGGGAAAGCAGTGGAGGATGGCCCAAGTCCTTGGGCCCCAGCACCCCTGTGGGAGACCTGGAAGAAGCTCCTGGCTCCTGGCTTCAGATTGGCCTAGCTTTGGCTGTTGTGGCCATCTAGGGCGTGAACCAGCAGATGGAAGACTCCCCACCCTGCCTCTGCCTCTCTGTAACTCTGCCTTTCAAATAAATAAATAAATCTCTAAAAGAAAAACAAAATAATCTCATCAATTAAGTTACAACAGTGCTCATAGCTTAACTTGTTCCTAACTCAGTGAAAAGTAGACCATTCAAAAACTATGCTAGAACACAGTGGACGTGGCTGGTGTCCACAGCTACCCCCATTTTCTGTCTTTCAAGAATTTGGAAGGGGACATATACCTGCACCAGCAGTGGCTTTCCTACAGCAGCCTCGCGTCCTCCCCAAGCTTATCCTTCCTGGGAAATCTGGCTTAATTTACTCCCAGTGCTTCATCCTCCCCCGAAACACTGATCATTTCCAAATATGTCTCCATCTCGGAACCAGACCCATGTATCTGCCTCCATTCAGACGTGCTGGGGGGTGCTACAGCTTCAACCCATCACATGCAAACTCCTGCTTCCTCCTCCTCCTAAGGGCCCTCCTCTAGCATTCTCCTCAAAGTCATGAATGCCACCAGCTTGTTCACCCTGGAGCCTGCTGAGCTCCGAGCCCCAAGACCCAGCAAGACCCTGCTGTAACTCCTCCCTTCCTATCACTCTAATCCCACGTGGCCATCACTGCGCCTGCCCACGCCCACTCTGCTGCTTCTGTGAAGTGACTACTCTTGGTGACCAGGGGATTAAAATCTCTCATCACCTCCTGCATAACAGAGCCCACACTCCTTAGCATGCAACAAGGTCATAATGATTCTGCATAGAGCTTGCTTCTGTCTGGGGGTGTCCTGCACTTGTGAGCCACTCAGAAAACGTCCATGGAATGGACCCTCCTCCCTCTCCCACTCTTCCTCCCCCTCCGTTTCCTCCTCCGTTCTCCAGTCTGGTCCCCACCTCCCTTTCTAGCCTTCTCTAGCATCTTCCATCCAATTCCTCCCCTCCAGCCATGCTTCACCCTGTGTGTTTTCCCTGGGAAGGAGAAGTGTTTTCAATCTCCCTCTCTTCGCAGAGTTTAAATCACTTAGTTGCTCAATACCCCAGTGTTGTCATGTGTAACCTTGAGCAAAGCACTTAATCCCACGAGGTTTCAGGTTCCTCTTCCGTAAGAGAGCAAACATCTACCTCACAGAATTGAGGTGAGGGTAAAATGAGATAAGATCTGCTAAGGCAGTTGGGAAATCATGAGTGTAGGAAAAGATGTTATAATTCCGCAGAGCCTGTCTTAAATGCTACCACTCACAAGGGGCCTTTTTGACATCCTAAGCAAAAACCATTTCTTTCTTCTCAAAAACCCTGCCAGAAACGGCCTCCATCACAGACCTCCTAAGCTGTCCAAATTCACGTCCCATGTTTCCAGCCGGGCCATGCGGTCAGAGTCCACGCCTGTTACAAGGTTCTCCCTGCACTCCCATTGAGGCTTGAGGCTCTAGAGTCTTTGAAAGAGGAAGAAAACACTTCTGAGATTTGAGGAGGGAGAGACAAAGCGTTCCCAGGTGAGTACCTGGGCGTGTTCTGCTGGGGGTGCCCCTCACAGTCCCAGACCCGGACCTGCCGGTGAGTCTAACCTGCCACACCCTGCTGCCCGGCTGCTGCTCTTCCCACGGTTCAGCCTGTGTCAGACACTGATAATCGATCGTGGATTCCACCTTGCTGAGCCTGCAGCGCTCCAGGGCCTTTACTTATTTATTTTTTAAAAGATTTTATTTATTTATTTATTTATTTGAGAGCTAGAGTTATAGACAGAGAGAGGAAGAGATAGAGAGAAAGGTCTTCCATCTGCTGGTTCACTCCCTAAATGGCCACAACAGCCGGAGCTTCCCCCAGGTCCCCAAGGTGGGCGCAGGGGCCCAAGCACTTGGGCCATCTTCCATTGCTCTCCCAAGCCATAGCAAAGAGCTGGATGGGGAGAGGAGCAGCCAGGACTTGAACCAGTGCCCATAGAGGATACCCGCGCTGCAGGCAGAGGCTTAGCCTACTATACCACAGCCCCGCCCCCTCCAGGGCCTTTTTCAACATAGCTCCAGGCAGCCATAACTAGTCTATTCGTTTTGGCACAAGATGGATAAGTGATTTTCCTCAGAGATGCCCCAAGTAGCTGGCCCAGAGTCACCATGGGGCAATATAAAGGAGAGGTCGCCTCAGAGGTGGCAAATGAGTGGACTGGACTTAAAGGGGTGGTCAGACCCTGCGGGCTGCGGCGGGAGACAAGTGCCCAGTCTGTACGTCTGCAGGGGATGTTGTTCCAAATGAAGAGCTCAGAGCCGGCCCAGGTTCTTCAGGAACCCGCCTGCTGCTGGAGGGCGCCGACAAATAGCCACCTCCGTTCTGTGGGCCCAGCGCCGGCGTCTTTAGGGGCTTTCTGGCTCTCCCTAGAAAGACGCCAGCACAGCGTCTGCCCCCTCTCCCCACAAAGGGCTTACATGTAATTAAAAGGGATTATGCTTCGAAGGGGACAGAAAGCGAGCGGCTAATCGCCAAGGACACAGCAGCTGAGCCGGAGGCGCTCTGCGCGGCGTTCATGTCCGCTGCCGACCAGGCGCCTCGGCTCTGGGCCCTCTCCCGGGCTCTGTGTCGTCGGCACCATGGGCTTCGCCAGGCAGATACAGCTCTTGCTCTGGAAGAACTGGACCCTGCGGAAGAGGCAAAAGGTAACAGCTCCCGCCTGAGGTTGGAGTGGGAGGCGTGGGGGATCAGAGGGTGTTGCTGGGGTGGGGGCCGTCCACACTGCAGGCCGCAGGAGGCCCTGAGGATCATGTGGTCCGGCCCTGCTGGGGCGACCACAGGTGGGACTCGAAATGCAATACATCTGCAACGGGCTAATTTTTAAATTTTGCATGGCCCATGAATGATGTTATAAATATACAAAAAGCCCTTGGCAGATTAAAAAAAAAGGGGCTCCCACCCACGCCTGCGGATTTGTGACCAGTTACCCCTGCAGCCGTGTTTGATGGTGGCTCAGTGAGCGTCCCAGATGAGTGCCCTTCACAGGGATCAGACTCCTCTGGAACTGGCCGCCTGTTTGCGGATGAGTCCACTGCCTGCCCACCCCTGCTTCCTCCCCCTGGTTTCCAGTCCTGCAGGCTCAGGCCCCACGCTCATGAGCGTCCACACAGTGTGATGGGAAGAACCCTAAGGCCTACATAGGAGTGTGCTCTCTGTGTAGCTCCACACACCTCACCCCTTCCCCCAACCTGCTTGCAGACCAGTGCCAAGGACGCGTGCCCCCAGGGGCTCCTCCGATTCCCTGAGCGCTTGCTGAACTTCTCCTGGGATACTGGCCAGTGCTTCTCCACATTGCTCTTGGTCTCTGAATGCGCTTCTGATCTTTGCAGCCGGCACGGAAGCCAGAGGAAAACAGATTCTGGGTCTTAATCTTTTAGGTGCGCAGTCTGACCCAGCGTCATGTCTGTTCACTGAATGAGGCTCAAAAGAACGTTCTTGAATAGCTGCCCGGCTCCGGGACGCCTCGTTTCCATGAGGCACGCTTTTGTCACATTTTAACATGTCTGAAATAGGAATGCAGCTCGTGATCAAATCACAGTTGAACCATGCTCCTGTGTTCTTTCTTTGGGGAGCAGAAAATAAGCATGCACCTCGCTTTTGATGGCAGCTTAGATTTGATGAGACACAGAAAATTATTAGCTACCACAGACCTGTCCTGCGCTCTTTCAATAGGCAGGCGTGAGTCTGCACTGGACTTAAGGGTCTAAAATACCGAGTCACAGAGTCTACCCTGCACAGGCTTCCGTGCTGGCTGGAAAAATCTGAAGGATGTTTTGAGACCCAGGGCCATGTAAAGCAGCAAAGGTCGAATATTCCAGGAGGAGGGCAGGTGAGGGTGCAGATCAGGGAGGGCCTCCCCCACCCCCACCCCCCCCACCGCTGCCACACCCCCTGGCTCAAGGCAACTGGACTGTACAAGGAGTGACTGTGTGACCATAAAGGAGGAATGCACTTGGCTATGGCCGTGCAGTGTTGTGCAAACACCAAGTGACTGAAGGAGCAGAAAAGAGGAAGCAGGCCAGGGATAAGGGTCAGGGCTAGGTAGGGAACCAGGAGGAGGCAAGGGAAGGAGATTGGTCACAGGAAAGGAGAAAAAACAGTACTTGTCGCAAACTTCAGTTCAAAATGGGTTTGTGTAGGCGATATCGGGTTTCTCCAAGTATGAGAAGCGTTAAGGATGAAGTGGGTCCAGCTGGCCGGACATCTGAAGACTATGGGTGTGTGTTCCAGCCGGGAGCTGGTCAGAGAACCAAGCATGGGAAGGTGTCAGCTCAGTACGAGGCTGGTGTCCGAGAGGTGCTTTGGTTTGGGTATGTCCCCCAGATTCCTGAACCCCAGTGTGGCAGGCTAGCGGGAGGGACTTGATGGGAGGTGTTTAGGTCCTGGGGAGCCAATGAGTAACCACAACAAGCAGGTTGTTATGAGGCAGGCCCACGGCTCGGGCTTGGTCCCCTGTGCACCCTGGCTGGTCCCTCTGCTTGTCCCCAAGGAGATGATGAGACACAGAGGCCCTTGCACCAGGCTTCAGAATCATGGGCCACATAGACTTCCTTCCTTCATAAACTGCCCAGTCTGTGGCGTTCTGGTACAGCGACAGAGAATGGGCTGAGACAGAGGGTAAAAAACTCGGGTGTCATGGAGGTCACAATCGCAGGACACAGCTCCCACCCTGGGGCGCAGGGAACCAAGGGCAGACAGTGGGATGGCTGGGCCATGGCTGCGTAGATGAGACGGCCGCAGAGCAGAAATCTGGACCTGGGAGGAGGGGGAGCAATGAGGCCGTTGCTGGGTCTCGGCCTGGTCTCAGCACAGCCCTGTCCGTGAAGAGGGAGCCCTTGCTGGCTGGTGGGTTTGGAGTTGAGGGACAATGGCTTGGAAAGGGGCAGTACGGTCCGGAAGCCTGCGTGTGGCCTGGAGGGCACGCAGGAAGGCTGGGGGGAAGCCATGTTGGGACCACTGGTGTGTGGGATATGCATTGTTCCCAGGCTGTCTTCCTTTGTCAAAGCTGGGGTCATCTGGGGTTCCTGGGAACCCAACACTAACCTGAGACTCCATCCCTCTCCCAGGAGCTTCCCTTCCTGAATGAAAATATTAACAAACTTAAACAAAGCCCGTTGTTAGAGTTGGTCATTTTTATTTTCATTGTTCATTTATTTTCATTGTTCCTTCCATCACCCAGGACACTGTGCACTGTGCACGTGCAGGGTACATACATAGCAGCTATTAAGATGCTTGCGGGCCCTGCCCTCCTGGGGCCTCGGGTCTGTGGATGGCCAGGTTTCTCCACTGACCGCTTCTGTGCCTGCAGACACAGCTGTTGGCCTGTCATAATTCCACCCCTGTGACAAGTGAGCTGCTGCCCCAGAGAACAACTCTGTTTCCCAAGACAGTCATTCCTTGTAGAGTCTGCTCCCTGTCCCTGGTGTTGATGGGCATCCCCCTGCCCAGGGGGCTCCCCTGGAGGATGGAGCCCTGCAACTGGAGAACCCAGGCCCAGGGGCATGTCCAGGGCTGGTACCCTCTGGTGCTTCCCAAGGCCCAGACACTGAGCTCTCATCTGGGCATCTCTGGGATGTCTGGGTCAGCTGGAGGCCTCCCCCATTCCCCTGGAAGCTCTCAGAGGGGTCTGTGCCTCCTTCCCAAGTTTTTGGTTCTTCTGCAAACTTCTGCCTCTAGAATGTGGTGACCCTAAAAAGTACAAACACCTGGCCCATAATGCAGCTCCTAGGCATTTTTTTTTAAAAAAAGATCTATTTACTTGCTTATTTAAAAGGCAGAGAAAGTGAGAAAGAGAGATCTTCCATCTGCCAGTTCACTCACCAAATGTCCACAACAGTCAGGTCTGGGCCAGGCTGAGGCTAAGAGCCAGGAACTCCATCTAGGTTTCCACCATGGTGCAGGAACTTGGGCCATCCTCTGCTGCCTTCCCAAGCGCACTAGCAGGAAGCTGGATCAGAAGCAAAGCAGCCAGGACCAGAACCGGTACTCTGACACGGGATGTAGATTTCGCAAGCGGCAGCTTAACCGGCTTTGTCACAAAGCCAGCCCTCAGCCCCCTAGGTTTTTAATTCCCCAGACTTCCATGGTTTCAGGTGTTTGGTGTAAGCAGAGGGAGAGTGAAAACAGAGGCCAAATTCCCCCGTCCTTCCCTTCCCAGTCCCTAAGGGCAGAAAATGCAAACCTTAGATCTCTTCCTCTCTTTCTTCCTTGTTGACTTTTATCAGTATTGCCACATCTTCCTTCCTCGTGACAGTTCCGCAAGAGAGAGCCCTCTGCCTCCTCATGGCACTCATGAGGTCGCTGAGGCCTCCGAGGAAGGTTTGTGACTGGTGGGGTCAGGCCTGGGATCCAGCCATGCCTGACTCCGGGACAGGCAGACCCGGCCACTGCAGCCCACTGCCTGTCCAACAGGCTGGGCACGGGTGGCACCTAGCTGGAGTGACCGTATAATTTCTCATGCGAACCAGGGCAGTTTTGCAAGGGAACGGGGGCATTATCAGTAATTGCACCAGTCCAAGAAATGCGAACTGATATGCATCTGGCAAGCAGGCTGTAGGTTTGCCCCACACCACAGTGAGCTAGAGATAGCCCCTGCTCTCCAGGAACTCAGAGCCCCCGCGTCTAATTACTGAGCAGCATCAGGTGTGCTACAGTGGGGCTGAGCAGCGTGGGGAGGAGGTGAGGATGAGCACAGAGGAGACGCCAGGGCCGGGCGCTTTCCTGGTGCTGAGTGCTCGCCCCTGCCCCGGGGCCAGTGCACGTCATGCAGACTGGCTGTGAAGCCGGCGCTGCATCAGCGAGGGGCTGTAAGGACCACCAGGTGTGACTCCTGTCCCCGAGAGCGCGCAGGCTCATCCCTGGGTCTCAGCTTCAGGGTCAGGATGGGAAATCTGGGGAAGGCTCCCAGGAAGGAGGGGCCTCATCACTTCTTGGGCCCCAGACCTGGGCACCTTTCGTCCTGTGCCTGGCGTCAGACCGTGGCAGGTGCAGGGCCTGGGCAGTTGGCCCCAAGTGCACCCAGGTTCTGTCACGTTCCTCCGGGCTAAGGGTCCTGTCTGGGCCCTCCATGCCCAGGGGAGACTCATGCAGCTCACTTCAAGCCTTGGCTAACTCCCCTTTAAGTTGAAAACAGAAGGAAGAAAATTAACTGGCTAAGCTTTACAACAAGCACAACTCTGGCCCCTGGTGATAGAAAGGGATAGAGAAGGGGGAGGGGCAGACAGCGAGAGAACAAGGAAATACCAGTTAGGCCCCTTCTGAGCCTCAACTGGGCTTAATTAAAGTTATAGACATGTTTAAAGGGGAGGGGTGGGGGAGAGGAGCTGCTCGGAAAACATGCTTTTAATTATGCTGTGGAATTTCTCCCCAGGGAAGCCCTTGCCCAGTGGAGCGTCAAGGACAAGGATGCGGCTCTGGGCTGGGGGTGCTGAGCACGGCTCTGGGGTCGGGACAAGAGGCTGGGGGGTCTGCGTGCCACAGGGAGGTGGGAGACGCAGGCCCTGTGGAGCCTCGTGGACAGTTAGCACCATGACACAGACCTCTCCAGAGACGTCCACAAAGCTCACCACCATGGCCTGCCCATCAGAGTGGCCTGAGAGACGCATTTCAAAATGCTCGAGGGCCTGGCCTGACATCCCTGCGCGGTGCCCGCTGGAGGGGTCAGGGATGACAGCAGATGAGCGCTGACTCGGTGACGTGGAGCGGAACACGGGGCAGGAGCGAGGAGGAGGCAGGAGGCAGACCGAGGACACAGTCACAGCGCCAGGCACGGCCGGGGCCCAGACGCAGCATACTCCAGGAAGGAATGCGAGAGTGTGTGGAGTTTCCAAGAGATGCATGTGCCTGGGTTTAGAATTTTTATCCAGGGGCCAGACAGGCAAGCCCCCTTGATGAGGGAGCAGGGGACACGTGTGGTTCATCTCTCAGGGAACAACACGATCCCGAACCGCCGACTACACATTCCGAATCCAGAAAGGGGAGGAGAAAGGAATGTGGCGTGGGGCAGGCCTGCTCGCCTGCTTTTCTGTCTTTGCGACATGCTGTCACCTGCAGTGCCCCAGTGACCCCTGTGACATCCCCGGGAGGCAAGGAACGCATGCTTGTGTTTACTGAGAGCTACCCGCTGCTGGATTCTGCTTCCCGTGTCTGGCACGGTTAACTCGCGTCAGCCTCCCAACTGCTCCGGGAGGAGGGTGCTGGTATCACTCTCATTTTACAGACGAGACCCTGAGGCCTAAAGAGTTTCAGCAGGTTACCTAAAGGCCACATAGCTAAGACAGAGCCAGCCAGACAGGAACCGAGCCAGGGCTTGGCACCCGTGTGACCGGCTCTTATCCTTCCATGTACCCTGTGGGATGCAATATCGGGCCCATTTCATTGATGAGAAAACTGAGACTCAGAGGTTATGCAAGCCCGAAAGTGGTTGTTAACCCAGATCTTCCCACTCCCAAATCAGCATCAGTGTTTGCATACCAGACCACTCCCAGATAGATATCTCTGCTCTGGGGCAGCCGATGCGCTTGGTGGAAAGACAGCAGTGCGGGCAGCTGTCTTAAGGAGGTGTCCACGAGTAGAATCCAGACTGGTTGTCTCACTGCCTTGGCGAGGACAGCAGGAGCAATCTCCAGTTTTGCCACTCACATTGTCGCTCACTATCTTGCCCAGCTTGCTCCCCAAGCTCACCCTCGGACAGGAGCAGCACGGGAGGGAGGCGAGGAGCTGGCATGCACACCTGTGCAGACTGCTGGCCACCTGAGCGCCAGGGCTGCCTCCAGCGTTTCCCTCCTAGGCCAGTCTTGTCAGGGCTGTCTCATGGCACCGTTAGTTAGTGGGCACTGGTTTCGAGTCCTGCCTCGTGGAGGGAGCTGGACTCCCAGCAGGGACAGGGCAGCCCTGGTGCCCGCCCTCAGGAAGCTTCCAGCGCACAGAGCTCTGCTTACCTGACCTGAAGTAGGATGAGATGAGTGATAAGACAGGGGAGGTACAGGCTGCTGGAGGTACGGCCGCTGGGTGGCCAGGGGGATGCCGGGAGGCAGTGAGCGGGGGCTGCCTGGGCAGGAGGCCAGCGTGCCGGGGGGGTAATCGCCGACATTCCAAGGCTGAGCATGCTCAGGCCATCCCCCTCACGCTGGGGGAATTGCCCAACCCTGATGTTTTCCCGTCTTGTGGGAGAAGGTGTAGGGGGTAGCCCTGAAGATTGAACGCCATGAGGAAAAATCTCTTCTTTTCCCTTCCCATATTTGTGCAAGTACTTCCTCCGGCAGGTCCTCCCGAGACACACTTTGAGCCAAATATTTGGTAAAAAGTTACATTTGCATAATCACCACCTACCCACAAATATCATTTGCTTCTTCTTCTATGTATAGTCACACTCCCACCTGCTGATGTATCTCTGATTTGTTACCATTTGGTTGCCAACAGACCCTTTCTACAAAGCAGGATTTGCCTTACTACCAGGAAGGGAGCAAGCACGGACTGAGCACCTGCTAGGATGTGCACCATGTCGCTGGGAGCTTATTTATGTGTCTTTGAAAGGAAAACAACAAAGCATTAGAGGAAGGAGCATGCAACAGCGAAGTCTATATACAGGTTCCATTCCTGGCCAGCTGCTCAAGTTCTCTTTAGATCTTAGGAGTTTCCTTCCTGAGGTGTCTGGAGTAGGGGCTGGGCAGAGAAACTGTCATACTCCTGTCTTCACGATCCCCTCTCCCCTTCCCTCCTATCCTCCCCGCTCATAATCCATCCCGCCAGCCCCACCTCACGCGCAGCACTGCTGAGCGCAGGCTATAGTGCTTCAGTTCTGAACTGAACCCAAGCTCGAATCCCAACTTTCAGCCATGTGTCGGGAGCAGCAGCCTCTTCCAGGGTAAAAACCATGGACCTCTGCCCAGCTTTGTTTCTTTAGGCAACTGACATCGTTGAAGGAAGGGGCTTGTTAAACCCTGATTTCTGGTGACTTGGCTAAGGGTCACAGTATGCCACAGTCATTTGCTCATTCATCCACTCAGACAACACCTGTGCAAGGTCCGCCGTGCACTGGAAGGAGGTCATGCAGAGGGGCAGAAAGAGCACTGGCGCCGCAGGCAGGAGGCTGGTTCGTTTCTGATGCTCTCTCTGCCTGGGTGACACTGGGGCTCCTGCCTTCTCTGGGTCACTTTCCTCATCTGCAGGCTAAAGAGGCTGCAACAAGGTCTTTACCACCTGCAGCACCAGCTCGAACTAGGAGCTCATTAGAAATACAGGAGCGGGGCATGCATTCGGGACAGCTGTTAAGACACGGCTTGCAACGCCCGCATCCCACATTGGAGTTCCTGGGTTTGAGTCCCTGCTCTCTTTCCAATTCCAGCTTCCCAGTAATGCCCACCTTGGGGAGCAGCAGGGGATGGCTGGAGCGCTTGGGTTCCTGCCACCCACGTGGGGAGACCCAGATTGAGCTCCTGGCTCCTGGTTCCTGGCTTTGTCCAGCCAAGCTCATGCTGTAGTGGGCATCTGGGGAGTGAACCAGAGGATAGGAGATCTCTCTCTCTCTCTCTTTTTCTCTCTCTCTGTTTTTCTCTTTGTCTCTCCTCTGTTCCTTTTTTTTTTTAAATTTTTATTTAGTAAATATAATTTCCAAAGTACAGTTTATTGATTACAATGGCTTCCCCCCCATTACTTCCCTCCCACCCGCACCCCTCCCATCTCCCGCTGCCTCTCCCATTCCATTCACATCAAGATTCATTTTCAATTATCTTTATATACAGAAGATCGATTTAGTATGTATTATGCTAATTTCATCAGTTTGCACCCACACAGAACATAAAGTGTAAAATACTGTTTGAGTGCTAGTTATAGCTTTACTTCACATTGGACAACACATTAAGGACAGAGATCCCACATGAGGAGTAAGTACACAGTGACTCCTGTTGTTGACTTAACAATTTGACACTCTTGTTTATAGCATCAGAATTCTCCCTAGGCTCTAGTCATGAGTTTCCAAGGCTATGGAAGCCTCTTGAGTTTGCTGACTTCGATCTTATTTAGACAAGCTCATAGTCAAAGTGGAAGTTCTCTCCTCCCTTCAGAGAAAGGTACCTCCTTCTTTGATGACCTGTTCTTTCCACTGAGATCTCACTCTCATTTAGTTTTTTTTTTTTTTTTTGCCAGAGTGTATTGGCTTTCCATGCCTAAAATACTCTCATGGGCTCTTAAGCCAGATACAAATGCCTTAAGGGCTAATTCTGAGGCCAGAGTGCTGTTTAGGACATCCGCCATTCTATGAGTCTACTGTGTATCCCACTTCCCATGTTGGATCGTTCTCTCCCTTTTTGATCCTATCAGTTAGTATTAGCAGACACTAGTCTTGTTTGTGTGATCCCTTTGACTCTTAGACCTATCAGTGTGATCAATTGTGAACTGAAATTGATCACTTGGACTAGTGAGATGGCATTGGTACATGCCACCTTGATGGGATTGTATTGGAATCCCCTGGCAATTTCTAAGTCTACCATTTGGGGCAGGTCCGATTGAGCATGTCCCAAATTGTACATCTCCTCCCTCTCTTATTCCCACTCTTATACTTAACAGTCTGTTCCTTTCAAATAAATTCATTTAAAAAAAGAAATGCAAGATGTGGTGGGCCCTGCTGGGTTAGACATCCGTGTGCACGGTGACATCTGGGAAGCACTGAAGCCCGAGTTCTGGATCATTCTGTATGCAAGTCTGTGCTAAGACTTGCCCAAGCAGAGGCTGAGGAGAACCCCGATGGACACTGAATCTGGTTGGTGCCATCCAGCAGGGGAGAGGCCAAGGAGGCAGAGGAGAAGGTAGTGTTTTAGGTCAATACACTACAATCCAAGTCTCACCGTGCACAGGGCCGGGATGAAGGGTGTCTGCCCTGGCCATGTTGCCAGTAAGCTCTTAACACCATTGGGCTTTCTCTCTTGATATTTTTTTTTTCTTCCAGATTCGCTTTGTGGTGGAACTTGTGTGGCCTTTATCCTTATTTCTGGTCTTGATCTGGTTAAGGAACGCCAACCCTCTCTACAGCCAACATGAATGTAAGCACAGGGGGCAGCCTGGGCGAGCGGGAGGCCACACTAGCCCTGTCCTGTTCAGAAAGCTCGGGCGGGGTGGGGCAGGGGGTGAGGATTACATCTGCTTATCACCATCTCATGCCTGCTGCGTGCACAACAGAGAGGCATCAGCATTGCACAAGTTTTAAGTCTCAGCAAACACTCTCATGTGCTTACTGAGGATTGTACAATTATTTTTGTTTGTTTTGGTTGGTTTTTTTCCCTGTTCCTAACCCCTCACCCATTTGAAAGAGAATAGACAATAGATGAGTTCTTTAAAATATTTCAGAGGCTGACTTAGGGGCTGTGTCCTATGCAGTGCTGGAGAGCAGTGAGCAGGAGCCATACAGAAGGATCACACTTCATAAAATATTCTTCCTTGGACCCCTAGGGGCCCAGGGGCAGGGATGAACCTTGTGAGAGCCTCTCTGCTACTAGGGCCCTCTGGTTTCTGGGTCTCTTCCCCTGGGAGAACTGATGGAGGCCTCCAGGGCAATGCAAAGCTGCCCTCCCCTCGTTCGTGGCCTCTGCCCTCTGCTCATGAGTTTCCAGCCCCAAGTTCTCAATCAGCCACCTGTCCATCAAACTCTTGCCTTTTTACCTTGCCCCGCCCCCCACCCCCAATGTGCTGCTTGCTCTCATGACTAACTCCTGCCTGTCTTCACTTCCTGTTTTAAAGGCCATTTTCCCAATAAAGCGATGCCCTCGGCAGGACTGTTGCCATGGCTCCAGGGGATTTTCTGCAATGTGAACAATCCTTGTTTTCAGAGCCCCACCCCGGGAGAATCTCCTGGAACTGTGTCCAACTACAACAACTCCATGTAAGTGTCGAGGCGCCCACCATGCGGGAGAGCTGCCCGCCCCTTCATCCTCATCCTAGCCCTGAGTGCCCGCAGGTGCACACACTTGCAGAACACGGAGCACTCCAAGACTGGTTTTGAGGCCTGCTGAGCCTCTGAGCTCTTAGGAGCGAAGCAGGATTCCTCCCAGGTACATTCTATTAACAGGCAGGGCCCTTGAGGAAAACGCTTGAAAGTGGCCACATGGACACAATTTCTCTATTCTGTCCCCAAGATGTGACCTGATGGCAGACCCTGCTGAGATGTGCCCCTCCACCCCTGCTTCTAGATCGTCTGTACTTGGGTGGAGTCACTGTTTGAGGAAGACACCCTCACCCCTGTGAACCCAACAGGTCTCTGTTCCTTTAAAGAGCTTGGTGGCCATCTAGGACTAAGAGGACAGCAGGCAGGGAGCACGTGAGGGTGAATGAAATCAGGCCCACAGGGGACGCGCACCTCGTGGGAGACAAAGACTAACCCAGCTCCTCTGCTGGAATGGCCATCAGTGCTCTCGAGCGGCAGTGTGGGCCTGTGGCTGCAGAGTGGGGGCTCCTAATTGAGGGGCTGAGACCAACCCAGGAAGATGTTGGGAATTGGGGTCCTCTCCTGAGAAAAACAGACACCCACACAGCATTGCATCATGCGTATGATTTCAGCAACCTTGTGGGCCCCGGATTAATAACCTCTCTCTGGCCTGGGGTCACATTTCAAGTCAAATCCCCCAGAAAGAGGGTCTATGTTAGGGATTCCCTTTCCTAGCACTGGACAGAGGCCCAGGACATGGATGGGGCTGTCCTTCACCCACTGTCCATCTTTGACAGCCCCCACCTGCAGGTCATCCCCGAGGCCTTGTCAGGGAACAGGCTTTACTTGATGTGGACAAACACAGGGCCAGATGGAAGCTGAGATATTTGCTTGGTTGTTGTTTTTAGAGGAGCTCTGACTGAGCCTCCGCAACAACACTGCATTTACTTTGAAGAGCTCTTGGTAGGGCAGCCTCCTGCTCCCAGGCTAAGGCTGCTCTTGCCCCAGAGCGGCAGAGCTGAGTGCCTGCGACAGCGATGGCATGGTCTGCAGGCCTGCAGCGTGTACTTGTTGCTCAGAAATAGCCTAGGATAAACCTTCCTCCGTGATAGGAAAATGGGGCAAAGTCGGGAGGTGGCGTTTTAGATGGGCCTACGTTGTTCCAAATGCTTTCATGCAGCTTTAGTTTATTCTACACTTTTGGGTTCCTGAAAAGAAATGCTTACCCATCCAGGCCGAACTTATGGGGTTGCAAGGAGGAGTCAGGGCAACCTTAGAGACAGCTCAGGGGAGGCCCTGGTGGAATTTATAGATGTTGTTGGGGGAGATCAAAGGAAGGGAATTGGGGAAGGGGCTCCAGACTCCAGCCAGGCATTTGAATGAGGAGAGCTGGGTTTCACACCCCATCAGGGATGAAATATTGTCTATTTAAGGTTGCTTTGCTTGCAAGGCTCAGAAGGAAGCACACAACTTGGACACTGGATTTTCTCATAATGCCAAGGGCAGCAAGGCAGGCCCCAGGAGGGGCAGCTCCCTCAGCTCTCTCCTGTCTGCAAGGCCCAGCCTCCACCTCTCACCATTGGCCTCACCCTTGCTCCTCAACTCCCAGGCTGCTGCCCAGTGAACAGCAGTTTATCCTGAGCAGTTAGAAGAGCATTCCTGCCTATTTCAGGCTCCCGGGAACAAATCCGGTGGCCTTGCTCCGTTCTCCCTAACCGGTCAGCTCTGGCAGGAATGCCTGTGTGCGTGCATGGATGTGGTGTGCATACGAGGAGGAGCTTGGGAAGAAGCATGGCTGTCAGGGCCTATTCTGACAAGTGCTGCAGGTCTCAGAGAAGCTGCCAAAGACAGAAAGAACCTCCAATGATACCCACCAACATCAGCCTGTTTAAGGCTTTCCTGGACAAGAGCATGGGCTTGAGAGGTGACCCAGCACCACCCAAACTGGAAGACTGAGCAATTCATTCACCACCCCTGTCTGTTCTCCTGTATGTGTAAGGAAGGGGAAAAAATATTTCTTTCTCCTTTTCCCTTGGCAGTAGAATGAGGATGCATAATGCAGAAGCTAGGTCAAGTAGATAGTGTCTTTTTTAAAAAGATTTACTTTATTTATTTGAAAGACAGAGTTACAGAGAGAGGTAGAGACAGAGAGAAAGGTCTTCCATCCAATGGTTCACTCCCCAGATGACCGCAACGGCTGGAGCTGCGCTGATCTGAAGCCAGGAGCCAGGAGCTTCCTACAGGTCTCCCATATGGGTGCAGGGGCCCAAGGACTTAGGCCATCTTCTACTGCTTTCCCAAGCCCTAGCAGAGAGCTGGATCGGAAGAGGAGCAGCCGGGACTAGAACTGGTACCCATGTGGGATGCCGGCGCTTCAGGCCAGGGCGTTAACCCACTGCGCCATAGCGCTAGCCCCAATATATACTTAAAACATGCCATGAGGTGCTATCATTAATATGAAAATGACAGCTGTTTCATTATAGATGTGGCTTTGTCCCTCTTTCAGCTTGGCAAGGGTGTATCGAGATTTTCAAGAACTCCTCAGGGATGCACCAGAGAGCCAGCAACTTGGCCGTGTTTGGACAGAGCTCCGCACCTTTTTCCAACTCCTGGAAACTCTGAGGACTCACCCGGAGAGAACTGCAGGTGAGCCGGGCTTTGTTGTTCCCAAGCATCCCTGGCCTCTCGCTTGTTCGAGCCATCGAGAGGTGAAGATGCTGGTGGTAAAGATGCCAGAGCAGGCAGGGAGGGACGCGGCTTCCTCCCCGCCGGTCTCCAGAGTCGGAGGTGGGGAGAAAGGGCGCAGCCCAAGTGAGTCCAGGACAGGACAGAGATTGCAGCGAGGCGCGCTCAGGGAAGTGCAAGGTCAGGTCAAGGCTGCAAGCAGGGGAAATGGATTTGCAGGGGAAGGTAAAGGTGTGGCATAGCTTTCAGAGTCCTCAGGAGAGAGCTGACCATGCGGAAGCGACGCTGAGAGCCACTGAGGAGCCTGGGGGCTCGGAGCCCACACGCTGAGCGGGATGTTGGTAGGCACAATTTTGTGCTTTCTTTCGGTCACATTCAGCGTCCAGGCCTGGAGGCAGAGCAAATGGGGACTGGGAGTGACTCGGGGGCCTGTGGGGAGGCACGAGGAGGTCAAGGAGGTGAGCGAGTGGCAGGCGGTGGTTGGACACAAAGCTCTGGATCCAGGGTGCATAAGGATGGCTCAGAAGCCAGCAGTGTCGCCAGGGGCTGGGGCAGGGGGGATGGCAAAGCCAGAGCCAGAAAGTGAAGTATGCACATCCTGGGGTCTGAAGGCAGCAGGATGGGTAAGATGAGGCCGTGGTGCAGCAGAGGGGAGGGTACATGAGGAGGAGGGGGAGAAGGGAAGGGGAGGCCAGGCCTGGGCCACCACACAGGCACTGAGGTTGTACAGGAAGGTGACAGGACCTGGGTGCCCACATGGGGAGGAGAGCCACATCGGGTGAGGCACAGCGAGGAGGGAGGATGAGGGGCCCCCGCTCTCATGCGCCTCTACCTTGGGAGAAACAAGAAACAACAAAAATCAGTGACAGCAACGCCAGCATGTTTTAAGATGTGTTTACTTATTTTGGAAGTCAGAGTTACAGGGAGAACAGGAGAGACGGAGAAAGGTCTTCCACCCACTGGTTCACTCCCCAGGCAGCAGCAACTGCCAGGACTGGGCCAGGCCGAAGCCAGGAGCTTCATCCAGGTCTCCCACATGGGTGCAAGGGCACAAACACTTGGCATCTTCTGCTGCTTTTCGCAGGCTGTCAGCAGGGAGCTGGATCGGAAGTGGAGCAGTTGGGACATGAACGAGTGCCCACATAGGATGCTGGCATCACAGGTGGTGGCCTTACTTGCTGTGCCACAATGCCGGCTCCCCACATGTCTTTGTTTTAAGATTTATTTATTTATTTGAAAGGCAGAGTTACAGAGAGGCAGAGGAGAGGCAGAGAGAGAGAGAGGTCTTCCATCTGCTGGTTCACTCCCCATATAGCTGCAATGGCCAGAGCTGTGCTGATCCAAAGCCAGGAGCTTCCTCCGGGTCTCCCACATGGGTGCAGAGGCCCAAGGACCTGGGCCATCTTCCACTGCTTTCCCAGGCCATAGCAGAGAGCTGGATCGGAAGTGGAACAGCCAGGACTTGAACCAGCGCCCATATGGGATGCCGACACTGCAGACAGCAGCTTACCCTATGCCACAGCAACGCCCCCTGCCAAGTGTCTTTTTAAAATTTTAATGGGTGTGGCATGCATGTCGTGTCTGTCGTGGGCACCTCTGCAGTGGCTGGAGCCGCTAGATGTGGCAGCTGGAACTCCTTCCCTGAGAGGGAAAGGACTGGCAGGGATCCAGGGGCTGCTGCAGTCTCACAGGTGGAGGGTGCATTGGAGAGAGGGCTAGCCAGTGGGGGAAGACTGTCCGGGAGCGGAGCTCAGAGATTGTGAGCACCGCATTTTGGAGCTGCACAGAGACGCATGCTCCTAGGTTTGGGGCAGGGGCGGAGGTGCCTAAGGCTGAGCATTGAGGACAACAGGTATGAGGAAGGGGTCTACCAAGGGAACGGGCTACAGCTGCTCTGGATTCCCAGAGGGAAGGTGGGAGAGTGGCATCTGTCAGCCCTGGGGCCTCCCAGACTCCCTGCTCCTCCTGTGACCCAGACGCTGGGCTGGCCTCTGGGAATGCAGAGGTGAGAGGAGCCGAGCGAGCGACTGCCTTCTGAAGGCACCGGGGCAGACATGGACACAGATGCACGGACAGGCACCGACCACACGGGGCAGGGAGGACGCAGGGGCAGTCTGCAGGGAAACTGCTGAATCCAGCACAGTGGGAAAGGGCAGGGTAGGCTCAGCTTGGTCCTGCCTCTTCATGACAGTCACAGCACTTCTTTTCTTTTCTTTTTTTTTTTTGACAGGACAGTGAGAAAGAGAGAGGCAGAGAGAAAGGTCTTCCTTTTTGCCATTGGTTCACCCTCCAATGGCCGCGCGGCAGGCGCGCTGCAGCTGGCACACTGTGCTGATCCGAAGGGAGGAACCAGGTGCTTCTCCTGGTCTCCCATGGGGTGCAGGGCCCAAGGACTTGGGTCATCCTCCACTGCCATCCCGGGCCACAGCAGAGAGCTGGCCTGGAAGAGGGGCAACCGGGACAGAATCCGGCGCCCTGACCGGGACTAGAACCTGGTGTGCTGGCGCCGCAAGGCGGAGGATTAGCCAAGTGAGCTGCGGCGCCAGCCAGTCACAGTATTTCAAAAACAGCGGAGCATGTACCTATTGTGTTCTGCTCTGCAAACCGGATGGCAAGCACTCCGTTCTTTGCTGCTCTGGATGGAAGGGTTTATTTCAGTTAGCTCCTGTTGGAAGGACCTTAGCATTTTAATAGAGAACGTGTGTGAGTGTGTGTGTGTGTGTGTGTGTGTGTGTGTACACCAACCAGAAAGTGTTTTCCCCAAGACAGATGCGGAGATGCCCCCAAGTCCAGTGGGGTCAGGGAGGCGGCAGCCATTCCTAGGCCACTGTCTGAGCAGCACGTTGAGTTTGGCGCGGGGAGGTATCAGGGGAGTGAGTCCAAACCACAGTTTCTATGTGGTTTTTATAATGAGTATATGAGAACCAAGATTATACTGCCTAACCCCAAATCAGGCCTGGTTCTGAACGGGCAGTAAGTGAGGGCTTCAGAATGTTCGTGGAAAATGTGTATCATGAAAAAACCATGCATGGATTTCAAAAAACGTTTACTCCAAAATAAGCTTATCTTTCAGTTCTGTTTTTCCACGGACTCTGTGAGGTGCCTGTGCACAGGTGGTTGTTTCTACAGGTCTCAGGCCAAGGGGAGCATTTCAGAAAGGAGAGCAGGCCTGGGAGAAAGGCTCAGGGAGACCACCCAGGCTCCCCTAGGGCTGGGGACAGAGACCCTGGCCTTGGTGGCCATGAGAGAGGACAGGAGTCCATGCCCTCCTGCAGGAATTCCGGGCTGGGGCTATTTCAGTGCAAGAGTCGCCAGGGAACGCGGGCTCCAGTGCCCTGCACACTGTGGAGGGTGGTCGGCGCCCTGCGCGCTCTGGCCAGCCTGGGTGTGCTGGGGCCCACGGGTCCTCTCACCTGGGAAAGTATGCAGCGGTGACCCAGGCAGCTGTTGCGTTTCAGAGCAAACCTGTAGTGCGACATTCTCAGCAGGGGATTAATGGCCAAAGAGCAGCCCCCCCCCCCCCCACTGCACTGTCCTGCCCCCAGCAAGCTCCATGGGTTCTCAGCGTTAAACACCCTCAGCCGCCCCTCCACCCCCCAACCCCACCCCTAATCTTCCCAGGGAAGAGAACAAGAAGAACTGCATTTTAAACTAAATTTATTTTTCTTTCCTCGGGCCGCCAGTTCACATTTCTCCCTCAGGAGCTGTGTGAAGCTTCTGTCTGTCTGGTATCGGCCGCCTCTCACACTTGGGCCCCCAGCACTGACCCGCCAGGGCAGCCCTGAGCCCTCCTGCTGCATGTGTGCTGAACCGGTGCACCTGCCTCCACCCCCCACCCCCGCCCCCAGGGGGCTCGGGCCCAGGCACCTGGGCGGCACCCTACATGCTGTGTGCACAGCAGCTCCCCCACGGCCCCTCCTTCTGCCCCTTCTCCCCAACAAGATGTGCGGAGGAGAGGCCGGGTGAGGGAGTTCAAGAATGGTGGCGGGACATGGTCCCACGGGGTCCTGCCTCTCAGGTGAAGACAACCGGTGTTTACCGAGAGTGGCCTGTCAGTCAGCAGGCTTTCATCCAGGCCCTGATGGTGTCAGGCTCTGCGGCTGGCTGGCAGAGTGCGCCCAGCATTGCCAGGCATGGAAAAAGGGGTGACAAAAGCCAGATCCAGAGGCCCTGGCCCTCAGGAGGTCTAGAGTGTGTGTGCGTGTGTGTGTGCATGCTTGAGGGTGTGTGCCTATGTGGTGTGCTTGTCTGTGTGTATGTATATGTGTGCATGCTTTGTGTATGTGCCTTGCGGTGTGCTTGTCTGTGTGTGTATGTGTGTGTGTGCATGCTTGTGGATGTGTGCCTGTGCGGTGAGCTTGTCTGTGTGTGTATGTGTGTGTGTGCGCTCACGTGCACTGGACAGTGTTGCTAGAAAGATGACACGTAAGGGCAGCCACCAAGGGTCACTGGTGAAGAACAACCAGGCAGAAGGAAAGGCAGAAGAGCCGGGTGTGGAGGGCGACAGGACTTGTGGGAAGGTGCGAGCACAGAGCAGCCCTCCCAGAGCCCTTCGTCTTGCTTGCGGCCCCCTGCCCAGCTTCCCTCCAAGCCTCTGGACTTGCTCAGTACAAGGGGGAGTGAGGCTAGGCTACCCCACTGGCCCACGTCTCCCTGCCACACACCATGCCAAGGGGCCTTTGTGTGTCGGACACTCGGGCAGGCCTATAGGGGGGCCCAGGTCCCATCCAGAGGAGAGGAGCCACGCTGAGCCGGCCGGACTCTGCACTGGAGCGGTCACAGCCCACAGATGGGGAGCAAGGCTGTTGGGCCCTGGGGCAGGCTTGTTGGCTGCCTGGCAAGGGGCAGACAGTATGGGAGAGGGCTGGATGCTGGGCAGTAGCAGCCAGGACACACAGGGACCCATGATGACGAGAATGAGTTAGCCCAGGAGGACTCAGGAAGTAGACAGGCATTTTCACACAACCCAGAGCTTCCGCTTTGCATCGAAACGGCTTCGCAGAGATCTCGGCCTGCAACACTCTGGGCAGCACCTCGGGAAGCACAGCAGGGGCCCTGGAGGCTGGCAGAGGAGCCGAGGGCTGGCGTGACTCTTCCCCAGCACAACCAGCAAGAGCAAGCGAGTCGTGCATGCCCCCTCTGCCGAAGCATGTCACATTCCTGCTGCTGTGTCACCCCACACTGCTCTGGAAGGCCATATGGGAGGCACAGACACAGAGAGGGGTGCAGTCCCCAGGGCGCCATTGACTTTGGGGCAGACCATTCTTTGTTTGTGGGGAGGGAGGGCTGTCCCGAGCCTGGTGGGATGTTTAGCAGCATCCCTGGCCTCAAGCCCCCAGCACCTTCCCAATGGGAACAACGGAAATATCTCCCCAGGTATTGCCAAATATTCTCAAGGGGACAAAATTGCCCTGCTCTGGCCCCTCCACCCCAACCCTGCTAAAAGCCACTGTCTGAGGCCAACCCCACAAGGCATTCTGAGATAGCCCTTTGCTCAGGCCAACTGTCCCAATGTCCATGCCTTCCTGTTCAAGCATGCCCGGCTGCTTCTGCAGTAAATGGTCTCACTGTGGGTGGCAGTACTTGCAACGGACCTGCCCCAGGGCCCCCCAGACAGCACAGGTCAAGTTAGAAATGCTCCAGTCGACTCCAGCGCTCCTCCCATTTATGTGACCCACGTCCCTTCAGCACCCTGCCCTTTCTCTCCTTGATGCACAGGAAGAGGGATACGAGTCCGGGAGATCCTGAAAGATGAGGAGATCCTGGTGCTATTTCTCAAGAGAAACATTGGCCTGTCTGACTCGGTGGCCCACCTTCTGGTCAATTCCCAAATCCGCCCGGAGCAGGTAGGAGGGGACAGCAGCATCAGCGGGTAGTCCCTGGAGGGCAGGGGTGAGCACTGTGCCCGGGAACGTACCAGAGGTCTTGGTGGGTTTTTCCTTCTTGCTTTCACATTTGGAATCCATGACTCATGCCCGTGTTCAGAAAAAATACCAGGGATCATTGAGACGGTGTGTGTCCCACTCAGAGGATCCGAGCAGCATAGATCCTGGCAACACCTGAAACCCCCGTGATTTTCACGACTAGAAGGACCCCGGGAGATCGTGTGGCTCTGCCTCCTCTGTACATCTGAGGACATTGAGGCCAGCCCTTCATTAACCAAATATGTAAGGGCCGCTGTGGGTTCTGCAAGGCAGCGTGAACAAGACAGGCACAGCCTCTGGTCCCAGGGGCTTCCATTCCAGCGGGCAGAGGGGCAGCAGGCTACGATCCCCCAAGCAGGGATTCCACTGTGTGTGCCCCAGATGTCAGGAGTGGGTGGGACACTGGGGGCTTCGGGCCTTGTAGAGGAGGTGGGGCAGGGCAGGCCTGACAGGAGAAGGCAGCCAGGTCCACGGCTGGGGGAGGGTCCTGGCCTGACAAGTTGGCATTGGGGGCTGTGGGCGCCTCCCAGGTTACAGGATCTGGGAACAGCAGGGGGGGAGCTGACCTCTGCTTCCTTCCTGGCGCCTGGCAAACGCCTTCTCCCATGTCCCTGGTATATTCTGACCTCTGCCCCCAACCCCGATATTCATTTGTCCACATCAATCATCTGTATCCATACAGAGCATTTCCACCATGAATGCCTGACTTTCGCATCTGCTAGCTGTTTTATTCCTCAGAATAGTCCCGAGATAGGTCGAAGAGTTGGGGAAACTGAGGCAGCTGGTGATGGCGTTATTCTGTGCCCAGCAATAGAGCTAGAAATCACGAGTCAGCAAAGAATCCAGGTCCCTCACTGCTGCCCCAGGCTCAGCAGTTCTCAGAATCCAAGGAGCAGTTGGGAGCTCCCCAGAAATGCACATTCTCAGGCCCAACCCTAGACCAGCTGAGTCCAAAGCTCTGGGGTTTTAATTAATTAATTATTCTTACTGAAGACACAGTGATAGGGATCTCTCCATCCCCTGGTTCACTCTCCAGATGCCCCAACAGCCAGGGCTGGGCCAGGCCAAAGCCAGGAGCTGGGAACTCAATCCTGGGGTCTCCCCTGTGAGTGTACTTGAATCATTGCCTGTTGTCTCTCAGGGTGTGCACTAGCAGGAAGCTGGAATGGAGAGCGGAGCCAGGGCTTGAACCCAGGCACTCTTGGAGGGGCATGCAGGCATCCCTAGCGTCGGCTCTGGGTGTTAACAAGCCCTCCAGGTGCTTCTGACTGGCCGGGGGTTGGCAGCCTCCACTGTTTGGGGCTTCTGGGTCCTGGCCCAGCATCCTGGCTGTCGGACTCTGAGTGTGCAGAACACAGTGAGCATGCAAGCTGGGCAGGGGCCCACAGCCCAGATACCCTTCCCACTCTCCTTCTCCACACTCCATGGGAGATCCCGACATGGACAGAATTGAGGGCCTGTGTCAGTCCTGAGAAACAGGCAAGCCCCGGGTGCCATCTGAGCCCAGCGGAGGCGGGAGGAGGACTCACGTGGGGACTTTGCACATGGTTCCCTGCACTGCAGCGAAGGAGCCCGTGCCTGCTCTCCTGGCTTCTCAGACTCTGAGGTTTCACCGAAACTGGACGAGGGGCCCCGCCAGGGGCACGGGGGGGGGGGGGGGGGGGCAGTTCCCAGCAATGCCCTGCCCAGCTCCCCGTCCACCCACCCTGAGGGGAGGGGAGGGGAGGGGAGGGGAGGGTTGGGGAGTGTCGGCAGCGGCACTGATCATTTTCCCCTTGGCTTTCTCTTCGGCTCATAAAACACAGGTCCCGGCAGTACTGCCCTGACTTCCAGTCGGTAATAAAAGGGCGCTGGAGATAAGGGCAGGAATGCGGGGGAAATTTCTTCCTAGTTCCTGCTGAGGTGACAAGTGCTTCTCTCACAGCCGGCTTCTGCCAGCACCCTGCCCTGTCTGCGTGTCGCCCTCTGACTCCTCATCAGCCGTCCGCCAGGGCTCTGATCCTGAAAGCACTGGTTCCCTGGGAACCATGCTCTCTCTGCGCTGTCCAGCGAGGAAACACACAGCTGTGCCATCCGGCATCCTTGTGAAACCTGGCACGTATGTGCCTGACCTCGGGGCT
The DNA here is from genome assembly GCA_949820135.1 of Sylvilagus floridanus. NCBI lineage: Eukaryota > Metazoa > Chordata > Mammalia > Lagomorpha > Leporidae > Sylvilagus > Sylvilagus floridanus. Next base: position 85,200,625 of record OX463225.1, on the reverse strand, counting down.
CCATACATGATCCTTTCTGCTGGTGCCTCAGCACAGCTCCCCAGGGGGAGTCCCGCCCCCTCTCTCCTGGGGCCAGTGGTACAGCTCTCTGGCTTGTCCCCGCCTCACACCAGCCCTGGAAACGCCTGGACGTGGCGCAAGGCCTGTAAACCCTCTTTTCTTTGCCCTGCCCCTCTTCCCTACCTGCCAAAGAGCTCACAGGTAGTGGTTAAGCTCGGGCTTTGAACTCCAGCAAGACCACACACTTAGCTGTGTGACCTCGGGTAGGTTCATTAACCACTCTGTACCTGTTTCCCTACTTGTGAAATGGAAATGATACAAACACCTACCATGTCCCTTGGACTAAAATAATTCATGTACACAAAACACACAGAGCAGTGCCTGGCACTCAGCAAGTGTTCAGTCCATGCTACTTATGTCTACTCTGCTAAACACTCCCGTCTCTGGCCTCAGTGCCCACCAGGCACTGGTCAGGCTGTTTGGGTGCCTGCATTTCTAGCCAGCTGGTGAGCTCTGTGGTGGACGAGACTCTGCCTTGCTGCTACCACCCTCATCCCGGCACGTGTGGAGGGCAGTGAGCGGGCGCTGAATGGACACATAGCAGCGTGAGAGACTGAGACAGTCCCCCAGCCCCTCCCCTTGGAGTCCCTCATACCCCCCTACCACCACCACCAAACTTTTTCAGCTGCTAGGATTAGAGGTGAGGGTGGAGATCTCGTTGGGGCTAAGAAGTGAGATGTAGACAAAAGACAGAGGTCATGTTGGAGCCTGCAGCCAGCCCCAGCCCGTGAGCTTGCAGGATGCACACCAAGCCCCAGCAGCCAGCATTTGCTTAGGACCAGCCTGCCTGGTACAGTTGAACAGTTCCCACGCCAGGGTGGCAGAGCCTGGGCCTGTGTGGCTGTCCAGCCCAGACAGCCCTGCAATCGGAAGCCATAGGAAGACTGCACTGCCCGGGGAGTCTTGGGAATTTGGTGATGGCACTCAGGGTCTTGTCCACTGCAGTAGCCCAGTGGCTACGCCGGTGCCCAAGGGTCCCTGAGCAGGATGAGGGCCCCTCTTACCACCTCAGCCTCCAGAATTCATCCTGGAGATGGTGCCCAAGTGTCACTGGTGGGCGCTCCCTGGGAGCTGTAGGGCACGGGCAGGGCACGGGTCTCCAGATAAACAAGGATGCTTCGTGACATCTGAACTTCAGACTCACAAGTAATTTTTCAGCTCAGTTGGGTCCCATTTAGACCTTCTGGAGGGACATACTTACACTAAAAAACAACTCATAGTTTATCTGAAATTCAAATTTTACTGGGCGTAAACATTTTACTATTCCTACTCTAAGTCTGATGAGAAAGGCAAGACGGGGTGGGTCATTTGCCATCGCTACAGGTGGTTTCTGGCTGCTCCTCCACCTCGGCTTCAGGAAGAAGGGCTTGCTTCGCATTGTGCAGCTTCGCATTGTGCACGAAGAGCCTCTCAGATTTTTAAGCAGCTCCTGGGGCAGGCACTATGCTGCAGCAGAATAAGCCGCCCGCCTATGGCTCCCGCCTCCCATACGGGGTGCCAGATGGACCCGGCTCCCTGCTGATGCACCCTGGGGGCAGCAGGTAATGGCATCCATGTGGGAGACTGGCATGGAGTGCCTGACTCCTGGTTTTAGCTGGGCCCAGCCCCAGCTGTTTTAGACATTTGAGGAGTGAACCAGCAGACGGAAAATCGGCCTCTCAAGTCGACGGGAAAATAAACCTTAAAAAATAAAATAAAATAAATGGCCGTGTGATAAAGTGAAGCAGGCTGGGGGCGGTGTGTGGATTTCCTGAGTCGGCTCTAGCAAATGACCACAAACACAGTGGCTAAAAAACGTACTGCTTATGATCTCGTGGTTCAGAGACCAGAAGTCTAGCAGGCCAGCAGCCAGCACAGCCGCCATCCCTTGTGGGGAATCTGGAGGGAAATCGGCTTTCTGGCACTTGCCAGCTCCCAGGCCGGCCATGGTCAAGTCCTTCCCACTTCACGTTCCTCAGACGTGGCTTTTTCTGTCTCCCTCTTCCACAGGTTTCAAGGACCCACCTGACCACCAGAACAATCTGCTTGTTTTAAAAGCAGCTAATTAGCAGCCTCCATTCCCTCTGCCGTGTCTCAGAATGCACCCCAGTTTCTGCGGGTTAGCTGGCGGTGTCTCTCGGGGTGGGGGTGGGGGCCAGGGTTCTCAGGGTCGCTTCTCCTCCCTGCAGTTTGCTCATGGAGTCCCAGACCTGGCGCTGAAGGACATCGCCTGCAGCGAGGCCCTCCTGGACCGCTTCCTCATCTTCAGCCAGCGACGTGGGGCGCAGACCGTGCGCGGTGCCCTGTGCTCCCTCTCCCAGGGCACCCTGCAGTGGATGGAGGACACCCTCTATGCCAACGTGGACTTCTTCAAGCTCTTCCGCGTGGTAAGCGATGGGGCTGCTGCTCGGCCCTCGGAAGGTGATTCGGAGGCACTCATGAACCCATGCCGTGTCTGGGATGGTGGCTTGGGGACCTGGGAGTCCCTGCAGGTCCACCGCTAGGTGTGTGGTTGTGGCAGGTTTGCGTCTGCTCCAGGTGGAACCCATGCTCCCCACTGCCCCCAGCAGGGTGGCCGATAAAGGAGCTCACCTGCAGTTCCCCAGCCAGGTGATGGCGGGCAAGATGTTTAACCATTCTGGCCCATCGCTCGTCTGTATGATGACTATGGTGTGTGGTAGTAGGAAAAGGATTTTTCCATAAATGAGCTTTTATCCTCTTTCTTTGGACTCTGATCCTGACCCCAAATGTTGCTGCTGTTTCGCGATAGAATAAAAAAAAGGCATCATCTCCACAATGAGACAGCCCTGACCTAGCTCACCCTGTTCCCAGACAGACGGCCTAGGACCTGATCAGCTCCCCTCCTTTGCTGCCAGGGGATGAGGAGGAGGAATTCTACAAGGGAGATATGGGGCAGAGGCTCTCAGGGTGCAGAGTGCATGAAAGTTACCAGGGAAGTTGGTAAAAGATGCAAGTTCCGAATTCCCAGCCCCAGAGACCCTGCAGAAGGAGAGCTGGGCTCAGCCGGAATGTGCCGTTGGCTTAAGGGACCCTGATGGCAGTGCTCAGAGGTCCCACGGTCAGAAGCGCCCAAACCTGGCATCCTTCCGCGGGCACGCGTCGCGTATGTCTAGCCTTGAAGGGTACACTGTGTTGCTTTGGTGTCTGCCTACTTTTTAATTTCTGGAGCTGTGTCATGGGGCACGTCACTCACTAAGAACTTAAGGAAATTGTTTTATGTTTTTTTCTCCTTGGCTCTCTTAAGTCCCAGAAAGCCCACTCTGCTGCTCTGAAATCAAAGCAAGCTGTGTGCTTTTCAAAATGAAACAGACTAAAAGACCCCACCCTTGCTAGGAGAGTGTCCCCTTCATGCCTCTGTAAGGTGACTTTCCCTGGGCACGGGGCTCCATGTCTGCAGCCCAGCAGCACGGGGCTCCAGAGCAGGTGAGAGCGCTCAGGACCTGGGGACTCTGACACGCGGACGCTCCCTGCGCTGACTCCCGGAGAACAGAAAGCCTCGCTGCCTATCGACCTGCCCACAGTTTCCAACAGAGCCAGCCCGAGTTCACACACACTCCTTGGTTTGTTTTCAGAGGCAGACAGAGGATGGTAAGAGGACAAGGAGCCCTTATTCCAAGCAGCTGACCCTAGCAGGGCCCGGAGAAGGGGCCCTGTGTCTGCAGAGCTGCTGAGGCTCCATGTCCGAGCAGTAGCACCGGCGGGGCAGGATCTATGATGTCTGTGTGCCTGGCCTTTGCGGGCAGGTCTCAGGCCACCAGGGCGCCTGGGATCATGCAATCGTCCTGTCACTAAGAAGGATTGGGCCTCACTTCTCTTCTTGAAGCACCTTGGCCATCGATGTAGGGAAATGTCCTGAGGGGGGCCTGACCCAGAACCCTGGACGTAAGAGGATAAAAGGGCACCGGGGAGAAACTTTCCATTCGTGACCGGACGTTAAACTCAGGCCACTGACAGTGTTTACTTGTCAGACCAGAACGTCTGTCCTTCTGCCCTGACCCTTGCTGCCCTGGCAAGTGCTCAGGTCCAGAGAGCAGAGCCCAGTGCTGGCCAGTTGCCCTCGGCGACCTGGGAGAGGGTCCTATGTGCTCGCCTGCTGCTCACAGCACCTGCCAGAAGCCAGACACTGAGCTGAGGCCCCGGCTGCAACCCAGCTGCAGGCAACACAGGGACCGGACACAAGCAAACAGGGCACCTCACAGCAGGGAGGCCTGGGGAGACCAGCAGCACCTGCCCCTAGGACAGCCCCTCCCAGGCTTGGGCTGCACCTTGAACCTCAGAGGAGCTTTGAGAAACCACCAGTGCCTGCACCCGCGCCCAGACATTCTGACTCAGTTGGCTCAGGGTGCAGCCCAGACCTCAGTCATTTTTTTTCAAGATTTATTTATTTATTTATTTAAAAGGCAGAATTAGATCTTTCATCCATTGGTTCATTCCCCAGATGGCCACACTGGCCTGGGTGGGCTGGACCAGGCCAAAGCCAGAAGCCAGGAGCCCCATCCGGGTCTCCCAGATGGGTACAGCATCTTTCGTGCCTTCCCGGGCACATCAGCCGACAGCTGGCTAGGAAATAGAGCAGCAGGAACTCAACCACATCCACATGGGATACTGGCATCGCAGACAGTGACTTAACCTGCTATACCACAATACCTGCCCCTGGACTTCAGTATGTTTTAAAGCTTCCCAGATAATTCCAACGACCAGCCAAGGTTGAGAATCACTGACGTGGAGCCTAGGAGTTTGACTTACAACTTCTGTAGACCAAGCATGATAGTGGCGGTACCCCAAATGCTTCTGAGGCTTCAAGGCGCTGATCACCCCTAAGATGGAAGTGCTGTATAGACATGTCCTCCCTCCAGTTCTCTTACAAAGCCAGCATGCTTCAGAGCCTGACATGGATGGACGTAAGGAGGAAGCCCAGGTGGGAGGCGCCCCCCCACCCCCAGCTGTCCTGTGCTCTGCTTGGGCTCTGGGGGGGAAGCCCTGGCCGCAGGATACCCAGGTCCGATTATCTGGTGTCCTGGCAATGTGCTTCTCCCCTCGACAAATGCATAGAGCAGCTGAACAATTTAAAAAAAAAAAATTGACTAATAAAGGAATCAGAAAGAACTTACAGGCATTAAGATGGGATTTGGCTTTTATTGCTCCCGTACCCAGGCTATTAGTAATGTCCTTTGAAACAACTGATCTTGAGGCAGACCAGGACAGACCCCCTGATCCTCAGAGGAGGCGGGCCAGGCAGGGCCGCTCCAAGGCGGGAAAGGCCTCCTGGGCCGGGCTGTTGTTGCAGCTGCTTTGGCGGGCAGCCACGCTCAGCTCCGGTGCGGGAACGCTGGCCTCTGCGCCGGGCCTTCCTCATGTGCACGTAGGCCAGTGTATAAATAAGGTTTTATTAAATGCATGCCAGTTCTCATTAACCAAGAGGGAGAAATGTTCGTAAACCACTGTGACAGCACCTGCCCCTGTTGTGGAAGGAGCCAAGGTGGTGGGGGAGGGGAGTGAGGGGTGCAACCTCCAGACCCTGCAACCCATGGAGCCCAGAGATTAGGGAGGTGGGGGCGGGGGTCCTAGGGCCAGCACCAGCTGGGACCAGCTGTGTTTTCCCCTGGTCCCTTGGAGATCCCAGTGAGTGTTGTCATCCTCCAACAATGCAAATGCGGCACCCATGGCTGCGTGCACACTCACACACTCACGTGTTCTTGCACATGCACACGGCACAGGCAAACTGGTGACCCAGAGGGGCTGGGCAAACAGGACACCAGGTGCCTGGATTTCCCTGAATGAGACGTAGCTTCTCACTGTTGAGACAGCTCCAGGGAGTTCCTCTTCCCTTGCCACCTTTACCCCCTTTCCCACCTTTCCCGGGGCTCAACAGCACCAGCTGGAAACCCAGCAGCCCAGACCTGGGCCCGAGGTGTCACTACTGCCAGGCCACCTGAAAGGGTTCGCACCTCGTGAAAAGCCTCGGGGCCAGTTTCAGGTGAGGGGTTGGGACGAGTCCCATCTGATTGGCCCCAGCCTGCCTGCCCCTGCTCCTCCCGCTCCCCCTCCCCGAGGGCCTTCCTGTTTTCCCTCTGACTGTGTGCGCAGCTTTGAAATCTTGCTGAGAAGCAAATCTGTCCCTTCTGCTTTGAATGTTTATTTGTGGAAGTTCAGCAGAGGGACTGGGGGGGGGGGGGCCAAGACCAGCCACACTGCTGGGAAAGTGCAGTCACCCTTCCTCCCCACCATGGGCCTGGGTTGAGGGGCTCCGCACACCCATGCTCACGCCCACACCCACACCCGCATTTGGCTCCGGCTCACTTTGATCCTTTCTTTCCTTCCCCTCACCATATTCGGGTGCGGGTTTTGCTTTTCTGACTTTGTTTCCCTGTGGCTCTTGGACCATGGGTGCTGAACACTGAGTTCCAGGAGAGAAAGGACTTAGTCTTGGGTCCTGACTGTGAGCTCACATAGATGTCCGGCTTGGTGCTTGGCTCTGCTCCCTGAGTTCTTGGATCACGAGGAATAAGCAGAGCAGACCACCAGCTGCCCAGTGAGAGCCACCACGGTTTTGTGCTCAGGGTCATTGGCTGCTGTTAAATTTCAACTCCGCGTTTGCATTTGGGGTGAAGTTTCTGGGAACGCCCCCTCCTCCAGGATTTTAAAATGAGGCTCCCTCCTGACTTGCATAGGGATTTCCTCTCTCTTTGCATGTCTAAGTCTTTGGATCCTGGATTTTCTCCCCTTGTGGGTGAAGGAGGGAGGAGAGAGGTGAAGGCCAAGGACTGGCACCACCCGAGGGCAACAGCAGGGCTGTTGGCTGGACACAGAGCTAAGTTGGAAAATGGGTTCCTTGCGCTCTTGAAACTGATGAAGCTGCTGCAAGTATATCTGATTCTGAGCACTCACACTTGCTCTGCCTACATCTACAAAAATTGTGTTACAGCCCACGTGCCCCCTGGGCGGATGGATTTCAATAAAGAAGACTTAGAAATAAGAGAGGATCGTTAATGTCCACTAAATGGGTGCAAGGCCTATGGGCCTGGCATTTGCCTGCCAGGATTTGTTTTAGGCACCGGATATGCAGTAGGCCAGATTTGCTTTTCATGACAGATCAGATGTTGTTACTATGGATTTCAAAAGAAAGAAGTATTGAGAGGTCAGAACTCAAGTGGCTTAAGACATGAGCAGCCCCTGGGAGAGCAGCCCTTCAGGGTAGCAGGACCTGGGGTCCCGGCCTTTATCCTCTAAGCGTGGACCCAGCACCTGCAGCCGGGCCCAGCCACATTGTTTCTAAGAAGTGTTTCAGCTCCTGATGTTTCTTTACAGAACAGGAACCCTTCACCTTCTTATGGTTTAAGATGACCTTAAATAGCTGTCAAGCGCTCCAGACTTTTCCTCTAGGGAAATGCAAGTTTGTATAGACACAGACACACGGCAGATGGGAGGTCAGGGAGCTGAGGCAGCCATGCCCAGGTTCAGAGCTTTTGCATCAAACTCTTCCCCACCCACCACCAACGTCCATCCTTTCCTGAAAGGTCTCAACACAGCCAGAGTCTCCCCCATCCTATGAACTAATCAGCGTCTCCTTGCTGGGGCACACAGGCACCTCCCAGTGGCCGGGAGCCTGGGTCCTGGCTGTGGGTCAGCACCTACCTTGCTGCCACTGAGAAGGGACCTCAGCCTTCCTGTCTGAACCGGGGATCCTAAGCCCTGGTCTGTGTGTCAGAGGGTCACATTAGAGAAGAGCTGGAAAAGCGCCTGGAAGCGCAAAGGCTTTGCTGGAACCGAGGCGAGCACAGCTGCCCTGCGGAGGATCCCTGCTCCCCCCTCTCTTCTGTCCCTGGCCCCCTCCCCCCGGGTGGAGGCCTCGCTCGCGGAGGCAGCTTCCGATCCCAAGCTCCCTTGTGCTTTCATTAGCCATGGATCCGAGGAGAGAAGACACTGCAGGGTAAAAGGGGCTTAGAGTCTGTTAGACCAAGGAATGTCCCCTAACTGACCTGTGCCCACAGCCCAGAGCCCAACCAAGCCCAGGTCACAGGCTCTGCCCCTCCAGGCCTGGGAGACAGCAAGTCTCTGGGGCCTCTCCCAGCAGAGACAGCTTGGCGAGTCTGCCCTGCCCCCAGTCCCGGTGACCGAGTCTGAATTCTCCACGGGTGACGCATTTCCTAGCACTCGGGGTGTCCCCTCCTGGCTGCCCCTTCCCCACCGAAGCCAGCTTCCTCTCTTTTCATCTGGTGCTTAATGACTGTCAAGTTGCAACAAACAGGCCTCAACGCCACATTCTCCCAGTTGCTCAGCAACGACTTCCCTCCCGGATGAATCTGGACTTCCTGTAGCTGCAGCCCAGGACTGCACAGGGCGGCTGCCCTTGGTTAGCTTTGCGCCTCTGGCCGGGGTGCTTCCGAGCTAGCAGCCTAGCCGCCTTTGCCCTAGAACCTTCCTCTGGCTCCCGGAGGCCGTGTCCTCCCGGAGAAAGCTCTTGGAAGCTGAGGCTGCCCGTGTTCCTTTGTGTATCCTCAGCCTAGAAGCGAATACTGCTTCCAGATCGTCTGAATCACAGAAAGTAAAACAGAGTTCAACTCCTGAGGCCTCCCCTCGTGTGTGGGTAGAGTGCCATCTGTGTGATGAACCCACTGCTTTGAAAGCATCAAGGGCCAGCACTCAAGGTGTGTTGGAGCTGACATGCTTTATTCTGCATATGTGTAAAATAGGACACAACCTCAGGGAAAAGACCTGGGTTTTTTCTCTGATGACCCAGAGATCGAGGCTCAGGGGCTGCTCAGACCAACCACAGTTGGGGGGGAGGACCCCTTTCGTAGTCCTTTTATGCCTCCTGTCTTCCTCGGGAGGTCCCATCAGAACTTGAACTCGGGCTGACAGTTCTGAGCCCAGTCATAAGTCATGGAAAGGTTACTCATTATTTGGGAAATTAAGATAATGTGTCTGACATAGAAAGCTGTGGGGGGGTGGGGAGAGAAAGAGAGAGAGGGAGTGTGTGTGTGTGTGTGTGTGTGTGTGTGTAGGGCTGATACTTGCCATTTTTGTCTGTGACCTTTTTTTCCAAAGAATGCTTTCATATTTCCATTCAAATAAACTTAGTGTCTCCCAGTTCTTCAGACAGGAACAATTTATGTGCATTTGGGCAGATAACGGGAGAAGGGACCCAAAGGAAAAGGAGAGCCCTGGGAAAGTTCTGGCACAAGTTCCGGCCACGTCAGTGAGGCAGCTGGGGGGCTGGCTGCAGGTGGAAGGTCCTGGGGCGAGCCCTGTTGTGAGATGGAAGTGGTGTCTCAGAAGAAGACCCTCATGATTCAGCACCTCCACTACAAAGAGCCAGGAAGGGAACAGAGCGAGGGTGCCAGGGACGTAGCTAGAGTCCAGGAAATATTTCATCAATGAATATGCGATCAGAGAACATCAAAGAAGAAAGTGTTTACCAGGCATGTACGGATCTCAAGCTGCAGGGCCCCCTGTTCCTTCTCCCCCATGTTCCTGGCCTCACTTTCACCTGGCACTCTGTTAATTTTTCTCTGGCTGGCTCTCTCATTCCTCTCCCTATGCAGAATCCCTGGCTCTCCTCTTCCATCCACAGACACTGCCCTCCCCCTCAGGATCATTGCAGTGATTATCACCTGCCCCGCCCCCAGATAGAGCTAACCACCCCTCTGGTGAGTTACCACCAGTTCTGGTAGAGAAATCTCTCATGGAACCTAAAACCTCAGCAGATTTCATTCCCCTGCCCCCTTTTTCTGACTAGATGATAGTTTACTCACAAATTGACACAACACTTATGTATTGAGCACCTACTGTGTGCTGTGCCCTGAAATATAAAAACAAAGCTATTCCTCTGCTTAATGAGTTTATAATTTACTGCAGAGACAGCTGCATAAAAATAGCAAACCAATCTAAAAGTGATCAATAAATGCACTATAAATTTATATTTTTATTTATTTGAGTGATAGAGTTATAGACAGACAGAGGGAGAGACAGAGAAAGGTCTTCCATCCACTGGTTCACTCCCCAAATGGCTGCAACAGCCAGAGCTGAACCAATTCAGAGCCAGGAGCCAGGAGCTTCTTCTGGGTCTCCCACATGGGTGCAGGGGCCCAAGGCAGAGTCACTGATGCTTTCCAGGTGGAAGGTGGTGCCAACGGCTGAAGGGGGGCATGCAGACATGGAAGCTGGCTTGGGGAAGATGACGTGATCAGTTCAGGAAGTGTTGGATCCAAGCAGATGTCCCGCAGATGGTTGGGTGTGCGGGTCTGAAGCTGTGGAGGGAAGCTTGGGCTGGAGGTGCAGATTTAGAAGTCATCAACAGAAGGGTAGCAGGTTAGGAGGCAGGCGTTTGGTCTATAATCAGGATCCTGCTTGGGACTCCCCTTTCCCATGTTAGAGTGCCTAAGCTTGAGTCTCTGCTCTGCTCCCAGTTCCAGCTTTGGGAAGTGAAACAGCAGAAGGAAGATTCTCTCTCTCTCTCTCTCTCTCTCTCTCTCTCTCTGCCTCTCTCTCTCTCTGCTTTTCAAATAATTTTTATTACAAAAGTAACAGGTTATGTAACAAAGGGAGTGAGACTACCCAGGGAGAGAGTGCAGGCCCAGAGGAGCAAAGGTGAGGAGGCCCTTAGGATCTTTGATATTAAGAAGAAGGAGAAGATGGAGGAGATCCTGGGAGAGGCAGAAGAAAGCAAATCGAATCCGGCTAGAGCAATGCACTGATGGCAACAGAGAGAAAGGGGCGCCGTCTAAAGCTTCGAGACGGGGTAAGCATTCAGTGCAGTGATAGACGCCGCTTGGCATAAGCGTGTGCCGGATCAGAGTGCCTGGGCTCCAGTCCTGGCCACTCTGCTTCCAGCTTCCTGCTATGGCAGACACCGGGAGGCTGCGGTGATGCTCAAGTACTTAGTCTTTGCCACCCACCTGGGAGACCTAGATTGGCTTCCTGGCTCTGCCTGGCCCAGCCCCAGCTGTTGTGGGCATTTGGGGAGTCAACCAGTAATAGACAATATCTCTGTTTCTATGACTCTCTGCCTTTCAAATAAAAATGAAAATGGATTTTTTTTTTTTTTTTTTTTTTTTACAGGCAGAGTGGACAGTGAGAGAGAGAGACAGAGAGAAAGGTCTTCCTTTGCCGTTGGTTCACCCTCCAATGGCCGCCGCGGTCGGCGCGCTGCCGCCGGCGCACCGCGCTCGTCCGATGGCAGGAGCCAGGAGCCAGGTGCTTTTCCTGGTCTCCCCATGGGGTGCAGGGCCCAAGCACCTGGGCCATCCTCCACGAAAATGGATTTTTAAAATGTCAACAAAAACAGAGAGACCTGAAAACACAAAACCAGAAATATCCCATTAGATTCCCGCAGGAGGAAACTGGCGGCTCTGGCTAAAGCATCTCGCTGCTGGTGGGGAGTGAAGATGAGCAACGTGGACTGTGCTCTAAGCAGTGTGGGGTTACAGGGTGCAGGAGGAAGTGAGACGCAGCCATGGAGGGGGCGGGATCAGAGGGAGATTCCTTCTCCCTGTGCTGAGAATCCCCATCTTCTACATGATGTGAACATGGCGAGGGGCAGGCTCAGGTACACCAGTGAGATCCTTGAAGGTGCTGTGTCCACAGACGATCAATGTGATCTGTGTGATGACATCACTTAGAAACGGCCATTGGCTGTGAGTAATAAAATGCTGGAGTCTTGTGCGGTCACCCAGGAGAAGTGTGGGACTGACTCTGCGGGTCTCCTTGCCAGCCTGGGCTCCTCTCTGTCCCCCTCAGCATCCCCAGGTGTGATGCCTGCCCCACCTCCCCCAGCACAACAATGCTCGGGGCAGGCAGTGCCAGGGCAGAGGGCTCTCCTGTAAGAGATCGTTTCTAGAAGACCACGCCCCTGCCATGATACAGAGTTGTTTGCAAGGAGGGCTGGGAGGTGTTTAGTAGCCAGGTGTAACCAGGTGTTATCGTCTTCAGCAAAACTGATCGGACAGCACCTGACTCTGTTGTGGCACGGACGCTGGTCACGCAGTGCTAGGTCGTGTTTGTGGAGGAATGCTTCATTCTCTCTTGTGTGGTCTTTCTTATGCTTCCTTTACTGATTTATTTAGAACTCTTAGTAACAGGGTGATGAGAATTCAGCTTAGGTGAATGTCTCCCCCCAAAATTCATATGTTGAAATCCTTGTCCCCAAGGTAACGATGATAAGAGGCAGGGCCCCTGGAAGGTGACTGGGTCATGACTGGGATGAGTGCCCTCAGCAAAGAGACTCCAGGAAGCCAGCTTGCCTCTCCCACCACATGAAGACCCTCTGAGAAGGGGCCATCTGTGAAGCAGGAAACCCACCCTCAGCACCCACTGCCCCTGCCAGAGCCTGGGTCTTGAACTTGCCAGCCTCCAGAACACTATAAACAATAGATTTCTTTTTGATACTTTGTTATTGTAGCTGGAATAGGCTTAGACAGTTCTGATCTCCTATATTTGGAGGAAACACTTGCCCTTTAGGGAAAGCAGAGACACCATTTGGGATGGGTGTTCTTTGAGCTCCATTGTATTAGCTGATGTGACTGAACCACAAACTGGTCGCAGTGTGGGCATCTGTAGAACTGTCAGCTAGAGGAAAATACAAAATTGAATCGAAAGCTTGATGCTTGTGGAAGGAGACGTCTCAGAGTGTTAGCAGTGATGACCCTGGAGAGGCGGGTGGGGAAATTGTGGGGAGAACTCTTCACAGTTCTTCCTGGAAGTAAATAGTTATTGTGGGAATCTTTTTTTAAAGATTTATTTATTTATTTGAAAGGCAGAGTTTACAGAGAGAGGGAGACATAGACATACACATACACACACACACACACACACACACAGAGAGAGAGAGAGAGAGAGAGGACTTCCCTCTGCTGGTTCACTCCCCAAATGGCCACAACAGTTGGAGCTGGGCTTCTCTGAGACCAGGATCCAGGAGCTTCTTCCCAGTCTCCCACATGGGTGGAGGAGCCCCCAGACTTGGGCCACCTTCCTCTGCTTTCTGAGGCACATTAGCAGGAAACTACATTGGAAGTGGAGCAGCCAGGACTAGAACCAGTGCCCATATGGAATGCTGGCACCACAGGCAGCAGCTTTACCTGCTACACCACAACACCAGCCCCAGGGATCCTTTTATAAAAAAAGGGAAAAAAACTAGGTGTTCCACATCTGATTCCGAACTTCCTGGTCAATAACATTGAGTTAGTGAATTTGAATGACTATGCATTTTCAGAAAGTCATTAATTTACTACTACTTCACTGTATCCAAATCTAATGAGACATCAACATAGAGGAATTTGACTATTTATTCTTCCTTTTTTTTTTTATAAAAAAGATTTATTTGAAAGGCAGAGTTACAGAGAGAACGGGAGAGACAGAGATTTTTCCATCTGCTGGTTCTTTCCCCAAATGACTACAATAGGCAGGTCTGGACCTGCCAGAGCCAGGAGCCAGGAACTCCATCCGGATCTCCCACGTGGATGCAGGGGTCCAAGCACTTGGCCCATCATCTGCTGCTTTCCCAGGCACATTAGCAAGGAGCTAGGTCTGAAGTGGAGAAGCTAGGACTTAAACTGGCGTTCATGTGGGATGCTGGTGTCACTGGTGGCTTAACCCACTGTGCTGTAACACCGACCCCTCTTTACCCTTTTTAAGAAAGGCAACTTTAAAGAAGACTTGTGTGGCAGGGCTGTGACTGGACATTGATGAGTGTATCACAGCCTTCATGGTAACCTTCATTCTACCACCTGGCACATGGGTTTATGATTTGGTCTCCAGAGCTGCTGCAATGGACGGGATGATTGAGTGGTACAAAGACAGAAAGACATCCTTGTCCTTAAGGATCATACCATCTCATTGGGTGTCGGGGGCATAAGCAATTATAATCCATCTGCTTGTTGCTATAATAAGAACATTCGCTTACTCATCAGATACTCTGTGAACGTCTAGGGTGAGCACAGCGGCACAAGATGCAGTTCCTGTTTACACAGAACTTAGAGTCAAGTGACAGAGACAGACAAGAGGCTAATTTCCAGGGCTGACGAGGGCGAGGAAGGAAATAAACAGGGCTCCTAAGAGAGCAGAGAGAGGTAGGTACTTTTGATTGTGCTGAAGATGACCCTCAGGGGAAAGCAAACACTCTACACTCCAAATTTCCACCAAGACCACCCTGACTGCCTAGTAACCCATCAGACTCCTCACACGCTCAGGGCCAGCGCTGTGGTGTAGCTGGTAAAGCCGCCACCAGCTTCTTATTTATGTTTAAAACTTTTTATTATAGAAGTGTGTAAAGAAGTATAATCAAATCATGACACCCCCCACCCCGCCATGTACTTGTCACCCAGTGTTGACTACTATCCACATGTGGCTATTCTTGTTTTAATCATTCTCTTCCTACCTGCCCCCCAACATCCCCACTGAAGTTTTTGGAAATAAATCATAGATAACATAGCAATTATTCCCACAAACTTCCCTAAGTATCTCTAACAGATCAAAACACGTGTCATAAAACCACATGCTGTGGTCACTCCCAACAAAATCAACAGTACTACTTGCATATGATCAAGTACCCAGTCCATGTTCATGTCCCTCCAGTGGTAACAGCTGGGTTGTTTGGATCAGGTTGTCGACACGTTGCTTAGGTCTCTAGTTAGAGAGGGAAGGTGGTTGGGGAAAGAATGGACAGGACTTGGTGATACTTTGCCACTGGCACACATGTGCACTTCCTTCCTTCCTACTCACTCTTCTCAGTCCCACCCTCCTAGGGGCTAAAACGGGAATGAAGGTGCTTTGCCTGGCATTCACTCAAGCTATTTTCCAAGGTGCTGGCCGGCCAGTGCCGAGGCCCAGGGTCAGGTTAAAGAGGGAAGCTGTTTCCTAGGGTGCAGCCTTCCACCCCCTGTCTGCTTTGTGTGTCCCATGCCCAGCAAAGCTTTTCATTACCCACTCAGATGCCAATGTCCCCTGACTGCGTAAAGTTTTTCCAGTTGCAGGTGAGAATACAAAGGCCCTTGCACCCACCTGGGGAGAAAGTGGAGGCAGAGTCAGGGCTAGGGAAGGGAACCTGGGTGGTCCCGGCCTGGCTGCACCTGCTCCTTGGCTTTGCTCATTTGAGAGAACCACACTGGCAGCGAAGAAGCTACTGAGGCCTGTGGCCCACACATTCTCGGCTGGGGATTATGAATCGAGTGTATTAGAATGCAGATGCCAGGGCTCACTTCTGACCTCCTCACAATGCACACTTGGGTTTGAAAACCACTATCTCACAACTGAGAACTCGGTCCCCAAAGACCCGGATGGGATCAGTGATTCCGTCAGTTTTGGAACGACAAAGAATGAAGTCAATCAGAACTTGATGTCAGCTTCTGGTAAACCAGGGATTCACCCTGGGCTCTGGGGCGCGGAGGCAGCGGAGCTGTGGGCTTCCACGTCCCCTGTCAGCATGGAAAACGCACGAGCACCCTGAGCTGTTGCGTGGGCCGGGGTCAGGGAGCCCTGCTGTCAGTGGGCGCATCCATTGGGGAGCTTCTGGTTCCTGCCAGCAGCAGCGTTAAATGTGGTGGGTGTGACTGGCGAAATCTCCTAGAGACAATACCGTGAAGTAGAGGAAGACACACAGCTGCTTCGGAAAGGAAGCTGGCAGAAAGACATGCACAAGGAGGCAGCCTCGAGGGGCACAGTTGGGTGCCTCCTTCCCGCTCGGGCAGCTGTGTGCTGTGTTCATTCCTCCAGGATTCTTGCTCGGTGTTGCTAAGCCAGCAGTCAGTGTTACTTTGGTGTATTTAATGTCACCATGAAACTATTTGTGACTGACTAGCTCAGCGGGGTGACTTGGAATAAGAGCTGTTGGTTTTCTCAAATAGATAAGAGCAGCTAGTTTCTGGAAGCAGAAACGGTCCTGTGAGCAGAAAGAGAGCAAAGAGTTTTTGAGCACACTGAGCAGAGGTCTGGATGTGTGTGTGTGTAGAACCCTGGAGCATACTCTGATACATATAATTTGTTCCTGTCAATTACAGCTTCCCACAGTCCTAGACAGCAGAGCTCAAGGTATCGATCTGAGATCCTGGGGAGGAATATTATCAGACATGTCACCGAGAATTCAAGAAGTAAGTGGCCCATTGATGGTAATTATAATTTCATTGTTTTTCTACCATTTTGTCATATATATCAAGTAATTTAATTGTGCCTCACATCTGTAAAAGGAGAAATACATTTGATCCTTCTATCCAGCAATTTCAAAGCACCTGTTCATATTCCAGATTATCGATGCTCCCAGGTAGGAGGCAAAAGGAAAGGAGCCATCATTCTGGTTTCACATGAGGAAGAGATGCTGCTTGATAGAAGTAACTTGCCTGGGGTAGCCCAGGCCAGAGGACTGTGCTAGGTCTCTAGTACTAAGGTGATCTTACAATCCACACAGACTCACACTGCCAGACACCATGGCACTGGAGGCACTGTCCCAACTGCTTGACCTCAACTGACTCATTTCATCCCTCCAAAATAATTTACCTTTTTTTTGTTAAAGATGTACATTTTTTAAAAGATTTTATTTATGTATTTGAGAGGTTACAGACAGTGAGAGGGAGAATCAAAGAGAAAAGTCTTCTGTCCGCTGGTTCACTCTCCAAATAGCTGCAACGGCCGGAGCTGCGCTGAGCCAGGTGCTTCTTCCAGGTCTCCCACATGGGTGCAGGGGCCCAAGAACTTGGGCCATCTTCTGCTGCTTTCCATGGTCACATCACAGCAAAAAGCTGGATTGGAAGAGGGGCAGCCAGAACTAGAACTGGCACCCATATGAGATGCCGGCACTGCAGGTGGAGGATTAACCTACTGTGCCATGGCACCAGCCCCAAGATGTGCATATTTGAATTAACGTCTGGTTGTCAAGCCTTCTCCCATATAGCAAACAAGCAAGTTAAGTCACCGCCTACAGTGCTGGCATCCCATATGGGTGTCCGTTAATGTCCCAGCTGTTCCACTTCCCATCCAGCTCTCTACTGATACACCTGGGAAAGCAGTGGAAGATGGCTCAAGTGCTTGAGACCCTGCCACCTATGTGGGAAACCCAGAAGAAGCTCCTGGCTTTGAACTGGCCAAGCCCTGGCCATTGCAGCTATTTGGGGAGTGAACCAGAGGATGGAAGATCTCTCTTTCTCTCTGTCTCTCTCTGTCTCTGTCTCTCTCTTTCTAACTCTACCTTTGAAATAAATAAAATAAATCTTTTTTAAAAACCCGATTCTGGCCGTCGCCGTGGCTCAACAGGCTAATCCTCCACCTTGCGGCGCCAGCACACTGGGTTCTAGTCCCGGTTGGGGCGCCGGATTCTGTCCCGGTTGCCCCTCTTCCAGGCCGGCTCTCTGCTGTGGCCCGGGAGTGCAGTGGAGGATGGCCCAGGTGCTTGGGCCCTGCACCCCATGGGAGGCCAGGAACAGCACCTGTCACCTGGCTCCTGCCATCGGATGAGCGCGGTGCGCCGGCCGCAGCGTGCCATCCGCGGCAGCCATTGGAGGGTGAACCAACGGCAAAGGAAGACCTTTCTCTCTGTCTCGCTCTCTCACTGTCCACTCTGCCTGTCAAAAATAATAAAAAACAAAACAAAACAAAACAAAAACCCGATTCTTTCTCTTGATGGTTGAGAAGTGCTGGGGACATGATAGTGAACTGTCAGACGTGGTTGTGGCCACTGCCCTTGCACACTACACAGTCCGACAAGGAAGAGCTGGGCAGTAAGCACTGCTCGTCCATTGTGGTGAAGTGCCATGACAGGGAGACAAAAGATGGAACGTAATTTCCCCCGATCTCATTCCTCGTCAGTATTCCCAGCTGACTTAGGCTCAGCCAACTTGGGAAACTGCATGGTCGTCATCTGTTTTTCTATAATTAAGCTGATCCTGAGCAGAGCAGCAGTGCGGGGCAGGGCACGTTCAAAACGAGCCCACTGTAGTAATGGCCACCTGCTGCCGTGGGAGTCTCTGTTGAACATTCCTGTCTTCATAGCATTCAAAAAATGCATATCAGTGTGATGGGGTTGAAGCTGATAGAGAGTGTGAAAAAAATCCCCACAGCATAGCAATGCTCTGAGTTCTGGGTAGGAGTTCCAGAAGATGTCTCGCCTGTCTAGATTGCAAGTCTAAGCATTTGTGAACTAGCCTGAAGCAGTTGGTCCACTTTATACTAATGGGTATGAGGCCATTTGACCTGGAACAGCCCCCTCACCTCTGAACGCTTTGATTAGATGAGCAACCTCATAATGGTGAAAGCCTCTCCTAAGACTGCCGTAAGACTAGCTGTTGTTGAAGTGATTCGAGATTCTGACTTTATTGCTGGAGCACAGACTGTGACCCCAGGCGTGGCTCACTGTGTGGACTGCACATGGCACTCCTCCGCTTCACAGGGCAGGTGCTGGCACGTGGACAGGGAGAGGGACGGCAGGTGAGCATCCCTTCCTACGGTGTGGGAACTGTCTTCAGGCTCATCTCACTGAATCCTGATGCTTTTGAAAATCCCCAAGTGCCTCTGAGAGTGAGAATATGGTATGTTTGGGGAATAAAAGTGGCACTGTTTTTATTTTGTATTTTTCCCTAAAGCAAAGCCAAATGGCATTACAGAAACCAAGATACCCCTGCAACTCCTAGAAACTTGCACATTGTTCTCAGTATTACAGAACAGTTTTCAAAGGATGAGGCCAACCAGTGCTACAGGCACCTGTGTGCAGAGGAGGTGACCACCAGCCTCTTAGTGGGCACAGAATTTAACAAGTGTTTTCTTCAAGAATGGAGACTTGATTCTATAGTTTCAGGAAACCTCTCTTTCTCTCTCTCTCTCTCTCTCTCTCTCTCTCTCTCTCTCACACACACACACACACACGGAGAGAGAGAAGGAGAGATCACAAGCCACACATTTGAGGGAAAATAGAAGAGTTTACATTTGACAAAGTTAAACTAATAAGAGGATATTTTCCAAATATAAGAAACTACATTCTGAACTCTTTGGACAAAGAAATTGGCTCTGACCTTGACTTTCTGGAACAGAGCCCCTCCTCCATCCTTTTATTTCCCCAGATTTTCCAGCCCCATCTTGATATAGGCTCCTCTGCATTCCCCCAGCACACATTTCCAGGGAGTTAAAGGAGACTGGAAAGCACAGGGTGCTAGTGGCATGCTCTAGAGCTCCTCTGGGACTGTCTTTACGCCTTGTCCTCTTCTCCGAGTCCCTGAGCAGATGGCCGCAGGGTTGGCTTTTCTTGCTTTCCACAGCAGAATGGATGAAGGATGGCTGAGAATACGCATGTTTTCTTTCAAAAGGTAGAAGTCGCAAGGACAGATGTGGGGAAGTGTTGATTGTGACTGCTTTAAGCTAACCGGCAGCCTTCGCTTTGCCCTAGTTCGCCCGTCGGCCGAGTGTTCAGGACTTGCTGTGGGTGACCAGACCCCTGCTGCAGGACGGCGGCAGCCCGGAGAGCTTCCCGCGGCTGATGGGCGCGCTGTCTGACCTGCTGTGTGGCTACCCGGAGGGAGGAGGCTCGCGGGTGTTCTCCTTCAACTGGTATGAAGACAATAACTATAAGGCCTTCCTGGGGATCGACTCCACGAGGAAAGACCCTGTCTATTCTTACGACAAGAGAACAAGTAAGTGTCCAGGGGCTTGTGTGCAGATCGGCCGCTGATGTTGGGTGTGATGAGAGTTTAACACCTCCAGGTGAGGCTGGTTCAGGGTGTTGGGCCTCTCTGGGTCTTGGGCAAACAGAGCGCTCCTGGAAGATCTGTTTCCCCTTGCAGACAGGGGGCAGCGCTCATGCAGAATACTGGACGAGGGCGGCGGAAAGAATGGAGGCCCCTTGGGAAAGGGAGCAGAGGGGCGGCTTCCCACCGATGTAATTGAACCAGGGCTCAGTTCTAGAGGAAGGGAAGAGAAGAGTGATAACAGAGGAGGCAATCCCCAGACGCATGCCAAGCTCAGGTCAGAAGGGCCTGGCAAGTAAACACGGCTGGGGCTGGGGCGGGGGGGGGGGGTTGTTTTCACAATCACAGTGCAGTGAAAATCTGTGTGTGTTGTGTGTGGAACGGAATTCCATTCCAGGCAAGTCCCTGGCAAGGAATGTGCCCCGTCTTCCACTTCCTTTTGGCTCCTGTGAGGTACATAAAGGAGGGTGGGTTGGGGAAGAAAAAGCAAGCGAGTGGCCTTCCAGTTAAAAATTGAAAAGAGGCAGCAAGGGACACACCAGAAGTTGTGGGGCCCGGAGACAGCTACACACAACAAAGAAGTTAAGCAGCTAATTGAAGGGAAATTGCGAGGCTAAAGCCGAGCTTCCAAGGGGAGGGCCTGTTTAGCCACTCAGTTCCTTTCATCTGAGAATGGCCTCTGTCCCTTGCAATAATGGCAAGCGGCCTTCTCAGCCTCCCTGCTCTAAAGCAGCCTAACCCACAGGGCAAGCCCCTGCCTTTGTTTCTCTGAGGAGGTCATTATCCAGAGGCACCATGGCGTTTTGTTACTAATGATGAGCTCGCCCATGGCTGGGGCTGAGCCTGTTAACTCGGGTGACTGGCCAACTCCCCCAGCGTGGGGTGGGATGGGACATGTGATCTGGCTCTACTAATCACTCTGCTCAGCTACCTCCGCCGTGGGGAAGAGGGAAGAGGGGCTCCCATGAAACCTGTCCCTTCTCTCTTGCCAGCACCTTTTTGTAACGCATTGATCCAGAACCTGGAGTCCAGCCCTCTAACCAAAATAGCCTGGAGGGCCGCAAAGCCTCTGCTGATGGGAAAAATCCTCTTTACTCCCAATTCCCCTGCAACACGAAGGATACTGAAGAATGTAAGATCCCAGCCAGCCTCGTGGCTTCCGCCTCAGACCTCCGAGAAGGATGCATGGTGCATGAGTGTGTGTGTGTGTGTGTGTGCAGGCACGTGTGCACCCTCCTGGCAGCCTGTCTCCTGATTGCTCTTTGCTAAGTGGACCTCCAGCCTACCCACCCCTGGCCATTCGTGGAGTGCTTGGCCCCAGTGCCCCTGCCTGGGCCCTCCCCTCTCCACCGCGGCTGACAGTGAGGGTTCTTTCCCTCTGCTTGAGTTATACACCTCCTGGAAGGGATTGTGCGTCTCTGCATCCCTACTCCCCCAGAGCAAAGACAGACAGGAAGGGGGAGGAGTATTTCTCCAAATCTAGTCTTCGTGAGGCTCTGGGACTGTAGTGGCATCAATATGGGGAATGGTAGGTTGTTCTAAAATATCTCCCATGTCCTTGATAAGCCTTTCCTGAGCTTGTAGGGTTTGGGGGGCAGGGTCAGGTGGGGGGCGCAGGTAGAACAGCAAGGACACAGCCAAAGGCCCTTCCTCACTTTATTCTCTTCCTTCTTGCCTCTGTCTCTGTCTCGTGGTCTCAGGCCAACTCGACTTTTGAAGAGCTGGAGCGCCTGAGGAATCTGGTGAAAGCCTGGGAAGAAATAGGGCCCCAGATCTGGTACTTCTTTGACAAGAGTGCACAGATGCACATGATCAGGGTACGGAGGGCATGGCAGGGCCGGGGAGAGGGGGACACAGGCTGGGGAGGCTCCACTTGTTTCCCTTTCCCTTGAAAGGGCCAATCGCTGCTGTGGTTCAGTCAAAATGTAACCAGCAGGGCCCAAAGGCACTAGTTCTGGATGTGGACACTGTGACCAAGTGGAGTCCCCAGCTTTGGGAGGGAAGCATCTTTCTTAAATGATGGAGGAGAGCTAAAAGCTGCCACAGCTCCAGTGGCTTCCTGGGGTACCTGCTTTTATGAATTCACATAGGGGCTCAGATTCCAAGGAGACTCTCCCCCAAAGGGCTGGCTCTGGAACTTCCAAGATGGTTGAGTGTGCCTCTCTGGGCTCATATGCAGCTTTGCAGTGCCCACACCAGAGCCTCAGAGAGCAGGGATAATTACAAGAGAACAAAAATCACACCAGGAAAAGTCCCCTATATACCGTGTTAGTGCCCCACTCCTGCCCCTCCCCCACCCTCTACATACCTTCCCTCTATTATAGAGATCCATCCGTTGGGGCAATAGGGATAGAAATAGGTATGCGTTTGGTGGAAGAAAAGCTACCAGCTGTTTAGGGAGGTTTAGAGTCTCTAACCCTCGCCCTTGAAGATTGGAAATGGCTAAGAATGAGAACAAAGGTCATGTGGGAGTCTAAGCTGGGACTGTTTGCTCCTTCCCAAGGATACCCTGAGGAACCCGGCGGTGAAAGTCTTTCTGGACAGGCAGCTTGGTGAGGAAGGCCTTGCTGCTGAAGCCCTGCTGAGCTTCCTGCATGGCGGTCCTCAAGAGAGCCAGGCTGACGACACGGCCAGCTTCAACTGGAGGGACCTGTTCAACGTCACTGATCGCACACTACGCCTGGTGCACCAATACCTGGAGGTAAGGCGCAGCGAGGAGTCCACAGGGGGCCCCTTGAAGACGGCCCCGGGGGTGTGGCCAGATCCCTTAGCAAGTCAAGTGGTCTCAGGTTGAAGCTTTCATTTTCCCAGTGAAGAAGCAAGAATTCAGGGGCCAGCGCCATGGCTCACTTGGTTAATCCTGCACCTGCGGCACCAGCATCCCATATGGGTGCTGGGTTCTAGTCCCGGTTGCCCCTCTTCCAGTCCAGCTCTCTGCTGTGACCCGGGAGGGCAGTGGAGGATGGCCCAAGTGCTTGGGCACCTGCACCTGCATGGGAGACCAGGAGGAAGCACCCGACTCCTGGCTTCCGATCAGTGCAGCACCGGCCATAGCGGCCATTTGGGGAGTGAACCAATGGAAGGAAGACCTTTTTCTCTGTCTCTCTCTCACTGTGTATAACTCTACCTGTCAAATAAAAAAAAAAAATTCCCCCATTCCCCAGACAGGCATCTTCTCTAACAGCGTGATCTCTCCACACTTCCTGCTGCCGGCTGCCCTTGCCTCCTCCCCCTTGGGCCCCTGAGAGAATCATCATTGCCCTAAAACCTCTCCTGTCTGCCACTGCCTCAATGCCCATCTACTGGCCAGGGCCCATCAACCTCCAGACTCTTCAGACTCTTCAGAGTCAACATATCAAAACACCAAATGTGCGTTCTCCCTCCCTGTTAAACCCGTCCTCCTGCATTTCTTGTCCTGATCAAAAGCATCAGCATTTGACCAAATTCTCAAGCTTGGAAAAAAAATTTTTTTTAATTTGTTTTTATTCGGAGGGCAGAGAGAGAGACAGAGAAAGACAGATCTCCCATTAACTGGTTCACTTTCCAAACGCCCACAATAGCCAGGGCTGGGCCAGGCCAAAATCAAGAGCCAAGAACTCAATCTGGGTCTCCCATTTTGGATGGGAGGGATCCAAGTAGTTGAGGCATCGCCTGCTGCCTCCCAGGGTGTGCATTAGGAGGAAGCTGGGATCAGGAGCAGAGCCAGGGCCGGAACCCAGGCGCTCATAGGGGACTCAGACATCCAAAGCAGCATCGAAACCGCAGGCCCAACACCCGTTCCTGGGCTAGGGAATTTAGGGTCATTCTTGCTTTTCTTTCTTTACCCTTCATACAAACAGTATCACTGTCACTTGCTGAGTGGTTCTTGGTGTCAAATACTGTGCTAAGTACTTTCATGTACATTACCTTCATTTATTTCATTTTTATCTTTAATATATTTTATTTCAATTGACAGAGTAATTATGCATATTTATGGGGTACCGTGTGCATTTTAATGTATGTATACCATGTGTCATGATCAGACCAGGGTAATTGGTATATCTACTAACTCACACATTAATTTTTTTTTTGTCATGGGAACATTCAAAATCCTTTCTACTCTTTTTGAAATAGTCAATTAATTGTTGCCAGCCATAGTAATCCTGCTATCAGACTTGACCCCTGTACCTGTTAACCAGCCGCTTTCCGTCCCTCTCAGCCCTATACCCTTCCTGGGTTCTGACAGCCACAATTCTATCCTCCCCTTCTTTGCGACCACTTTTTAATTTCCACAAATGCGGGAGAACATAGATTGACTGATTTTCTATGCCTGATTTATTTAACTTAAAACAATGTCCACCATCCATGTTTCTGTATTCTCATTCTTTTTTTTTTTTTTTTAAAGATTTATTTATTTATTTGAGAGGCAGAGTTACAGAGAGAGGGAGAGACAGGGAAAGAGAGAGATCTTCCATCTGCTAGTTCACTCCCCAAATGGCCACAATGGCCAGGGCTGGGCCAGGTGGAAACCAAGAGCCAGGAGCTTCTTCTGAGTCTCCCACACGTGTACAGGGGCCCAAGCACTTGGGCCATCTTCCACTGCTTTCCCAGGTCATAAGCAGAGAGCTGGATCAGAAGAGGAGCAGCCGGGATACAAACCTGCACCCAAGTGGGATGCTGGCGCTGCAGGCAGAGGCTTAACCTACCATGCCATAGTGCCAACCTGTGAGTCTCATTCTTTAATGGATGAATAATATTCCGATGTGTGTGTGTGTGGGGGGGGGGTCAATTTATCCACTCATACATCAAGGGTACACACCTAAACTGATTCCATATTTTGGCTATTGTTAGGACACACGTGAGTGCAGATGTCTCTCTGAAATGCTGGCTTCAGTTCCTTTGGGTGTGTGCTCAGTGGTGGGATGGCTGGATCAGATAGAAGCTTCAGGCTGTTTTCCATAATGGCTGTGATAACTCACATTCCCACTAGCAGTGGATGAGAGTTCCCCTTTCCCCACATCCTCACCAGCATTGTTTGTTTGTTTGTCTTTTTGATGATAGCTTTCCAACTGGAGTGAGATGATATCTCATTGTGGCTTTGATTTGCATTTTCCCATTAGCTTCATTAAGTTCTCACAGCTCCATGGAGGATACATGAGAATGGCTAGTTTACAGATGCAAAACTGAGACTCACCAAAGTCGAATAAGACCTCATGCCACAGGCTTTAGGACTAGCAAACAGGATCCAGATCTGGGTGTGCCCGAGTTCAGAGCCGCCCTCCTGACCTCTGTTGCCCTGCTGTGTCCAGTCACTGGGCTGTGTCTCCCCCTCCCCCACAACGCCCCTCCGCCCTGCCTCTTGCTTCCCAGGCTCTCAGAGGACTAGAGGCCCTGTCATCTCGCACCAGCCGGTCCTAGGGGCTCCTCCCTGGATTCCAGGGTTCCGTCTCTGTTGGCACAGGCATTTTTTCACACTGATACCAGAGTTAACATTCCAAATACACACTGCTTGCATCACTCCACATTTAAAACCTCAGTGACTCAACCGTCAAAGAATACAGCCCCCTTCGAAGTCTTCCCACCCACCTTCCCAGCAGTGCCCACTCATCCATCTTGGCCCCGGCCTTCCACACCCTCGAGCACCCCATGACCTCTTATGATCTCACCCTCAGCAATGCTGATTTCTGCCCATTGATTAAACAGCTCTGGTGCTCACAAGCCTTTTTACTGACAGAAAAAAAAATGTTGACTGATGTAGTTCCTAGCACCGAGTACCTCAGGGGGTTGCGTACTCTGAGTCATGACAGGAGATCTTACAAGCTCAGGGAAAATGGAATTGAGACATAACTTCATTTTGCTGCAAAAAATGTGTTTGATATCCGCCCATAGTTTTTTTCGTACTACAGATTTTCATGACCTTTTTGAAGATCCCTCTCTACTCAGCACGGGAAGCATGAGAATGAGTTGGATCGCTATGAAGTAGGGGAGGGCGTTTCTCAGAGAGAAAACACCAGGTGGTGAAACTCATGTCCACTAAAGCCTGAAATGACTTTTCCTTCCCATCTGTTTTCTGCTCATTCTTTCTTTGAGTCTTAGCCTGCAAAGATCACTTCTGGTTTGCCATAGGTTAGGCCATTCATGTCCGACTTCCTGGCCCTCTCTCCACATCTCTCCAAGGTGTCAAGGTGTCCAGCTCTGACTGAACGGCCAAACTGGGGCCACTGAACGTCAGGGAGCAAGTCTTGGTCATTTTCAAATTCTCAACTCCTTACCCAGGGAATGTCTCGGTCAGGGCTGCTCACACCCACCTGGGCCCCCTCGTGTCATCTGGAACCATCAGGAGGCAGAAGGCACTCTTAGCAACAAGAGGAGGAACAGTATGAGAATCCCTGGGGTGAGCCTCCCTGTCCCAGGCTAACCACTGGGCAAAAGCTTGGCTCCATCTGTCACCAGGTGCTCCTCGGGGCTGTGTGCTGCCCAGGTGCCACCAAAATCTCTCCAGAGCATGTTGCCCCCCAACCCCCGCCCCAGAACCCTGGAAGTGGCAGCACAGACTCCCGAGGCACCAGGCACAGAAGCAGCAGCACCAAAGCTGGGGTGACAACGTAGCGATTCCCAACTTGCCTGAAGACAAGAAGGACCAGAGTGCCTCTTACAAAACCCCTTGCTAGGCAGCAGCCTGGGCTCAGAATCTCTAAGAAACAGGCCTGCACATCTCTGGACTCATAGAACTCTTAGATTTGCAGGGCCTGGGAATGCCCTTACACAGCAGCTCAGTTGACATGGCCCTCCGGTCCTGGTCCCTCCACCTGCCACGCCCACAGCCCCAGCCAGGCCCACCACCACCACCCACCCAGGCGAGGGGCGTGGCCAGAGGAGAATGGCTCTCATCCTGTTCTTGTACAGTGGACTTCGGTGCTGCTCACAATGTTTGTGTGAAACGCTCTGAGGATGCTCCCTGTGTCTTGTTGGTTGGATGTACCATTTGCGTATTGATGTAAAGGTATTGTTTTCTTGAAGGATTATTATTTCCATGTAGTTTGTGGATAGTACAGCACCAGGTATCCGACAGATACTTAACATGTATTAATTGCTTACATGGTTAAGACCTCAGTGTCTTGAAGGAGACTTCCCTGGGCTGGGCTCAACTCTGTGTCCGTTATGCTTCCATTTCCACATCTGGGAAAATGGAGTCGGTGATAATACTTAACCTAACAGGGCTGTTGTGAGAGTCGGAGGTGCTAATTCATGCAAAGCACAAGCATATTGTAAGCACTTAACAAGTATTAACTTTCTGACAAAGTGCACACGAAGTTACTGCTGAGGTGGAGGAGTGGCCTGGTACCTCCCTGTCACCCAGCTGGTGAGCCGGCTGAGGTTGCCAGTCACAGCCCACCGAGGCCACCAGGACCTCTCCAGGGTCACAGGTCAAGGGCCACCCCTAAGAGGAGTTTGGATGTTGGCTGAAGCAGGTGTGATGATGGGGTTTCTGCTCTTTGGGGTGGAGGGAGGGGAGAAAGCAGGTGAACAATGAGCTGAAGGGAGAGGAGAGTAGGGCCAGTGTGCAGCCAGGAAGGAGCAAGTCATCCTGGGTTTTTCTGCTTTTGTCCTTGTGTTTGGGAAAGTTTGGAGGAGCCTTGGAAATCCTCCCTGAAGGCCTCTCAGGGGCACACAGGCCATGCATGCACACCCTTTTCTCTCTCTCTTTTTAAGATTTTATTTATTTATTTGAGAGGTAGAGTTACAGAGAGAGGGAAAGACAGAGAGAAAGGTCTTTCATTTGCTGGTTCACTCCACAGATGGCTGCAATGGCCAGAGCTGAGCCGATCCAAAACCAGAAGTCAGGAGCTTCTTCCGGGTCTCCCATGCAGGTGCAGGGGCCCAAGCACTTGGGCCATCTTCTACTGCTTTCCCAAGCCATAGCAGAGAACTGGATCAGAAGAGGAGCAGCCAGGACTTGAACTGGCACCCATATGGGATTCCAGTGCCACAGGCGGAGGCTTAGCCCACTAAGCCACAGTGCCGGCCCCTCACACCCTTCTCTGATGTCCCCAAAAGTCTCTCTAGGACAGAGCAGCCATGCTGAAAGCTGGCCTAGGGATAGGGCTCTGTTGCAATAGTAGGGCTTGTTTTAAAGAGGTTTAGGAACTTCCCTTTGGCCTGCCTCTGTGCCTACCCCACTGCCTATTCCAGATAAGAAAAAGAAATCGTTTAAGGAAAATTCAGCAAAAATATGCCTTAAGTTGAAAACTATGTCTACCAGGCCAATGTGATGTTCGGTTGTAAGACTGAAAAATAGGAGCAGTTCTGAGAGTTAAGAGCAAACCTTTATGTCTTTAGTCCCTGCAGGATATGAGAGGGATCCAATGGGTTCTGTCCAGTTAGTGCTGTACAGATGTGTTCCCACCTCTGTATTTATTCCAGGTTCTCACCTCAGTGTGAGATCAGAATTCAAAGCAGAGACACAAAGTTCAGGAGTGGAGGCTGGGTTTATGTAGAGGAGCAGTGAGTACACGTTCAGATGTGATTGTGGGCAGCTCCATGAGGAAAGGAACGCGTCCCTCCCCAGGTCAGGGCCCCCTTTATCGTGTGAGGGGTGGTGCCCAGATTGACTGCACAGACCGGGTGGAGTTTGAGCAGGATTCCATGCCCGTGATAACTTCTGGGAAGGTTTGTGTGGTGTCTCCACGTGGAGCTCAGATACACACGGTCATCATGACGTGTTCTGCATGATGGAGGCTTGGGTGCATCATGGGAAAGTGGTGTGCTGAATTTGCATAGAAGGGGTAGAGCTGGGGTGGGGGTGTGGCTGCTGACCCAGAAGCTGCTGGAAAGCTCTCAGCTGCTTTGTTCCTGACTCCCTGCCTAGCCTGTATCAGGACCAGGGCTTAAAACCGTTCCTTCCACCCTAGTTTCTGACCATCCCATGGAGTGACCTAGGGGGTATCCCATTCTGTGGCATCACTGTGGCGTGTGAGGCCACCCCACCTGTCCTGTGAGGACAACTGGGCCGGGATCTCTGTTTCGTATGAGCTGCGTGTCACTCTCAGAAAGCCACTTTATCCCTCTCAAGCTCGGCAGTGCCAGGGAGCTCCTAGGGTGGTTGAGGACAGAATAAGAGAAGTGCACAGAGCACCAGGCACATCCACGCACTGAATGACTTCTCTGCCCTCCAGCTGCTTGTCTCACAGGTGGGGTGTGAGGATGAGACAGGAGAGCGCCGGGCGGGGCGTGGGGACGCCCATGTGCGGCCCCGATGCTGTGACCGCACGGACGGCCAGCCCCGACCACAGACCACGTAGGGAATGTGCCCTTTTCCTCAGGCTCCAGATCACTGTGAACATCAGCCAGGGAGAGGAAAGCCTTGGTGAACTGGCTCAGAGTCAGGACGGCCTCGGGCCCCTCCTCAGGCCCAGGGGCGTGGCTCTGGCACCCCCTGGACGTCCACAGGCGATGCCCCAGTGGTTCAGGTTCTTCTTGTCCTCAGACTGTCTCTTCTCTGCTCAGTCCCTTCTCCAGAGCTGAGGAGGTGGAGGGCAAATGAGACCTCATACACCTGGGCTCTTCCAGAAGTGTGTAGAAAACTGGAATTGAAAGATAAGTTATTTTTGGTGCAGAAAAAATTTAAAATCGTATCTAGAGGGTCTTCTGAAGGTCCTTGGGAATGTGCATTATGGAAAAAACTAGGCATGGATTTCAGGATTTTTCTGGGACCAAAAGAAATGTTTAATTTCATTTTCCACGCACTTTTTTGAAGCACCCTCCCAGGTCAACACCTTAAGCTGGAATGTCTGTTTTCACACAGATTTTGCTTGTGGAGAAAAGCACAATTAGAAAACTTAAAAACTTATTTCTCTGATTACACTTGCATGGAAACAAACATGCACACTCTTCCCCTTTGATTTCTTCGTGTAGCCAAAGATTAGGCCTGGCACGGATGAAATGCTATCTGGAGTTCACAGTGTGTTTTGGTTTCATAATATATTTGCATTTCAGGTCTTGAATTTCATATCAGGAAGCTGTATCCAGCCAAATTTTAATTTGAAAAATGCTCCCGATCAAGGCATATAATTGTACTTTAGCTGTGCAAGTGCCTTTCTCTAAGTCTTAAAAAAAAAGTCATGCATTCATTCCCCGCTCTCCTGCCGTCACCACAGCAGTGTGTCCGCGCACTGTCTTCTCTGCGTGGGGATTCTCCTTTTCCTGAGCCTCAGGAGCTGGAGTTTGGGGACCTTTTTTCCTCTGTCCCATGCACACTGCTGGCCACATATCACCGCCATCCACCTGGAAGGTGCCCACACAGTGCATTTTTCAGGCTGGCCAAAGTAAGACTAAGGTTAGGAAGATAAAGCCACTGGTCACAGGAGGCGCTTGAGATTCAGCAGTGGATCATCTGCCCTGTTGCTTGCCTCCAAACTCTTAACTGTCTAAACTAGCATTGCGAGGCTAGCGAGAAATCAGGGGAGTTCGGAGGAGTATAGAAGTCTGCACCAGGGACAAATAGTATTTCAAGGGCCACAAACTAAACCCTAGGCAACTAATGGGTCGCAGCCTCCGGTCTCTCAGAGACTCAGAACTGGGCTGAGGAAGGAGAACGCAGGCAGGGGGTGCTGGGGTCGTGGATAGAGGGACGGGGCGGGTGGTGAACGTGCCGTGAGTCAGACACCGTCTTGGGCATTTCTGCATGCCACTTCATGCCGCACTCCTCACTGCCTGCCCGGTGGGCATAATTGCTGTCATTTTAGAGAATTCAAAGAACAGCCTCAAAGAGGCCGATTGCCCAATGTTCCACAGCTGGCGGGTAGGGGGCCAGAGCGCTAATGCGGATCCGCCTGGCTCTCCTGGAATGAGGGCACATTAACAGAGGGCTCCGTGAGCATTGTTTGGATAAATTACGTAATGAGCCCGATGAAGACAGCAATTATTTTGCAATATTCAGGATAATAGGCACTATTATGGGTGGGGGGGGGGTCTTCTCTACTTGAAAGTAACTAGATGAGGGGAGGAAACCAGACAGACTGGAGGTCATTCAGTCCCTCAGGCACTTGCATGCCCTGAACCACCCACTACCCCACAAGCGCGCTCGTCCCCACCGCCTAGAAGCTCATGCTCGATGGGGACCATGGCAGGGCTTCAGTAAGGCCACAGCCGTGCAGCCTCACGAGGTGGGTTGATGGGTTGGACACGATAACTCAGTCTGATGGCGTAAAACAGGTGGCACAAACCCAAATTCAAAACATCAAACATCATCCATCTTCCAAGTGCTGTCCATTATGCCCTCAGTTCTGTCCACACGCGTTGGTGCTTCTGCCTCCCTGTGCAGGGCCTCTGCCGTCTCCCAGCTGCTTGCCTGGCCTCCTCCACTCTCCCCTGCTTCTGCACAGCTCCCACGGGGGCCTGCAGCGAGAGCTTCCTGAGACCCAGGCTCGCCAGCAGCTCCTCCTGACTCGGGGACGACGTCCCTCCCGGCCTCGCCTCTTCACACACACACACACACACACACCCGTGGTCTGTGTTTCTGCCTCAGGCTCCCACCCGGGGGGGAGTTGAGCCTTCCCCTTCCTGGCCCCACGCTCCTGCGGTTCCGGCCTGCACTTATGCACCCCTCGCCTTCCATGGAGCTCTGGATCCTCCTCAGCTCCTCCGCCTCCCCGTCTCCGCAAGCCTGAGCCCCTCGGGACCTCAGGACTGTCCCGTTTATTTTATTCACTTCCCGATAAGCTCAGCAGCACAAAGTAGACAGTCATCAATGCCAAACTAAAACTGAAAATAACATTCGTGTGGGCCTTAAGGTCGGCGCTGCCATCTCAGCAAGGCGGAGTGTCTACTTCAGACAGAAGGAAGAACCCGGCCAAGTGCAGAGCTGGGAACCTGTGGGACAAGTTCAAGAGAGGCAGCTGGTCTGGGCAGAGCCGGGGCTGCAGCGGCAGGGCAGCGTGGCTCATGGAAGCTGCAGCCTGTGGGTGACAGGACACCCTCTCCAGCCCCCGTGCGTGGACTCTATGGCCAGGCCCACATCCCTGTCCCGCTGCCTGAAACAGGAGCATGACCCCTGCTCGCAGAGGCGCTATCAAGGGTGTGGCTGAGGGCTGGCGCCTCAGCTCACTAGGCTTATCTTCCACCTGCAGCGCCAGCACACTGGGTGCTAGTCCTGGTCAGGGCGCTGGTTCTGTCCCGGTCACTCTTCTTCCAGTCCAGCTCTCTGCTGTGGCCTGGGAGTGCAGTGGAGGATGGCCCAAGTGCTTGGGCCCTGCACCCCATGGGAGACCAGAAGAAGCACCTGGCTCCTGGCTTTGGATCAGAATGGTGCGCCGGCCGCAGCGCACTGGCCACAGCGGCCAATGTGGGGTGAACCAATGGCAAAGGAAGACCTTTCTCTCTGTCTCTCTCTCTTTCACTGTCCACTCTGCCTGTCAAAAATAAAAAATAAAAAAGCGTGTGGCTGAGCCAGCCATTCCAGCTGTTCCTGACTGGAATGTGGTCTGATTGTTCGGTGCCCAGTTCTGGGGACTCTTGAATGTTTTGAATAGAGGAGCATCCACCTCCTGGAGTTGGTGGAACCGTTATATAAGAAACTTTGAGGGGCTAATGTTGTGGTTCAGTAGATTAAGCCGCTGCCTTGAATGACGGTATCTCACGTGGATGCCAGTTCAAGTCTCGGCAGCTCCACTTCCGATCCTGCTCCCTGCTAATGCGCTTGGGAAAGCAGCAGAGGATGACTCAAGTCTTTGGTCCCTACATGGGAGGCCTGGATGGAGTTCCTGGCTCCTGGCTTAAGCCTCAGCCTGGCCTAGCCCTGGCCATTGTGATCTTTTGGCGAGTGAATCGGCAGGATAGAAGCTTGCTTGTTCTTTCTCTCTCTCTATCTCTTTCTCTCTCTCTGCCTTTCAAATAAATAAATAAATCCTTTAAAAAAAAAAAAAAACAGAAACTTTGAGAAAACAGAAACTTTGAGAGCTGAAGGGCCCGCCACCTGTCAGCCAGGAGATGATCGCCTGGGTGACCAGCTCCAGCCAGCATCTTTGTACTCCAACTTGACCTTTTAACTTGTTTCATTCTTGCATTTAATTTATTTATTTTAGAAAGAGACATTTTTGAAACAGCTGTGCACTTCCTGTCGCTTTGTTTTCCAGCCAGGCGTGTTTCCTCGCGCTCTGTGGGTGAATGTTTCAGATGCCTGTTCACCAGGCCCAACGTGCATGACAAAATTTACTGCAGTGCCTCTGGCCTCTACCTCACCATCCCAACCAACCCAAGCAGCCCAGGGCTATTCTATCCAATGGCATTTTCCATGTAGTGGGAAATAAATCGTAAATGTTACAGCTTCCATCGGCCAGGAAATTCATTCTGGGATGAGTGCCCACGTTTGCTGGCACTTTTCAAAAGCAACCCCAGGTGTCTGTATTAACACGGGCAGGACCGCTGGAAGCCTCCCCTGGCGTTCCCCAGCCACTCCGTTCTCAGCCTGAGTTCGCAAGTTAAAGATGCGCCAGAGGGACAAGATCATGGAAGCAACATCTCTGAGAACGACCCCCCCCCCCCCCCCGGAAGACCTGATCCCTGTCACAACCCAGGTGCACTAATCAAAACACCTGCTTATGCCACAGCATCAGCACAGGGTGCCAGCCGCCTGTGCTTGTCAAGTTCCAACAAAAACACAGATTTGCTTTATTTCTTGGCCTCCACTGGGCATCATGTCCCACCTGAGAGATAATTTAATGTCTCTATTACTCACTGTGTTTGGGTTGGACACAGAGAGATCACAGTTGGAGAAGGAAGCCTGCTGCCGCTATGGCTTCTCCTCCCAAGGTGGCGCTTACTATAGCTGTGTAAACAGGTGGCTGCGTTCTCCAGGGCCCTTGACCCCTCTTCCACCAGAACGAATCACTTCCGGAACTGTAGGATGGTGTGGACTCCAGCGGAGGTGGCCCTGCCGCACAGGTCTGGTTACAGCGGTGGGGAACTGAACGGGGCTGGGACACCTCGTCTGTTGCTTTAGTGCTGTGACTGGCAGAGAGCACGGTCATGGTTTTCATTGAAGCTCTCAACTCTGGCTGTAGTCTTTGCCCAGAATCTGCCTCCAAGGGCCTAGGACGCTGTCTTTTTTCATTTGCTGAAGATGCTCTTTGAATTCTTTTCCCAGTAATGGTGCTGGATTTATATTGAGCCACATATGCTGGCCAGTTCCTTTCTCCCTGTCTTCTTTTTAAGATTTATTTTATTTGAATGTCAGAATTACTCACAGAGACAGAAAGAGAGTCACAGAGAAAGAGAGAGAGAGAGAGAGAGAGCGCTTCCATCCATTGGTTCACTTCCCCATTGGCCACAATGGCTAGAGCTCTGCCCATCTGAAACCAGGAGCCAGGAACTTCCTCTGGGTCTCTCATGCAGGTGCAGGGGCTCAAGGACTTGGGCCATCTTCTACTGCTTTCTGAGGCCATAGCAGAGAGCTGGATTGGAAGTGGAGCAACCAGGACTAGAACCAGTGCCCATAGGGGATGCCCACACCTAAGGCAGTGGCTTTACCCTCTACACCACAGTGCCGGCCCCTCTCACTGTTTTCTTCTGTAGCATTCAGGATTGTAGTTTCTTTCCTTGTAAAACCAGATGGCTCTCTATAGATAGACTTCAGGGCCTCAGGCTCATCAGAAGCTGTTGTGTCCTAGCTGACACGCCTATCAGATCAAACATCACTCATTGCTGCCTCCCAAACCCACACACACACACACACACACACACACACACATTCACACTCATGTGCATGCCCATGAGCCAAGAGTTTAACTTGAGGAATCAGAACAACCAAGAGGGAGTGAGGTCATTCGCTGTGGGGCAGGTGGCCTCCCCGAGAGCATGCAGGGCTGCCCGGTGACTCAGAGGATGACCCAGGGACTCTGACTCATGGCCAAAGCAGCTTCCACGTTGCTCTGCCTTGACCGCGGGGAGCTTTGGTGAGGAAGACTTTCTGGGTTAGCTCAGTAAGACCTTCCTCTGCCTACCTTTCCCTCCCTGATGGCTAGTGAGCAGCTAGTGGACACCATGAGTGAGGACCTGTGGTCACAAACCCTGTGGCTTAGGTGGGACATGGGCTCTGGCTTCCGTCCACAGCACTGTTGTAACCAGATGGGGTGCTGTGGCTCAGCCTGAGATGGGCTGTGTTCCAGACCTTTTGTTTAAAGAAAATAACTGCCTCCCTTCAGAAACAGCTGTTGTGAATAAAAGTAACGTGGCAGGAGCTTAAAAGTCACTTTGACGCTGTTAACTTTCAACATATTTTGGCAAAGGCAGTAATAAAAATAGTACTCACCGAGTCCCTGTTATTTAGGAGAGTTTTTAGAGTAGTAGAGTGGTTAAAAGCGCATACTCTCTGTAGAGGAAGTTTGCCTTCCTTCATGTGCCTTGTGAGTGATCTCAGTAGCTGATCTATGCCTGCTGCGAGGGTGCCAGGGGTTCCTAAAGACCTTGGACCAGTGTGCAGCACCAGATCTCACTGTTAGAGGGCGGCACTTGGTGCGCCCCTCCCGCACGCTGTCTCCTGTGTTCCTGAGAACAAACCTGCGAGGTAGAGTAGAGTGCCCTTGGTTTTTCGAGTAGGGAACTGCAGGCATGCAGGTCTGCGTGACTCTGAAACATTCGGCTCCGTGGCTTTCTGCGAGGAGGGAGAGGGAACAACTTTGAAAGCGGGTCAGATGTTGCAGGGTAGACATGAATGCTCGGAACTTTTTAAGTGTGTTTTTCTTCAGAGTGTCAGGGTAAGCAAGCTGGGGGGGGGGGGGGAGTGGGGCATCAGGAAGCATGATTATGAATCAGCCGCCTGATAAATCAGCCAGGATGGAGCCCACGTCATCACAGCAGTCAGCACTGGAAAATCAGCCCTTTATCCCAGCGCAGACGTCCCAGAAAGGAGAGTTCAAAGAGAAGGAGCTTGCAGCTCGGAAACTCGCCTTGTTCAAATGTGTTTGCTTTCATTAGCCTTTTTTTGTTTCAAGAGTTGTATTCTCATAGCAAAAAGTCACTTTTGTCAGATTGCTCCTAGGCCATCACGTGACTCGGATCCACAGGAGCATGTTCGAAACGTGCAGTGGTAAAGCTCTCCTCCCTGCAGCATTTGGGACTCCTAAATTTAAGTCAGTCCAACCCAGTAAACACTTGCTGAGGTCCCAATACAACAAAGTACTGTTCTGGGGCACACACAGTACGTCACGTTAAGCCACATTTTAAGTGCTCAATAGCCATATACAAGGGAATTTCAAATAGTTTGTGAATAATGGAATCATGAGCTGATTTTGATGAGAGATGGTTTGAAATCCATGTGTATGAGAGTTCTTCAAAAAGTTCATGGAACATTCATGTTATGAAACAACTATGCATAGATTTAAGGGTTTTTTTTTTTTTGCACCAAAACAAATTTACCTTTTAAAAAATTTAATGCATTTCTTGGCCGGCGCCGTGGCTCAACAGGCTAATCCTCCGCCTTGCGGCGCCGGCACACCGGGTTCTAGTCCCGGTCGGGGCTCCGGATTCTGTCCCGGTTGCCCCTCTTCCAGGCCAGCCCTCTGCTGTGGCCCAGGAGTGCAGTGGAGGATGGCCCAAGTGCTTGGGCCCTGCACCCCATGGGAGACCAGGATAAGCACCTAGCACCTGGCTCCTGCCATCGGATGAGCGCGGTGCGCCGGCCGCAGCGTGCCATCCGCGGCAGCCATTGGAGGGTGAACCAACGGCAAAGGAAGACCTTTCTCTCTGTCTCTCTCTCTCACTGTCCACTCTGCCTGTCAAAAAAAAAAAAAAAAAAAAAAAAATTTAATGCATTTCTTTTCTTTTTAAAGATTTATTTTGTTTATTTGAAAGAGTTACAGAGAGAAGTAGAGACAGAGAGAGAGGTCTTCCATCTGCTGGTTCACTCCCCATCTGGCCACAACAGCCTGACATGGGCCAATCCAAAGCCAGGAGCCAGTGCTTCTGGGTCTCCCACATGGGTGCAGGGGTTCAAGGACTTGGGCCATCCTCCACTGCTTTGCCAGGTGGATGAACAGGAAGCTGGATTGGAAGTGGAGCAGCTGGGATTCAAATTGATGCCCATATAGAATGCAGGCGCTGCAGACCGGGGCTTTAACCCACTACGCCACAGCGCTGCTAATACATTTGTTTTCAATTTATTTGAAAGGCAGAGACAGAGATCTTCCAGCCACAGTTCAATCCCTAAATGTCTACAACAGCCAGGGCTGGGCCAGACTGAAGCCAGGAGCCCAGACCTCAATCAGGGACTCCCACATGGGTGGCAGGGACCCAAGCACTTGAGCCATCATCTACTGCAACCTCAGGTGCTCATTATCAGGAAGCTGAATTAGAATCAGAGGAGGGGCTGGTGCTGTGGCATAGGTGCTGGTTCGAGTCCTGGCTGCTCCTCTTCCTATCCAGCTCTCTGCTGTGGTCTAGGAAAACAGTAGAAGATGGCCAAGGCACTTGGGCCCCTGTACCCACATGGGAGACCCAGAGGAAGCTCCTGGCTCCTGGTTTCAGATTGGTACAGCTCCCGCCGTCACTGCCAATTGGGTAGTGAACCATCAGATGGAAGACTCTCTCTGACTCTGCCTCTCTGTGACTCTGCCTTTCAAATAAATAAATAAATCTTTTAAAAAGAATGAGAGGAGCCAGGCTTCAAATCAAGTGCTCTAATATGAGTGTCCCAAGTGGTGACTTAACTGCAGCATTGAAAGCTTGCCCCTAAAGTCACCTTTTAATTCCATTTTCCCACAAGCTTTTTGAAGTACCCTTGAGCGGACTGTCATACTGGACAGGGCAGATGCAGAGCAACTCCGTCACTGAAGCAAGCTGTTCTGGGGACGCTGCTCTGGGTCATGCTCGTTCAGGCATGCTGCGCCGACTCTGTGGCAGGCACGTGGCGCACTCTCGGGGCGCTCACCGGGAACAGCATCCCCCGCAGGCTCAACTCTGAAGCTAGGCTGCAGCCTCTGCCTCTGACCTACGCCGACAGCGGGCAGGGCCCTTTGCTCCTCTCATCCCAGTTTCTTCACCAGGAAGGCAAGGACATCAGACAAGATCTCTAAGACTGTGTCCAAACGCCCAGGATTCTGAGCAAGTTAGCAGAACGGTCTGTGTGTGTGTCCCAACAAGAAGTACAAAGGAGAACTTTAATCAGTTTAATTTCAGATCCACTCATTGCCAGTACTAAAGTCTATGGCTGCAGTTCTAAGCTGGTTAACTGATAAAAACAAGATTAGTGTATTATTACGCATCTTTGTACAACATCTAAGTTTCCATGAAGCAAATGTAAATGTGGATTTTTTAAAAGATTTATTTATTTACCTGAAAGAGTTACACAGAGAGAGAAGGAGAGGCAGAGAGAGAGAGAGTGAGCGAGCTAGCTTCACTCTACAGATGACCGCATCGGCCGGAGCTGTACCCATCCGAAGCCAGAAGCCAGGAGCTTCTTCCAGGTCTCCCACATAGGTGCAGGGGG
This sequence comes from Sylvilagus floridanus, assembly GCA_949820135.1. Lineage (NCBI taxonomy): Eukaryota > Metazoa > Chordata > Mammalia > Lagomorpha > Leporidae > Sylvilagus > Sylvilagus floridanus. The sequence goes on along the minus strand of OX463225.1, from coordinate 85,162,447 downwards.
CCCAAGGACTTGGGCCATCCTCCACTGCCCTCCTGGGCCACAGCAGAGAGCTGGATCAGAAGTGGAGCAGCTGGCCTTGAACCGGCGCCTGAATGGGATGCTGGCACCTCAGGCCGGGGCATTAACCCACTGCACCACAGCGCAGGTCCCAAATGTGGATTTTTGTAATGTAGCCAAGCAGTTCCCTTTGGAAGCCTCTGTGCCCCCAGCAGCAGCCAGCAGCCTCCTGTCCCCACGACAGTGTCATGAGATCGAATCCTGGCAAACCCTGGAGGCAGGCCCTTGATCTGGGACGGTGGGGAGAGGTTGGATATTAGATCCCCACCACACCAAACCAAACAAAACCCTGTTTACAAAATAATATAGCTTTTCATTTCTGTCCAGAGGAAACAAACAGTTCTTGAGAACCTTTGGTGCGTGACCTGCTTACGTCCATCTGATTTACGGATTGGCCGGGGTCAGGCCGGGCCGTGCCTGTTTGGGAGAAACATCTGACTAAAGCAAGCTCTCTGTCTCCCTTAACCCTGCGACGTGCGACTACACGCGCTGCTATTTGTTGAAGAAATACCAGTCCAGTTTCCTGATAGAATGATTCTCTTCTGCGCATGCTGGCCTTTAAGCCTGGGCCCCACAGCTCTTCCTGCATAACTGCGTGCCCTCGCCTCAGCGGCTGTGGCGCCAGCTCCTTCCTTCCGCCTACGAGACCGAGAAGCGTGTGTGGGGAGCTGTGGCTGGATAGGCTCGCGTGGGTTTGCAGCCCCTCCGACCTAAGCGGACTGCACGTATGCACACCCCGGTCCCCGTGGCAGGATTCGGGAGTGAGGGGTTCCTATAAGAGCGATGCTTCACCCATCTCGTGCCGGCGCCAGGCCCCTTGGCTCTGCAGTGGGGTCCGCACGGGCCGGCCGTGGTTGTCGTGTCTTCATTTCTGCCAGTGACTGCTGTAGAATCATACAAGCTGGGGGGTCATGCAGGTTCCACCGGCCTCTGGGGCTGTGCAGTAAGGAGCTGCTGCTCGTGCGGGCTGTGAGCACGTGGCCCGCTTCATGCCTGCACAGCAGGCTGTGCCCTGACTCCTGGCGTCGGGCAAGGATCCTGGGTCTGCAGTCGGAAAGGGGGAAGAGATCCAGACTCTCCCAGTCCCTGTGTGGGCAACTCAGACCCGTCTCCTCCCCCAGTTCGGGGTCCTCCTCAGTAAGATGAGGTTCCAGCCACTCCCAGGCTCTGGTAGAAGTAGTTTGTTGCTTCCCATCAATAGCCCAGTTCCCCACATCCCCTTTTGCCTTCTCTAGTGATCTTGTAGAATCGCACTCATCCCGTGTGTCCCACTCCTGCTTAAAACCCTGCAGTGGCCCTTTTGGCTTTGGAGTGTTGGCTCACAATCCCATTTTCAGCCCCCAAAACCCCTGAGGCCCCTACTTGGTTGACCATGCTGCTGAGTCCAGCGGCACCAATGGTCTGGTCTCCACCACTCACCTCTGCCCACCCTACTCCCTTCTCTGTGCCTTGCCATGACCCAGAAGATAGCTACAAAGTGCTCATGCCCTGGCCCCACCTCTCGAGATTCTGGTGTGATGATACAGGATGGGGCCAGGTGCAGCTGTCTCTAATAACCAGCCAAGGATGGCAGGCACTGCTCCATTCTTGCAGGCCCAGGCATCCCACCTGCTGCACCCCGTGCCCCAGCTAGGTTTCCCTTCTCTTTCTTCCCTTCAGCTAACTCCTGCTTTGTCTCCCTTCTACCCGGGAGTCTCTTTCTCCATGCGGCCTTCCCTGCCTCCCCTGGTAGACTTAGCTGTGTCCTTCCACTGGGCTCCAGAGTACAAGAGGCTTGCTTTCATTTGCACCTGCTCCTTTGGCCATGCATTGGTGGTTGACTGCAGCCCTCTCCCTCACTAGGCCTTGAGTTTCTTTGAGGGAGAGATTTTCTCTTCCTTGTATTCCGGGAGCTGAGCAGGCTCTGGCACCTCGCAGGCTGTCAGTATTGGGTGAACCAATGAGCCGAGGCAAGGCCATGCAACCTCTTGTGAGTTACATTCTAAGAAAGAAACACCGGCACCCGCGTACCCCTGGCCTCCGGCAGGAGCAGAGGTCGAGGGAAGGCACACGCGCAAGCAGAATAGAAACGCGTTCACAAATCTGTGCAAGTGGACACCCCCTCAAATGCAAGTTAAAAAGAGCTCTTGGTTTGGCTTTTTGTTAGTGATGCTTTCTTCTCTTCCCGGAGGAGGCAAAAATCTCTCTCTTATTAGGGAAGTTCTTTCTCTTCCAGAATGACTTGTCATAAAATTGTGACTGGAAATGAGCTCTCTGCTAAACCATGTTGGCTGGCTCTTGTTTGCTTTCTTCCTCCCTGCTCTTCCCTCCACTGGCCGTCCGTGAGCCAGAGAGGGCCAGGAAAGTTCCACACCAGGAATGTCTCTCTCTCTCTCTCTCTCTCTCTCTCTCTCTCGCTTTAAAACTCTTTTATCGTCAGGCTTTCTGATCTTCAAAGTAGCCTGTATCCAACGTGACCCCACTCCCTCACCTCCCCACGCTGGGGAGCGAGAGCCGCTGAGTATTTTTGTCATTTGGAGGACTCGCATGTTTGGACAGCCCTGGCCAGCTGCAAAGTGCGGTTCCCTGCTCACTCTGCAGGGATGAGAGCGAGTCAGCATTTCTGAGCCCCCTTGCGCCCCTACCTCTAGACACATTGAAAAATTAACAGCAGACTCCGGAGTTAAGCAAACACCGGGTTTATAGGTCTCTTTGCCTTTGACTTGTCTCCTGGGGATCAGCTCTTGTCCTCTGCCATTTGGGGCAGCTGAATCTTTGCAGCTGGGGCTCCTCATCTCTCCCCAACCTCTGTGCTTATCTGCAGTGTTTGGTCCTGGACAAGTTTGAAAGCTACGACAACGAAGTTCAGCTCACCCAGCGGGCCCTGTCTCTGCTGGAGGAGAACAGGTTCTGGGCTGGCGTGGTGTTCCCGGACATGTATCCCTGGACCAGCTCCCTGCCACCCCACATCAAGTACAAGATCCGGATGGACATTGATGTGGTGGAGAAAACCAACAAGATCAAAGACAGGTGATGTTCCGGGCAGAACTTGCTGGCTTTCTCCAAAGGCAGTGGGAAATGACAGTTGGCAGAGAGCGAGTATTGAGACCGGACTCAGCCTACAAATCAATAAAATCAAGTTATATAAGAGAAAATAAGGTATTTTTGTAAAGCTCCAAGTAGAGTCTTGGAGGGAAAGCGATTTTGGAGTCATGTGTGGCTACCATTGGGAACAGATATAAACCGGGAATGTCCATGCCCGTTCACATCCCGCCTTCCTCCCTCCTGTCCTCTTAGGTACTGGGATTCCGGCCCCAGGGCTGATCCCGTGGAAGATCTGCGGTACATCTGGGGAGGCTTTGCCTATCTGCAGGACATGGTTGAACAGGGAATCACAAGGAGCCAGGTCCCGGCTGGAGCTCCACTTGGGATCTACCTGCAGCAGATGCCCTACCCCTGCTTCGTGGATGACTCGTGAGTCCTGAGCCCCCGCCCCCCAAGAGCTAATCCCAGGGTGGAGGCAGCTCTCCAGGCTTGAGCATCTTTGGAGAGAACCCGAGTGACCAGGGCCAGACCGAGAGAAGGGAAGGGCAGGGAGAAAGAAGAGAGCAGGTGGCAAAGCAAAGGTGAAAATTAGAGCAAGGGAAGTGAGGGTGGGGGAGGGGATGAGGTCTAGTGCAGTTTCCCACTACGTAATGTGTTTGGTATGTGGAAGGGCTCTGGTGAGAGAGTTTGCCCAATGATTGCCAAATCAGCACATTTGGACTCTGCATGGCAAGTAGGTCTGGTTCCTAGGAGCTGCAGAGTAATGTGTCTGCTTCCTAATTAGCATTCCCATGATGCGTGCTTAATGAAAAGGTGGAGGAATGTGTTGGGTGAACTCGCTCTTCCTTCTTGACCACCCTCCTGCCCAACCTGGACATCTGTTGGCCAGTAGCAATTTGTTGAGCAGGTCACTGTCTTGGCTGAACGTGGATTTGAGAGACAGAAAGGGAGAAGGGGCTGGGAGGGCTCATTTACCGGGCCAGCGTGGGTTGGGAACACTCCCAGGTAGTAGAGACCTACAATCAGCCCAGGGACCCAATTGCTAGGGAAAAAAAAAAAAATAAACAAAAAACCGGGACATTTACCACAGTGTACATGTGTGTCTGTGGAGTTCAGAGGGCTCAGAAAGAAAGGTGAGGGCAGCTGCCAGCTGGAAAGTCAAATAAAACCCGGGATGGACACAGGAAGCCCTCTCTCGACTCTCCAGTCCTGCAGCAGAAGAGCAAAGCGCTAACGGTGGTGCTCTGCAGCTAGTTTAGTATGGACAACAGGCAGGGCGTGGGCACTGGAGCCAGTGGCCAAAGCTCAGGTCCACTGTTAGGCTCAGAGTGGGAGGGGCCGTGGGGAGCTGGAGTGGATGTGGGGAAGCCGCAGGGACAGAGGTCATTCAGTGTGAGAGAGTCCTCTGGTGGTCAGTCCCTGAAGTGCATGCTTTATGGATGTGTGGTTCTGTTCCTAGGGCCATCTTGAGTGAAACCCTCCCACTTTGGAATTGGGCTCCTGCTGTAGCTACACACTACAGTTTTCAATAGATAATAACCCGCTAAGGGACTTGCTGGCACATCAGGGAAAATGTGTAAGGTCCACCATAATGTAATTCCCAGACAGCAAATCTGTGCTGCTTGCTGCAGTAGCTAAGGATCGACTCCATCCGCTCATGGCTAGCGGAGTCAGTGGCCATTGGACTGATTTATTGGGAGGTCAGGTGCCTTCTGAAAGCTCCATAGACTGCCATTCATTTGTGCCTTTTCCGTCCTAGCTTGGGTCTGACCTTTCTGGGCAGGCTGACCCACCCTTGGGGAGCCCAATTATTGATCCCACTACCGGCAGGCCCTCTTGTCTGTGCTCTGCCCTCTTGGACATCAGTGTTGGTGCAAGGCTTGTATCCATCCTGATCAGTTCCCACAGCATCAGCTTTCTTTTGCAGTCTCTCCCCTACAGGGTCTAACCGGGAAGGTCTGGACTGTGTGACATAGATGGTACGATTTTATTTAAACCTTTTACTTACAAAGCACTCATCCGGACTCACCAGAAGGCCACCATCTTGCTCTAAAGGCAAAGTAATCCTTCTGGGCAAACGTGGACTGAATTGGAGATTCCACCCTATTGCATTGCCCAGGGAAGGTTCACCTGTTTTTCCTTTCCCTCCATCTGGGTTCTGTTCTCAACACAGGTATTTGACAAGCATCATCTGCTTCCACCAGGTACAGGGCACTCTATTGTTCTGTTTTTCTCCTCTTGCTTCAGTTTTATGATCATCCTGAACCGCTGTTTCCCTATCTTCATGGTGCTGGCATGGATTTACTCAGTCTCCATGACGGTAAAGGGCATTGTCTTGGAAAAGGAGTTGAGACTGAAGGAGACCTTGAAAAATCAGGGCGTCTCCAATGCAGTGATTTGGTGTACCTGGTTCCTGGACAGCTTCTCCATCATGTCAATGAGCATCTTTCTCCTGACGCTATTCATCATGGTAAGCCACCCGGAGAAGGCCCAGAAAATATCGAATAATTTTGTTCTCCCTACCTTCCCTCCTGGAATGAGCTTGTGCCTGCATGAGTCATCTGGCCACCCAAGAGAACATGACCTCTAGCTTCCCCACCCTTTCTGCCAAGATGGAAGACATGCAGAAAGGCAAGATCTCCTTGCCCAAGGAGCCACTAGCATCCCCCTCTCCCCACCACCACGTCTTGACAGTTTATGTGGATTTTTCCAGCCCCATTCCGTCACTATCTGGAGAAGCTGGGATTAGCAGAGCCCAGCACAGGGTGAGTGTGTCTTCAAAGGTGTCCTCTCTCTCCAAACACAGAAGGAATGGGTTCAGGGAGTGTTTTCCTGGGATTACCTTTCCAATAGCTGGCTAGGATTGGAATGTGCAGAGCCCTTAGCAGTGGTATTAGGAGAGAAGACTTGAACTGTTTAATCATTGTATCATGGTCACACCATTCATGGCTTCCCCACAAAGCTACTGCCTATGAAGTCTCCAAGACCTCAGTGTTTTTGAGGCTGGAATTTGGAGTGCATCCTTGCTCAGAGATAAGGAATTTTTACAGCCGCGTGTAGAATGCATCAGTTCATCCTCTACAAACTTGCAGCTCTCTTGTGAGCTAGTCTTGGAAATAAAGCATCATTTCACAATACACTGCTATCTTTCACTGTAAGCTCCTCCTCAGTAGATGACAGTTTGTATGTGTTGAGTGATAAGGACATACACTTGGCTGGTTTTAGTGTTTTCTTGGGTGGAATTTGGTATAATCTTCAGACTTCAGTCTTTGCAAGCTCCCAATGTGGTCTCCTCAAGCTTCTTCACCACCAGCATATTAAGTCCCTCTCAGCACCAGGCAACACTTGTGACCCCCAGGCTGAGTGAGCGGCCTCCTTCTCATGCAGGACCACACTGCTGCCTACCTGGACCAAGGGTGTTCCAGCGTACATCCAGTTAAATCAACTCGCACCCCTTCTTGTTTCAGTAAAAAGTCCTAACTCAGAAGGGTACGTTTTCAGGTGTTGCCCTGTGATCCAGTGAGCTGTGGCCATGGCCACACCCGGTTCAAAAGCAATGCTGACTCAGAGGTCCTTCTGGTCAGACAACCTGAGCCCACCTCGAATTTGCAAAGGGCACCAAGGCTGTGTGGAGACGAGGGGAGGAGCTGAGTCCTTTTTCCTTCTCCAGAGGCCCCTTGTTCCCTCCCACCTCCGTTTGCTGCTTTCCCGGTACCGACATATCTTGTGTCCTCAAAATTGAAGGCGTCAGAATGCATAAGCCTCTGACATACCCTGAGACTCTGTCTCACTTGGTGCTGCCGAGTGACGCTGAGATCTGCCTTTCTGAGCGTGAGCCGTTAGCACTTCAAAGCTTTAGGATGTGAGGTGAAGCAGGTTCACCAAGGGTTTCTTGCTTAAAAGGATTTCTCCTTGTGGGAACCAGAACATTGTTCCAGTGATGACGGAAATAGAGCTCGCCACACCAAAATAGAGTTTTCCTTTGAATGACTCTCCCATCTTTCCCTTGTCCCTTCCTCCCCCCACAACTTTGCAGGAAAGAAGCTGGAAACAGGGACAATGGGAAGGTTCCACTGTTATTTAAGTGCTCAGGAACAAAAAAGAAAAGTATTCGTTAGTGGAAGTCAAGGCCAGTGAAATTGTAGGGTCCGTAAAGTGACTTTAGAAGTTTGGAGAACTTTGATCTGGGATAAGAAATCGACTTCATTCTTTTGTTTTTGTTCGTTTGCTTGCTTAAGATTTATTTTATTTTATTTGAAAGGCAGAGTTACAGAGCTAGAGGAAGAGACAGAGAGAGATTGATCTTCTTTCCACTGGTTCATTTCCCAAATGGCCGCAATGGCCAGGGCTGGGCAGGGTTGAAGCCAGGAGCCAGGAGCTTCTTCCAGGTCTCCAATGTGGATGCAGGGGCCCAAGCACTTGGGCCATCTTTTGCTGCTTTCCCAAGCCATTAGCAGGGAGCTGGATCAGAAGTGGAGTAGTTGGGATTCAAACCAGCACCCTTATGGGATGCCAATGTTGCAGCTTGTGGCTTACTCTGCTATGCCACAAAATGCCAGTCCTGACTGCATTCTTCAAATAACAATAATTATCTTCAAGGTCCTCCAGCCAAAAGTCACAGGTTCAGCCAGGGATTTGTTTTTATGGAATTGCACATGATTAAGGAAGAGATCTGAGGCTCTCCAAGGTGATGCAGAGTACTTATTGACACATAAATCAGAAACACCAAGTCTTGATTTTGACTTTAGCTAAGCAGGGTCTCTTCCATGCTGCTTTGTTTCTACATCTGTCCAGGCCTGGCAGGCATGAGAGATGGCACATTTGCTCTGCTAACCTCTTACAGGCTCATCACAGACACTGCTAATTGGTTTCTTTTCTGTGGAGAGGAACCTATTTGTGAAATGAGCCTGTTTGTCCTCTTACATTCCTGAGGGAAGCATGGGATGAAATGTTTTCAAAGATGTGTTTAAAGGGTACTACTCATCACATGCCTGTGGTAGAGGAGACCTAAGAAGGTCTCATACATTTGAACATCTTAGTGCATCCTAGAGTATACTTGGGCGATAGCTTGCTGAGCACAAGTTGCTAGCGTGGCCCTGTTTTCTACCAGCCAAGGCTACTCCCCTTGTTGTGACAGATGCAGAGTGTTGCCTGCAGGTTCTATGATATTTATGTTTACAATGTTCATGGACAGGGAAGATCTGTCCACTTCCAAGTGATTTGGATTAATTCCTGTTACTCATCTGTGTGAGTGACCTGTCTTGGAATACAAATGTGAATGGTGGCATCGGAAGGCCAGGCCCTAGGCACAGTGCTGACCTGTGAGCAGCTCCCAATCCCTTTCCCATCCCTCATCTGCTCGGTGCTGTTGATGCTCTGTGACCCCTGCTCAGGGCTTCCTTCCAGGCTCTCGGTATATTCTCAGCACTATCACCCTCTTACCAAGGCCCAGCTCACTTCACATAAATAATGACTGTTACAAAATAAATCTAGGCACATTAAATTTTTTTAACTTTTTATCTCAGTTCTAAATTTACTTGTGAGGTAGAAATACAGAGTTCCCATATACCCCTTACCGCACTTCTATTATTAACACCTCATATTAGTATCTTTGCCACAATTAACGTACCACATCCAGCTTCCCCTATTTTTTTTTTTTTAATCTAAACTCTTTTTTTATGCCTCTCACACTCCAGTAATTGATATTCTGTTTCAGACTGGGGTTGTTTTTTCATGTATGTTTTTTTATGTTTTTTGAATGTTAGTTCCCACATATAAGGGAGGACATGTTTTTTGTCTTTCTGTGTCTGGCTTATGTCATGCAACATGATGATGTCCTCCAGTTCCATCCATTAAAATTTTAATGAGCTGATTTGTGTAAACAGCAGTTTATGAATTGGGCAGTTCCGGACCACAACTGCTTGAGGGCCCTGAAGTCTCCACTGAAGGGGACACGGAAGCAAAGACAAAGAAATAGTTGGTGGAAGGGGAAGTCCCTGGTTCACGGTTAGTTATGGCTTCTGATTGAGTTACTGGAGTTGGGCTTTAGTTTGCTTATGCGGAAACCCAGAATGTTGGGGCCTCTAGGCCTAATGGTCTCCTAATTCATTTTTTACTAACTTTTTTTTTTTTTTTTTTTTTTACTTCTATGAAAGGCAGAGAGACATAGAGAGACAGAGGCAGGCAAAGAAATCTGCCATCTGATGGTTCACCCTCTAAATGCCTGCACCAGCCAGAACTGGGCCAGGTGAAGTCAGGAGTTGAAAACTTAACGGGGTCTGCCACATGGAAGGCAAGGAGCCAAGTCCGTGGGCCCTCACCTGCTGCCTCCCAGGGTCACATCAGCAGGAAGCTGGAATCAGGAGAGGAGCCAGGACTCAAACCCAGGCACTGTGATATACGATGTAGGCATCTCAAGCAGTGTCTTCATCACTGTGCCAAACTCCCCTCCCCCCAGTTAATTTTCTTTTCCATGGCTAATGACTGGTAAGCAACATGAGGTGTCGTCCGTCCCAGGGAAAATGGCGTGCATCGGGTTGAAGGAGCTCAGCACCTCGAGTCTGCGCTGTGGAATGCAGGCACTAATAAGCAGCTGGTGGGAGAGACCCTCCCAAGGCAGAAGGCTTCGAGGGGCCCCGTGTCATGATGCAGTGGTCACCCCCGTGGAGGGTGGTGCCCTGGACCTGGGTGGGGATTGCTGACGTGGTCTCTTTGCTTCCAGCATGGGCGGATCCTCCACTACAGCGATCCGTTCATCCTATTCCTGTTCCTGTTGGCTTTCTCCACGGCCACCATCATGCAGTGCTTCCTGCTCAGCACCTTCTTCTCCAAAGCCAGCCTGGCAGCAGCCTGCAGCGGCGTCATCTACTTCACGCTCTACCTGCCCCACATCCTGTGCTTCGCCTGGCAGGACCGTCTGACAGCCGAGCTGAAGAAGGCTGCGGTGAGGGACGCTGGACTCGGGCCAGCCTGTGGCGCGGTTCCTCTTGGGCGTCTGAGGTGGTCCTGAAGGCCAGCCACCCTCTCAGGGCGTCTGCTCTGCCTTTGGATGCAAAAGGACACAAAGTTCAAAGGTTAATGTAAGGTTAAGAGGGGCAAGGGCAAGAGAGGGAGTGGTCTCACCTTGAGCAACCGAGCAGTTACTCCACACCACACCTGCTCCGTTTTCCTGCCCTGGGAAGTCCCTGGAAAACCAGTCAGCTCAGGGTCCCTGTGCTTATCCACAAGAGAAGAACAAGCTGGGCCCATTTCACTGGCTTTTCTTTCCCTGCTATTTGAAAAGAATCAGAAAGGAGGAGCTTGCCCCCTTACTGCCTGTCCAGAAACGTGCATCCATGAGTTAAAAAAGTTTGTTATGCTCTAAAGGCACTGGAATTGAACTTGCTCTACGTGGGCTTTTGATATGGCCTGCTGGTGCACCGAGAAAGCCAGCAGGCTAAGCCCATGCAGAGTCCACTCCCTCCCCGGGAGAGGACTCCAGAACTTGACTTTTGATTGCCAGAAAAACCTCCTGGTTCATGATGCCCAAACTAACAGCACTGTCTTTTTTTTTTTTTTTTTCCTCCTCATCCTTTTCAAATGGGTTATTTCTGCTCTCATTAGCCCAGGCAAATCAACCTCGAGCCCTAGAGGGTACAGTTCTCCATGTCGTCCAGAATTGCCCTGTCTCTGTGCCGTAGGGACAAGAAAGGATGATGCTGGCCCCTGACTGGGCAAGATGTAAAGTCTAACTTGTTCTCACCGCTCCAGCGTACTTGACTCCAGAGCTGCCAGGGTATCTCCTTTTGTTTCTCCTGCTAAGTAAGAGATTAATCGCAGCCATTTATAGCTCCCAGTTTTCAAAGATGATCACAGTGGCTGGTAGTGAGAAGTCCTGTGACTCAGCCTGTGGGCAGAACTGGGCTATTTTGGTAGTCACTGGGTAAACAGACACTACTTGGAAGCCTTCGGCTGGTGTCTTGGGTGTGTAGATCTACTGCGAAGCTATGGGTCTGGCAATGGCGAGGACCAGAGCTGGGCTGGGGTTTCTGTAGCAGTGTTTGTAAATGTGTAGTAAGAGGAGCCCTGCCCTTTGCAGAAAGACTCCCTGGCATCCACCCAGGGCCCTCCCATCTGCAGGGACCTCTGCTCAGAGGAAATGGGATCAGCAAATCCCCCTGCCTTTGGTTTCGTGCCTTGGTTGGGAAACATCCCCTTCAGACCTCCCACCCTGCATCTTTGTGCTCAGTTGACTTGTTCTCCATGCAGAGATCCTAAGAAAGGAATAGTCCCCAGTCTAGAGACGGGGACAGTCATGGTCCATGTCATCTGAGGCTTTTCTCTGATAGACCTCAGGAGGTCACAAGCCCATTCCCTAGGCTGCCCTAGAAACCGGAAGACTGGGCCCCTTCCAGTAAGAGTGTCACACAGCACTCAAGTCAGCTGTGCTCTTGCAAAAGAGGTAGCAGAGGAAACGAGAGCACCTTTGGGCCTCTGCTGTGTGACGCTGGGTGCTGTTTGTCTTCCCCTTTACCCTATAGCTCAACTATGTTCCATCTAACAGGTGAGGGGTAGCCCCATGGGTGTTGGGCAGAGGTCATTGGAGCCTGAGAAGCATTCCCAGAATCTCTTCCTGTGGGAACTCTGCCTTATGCTCAGATGAAACATGGACTTCTGGCCCTCCTCCCTCACTGTGAGCATCTGGGTGCTGTTGGGTGACTAAAAGACCTTCTGCTTAGCTTCTGTGCTCCGCTTGCCCCACTGCAGAGTCTGCTGTCTCCTGTAGCATTTGGGTTTGGCACTGAGTACCTGGTTCGCTTTGAAGAGCAAGGCCTAGGACTGCAGTGGAGTAACATTGGGAACAGCCCCATGGAAGGGGATGAATTCAGCTTCCTGCTGTCCATGAAGATGATGCTCTTTGATGCTGCTCTCTACGGCTTGCTTGCCTGGTACCTGGACCAGGTATTCCCAGGTCAGTGTCTCCCTCCGTAGAGTAACAATGATCTGAATCTTCAAATCTGCCACCACCTCCGCCTTCATCTAGCATCAAGTGTGTCCCTTCTGTGCTCTTTGAATTTTGTTTCTCAGAACTAACATTTGAAATTCAAATGTAGAAGTCAAAAATCCACCACCAAATCCTATTGGCTGTGCTTTAGAAACAGATCTACAGTCTGATCCTTTGTCAACTTCACTACCCAGAACAAGCCTCTATCTTGTACTATCACCTCCAACAGTCTGCTGCCCACACTGTATTCAGAGCTATCCTTCCAGAATCCAAGTCACACGGCAGCAGCCCTCTCTGTTCCAGTCCCTCCAGTTGACTTTTCTTCTCATTCAGAGTGAAAAGCAATGGCCCAGCCCTGGCCTGCAGGGTGCCTCATTATCTGGCCTCTGACCATTTCCCTGCTCCGTGTTTCTCTGCTCCAGCCACATCAGCCTCCTCACTAACTATGCAACACCCCCCCCCCCAGCACATTCCTGCCTCAGGGCCTCTGCACCTGCTCTTCTCACAGAGGCCTGTTTTGCACCCACCCCACCCCACATATCTGCAGGCTTGCTTCCTCCCTCCTTGGAGTCTCTGTCTTATCACTGGAATCTTTCCAGAAGGAAGAGATCTCGATACCCACTGCTGCAGAGCCCCTGTGCTGCCTCCTCCTCACGTTTTGGAGACTCTCATCACCACCTGACTTGATAGATCTCTCTGTGGTGTCCATTGACTGCACCCTCAGCAGCTGAGCCATGGGAGCAGGCGTCTGGTCTGCTTCACCCACTGTGATAGTTCCGGTGCCCAGAACAGTGCCTGACAGTCTGTGGGAACTGAATAAATATCTCACCAACCTGCAGCATAGAAAAGATGCTCCTCGATCAAACTTAGCTTCTGTGCCGTTGTGTATTTGCCCTGTAGAAAAGCAGATTTTCCTGAAGATTAGCGTTTCCTCGTAGCTGGAGAAGCACCATCTTTATTTGAGTGGTCCCTGCTTCAGCCAGCAGCCTGCTTGACCTGTGACAGCTCACCAACCCAAAGTTTTCCAAATCTTGTCATTCCAGAGTTTTTATAATCAGGTCTCCAACTGGGCCACTGGAAGGAGATACAATAAGTGAAGGTTGGATTCAAATTAAAACTTATGCATAATTCAAGAGCTTTCTTTTAGCCTAGTTGACTTTCATTGCTCAACAACTGTTCACTGAGCAGCCCTATGGGCGAGGCTCAGCAGGGCCAGGTTCTGGTGCAGAAGGATGGAAAAGATAGGCCCACAAAGGCCACTGAGACACGTGACAACAGCTATTTGAAAAGCAAAGATGGTGTGTTCAGGAAACCAATGTTTTGTAGGCAGCAAGACTTGCAAAGAGAATTTTTTTTTTTTTGAAACCCAGATGGATCCAGTGGAACTGGGTGGGAGGTTTAAGAACAGTGACCTGAGACCCACATTCCCTGAGCTGGAGTTCCTGTGTGCCTCTGCAGTCAGCTGTGGCCTGGGACAGATGCTCAAGCTCGGCTGCACCTTGGTGTCTTTCTTTGCAAGAACAAGTTTACAACCTATTTCCTGGGGTTGTTTTGAGGACTCAGGCATTTAACACATGGAAAGAGCATCCAACAAATGTTAGCGATTATCCCTGTTATCATTATCTGGCAAGAGCTGAAAAAGGACATGATTTAATTCTTTAATAAAATATTTTCTTGGAAAACACTGATGTCAACCAAGATCATCAGTCTTAGTATTGCTGGTAACACCCGAAAAACATGACCTTTTGGATTAAAACAGGTTGGGAAGAGTGGTCTTTATGGCCTCCTAGTGGTCTGGGAAGTGTAAAATCGATAGTTAAAATTTGAGATTTAGATAAACATGTTCTAGGTCTTAGGTAATTCTGATAGGGTGGGACAGGGAGACTACCTGGGCTTTTCTCTTTATTTGCTTGTTTTTAGGGGACCACGGAACCCCACTTCCTTGGTACTTCCTTCTACAAGAGTCTTACTGGCTTGGTGGTGAAGGTGAGTTATTTAAAACTTAAACCTTAATATCTGAAACCGGCTGCTGAGGTCAGGTGCAAGTTATGTGTGCTTGTGGCCATGGCCCTTCGCCTCAAGGACATCATTCTTGATCAGTCGGCTGCCTCCTGAAGGTTCCGCCACTGCCATGCTGGGAGCCTACCATTCATGAATCTCTTGGCTAAAGCAAATGAGAATGGATAGATCCTTGGATCCTGTACGACTTATCCCATTGGCTTAAATTGCCCTATTCATAGAAAGCCAAACCACTTTGGGGTTCAAAGGATTTTTGCAACTTCTCAGATTAAAGCTGAGATTGGGGGCGTCATGAGGGACATGTTGCATTCAGACTCTGCTGCCTCCCCTCCTGCTTTCGGATTCCTGTCCACCTTTTTGAAATATAAACTCATTCCTTCCCCCAAGACAAGGCTCATCCAGAGCCTGAGGCAGATCTGTTGACCTTCAAGGCAAACACTTGCAGGCTGTCCAAGTGGTGCTCCTGCTGGCGACCAGGGAAAGGCTAAGAGGCCATTGGCCCATAGTGCATCTTAAATCAAGTTTGCCTCTCCCGCTGAACAACACAGGAGGCCTGGGGGAAGTCTTACAAGGGGTGAGGAGGGGCGCACGCTCTTGTGAGATCTGAGAAGGAGCTGAGACCCGGGCTGCCTTGGAACTGGAGACTCTGGAACCAAAGGAAACACTTTCCGATACATCACTCACCACCTGCTCCTTGCTTCGCATCCTTGGGCCCAGGCCAGGATTTAGCCTTTAAACCCTGACATAGCTGTTTGTTTTCTCCAGGGTATTAGTCTTGGGCTTTAAAAGGCTTGGGCAGGTTGTTTTGTTTTTGATGGTTCAAACAAACAGCCCTTCAACAGTTCAGTGTTTTTCCATTATATTAGTTTGTCCATGGTGTCTATTAACTTCTAAATTACAACACAATAAGGTTATCATCCCACCATCAATGGGATTTTCAACCCAGGAGTGTGTTCTGAGAACATTTCAATGTCAAAAATTCGGGGGCCTTGTGGGCATTTCCCCTAGGCCCTCCAATCTCAACTATACTCAGCCTTTCAAGAAAATAAAATAGGCTAAAGAAATGTGCTTCTTCCAATGTGAATCCAGATACTGCTGAGGGCATCAGCCAAATGGTTTTCACCTGTCTCACAGGCTAGACCAAAGACGATTCCCGAAATGCTCTGAAATCTGCAAAGAGCTGAGTCTCTCCGCCTTGTCCCCTCCTTTCACGGAGGGAGAGGGGGAGCCCAGGAGGTGTCAGGATCTTGTGCAGGTTCTCAAGATAAAATCTGGACTTGGACTCATTTCCTGGGGAGCCGCTCACTGCAATGACGAAGCTATTTAGAAGGCTGTTTCCCCTTGCTGTTTTATTACCCACATGTGCAGGATGATAGCTAGCCAGGCAGGCAGAGGAGTTGAGGGCGAGCGGAGGCAGACATGCTGAAGGGGGCACCTCCCTGACCAGCAGGCCCATTGCGCTTCCTGCAGTTCAGGAGAGGGCAGAGAGGCCCTGGTGGCTGCTGCATTAAGAAATCTGGCCCTGCTTGCACAGGTGCACGTGAGACCCGAGCCTTGAGAGGCTGGGCGACAGTGGCTTCCTCCTGCCCCTGCTTCCTCTCTGGCCGCCTGGTCCTTCTGCTCCTCTTCCCCTTCCAGGATGTCCTGGAGGCCTTTCCAACCAAATTGTGCATGCGTGTGTGTGCGGGTGTGTGTGTGTGTGTGTGTGGTGGTGGTTTCATGCTACACGCCACAGTTTGTCGAGGCTCATACCCCCACCTCACCATTAACCCTGAGACAGCTGAATGTGGTGTACTTTGTGGGTGAGCTGTTTCTCCAGTTGTAATTGAAGCCAGCTGCCCATCATGGCACCTTGAACAGACTTGCAGTCAAGGTTCACCGTAACCTTGACGTGCTTGGAACTGGGGTGAATAGCACTGGTGATGGGTCAAAGAAAATGAACTCCCTTCAAATCCAATCCGAGTTTTGTCCTTCTTTTCAAATCACAATGTCTGACGTTGTGGGCCCCTCCTGGCACGTGAAGAGAATGAGGTGAAACTCTAGGCCTCAAGCTCTTGTTAACAAAACTCCTTCTGGGTTGGGCGAAGATTGCCCAATCAGGGCTGGAGTGCTTCCCCACCTCTCGCAGGTCAGAGGCTGGGAGGGGTCCCTGCCCGGGGGGAGGGCTCACGGGAGACATGGACTCAGCCTCCTGTCTTCCTGTGGCAGTGGGAGACTCCTCAGCCACCCTCCTTCTCCCCTCCTCCCCTGCCTTCTCGGGTTCTTAGCTCTCACCCAAGAGTAACATTGGCTTCTGGTTGGTGCAGGGTGTTCAACCAGAGAAGAAAGGGCCCTGGAAAAGACTGAGCCCATAACAGAGGAGATGGAGGACCCGGAACACCCCGGAGGAGCAAACGGTAAAACCCCAATAAAGAACACAAGCAGAGGCAAGGAGGAGAGCCTGACCCCCTCCTCCCATAAGGGCCAGGACCAGCCCGCTCAGGCCAAGGGTGGAGGAGGGAATGTGGGCAGCGCTAAGCCGAGCCTTCCGCCAGGGTCTGGCTGCACGTGTGCAGACTGAAGGGCCCAGGCCAGACGTGAACACATATTTCCTGGAGCATGTGGTGGGTTTGTGCCCTTGTTAGGCAAATCCCCAGCGAGTCACACAAACGTGCTGACTTCCGAGGATTTAGCAAGAACAATAACTGGGGTCACTGGGACAGAAAGCGGATATGAGCTGCAAGGAAAGACAAAAATAAATGCTTCTGTGTATAAGGGGAGCTGCCGAGCCTCCGCTCCTGGGTTCCGAATCCTGCAGCCCATTCATTGGGATCAGCAGCAGGCTTTCCTGACGGTGGAGTTACCTCTTCATTCCCGTGCTGACGGACCAGGCCCCCAAGGGCTGTTCCCCGGGCCTTTCCTGCCCTGCCCTTAACTCTGGAGCTGATTCTGTCTCCTAAGGTTTTTCAGTCCCTAAGCCTGTGCTTTGCTCTGAGGACGCCAAAAGGCTTCAGGTTGAGAGAGGCACATGGTCTCTGGACTTGACCTTATGTGAGAGGCTGTGCCACTCCAGAAAACTCCTCACAGAGCTGGTTTGCAGGCAGCAGGTGTCTCCGGAAGCCACTTCTCCACAAGGAGAGTGACAGGGCTGCATCCTGGGGCCTGGGAACCGGCCCCACGTCAGCCACAGGCAAGGCCAGGAGGCCCTCGTGAAGCAACAGAGGAATCACACACACACACAGCGGTCAGTTGCTCAGAACTGCCGTGTTGAGGTGACAAAGTTGTGCTCTGCAGCATAATCGGAAACAGGGAGAGACTAGGGGCTGGAGAGACGCCATGTACGCACTGAGGGTCTGCTCTGCAGTGGGCATGGGGGTTTTGAGAGTCAGTGATGAGGAAGAAGGGACTGTCCCAGTTCACTGGGAAACTCGGGTCCTGGGGGGCGAGAAGTCCATTTCAGTGGAAGTTGACCCAGACCTGAGCCAAGACGACTGGGAGGAGAATGGTGGTGCCGGGTATGGGCTCCAGGGGACTGAAGGAAAAGGTGGTTTGGGGAAGGGGAGGGGCCGAACTGCTAGCATCAGTGCATGAGAATCCCCAGCATCCCACTGGAGGCCGGCGTAGGGCTGGCTCCCCACAGACACTGAGTGCACTCTGATGAGTGTGTGCTCAGGGTTCCAATCCCAGTGCTGCCACTCAGGAGCTGTGTGACCTGGATAGGACACATAGTGATGTCTGTGTTTTAGGAATGCTATATAGAGAAGAGGCTGTAATATCAGTCCCACAGAGCTGTTATCAGGGTGCAAGGAGGTAATGCATGGAAGGCACTAGAAATGGTGCATGGTGCGTAGTAAGTGCTAACTAAATGCTTGATGCTGTCATCATCACTGCTGTTCTGAGGTTTTCCTTGCAATGGTCATGGCTGAGGCCATAGTGGCAGGGAAAGGACAGGCAGAAGAACGGGCAGAAGAACAATGGGGACAGTGTCTGTGATGGGCTTGTGTTTATACCACATTCATTGTTTTTTCTTCCAAGACTCCTTCTTTGAACGTGAGCTCCCAGGGTTGGTTCCTGGGGTATGTGTGAAGAATCTGGTGAAGATTTTTGAGCCCTTTGGCCGGCCGGCCGTGGACCGCCTTAACATTACCTTCTATGAGAACCAGATCACCGCCTTCCTTGGTCACAACGGCGCCGGGAAGACCACCACCTTGTGAGTGCCCTGCCTGGGAGGCTGGATCACGGCCCTGCTACCCGTCCCTCCCCGGCTTCGTTCCTTCCCTGTTTGGCCACAGTCCACACTTGCCCATGAATTTTTGTGCCAAAAAAATACACTGTGTATTCGGGGTTCCGAGAATTCGTAAAGCTCCCTCACATGTATTGCTGTATTTCATCCTCACCAGAAGCCTGGTGGGTGGGGTGGCTTGTGGCAGAGGGAGAAGCCACCCTGCTTGCAATGACAGCAGCCCACAGTGGAGTGCCTGGGTTTGAATCCCGCCTCTGCTTCTGATCCAGCTCCCTGCTAATGTGCACTCTGGGAGGCAGCAGATGAAGGCCCGAGTACTTGGTTCCTGCAACCCAGGCGGGAGACTCTGGGCTCCTGGCTTCAACCTGGCCCAGCCCTGGTTATTGTAGGCATTTGGGTACCGAACCAGTAATTGAAAGTGCTCTCTCTCGCTCTCACACTCTCTCATGTACACACACACACACACAGCCTTTAAAATATATAAATGAATAAATCATAAAATTGAAGAAGTCCGAGAGGAAGATGGAGTAAGCTTATTGCCCCTTTGTGTGGACACTACAAGAGTTGAAGTGACTTTCCTGAGTCCACCGGATTTAAGGGTTCAGTAGCACGAGAGTCAGGTCCTCCCACCAACATTGCTTCTTGTTTCCAACGCTTGAGTCCCTTACCTGATCCCCAGCCTCCCCAGTGTTTCTGTCACATGTGGTGGTGACTCGGTCACTGCCATCACCCCGCCCCCTGTCCGACCCCCTACCCGCCCCATGTGGGATCTGCAGGACACTACTTAATACCAGTGGGCATTGCTTCTGCTACCAATGATTTGATAGACTTCAACTTCAACCTGGGGCTCGTGGGGAGGCTTGCTCAGGGTTAGAGAGAAAGTAAAAAGCAGGCAGAGTCCAGAGGGGCCTGTGGGGTAACAGCAGGGACCTCTCAGGCCAGAAGGCTCCCCGGCTTCTCCAAGGGGCCCTGAGCACCAGTTTTCCCAGGGAAAGGCAGATGCGGAGCCCCTGGGAGACAGCTGCCACAGTGATCCCGCCTCCCAGACCTCTGGCTTCTTGCAGAGCCCCAGGAAGGAACAGTGGTGTCCACCCTGCTCTGGAATGCGCTCAGGCGGGGTTCTGCGCAAATGGAATGTGGGGCTGGTGCCATTGCATTTGGTTCTGTTTCCCTCTAGTGGTTGATGGACAGGGGTTTCAGCATCTGAGTCCAAGTCTGGAAAGCTGGAGATAGTAGGGAAACTCAGGGACAGAGCGGGGCGTGGCAGCTCTAGAGCCAAGGGATCTCTCTCCTCATTCAGCCAATATGGCTGGAGAGCTGCAGCCTCCACCCAGGACCCAGGCTCCCCAGGGCAAACCCAGCACTTCCTCGACTGCTGAAATGCAGCTTCCCCTGGGGGATGGAAGCACCAGGTCTAATAAGAGTGGCACTGATGTTCGAGCTTAACTTCAGGCTGCTGCTGTTCTGAGTGTCCTACCGCTTCTCCCTCATTTAGTCCTCTCAGCAACCCAAGGAGGCAGGAGTCACTCGCTCCTCTTTTACAAAAGTAGCTGGTGGAACTCCTGGGCTTTGGATCCAGTATGATGGTGGCGGTGGTAACTGCCCCGCCTTCTGCAATCAGTCAGTAAATGCACAGTGAATGCCTGGTTGTGCTTCTCACTGCCACCACCGGGACCTCGCCCTGCGGCTTTGTCGTGGCAGCCTCTGGCTAGTCAGCACCCACGACTGCTCACCTAGTAGGCACGGCACTGAGCCACGCGGTGGCCCCTCTGGTCGCAGGCACTGGGATGGACGAGTCGGGGGCCACCTGTTCTGAAGCTGGGGGCCACAGAGGCCTCTTGGCACCTGTCTGGGACCACTGGGAGTTCAACAGAAGCAGAGAAGGAAAACAGATGTGGTCCTCTGTATCAGGGCCTGGGTGGACATCCCATGGCTAAGCCCTGCGTGGGAAACTGGGGGTCCCCGTCACTCGTGATGGCCTGGATTTGATTCAGAGCCACTGGCAGGGGTCTCCACAGGTGTCGTCACCAACCCTGGTGCACTGATGTCTCCTCACCACCACCCTTGGGTTTGGCAGGTCCATCCTAACGGGTCTGTTGCCACCGACGGCGGGCACGGTGCTCATCGGAGGAAAGGACATTGAAACCAGCCTGGATGCCATCCGGCGGAGCCTCGGCATGTGTCCCCAGCACAACATCCTCTTCCACCAGTGAGTAAAACAGGAGCCGAGACGGTCCCAACATGTGTGTCCTCCACGGCCCAGCCGGGGTGTCGGGTCTGGACCCAGGCAGGGATGCACCTGTTTGGGTCCCCCGTGGTCAAGGCCCTTGGTCCTGCTTGCACTGAGAACTGTGCCTCTGGTGCTCAGAGCTGAGGCCCCCTGCCTCAGACAGTGATGCCGGCTTCCCCCACCAGTAGCCGTGCCCTGGTTCCGTGCTCAGCCCCGAAACACTTCCTGTCGGGCACCAGGCATGGAGGCCACCGTGTGCTTTCCCCTGGAAGTCCCAGGCTGAAGACCCAAAAGTTTTTCAGTTTTTTTCCCCCCATTAAAATTTTTTTCTTTCTTACTGAGAAAATCTACGTATAGTCACTGAGAAGAAGAAAGGGGGAGTGAGGGAAGGAGGAAATATAGATAAACAAGGAGTAAAAGTCACCTGCGATTTTACCAGCCAGAGATAACCACCGTTAACATCTAGTATACTTTTTGGGGACCTTCTCCTATACATGTATAGGCAGACATATTTTTAAATGACAAAGGAGAATAAAACTAAGCATATACATGTGTTACCTGCTATTTTTAGTTGCTATCACGTCATTACATATTCTTCCATAAGATATGTTGATTGTTTGTGGATTATTCCATTGTATGAGTGAACTCCATAGCCATGGCTTCTTGCTAGGTATTTAGTCAGGGTCCGTTGTTTGTTCTGTGTCATAACCAACACCGCGATGGCCATCCTGGTCACTAAAATGCTGGTTCTCCTCTCTGTCCGGGAGGTAAGCTGCTGGCAGTGGCATTGCTGAGCCTCGCTCTCCTTGTCCTGCCCCGCAGCCTCACGGTGGCCGAGCACATCCTGTTCTACGCGCAGCTGAAAGGGAGGTCCTGGGAGGAGGCCCAGCTGGAGATGGAAGCCATGCTGGAGGACACGGGCCTCCACCACAAGAGGAACGAGGAAGCTCAGGATCTCTCAGGTGCTTGGCACTGGGCTGCAGATGACACACCAGGCCTTCCCTGTGCCCGGGAGGCTGGGGAGGCTGGTAACAGAGGGCTCCCCGCAGTGGGAACACGCCAGGAGGTTATTCTGAGACTCTAGGAGCGGCCACCCCGGGGCCATGTCCAGCACACGGCTCTGTCCTGCAGCAGCCTGGGCTCACGTGTGCCGATGTCTGTGTGTTCAGATTCAAAGACCTTCAAAGACCGGGTCCCAGGAGGCAAGCGTTGCCTCTGCTGTGTTGCGAGGCCTGTCCACCGCTAGGGCTTCGAACACCACATAAGCCTTGAAGGTGGCAGCCTAGTTGCTCCAGATTCGAGGGCTCCCCACTTCTGCTGCCAGCCCCAGACCTTCCTCCGTCCTGTCCCCCACAGTGCTGTGACCCCCGGCCTCGCTGTGCTTCTAGGAGGCATGCAGAGGAAGCTGTCGGTCGCCATCGCGTTTGTGGGAGAGGCCAAGGTGGTGGTCCTGGATGAACCCACCTCGGGGGTGGACCCCTACTCCAGACGCTCCATCTGGGACCTGCTCCTGAAGTACCGCCCAGGTAGTGACAGCCATGGCTCGTGCCCTGTGCTCCCACGCAGGCTTCCCCGTGGGCCCCACTGTCACATCTGGCACTTTGCACAACCGCACTCAGCTGGGCCTTCATCCGTGACTCTAAGCTTGAGTGCAAGCTCCTAAGCGGTTCATACAAATCTGACCATGGAGTCACTGAAGGGTCAGCCCACCACCCAAAGAATCCCCGAAAGTTCTGTCAACCTGCAGCACCCCTGTGTGGAGCAAGGGGTGCAGCTCTAGGAGAAATTTCCTTTTGGTTGCGGGGACCCACGTCGGCTACACCCATCCTGAGCCGATTAACGGCTGCGGGGTGGCCATGGGACCACTGTCTCAGCACCGCTGCAGAGGGGAATGTCTCAGAAGGGGCGTTCTCTGTCATGGCACCTCCCAGACAGGCGGAGCAGCCCCGTGGTCCAGCTGGACCCTTCCCCTCCCCCTGCTCTCAGCATCCCATCGCCATCACAACTCCTCATTGCTGTTGCTCTCCTACGTCTCCAGGCCATGAGAGCAAGCGTGTGTGTCGTGCGTGCTTGTTCTTTACAAATATTGTGAACACACACGGCATATATGGAGCTCAGTAGCCGTGACTATAACAGATGGGCCCCCCCTGTGGCGGTCCACTTGAGTCAGAGCCTGTGCTTGGTGTGGATGACGGCGTTCTGCGGTTCTTGTCACAATCCTAACATTCCGCAGGGCCATCCTGCAGAATCAGCCCCTCCTCCCCTGTTTTCTCTTTATTAAGCCCCTGTTTTTGTGACTGCACAGCTGAGCACTGTGTACCAACCACCCCTAGCCCAGGCTCTGCCTGGTGACGCCCCCTCCTCCACGCCCACAGGCAGAACCATCATCATGTCCACTCACCACATGGACGAAGCTGACCTGCTCGGGGACCGCATCGCCATCATCTCCCAGGGAAGGCTCTACTGCTCGGGCACCCCCCTCTTCCTGAAGAACTGCTTTGGCACAGGCTTCTACTTGACCTTGGTGCGCAAGATGAGAAACATCCAGAGCCAAGGAGGAGGCTGTGAGGTACGTGCGGGCAGGGAGGCGGGGCCGCTCTGACTGTCAGCCCTGGCTTTGTCTCTGACAGCGTCTGCAGACATTGTCAGTCCACACGTTCCAAACCCTGCTGCAGAGATGCTGTACCCAAAGTGAGACAGCTAGTTCTAGAGGACCTGAGATTCTTACATGCCAGTATCCCAAATGACGTGTGTGGTTTAACTGGTGCCACGTAGAAATAAGTGACTCACTCTGCAAAGTTAGACTCCTTGAAGAGGACTAAGGCATCCACTATTTCATGCCCTCATTCCTGTCCCAGACTAACCCTGCGTTCCAGTGGTCAATGAAGGCAGAGGAAAAACCTGCTGGGGAGCTGTCCCCGACAACTGACAAAGCCAGAATGTACAGCCGGTGCCGCGGCTCACTAGGCTAATCCTCCGCCTTCGGCTCCAGCACCCCAGTTTTAGTCCCGGTTGGGGTGCCGGATTCTGTCCCGGTTGCCCCTCTTCCAGGCCAGCTCTCTGCTGTGGCCAGGGAGTGCAGTGGAGGATGGCCCAAGTGCTTGGGCCCTGCACCCAATGGGAGACCACAAAGAAGCACCTGGCTCCTGCCATCGGATCAGCACAGCGTGCTGGCCATGGCGGCCATTTGGGGAGTGAACCAAAGGAGGCTCGGGTTCCTGTCTAGGCTTTGCAGTGGACACACAGTGCCACCCTCGGCGAATCACCTGATTCTCATTGCTGGATTTCCCCCCACATGGAATAGCAAGCAGCCGTCCCGGCTTCTGCTCCTTAGACACAGGGAGAGGCCACGTGGGCTTATGTACTGCGAATGTGCTCCAGCCTCGCTGAGAGGCTGAGAGCCAGCGCTGCTCACGGCCGGACTGTCACGAGCGCGGCCCTCAGCTCTCTCTCCGCCTCTGGTGGGGGTGTCGGGCTGCTCTCGGTTCTCCTGTCCCGGGCAGATATTTCCACAGCGCCGTGTGCGTCCTTGGGGAGGGCGGGAGGCAGAGGAGCAGGGAGCCTCGCACAGGCAGGACCCACAGCTGTCTCGTGATTAACGACAAGCCAAAGGGATTTTTGAGGTTAGGGCTCTCTCTGTGCCTGACTCACACACTCTCTAGGATCAAGGCAAGTGGTTACACCCTCAGAGGCACAGATGACTTAGTAGATTAGACAGCGAAGAAGGAATGCGGTGACCACACTGGGCGGTGAGAAACAAAGCAGGTGGTGACAGCAGTGGACACTAGGGAGATGCAATCAATGAAGTGATGTGGGTCTGTCAGTCATTCCTGTCCATCTGTTGCAGGCGACCTGCAGCTGTGCGTCCAAGGGCGTCTCCAGCAGGTGTCCGGCACGTACTGATGAGATGACCTCGGAGCAAGCCTTGGACGGTGAGGACCGGGGTGGGCCAGGCCTCGCTCTCGTCTGGCACCCATGGCCTGGCATTGTCGGGTGTGTCCTGTGCTGATGCATCCTAATGGGAGCAAAAAGTACACCCTGTGAGCTCCTGGGGCCCAAGGCCAGCAGCTGCACATCTTTTTCTTTGAGCTTGTTTCTGCCCTTCTTCTTTCTGCCAGTTCCACATGGGTTTTAAAAATCATGCACCTCATGGCCTCTCCGTTTAATGAGGAATCCAGTCTCCTGGTCGCTCCATGCCCCTACTCATACTAAGCCTCCATTCCTGAGGTCGGCCTTAGAGAGCGAGCCATTTATAAAGATGTGCCATGGCGCCCCCTGGTGGGACCGTGGCAACGCACAGCTCTTCACAGCCATTGCTTGTGCAGAAGCCAAGTCTGTAATACCACACTGCCCTGTTAACAACTCACTGTTGTGATCCTCCCTGGAGGCAGGGTGCTTGAAGGAGGCCCAGGGTGCTTACCAACAGCTCTTTCCATTCTCCATTGCTGCCCAGCCTGGCACGCTGCCCATGGTTTCAGTAAATAGAATTCCGCACACCCTGTAAATCTGTAGAGAAGCAAAACTAAGCTTATGTACTGACCCTGGTCAGCCAGGAGGGAAGGGATGCCAACATTTCAAAAAGCTCATCAAAACTGCTCAAAAAATTTTGAATTCCATGCATATATTTTTCATAATGCACATTTACCTTAATCTTTTTGAAGACTTCATGTATGCATGGATTTCAAACATTTTTTGCACCAAAATAAACTTATCTTATAATTCCATTCCCAGGAAATTTTTGAAGTACCCTCATCTATTTATCAAAGAAAAAAATAATTTCCTATTTAGCATAGGAACCTTAACCATTTGCTAACCGAAACCTGATAAGCCAGGAAACCTGAACAATGTTTATGAACTGTGCTTAAAATTGAGGGGAGATAGATGCCTACAGGCAAACAGCCCCACCCGTGCACGCTGACAGAAGCTGCGGTGAGCAAAAAGCATCTTTTTAGGACATTTTTGTGTCCTTTGCCTATCTTGCTGAGGGTCTCTTCCTGCTTTTCTCCCAGGGAAATCATGGTTAACAAGCTCTATTTTAAAAAGTTCCTACTAATATGTTTAATTACTATGGGCCACCAAAATCAAGTTAGATAAGGCCTGTTGTGGTCTTTCTTAAATATTACTTCACTCCGTTAAGAAGAGTTTTCTTTGTAAAGGATGGGTGTGCTGTGGAGGGGTGGGAAGTGCAGTGGGTGGTTACAGCCCAAGTAAGGGAGGGGAGGTCATCGTGCTCTTCGATTAGCTCTGGGCAGGCTTGTGGGTCACACACACACACACACACACACACTCACTCCCACTCCCCTAGCCCCCTGCCAGGCGCTGGAGGCCCTGCTGACCCCCAGGACTACTTCTGGAAAGACTGACACATTTAAGACACAATTCCTGGGAAGCCAGCGGCTCTGGGTTCACTTCCTTCCTAAGAGAACAATGAACGTGACCCCTGGAGAGCTGGGAGGGCAGAGCTGCTTCCTCGTGTGGAGAACTCCCCAGCCTCTTTATGAAGTCATCCCAGAACCAAAGACAATCGAGTCCAGTTTGCAGGTTTGACATAAAACACGAGTTCCAGTCCAGCTAGGCCGAGGCGTTGAGGTGGACAGGCATGAAATCCCAGCACATGGGTCATTTTTCACGACAAAGAACAAAAGGAATCCAGTGGTGACCCTGGCTCAGTCTAAGAGAACTGCTTTCGAAAGAGTTTTGTTCCAAGTTCCCAGAATCCCTTTCCTCCGAACTGCTCCTCACAGTGATACTCTAGGGAAGGGTCTCTGCAAGTACAGGATTTAGTTTTAGATTTAGAGTTCAGATTGTAAACAAGCATTTTTTTTAGGATTTACTTATTTATTTGAAAGGCAGTTTCAGAGAGGCAGAGGTGGAGAGAGAGAGGTCTTCCATCCACTGGTTCATTCCCCAGTTGGCTGCAATGGCCGGAACTGCACCGATCCGAAGCCAGGAGCCAGGAGCTTCTTCTGGGTCTCCCACGCGGGTGCAGGGGCCCAAGGACTTGGGCCATCTTCTACTGCTTTCCCAGGCCATAGCAGAGAGCTGGATTGGAAGTGAAGCAGCCAGGATTCGAACCTGCACCTACATGGGATGCCGGCACTGCAGGCGGCATCTTTACCTGCTATGCCACACTGCTGGCCCAGCAAACACATTCTGATGTGTATAATTAATTCCAATTGCATGAGGGTATCAGGTAAGCACCTGCTACCTGACATTTGTCCACCATCTGTACTGCACACCTCATGCCCACCCCTCAGTGCTTTCCGTGGCATCTCAACCCCCTTCTGCATTTCCTGGGAGCTGGGTACGAAGTCCTGCTCCATTTGAGGCATCAGTGCCGTCCTGAGGCAGTCTCCTGAGATGTTAGACCAGGGATGGGTGTGTGATTTAGGCACAGGGGTGTGTGATTCACTCAGCTTGGCCACCTGTTACAGGTATGTGTCTTGGGCAATTCCTGACAGCTGGGACCAGACCAGGAAAATGAGGACAACTTTGACTTAATTTTTTTAAGATTGACTTTATTTATCAGAAAGACACAGTTACAGAGAGAAAGAGAGTTCTATCTGTTGGCTCACTCCCCAAAAGGCCACAATGGCTGGAGCTGAGCCAATCTGAAGCCAAGAGCCCTTCAGGGTCTCCCACATGGGTGCAGGGGCCCACACACCTGGGCCATCCTCCATTGCTCTCCCCAGGTGCATTAGCAGGGAGCTGGATTAGAAGTGGAGCAGGGGCCGGCGTTCTAGTCCCGGTTGCTCCTCTTCCAGTCCAGCTCTCTGCTGTGGCTTGGGAGGGCAGTGGAGGATGGCCCAAGTGCTTGGGCTCCTGCACCAGCATGGCAGACCAGAAAGAAGCACCTGGTTCCTGGCTTCAGATCGGTGCAGCACTGGCCACAACTTGGGGAGTGAATCAATGGAAGGAAGACCTTTCTGTCTCACTGTCTATAACTCTACCTGTCCCCCCCCCCCCAAAAAAAAAAAAAGTGGAGCATCCGGGACTCGAACCAGCATCCATAGGAGACGCCAGCACTTCAGGCCAGGGCTTTAACCCGCTGTGCCAGCCCCTGGCTTAACGCTTAACGAGTTAAGAGACTTACCTCTCTTATCTTGATTTGCGGTGACTGCGAATGGTCACCCACAACGATGAAGTGCTTTCCCACCTGTGATAAGGTGCTTGCTACCGACAGCAGCCACCACTCACCTGTGCTCCTGCATGGCAAACTCAGCCGGTCTCACAAACAACAAGCAAGAGGGTACTGTTACTTTCCCTTTTGAGCAGATGAGGAAATCCGGCTATGACCTGGCCAATGTAACATAGATCGAAGGACAGAACATAAAAAGTAATGGACACAGGCCTGTCACGTGGCCTCCCCGAGGCTGCACAGCAGGGAGCAGGCTTGGTTCCATCTCCTTCCGCCCCTCAGGGGCCATCGCGGGGCCAGCTGAGCCAAAAGCACACATGTCAATCCTGAGAGTGACGAAGCGCGCCTTCCTCGAGGGGGCATTGGGGAAAGTGGCCCGCCTGAGCCAGCTCACCAGCTCTGGCTTCTGGAGCACAGTGGGCGTCAGTCTTCCCTCTTGTCCTAGGGGATGTGAATGAGCTGGTGGATGTGGTTCAACACCACGTTCCAGAGGCCACGCTGGTGGAGTGCATCGGGCAAGAACTGGTCTTCCTTCTTCCAAACAAGAATTTCAAGCAGAGAGCATACGCCAGCCTTTTCCGGGAGCTGGAGGAGACGCTGGCTGACCTGGGGCTCAGCAGTTTTGGAATTTCCGACACTCCCCTGGAAGAGGTAAAGCGGAGGCCAGTTGCCAGGAGAGGCGGTCCCTTGCAAATCCCTACGCGTAGAGTGCGGTTTTATAAAGTGATATGCCGTCATGCCCCACCCAGGCATAGCACACTGCACGCATCTGGGGCTTACTTCCTCCTGCCTTTGTCCATGTGCACGCATAGTTCACGTAGCTGTGGTCACCGTGTGCTTACGTTTTTGTCTTTGTAGAAGACTGTGTTCTTAGATGAAGAGTCACGAGGTATGTTTTTCCCATTATGAAACAGCACCCAGCAAGACAGAGCTGGGCTAGATTCTCCTGAGAGTGGGGGTGCACAGGCCAAATTCTCTCTCTTTCATTTCCTGGCAGATTTTCCTGAAGGTTACGGAAGATGCCGATTCGGGCCTGTTTGCTGGTATGGTGCTGGAGTGGGTGGCGTCTCCCCTTCCCCAGCCCCAGGTCGCACCAAAGCAGGGAAAAGGCTCCTGCAGGGTGGCTGACCCGCATGAATGCACCCTGTGCCTTCTCTGTGTCTGAATGGCCCGGGAACGGCAAGCTGGGCTACAACTGGGTAGGAACATCTGGAGGAATCGGGGTTCCTGTGGCGGTCAGTCTGGTCACCTGCCTTAGGGCTGCTTGTCCCCAGTCTTTTGCTCCTGCCACATTGTCCATCCCTTGTCCTCCTGTCCTCTCCACTGAGGGCCCCTCGTTCATTCCTGTCTGCAGGAGTGACAACTGGCAGAGCCGGTAAAGATAACAGTGACAGTAAATCCAACCCAGATGCCAGCTATAATCTTCTGGTCCCTTTGAAATCAAGAGCACATCATTGTGAACCTTCATCAAGTGGCCTGTAGGCTTTGAAACGATGGGGCCTGAACCTCCCATGGGTCCTGGGGGGTGAGTCTCTCTTCCATGTGTGCCAGCCTAGGCACCAACCAGCCCCTTCTATGATCTCCACCCAAAGCTGAGGCCACACAAGCCTCTGAGACTTGACTACAGAGGGTGGGTGAGAGGAAGACAGCAGCGCAGGGAAGGGAGGTGACGTGGCTGCCCTACCACGACCCACTTCTGATGGAACAAAAGGCAATCACTACACTGTTAAACTGCTCTGCTGGTCGCAGGCAAGAGCCATGCTACAGTTCTGTGCTCCTGACACCACCCACACCACTGCCCACCTCCTGCTTCCCAGTGTGGCTCAGCATGGTGTTTTCTGGGGCAATAGTGGGTCCCTCCCTGTAGGAATCCTTGTATCACCCCTCAGTATGGTTTTCGTCTTGCTTCTAAGCGATCCGAGATGTTTATCAGCCATGCCTAAAACTGCCAGGCATCAGCTCAGTGTGTCCCAGACCCTCAGTTAGGTCATGTGATGCTCCAAAGAGGTGGCCATCCTGGCAGAGGGTGTGTGGGGTGGGGAGCCATCGTCTGGGGCGGGTGCAGCAACTCACACAGGGCCCAGGTCAACTTTAGAGCTTGTCAGACATAGAAAGCGAATACTTGGCTCACTCAAAGCCAAAGACGGACATTAACCAAGACCAAATGCAAATAGACTAACTTATGTAGCCAAAGCTTCACCGGATTCAAGAGGACTTTCTCTGTGCATGGAATACTCCTTCATAATTGGGCTGTCTTGAGAGAATAAATGGACCTCGGCAGACTGTCGGGTCAGCACAGGCACAGAGCAGGATGCTTCGAGGGGACAGTCAGGGTAGAGGCTGAGCCTGGGAGTCAAGCAGACCAGACGTCAAACCCAAGCTCCGTAACTTGCTGACTGAGTTGATCTCTTTGTACCTTTTATAGCAACTGAGAGAATTAAATGAGTTCATGAGTACCAGGTCTGAACATAGTGTAGGATCTCTAGCAACGTTCCAATCTCAACGTTTACAAATCGTCTTTTTCCTCAAAGTTGTGCAATGCTTTATGAAGCTCTGAACGCCTGTTGTCTGATCCTCACCATAAGCTCATGAGGCAGGCAGGGCGGGGATCTGCCCCATCTGGGGAAAAAGAGCTCTCCGCCAGAGGTTGGAGGACTTGCCTAAAACCATACGGGTTTCCAGGACCCTCCACCACACTCCCCCTACCTCTCATTTTGCATAGGGCTGAGCTCATGTGTTTTGAACTGGCTCTATTTTAGATGATGACATTTTCTGATAACATCTCCAGGGTCTGAAGGAGGCTAGAGCAAGTCATTGGGTCACACCTTGCAAGGAGATCAATATCATTTCTGCCAGTGACCCCTAGAGAGCAGCAGAAAGCAAAGGACACACCACTGATTCTGAACAGGCCTGGAGCCACCACAGCTGGCTAAGACAGAGGGCTGCATTCTGGGTGGGACCAGCAGAGGATGGAGGTGAGGCCAGCCTGCAAAGGGGGCGAGGCAATGGGGGTCCTGCAGAAGGAGATCCAGCCACAGCCACAGCAGACATCAGCCCTGAGCCCTGATCAGGAAAAGGGGGCTGGAGAACTGGGGCTCCCACACCAGGTGGTCAGACCTGCAGAATGTCTCCTGTCTGTCCCCAGGGCCTCTGCATCCCAGGCCTGGTGCATCATAGGATGTTAGCTGAAAGGATGACTGTCTTGACCCAACTGCTTTCATAGCTGCCCTAGTCCTGGAGAACTTGGGGAAGGTTAAGAAAGCAGTGGGGCAGTGGAGGAGTGCGGAAAGCATCTGGCCCAGTGGTTAAGCCACTAGTTAGGCTGCCCACATCCATAGCTAAGTGCCCGAGTTCGGTTCCCCACTCTGGCTCCTGACTCCAGCTTCCTGCCAGTGCAGACCCTGGGAGGCAGCAGTGGTGGCCCAAGGTGCCACCCATATGGGACAACTGGATTGCATTCCTGGTTCCTGGCTTCAGCCTGGTACAGTCTCAGCCATTGCTAACATTTGGAAGTGAACCAGTGGATAAGAATGTCTTCTGTCTCATCTCTCTGTCTCCTTACCTCATGAATAAATTAAAATAAAAAGGGGGAAGGCTGGCATTTGGCAAAAACAGTTACGATGCAGCTTGGGATGCCTGTATCCCGTATCGGAGTGTCTGCATTTGAGTCCGGGCTCCACTCCATTCCAGCTTCCTGCTAATGGCTAAAGTGCACCCTGGGAGGCAGAAGGTGATGGCTCAGGTAACTGGCTTCCTGCCACTGCCCTGGGAGATCTGGATTGAGTTCCTGGCTCCTAGCTTCAACCTGACCCATGACTGGCTGTTGTGGGCATTTGGGGAAGGAACCAGCAGATAGTTTGTCTGTCTCTCTGCCTTTCAAATAAATAAAAATAAATGTAGAAAAGCTTCTGGGACCCTCGCAGCAGTCGTCTGGGCCCTCCCTCGGCATCCACCACAGATGAGCTGAGGAGCATCACTGAGTGACGTGACCACAGCGCCGCCGGCGCTGACTCCTTGCTGCGGTTTAGAAAGTGCATTCCCGGGGGTGGCCTCACTTAGCCCTCAGAACAATCCTGGGAAATGCTCTCATTTTCACTTCACAGACCAGAAAACTCAGCTGCAGACAGGAAGGGCCACCCCCTCGAATTCAGGCATTTGTAAGACTCCATTCTCAAACCCAGGTCTCTAGCTTCCTAGTTCATTAGTCTCCCGACCGCTTCTTAGTGGCCCCTGCGAGGGCAGAAAGTGCCTCGTGGACTCTGGTTTTAATGTTTTCAAGTACACAGGCAACACGTGAATATGAAGGATCTTTGAAAAGTTCATAGAAAATGCATATTATGAAAAAGCTATACATAGATTCAAAACAATTTTGCACCAAAATAATCTTTAATTCTATTTTCCACAAGCTTTTTGAAATATCCTCATATATTTCTTATTTTAAAAAAATGAAATAATACACAAACGGCTGAAGTCTCCCTCCCCACTTCTTCCCCTGTCCAGCTCCCCAGGCTGAGCTCTGTGGACAGCCGTGGGCATTCTTCTGGAGCTTGGTCACTACCATGGGTGTGAATGGGAGACATCATACGTGTAGGATGTATGAATTTTCTAACATAAGTGTGATCTTACCATACGGAATGTTCTGTACCTTAGCTTCTTTTGTGCTTTTTTGGCTTGTATTGAGTTAATTTCCCTCTCCCTCTCCCCCTCCCCTCCCCTCCCCCTCCTCTTCCCCTCCCCTCCCCTCCCCCTCCTCTTCCCTCTGTCTCCCCCCCCCAATGCATTTACAACTATTCTGTTCTCTTTAATGCTAATAAGAGACATTTTAAGTGATTTCAATTGATTTGATTGCTAGATCATTTATACTAGGAAATAGACTTTTTAAAATATTTATTTTATTTGAAAGGCAGAGTTACAGAGGTGGTGGAAAGGAGGTCTTCCATCTGCTGGTTCACTCCCCAAATGGCCGCAAACCACTGGAGCTGGGCTGATCCAAAGCCAAGAGCTGGGAGCTTCTGCCGGGTCTCCTGTGTGAATGCAGGAGCCCAAGGACTTGGGACATTTACTGTTTTCCCAGGCTATAGCAGAGAGCTGGATCAAAAGTGGAGCAGCCAGGATTCGAACAGGCACCCATACAGGATGTCGGCACCACAGACGGCAGCTTTACCCGCTATGCCAGAGCCACAGTGCCAGGCCCAGAAAATAGATTTTTAAAGGATTACTGTTGCTGTTTTAAATGACGGGGAAACCACTGTGAGATCCAGACCTCATGGATATTTTCCATTGCATCTCTCCCACCAGGTGGCCCTCTGCAGAAAAGTGCACCCGTCAGCCTGCGTCACCCCTGTTTGGGTCCCAGCGGGAAGGCTGAAGAGTCTGCCCAGGCCACTGCCTCCGAGGGCTCGCCCTCCTCAGAGCCCGAGGGCACAGGCGTCCCGCTCAACACGGGCGCGAGGCTCATCCTCCAACACGTGCAGGCGCTGCTGATCAAGCGCTTCCACCACGCCGTCCGCAGCCACAAGGACTTCCTGGCCCAGGTACCGCTGCCTCTCTTCCAGGGCTCTCCAGCCTCTCCAGGGTGTGCAGCACACATGGTTCCAACATGGCAGGTGCAGCTTCTTCAGCTTCTGTCCCCTTGGATCTTCCTTGCCCTGCCTGCAGTTTGATTCTCTGTAACACCTTTCTTGGCAAGTCTGGGACCTCACTAAACAAAAACCATAGAAAAGCAGGGAAAATATTCATATTTTTATTTTTACAGTGAAAGGTTCCATCGTGTTTTCTTTTGTTTCCACAATGATCCCATCCATCAAGGCCACTGTCCCCTTTTTTCTTGCTATGTTTTTTATTTAGAAAAGAAACTACTTCAAAGAGTGGTGAGTATGGTGACTTGCTCTTTGAACTGCCCTTCAACCTCTGCTGAGCATTGGCCTACATCCAGACGCTTCAGTTGCTACCAAACATTCTGTTTTCCACATGTTGCCTGTGCACACCCTGCCTGGGATGTTCCCCCAGAAGCCTGACCTTCTCCCCCAAGCCCTGGTTATATGGATGAGTGCTTGGAAGTATGAATGTGCGTGCATGTGTGTGGAACATGTGTGCACACTCCTGTATGTGTCCAAGTATATGCATACACATGTGTGTGCAAGAGTGTAAGTGTGCTTGTCTTGTGTATGAATGTATATGTGAGTTTGCAAATGTGATCGTACATATGTATGAATGTGTGTCTAAGTATGTGCATCCCATGTGCGTGAGTGCACATGAGTGCATATGTGACATCATGTGTGCATGAATGTCTCTGTATGTGCATGTATACATTATAGGAGTTGTGCATGAGTGTGTGTGATTGTGCATTTATGGGACTGATGTATGAGTGTGCAGGCATGTGTGTGTGAGTTTGCATTTGGGTGAACATACATGTACATGCATGCCTGTGTGTGCATTAGCCATCTCACACGCCACAGCCCCATTTTTATACTTAATCCCCAACAGATCGTGCTCCCGGCCACGTTTGTGTGTCTGGCTCTGATGCTTTCCATCATCGTGCCTCCTTTTGGTGAATATCCCGCCTTGACCCTTCACCCCTGGATGTATGGGCAGCAGTACACCTTCTTCAGGTGCGCAGACTCATCCGCAGGGTCAGGGCTCTTAGTGTTACCCCACAAGGGGCGTTACGGTGTCTGCCGCTGCCTGGCGGGGATCCCACGTGGACAACCAGGATGCCTTGGGAAGGGGAGTAAGGAAAGCGGATGCGCTCAGGGCGAGGGGCTGCGGCTCGGGCTCTCAGAGGGGCAGGCGACACAGCATCAGTGCACAGGTGTGCCAGCAGCCTGCCCCACTCCCAGCAGACCTGTAGCTGTGCTGAGGCAATGCCTCCTGTACCTGCCTGGCACAGAGTTGCCACTCCCTGGCCTCTTTGTCCTCTTTCTCACAGTCCCTACGCTGAGCCTCTCTCTCCCTCTCTCCAGCATGGACGAGCCGGGCAGCGAGCACCTCGCCACCCTGGCAGACGTCCTCCTGAACAGGCCGGGCTTTGGCAATCGCTGCCTGAAGCAAGAGTGGCTTCCGTAAGTGGCTGCACACCCCTGCCCGACTGCCTGCGGCTCCCCGAGACCCAATGCTGGGGTCCGGGGTGGCAGGGCCAGGAAGAGAGCTCTGCCACCTCGGTTC
This sequence comes from Sylvilagus floridanus, assembly GCA_949820135.1. Taxonomy (NCBI): domain Eukaryota; kingdom Metazoa; phylum Chordata; class Mammalia; order Lagomorpha; family Leporidae; genus Sylvilagus; species Sylvilagus floridanus. Next base: position 85,127,610 of record OX463225.1, on the reverse strand, counting down.
TGTCCTGTATTTCACAGAGCAGCGCCACATCTCCAACCCCTCCCCCCACACACCTGCTGGGAAGCCCCCCGCCTCCCGGGGAAGCTCTGCATTTCTCAATACAGAAGCCCTATGCTGAGTTCATAGATGGTTCCCCCTACCTTGTTTGAAGGGCTTCTGACCAGGGGGCTGTGCTGTTTTCTAATTGTCCAATGGCATTAACGCCACACACGGCCAGCTCGCAACTACTGTTAGAATATAGAGAAGGCAGTTGGAGAGGATGGGTCCAGAACGTCCTATAGGGCCCTAACAGGTTGATGTAATTTTAACTTCTGTGCCATCCAGTCTTTTCCCAAAGATGTTAGTAAGGACCAAAATTCTTGCTTTTATTTGTTCAGTCTCTGAATAGCTAGAAAGAAAAAGGAAGATGAAACACTCCACAAACTAGATAATAATTATCCCCAGCCCGAGACAAGTCTCCAAAAGGGTGAGAATAAAGTGCCTGGATGTGAGACAGAGAGGCCAGGAAGGACGGGGATGGGCGCCGGGGAGCCTCGTGGGGACTTTGGAACTGACCTTGGGACATTCTCTTTCCTTCCATGAGGGGGTACCCCTGTGGCAACTCGACCGCCTGGAAGACTCCCTCTGTGTCCCCAAACATCACCCACCTATTGCAGCAACAGATATGGACGCCGGACAACCCCTCGCCCTCCTGCAGGTGCAGCACCAGGGAGAAGCTCACCATGTTGCCCGAGTGCCCCGAGGGCGCAGGGGGACTCCCGCCCCCGCAGGTACCTCCACCCCTCCACCCCATGGGACGCCAAGGCCTGCGAGAGCGGGGTTGGGGGATGGGGGGCGTATGTGAGCCTCAAGCCCACTAACATCCCCACTGGCAGTTGAGGGGAAGGACTGAACGAGGCTCCCAGGGCGTTCTCCAGCACTGCCACCTGGAGGAAGTCCCTGACCAAAAGCTTCCTTTTCCTCCAAACACTTCCTATCCAATCCAGTGAGAACATGTTTCTTACAGTACACGAGTCATGCGTGCCCGTGATACAAAAATTAGGCAAGCCAGAAGGGAAGGCAATCACCACTTGCAGATAACCACCCATAGCGCTCGGTTGCCATCCACCCAAACAGGATCACATTTAAAAATCTCACCTTGACACCGGCTCTTTTCCCTTAATACACATCATGGACATGCATCCATGCTAATAGATACACATCTGCACCATCTCTAACACCCGCACACTAGGTCATTAGTTGGACTTTCTTTATTTAACCAATTTCCCTTTGTTGGATATTTGGATTTCCAATTTTCTCCATTATAGACAATACTGGGCTGTGTATTTACACATGTATGAACATTTGCACACATATGAACATTCTTCAGAGGCTGGCTGTGTGCTGTGCATCTAACACAGGTGCACCTAGGTGCACAGGTGCTCACACACACAGCCAGGAGCTTATCTCGCAGGAACATAGATGGACGCCATGGCTCTGAGTACCAGCCTTTCTTGGGAGCCCTAGACTCCGGAGTACATCACAGGGAGCCCCTCCCGGGAGCTTCAGGGGTGGTGGAAGGGACCAGAGCAATGGCACTTTGCCTCAGGTTGATAATGGGCCTTCCCCTTGACGTGGCCAGAGCAAGCCCTTTCGCAGCCTTTCGGGATCTGACAGCGAGTAAACAGTCCCCAGCAAGGCAGTGCGGTGTAGCAGGCAGAGCACAGGCCTGGGGATCAGGGAGGCGTGGCTTGGCTGTCCTGGCCGGTCTTGGTGTTCAATTCCTCACCTAGAAATTCGGGATGAATGTACATATTGCAGAGCATTAATCCAATGGAATAATGTCAGCGAAGAATGACTTAGATTCAACTCAAGTAATGACAGCCCCGAGCTAAAAGTGGATAAGACAAACCCCAGCTTTTCTCTCCTGAAGAAGGCGATGTGATTGGTCCTTGATGCTTTATGAGCCACTGCTGCCTAAAACAGGCCTCAGCTTCATCAGCCAAGATGGCAGAAGCTGCTTCTCAGGCAGCAGAGTGGAAGAAGGGACAAAGGGAAAGAGGAGGCAGGGGGTGCCAGTGTGTGCTAGGAAGACTGCCACAAGCCGCCACGTGGCACTTGCACTTAGACTTGTGTGTTACAGGCCAGAGCCCGGCATCAAGGAGACTGGCAGCCATCATCTTTGTTCTGGGTGGCCATACCCAACAAAGTGGGTTATTGGGATGGTAGCCGGGAAGAGCCAGTAATGAGGACAAGTGGATTTTGCCACAGCCATTATCACAACGGCTGGCTCCTAACGGATCGACTGTTCATGAACATCCAGTCTTTTTTTTTTATTCTAAAGCATCTACTTTTATATTTCTTAATATTTCTCGAGCAATGTATCCTCTCTTTGGATCACAACTCAGCTACTAAGCTTCATGGGGGGCCCAGCAGAAGAACTCAAAGAGCCGGCCTTAGCTGCCTGCACTCCAGAAGGGAGCTTGGCTTCTAGTTGGTTGGCAGTCAAGTGCTAAGGGCCTCTGTGGCTGTGTCCACTCAAATCTCCCCAGCGCTGGGACGCCCAAGCCTGTGTTACGGCACGTTAACTTCTTGGCTGGGAGAGAAAGAGAAGGCCGAGCGTAGCTACGTGGTGATTCATTTCCTAAATGAAGCCCGACCTCCACACTTAGAATCCTCAGTAGCATTTGTCCTCGGTCCCTGGGGAGAAATCTCAGGACCACTGCAGTCCTGGAGAAAGGCACACCAGTTCCTCTGAGTTTCTTCCACTGCTGCATTTCCTCCCTATCATTCATGCCTCTCTGCAGCAAAATGACGTCACACATCTGCACAGGAACTGCTCGCTCTCTCACACACATACACACACACACACACACACACACACGCTCACACTCACACTCCCTCCTCGAACACTCCCTCCTCTTCAGCCCATAAGTCAGAGGCGTGGACCTGGCTCAGGGGTAGCCAGTAAAACTCTCTCGTCTGGAAACCAGGGTTGGTGGATGTGGTGGTCTCTAGCCCCCTTCCTGCTCTGACATTCTGTGAATGCTGGTGGGTCCTGGGCAGGAAGTGCTGGGTCCCTGACTTCTGGAATAGGTGGAGATTATGTTGGAGGAGCATTGTGTTCGCCAGAATTTATCAGAAAGCAATGTATCATAAGCTGTCACAATTGTTTTGACCTGGGTTTCACCAGAGGAGCACGGTGGCTCCCCAGGGTGCTGCGTGCGGCAAGAGAAGCGGACGGTAGAGAGGGAAGAGCAAGGGCTGTGGAGTCGGACGGATATAGGCCCAGGCCCTGGGCCAACCACCCACCCACTCTGCGACCAGTGCAAGGCAGCTGCCCTCCTTGAACCTCAACATCGCTGCCTGTCCGATCAAGTCCGACTCCTCCCTCACCAGGGTGTTGGAGTTAGGACGGCTCGTGTTCTGTACGCTGGCACACAGCAGCATGAGCAGGTGCTGGTCCTGCTAGTGTGAGAGAGAGGAACACGGAGAGGAAAGGGGACTGAGAAGGGAAAGTCAAAGGGGAAAAGGGAGGGAGGACGGCGTGCAGAAATGAGCAGTGTGCTGTGTGGTGGTGGTGGTTTAATGCCTCCAAAAATTCCCCTTGGCCCCCTCTGGGTGGGCCCCTGGGACAGAGCAAATGCTTGGGCCCAGGTTCATGAGTGACCTATGGAATTGGCTAATATGAGCAACTAAGCACCTGCTTCCCAAAATTACAGTAATATTGCCACCTGGCGGCCAAACGTGTACGTTGCTTGAATTTTTCCGAATCTGTTGAAAGTGATCCTAAATCATAAGGCACTGTTCTAGTTGTTTCACTCGTGTCACAGATTTAGCACGTGTCATCTGTTCGCCAGGTACTATTCTGGGTGCCAGGGACACAACAGCCAACAAGTCTGAGGAAGTCCCTGCTTGCCCAGAAGGCCTCTGCTGCAGGCGGCAACAGACAAAAACAAGTCATCCGCAAGGGAGATCTGGCAGAGGAGTGCTGATGGTAGGGAGGAACAGGAAGTAGAATGGGAGATTCTACAGGGAGAGTGGACAGCTGAGTTCAAAGCTACATCATGAAAACCAGGGAGAATGGGTAGGAGGGAGAGAAAGGTGGCAGCCAGGGAGCTCAGAGAGGGAGGCAGGGCCAGGCCATGTGGGGTCCCTTGGATTTGATTGTGGGCTTTTTGGCGTGTGGTAGACAAGATGACGGAGGTATTCTTTTTTTTTTTTTATTTAGTAAATATAAATTTCCAAAGTACAGTTTATGGGTTACATTGGCTCCCCCCCCATAATTTCCCTCCCACTCGCACCCTCCCATCTCCCGCCCCCTCTCCCATTCCATTCACATCAAGATTCATTTTCAATTATACAGAAGATCGATTCAGTATATATCAAGTAAAGATTTCAACAGTTTGCACCCACACAAGGAGGTATTCTTAATTTCATGTTTAAAGCTCTACCTGGCTGTTGTGTGGAGAATGGAATGTGGGGGTCCAGGAGAGAATTGGGGAGCCCAGTCTGGAAGCTTCTGTAGAGTCTGGGTAGTGGCTTGGGCTGCAGTGGAGGCACTGGAGCTGGAGAGATGCGGATGATTGGTTTTTGTTGGGGATATGCCATCCCAACTTGTCAATGTGTTTGGGAGATGCCAGTGCCTTATTTAGTATTTTCCCAGCAACTGAGGCCACAGGTGATTTGGGGAGAGGAGTGAGCAGCTGCACACACTGCAAGGCCTCGGGGTGCAGAGTCATTCATAGGGTGTCTGCTTGCCTCAGAGGACACAGCGCAGCACCGAAATCCTGCAGGACCTTACAGACAGGAACATCTCCGACTACCTGGTGAAGACGTACCCTGCTCTCATCAGAAGCAGGTGAGAAGGGACCCTCTCCGCACCTCATCCGGGCTTGCTGTACCAAGTATTCACTACTGACAGAGGACAATGCACTATCACAAGTTACCTATGGTCAGGGCAGTGGGGCTTTTTGTTTTCAAAGATTTTGTTCATTTGAAAAGCAGAATTAGAGCAAGCGAGTGAGATTTTCCATCCACTAGTTCACTCCCCAAATGGTCACAACAGCCAGGGCTGGGCCAGGCAGAAGCCTGGAGCCCAGAGCTGCTTCTGGGTCTCCCATGTGGATTCAGAGGTCCAAGGACTTAGATCATTCTCTGCTGCTTTCCCAGGCGCATTAGCAGGGAGCTGGATGGGAAGTGGAGTAGCCAGGACTCGAACCAGCACCCAGATGAGATGCTGGCATCACAGGCAGCAACTTAACCCACTACGCCACAATGCCAGCCCCAGCAGCCTCATATTTTAACCAGTTAGGAAAGAGAGACAAGATTTGGAGGGAGACGAGGGAGTAAAGGGGGGGGGGGGGGCGGAAGAGCGGGAAGTAAGAGGCGGGGCGGGGCAGGGTGGGGGCTGCTGCTTAGCGGGTAAAGTGCCTGGGCCCTCTTCTGGTTTGCTTGGCTCTGCTGCTGTCCTAATCCAGCCCCACCCGGACACAGCAGCTGCAGCGTCCCTGGCCGCCAGAGCGAGCCACTTGACCAGAGAGAGCCACTTGACCAGAGAGAGAGGGATGCAGACCCACGCGCTCTGCAGCTTTAAAACCAGGCATCCTCATTTCAGCGGTGATTTCAGCTGCTTCCCTTCCTAGCACCCTGAGCAAGGGACAGACAGACTCCATTGGCCAGAACACTGCACGAGGCGAACGCACCTGCTGAGACACTACGCCAGGCCGGCAGTTAGTGAAAGGAAGACACCACCCAAGCCCCCAGACAAAAGCAGAGCACATGGATGTCCCCAGTAATGCGATAACAGCAGCCCCTCCAAACTTTGACCTCAGCAGCAATGTGCAATATGCGATACTGGACTTGCTGCTTGGTGGTTGACAACCATGACAGCTCATAGGGTCTGGGGCTGCTGTCTGCTCATTTCCCAGCTTCTTGTTTTAGCCCAGATTGTCTGAAAGTGAACACCTTAAGTGTGCAGGTGATTAGTAGAGTTACATCCATTGGTGGAAGGGGGGAGGGCTGCAGCCTTCCCTCCACCTGGGCACGGTCCTTGCCATGTTTTCCAGGTCTGAGTGGACACCCTGGTCTGACATGTGACCTGACAACAGATCACTCAGTCCAGCTGCAGGGTGTGACTGGGAGAACAATGGTGGAAACCCCAGTCTTTTCCCCCCACGTGTATTCAGGTTCAGGCTCGGAGCTGAGTGGCTCCCACATGACTTGCATATTGGGAAATGCAAAAATGTCCCTAGAGATTGAGTCATGCCAATTCCCCAGGGAAGAAAGTTAACACTGCTGCTGAATGTGTGTTATTCATTGCATGATTTTATTTTGACTTTCAGCTTAAAGAGCAAATTCTGGGTCAACGAACAGAGGTAAGAAAGCATTTTTATAAGAAATTTAAATCTCCGATTGAGCCAGTTAGAGCAAATTAAAGCAATTGCACATGTTAAAAGCCACACCTCCAAGGCTGTTCTGATTGGCCTCAGGATTTCAGACAGTGTGTCCTGAAGGCCAAATGGCTGGGGACACCTGGGCTCAGGAGATGCTCAGCTTGTCCTTGGAGGGCACACGTGGGAGAAGGTAGTCTGGGTGAGGACTTCCAGAACATTCTAAAACCTGCAAGGGTCTAAGAGATTAGAATGCACCAGTGAGAGGGACTTGCAACCTAGCCCCAGACACTCCTTACCCGCCCCTTCCTTTTAAGCTGTAGGGGATCTGGCCCAGCCCCTGCCTCACCGCATTCCTGAAGCATCTCAGAGGCTTGAGTGGCCCCAGAGGTTTGGAGAATCCATGAGGGCATCCCAGGAGAAAGCTGTCTCAGACACTGCGTCTGTAGAATGGATGCAGGGATGAGCTGACTTGCTTTCCTGGGAAGATTCTAGACCATAAAAGTGAAATGCAGAACTGTCCCCTGGAGGGAACTTTGAGGATTCTAATGAAGCAGAAAGTGGGGACAATCTCAGGCCCTGAGAAATCAAAATCTCCTCTGCTGTGATTAACTGTGCTGCTGTGGGGTCTGGCTTTCATCCTGACATGGAAGGGTTTTAAGCCGGAGAGTGACCTCCTTAGGTGGGTGTTTGCATCCTCATGGCTGTAGACTTCCAGAGCCGAACAGAGGATGGGTCCCAAGACTGGGATCAGTTAAGATTCCAGAGCAGGAGACACAGCAGAGACGGTGGGGTTGCCTGAGCTGGGGTTGGGGGTGAGAGGCACCAAGCAAGGGGCGGGGGCTGTGTGTATGGAGATACTTGGCCCTGCATAGGCCGAGTTGTGTCCAGTGCTGCTCGGAGTACCTGCAAAGGACAGAGGTGGCAGAGAAGTGGAGTCATTGGTGGGTACCAGAGAGGTCACACGGGAGAGAGGAGCTGGAGCCGGCCAGGTGCTCAAGGAAGCAAGGAGGACGCACCCCAGGAAGCGGGCAGCCTGGGCCATTTGGGTTCATGCAAGTGATTCAGTGTGGCCCTCCAGGGAAGCTCTAGGGAGGGAAGGGCTGTCGGGGCCGAGACCAGACTCAGAAGAACCTTGAGCCTGCGCCGGGGTGGAGTCAGCAATGGGGAAGACTGCAGAGTTGGATTTGTAAAGTAGGCTGGTTCTGCTCACTGGCCCAGACAGTTCCCCTGCAGAAACAGAGTGCTCCTGGCAGGAGTGAAGGTCACGGCTGCACACTGAGGCTCTCTTGTTGCCTTGCCAGGTACGGAGGAATTTCCATCGGAGGGAAGCTCCCGGCCGTCCCCTTCACCGCGAAAGCGCTTGTTGCTTTTCTCAGTGACCTTGGCCACCTAATGAACGTGAGCGGGGTATGTAAGGAGACTGAAGACTTGAGCAGAATCTGCGACTTCCTTACTTCCTATGAAACAGAAACTATCGCCGAGTGCTGCAGGAATGAAAAACCCTCCTGCTTGTGTCTCCCGGTCCCCTAGGGCCCTGTCACCAGAAAGACTGCTCAAGAAATGTCCGATTTCCTGAAACATCTGGAAACAGAAGACAACATTAAGGTAGGTGACCCGCATGATCTGCCCCAGGGCTAAACCCTCACGTGAGCTGATGATTTTATTTCCACTTGCCCTTCCCTCCCCCTGCTGAAATCCAGCAAGGAATGTCTTCCCTCTGCCAGACCCCGCTCCTGCTCTGTCCTGTGGCTAATTTTCTTCATGCGGCATCTCGGGTGTCAGCACAGCCTCACCAAGCCCCCTCCCACCCGCTAGGTGTGGTTTAACAACAAAGGCTGGCACGCCCTGGTCAGCTTCCTGAACGTGGCCCACAACGCCATCCTCCGGGCCAGCCTGCCCCCGGACAGGAACCCGGAAGAGTACGGAGTCACCGTCATAAGCCAGCCGCTGAACCTGACCAAGGAGCAGCTCTCAGAGGTTACAGTGTAAGCTGCCCGGGCCCGGCCTCAGGTTTTCTCCGAGGCTTTTCCCCAGCAGCGAGTGCCAGGCAGGGTGGCTGCGTTGTTGGATAGGCAGCCGTGACCTTGACTGTAAGACCTGCAAGTGCTTAATGCACCAGACTGCTTGGCCGGTCTTTCTTTCCCACCTGTGTTTGGAAAGCAAGCTTACGTTTGGTCCCATTGCCTTTTGGCTCTCAGTAAGGAGCTGCACAGATACTCTCCTTTGCCAGTATGCAAAAGAACTGCCAGGACCTGGGAGCGTTCCGGCAAGCTTCCGTGTCCCAGTGGTAGTTAGCCCAGATTCTGGTCAGATGTCAGATGTCATGCTTTGGGGATGGCCGCAGGTCTCTGCCTTCCTCCAGCATGGTAAGAGCCCATGGCACCGCTTCGGCCGTACGACACCAAGCCTCTGCATTTTGCAGTCTGTTTGCTCTGTTCAAGGCCAATGTGAAGGGGTTGGGGGATGCAGTCTGCTTCTGTGGAGTCCTGACTTTGTGCTTCAGTGTGCTGAGTGCTACCAAGCATGCCCAGGGCCATCCCCAAATACCTGGGCACAGCTCCTCTGCACCTTCCCTGAAGACCCTCTGGGGCCCAGTGTCAGTTCTCACTCAGCCCAAGTTTCTGCACCTTCACCTTCTGCCAAGCCTTTTGAGTATGAAATGGGAGTCTCTCTAGGATTATAAAATGGTCTGAGGGTACTTCTGTCTGTAGAAAAATGGAATGAAAAGATACATTTATTTTGGTGCAAAAAAATTTGAGATCCATACATAGGTTTTCCATAATACTCATTTTCCAGGAACTTCTTAAAGACCCCTTGTGTGTATTCATTAAATAAAGCTTAGGTAATAGGGTTTTATGAACACAGTTATTGCTAGCACTGTGGGGTGCAGGGTGCTTCCTCCCAGCTGTCTGCTCTGGGCTCACTGTGACTGTGGGTGATGCCATGCGTGGTTGATCAGCTCGGTGACCACGACAAATGGTGCCTTTGAGGGGTCAGTGACAGTGCTCGTCCAGGAACCGCCCCCCACACAGGGGGTTATGACCTGCACATGTGGGCTTTCAGCCCCACCTACGCCCTCAGCCAGATTCCTTCTATCTGACCCAGGGAAGGGAGAATATAGTCAAGCTCCCATGGGCCATGCCTGCTCTCCTGTCACCTGAAGTTACATTATGGACCTCTAGCCATGGCACCATGTGCTCCTTGAAAATGTGACTTAAGAAGATACTGTCTTTCAACAAAAGAAATCAATTTCAAAGTCCATATGGTGTTTACATAGAACATTCCGGAGACTTGATAGAAACGTTATTAGAATTAATCAGTGCATTGCACTATGAGAGCAACATTTACATCTATTTCCAGACACCGTAACAACTCATTAGAAATCAGAATAAGATGAAATGGTGTCTGGAAATATTCACATGAAATGGAAGGACAACCCACAGATATCCACTTAAGCTTGACCCAGACTGGTTAACAGTGCAAGGGAACGACTATTCAGACTAGGGACGGAAGTCTGGAGGCCATCACCTGGGCTTAAGTAGGAATTCCCAGGGTCTGGCCTCATCGCTCTTCTTGCACTTGCCCTGTCTTCACCACTCTCTCCCTGGGTCTCCCATCCTGCTGCAGGCTGACCACTTCGGTAGACGCACTGGTTGCCATCTGCGTGATCTTCGCCATGTCCTTCGTCCCAGCCAGCTTCGTCCTTTATTTGATCCAGGAGAGGGTGAGCAAAGCCAAGCACCTGCAGTTTATCAGCGGCGTGAGCCCCACCACCTACTGGCTGACCAACTTCCTCTGGGACATTGTGAGTGACAGTTCATCACACCTCCATGCACACAAGTGGCGCTTGTGAGGGGTCTGATGAGGAGGTGTGGGTGTTCCCACACTGCCAGGGTTGCTGGGAGGTGCTGGCTCCAGGGCCTCTATGGCCTACTGTCCTTTTACATCTTTTTTTTTTTTTTTGACAAGCAGAGTTAGACAGTGTGAGAAAGAGAGAGAGAGAGAAAGGTCTTCCTTTGTTGTTGATTCACCCCTGAAATGGCTGCTACGGCCGGCGCGCTGCGCCGATCCGAAGCCAGGAGCCAGGTGCTCCTCCTGGTCTCCCATGCAGGTGCAGGGCTCAAGCACTTGGGCCATCCTCCACTGCACTCCTGGGCCACAGCAGAGAGCTGGCCTGGAAGAGGGGAAACCAGGACAGAATCCGGCGCCCCAACCAGGACTAGAACCCAGTGTGCTGGCGCCACAGGCGGAGAATTAGCCTATTGAGCCGCAGCACCAGCCACTTTTACATCTTCTTAGAAAGGCACAGAATTAGCACCCCAGAGCTAGGGAGAAGGTGGGGCACAGCTTGACAGCTGCTGAGTGGGACTCTCCGTGTCCTGCGCCCAGGACGCTTCTAACCCAGCAAATACTTGCTGCACTGCGCAGCACCAGGCTGGCCTTCCTGGGAACAGCGTGAGGCTGAGAAGGTCACACCAGGGCCCTGCCCCTCATCCTCTTCTTAAACGAGCCCCATCCCCAAAAGGGTAAGGATAGAACTTCCCCCTATAGTAGGGTCACCAGATACAGGATACTCCATCAACTTTGAATTTCAGATAAACTACTGATAGTTTGTAGTATAAGTATATCCTACTATAAGTATTTTATACTAAAAATTATTGTTTATCTGAAAGTCAAATTGAACAGAGTGTCCTGTATTTGTATTTGCCAAATTAGACAACCCTACCCAGTGGCACTCCAGTGTGGGACACGAGCATCGTAACCAGCATCTTAACTACTAGGCCAGTACCCGCCCCTGCTGCCCCAGATTTCCAGGCTGGTCTGGAATGTGAACCCCAGGATCTGCAATGTTGGAATGTAACGCCCTCGTTAGCTAGGGGCAGAAAGAGCGTGTGCTAGGGCTGTTGCTGAATGAGTGACAGTTATTATCCCTATCATTTACTTAGTGCATCCAGTGTTTTCAATTCTTACCTTCTTATGTGTATCATCTGCTGCTTCTTTTCTTTTAAATTTTGAAACAATTACAGACTTACAGAAAAGTTTCGGGCCAGCGCCGCGGCTCAATAGGCTAATCCTCCGCCTTGCAGCATCAGCACACCAGGTTCTAGTCCTGGTCAGGGCGCCAGAATCTGTCCCGGTTGCCCCTCTTCCAGGCCAGCTCTCTGCTGTGGCCCGGGAGGGCAGTGGAAGATGGCCCAAGTGCTTGGGCCCTGCACCCCATGGGAGACCAGGAGAAGCACCTGGCTTCTGCCTTCGGATCAGCGCAGTGCGCCGGCCACAGCGCGATGGTCACAGCGGCCATTGGAGGGTGAACCAACGGCAAAGGAAGACCTTTCTCTCTGTCTCTCTCTCTCACTGTCCACTCTGCCTGTCAAAAAAAAAAAAAAAGAAAAAAAGAAGTTCCAAGTTTAGTTCAAAATTTTTTGAGCCATATGAGAACTTCCCTAAGAAGATGCCCCTTCTCTCTCCTCCCTCTCCCACACCAACACCCCTGATCTGGGCCTCCTGCCAACAAGGACATGCCCCATTCTGCCACCATACGATGTCAACATCAGGAAGCCATTGCTGCTGTGTTACCGCCACCCAGTCCTCAGACCCCACTCAAGTTCCATCAGCTGCCCCAGTAATGTCCCTGCTGTAGAAAAAGATCCGGCCCAGATTCATGCACTGCATTTAGTTGTCCTGACTCTTCAGTCTCCTTCAGCCTGGAACAGTGCCTCAGCCTCTACTGGACACACATGGCCTGGACAGTGCTGAAGATTACAGGCCGCAATGTCCTTCTGTCGGGCTTTGCCTGGGGCTTCCTCAGGATTGTCCTTAGCTGCAGTGTCACAGGTGGATGCTGGTTCCTCTTTTGCATCTGTCAGCTGGCTTCAGATTCCAGGCTGTCCTGTCAGTGATGACACAACATTCACTTTGATCATTTCTCCACTGTAAAGCAACTCTTTGCCCCTTTATAAATGAATCAGGAGTTTAGGGATAGGTTTGTTAGAGAAATGTAAATATTCTGTTTATTATTGAATCTTTTATTTGTACCTTGAATTATTTATGTCTGATTCAATCAATGTGTTGATCAATGGATTACAGTCCAGTTACATCATGAGCTGTTTCAAGATGCAAGCTGTCTGCACGCGTGGCCATCAGCTCTTCTGGCTGGCCTCTGTGGCCTCTTCCCCTGTGTCCCTGTCCACTCTGAGCACCTCCCTGAGATCTGGCACAGAAAGATGGCACAGAAAGGCCCATCCTGTATCTTCCCGACACAGACTTTGGAACCAACCATATCCCCTAGCAGTCCTGGTTCCTTCCAATGGAAAAAGGCTCCCAGAAGCCAAAATCTGGATACTAAATATGTTTATGTCGCTGGAGTGCCTTTGGTCGCAGGCCCGTCTGCAGACAGAAGTAGGGAAGGTATGTGTGCAGATGTGGATATACACCCACATGTACCTGTATTTCTCAGTCTGCCTATGCACTGAACACTACAAACCCACCAAAGTCTCCAGCTCCAGTCCAACACACGGGACTCATTCTAGTTTTCCATCTTTCTCTGTAACTCCTTTCTCCAAGGGTGAGAAATTGGCTGGTGTCTCCCCCAGTCATTTACCGACCCAAGCAATACTCCTCTGTATAGGAAATACCCTATCAATCAGGGCCACCAGCTCCTCCCTGTGGAGGCCCTCCCTCCCCGCCCCAGCTGTCCCCACTGTGTGGAGCTCCTCCTCACTGTGCTGGGCTCTGACACTCCTGTAAGGACACCTTCCTCAACCCGCTGGGGCTCCAACACCCTGCTCCAGGCCCCCTCTGCAGGACGCCCTCCTCACCCTTCTCAGGTCTTTATCCTGCTCAAGACCCGACCCCGCTGTGGCTGCCCATCTTTCCACGCCCAACCTGAAGGCTTTAGGACTGCATTGCTTAGAAAGGGTATCGGCATTAGCGCTTCATGAGGCCAAGGACTACATTGTGAGTTTTTCCCAATCCTGGACGTCTGCTTAGAAAGGAGAATCAGTGAGATTTCATGACCAATTAGAAAGAGTGAAAGACCTGGTGGAAGTTTATAATTCATTTTTTGAAAGATACAAACTGAAGGCTCCCTGAGCAGGAAGGGATAGGAGGACTAGGAACAGCTTAATATAGGTTTGCTAACCAAGAACCATTTGGACAAATGGAATCAGAGCTGGAGGACCCAGTCCCAACTCCCATTTAATAGAACAGGAAACGGAAGTCCTAGATAGAGGTTAAGTGATTTGCGCCCCTCTTCTCTTCAAGATGAATTACGCTGTGAGCGCCGCCCTGGTGGTGGGCATCTTCATCGGGTTTCAGAAGAAAGCCTATACTTCCCCGGACAATCTTCCTGCCCTTGTTGCACTACTCATGCTGTATGGGTGAGTTGTTTGGCCATTAGAGCTAATGCCACCCCAAGGGGAGCGGGGAGGGTATTGCCTTCTGGTGGAACACGTGGGCTTTCCAGGGGTGACAGCATGCACAAGCTTAGCATCCATCTGTGGCTACTAGCCAGGAGTCTTTCCAGCTTTCGTTTCTGACTCTACCAATGGAGGTATCTTAATGAACCAAGGCCTGGTTCATTCAGGGACGATGAATGAAGCTGCACATGGTCTGACTTCTTCTTCCACTCAAACTCTGGCCTTGACCAAAGTCTGGGAATCAGTCACCCCAGTTCCTCAGCCAGCTCTGATCTGTCTCTGATTCATCTGCAGCCTATGTGCCCAGCTCAGTGTCTCCCTCTGTAGTGACCAGGAGTGCTCTGCACACAGAAGCAGACTCCAGCTGGCTGCCCCTGCCTCGGGGCTGGAAGGTGGCATGGGCATTAAGTCCAACAGAGTTTTAGACCAGAGCTTCAGCTGTACATCCCAGGCCTGCCACGGACTGCATGTATAACCACGTGCAAATAATTCAGCCAGCTGGGCCTCAGTTCCTTCATCTGTGAAGTGGGAAAAATGATGCCTGGCCCTTCCCTTGTGGCCCAGTAGGGGGCACTGGAGCAGTGGTCTCCATTCTGTGTCTCAGTAATAATTCAGGAACCAGCAGGACTGTGAACCTCCAGCAAGCTGTGAAGATGAGCCTGTTGGGACCTTCACTTGTGCTGATCTGGACTAGAGCGGGAAGCATTGCAGGATGCAACACCTTAGGCACCTAGAGCTACTGTCTCTCTTGCTCCCCACCAAACCCCATAAGGTTATCAGGGCAGCCATTGTTGTCTCTGTGGAAAGATGAGGCACAGAGGCCATGGGATGGGTGATCTTGGTCACCCTGAGACTCTGGCCCATTCAAACATGTCGCCCATGCATGCATCCTAGCCAGAAGTGTAACACACATCCCAGTGAGCTGTGTCCTTTTCCACAGGTGGGCAGTCATTCCCATGATGTACCCGGCGTCCTTCCTGTTTGATGTCCCCAGCACAGCTTACGTGGCTTTGTCCTGTGCGAACCTGTTCATCGGCATCAACAGCAGTGCCATCACCTTCATTCTGGAACTATTTGAGAATAACCGGGTGAGCACGACTCCCAGGGCTGCTTTGTTGGACTCATAGGGTCCCTTAAAGTAGGTGCTGATCAAGCAGGCACTGGATGTGCAGAGGCTAGTGTGCAGGCGAGGGTGGCTGCCGGCCTCCCCGTGCCTTCCTTTCCTCCCTCCTGCTCCTTTGAGTGCTGAGTGCCACGGTTTTCTGAGTGCTCTCTGCAAGTTAGGAGGACCCTCCATGATGGTAAGATTTTAGATTTGCTGACTCCCCTGAAAGTGTCCTGGATGTTAGGTTGTACACACACACACACACACACACACACACACAATGCTTTCAGGTGGTTTTAAAATTTTGCTTAAAGATTTATTTATTTTACTTGAAAGATTTACAGTGGAGAAAGGAGGGAGGGAGACAGAGAGAGAGAGACAGAGAGAGAGAGAGAGAGAGAGAGAGGTCTTCTATCCATTGGTTCACTCCCCAAATAGCCACAATAGTCAGAGCTGGGTCAGGCAAAAGCCAGGAGCCAAGAGTTTCTTCCAGGTGTCTCATGTGGGTACAGGGGCCCAAGGACTTGAGCCATCTTCTACTGCTTTCCCAGGCCATAGCAGAGAGCTGGATCAGAAAGTGGAGCAGCTGGAATTCAAACCAGCACCCAAATGGGATGCCGTTGCTACAGGCAGTGGCCTTACCTGCTATGCCACAATGCCAGTCCCTGGAAATTTTAAAGGAACAAAAACCCTTTTCCTACTCCTGTTTCCCAGTCACCCAGTTCCATTCTCCAGAGGCAACGTCTTGTTTATTGTGTGTTCTGCAGACATACAAGCAGATAAGTGTGTGTGTGTGTGTGTGTGTGTGTGTGTGCTGAGCCTGGGCTGCAGCTGTCCTCAGAGAATTCGGGGTCACTCACATGCCTGCATCTCCAGGCACCTCCCCCGCCTTTCCTTTCTCCCTAGCCCATCACTGTTCCCGGCGGACACCAGCCCATGGCCAGTGTCTCTGCAGTGCAGCCTGCAGCCCCACCTCCACCCTGCCCCTGGGAGGGCTGATTTTGCCGAGGCCGCACAAGTAACCACCCAGCCCCACAGCCCCCTGAGAGCCGCTCTTTCTGAGACCTTGTCAGGCTCTCTGTGGCCACCAGGCAGGAAGTGAAACCTCATCTGCCCCAAGAATGATAAGAAAACACAGCATGTCACAGCCGGGCAGGGAGGTGGAGGGGAGAAGCCAGAGCATCCCCCTGGATCAGTCTCTTTTGGGAGCTGTGTGTGTGCCAGGCTCACGGCCCGCTAGGTCCTAAGACAGTGTGTCACTTCAGGATAACTAAGGAGCAGGCTTAATGCAACTCACCTAGCAGGCAGCTACTGAGCACTGCCCCCTCCCAGAGAAACCGGCTACTTCCATGTTCATGACGAGATAGGCAGACACTGCTGCACAGATTCCCAGCATCCCACGGCAGGCTCCCAGGTCTCTGTAGCCACTGTCCTGGCATGGTCAGGAGGTATTTACCGGGTGAACATCGCGTGATAGATTTGCTGATATGAACCAGTGTGACCCAGTTCAGGAAATGGCTTGCACTCCAAGTTAGAGCTGATATAAACTGCGGTTCCTGACACTCCGTAAGACAGTGTACAACAGATCAGCATTGGAGAGAGGCAGATAAAATGCTATGGGTCAGAAAGGACCAAAAGACGCTGGGAGAATCTTGGTGGAGGAGATTCGATTTGAGGCTGGCCTGGAGTAAGCAGGATTACATTAGTCCATGTAATACATACTGATGTGTCTACTGTGAGCTCATCATCGTGCAGGGTATTGAGGACAAAAATCAGCACACAAATCAATGGAATGGAATAGAGTCCAGAAATTAATCCACATGATACAGCCAATTTTTGACACAGGTGGCAAGAACATACATTGGAGAAAGATAGGCTTTTCACTAAATGGTGCTGGAAAAACTGGATGTGTGTGTATGCATACACACACACACACACACATATATATGTATATATATGAATCCCTACCTCTCACCACATACAAAAATCAGCTCAAAATGGATTAAAGGCCAAAATGTAAGAACTGAAACTATAAAATTTCTAGAGGAAAACATTGGAGAAACACTTCAAGATATTGGTATAAATGATGACTTCTTGGATAAGAGCCCAAAAAGCTCAGGCAACAAAAGCAAAACTAGATACATGGGGTTATATCCAACTCAGAACTTCCGTACAGTAAACAATAAAGAGACATCTGACAGAATGGGAAAAATATTTACAAGTTACTTATATGGCAAAGGATGAATTATATATGTACGAAAAAAATATATATATATCAGCAACTCAAAAACTCAACAACATAAAAAAAAATTGATTTAAGAAATGGGCAAAGGACCTGAGTAGCCAGTTCTCAAAAGAAAAAATACAAATGGCCAACAAACACATGAAAAAATACTCAATATCACTAGCCATCAGGGAAATGCACATCAAAACCACAATGAGATATCACCTCACTCCTGTCAGAATGGCTGTTATCTAAAGAAGGAGTAACAAATACTGGTTAGGATGTTGAGCAAGGCAAACTCTTAAGACACTGTTGGTCGGAATGTGAATTAGTACCACTGTGGAAAACAGTATGGAGATTTTTTTAAAAACTAGAAATAAATTTGCCATTTGATCCAGCAATCCCACTACTGGGTATATACCCAAAAGAGATGAACTCACTGTATCAAAGAGACACCTGCACCACCATGTTTATAGCAGCACTGTCAACCAAGGTGTCCAGCATCAAATGAATGGATAAAGAAAATGTGATGGGGCCAGCACCGTGACGCAGTAGGTTAATCCTCTGCCTGCAGCACCAGCATCCCATATGGGCGCCGGTTCTAGTCCCGGCTGCTCCTCTTCCAATCTGCTATGGCCTACGAAAGCAGTAGAAGATGGTCCAAGTCCTGAGTGGGAGACCAGGAAGAAGCACCTGGCTCCTGGCTTCAGATCGGCACAGCTACAGCCATTGCAGCCATTTGGGGAGTGAATCTATGGAAAGAAGACCTTTCTGTCTCTCCCTCTCACTGTCTGTATCTCTACCTCTCAAATAAGTAAATACAATCTTTAAAAAAAGAAAAAGAAAATGTCTCACACCCCCCAACACACACACACAAACACTTCAGCTATTAAATACTACTCAGCTGTTAAAAACTGGAGGACATCATGTGGGGTGAAATAACCCACAGGAAGACAAACACCACATGTTCTCACTTTTATGCAGGAGCTAAAATTAAAAACAAACGAAAACCACACTCCATCTGAACACAGAATGTCGATTACTAGAGGCTGGGAGGAGTGGAGAGATAAAATAGGGGACGCTGGGTGTGGCTCATTGATTGTGACAAATATACTAATGTGAGATGATGGGAAAGGGGGTGGGGGCATACAGGAACTCATCTTACTACCTTTTAATTTTTGTTATGTAAGTTTAAAATTAGTAAGTTTTTAAAGATTTATTTATTTGAAAGAAGGATTTACAGAGAGGGAGAGACACACAGATCTTCTATCCCCTGGTTTACTCCCCAAAAGGCCACAGCAGCCTGAGCTGGTTTGGTCTGAAGCCAGGAAGCAGGAGATTCATGCAGTCTCCTACCTAGATGCAGGGTCCCAAGCACTTGGGCCATCCTCCACGGCTTCCCAGGTGCATTAGCTGGGAGCTGGATTGGAAGTAGAGCAGCTAGAACTCTAACTGGCACCCATATGAGATGCCAGCATTGCAGGCGGTGGCCTCACTCACTCTGCCACAATGCTGGTCCCAAAATTAATAATAATTTTAAAAATAGGAAAAAATAATTGGGACCCAGACCCTGCCCTCCAGGGGACCACAGACTAGTGGAGAAGTAGGGAGCTTAAAGAAATTAATCATGGGAACATGGTAAGTAGTGTTAAGAGAGGAATGGATACCTTACCATGGGAGCCTAGGACCACTTATGTGAAAAGGAGCTATCTGAGCAAGATTCTAAAGAATGGAAGGAATCTCTCAGCGGAAGGGGATAGAACACTCTTTCCTGCTAAGAAAAATAGGGCAGAGAAACGGCAAGTGCAGAGGCCTGGTGGCAAAGGAGCACAGTGCATTCTGGGAAGGGACCTGTGGCGGGTGGGGTGTAGCTGGGGAAGGAAGAGGTAACACAAGTTGTGGCATTGAAGAGGTGGGAGGTTGGGGTGAGGATGGGCCAGAGGGGGCAGCAGTGGCCCAGCAGCACTTCCCCAGCCTTGCGCATTCTGTGTTTTTTCCAGCCTGAGGCAATGCAGTCTGAGCACCATAAAACAAGCCCCCAGCTCAAACCAGACCCCAGAAGGAGTCTCCAGCTCCGCTCTCTTTACTGACAGCCGCCCTGTGTGCAGCCGAGAAGCAGAGCTAGGCAATGGTATAGGCTCCGGCCTCCTTTGATACAGCTGGGCTAAGGCGGCGCTGGGGAGACAGCCTCCTGCATCCCCGGGGTGGCTCGCGGCTGTACCCAAGGAGATTCCCCTCAGCTGCTGGCAAAGCTCCTGTCTGTAGCAAGCATGGCCCAAGCAGATGGCAGGAGAGCTGCCGCTCCTCCACACTTGCACAGAGTGGCCTGGCGCCCAGGAGGTATCTGGAAAATGACCAAAGAGGGTAGCTGCTGCCCACCAGAAACCTGCAGGGAGCCCCAGCCACTGATTTGTCATTTCCATATAAAATGCTACATTTTGTTTGCCAAGTCCTGCCTCCCACCAGTCTGGCTGCAAAGATGCCTTTCCTGGCCCACCTGCTCAGGAGGCCTGGCCTCTACTTCCAACGGTCTTGCTTCTCTGTTTCAGACGCTGCTCAGATTCAACGCCATGCTGAGGAAGCTGCTCATCATCTTCCCCCACTTCTGCCTGGGTCGGGGCCTCATTGACCTGGCACTGAGCCAGGCTGTGACGGACGTCTATGCCCGGTTTGGTGGGTGGCCGTCAAGGCCCCTGGGGCGTGGGCTGGGACAGGGGCTGAGCTGGCACCTTACTGGTGTGGGATTGTCCTGCCAGCAAGAAGGGACTAGGCCGAAGAGCCAAGGAAGGGGTCAAGGACAAGCCTTTACTCTTCCTTGCCCTGACGAGGGGGCCAGGGCTCTTGCTGAAGCCCTGTACAGCCTGTTGGTGTAGCCAGATCTTCCGGGGTGAGTGGGCTACTGACAGGCACTGGATTCCTACTGACTTCCGGTGGCCTCTGTCCGCAGGGGAGGAGCACTCTGCGAATCCGTTCCAGTGGGACCTGCTTGGGAAGAACCTGGTTGCCATGGCAGTAGAAGGGGTCGTGTACTTCCTCCTGACACTCCTCATCCAGCACCACTTCTTCCTCACCCGCTGGTACGTCCATGCTGGTCCACCACCCTGGTGGTGCCGGGGCAGGCCAGTGCATCCAGGTGTGGACTTCACACAGACACGGTCATGTCCTCCCTCAGGGGCACCACTCCATGACAGCTTTTTACATGCTCAGAGCCTGGCTTGCCCGGAATAACAGGGAGAGATGGGTGGCAGCAGGCACGTTCAGATGTGGGCCCTCTCAACCTTACATGACAAGGTGGTGAGTTTCAGCTCCTAATAGCGCATCTTCCTACCTAAATCACAAGAGAGTCATTTTAAGTGAGAGAAAAGATAAGTGCATGGCAAATGGCATTGGTGAAGGGATATCCAAAGTGCTAGGACAGATTTATAGACTCAGGAGCAAAGAGAGATAAAGCAGGACCCTTTGCTGATTACAGATTTGAGAAGAAGGGCAGGTCAGGACAGAAGAAATAATTTATGAGCCACATTCCAGGTGAGGATGGCCCGGAGCCTGGGGAGGGGGAGGAGCAGTGACCACGCCCCTGGCCCTGGAGATGGGTGGGCAGCCGGAGGGTCAGCTGGAGACCCCGAGCAGCCGTTCTTCCCCAGGCTCTGCCTGCCCCTGCCTTATTCTGACCTGGGGACTCTGCATCCCGGGCCAGCTTTCCTGGCCTCACCCAGCGTTCTACGTCACAATCTCCTTAACAAGCGTGCCTCTCTGGTCACTGTAAGCAAAGACTCCAAGACTTGCTTTTATTGATTTCTTAGAAAAGGATCTACCCCGCCCCGACTCCTGTGGTTGTGAAGACTGAATGAGAAAGTGGGTGTCAACACCCTTTGAATACAACACAAGCAGGAAGTGGTTCACTTGCGGGAGGCTGTGTGAGGAATCGCTAAGCTTAAGACCCTCAGCCCCTGCAGGCCCCCTCGGCAGCACTGACCACACCTTTTGGTGGCCTTAGTGTGGCAGGGGGAAGGGCAGAGGGGCAGTTACCAAAACTGACTCATGAGCTTCTAGCCTGAAGGACTCACAGTGGAGTGGGTCCTGCCTGCAGGTGGCCCGAGAGGACTAGAGCAGCGCAACGTGCTCTCTGGCTTCCAGAAGCTCACGGCCATGCCCATAGCGAGAGGCAGCCAGGCAAGGAGAGGGGAAGGGAGGAAGAGGGGTACTCTCGGAAGAAGAGAAGGAATGCATGAGGGCCCAGCAGCCCCTGAGAGCGGGGCTCATGCTTGGGATGCAGGGAGCTCAGAGACCTGGGAAAGTGAAGGTGAGGGCGAATCAAGAGATGATTCCAGAAAGGCAGACTGGGTGAGGTCATGAAATACCTCCTGACCTGATGACTTGGGGCTCGAGCCCGAGGACCTCCACCCATCCCAGTGGCTCTTGGCTGGGCACCAAAATGACCTCCTCGCTGGTCTCCCTGCTCCCAGTCCAGCAGATCACTCACTCCCCTGATGGAAACCTCCCAGGGGTCCTGGGTGCCCTCAGGCTTCAGTCCTACCCTCTCCACGGAGCAAAATAGGCTGACTGAGTAAATAATACGGGGTTTGCTAGACAAGACTTGGTGATGGACCGGATGTGGCCAGCGAGGGAGGAAGGAGAGATGGCGGCCCAGGTGGTCAGGGAGGGTTTCTAAGAAGAGGCTGTGTCTTGAAAGATGGAGGGTTCCCTTGGCAGGACAGGGAAAAGGCACTGAGGGACTGGAAACGCATGCAAGGCCGAGAGGTGGGAGCCAGGGGCAGATGCCAGTGGTTGGAGAAGGAGTTAGTGCCAGAGATGAGCAGGTGCAAAGGGCAAGCAGTCCAGCTAAGGAGTCAGGGCTCTACCCACAGCTGATGGCGAGTCGTGGGAGGTCCTGAGGAAGGGACCCTGTTTGGAAGAGGTCGAGTTAGCAGGGTGGACTACAGGAAGTGTGAGCTTGGCTGCCAGCGACTCACACTTACTGCGCACTTGCTGTAGCAGCAGGGTCCTGAGTCTTTACTCCGTGCCAGGCACTGTGCTGAGTTCATCTTCACCATCATCCCATGAGGTAGACATGCTGATCCCACTCCCATCACCTGGATGCAAGGGGCAAGGTTCAGAGAGGCCCAGTGACATGCCCAGCACTGGAACCCAGGGCTGACCCGGGGTATGAGAACTTGACCTCTTGGCCAAATGCCTATTGCCTTTTGTGTTGGGAGCCCTTCTTGGAATTTAAGCCGTAGGGGATGGACAGCCAGGTAGGAGCAGAAGTGAAAGAACAGGAAGAGAGGTCAGATGAAAAAGCACCAAGAAGCTGTACAACGAGCCCATTCCTGCCCTTCCTCCCTCTAGGATCGCTGAGCCTGCTAAGGAGCCCATTGTCGATGAAGATGACGATGTGGCTGAAGAAAGACAAAGAATCGTTAGCGGGGGAAATAAAACCGATATCTTAAAGTTAAATGAGCTAACCAAGGTAAGGGCCTAGGTTAGTTTGGGCCCGTACATGGCACAAAGTTGTCACTTTTGGGAACAGGTCGTGTGCTTTTGCAAGGAGCTTGTTCTCCTAATTTTACATGGGGGCATCTCTTGTAATTTGTCTTCTGAGAACATCTCATTTCAAGGCAAATCCCCTACTGTTTGCCTTGGGGACCGACACAGGACCACAGTGAGAGCCGCTCCCACTGTGCATCACGAATGCATCTCGGTTCTGGTTCTGGTTCTGCTCAGCACCTGTGAGCTGTGCCATTGCTCCCGGCCCCTCTCCCCGCCATGTTGGTCCATAGCCTCCTGGTGCTGGCAGTGTGCTCCTGAAGCTGCTTCTCTCTGCCCCCTCTTCCTCTCCTGCTCAAACCCTGCCTCACTTCTGTCTCTGAACCTTGCAGATTTACTCAGGCACCTCGAGCCCGGCAGTGGACAGGCTGTGTGTCGGAGTCCGCCCTGGAGAGGTGGGTACCCGCAGACCACACATGAAAGGGCTCCAGGAAATCAGCCCTCGGGCGTGACTCCTCCCCAAATGCAGCAGAGCTATTCAGCAGCAATGTGGTGGGAGCCACCTACATGGCTTTTGATTTGCTAGTAGTCTCGTGAGAAAGGTTAAAATGGGTGAAATTAGTTTGAATACTGTTTTATCTAGTACACCCAAAATACTATCATTTCAGCAAGTAACTAATATAAAATATTATTAATGACATATTTTACATTTGGGCTTTTTTCATTCTAAGTCTCCAAAACCTGATGCGTGTTTTACACCTGGAGCCCTTGTCAACTGGGACAGATGTGGTTCAATGGCTCCGTAGCTGCTTGTGGCCAGTGTTCCCCATAATGGCAGCTGAGGTCTCAGATGTCTCCTGGGCCACATGCTGCCCTGGGCCTGAAATTCCAGACCTTCTCTGTGTTTTCTCCTAGTGCTTTGGCCTCTTGGGAGTAAATGGTGCTGGTAAAACAACCACCTTCAAGATGCTCACAGGGGACACCACGGTGACCTCGGGTGATGCCACGGTAGCAGGCAAGAGGTGAGTGCCCTTCTCATCTGCTTCAGGGTGTCCCACCAGGTCCCAGGCCATGTCCCTGTCCTGGCATAGGGGAGGAGATCTTTGAATGTCAGGGTAACTCTGAGATCCTGAAGGATCTGTATGGCAAAGGCCGATCTCAGAAAGTACGGTCCCCAAAGCCCAAGACACAGGCGTACTGGAGAGTGGAATGAAATCGTGAGTGTTGAGATTTCTCTGTCACATGACTTCTTAGAAAGTTCTGAGAATCACTAAGTCAGTGGTTCTTTTTGTTTGTTTAAACACTTATTTATCTATTTGAGAGGAAGAGTTACAGAGACAGGGAGAGAGAAAGGTTTTCCATCTGCTGGTTCACTCCCCAAATGGCCACAATGGCTGGAGGTGAGCTGATCCAAAGCCAGGAGCTTCTTCCAGGTCTCCCACAGAGGTGCAGGGGCCCAAGGGCTTGGGCCATCCTCTGCTGCTTTCCCAGGCCAAAAGCAGATATCTGGATTGGAAGAGGAGCAGTTGGTATAAGAACTGGCGCCTATATGGGATGCTGACGTCACAGGCGGAGGCTTAGCCAGTCCCAAGTCAGTGGTTCTTAATCTCTTTGGGGTCATGGACTCTTTGGAGTCATGAACTCTTGTACCCTCTTCCTATAAAAATACTTCCTATAAAAAAAACTTCCTATAAAAAAAAGACACCATTGCCTCCAACTACCTCCGTTTACACACTTTAGCAAAAAGTTTCAGGAACTCCACTGAGCCCTGAAGTGCACTGATGATCCTGCAGGAGCTCCTGGATGCGGGTTTAGGAGCCCCGTGATGCAGCCTCCTTTCCCTGGGCTCCTTCCAGATGAGAGGTCATTCAAAGGACCTCAGGGGGCCCAACTGGCATTGGCCTTTTGTGTGCTGATGCCTGGCTTTGCCATACCAAAAGCACAAAGGTAAACTGGCAGTGCCCTTGGAGTCCAGAGGATGACGAGTGCTCATTGTAATAAGGTGTCTTAAACAGACTGGTGCTCCACCAGACAGTGCAGTGAGAATAAACTCTCACTTGTTTGCCTCTTTCCTGGCTGCTCCTTGAACAGCAAAGCTGACACACAGAAGAGGTGCCTGGAGGACCCCTCTGCCCTGGTTTATAAGTGCAGTTGGGCACTGCTGCCATCTGCCCAGCCTCTGCTTGAGCAGGGCTCCATCCCTCAGCTGAATGCCATCCTCAAAATGACCCTGCGCCCAATGGGCAGGGGGAGTCCTGGGCACCCTTCATTAGTTCACAGGGGATGAATCTGGTTCCTGACCCCCCATGGCTATCCCTGTTGGATCTACAGCAAAGGGAATGGCAGGAGTGGAGCCTGGTCATAGCTGAGTCTATCTCATCCACAGATCCAGCCCAGCCTACAACCAGGCAGGTGGATTAATGATGAGAACAAAGGGAGCCGTGGGAGTGGGGAGACGGGGAAGGGTGTGATAGGAATTTAACATGGGACATCTGGTTATCATCCAAAGGAGACACAGGTTGGTGTCTAGAGGGCAAAACTGAGCTGGAACCTAGAAAGAAACCACAGGTTTAAGCACAGGTTGAAGGGCCAGCACTGTAGCATACTGGGATAATCCACCATCTGCAGTGTTGGCATCCCATATGGGTGCTGGTTTCAGTCTCAGCTGTTCCACTTCCAATCCAGCTCCCTGCTAATGTACCTGGGAAAACAGCAGAAGATGGCCCAAGTGCTTGGGTCCCTACATACCTGTGGGAGACCTCCTGGCTTCTGCCTGGCCCACCCCTGGCCATTGCAGCCATTTAGGAAGAGAACCAGCAGATGGAAGATCTCTCTTTCTCTCTCTCCCTCCCTTCCTCCCCCCCCCCCCCACCTCTGTAATTCTGACTCTCAAATAAATAAATTATTTTAAAAAGATACAAGTTGAGGTTTTCTGCTGGGGTAGCTCCCGTGAGTTTGACTAAATATTCTCCTGGCTCCTGGCTTCCCTGAGTGGTTTTAACTGGCCCATTCATATCTTTGGTGGCTTTTGACACAGTGGGTACCCCAGTGGCCTTTCTTTGTCCCGCCCTATTGCATTCAACTTTTATCACAGACCCTAATTTATAAGGGGAGGTGGATGTGAGTTGACCAAATAGCCTATGTACAGTTTATTTTTCTGTTAAGGCAATCTATTTTCTATTAGAATGTATTAGTCTAAGGGAGTTGATAGATCCCAATTCACTTCACCGCTGCTCCCTGCTAGCCTATTGCTCTGGGTGGTTAACAAGTTGAATCTCCTTTTATTGACAGCATCTCAGCCAGTAAATACAGATGGAGAAGTTTATTCCCACTGGGAGGAGGTACCCATCTTTTCTAGATGCTTCCCAAATGTCTGGAAGATATTAAAACCCACAGATTGTTTCCTTACTTTATTAAGGTTTTTTGTTTGTTTGTTTGTTTGTTGCCAGGCAGAGTTAGACAATGAGAGAGAGAGACAGAGAGAGAGTTATAGACAGTGAGAGACAGAGAGAACGGTCTGTCTTCCATTGGTTCACTCTCCTAATGGCCGCTACGGCCGGCGCTGTGCCGATCTGAAGCCAGGAGCCTGGTACTTCCTCCCAGTCTCCTATGGGGGTACAGGGACCCAAGCACTTGGGCCATCCTCCGCTGCCCTCCTGGGCCACAGCAGAGAGCTGGACTGGAAGAGGAGCAACTGACACTAGTGCCCGGTGCCCCAACCAGGACTAGAACCTGGGTTGCCGGTGCCACAGGCAGAGGATTAGCCAAGTGAGCCATGGCGCTGGCCTTGTTAAGGTTCTTAAAAAATGTTTATTGATTTTCATCTAATTGAGAGAGAAAGAGAGTGATCTTCTGTCCACTGGTTCACTCCCCAAATGCTTTCAACAACCAGGGAGTGCTAATGTGCATTCCCAGTGTGCACATTAGCAGGAGGCTGGAATGGAAGTGGAGTGGCCAGGACTCAAACCAGCACTCCAACATGGGACGTGGACATCCCAAGCAGGGACTTAACCCACTGCAGCACAACACCCACCCTCAGACCATTTTCTTAAGCCTGATCTTCCTTTGCTTTTCAATCCACACAAGGTGAGCCAGTTTAAAACCAAAGCTAGTTTTGGGTATGACCCATCAATGACTCCTAGACATGGAAACTTGGAAAGATCTCCTGAGCCAAGGCTCAGAACTCCTGAAGTTCAGCAGTTTCTAACCAAAGGGATCTGCTTTGATTTCCAAATGTTGTGCACGTTTCTGAAGCAGTGTGAGAGAATTCAAGGGGCTGCATCCTTGTCCTGGTGGCAGCAGCTGCCCCAGCCCAGCTCACTGCTCACCCACTCTGTGCAGGAATCCCACCGATCGCTTCTTCTTCTTTCAGTATTTTAACCAACATTTCGGATGTCCACCAAAGTATGGGCTACTGTCCACAGTTTGACGCGATCGATGACCTGCTCACGGGGCGAGAACACCTTTACCTTTATGCCCGGCTTCGAGGGGTACCAGCCAAGGAAATCGGGAAGGTAAAAAATGGTTTGCCGTGGCCACAGAGGGCTTTGGTAACCATATATAAGCCTGTTTCATGAGCATGTATTCATTTAGAGATGGGAAACCGGAGCATGTGCCTACTCGTTTATTCCAACCAATGCTTAGCGGTGTCTACTACATGCCAAGTACTGTCCTGGAAGAGGGGGACAAAACTAATGAACAAAACAGACAAAAGAAAATCCTTCCCTCCTACCTAACAAGAAAATGAATACACCTCAACCCAGCAATCACATGTCTGGGAATTTACGCTGAAGATGCACCTCCTGGAGTACAAAATGCACAGGCACAAGGTTATTCACTGCATTTGTAATTGCAAGATACTGAAAGTTACCTACCTGTTAGGGCATAGTAGACTGGTTGAATAATTTATAGCACTTTCATACAGTAAGGTCTTATGTAACTATAAAAAAGGATCAAAAAAGAGCTCTGAACTGATATGGAATTATTTCCCATGGATATTGTTAAATGAAGAAAGCAAAGTGCTAAAGAGCACATGAGGAATGCTACTTTTTATGCAAGTGAGTAAGAAAAATAAGAAAGCCTATGTATATCTGCTACAAATAGAACACATCAGGAAGAAGCCAGGAAGCACTGAACTTGGTGATCAAGAAGGGGCACCTGGGGAGGAAGGGAAATGAGAGAATAACATTTCTCTGAGAATCCCTTTTTGAAGAGTTTTGACTTTTGGAAGCAAAAAAGTTAAAAAAAATCAGAATGGAAAGGAAGTAAAAATAAAAACAAAACAACTAATATTGAAAGTAAACTGAAGTACATTAACCCAAGTTCATTTCAAACAGATATTGTAATCACACAAAAGAAGAGAGAACTTAAACACATAACTGATAAACACACTTGTTACTATAAACCCACAGACCTGGGCAAGGTGGTGTGGGGGAAACACGTACTAATAATTTCTGGGCTCTTTTTAGCCTGTTTACTTTTTATATTGGTATGGCCATACAAATGAAGAAACAATTTTAGGTATGTTGTAAGATTACGTAAGTAAGTAAATAAATAAATGTGCTGATGTCATTGGGAGCCAGAGTTCTCCCTGGGCACATGATAATATAGAAAGGGCAAAAGCAAAAAGGAACCTGTCCGCGGGGACTGGAATTGGAGAGATCACTGTGAATGCATGAAATATTTATCTACATGAGTTTATGTGTGACATGGATGTGTTCATGTACAGTACACACATGCACATGTGTGTGTGTGTGTGTACAGATGGGGCCTCTGACAGGGCCAGGAAGCAAAAATACCCCCATAAGAATGAGCACACATAGTGGCCAGATTTGGGTCTCAGTATCTTTTTCCACTAAAAGGAACCACAATTCCTCAAATGACATATTTCAGAGCTGGAACAGCAGAGGCATAAAATGGGACTGAAACATCTTTTTATGCCAGAAAGTAAGATTTCTTTTCTGTTGCCAGGGGAATGTCACAGGAACATAAGGCCAGTCTAGGAGGGGCTCCCAGTGGCCAAATACAGGAAAAGTTCAGCCATGATGTGTTACAGGATGCTGGGAGGCGGCAGGAACTCATGAATCCATGCTGTAAAATAGCGAAATCAATAAGCAGGAGGGAAGGGAGAGTTCTGCCTACACTGGGTGCTGGGAGGCGGCCGCTCAGGGTGGAGAAGTTTTGGAGTGCGGGCGTGGTGAGAGACGGGGATCAGGGAGGGGTGCTCGCGTTTGGGGAAGGTTTGCACGAGCAGCTGTGTGTGGCGTAAAAGCATCTCTGCACAGGTTGCTCACTGAGGGCGAGGAGGAAATGGTAATTTTACAACGGAGAACTCAGACCATCGTAAACTGGGTGATCAAAATTAATGCCGAGGGACGGGGGACATCAACGCCTCCGGCATGATGCCCTCAAGAGGACGCGGCTTCACTTACGCAGCCTCCTGACTGGGAAAGCTGTCAGCCGAATCTCATCATGAGGAAGGGGCAGGCGAACTCCAGGGCAGGAGCGCGTCATTTGTTTTAAAAGGAAGGACCATATTCTTCCAAAACCTCGAAGTCCTAACACGCCATGGCCCTGCAGAGTAGCGAGGAGACTCATCCTCTGGCCCTGACACACGGAGCAGGACATGAGCCGGCAGTGGCCCTGTTTGAGCCTGGCTGGGTCTGACATCCTGGAGGGGGGAGACCTGGGGGCCAAGGCTTCGGATTGGTGGAGGTGTAGCGCATTCCCTTGGTTGTCTCCTGCGGGCTCGACGACCCATGAGGCCCACACACTGCCAGGACGGTGGGGTGACGGCATTCTTCCACAAGGAGCACCGGAGACAAGTTTCGATGAACATGTCCACTTCATTAACAACCACGCACACTTTTTGCAGGCAGAAGGGGCGTAACTAATTCAGGGCAACACGAATTCTAAGGGATGGAACTATAGGATAGAATTCTACAGGACAGAATCTGTATTGGAGCTGCTGTGCTTCTCCAATCAGCTGGAAGGCCACATAACTGGGACAGCTTTCCAGGGGGTTCTAATGGGCCTGGGCCACACCAGGGAGCTGTTTACCTGACTGGCAATCACAGGACCCTTTAACAGGGAGCGGGGGAGGGGGAAAGTGCCTGGGGCTCCCACTGCCTGCCAGCAGTCAGGTTGCGGGGTCCTTCCCTGGAGGCGTGGTGTGCCATGCCTTCTCAGCCTCCTGCATGGGCAGGGCAAGGCAGGCAGACTCCCCGCCAGCTACAGTATCACCCACTTCCCTCACTGGCTTTCTCTTGCTTCCCTAGGTTGCAAACTGGTGTATTCAAAGCCTGGGCCTGTCCCTCTACGTGGACCGCCTGGCCGGCACATACAGCGGGGGCAACAAGCGGAAGCTCTCCACAGCCATCGCGCTCATTGGCTGCCCGCCGCTGGTGCTGCTGGTGAGAACACTGCAGGCTGTGGACAGACAACCCCCAAAACTCAAAGCAAGTGCAGCATCTCGGGCCAGGGCATGTGTGCAGATTTAGAAAATCCAGCAGCTGCTGCTTCTTTGGTCTGTTCCTTCTATTGTTCCTTGTGAGTGAATCAGCCCAGAGTTTGATCCGCAGCTACGAGAAAACAGGCCGGTCTCATCATGAGTTCTGGGAGGTCTTTTGTGGGTCCCAGGTTCAGCTCAGCTCTGTGAAATGTTGGTATCTGATCAGAAGTTACCACTGCTTGTGGGATCCCATGTACACAGGAGGGTGGACCTGGCTCAAAGGCTTTTGTACTCTCACCTGAGCTAGACCAGACCCAAGGACCCATGCCAGGCAACCTGAGATGTATGAGGACATGGTCACGGGACATGGAGGAAACCAGAAAAGT
Source organism: Sylvilagus floridanus (assembly GCA_949820135.1). NCBI lineage: Eukaryota > Metazoa > Chordata > Mammalia > Lagomorpha > Leporidae > Sylvilagus > Sylvilagus floridanus. The sequence continues at coordinate 85,097,166 of OX463225.1, read as the reverse complement.
CACCTAGGCCATCTCCTGGCCTCCTTCCACATTTGCTGTTTTTTCCTGTCTCTAAGGGTAACTCCACTATTGCCTTAATCAACCCTGATCCACATACAGGTTGAAATGGGTCTGGGGTATATATAGCACCCTTCATTCTCTGAGTCACCTCCTGCCTTCTACAGCCTGAGCCTGGGTACCCTGTCTTGGCCCATGGGGGAGTGACTGTGTGCATTGTCTGCCAGCTCACTCCCTTCAGCCTCAGAGCTGCTCGGGGTGGGGGCAGTTTGTCCGGAGAGCATAAGTAGCTGGGAGAGGCCAGCTCCAAGCCCACGCCCCCCTGCCATCCCCCAATAGGATGAGCCCACCACAGGGATGGACCCCCAGGCACGCCGCATGCTATGGAACACCATTGTGAGCATCATCAGAGAAGGAAGAGCTGTGGTCCTCACATCCCACAGGCAAGAGACTCCCAGAGGGTGGGGCAGGTGGGGGGGGGGGGAGTCCTCCCCTGCTCACCTCCTCTCTCCCGCCCCACAGCATGGAAGAGTGTGAGGCACTGTGTACCCGGCTGGCCATCATGGTGAAGGGCACCTTTCAGTGTCTGGGCACCATTCAGCACCTCAAGTACAAGTAAGCAGGTGGAGGCGGGTGCGCCTTCTGCCACTTTTCGCAGGCTTCCACCAGGCCCTGTGCTCTCTATTGACTTGGGAGGGTCTTGCTGCGTCTGCTTCCAGGAGTGAAGGCAGGTGGTGGCAGGGCCTGGTCCTCCAGCAGCTGTAGGCCCAGTGCCCAGCCTATAGTCCACCTCATCTATACCAAGGTGCTTAGTGTACCCAACAGAGCATCCAGGCAGGTAAGTGATTGAAAGAAAGGTCTAGTAGATGAGCTGCACTTAGGGAGATAGGGAACTTGACCCTGGACTGCTGAGCAGCTACAGCTTGGACACTGCCTAGAAATCCATGGGGACAATAGCACAGGAGGTTACCAGATCTGTGTCAGCAACTTCCGGTACCCAGCTGCTGGAGAAATGGATGTGTCCCCACTCCTGTCCCTCTCGTGCCTCAGTATGCCCTCTATGGAGAGGTGAGAAGGGAGTGTTCCCTGTGAGGAGGGAGGGTCAGTTTTTAGGAGCTGAAAGGGGAGAGGCACAGGCCTTCCTGCAGAGAACAGTGCTTGATCATGGAGGGAACTTTGAAGGCAGGGATAACTGGTACAGTGTACCCGACGTCACCACCTCCAGATGCCTCCTGCTGGGTACACACTCTGCTAGACCATCTTCTACCCACATGGGGGCCACAAGCAGGAGGGAGGCATCCAATGGCCTGGCAATTCTGCTTGCTTCTGGAAGCTTCCTTCCCAAACCTTCATCCCTGGCCGGGCTCAGGAAGGGCAGGCAGCCTTTGCCACCACTCGTAGGCTCTGGTCCTCTATAGGGAGCTGAGCTCTCCACGTGGGGCTGAGATCCCCTCTAACGTCAACAAGTACATGTGGCCCTGCACCACACACGCAGACCTCTGCTGCCTGATATCAAATAGTTTCTCCCCAGGTCCCCAGTACTTCTGAGGAGTCTGCTCCTTATCCTGGGATCTCCTCAGACCCAGCCACTCAGTGAGACCTGTTCTGCACTGTGCATCCCCTAGGTTTGGAGATGGCTACGTTGTCACAATGAAAATCAGATCCCCGAAGGATGACGTGCTTCCTGACCTGAACCCCGTGGAGCAGTTCTTCCAGGGGAACTTCCCGGGCAGTGTGCAGAGGGAGAGGCACTACAACATGCTCCAGTACCAGGTCTCCTCCTCCTCCCTGGCCAGGATCTTCCAGCTGCTCCTCTCCCACAAGGACAGCCTGTTCATCGAGGAGTACTCGGTCACCCAGACCACGCTGGACCAGGCAAGTTGGCCCCAGGGCCTGCAGGCACTGAGCTGGGTGGTGCAAAGTCCAGGGTGAGCTGGAATTGACATGAGAGAGAGGCATGCCGTTCCTGATTTTTTGTTAAGATTTATTTACTTGAAAGGCAGAATAATGGTGAGCGAGAGAGAGATTCCCCATACTGGTTCACTCCGCAAATGGCCACAATGGCCAGAGCTCTGCCAGGCCAAGCCAGGAGCCAGGAACTCCATTCAGTTCCCCGACATGGGTGGCAGGGGCCCAAGCATTGGGGCTTCATCTGCTGCTTTCCAGGCACATTAGGTGGGAGCTGGATTGGAAGCAGAGCCGCTAGGACTCAAACCAGTGTTCACCTGGGGTTCCTGCATCGCAAGTGCCAGCCTAACCTGCTGCACCACAAGGCTTGCCCCAGACATTGCCTATTTTTAACACACTCTTGTCCCTGTGTCTTTTAGGGTAGAACTTGGTAAATCAGAAGTGTTTTTTTTTTTAAAGATTTTGTTTATTTTACTTGAAAGAGTTACACAGAGAGAGAAAGAGAGGCAGAGAGAGAGAGGTCTTCTATCCTCTGATTCACTCCCCAGTTGGCTGGAATGGCCAGAGCTGCGCCGATCTGAAGCCAGGAGCCAGGAGCTTCTTCCTGGTTTCCCACATGGGTGCAGGGGCCCAAGGGCTTGGGCCATCTTCCACTGCTATCCCAGGCCACAGCAGAGAGCTGGATCGGAAGTGGAGCAGCCGGGACTTGAACTGGCAATCATATGGGATGCCGGCACTGCAGGCAGTGGCTTTTACCCACTATGCCACAGTGCCGGCCCCCAGAAGTATTTTCTAAGAATAATTTAGTCATCAGCAAACATCACTGATTTTGTTCTTTATGTCATCCTTCCCCACTGTAACATGCTATTGCATTATTGCTCATTTGCAGTGGTGGCTTTTTTTTTTTCTTTTGAAATCAACTTCATTGGTATGTGACTGAAATACAAAAAAACACACCCATGTTGGGACCTACATTGTGGCATAGTAGGTAAAGCCTCCACCTGGTGATGTTGCCATCCCACATGGATGCTGGTTTGAGTCCAAGCTGTTCCACTTCCGACCCAACTGGCAAAAGCAGCAGAAGATGGTCCAAGTGTTTGGGCTCCTTGCTTCCTCCCAGCCTAGCCCTGGCCATTGTAGTTATCTGGGGAGTGCACAAGTGAATGGAAGATCTCTCTCCACTGTTCCCTCTCTCTCTGTAACGTTCAAATAAATAAACAAAATATTTTTTAAAACTGTTAAGTGTACAGTTTTATGAATTTTGATAAATGTATACTCTGAATTTTTTAAAAATATGATTGTTTTGTTGTGAAATTACCAATTGTTAAAAAAGATTTGTGTGGCCGGTGCTGTGGCATGATGGGTTAAGCCACAACCTGCAGCACCAACATCCCATATGAGAACCGATCTGAGTCCAGGCTGCTCTACTTCTGATCCTGCTACCTGATAATGCACCTGGGAAAGCAGCAGGGGATGGCCCAGGTTCTTGGGCACTTGTACCCATGTGGGAGACCGAGATGAAGCTCCTGGCTCCTGGCTTCAGCCTGGCCCAACCCCAGCCATTGAGGCCATTTGGAGAGTTAACCAGCAGATGGAAGACCTTTCTCTTTAAAAAAAAAGATTTATTTATTTATTTAAAAGAGTTACAGAGAAAGGGAGAGATTTCCATCTGTTGGTTCACTCCCCAGATGTTCCCAACACCCAGGGCTGGGCCAGACCAAAGCCAGGAGCCAGGAGCTTCTTCTGGGTCTCCCATGCATGTAGCAGGGGCCCAAGTACTTGGGCCATCTTCTGCTGCTTTCCCCAGGCCATTAGCAGAGAGCTGGATCAGAAGTGGGGCAGCTAGGACATGAAGCAGCACCCATATGGGATGCCAGCATCATAGGCAGTGGCTTTACCTGCTACGCCACAGTGTTGGCCCCTAAATGACCCATTTTTAAGTGTACAGCTCAGTGGCATGAAGTACGTTCACACAGTTGTGCATCCAACATCACCATCCATCTCCAGAGAGCTTTTCATCTTGCAAAACTGAAACCCTTGTCCAATAAGCAGTAACTCCCCATTTCCCCCCAGCTGCTGGCAATATCCCTTCTACTTTTTGTACTATGAATTTGACTACTTCGTACCTTGTACACCTAGAATCCTATAGCACTTGTCTTTCTGTGACTGGCTTGCCTCATTTAGCACAAGATCCCTAAGGTTCACCCATTTTATTTTATACCATGTGTCAGAATTTAATGGCTGAATAACATTCTATTGTGTCTGTGCCATATTTCACGTATCCACCCATTCATTTACCTGTGGACATTTGGGTTGTTTCTGTGGTTTTATTTTCTAATAAACATCCTTAAAGACCCTCCAGTAAAGCAGCAGGCATGGGTAAGCCTCCATCTACCCCTTGAGGGCTGGCTCCCCTGCTCCCCTGCACCTTCTCGTCAGCCTAAAGCAGGTGAAGGCCACACTGGGCTTCTGAAGCAGGCGTCATGGCTGCACCGAACACCAAGAACAGACCAGAAGAGATCACCTCTTCTTTAGAGGATTGGAAAAACACTGCTGAGAATCCGCAGCATCTGGGTCCCAGAGGTTTTGGAATCCTCCAGCAGAAACTCCTTTGATAGCTAGGGAGTCTAAGAAGTCCTGGGACCGGTGTTGTGGTGCCATAGGTTAAGCCACCCTCTGTGACTCAGGCATCCCATATGAGTGCCAGGTGGAGTCCCTGCTGCCCTGCTTCTGATTCAGCTCCCACTAATGCACCTGGGAAAGCAGCAGAAGATGCCTGTGTGCTTGGGCCCCTGCACCCACGTTGGAGAGCAGGATGGAGTTTCAGGATCCTGCTTTCACCCTGGCCCAGCCCCAGCCATTGCACCCATTTGGGGACTTAACCAGCAGGTGGACAGCCTCCCTGCCTTTCAAATAAATAAATATTTTTAAGTTATTAATAATTCTTTTCTTATTTAGTTTTTAAAATTTATTTATTTGAAAGGCAGAGTTAGAGAGGCAGAGGCAGAAGGAGAGGGAGGGAGGGAAGGAGGGAGAAGGAGAGAGAGAGAAACAGAGAAAGGTAGGTCTTCCATCTGCTGGTTCACTCCCCCAAATGGCTATAATGGCTAGAGCTGGGCTGATTCCAAGCCAGGAGCTTCTTTCAGGTCTTCCATGTCAGTGCAGAGGCCCAAGGACTTGGGCCACCTTCTACTGTTTTCCCAGGCCATAACAGAGAACTGGATCAGAAGTAGAGCAGCCAGAACTCAAACTGGCACCCATATGGGATGCCAGCACCGCAGGCAGTGGCTTTACCCACTGAGCCGCAGCGCCAGCCCCATAAAATACATCTCAACAAACCAAAAAAAAAAAAGAGAGAGAGAGAGAATGAGAGAAGCAAGCCCTGGCTGGGCTTCTGTGGGTGTGCCAGCCTCCCCTGGGCAGGACAAGGCACACCAGCAGGGCTGTACATTCACTGTGGCTGACAGAGAGCAAAGAGGGGAGGTGTGCGTAGCGTGCCATTTTTCCTGGAATCATCTACCTACTCTTGCTCTCTTGCTCCAGGTATTTGTGAACTTTGCTAAGCAGCAGACTGAAACTCATGACCTTCCTTTGCATCCTCGGGCTGCCGGAGCCAACCAACAAGTCAAGGTACTCAGACTGCTCCACTGTCCACAGCCCATTGCTTGAGGCAGGTCCTGTGCTCAGGGTCCAGCCAGCTCCCTGCAGAAAGCCCACCTGCAGCAGGTCCCCACAGTACGCTCGCTGGATCCCTGCCACTCCCCAGCAGCTCTGTGCTACTCAAGTGAGAACCTCTGTGGGCTCCTGTTATGATTAGGAAACTGTTTGGTATGGGACAGTGTTTTTGAAAAAAAAAAAAAATCCCATATTTTTGCTTACAGCAAAACAAAAAAAACACCTTAGATTTTAGACAGAAGAAGCAAGGAGAGAAGAAGTAGGAGAGAATGCTTCTTTGTTTTGCCTGTTGGATACTTGATACCCTTGTCTGGTCACACATTTGAATTTCAAGGAAGCAAATTAACTGGCACTCTGTTTCAGTGTTTGGTTAGATCAAGCACTAGTGTCTGTTTAGGAAGGAGGCTCTTTGTTTTCTAAAAAAAAAAAACCAAGATGAAAGAGGAAGCAGCAATAGCAGGTGTGCATCCTGGCCCGTGATAACTCTTGGGGATAGGGACTTCCAGGTTCCTGCCCCAGGCACAGTGCACCACGTAAAGGTCACTTATCCAAGTCCTCAGAAAGCTGGTGTGCCGGCGCCGCAAGGCGGAGGATTAGCCTAGTGAGCTGCGGCGCCGGCCTTGATCCTGTTCTTACACACTGGTGACTTCCCCAGACAACTTCTGTCCTCATCCTAAGACTTTCAGAAGTACCCAAGGCTTTGATCACGATTGGCATGCCACCTCAACGCATGTTCTCAGTCCTAGATACTGTACTAGTCCTCTCCCTAGGAGGATATGATTTTTAAACTAGATGATTGCATAAACCACATTTTCCTGGACTGGGAAAGCCTGTGTCCAGCCTGTTCCTTGCCCTCACAGCTGGGTATTGGTACAAGAATTCTGCCTGCACTTTGTAACTAGAGACAATGTCTCCAGTTGGAAAGTTGGTCACCATGGTGTCCACCCCTCAAAGAGCATGGACTCAGTGCCCCAGCTTCCCTCTGGCACCTGCCATTCTGAACTCCACCAGAAGTCCCTCCTTTTCCTCCCAACCTGCAAACGTTTCCAATGAGCCTGCTCTGCAGGAAGTGGGTAAAGAGAATTCTGAACCTCGAGGCTATCCTTAACTATAACTTCTTGGCTTTTAAGACAATAAAAGCAAGGTAATTTATTGGGCTAAAAACTAAAAAGGCTCCATAACCACCTTTGGAAATAGCACTGGGCTCCAGCTTCCCTAACATGTGAGCTGTCTGCACACAGTGGCGGGAGGCATTCTAACAAGCATCTGGATTTCAGAACCAGGGCCCTGAGAGATCATCTGGCCTGGCCAGCTCACAGATAAGGAAACAAACAGTGCCTCTGGCTGAGCCTCTTTGGAGATAGACTGCCCACTGCTTAACTTGTAAAACTCCAGATGCAGCCATGCCACCTCTCCGCGATAATGGGATGACAGAAGCCATCTGATCTCCTTCCGCAGGTCTGATCTCCTTCCACACTGAGCACTCCCAGCAGCTAGAAAGCAACACTGAACAGCTGGAGGTGCGGGAGCCCTTGCCCGATGGTCACCCAAATAGCTGGCCAGCAAAAATGATCCACTGCAGCCAAAACAACACACGTGGAGCTTACAACAAACTCAAAACGAGGCTCTTTCAGAAGGAAACACAAACTGACTTGTTCACCTGGAACACGTAATGGTGGAACTGACTCAGCCAAACAAATTGGAAACCCTTTCCATCCAGGTGATAGAAGAGGAAACACCAGTGCTTCCTACTAGTGACCTATGTCTCAGTATTGCTGTCATTTCAAGTGGGTCTGCTTTTCTGTGTGTGTGTGTGTGTGTGTGTGTGTGTGTGTATTTTCAAGGAAAAATAAAATGCAAATGCACTCATCATGAACATCCCTATTCACTCACTTCCCTGGTATGAACCATCTGGTGTAACTGTAGTTATTTTCTGTTGAATGTGTGTAGTTCCATGTCATTGCCAAAGGCTACTGTGTGAGTTGTTGCCACCAAGTGCTATGCATGGCAAGATTATACAACACTGGGGTGGAAGAGAATGAACTTGTCTTTTTTTTTTTTTTTTTTTTTTTTTAATTTGAAAGGCAGGGTTACAGAGAGGCAGAGGCAGAGGCACAGAGAGAAAGAGAATTCTTCCATCTACTGGTTCACTCCCCAAATGGCCACAATGGCCAGAGCTGGGCTGATCCAAAGCCAGGAGCCAGGAGCTTCTTCCAGGCCTCCCATGTGGGTGCAGGGGCCCAAGGACTTGGGCCATCTGCTGCTGCTTTCCCAGGCCATTGAGCCAGGACTTGAACTAGCACCCATATGGGATGCCACCCATTGAGGCGGCAGGTTTACCCGCTATGCCACAGCACCTGCTCCAAACTGGTCTTAATGTTGCATGTCAGGTTGTTATAGGACTTGAAGAAAACATGCAACTGGTAATGCATGCAAACATTATCCACTGTCTGCTAGCAGTTATCTGAATCTACATTTCATTTTTGCCTAGCTTATCTGAGCTCTACTCATAGGTATAATTAGGACACAGACAAGGAAGCATGGACAACTGAGAGAGGACCCTTGGTTGGCTCTGAGACCTCACATGCCTTTATAACTGTTTAAAGACAGGACTCACCCATACAATGCACTTCTACCTCCATGGTGCAGATTTGCGTCTACTATTGGCTTAATCTGGTCTTGACTCTTTAAAAATCTACCACTGATCAAAACCATAAATGAGGGTCAAAATAGGGGTTGGGAAAGCCCAGGAGTGTGTTGTTGAAACTTATATCACAATATTGCTTCCTGGGCAGCCATGTAATTTAAGTTAAGCAACTAGGATATTACAGTAAAAAAGACTCCCCGAGGGAAGGGACGAGCAGTCATTCATAGTGGGTTGTGCAGGGTTCAGAAAGGAATCAAGAACTGGAAAGAGCTGGGTTAGCTCAGCTCACCTTCTGCCTCTACCACTACACTGAGCTCCTCAAGGGCAAGATCTGTGTCTTTTTTACCCTGTTTTTTTTTTTTTTTAGCACCTGGTACACAGAAAATACTAAAAAAAAAAAAAACCCAAACTGAAAATCTAGCAAAAAATATGCCAAAAAGTAGGTCCAAGAAAATGATATCTCAGAAAAAAACAGCAAATGGCAAGTTGAGCAACAGACATGCTATGCTTTAAAAAATACTAGTCACAGACAGTAGGCAGGAGGAAAGTCCTGGCCCAGCATGCTTGGATTTGAGGAATATTCAAGTGGGAAGCGTGGTCCAAACTTCCTAAGAACATGTTACATCAGTTGAAAGATCCCCCAGTCTAGTTTGATAAGGGAGACTGGTAGGGAAGAGGAAGAGAAACTGGAAAGTCAACTCAAGAAATGTAGGCACTGGGACCAGCACTGTGGTAAAGTGGGTGAAGCCACTGCCTGCAATGCCAGCATCCCATCTCAGAGTGCCAGGTTTAGCCCCAGCTGCTCCACTTCCAATCCAGCTTCCTACTAAAGCAACAGATGATTGCTCAAGTATTTGGACACCTGCCACCCACATGGGAGACCCAGATGGAGTTCCAGACGCCTGGTTTTGGCCTCGCCCAGCTGCCCTAGCCATTGCAGCCATTTAGGGAGTGAACAAGCAGATGGGGTGGGTGTGTGTGTGTGTGTGTGTGTGTGCGCGTATCACTCTCCCTTTCAAATAAATAAATCTTTAAAAATAAAAAAAGGGAAGAAGGGAAGGAAGGAGGAAGGGAAGGAGAGAGGAAAAGAGGGAGGGAGGGAGGGAAGAAACCACTAAGGGGAGATCCCAGGCATGTGACGTGCTGCCGGCTTTTCTGGGCAGCTAGCTCCTCTTTGGGAGTCTCAAGATTTTGGAATAGCTGGGATCAAAAGAGAAATTTCTATCATGAGTAGACAGCTCTCAGAGAGCTTCATCTGTGTCTGTCACCATAGCCCTCCTGAGGAGATAGTGGGCTTGGAGGAGGGGTCTGTGTGACAGCCCAGGGACTTCCTGTGAAACCACAGAGGAGGAAGCCCTGTACCAGCAGCCCTGTGGGGCAGAAAGGAAGTTTCCCCAAGAAAAGCTAGTGTCAGTGTTGAGGGGAAGCTGTCTCAGGCACCACAAGCGGCCAGTCTCCTGTGCCCAGGCCCTATCAGGGTGGTGACCCAGTGCCTCAGCAGGTCACATAAGATGAATAGTTCTTGACTCCTCACGCAAGGGGGAGACTTGCCACCGTGTTGTGTCCATGATGATTGTCAACTTGGGGAAAGGATTCATATTAGGAGCTTCAGATTCATAAAACCACATGCTTTTAGAGCTGGGAAATTCCTCAACATTCAAAAACTACGCCCTTCTATCCTTGTTTTGTTTGCCTGGTTTTATTGGAGGAAGAAATGATGTCCTTAAAAAGGCCATCCAGCCTTCCCTGCAGACCCTACTCTGGGGTGTGTGTGTGTGTGTGTGTGTGTAGGCAGATGCCTATTTCCATTTTGTGTACAGGTATAGATACCAACATATATATCGATAGGCATGAGTCCACACTTACAACTCCAAGTCCTGCCCATCATCATACGGTACTCTTTAATTTTCCTTCTTTCAGTATTTTTAACTCCCTTCCCTCATCTTGAACATATTTACTATTTTACTTAATCCCTTTGAATGTAACCCATCTCCCATTCTACCAGTGTCCTACCTACCCCCACCCCATGGGTCCCACCTCACACTACCAGGTCTCTGATGCCCACATTCTCCTCTGCCCACTCAGACTCTTCCTCCTACCACCCCACTGCCCCCACCACACAGACACCCTCCTCACCCTGACTGGGGTCTGACTTCCTACCCCAGGCACCTATCTGCGTAGACCCCTTCTCACCCACCAGTGCTCTTATGCCCTGTTCAAGGCCATTGAGGCTCCCCCTCAGCCCCCACATGGACACCTCCCTGTGCCACCCAACAGCATGAATAATAGTTTGTTCAGGTTAGAACAGTGACTCCTAAAGATTGGGAAGGTTGGGAGAGAGCAGATAGAAGGGGGTTGGATAACAGGTATGAAAACACAGTCAGAGAGCAGGAGTAAGTTCTGGTGTTTATGACACAGTGAGTGACTGTAGTTGACTGTATAAATGACTACAACAGAGGAGCTGATAGGCCCCAAACACAAAGAAAAGAGAAGGAAATGCAAACGCTAATCACCTGGTTAGATCAAGAGCAGCTCCCTCGCTGTGATCTATTGAAAGCCCTCAACACAAGGGTTTGAAAAAAAAATATATATATATATATATGTGCTGAAATATCGTACAGTACCCCATAAAAATGTAGAGATAGTAAATGTTAATAATAAGTGTTTAAAAGAATGATTCATAGGAACAGAAGAGGAAAAGAATGATTAAGGACCACTTTTGAAAAGTCAAACAAGAACTTTGGAAAGAAAACATAAGATACTGTTTTTATTACATTGGGATAAGGTAAGTTTTCTTAAACTATACTTGTTGGTTGCTAACACTAAGTACAAACCATGTGCTAAGGACTGTTTACAGTGTTTCATAGATTTAATCATTTACAGTAATCCTTACAAGCCACCTAAAAAGCAGGAACTGTGATTGTCCCCATCTTACACAGGAATAAACTGAGGCCCAGAGAGTTTAACCTGACCTAAATTGTAATAGTGATTGGGCTAGGATTTAAAACCACATAGTCTGGCTCTAGAACCTTAATTCTTAATCACTACTCTATACAACCTCTCCAAAGACAAGGAACAACAACAACACACACATACACCACAGGAAAAAAGACTCTTCGGGGCCAGCATTGTGGTGTAGCAGGTTAAGCCGCCACCTGCAATGCCAGCATCCCATATGGGAGCCCGTTCGAGTTCTGGCTGCTCCACTTCTGATCCAGCTCTCTGCTCATGCATCTGGGAAATCAGCAGAAGATGACCCAAGTACTTGAGCCTCTGTACCTACATGAGAGATCGAGATGAAGCTCCTGGCTTTGGATCAGCCCAGCCCCAGCCGTTGCAGCCATCTGGGGAGTGAACCAGAGGATCAAAGATCTCTCTCGGTTTCTCTCTCTTTCTCTGTAATGCTGCCTTTCAAACAAATAAATCTTTTTTAAAAAAGACTCATTAATTTAGCATGTTAAAATAAGACTCCCATAAAACAAAACACACTATAAAAACATTATAGATGAGACGTTATCTTCAGTATGCATAATAAACAAAGAATAAATATGCAGATGTGAAAAAAATTCTATGATTCAGTAAGACAACTCAAGAGAAAATCAGCAAAGAATATGAACAGAAAAAGAAACTCAGAGTTGCTGAACATCGGAAAAGATACACTGCCTCAACTGGTAATCAAGGGAATAAAAATCCAAATAACAGCAGGAGACTATTTCACACCTATCAGGTTGACAAAAATCAGAAAGACGAAAGAATACCAAATCTGGCAAGGTCACGGGGCAATGGGAACTTTCACCACGGACAGGAGTCTCTGATTGGGGTCCTCAAGTCCGCCCTATGTTTGGAGATACACAAGGGGATCTGCAAAGATTCAGCATACCATTGTACTTGTGACAAAAAAGCATTACAGCAACACAGTAAGATGACACAGCTGGATCGTAATGGAAAAGGACATGGGGAGGGGTCGGGAGTGACCCATGCACAGGTTCTCTTAGGCTTTCTTCCTCTCACATGGGATCACACAGAGCACATCCATTCTCTAGTAGTGAGAATGCAGCAATATGTATGTGATGCCTCTGCCAACAGAAGCCCATTGGAGACTCAGCTCCCAATGTGCAGTTTCTCTAAGAGTAGGTCTGGGAGAGTGGTTTGGGTCAATGGACACATACATCTTCAAAGAGCTGCCCAAACTGTCCTAGCCATGTACACACTGCAGAAAAGCGTTAACAAGGCAGAATAGGAAAGCGCTATATCTGGAAAGCTTTGCTTATAAGACACCTTCACAGGTGTCTGGGAACTTGGATTTCTGGAAGTTCTTACTATTCTTCAGCATATTCCAAAATTCCAGTGCCCCAGAACAGAAGCAAGGGTTCACCTAAAACCATACTGTCTGCACAGTTGACACCCCATATCAGTTAAAGAATAGTGAGGACACTCCAGAAATCCAAGTTCCCAGATACCTGCCAATGTGTCTTATAAGCAACATGTCTTATAAGGTATCTTATAAGAAATAAAATAGATCTGTTTAAAAAAGTGATCATTAATCAATAGGAGAATGAATAAATAAATTATGGCCTATTCATACAAGGAGTGTTATGTAGCAATGAAAATGAATGAACTAAAAACATGTTTCTAAAGACAAAAATCCCAAAACACAGTGGTTAGCAAAGACAACTGATGGCGGAGCAATTTGTTTAGCAAGGCCTTCCATGATCACTCTAACATTTCAGTTTCTCCTATCATCATCCTCACATCATGTCCCCTTCTCTGCTTTTTCTTATGTTACCAGTTATCATTATTTCACACATGACAAGTCTTTACTTGCTTATCTTTATTAGCTCTCACCCCTCTAGAATATAGAGTAGGAATTTTCATTTATTTTCTTTACTGCCATATTCCCAATGTCTAAAACAATGTCTGATCATAGTAGCCACTCAATAAAGTATTTGCTGAATTAATGAATGAAGTATGATGCCATTTTTATAAAGTATAAAGTACATCAAATATTAAAGATTATTTATAATTTGTAAATAATAAAAAATGTTATAGCATGCATGGGGTTTTAAACACCAAATTCAGGAAGTAATTTTTTTTTGTTTATTTCTTTATTTGAAAAGCATAGTTACAGAGAGAGAGAATGACAGAGACAGGAAGAGAGATCCTCATTCTGCTGGTTCACTTCCCAAATGTCCACAATAGGGGCCAGCATTGTTGAACACTGGGTAAAGCCGCCACCTGCGACACCAGCATCTCATGTGTACTCAGGTTGTGTCCTGGCTGCTCCACTTCCAACCCAGCTCCCTGCTAATGGCCTGGGAAAGCAGCAGAAGATGAATCAAGTGCTTGGGCTCCTGCTACACATGTGGGAGACCCTGATGAGGCTCCTGGTTCCTGACTTTGGTTTGGCCCAGCCCTGATAGTTAAAGACATCTGGAGAGTGAACTAATGGATAGAAGATCTCTCTCTAGCTCTTGCTCTTTCTCTCTGCAACTTTGACTTTGAAATAAAAATAAGTAAATCTTTTTTTAAAAAATATTCACTGGGGCCGCAGCTGTGGCACAGGGGGTTAACGCCCTGGCCTGAAGTGCCGGCATCCCATATGGGCACCAGTTCTAGTCCCGGCTGCTCCTCTTCCGATCCAACTCTCTGCTGTGGCCTGGGAAAGCAGTAGAAGATGGCCTGAGTCCTTGGGCCCCTGCACCCGTGTGGGAGACCCAGAAGAAGCTCCTGGCTCTTGGCTTCAGATCGGCGCCGCTCCAGTCATTGCAGCCATCTGGGGAGTGAACCATCGGATGGAAGACCTCTCTCTCTCTCTCTCTCTGCCTCTCCTCTCTCTGTATATCTCTGACTTTCAAATAAATAAATAAATCTTTTTATAAAAAAAAAAATATTCACAACAGCCAAGGATGAGCCAAGCTGAAGCTAGGAACCTGAACTCCATCTGAGTCTCCCACATGGGTGGCAGGGGCCCAACTACTTGGGCCATCTTCTGCTGCTTTCCCAGGCACATTAGCAGGGAAGCAGATCAGAAATGGAGCATCTCGGACTCCAAAGAGGGTCCATAGTGCTGCCGGCATTGCAGGCAGTGGATTAACTCGCTGTGCCACCATGTTGGCCCCAGGGAGTGATTACTTCTAAGTGAAGGAAGGGAATGAGACAGAGAGCAATACAAACAAAAGCAGTGCAATGGGGTGGGAATTTGGCCTGGTGGCTAAGCTGCGGGTTAGGACGACGACATCCCATATTAGAGTGCCTAGGTTTAAGAGTCAGTTCCAGCTCCTGACTCCAGCTTCCTGCTAATGTAGACTAGGGGAAGCCACAATGGTGGTTCAAGTAATTGGGCTCCTGACACACATGTGGGAGACCTGGATTGGGTTCTCAGCTCCCAACTTCAGCAAGCATTCGGGGAATAAACCAGTGGATTGGAGCTCTCTGTATGTCTGTCTGTCTTTGTCTGTCTCTCTCTCAAATAAATTTTAAAAATTTCAAAAGCAGCTCAATTATATCTGCAACATTTAAATTTCTTAACATGAGAATCAAGCAGGGCACTACATTAAGAACTGACAAAACAAGGTGGTTGTACATAGATATTTTAAAATTATTCTCTGTATTTTCTATATGCCTGAAATAGCTCATTTAAAAATTATGCCCTATCCAGAACTAATAGCTAACACAACTAACCAACCAGAGGCCCTGCTGACACCATCACCAGTCAGAGACCATCTTCTTTCCTTGAGAATACTCACTCATATTCACAACAGAGTGTGTGCAACTCTTTTGAATGACAATTTACTCCCCTCCTGCCATCCCCAATGGAATTGCAACATCTCTGATATTGAATCATACCCATTTTTATATCCCCAACATGAAATTTCCTGGTATATTATTACGAAATAGATTTTCAATAGAAAATGGATTTGGATGGGTTGAAAATAATAACTGGGAAACATAAAGCCAAATTGGCTCCATAGTTTGTGAGGCCCAGAGCCAAATGAAAATGTAAGTGCCTTGTTAAAAGTTTAATTAGAATTTCAAGATGACACTAGCACAGCATTAAATCTAATGAGGGACCCTTCTGAGTGTAGAATCCTATGCAGATGCACAAGCTGCACACCACCAATCCAGGCCTGATAGCAGGCTTTAAACTCAGAGATCAGGAAGCACCTGAATGATTTTAAATGGTTGAAGGTGCAGAGAGTGCAAGCCATGTACTCACATCCCTTCTCCTCTTCCACCACAGTAACAAGTAATGGCTCGATGAGTACTTGCCCTGGTGAGGACTGATTTCTGAAGCTGGTAGTAAGGTATGACCTTGTCACTAAATTCTGAACAGATTAGAAGGTCTGTGTGCAAAGCCTGAGCAGCAGTATCATTCCCTGCTCTCTTCCTCGGCTCTGCCAACTGGAACTTGGATTTTGTAGCCCACCTTCAACCATGCAAAGCACCCTCAAAGACTCACGATGCCAGAGTCACAAGACAGAAGGACTCTGGGTTCCTGCTTATGTATGTGGAGCAGGGCTTCCCAGCAATGCAGCACACTGCCCTCACGTGACTAAGTGGCCCAATTACTGAGGGTTTCCTGTTACAGCAGCTTAATTTGTTTGAGCTGAGTGATGTAATGGAAAGTTAACTTTTGATTCACTCATCTGCCAAACATATGACCTTCCAGATGAAGTCAATGCTATAACAGACCCATAGGTCCCTGTGCACTGGCAGCAGTGGGGACTGGACCAGCCTCAAAGAAGGAGCTAAACCATGCTCAGGTGGGATACACTCACAGGCTTCCTCCAAGAAAACACAAATAGCTGTTAAATTAAATTTCTCCAAAAGCAGCCTCCATATTCAGCAAACTATAATCTAATTTAATATGTAAACAACTACAACCTAATGAGAGTATATTTTTTCAGTAAAATATTTCAATATGTTTATTTAGGAAATTATCTTTCCTTTCAAGAGAGTATATTCTAACAAATAGTTGGGTCTCAGCTAATCATAGCAGACAAGCTTTCAGCCAAATACAGACTGCAAGTTGCCAAAATATATCCAAATAAGGGTGAAATGCAACCAACCAAGCCATTTCTGTTTGTAACTTCCATTTTCTGAATATGCATGTGTCCTGCCAGTGTGGCAGAACAATGTTCTATGAAGTGCTTTTGGTCCTGAGTGCTACGTGGTTCATTAGCCTTTTATTGCCCAAATTCTGTTTAATTTGCCTCTTTTTAATAGACTGGTGCCAAAAGTGAGATCCAGTCAAACTGCATTGACTTCCCAGGAGCACCCAAGTGACCAAGTGAAGGCACCTGCCAAGGCCCATTGGGCCCATTGATCTCAAGCTGCAACTGGAGGCCATGGATATGTCCTTTATAGAGTTCTGAGCTCCACAAATTTGTGTTTTGAGCTCTCCAAGTTTACTTGAGCAATTCTTAGATTGGATTGGGTTCAGGATCAGATTAGATTTGATATTAGCTATACTGGAACCAATTACCAGGTAGGAGTCTTTTTGATACTGTGTTTTACTCACTCCAAGGAGACAGGGAGTTTACCTTTTAGAATTTCAACTAATTTCATATATAAGAATCATGGACCCCCACACATACCCAAACTGAAGAGTAAAGGAGCAGGCAATCAGCCTAGCAGTTAAGCTGCCCGTGTCCCGCACCAGAGTACCTAGGTTTAATTCCTGGTTCTGACTTCTGCCTCTAGCTTCCTGCTAATACAGACCCCGGGATGCAACAGTGATGGTTCAAGTAATTGGTGTCCTGCTACGCATACGGGAGACTTGTTTTGAGTCCTGGCCCCCAGCTCTGCCTCCACCCCAGCCCTGGCTGTTGCAGGCATCTGTAGAGGGAACCAGTTGATGAGAGCACTTTCTTTCATTCTCTCTCTCTCTCTCTGCTTCTCAAATTAAAAAAGAAAAAAAGAAATTAAGGACATAGAACTTGTTACTTCAGAAAAACTGATTAACCTTACTAGAGATGACAGAATCACAGCCACAAAGGTGAAATGTTAATGTACAAGAAATTGTTTACTAATGGTGTACCTATGAAAAAAAGGGTATCAAAGACCTCACAAAAGCAATAGGATAGATTTTTAATTGATATTCAGAGATATCTAAATGATTAAGTGAATCAAAAAATTGACTCCCTGAAAGATTCCTTACAGAAGGCAAATGAAAAGCTTAAGCATTATGACAAAGGACTGCACCTTGACTGAATTAACCCTGACTGCGCCCTCTCCATATTCGTTTTTACCTAAATGCTCTGAGCCCACTAACCTTTCTGATCAATTGCTTTTTTACTCTGAAGATAACAAAAAAGGATAAGTTGGACAAATGCCTTACAAAGTGGGACTCTGACCAGCCAGGCCTATCTGCCGTAACCACTCAGAGGAAAAATCTTGGGGGGGGGGGGGTATAATCTTACAACCAAATGAGTTCATAGAAAAGGAACTCTCCCAAAATCTGAGTCAGCTCAACCTGCGGCTCCCACCTGATTTTGTCATACAGCTAAGGAAATCGAGAAATATTAAACTGATAGTAGATACACTTTGGGAATTGAGTATGAGTCTAGAAACAAAGAGGGTTTCTCACTTCTAGTGGGACTCCCATCAAAACCAAACTTCAGGGTCAGCGCTGTGGCGTAGTGGGTAAAGCCACTGCCTGCAGTGCTGGCATCCCATATGGGCACCAATTCAAGTCCCAGCTGCTCCACTTCCAATCCAGCTCTCTGCTAAGGCCTGGAAAAACAGTGGAAGGTGGCCCAGTCCTTGGGCCCCTGCACCCACGTGGGAGACCTTGAAGAAGTTCCAGGTTCCTGGCTTCAGATCAGCGCAAATCTGGCTGTTGCAGCCATCTAGGGAGTGAGCCAGTGGATAGAAGACCTTTCTCTCTCTCTCTCTCTCTCTCTCTCTCTCTCTCTTTCTCTGCTTCTGCTTCTCTGTAACTCTGCCTTTCAAATAAATAAATAAAATCTTAAAAAAAAAAAAAACCTCCAAGAGATGGACTCCATTTTGCTAACCTGTTACCATCAAAAACTGACATCATTAAGATGAAAGCTCAGGGGCCAGTGCTGTGGCGTAGCAGGTAAAGCCACCATCTGCAGTACCATCATCCCATACGGATGCCGGTTCATGTCCCAGTGCTCTACTTCTGATCCTGCTCTCTGCTAATGTGCCTGGGAAAGCAGCCAAGGATGGAGGTGGGAGACCAGGAAGAAGCTCCTGGCTCCTGGCTTCGGATGGGCTCAGCTCCTGCCATTGCAGTAGCTGGGGAGTGAATCAGCGGATGGAATATCTCATGCTCTCTCTACAACTTTCAAATAAATAAATAAGTATTTTTTTTTTTTAAAAAAAAGGTGAAAGCTCATATTTATAAAACTGAACCTCAATATCCAGGGAATGCCTGAAATATTTCTGTTAAATCAGTTAGTGTTGAAACTGTTAGTATATGCAATTTGAATTAACTCCACAACCACTTTTACTCCATGATCTAAAACTGAACTTAGGCCAGTCACAAAAGAACTCCCTAATGCAAGCTGACTGACTTACGATGATCTATTTAGTAAACAGTGCAATGCACCTGATCTGGGCGGGGGAAAGCATCTGAAAAGATGTCAGTTTAATGGTGCACGTGGACAAACAGGGCCAAGGTGCCCCTGGTACTTGCTGAGTCACTGAAACTTCCATTGTTAAAAGCTCTGCACACCACAATGCATCTGTGGTAAAATCATCCAAATTAAGCCGGCACCGTGGCTCAACAGGCTAATCCTCTGCCTTGCGGCGCCGGCACACCGGGTTCTAGTCCCGGTCGGGGCACCGGATTCTGTCCCGGTTGCCCCTCTTCCAGGCCAGCTCTCTGCTGTGGCCCGGGAGTGCAGTGGAGGATGGCTCAAGTGCTTGGGCCCTGCACCCCATGGGAGACCAGGAAAAAGCACCTAGCACCTGGCTCCTGCCATTGGATGAGCGCAGTGTGCCGGCCGCAGCGCGCCGACCGCAGCAGCCATTGGAGGGTGAACCAACGGCAAAGGAAGACCTTTCTCTCTGTCCCTCTCTCTCACTGTCCACTCTGCCTGTAGAAAAATAAAATCATCCAAATTATAACAAAAAAATACCAGTGGGGTGATTCTAAAGTTTTTAAAAATGGCTTAAAACCAATGCTTGTTTTGTTCAGCCCCAACTCTTGGAAAGTCAGCCAAAACTTCAAACCGTGTATTTCCACCAGCTGATGAACATTTACAGATGGAGTTCATTCAATTGCCACCAACAGTGGGGTATTTATATGTTTTCTCTTTTTTTAAGATTTTGTTTATTTGAGAGATAGCGTTATAGACAATGAGAAGGAGAGACAGAAAGGTCTTCCATCTATTGGCTCACTCCCCAGGTGGCCGCAATGGCCGGAGCTGCACCAATTCAAAACCAGGAGCCAGGTGCTTCTTCCTGGTCTCCCATGTGGGTGTGGGGGCCCAAGGACCTGGGCCATCTTCCACTGCCTTCCCAGGCCACAGCAGAGAGCTGGATTGGAAGAGGAGCAGCCAGGACTAGAACCAACACCCATTTGGGATGCTGGCGCTGCAGGCAGAGGATTAACCTATTGCACCACAGCGCCAGCCCCAGTATATTTTCATAATAGTCTGCAGGACCCGGCACTGTGGTGTAGTAGGTTAATCCTCTGCCTGCGATGCCTGCACCCTATATGAGCGTTGGTTTGAGTCTCGGCTGTTGTACTTCCTTTCCAGCTCTCTGCTATGGCCTGGGAAAGCAGTAGAAGATGGCCCAAGTCCTTGGGCCCCTGCACCTGAGTGGCAGACCAGGAGGAAGCATCTGGCTCCTGGCTTCAGATCCGCTAGCTCCAGCAGTTGCGGCCATTTGGAGAATGAACCACCGGAAGGAAGACCTGTCTCTCTGTCTCTCCCTCTCACTGCCTGTAAGCCTTCCTCTCAAATAAAATAAATAAAAATCTTTTTAAAAAAATACACAATAGTCTGCATGTTTTCCGGCTGGATAGAAGTTTTCCCACGTGTGAAAGCTGAGGCTGTGATGGTAACTAAAACGTGTTTATAAAGTGCATTTCCTTTATGGAGTTTCCCTGGAGAAAACTGTGACCAAGGACCCCATTTTGCTGTACATGCTATCAAACAGTTGAGTAAGGTGCTATGAATATAACAGCATTGCCATTGTTCCTATTGCCCTCAGACCTCTGGAAAGACAGATAGGGAAAAATGGTATTTTGAAACTGAAATTGGCCAAGTCAATTGTACCAACTGGATGGCCTTGGCTTTAATGGCAATCAGATCCCCTCCCCCTGGAGAACACAGATGGACCCTTCCTGAAACAGGCACAGGAAAGCCTATACCTCCAGACTCAGCAGCCCCTGCTCTACTGAACTCTCCCAGGGCTAACACTGCAGACTGTAGTGCATTCTGCCACAGTGTAGCGTTGACAGGCTAAGGAAGCTGTGACCCACCAACTGAGGACAACCTTTCACGGTCTAGAACCCATAGTTTGAGTCCTATGGAAATGACACCAGGAAAATAAAAGGCTTTGAACTCCACTGGAAGGCATCATAGCAAGTTCTCCTTGTCACCCCAGTGCAGTGACATTGCAGGGCCGTGGCCTTGGGTCCACATCCTATAACTCAAGAGGGCGCCTCCGTTTTTCTGAAACAGCAGACCTATTGGCAATCTTTTCTTAAGATTTATTTATTTATTTGAAACACAGAACCACAGAGAGGAGAGACAGAGAGAGATCCTCCATGTGCTAATTCACCCTCCTCCCCCAGTGGCTACAACAGGCAGGTCTGGGCCCCTCCATGCATATGGAACTGTAACAAAAGATTGGCAGTCTTTTTTTTTTTTTTAAAGATTAATTGATTTATTTGAAAGACAGAGTGACAGAGAGAGAGAGGGAATCTTCCACCCACTGTTTCATTCTCCAAATGGCCACAACAGCCAGGTCTGGCCCAGGTCAAAACTAGGAGCCATGAACTCCATCCTGGTCACCCACATAGGTAGCAGGGGCCCAAGTAGTTGGGTCATAGTCTGCTGCCTTCTCACACTCATTAACAGGTATCTGGATCAGAAATGTACTCCCAAGACAGGAACTGTCACTCCAGATTGGGTTGCTGGTATCACAAGCAATGGCTGGCACCATGATGTCAGCTCCATGCTATTGGCAATCTTAAGTACACTGCCCAGTGAAGTTTTTGCCCCCAGAACCAGATAGCATTCTATACAGGGACAACTTTCCCAAGATCACAGGTCAAGATTCTCTACCAACATAAAAATCAGGGCACAGCACTGAGCACAGTGGGTTAATGCCCTAGCCTGAAGCGCCAACATCCCATATGGGTGCTGGTTCTAGTCCCGGCTGCTCCTCTTCTGATCCAGCTCTCTGCTATGGCCTGGGAAAGCAGTGGAAGATGGCCCAAGTTCTTGGGCCTCTGCACCCATGTGGGAGACCTGAAGCTCCTGGCTCTGGATTGGTACACCTCCAGCCGTTGCGGCCAAGTGGGGAGTGAACCAGTGGATGGAAGACCTCTCTCTCTCTGCCTCTCCTTCTTCTCTGTGTAACTCTGACTTTCAAGTAAAATAAATAAATCTTTAAAAAAAAAAACAAAATTTTTTTTTTTATTTCCCCCTATTTCCTACTGTCCTAAAAACCACTTTTCTTTCCTTATAGGAAACCCATTTAGGCCATCATGTGTATATGGCTTTAATAAAGGCATATATTCTAGCAAGAAACCAGAGAAACTGTTGGGTTTGTAGCAAAATTTCCCCAAAATGAGAAACAAATCCACTGAAGCTCGTGGCTCTCTCTAGTCCCAGTGAGACTCTGGCACCTGAAAGGAAGAGTAGAAAGCCATCCCTGATATTATAGACATCACCGCTACTTGCTCTCCTACACCTACTGGAAATAGCACCTTGACCTTTCTGATTCATAACCCGATCACTACCAAACACAGAAAACCTATCTGAGTGAGGCTTGCAAAATGTATATTCTGTTTCCAAGTATTGTGTTCAAGACCTGGGGACCACCTGTGCGCATAAGAGTAGTTGTTTTTTATGATGTCACATTAACCCAGTAAGGCCTCTTTCCACTAAGTGTGGTCTGCACCACTTCGCATGCCATCAAGTACATTTCCCACTTGCTCAGGAGCTGCACAGACTTAGGGGTGAACAAATAGAAGTGATCTCTACTCAACCACCACTAGGTGGCCCTTCCTTCCAGCCCCCAAGGGTCTGCCTCCTGGCTGGTTTGGATCTGACTCTTTGGCCTGGCTCAATTCTGCTTTTTGAAAAGATTTCAACTGAATGTCAGAAGTTGGAGCGGTCAATAAAAAAAAATTTTTTTAAATCCCTATCAACTTTGAAATAGGTGAAAATAAGTTAGTACCCACTTTGGTATTAAGGCAGTGCTGGTTGTATGAAATTTGAAGCTAATCTGAAAACTGGGGAAATTCTTGGATTTTTTTTTTGACAGGCAGAGTTAGACAGTGAGAGAGAGAGAGAGAGACAGAGAGAAAGATCTTCCTTCCGTTGGTTCACTCCCTTAATGGCCGCTATGGCTGGCACACTGCGCTGATCTGAAGCCAGGAGCCAGGTGATTCCTCCTGGTCTCCCATGGGTGCAGGGCCCAAGCACTTGGGCCATCCTCCACTGCACTCCCAGGCCACAGCAGAGAGCTGGCCTGGAAGAGGGGCAACCGGGACAGAATCTGGTGCCCCAACCGGGACTAGAATCTGGGGTGCTGACGCTGCAGGCAGAGGATTAACCAAGTGAGCCACAGCGCCAGCTGATTCTTAGATTTTTTTTGTAGCCAATCAGACACCCCATGAGTTTGGATCGGTAGAAGTCGCTCTTCTGAAGTTTAACAAAAACACTGGATGGAACATTATACAGCTTCAGATACCTGCTTTGCCATGTCAGGGGCTGGTATGTGATATGGGACGAAACAGGATGCTACACTTGCTTTGCCCTCATTTTACTGCTTCAGAAAGCTTATCTGAAAAGGTAGCCAATGCTGTTTCTCTAAACACTGTCACCAAATACATTAAAGAAAGTTCTCAGGGGAACGGAACATAGAACGTGTTTACAGAAGTAGCTAACAGTTGGTTCACGGACAACCTGAATGGTGGATGGCAACTGTGGCTCTGTAGTGGCGGAGTGGGGACAAATTTTTATTCTAGGCTCCTGTCATGCACAAAGAGAAGCATTCTTAGTGCTGACACAAATAAGGTAAATTTTATCCAGAAGGTGAGAAGGCTTGCTCACGTGCGCACACGTGCACACATGCACACACACACACATAAGCATGCTTTACTCCATCATGAGTGGGCAGTGGGTCCAAAAAGAGAAATGGGTTGGGGAGGGGAAGCAGAAGGCACCTAGCAGTCCCTCCAGTCGTGGTCTGCTTCCAGAGACTTCTCCCCGAGTTGCCAGCCTCTTTTATGAGGTAGGAAGTGGTGCCTCTACACGCCACTTGGGAATTTTATGGTACCTCCATAAATTCCACGTAGAGCTAAATATACATATTTTCGTGACATCCCTCCCATCCTCTCCACCCCAGGTCCTGCATGAAGCAGACGCATCCTGGGGAAGGGGGCATTTTGATTGACAGGAGGATAGAACTACACATGGGGTACGGGCATGTGGCTTGCAGGTACCTCCAGCTCAGCAGATCCTAAACTATCTGCCCACCTATCCCACGTCAGTTCTTCTGATCTTTGTTTCTTTTAGTGATCTCCAGAATACTACAACTTGCGTTACCAGGCTAACTACAGAAATGGGTGCCTCCTTGAATCAGGCCATCTCACATCCAGCTATGGTCAGTCCTCCATTGCAGTCATACCCTGGAGAGAGACTATGACCAACAGTCAAATATGGCTGAGCTATCTTTACTGTCTGCACTTTGAATTATTTGATTTCAATTAGTTTAGTTTGTGGAGATTCCTGTTGAGGAGTGTCCATCTGTTTGGTGGTGTTATCCTCCTAATAGTCTCCATGATGTACAGAACAACCTCAGAAGTCTTAAGTGCTTGTAGACAGCCATTCTTTGCATATCCAATGATCTCACTCTGGTTGGAATAACAAAACAGGGAGAAAATTGCAACCTAACTTGACAGTATATCTTTGTAACAAGAAGCCAAGTCCTAATGATAGAGACAGGAGACAGTTCAGTTTTTAAGGCAACTAGCCAGGGACAAAGGGCCTACGTGCAGAAAGACAGGTCTTGCAAAGACAACACAGGGGAACTGGAAACTAACAAGCTAAAAGAGCTGTGGACCAGAGCCTGGGACTAATCAGAGGGGGAAAATGAGAGATACTGAAACAAGATGAGATCACAGCAGGACGGGAGAACATCTGGGTATTAAATAACTGCTTAAAATGCTCCTGTGTACGAAAATACTTCCCCATAGCCCCATAGGATATAACACCTCAGACCCCTGCCCCTGCATAGCCTTCCCACTTGGGAGATCCCTGTCACTGCTCTGTGGGAACTTTGCCTTTGTTTCAATAAACTTCACTGGATCTTCCTTGTCCGTGTTCTCATTATCCTCATTCTTTGTGAGCATGAGACAGGAACCTGAATGGCTACAATTACAGATGCCTGCATCACTAACTTCTGGCCAATAACGGGCTGCACGCTGCCAAAACATGTCCAAATAAGACAAACACTAAACTGTAACTAATCAGGCTCATTCTGTATATCACATTTGTTTCTCACTATAAATATTTCCCTCTCATGTACTGGAGTGGAGCTCTCTGAACCGCTTTTGTTCCTAAGTACTACCCAGTCTATGAACTGTTTTCCTACTTCGTGATATTTTATTAAATTTTTTTGAAGATTTATTTTATTTATTTGAAAGGCAGAGTTACAGAGAGACAAAGAGAGACAGAAAGAGAGAGAGAGAGATCTTCCATCTGCTGGTTACTCACCAAACGGCCACAATGGCCAAGTGTGGGCCAAGCCAAAGCCAGGAGCCTAGAACTCCATAGAGGTCTCCTACATGAGTGACAGTGGTCCAAGTCCTTGGGCCATTCTCTGCTGCATTCCTAGGTGCATTAGCAAGGAGCTGGATGGGAAGAAGAGCAGCTGGTATTCAAGTCTGTGCTCAAATGGGACAAGAGCAGCACAGGCAATGGCTTAACCTGCTGCACCACACGCTGGACCCCAAATTTCATTCAATTTAATTTGTCTGAGATTTTTCTTTTTTTAACAAGCTGCTTAGGACATTCCGCTTCCTCAGCAGAGCAAGCCTTGAAGCCTCTGTACTGACCATGTCTTACAGCACAGATGTCCTCAGGAATTCGCCTACCCTCTCTGTCCCACTCGGAATTCTTTCTCTAGGAGACACAACAAGCAAGATCACTGGACCTGAAAACCAGCTGGGCTGTGTCCGATGGACCAGAGGAAAAGACTATTTACAAAGCAGGATTGAAACTCCAGAGAATCATCGAGTTCTCACTAAGGCTACAAATACTTCCCAAAGCATGTTAGGCCCCAAAGCCAACCAGCTACTCACTGGATGACACCCAAAAATCAAAGATCAGATGTTATATAACAGAGCACATGGCCACACACACACATTCTTTGGTAACAGGTTTTGGCTTTCTTAAGTATATTCTACCCAGAATTGGCTGGAAGTTTTTTTAAAAAGCCACAATTAACCAATGGCTGGAAGTTTTTAAAAAGCTTTTAGCCACAATTAACCGAAGTGCAGGCCTGCTATTCCCATTTCCATGATAATTGGGCCAGCATTTTAATGTGCCTGGGGGAAGAGGAGAACTAGGATTGTCTCACTCTAGACCTTGCAAAACAAAAGAGGGACAGAAAGAACTTGGAATTTGCCAAAGGATGCAGCAGTGCAGCTGGTTAGATATTGTCATTAACAGCATTTTCAACAATATTTAACAGGCTTCCAAGAAATAGTCTGAGTTACTCTTTATAGCCAGTAAAAAAGCAAAGATGTAAGGAACTTGCTGGAGGCCAGAAGAAAACTAATGCTAAAGCCAGGATCAGGCTCAAGTCTTGACAGCAGCAGTCCTGGCTTCAACCCACGTTCACATCTCTCTCCTTTTTAATGGGAAAGAACAGCAGTGAAGCAGACAGGGAGAGAGCAAAGTCCAAAACTGCTTGTATATACTTGTCAGGCTCTCTTCTCTAAAGCATGGCAATGGCACAATTACAGCCAAAAAGGTGGAAGAAAGGAATGCAGTATTTAAAACGCTAATAAGAAACTTACTTTGGGATTGAGACAGAGTAGGATGGAAAAGGGGAGTGAAACAATGCTGAGGTTGTCAGCAGACAGACCAGGAGTGACCAGTCCCTCATTACCTGGAGCGAGGCACTTGTCAGAGCCAGGCACACACCCAGCCAAGCAGAGAGCACCAGGGCCCAGGGCAGAGGCTGGGGGAGACAGGACAACTTGCCTGCACAGTACTCCCCAAAGGCATGGCTCCATGGACAATTCAACCAACAAACATTATTTCATTCACCTTTTGATGAGTTGAAAAGAATGGCAGACACAGGCAAAACTGGGAAGAAAAAAAAAAAGGATTTAAGAATGCCAAAGAAACAAGAATGGAGATACTTGGAAAAAACACCCAGGTGTTGACCCTCCCTGGGTCCCTCCTCTTGGGCTGAGGCTGAAAGGGCTACAAAAGGAAAACAGGAGGTGGGTGTTTAAGGAAACTGAACCTTCTGTCGGAAGAACCTAAAAAAGGGTGAGGGGCTCATAGGTTTGGGGGTGTTTCAAATATTCAAGTTCACAGGCCCACCATTTCACGATATGACTTCATTTCAGAAGAGCAAGGCATGGAGAAGGGGCCATTCACAATTGGCCAGAGCACGGAGCAAGTGTGGTCCTTTTTTTCAAGTCACAAAGCCCTGGTCAACAGAAGAGTTAGAGAGAGGGGAGGCAGGTTAAGAATTTTTTAAAGATTCTATTTATTTATTTATTTGAGAAGCAGAGTTATAGACAGAGAGAAAAAGAGAGAGACAGAGAAAGAGATCTTCCATCTGCTGGTTCACTCCCCAAATGGCCACAATGGCCAGAGTTAGGATGATCCAGAACAGGAGCTTCCTCTGGGTCTTCTCATGCAGGTTTAGGGGCTTAAGCATTTGGGCCATCTTCTACTTCGTAGAAGTAGATCATAGTAGAGAGCTGGATCAGAAGCAGAGCAGCTGGGACACAAACTGGCGCCTAAATGGGATGCTGGTGCCGCAGCTGAAGGCTTAACCTATTGTACCACAGTCCTGACCCCTGGTAAGAATTTTATTGAGTGGTCTTGGTCACCATGTCCAGCTGTCTGCTCTTAGACACATGTTGCTGTGAACACTCACCCCACCTGGACAACTACCTTCATTACAAACCAAGCCTTCATTACAAAACCTCTTTATGGAAGCCTGCCAAGCTGTCCCAGGAGCTCAGTGCCAGCCCTGCCTTTTCCAAACTCCCCACTATTCTTAGGCCAGTGATTGGCTCCTGACCCTCAGTGATGGTATTGTTTGTAGTCCCTCCTCCAGTCTGCCTTTAGGGTTTGCTGTGGCTAACATTCCTCTCTCCCTGGCAATCCTGAGATAAGATGTCTATCTTAGTTCAGCCCCTGGGTTCCTCCACTCACAGCTGTTGTCCATGCACCCACCATCTGCTCAGCCCAACCCCTGTGAGTGCAATTTTGTTGTTAGAATAGCACCATGCTGAGATCGTACCTTTATTTGTAATGTGTTCCATCGATTTTGTACAACTTAATCTCTAGTAAAATATACATAGTTAATCCATAGCCTGGGTTTATTTCTTCTTTATTAACCCTGTGTGGTCTTTTAGAGACCAGTTTAAAACCACCACTATTCAAGTTTTATTAAGAAAACATATTTGGGACCTGTATTGTGGCATAGCAGGTAAAGCTGCCGCCTACAATCCTGGTATTCTATATGGGTGCCAATTCATGTCCCAGCTGCTCCACTTCTGATCCAGCTACCTGCTAGTGGCAAGTAAAAGCAGAAAAGATAGCCCAAGTGCTTGGGCTCCTGCTACCCACATGGGAGACTGCCAACTCCTGTGAGGCACATCAGTTTAGCCAGAAGCAGGGAAATAAAGGTTGGGCAGGTGCTTCTAGGGAAGATAACTAAACAGACACAGGTAGAGTCAC
This sequence comes from Sylvilagus floridanus, assembly GCA_949820135.1. Lineage (NCBI taxonomy): Eukaryota > Metazoa > Chordata > Mammalia > Lagomorpha > Leporidae > Sylvilagus > Sylvilagus floridanus. The sequence continues at coordinate 85,068,792 of OX463225.1, read as the reverse complement.
ACCCTGGTGGGCCTCATACTCCAGGCTAAGCAGTTTGGACTTTACCCCTGGTGTCCTTTGAATCTTAAACTTTAGTGAATGTAAGAATCACTGGTGGATCTTGTTTTAACTGTAGGTTCCTGAACACTGCACACAGAAATTCAGATTCAAGGTCAGAGATGAACTCAAGAATCTGCATTTTAACAGTCCTTCCCTTCCCAGGGTGAGTGTGATATGGACAATGGTTGAGTGACATTTCTCCAAACACAGCTGTAGGAGACCTGGAGCCATAGAGGGGTGGCATGATCAGATCTATTTTAGAAAAATCACTCAGGCAGAAAGTGCCCCAACCATGCTTACTCAGCAAAGCCCCCTAATCCTGTCATAATCCTCCTGTAACCTTCTGTTGCCCAGGGCTGCAGAGCTCAGAGCTGCTCTGAAAGCAACAGCCTCCTGAGAAGAGAGGAGACTGGGAAGGCCATGCCTGAGCGGCCTGGACTGTTTTGCTCCAGACCTTCTGTGGCCCCAAACTTGGGGGCAGTGAGTAGTACTGGTTGTGAAAGCATGAAACCCTTAGAGACATGGTCCATTGGTGGGATTCTGAATTTTGGAGGAAGGACACAGGCTCTACTGTGGGCCATAGCCTGGAGCAGATCCCTGTTTTGTCCAGCTGGGGCTGCAGGAGCTCTTAACAAGAGAGAACCTGTGCTCATTTGACTAACAAGGACCAACGTGGGATTTGGGTGCAAGCCATATCAACTATTTACCCCTGATATGCCAATGATGTCATCTCAGAGAGATGAGCCTGCCCTGATAATGGAAACTAAAGTGAACAGTGATAAACTGTGGCAGTCACAATAATGACGTTCCCACTAAGACCCTGCCCACTCATTTCTTAGAACCACCTAATCCACTGAACTGATTTTTGCAGAAATTACCTTCTTATAATCTGGTGGTTCTGAGCACAGCAAGAAACCCAACTACAGACATTGGCTGACACCAGAGGAGGTAACGTTCATCCTGCCTTATTGTTCAACACCTATGCCCAATCCAGATTTCAGGTCCTGTTGAGCCTTCAGGGCCCAGCACCTGTCCCATCTTCTATACTCTTCTTCACCCAATGTGTCATCTTTCCCAAGGTTGGACAATGCTACAGGTAGTGACATTCTTGTTTCCTATTCATTCCACAATCTCAAAGGGAAAGAACCATGGTTCTGGCTTCTTTTTTTCTGGCTCTCTGAACACAGCAGCTACCCAGATGGCAGATCTGAAATGAACAAGAGGCCTCTGTATGGGTGGCTAGACTCACCTTCAGACCCAACTCATGAACTACAGCTCAGTTTCACAGCCACCCAACCACCAGAGGCTCTACCAAGGCCATTTGTTTCCTGAAACTTCCCAGATACATTTTTTGGTTTGCTGGTACCTGCTGGGATTATGCCTTATTAACTATCTTACCATTAAGGACCCAGAGGAGAAAATAGAAGAATAATCATATTCACATGATTTAACTAGACACAAGGAAATGACAACTTAGATTGGCAACAAGGGCCTAAATTAAAATATTTTGCCATTCCTAAGTCAAATTTTCTGGCAGTTTCTAGGCTACAAATAATATTTATATGTATGTGAGTATGCATTTTATACTCAAAAATTTAAGAAACATCAGTCAGCATATCATTAATTGAAAGATAAGTCTCAACAAAGGTATCAAAAGTATTTATAATTAATAAATAATTTATAGAGAGTTCATCATTGTAATCATCATCAAACCTTGAAGAGATGACTACCAAGGATATAATTCTACTCCAAGGAGCTAAAGCAATAAAATAATCTTAACTTATTAACAAGAGGAGTTGAGTAGCTGGTCTTGGTGAGACCTAGACAAGTGCCTGTGTGTCTTGGAAGACAGAGCAAGAGTATGATAAGTCAAGAGCACTCGGAGATGATTGTCTCTGCTGCCTGTGATTCCTAGAGACAGGGATCTGGAACTGGCCTGAGTAGAAACCACCAATATGACTCAGATCTAGGGTAAAGATACCTGACATCGCAAATTTTAAGATCTAGGAATTGGTTTTAATTAAAATAAGCCTCCAAGTAGTCTTCAAAATGATATGTTGGTATATTTATAGCTATTTTGTTTAAGGATATACACACACACACACACACACACACACACACATATATATATATATATATATATATATATATCAGCCATGTTCATATATATGAACTCATTCCATGTCACTTATTTCTAGATATTATTATCCCAAGTTTAATTAAGAAGATTCAACTGCAGCTCAGAAAGACTCAAGAGCATATAACTGGCATGTGGGGCTCAGTCAGACTTCTTTGTCCCAAACCATCATCTATTCTTTCCAACACACCATACCAAGCCTGTGATACTGCATTTGCTGCCTGGTCCAGAAAACAGGACTGTTTTTCAGTCTTACAGTCAAGGACACCTGATATAAGCAAACATTGCAGCAAAAAATCCCTAGCTATCCTGTGTGGGCTCTCAGCCAGGGATGCCCTGGCATATTTATATGAAGGCTTTCATGGCCAGAACCAAAGATCAGAGCCCCTACTGCCATGCTCTCCCCCTCCCCAAATGCCCTTGGCTTCCCACTCAGAACACACAATGAGTTTTTAACACCAAATGGCAAAGGTGGGTTTTAGGAGATCAGCATTTTCATACACAGAGAGATGCACACAGCTGGACTTCTCTTCATCCTCTCAAGAACACAAAAATTTTCACATGTACCAGGGTGATTCCTCTTAGAAATTCTATTTCAAGGGGCTGTTGCTATGACATAGTAGGCAAAGCCACCACCTGCATCATTGGCATCTCATATGAGTGCTTATTCAAGACCCAGCTGCTCCACTTCTGATCCAGCTCCCTGCTAATGCACCTGGGAAAGCAGTGGTAGATGACCCAAGACCTTGCACCCTTGTGGGAAACCTGGATGAAGCTCCTGGCTCTTGGATTTGGCCTGGCCCAGTGCTGACCATTGCAGCTACTTGGGGGAGTGAACCAGTGGATGGAAGATTAATTCACTCATTCTCTCTCTCTCTCTCTCTCTCTCTCTCTCTCTGTTTCTTTCTCTCTCTGCCTTTACCTCTCCTTCTCTGTAACTTTTTCAGATAAACAAATAAATAAATATAAAAAAAAGAGGGGACAGTGCTGTGGCATAGAAGGTAAAGTCGCCACCTGCAGTGCCAGTATCCCATACAGGCACCGGTCCAAGTCCTGGCTGCCCCACTTCTGATCCAGCTCTCTGCTATGGCCTGGCAAAGCAGTGGAAGATGGCCCAAGTCCTTGGGCCTCTGCACCCATGTGGGAGACCTGGAAGAGGTTCCTGGCTCCTAGCTTGGGATCGGCACAGCTCCGGCCGTTGTGGCCATCTGGGGAATGAACCAGCAGATGGAAGACCTCTTTCTCTCTCTCTTTCTCTGCCTTTAAATAAATAAAATAAATCTTAAAAAAAAAAAAAAGTCTTATTTCAGACAATTCAGTTTTGTCCTTCCAATTCTCTGTCATCTCAATTTTTTTTTATTTGCCAGGTAGAGTTATAGACAGTGAGAGAGAGAGACAGAGAGAAAGGTCTTCCTTCCATTGGTTCACTCCCCCAAATGTCTGCCATGGCCGGCGCTGTGCCGATCCGAAGCCAGGAGCCAGGTGCTTCCTCCTGGTCTCCCGTGCATGTGCAGGAGCCCAAACACTTGGGCCATCCTCCTCTGCCCTCCCGGACCACAGCAGCAAGCTGGACTGGAAGAGGAGCAACCAGGACTAGAACCCGATGCCCATATGGGATGCCGGTGCTGCAGGCGGAGGATTAACCAAATGAGCCACAGCGCCTGCCCTCTGTCATCTCAATTTAAAAACTCTAGTTTCCCCAAGCTGAAAAAATTATGCTGCAAATCTGTGATTCTGTAACACATTCAAGAAAAACAGAAAGCTGGGGGTCAGTGTTGTGTCAGAGCAGGTAAAACTGCCATCTGCAATGCTGGCATCCCATATGGGTGCCAGTTCGAGTCCTGGCTGCTCCTCTTCCAATCCAGCTCCCTGATAGTATGCCTGGGAAAGCAGTGGAAGATGGCCCAAGTGCTTAGGGTCTACACAACAATGTAGGAAACCTAGAAGAAGCTCCAAGCTCCTGGCTTCAGTAGGGTCCAGGCAACCACTAGGGAGTGAACCAATGGATGGAAGATTCTCATTCATTCTCTCTCTCTCTCTCTCTCCCTCTCTTTCTCTCTCTCTCTCTCAAGATTCTCATTCTCTCTCTCTCTCTCTCTATCTCTCCTTCTCTCTATGTAACTCTTTCAAATGAATAAAATAAATCTTTAAAAAAAAAAAAAAAAACAAGGGCCGGCGCTCTGGAAAGGCTGCCGTTCACAGTGCCAGCATCCCATATGGGTGCTGGTTCAAGTCCCAGCTGCTTCACTTCCGATCCAGCTTTCTGCTATGGCCTGGGAAAACAGTGGAAGATGGTCCAAATCCTTGGGCCCCTACACCCATGTGGCAAGACCCGTAGGAAGCTCCTGGCTCTTGGCTTTGGATCAGCACAACTCTGGCCGTAGAAGCCAATTGGAAAGTGAACCAGTGGATGGAAGATCTTTGTCTCTCTGCCTCTCTTTCTCTCTCTGTATAACTCTTTCAAATAAATAAATAAAAATTTTTTAAAAACAAAAAACAAAAAAATGGAAAACAGAAAGCCTAGAAGACCTACTGGGAACATTATGAGCCCGAACAACAATCTCATGAAGCAGTTATTCTGAACCCTACTTTTTAGATGAGGTCACTCAAACTCTGGGAGGTTGGAGATCTGCGAAGTTCATACACACAAAAAGAAAGGCAGAGAGAAAGAGAGATCTAATTGGTTAGTTCACTCCCCAAATGCCTATAACAGTTGTTATTGGTTTAGGGTGAAGCCAGGAGTCTGGAACTCAATCCAGGTCTCCCACATGGGTAGCAGGAGCATACATTTGAACCATCATCTGCTGCCTCCCAGGGCACAACTTAGCAAGAGCCTGAAAATGGATATAGAAATAAGACCTGAATCTAGGCACTCCAATTTGGGATGCAAATATCCCAAGCTGCATCTTGACAACCGTGGCAAATGCCTGTCCCTAGGGTTATTCTTAACAGACACATATTATCGCATTTATATTTCATTTAACATGATTTACTCTTACTTTCATTATGATAAATGTATTATTGTCTCTACAGACACAGAAACTAAAGTTGCTTCTCAAAAGGGCTCTGGAGGAACTGGTGCTGTGGTGCAGTGGGTTAAAGCCCCAGCCTGCAGCACCAGCATCCTATACGGCTGCTGCTTTGAGTCCCAGCTGCGCCACTTCCAATCCACTTCCCTGCTAATGTACCTGGGAAAGCAGCAGTGGGTGGCCCAAGTCCTTGGGCCCCCGCACCCATGCTAGGGACTCGGAAGAAGCTCCAGGCTCCTGGCTTGGGATTGGCCCAGCTCCAGCTGTTACAGCCATTTTGGGAGTGAACCAGCAGATGGACAATCTCTCTCTCTTGCTCCCTCTCTCTCTCTCTCTGTTTCTGTGTCTCTCCCTCTCTCTGTAACTCTTTCAAATAAAATAAATCTTAAAAACAAAAAGGGAGGAGGGCCTTTGAAGGTTCAACTTAAGCAGTTTTCCCACTGTCATTTATGACCATCATGAAAACACAAGACTCCTAGCAGAACCCAACAGAACATAAACTCCTTCAAGACAAGCTCCCCAGAGTGAGTGCCCAATCTCTCCACAGACTGTCTTCAAAGAGCCCTAGGTTTTTAATGGTGCAATCATTATCTACATGGTAATGATGTAAGAACCTACTTCAAAGGAACCATGACTTTTAAATCAAGCTCTGAAGTAAAAGATATGAAGAGAGGATGTGGCACTATGGGAGAACAAGAGGGACCAGGGATCCATCTTCCTAGCTGTCCACCCACACAAACACAGACATGATGGCACTGGCATGGTCTAGTGTAACTATTTTTGGAACTCTAGTGTCTATTAAAAGGCTCTCAAATTCCAGGGGAAGGCTTGGATGGTGTGGTTACTTACAACTCACATCAGCACTCTCTCCCCATCCCGAGGGCAGGCAGCTGGGCAAGTTCCTGGAGCAGCCTGCTGGCAGCTCAGGAAAGCCAGAGTGAGCAATAAGGATGCTATGCTCCAAATACAGGAGACCCACGTTCTGATGACTGAGTTTTACTTCTGACCTTGGAGCTGCAGATCTTGGAAGACAATGGTGATGGCTCAACTGACTGGGTCCCTACTATCCATGTAGTAAATTCTGATCCATTCCTGGCTCCTGCCAGTGCAAGGTCATTGTGGGAATTTGGGGAATGAACCTCTCTCTATCTGCTCCCCTCCTTCCCTCTCTCTCCCTCTCTAAATAAATAATAAATACATAAAATTGTCCAACTCTGTGCTGTCCACAGAGACTCACTTTAGACCTACAGATACAAATAGGTCAAAAGCGCAAGGATGATGAAAAAAATATCATGCAAATAGTAACCACAAGAGAGCATAGGTGGCTATAAATAAACCAGTCGCAAAAACACAAAAACAACAAATAATGTGTGGTCCCACTTACATTAGGTACCTGGAATAACCAAATTCATAGAAACAGAATGTATAATGGTGATTGCCATATATATAGTTCATGTAATATTTACTTTTTCTTTCATTATGATAAAAGTATGACTGTCCCTACTTTACAGACACAGAAACTGAAGCTGCCTCTCAAAAGGGCTCTGGAAGGTTCAACTTAAGCACTTTTCCCACTGTCATTTAGGACCATCACTAAAATACAAGACTCCCAACAGAACTGGAAGGAGAGAATTGTGAGTTATTATTTAATAGGTATAAAGTTGCAGCTTTTCAAGATGAGAAGAGTAATGGACATAGGTGGTATGATGGTTGCACAACAATACTACATACTTAATACAACTGAACTGTGCCTATGAAAATGGCAAAAATGGTAAATTCTAAGTCAAGTGTGTGTAAAAATGTTATTTAAAAATACCTCAAATGTGTACATTTTCACATTGATTGTCATTATTTTATGTGCAATAAACTGCAGTGTTTGGAACTGAAAGTAAATAAATAAAAACACCTCAGATCTGTAAGCAACTGACGTACTTTATTCCCAGGTTCTAAGTTTGCATTTCCTTGAATGCAAATAACAGCAAACAATCTGAGTTAACATCAATGAAGTAGGGGATGGTGGTGTAGCGTAGTGGGTAAATCCCCTGTCTGTAATGCCAACATCCCATATGGGTGCCAGTTCGAGTCCAAGCTACTCCACTCAGATGCCTGCTAATGGCCTGGGAAAAACAGTGGAAGATGGCTCAACTGTTTGGGTTCCTGCCACCCACGTGGGAGACTCAGATGTAGCTCCTGGCTCCTGGCTTCAGCCTGTCCCAGCCCTTGTCATTACAGCCATCTGGGGGAGTGAACCAGAAGATGGAAGATCTCTCTGTGTCTTTCCATCTCTGTGTAACTCTGACATTCAAAATAAATAAATCTTTAAATATCAACAAAGCAAGAAATTTATTGAAAGGATGAAATCCAAGAAATAGAACAAGACAGCTGGTAGGGCCTCATGGAATTTGAAGACCTTCACTCTACAGCTTAAGGAATTCACATGACTCAATCTCAAATTCCTGGATTCACTCCAAAAACCATAGAATGAGAACCTAACCTCAGCTAATGGCTGATCTAATCAGTTACATGGAGCAAGTTCACGAGGTAGAAACATGGCTGCAACGAACTCACCCCTTAAAGGTTAAAACAATCATTAAAGAGAAAATAGTCATTCCTAAAGTTCTGTTCACAAAAAAAACATATATATAAAACTTAGTCTGTTTTGTGTTGCCATGACAATACCATAGACTAGGTAATTTATTCTTAAAAAATTACTTTTCGCAGTTCTGGGAGCTGGAGAATCCCATATCAAGGTGCCAGCATCTGGCGTGCCTTCTTGCTGTGCCATTCCATGCTGGAATAGCAGAAGGGCAAAGGAGTCCAGGTGTAAAAAGATCAAGCCGTTCTCACTGGCATTAACTAAATAAAATAAATCTTTAAAAAAATTCACGAGGGTGCAGCCCTCCTATGAGGCCCCATCTCCCAACACGGTTGCATTAGGGATTGAGTTCCAAGACATGCATTTTGATAGACACATTCAGACTGTAGCATTTTGCCTCAGCCCCCCCAAAATTCATGTCCTTCTCACCTACAAAATACACTCATTTCCTCCCAAGAGTCCCAAAGTCTTAACTCATTCCAGCACCAGTTAAAACATTCAAAGTCTAAAGTCTCATCTAAATCAGATATGAGTGAGAATCAAGGCTGATTCATTCTAAGGAAAATCCTCTCCGGCTCCAAGACTGTGAGAAAGCAATCAACTTCAAAATATAATGGTGGACCAGGTACGGAACAGACATTCCCATCGCAAAAGTGAAATAGGTAATAAAAAAGGGTAATTGGTCCTAAGCGAGCCCAAAACACGACAGGGAATACAACATTAAATCTTAAAGCTACAGGACAGCTTTCTTTGATACCATGGTCTACTGTCTGAGTGTACTGGGTTGTGGGGTGAAAACCCTCAAGGCTCAGGCAGCCCCATCCCTATGGCTTTTCTGGGCACTGGCTATGCCACAGCTCCAAGGGTTGGTGCCTCACATCTACAGTTCTCCCAGGCTGGGGGTGCACATTGGCCCTTCTATAGTTCTGGGGTCCCTGCAACAAACATGACCCCATGGGCCTACTGCCCTTTGCCCTAGTTGGGAATGTAACTGGGGAGAAAAATCTGAGGGCTCTTATCTACCATGTATGCCCATGGAACTCACAGCAACGAATTGAGCTGTAAAGCAGAAAAGAGTAGAATTGGCCAAGCCGAGGAGCAGGGTAGCCTCCCGACCAAAAACCAGGCTCCCCCAGCAAGGTTCTACAGATGTTCTAAGGCTTGCCTTTAGAGAGTCATACACATTCGTTCAGTTTGCAGAAAGTTCAGGAAGGGGTATAGGTAATCAAAAGGATGTGGGTGTGCATGCCCACGAAGTTATCATGTATGCTACACAAGACCCACATTCAGCTGGAGGTGGAGAGAACATTTCAATGAGGGGGTTGAGGGGCCGGCACTGTGGCACAGTGGGTTAACGCCCTGGCCTCAAGCACCGGCATCCCATATGGGTGCCGGTTCTAGTCCCAGCTGCTCCTCTTCTGATCCGGCTCTCTGCTATGGCCTGGGATAGCAGTGGGGGATGGCCCAAGTCCCTGGGTCCCTGCACCCACGTGGGAGACCCAGAGGAAGCTCCTGGCTCCTGGCTTTGGATGGGTGCAGCTCTGGCCGTTGTGGCCATCTTGGGAGTGAGCTAGCAGATGGAACACCTCTCTCTCTGTCTCTACATCTCTGTAATTCTTTCAAATAAATATAATAAATCTTAAAAAATTTTTTTTAAAAATTTTAAAAAACAATGAGGGGGTTGGACTTCCATATCAGAATGATAAAGTGGAAAATGGTGCTTATGCCAAGAATTCTGAACCTGGCTTCAACCAGGGCACAGCCTGAGGTTTCTTATCAAGGAGCGTTCCCCAGAAGGAACGTGTCTTCACCCAATCTGTTGTGACTCCTGTTCACCTGCAAGGATAGCTGGTTGGCTTTAATGAGGATTAAAACAGGGTTGGACAATTTTCTCTGAGGTAGGGGGCATGTTGTTGGGAGCTCTCTGTGGTGGTGTGGTGGCTCTGCTCCTGCGACAAGTCTCTGCCTGTGCTCCCAGGCTGCCTGCCTCATCCTCTGAAATCTAGATGGAGGCCCCTAGAACCTCTGTGCTGATGACACCAAGCCAGCACCTGTGGACATTGCCTGAGCCCTGCAAACTGGCAGCCTGAGCTGGGGCGGCCAAGGAGCACTGTGGAGCTGGCAGGCAGAAAACTCCTGAAGCAGCACAGGGCAGCAAATGCTAAGGTCTCTCTGGAGACCTAGCTCTCAAGCTCCCAGCTTTCAAACCTTAGCAAACTGCAAATTTTAAACAGAAGATTACAATATGGAAAGTCTGGTACAGTGGGTAAAACATCATATTTAAGAAAAACTCAGGGCCGGCGCTGTGGCTCAATAGGCTAATCCTCCACCTTGTGGTGCCGGCACACCGGGTTCTAGTCCCAGTCGGGGCACCAGATTCTGTCCCGGTTGCCCCTCTTCCAGGCCAGCTCTCTGCTGTGGCCTGGAGTGCAGTGGAGGATGGCCCAAGTGCTTGGGCCCTGCACCCCATGGGAGACTAGGAGAAGCACCCGGCTCCTGCCTTCAGATCAGTGCAGTGCACTGGCCACAGCGCGCCAGCCGCGGCGGCCATTGGAAGGTGAACCAACGGCAAAAGAAGACCTTTCTCTCTGTCTCTCTCTCTCACTGTCCACTCTGCCTGTCAAAAATAAAAAAAAAATAAAATAAAATATAGAAAAAAAAGAAACACTCAGATCTGAGGCTGGCGCTGTGGCTTAAAGCTGCCGCCTGCAGTGCTGGCATCCTATGAGATGAGCACCGGTTCGAGTTCTGGCTGCTCCACTTCCCATCCATCTCTCTGCTATGGCCTAGGAAAGCAGTGGAAGATGGCCCAGGTCCTTGGGCCCCTGCACCCACATGGAAAGATATAAAGGAAGCTCCTGGCTCCTGGCTTGGGATTGGCACAGCTCCGACCGTTGCGGCCAATTGGAGAGTGAACCAGTGGATGGAAGACCTCTCTCTCTCTCTCTCTCTCTCTCTCTCTCTGTGTGTGTGTGTGTGTGTGTGTGTGTAACTCTGACTTGCAAATAAATTTAAAAAATAAAAGCAAACAAACAAAAAACCAAGCTCAGATCTGATTCTCATGACTCCTCTGTACTGACTTTAGGTAGTTTCTTCACTTGTAAAATGAGGAATTGAAGAAAAGGACCAATTGCCCTCCAGAGTGCCCTCAGTTCCCAGGCTGTCCAGATGCTAACTGCTATATCCACTTCAATGAGACTATGACCCAGCCATCTGAGGAATGCAGATGTTTTCATGAGCTCCAAGGTTTGTTTGCAGATTTTGCCAAAGAAAAATAAAAACAACATTTCAAGAATGTCAACATTCAGTTCTGTGAAAGGCAGAAAAGATAAATATGGTCATTCTAGGTCTCCAGGACTGACTTCACAGACCCCATTTCCAATGCAGCTTTTTCAATACCTTTGGCTATTGACTGACTATTTGTGTCTCCTGACCCCAAATTCCTATATAGAAATATCACCAATGGGGTGGTATTAGGAGGTGGGACACCTTCTGTAGATGCTTAGGTCATGAGAGAGAATCTGGGATTAGTGCCCTAAGAAAAGAGACTCTGGGGAACTCTCTCACCCATTCCACTGTGTGAGAACTCAGCAAGAAGACAGCCACTTGTGAGCCAGGCAGTGGCCTATCACCAAACATCGAATACGCAGACACTTTGATCCTGGATCGCCTAGCCTCCAGAACTTCAGAAATAAATTTCTGTGGTCTATCAATCACCCAGTCTATGGAATCCTGTTGTAGAGACTCAGACTAAGATATCTCTCTAACGTTCTATTTGTCCTCAGCTCATCCAGCAGATGACGTGACTACAACGTCACATTACTACGCTGGATTTGGGAACAGTTCTTTCTTTTTTAACTGTGCTGAAATCAACTTTGAACCTGATTCAGTTAGTGCTCATCCTCCCTTGATGCTAACCAACCAAAACAGAACTCAACTCATCAGGATAGGAATGAATCAAGGCAATTCATTTCAACCATATGCTTTATTTCTTATCATGTCCTGCAAATCCTTTTTTTTTTAATGATTCTATTTTGTGCTTCAAACACAGTACTTAAGTTCTTGTCTAAAACTAAATTAGCTCTCACTTGAAATGAACCTGAAATTATAAAAGATTTATCACCCCAACCACTTGTACTCCTAACTCCCTTACTCTGCTCTTTTTTTTCCTAAGCACTCCTCACCTTCCAACATTTCACATAATCTATCACATCTATTTTTATTGGCATTTTCTTCTACCAGATTGTAAGCTCTACAAAGTTAGATATCTTATTATGGTATAATAAAAGATATATTTTAAGTATCTTTGCCTAGATTGTAGCACAGAGTACCTAAAACCTTTGAAATTTCCTGACTAATAAAAATGTCTTTTCATTATTCAGAACAAATCTCCTTCCAGCTATATCTATGTCTCTGCTGACACAATGATTCTGGTGGGCCCCTAGATAGCTTCAGGATAGAAGGTAGTTTCCAGAGGATCTAATTATGTGATAAGAAGGCCTGGAACCTTCTGGCCCACCCTCAACCTCAAGGAGAGGAGAAGGGCTGAAAATTAAACTTAATCACCATTGGCAATGATTTCACCAGCCATGCTTATGTAATGAAATTCCACACAAAACCCTAGGCAATGGGGTTTGGGGAGCCTCCAAGGTTTTTAACAAATGCATGCATATGTTGGTGTCACTCCATTTATGGGATCCCCATTATATGGAGAGGGTTTCCAAAATGGATTCCTTTGTCTACGTAGTGTTACCAAGTCAATTACTAAGCCGAAGCTGAGCACAACAGCACAAGCTTTATTCAGCGGCCAAAGAATGGAGAAGCAAGAGCGTAGCTTGCAAATCAACTTCCAAACCCACTGGGAGCTCAGGAGTCAAAGACGCAGGGCCACAGGAGTGTGGAGGAGGAGTATGCTAATAAGTAGGAGGAATACTCATGGCTTCTCTGGGAAAGGGGGCGGCATAATTCTCAGAATCAGCCTCTTCCAGGGGCTGTCACAGTCACTGTCAACTCTCATGGCACTGGTGGGAGAACCACTTAACGAGGAAATTAGACTGTAATGAAGTCTGAGGTCTTCTGAGGGTCACCTGGCAGCCGTATTGAATCTTGCTGGTCCTGGTCAGTTAGCCTGAGGGGAAACTATGGACTGCAAGGCATCCCGCTCTCTAGGAGAAATGATGTTAGGGTCAAGGTAGCAACTTCAGTAGGCTGTGCAGGTACTGCCTTGCAAAACACTGGGAGTACATTAGACACCACCAGGACAGAGGTCCTATATGCTGACCTTCCCAGATCTTGTCCTCTGCATCTCCCCTTCTAGCTGTACATTAATATACTTTATAAACTCTATACGTTCCTGAATTCTGTGAGTTGTCCCAGCCATTAACTGAACCTGGGGGAGGAGAGTTGTAAGAGTCCCTAATCCTGTACTCAGCCAGGAAGAAGTGTAGATAGCCTGAGGACCCCATTCATAGCTGGCATCTGAAGTGGGGAGGGTGTCTTGACCCCTTAACCTGTGAGGTCCCACTGACTGGGCAGTGTCAGAACTGAATGGAATTGTAGGATGCTCATTTGCTGTCAGGAGGTCAAATCAGTGGTTGTTGAGAAAACACCACATTGTCCTCCTCAAAAAGTACCTGGCACATAGTAGGTACATAGTTGCTGAATGAATGGTTGAATAGATGTCACCTTTCCCTCACACGCATTGCCATCAAAGTTATGATTTCCTCATCGTCTTCTAGGAGACCCCACTTGCCCTTAATGGCTTTCTAACACTTCAGTAACTATTTTTGATGCACCAAAAGGTGCCAAGCACTGAGGTGTTGAGAGAAATAAATAGGCCTTGTAAAAAGGTTAATATAAGGTTAATTGAGGGCAAAATATGAGTGACCTAGACCTAGAAGACATAAGCTCACTGACCTTTAATGAGTCTTGGGAAGTGCTCCAAGGTGGTCAAATTCTAGTTAGAATTTATATATTCCATGACAGATTTTTATCTAACATTACACAGTGAACATACAAAAATGGGCTGGGGGAGAGTAGACCATGAGGGGAGGGAAAAATTCCACTTTATAATGAATACACTTCTGAGATACTTAATTTTTTTTATAAAAACATGTTACTGAGGCTGGTGCAGTGGCATAGTGGGTTAAGCTGCCGCCTGCAAAGCCAGCACCTCATATGGGCACCAGTTCAAAACCCAGCTGGTCCACTGCCATCCAGCTCCCTGTTAATGTGCCTGGGAAAGCAGCAGAAGATGACCCAACTGCTTGGGCCCCTGCACCCATGTGGGAGACCCAAAAGAAGCTCCTGGCTCCTGGTTTCAGCCTGGCCCAGTCCCGGCCACTGCAGCCATTTGGGGAATGAACCAGCAGATGGAAGATCTCTCTTGCTCTTGTCTTTTCTCTCTCTGTAACTCTTTCAAATAAATTAAAAGTAAATATTTTTTTAAAAAATGTTACTTTCATACTAACAACTTAAAGAAGATGATTGCATTTAGAAAAAAATATATAAATAAAACAACCAGGATATGGCATAGCTTTCAAGGACTGAGAGCTTCTCTGGAGCATGGATGGTCACAGCCATGAATCATGATGACATCATCCAGCACATGCTGAGGCCTGCAGCAGGAATAGGGCAGGACACACGGGAGCTTCCCTAATCATGCCCAAGGCAAACGCTGGTTTGATGGCAAAGATGGAGTATAGGATCGGCATTGTCTCTGGTTGTGTCCCTGAAGTTGGTCTGCCTCCAGAGGTCTTAGCAAAACATTTTCTTTTCTTTGAGATCCAGAATTTCTCTCACACATGCTAAGGCTGCAAGAGAGACATGGAACCAAGTTCTCGTGCTCCACTGCTCTCATGAGAATGCCCAGGGTCTCCACTGAGATCTGCATGACCTGACCCCTGCTTTCCTCGCCAGCCTTAGGCTGCCCTCTTCCAGCTCCTGCTCCAGGCACTGTATTAGGTGTGGTTCCTAAACCAGCAACTCTAGAACAACATACCCTGCACCTGCCACTTGGCTCCTACTTCCATTCCCTGCCGCATCATGGCCCCCAGCAGAGTCCTCCCTGAACACCAGCAGCTCCGGAGTACCCAGGGCCATCCTTGGAAACACTGTTTTGCAGAACGGTTGCCTGAACCTGTATCTCTGGCTCTTGCCAGCCTGTTAGCTTTTCTGCTGGCAAGCCCTGGAGTGTTTACCGCGGTTGCCTCTAGTTTTGGGCAAAAGGCTTAACAAATATTTGCTGAATGCATAACCTGCTGGCCTGGCCTAACCCTTCAGGCATCATTCTCAGGTCAGGTGTGGAACGCCCCTGGGCTGTGCTCTCACTTGCCCATCTATAAGCTCCACACAGTACCTGGAGGAAAGGTGAAGGCAAAACTCCAACACATAATCGAGGAAGCTGCACTTACTAAAACATCTCTTCCTCAAAGAGAAACTTCCACACCCTCCATACCCAAAGTTCTCAGTGTGTCGACTTACCAGGAGCAAATGGGAATGACAAGGTCGGGCAGGGTAGAGGAAGGTACACCAACGGACTGGAGTTCTAATTCTGACCCCATGCCAAACTACTGCAGCTTTGGGCAAATCCTGTTGCCTTTCAGGCTTGAATGTCCCAGAGCCTGTAAGGTAGACGACTGTATTAGGTGCTGCCCAGGACCCTGGGACAGAAAGAAGCCACCCAATCTGAAAACCACGTAGCCTGTATCCCACCCAGCCTTGACCTCAGGCCTGCATGCAGTCCTACCCAAACCCTCGAGCTTAAAACAACATGCATTCATATTTTGGGTCACAGGGTAAAAATCTCAAAACAAGCAAATGTAGATGGGGCACAGTATGCGCTTGCTCAGACCTTACTTCTACCAAACCCAGGCAATAACCAGCCCCATGGTGCTGGGCTATGCCCCAGCCTCAAGCCTCCCTCCCCGAGCCCTGCTCTAGAGGGAAATCCAAGACCCTTCCCAAGATACGCGGGACTTGAGAAGCTGCCGGCACATTATAAGGAACAAGGGAGCATATCTGTTCCCACTGATTTCACCACAGGAAGGAAAGGAGAGTTTGCTGATAGTTTTCCTCTATCCCTCTAACTGCACAGTCGGGTGCAGGGTTCATCAGCTGGGTCCAAGTCCCAAGTCTGCCAATTTCTACTCACTTGACTGTGGGCCAGGAACCAACCTCTCTGCATCTCAGTTTCAAATCTGCAGAGTAGGGATATGATGCCTGCCTTCAGGAGCTGTTATAGGACCAAATGATACAACATCTGGCAAACACACAGCTCATGGCTGCCTACCACACAGCAAGTGCTTAGTAAATGCTACCAATCATTAACAGCCTGGAAATGTCTGGCTCAGAACAATGGGACTTACATTTTGTCTTTGTTTCTGCTTTTTTTTAAAAAAAAAAATTAATTTATTTGAAAGGCAGAGTGACAGAAAGAAAGAGACAGAGACAGAAAGAGATCTTCTATCCACTGGTTTACTCCCCTAAATGCCTGCAACAGCCTGGGCTAGGCCTGGCTGAAAAAATCAGAAGCCAGCAATCTCCCATGTGTGGCCGGGGCCCAAGCACTTGAGACATCACGCACTGCCTCCCAGGATGCATTAGCAGGAAGCTGGATACGAAGCAGAGCTGCTGGGACTCAAACCACACTCCCAGTATGAGAGAAGGCATCCCAAACAGCAGCTGTGTCCCAACACCCATTCTTAGGTTTTTTAAAAGATTTGCTCTGTGGGGGCTGGTGCTGTGGCATAGCCAGTAAAAGCCCTGACCAGAAGTGCCAGCATCCCATATGGGCGCTGGTTCTAGTCCCGGCTGTTCCTCTTCTGATCCAGCTCTCTGTTATGGTCTGGGAAAGCAGTAGAAGATGGCCCAAGTCCTTGGGCCCCTGCACCCATGTGGGAGACCTGGAAGAAGCTCCTGGCTCCTGGCTTCGGATCGGTGCAGCTCTGGCCATTGCGGCCATCTGGGGAGCGAACCAGCAGATGAAAGACCTCTCTCTCTTTCTCTACCTCTCTCTATAACTCTTTCAAATAAACAAATAAATCTTAAAAAAAAAAAAAAAAGAATTGCCCTGTGAACCATTGTTGTTGAGCCTACATAAAGATGAAATCATACTGCATGTATCATACCACAGTCCAGAATTCAGGTCTTTTCTTGTCACCTCACCTACCTCCCCATAGTTCTAACTACTTTTGATTAAACAACTGAGAACTCAGAATTGTAATAAAAATCTCCATGAAAGACTGACCACAGCAGTAGACACCAAGCCCAAGAATCCCTAGGGCCTGGATCCACTGTCTCTTTCCACTTCTGCTCCACAGCAGGAGCTTGGAGATCAGGCAGCCAAATTCAAGTCAGCATGATAGCTTTGCCTTGCCTCATTGAGCTTTTGTTTACCCAGAATGGAACCTTTAGCATAGTTCCTTTTTAATCTCATGAAAAATTCCTGCAGATTGTTTAGAGGATTTGGAGTGGGGGAGGGGAAGGTGTAAGTACAAGAAGCTGGGAGAGGTGGGGGCACCTTCAGGATACTTGACAATGAATGGTGTTGAAGTTGATTTCTTTCTGAGAGGATTCGTTCTGAGAGGAGGAGCGTGGTGGGGGCAAGAGGTGTGGAGTCAGCACACAGACCCCAGGAGCCCGGTGAAAGCAGGCCTGAGGCAAGCAGTCTGCAGACTCCTTTATTTCAGTTGCTACAGCTGCTTATATAGCCAAGGCAGCCAATCTGGTCAAGGGGCGGTCTATGCCCTAAACAATCACAGCCTGTTGCTAGCCAGTTTCCAAAGCCATCCAATCACAACCTGTTGCCAGTCAGGCTCTTGTTGCCAGGCAATTTCTGAAACCATCCAATCAGAGCCTGCTGTCAGTCAGGCTCTGTTGTCATGTGGTTTCTGAAGCCATCCAATCACAGCCTGTTGCCAGGCAGTTTCTGATGTCAGTGGCCATCTTGGCATGACCTTTTCACCTCCTCATTCCACCACAGGATGGCCCCTTGGATGCAAAAGCAGTTCTGCGGGTGCCCTGCCAGCTCTGATCCAATACCCTTTTTTGTTCTGCTTGGGTTGGTTTCTGTTTCTTGCATTTAGGAAAAAGAAAAAGACAACAAAGGCAGACAATTAGGATGAGGCAGGCAGCAGGGTGAATAATGACTAACGCTCTAAATGTAAGGGTCCTCAGCCAAACTCTCCCTGCAGTGGTTAACAGACAAGCCAGGATTAAGCTGCTCTAGCACATTCTATTCTGCCGCTCAGAAAGGATTCTCCCCATTACTGAGAGACACAAACACTAGACTGGTAACTCCTGTCCCGTCCAAGTTCACCACATCCCCATCTGCTGAGGGGTGATGATAAGCCACCAACAACTGCAAAATCACCGCTGGGGCACCACCAGGACCCAGAGGCAAAAGGAGGCTCCAGGGGCTCTGTTGTAAAGGATTGGCCCATGACAGCCTGGGGTGGGCCTGGCTATGTCCACCCCTTTGAGTCTATTTCTTAAGCCAATCCTTGTACGACCCCACACTCCAGGAAGTGTTATTTGTATCCTCCTTTACTTACTGATGACTCAGGCTGGTTAAGTGGCAAGCCTAGGAAATGGGCAGAAGAGGTCTTCAAACCTACAAACCGGTATCAGCCATTACTATTCTAACACAAACTACAAGCGTGGTAGCATTTCCAGAATTTGGGCAATTCGTTAGTGAGCAGCAGAGTTACTTGGAGTGAGCTCAGCAGCAGAGGAAGGAGGATTTGGAGGGGAAGAGGCAAGGAACCCATGTGCAGGGAAGGAGCAGGCGTGTTGAGGAGGCAGGGCAAGACCAGGCAAGACTTCGCAGCAGGGACATGTCCTGACATCCCTGCTGCCGTGTGTCTAATCTGTAAATGCAGGGCTATGAGAGCCGGTATGAGTGAGTGCTGCTGAGGACCCCTCCGCCAGGTGCAGCGGCTCCTACAAAGGCTGTCCCTAGTGCAGCTGGGTGTTCTCCCCGCGGTTCTTCTGAGCCAGCTCTGCCGGTCTCCAGCTCCCTCCATGGACCTGGGCATGTGAACCGGGCAGGCTCACACTAGTCTTCTCCAACAAGCCCTTTGCACTCGGAATCCCTTCCAAGAAGAGACTGCCCTTTCCTCGAGCTTTGGAAACCCGCACAGCAAGTTGATGTCTTCACTCTTTGGCATTGAGAGACAAATTTTGTTTTTGTTTTTAACAATCTTCTACAAATCAAGTATATATTATTTTTTCTTCAAGTTAAGGCAACCTGAGTGATGAGTGCAATATTCAGAATAAGATACACTTCGGGTTGTCCTGACACAACCAGAGTGTAGTCATCATCTGGCTGAGACACTGGCTCCTTGCAGGAGAACACTGTGTCTTTCCCTGCTCCCAGACCCTCAGCCCCTGGTCTTTGCCCCTCTGAAACCTCCACCTGTGACCTCACATCATAGCCTTCTACGACCAGGTCACCACCCATAAAGTTCCTAGAGGTGACGATCATACTTCCTCCACTCAACCAACACATAAACATTCATGCCTTCTAGGTGCCAAGCAAATGGCTAGGCTTGGAATACACGTGTGATCAAAAGTGTCCTGGCAAAGGAAGCCCATCATGTTTGAGAGTATAGACTCTGGAACTAGACTACCTGGCTCCGAATCCCAGCTCGCCACTTGCTAGCTGTAAGCAAGTCACTTAACCTCCACGCATGTCAGTTTTCTCTCTCTGCATAATGATCACAGCAGTATCTGTTTCATAGTACCGAGAGGATTAAGTGAATTCACATGTGTAAAGCATGTCTATGGTGGGTACTCAGTAAGCCCCATGTGTAAGTTAGTATTACCAAAGCACAAGTTAGCCATAATGAAACAACCTGACGTGATAAAGTGCTTTGTACACAAGCATAAATACAAGATGTTTTAGAACACTGGAGGGATGCAGAGCCCAGACTTAGGAGGGCTTTCCCAGAGGATTCACACCCTAAACATAGGACCTTAAGAATCAATTTTACCCAGGGTCAGTGCTGTGGCATAATAGGTAAAGCTGACACCTGCAATGCTGGCCATCCCATAGGGTCACTAGCTCATGTTCCCACTGCTCCACTTCCTATCCAGTTCCCTGCTAAGGGTCTTGGAAAAGCAGCAGAGGATGTCCATTGCTTGGGTCCCTATTACCCACATAGGAGACCTGGAAGAAGCTCCTGGTTCCTGGCTTGCAGCCTTCTGGGGAGTGAACAAGCAGATGGAAGACCTCTCTCTCTGTAACTCTGACTTTCAAAAAAAAAAAAAAAAAAAAAAAAAAAAAGAACCAATTTTACCCATGGATAGGGGATATGAAGATAGTGAGCAGAATATTCCAGACAGAGGATCAGCTTTTACAAGAGCATGGAGGCAGAGTGTATGCTTTCTTTGGCAAGTTTGTTTCATTGCAGATCAGTCATTAAGTGATAATTATTATAAAATGTATAATGTGCCTTCTATCCATGTAAATGTTAATATACAAACTTCCAAGAATTCAGATTTAAGTCACCTAACCAAGTATGAACTAAATTCAGTTCTCTTTTTATGTGAATCATTTATGAATACCCATAGTTTAGGCTAATTTAATTTTTCCTTAAATGACTTCTGATCTATAGACTCTCTAAAAGAAGACACTTTGTTTTCCTGGCCCCCACTGCTGCCCCCAACCCAGCACATTGCACATTGTTGGTACCCAACAAATGCTTTTTTTTCCTTTTATATTTAAATACACTAAATTTTAATCTGCATTCTAATTACTTTTTAAACAAATGCTGTTCAAATGGTGAATGTTCTCCTCCCACTCAACTCTCAAAGCCTAAGTTGGGGCTTGCCTCAGACCTCTTGGAGTAACCAGCTAATCTCCAAGATGATATCACCACCTAGCCATGTTCTATGACCAGCCAGCAAATCGCAGCATGAACTGAGAGCAGCGGCCGACTGGAAAGACAACACAAACATAAGCAAGCCACCACCGTACCCATCACATCCGGGTAGAGAACCAGATGTGATTAGATTTCAATTTGAAGAAAACTAAAGGGGAAAAATTTTTCCCACCAGGTAATAATCCTTTCCAGAAGACCAACAACACTTTTTTCTTATTAACAGATGAGGAACTATGGTTCTTGGAACAATAGGAGGAAAAGGATTTTATAATTCTTCTAAGCCACGGGTTCTCAAGCAAGTTTTGGCTGCAGGAAACTTTGTTCAAACTAAATATTACCAAGATGTGTAGGCAAATGAAACACAAGAAGAATTATTGCTTTGGACTAAGGCAGGGTCCAGGCCATGGCTGCCCCTCTAAACCTCTGAGCACATTTAAACCCATTCATTTAAGTCTAACAACTCCTGTCCTCTTTTAGAGTTAGAACATCTGAGAAAGAAGTACATAACTTGTCCAAGATCACACAGCTAGTTGCTAACAGATTCAGGATGAATTCCTGCCCTATGTATTCCAAGTTCAATGATCCTTCCGCTACACTGTGCAGTTGGTATGAAAATAGATTTACTGATGTAGATAGGGGGGTTGATGAGAAATAGGTGGGGCAGTAGAGAAGGCTTGTCCCACCCAATAGAGCAGGGCAAAGTTATGTGGTGGCTGCTATTGTCTGAGGCACCCTAAGATGCCTACTCAGAAGGTACTATCTGCCATCTTCCTCCTGGGTCACCAGCTTGTGATGGTTTATTTGCCTGTTCAAGCCCACAGGCATTAACTAAGCACCAGCTATCGGGTGCTAGGTAGCATGCGGGGAACAAGGAGCAAGCACAAACCCACCATTACCATTATCCCAGCATGCACCAGCTAGAACAGAAGCAGACTGGAAACCATTAACCAGAGCAAGTGGGAGATGAGACTACAGTACTGAACCTTCAGAGCAGCTACACAAGTAAGGGGGGAGGGGAGGGTTGAGTCACCAGGCGGATCAAAGATACCTGTACTGGCAAAGGGTCTCCCAGGAGGAGTTTGCCACTGGGCGGACAGGAGAGGAGAGTCTCATTCAGGAAGAACAGGAGCACTTTAAACGATGCTGAAAACTGCTCATTTGTGGTTCAGAACGATCACTGAGGTGGCACCGTGGAAATCCATGGCATGAGGAGGCTTCTGTGCATTGAAAATGGTTGTTTTCGGAAAGAGACTCAGCAGGAGGAGTCAGAGGAAGAGGGGAGACAGGAGAGCTCCGCTGGTTCCCAGGGAACTGCTGCAGGTGGTGCCACCAACTGAGACAACCAAGTTTTGGAGGGAAAGTGAGGAGACTGCTTTGGCTGGCAGCGGTTCAAGGTACCGGTGGGAGCCCCAGGTGGAAGTGCCCAGCAGGGAGATGCAGGGGACTGACCGTTGTGCAGCTTCGCTTCTACAGGGGAGGGCATGGCCTGCTTCCCCCACTACATACACATCTTGTTTCATATCTCAGCTGGGGGCTTTTGCAAAATAGAATTAATTACAATCTGTTGTGGCTTATTTCTTTTACCCAACCATCTAATAGAATCCAAGCCCTATCAGCTTTGACCACATGTTAGCTGGAGAATGCAGCCACACCCTGGAGCACTGGCTTCCTCTGCTGCGAATGAGTTAGGAGGTAAATTTATTTTAAGCAACAATAAAAACACAGAACATTGAAAAGTATAGAACATCTGTCCAATTGAGCTTCATTCCATTCGTTGCTATAATAAAACTGATGCCATTTTGAAAGTAAGAAAAGATATGAAGAAGGTAATGCCTAAACCTAGGAACCCTGTGATTGTTCAGAACTGAATTTAATCTAAGCAACCTACAGCACTGAGTCCCTAACACACAAAACCATGCGAGATATTAGAAATAGAGTAAGTCTAAGAAATAGCACGTGGGGTCAGCATAATGGTGTAGGGGGTAAAGCCACTGCCTACAAAGATGGCATCCCATATGGGTGCCAATTCATGTCCTAGCTGCTCTACTTATGATCCAGCTCCCTGCTAATGGCCCAGGAAAAGCAGAAGAAGATGTCTCAAGTGTTTGGGCCCCTGCATCCAAGTGGGAAACCCTGATGAAGTTCCTGGATCCTGGCTTCAGGCTGGCCCAGCCCTGGCTATTAGGGGTTTTAGCCATTTAGGGAGTGAACCAGAGGATGGAAGACCTCTCTCTCTCTCTCTTTCTTTATTTCTCTCTCTCTCTCTCCATCCCTCTGACCCTTCCTCTCTATATATAACTCTGACTTTCAAGCAAAATAAATAAATTTTTTAAAAAAGGAAAATAAAAAGAAACAGCACATAAGTTCCAGAAGCTAATAATTAACTTGCTAGATAAGCAAAATACAAAAATAAAGTGAATATAAGGAAACATGTAACCAATGTTCATAGAAACTGAATGTCCCACAAGATTAGAGGTAGGAAACACACAAAGTTCAACCAGGGAATAAGGAAACATTTCCCAGAAAAGAGGTACCACCGACACTTAGTGAGAAAAGATGAGCTGGGTTTGAACAAATAAAGGACAGTCCAGCAAAGAAGGTGGGACAGAATGGGCTGGAGCCATGGCCACTAGTGGGTGTTTCAAGACACAGAATTCTGAGTTTGTGGTTGGAGCACATGGGAGTGACTGAGAGACACGGGGAGGCTGAGGGCTTTTATTTTGCTAGACTTTATAATTGAGATCCTGGTCACCTCCAGGAGGGATTCAGAGCAGGAAAAGAGGTGGATCATCAGAAGGATGAGAGTCAACACAACCCACTGGACAACACTGCTAACTGGTCATAGATGGAGAGAAGAGAATGAGTGCATGAGAGAGGCAGAATGGAACAGAAGTAGGGATGTTTTCTGAGAGATGGAGTATGTGAGATAGGCCTTGGAAAGTGGGCTGTTTTGGAGGTGGAGATGGGAGAGCAAAGTTATCGAGGCTAGAAAACATAGCACAGAAAGGGGAAAGGCACAAGATCCAGCTGCCATAATGTAGGGTGTGCCTAGGGAGTCAAAGGAGATAAGGCAGAAAGGCCTAGGTCTAGGACCATGAGCACCGGGCTTCAAAGAAGCTGGACTTTATCCAACAGCCTGTGTGACTCCTTAAAAGTGGCTATTAAGGGGACTTACTGGAGCAGAAGTTGTGTTTGAGGAACACTGGGTAATGACAGCTCCACCACCACAGTTTGCAATACCCACAGCATTTAATTTTGGCAGCAAGCATGGTCAAGACAGATCAGAGAACACCTGGGAGAGCCAGGAACGAACATGGGCACTAAGAAGATCAGGAAGGAGGGCTGGAAGAGAGATTTGCAGGACCTAACCTGAAACTCCGCATGTGTTATGAGAGAGGAGGAGATGCCAGCTACAATTCAGAGGTTTGCACGAATACCCTCATAGACCTTCCACTTCTGTGAACATTTGTACCAATGGCACCCGACCTTTCCTTTTCAAGTGTAAAGATCCACCCTTTTGGCTATTTAAAAAATTCTCTTGGCCGGCATTATGGCATAACAGCTAAAGCTGCCTGCTATCTGTGTGGCTAGCATCCCATATGGGTTCCAGTTTGTGTCTATGCTGCTGCACTTCCAATCCAGTTCTCCGCTAATGGCCTGGAAAAATCAGCAGAAGATGGTCCAAGTGCTTGGGCCCCTGCCACACACGTGGGCTGGCTCCCCAGCTTGAGCCTGGCCCAGTACCTGATTGTTGCGTTTGGGGACTGGACCAATGGACGGCAGATCTCTCTGTGTCTGTCTCTCCATCTCTTCCTTTCAAACAAATAAGAAAATAGGTAAATAAATAAGTAAATATTATTTTTAAAAAGCAGCCACCAATTAAGAAAGTGTTCAAAAATTCTCATACATTAATTCCAACAATTTCTCTTTTTTAAGACTTATTTTATTTATTTGAAAGAGTTACAGAGAGAGATACAGAGAGAGAGAGGTCTTCCATCCATTGGTTCACTCCCCAAATGGTCACAATGGCTGGAGCTAAGCCAAACCAAAGCCAGGAGCCAGGAACTTCTGGTCTTGCATATGGGTGCAGGGACCCAAGGACTTGGGCCATCTCCCACTGCTTTCTCAGACACGTTAGCAGGGAGCCTGATCAGAAGTGAAGCAGCTGGGACTCGGACCATTGCCCATGTGGCAAGCTGGTGGTACAGGCTGGGACTTTAACCTGCTGCACCACAGCACCAGCCCCAATTCCAACAATTTCTATAGACTTTTTACTGAATTAATCTATTTATGAAAATAGCAAATACTGTTATTTTAAGAAACAAATCCTCCATGTATAAACTTAGATCAGACATCTACTGATAGTTAATAACAACATGAAATCAAAGTAATTAATTTACTGTTTACTTAAATTTTAATTAAATAAATTTAAATAAATTTAAAAGTAATTAATTTACTGTTTATTTAAATTATATTAAATTTACTGTTTATTCAAATAACTGTCAATCTAACTTTTTATATACCTTAAAAAAAATTAAAAAGTAAAAGTGGGGGCCAGATCTGTGACATAGTGGGCAAAGCTGCTGCCTGTGGTGTCGGCATCCCATATGGGCGTCAGTTTGAGTCCCAGCTGTTCCACTTCTGATCCAGCTCTCTGCTAACATACCTAAGAAAGTAGTGGAAGACAACCCAAGTACTTGGGCCCCTGAAACCAGGTGGGAGACCGGGAAGAAGTTCCTGGCTCCTGGCTTTGGATCATCCCAGCTCCGACCATTGCGGCCATCTGGGAAGTGAACCAGCAGATAGAGAATCTCTCTGTATAATTCTGCCTCTCAAATAAATAAATAGAATAAACTAAACTCAACTCAAAGAACTCAGCAAACAGACCCTGATTGTTTACCAAAACATTACCTCTAACACACCTAGTTTAGGGTTAGGGTATGTGTGCCCAAGACAAATATTTCACAGCAAAAGTATCCTCATCATGCAAAGGCAGCATACTCATTTGTTCCCTAAATTTTCCTGAGACAGGAAAAATCCAGGAGCCTGGAACTCCATTCAGGTCTCCCATGTGGGTGGCAGGGGCCCAACACTTGGGCCATCCTCCATTGCTTTCCCACAGGCTTAGCACAGAGCTGAATACCAGTGGAGAAGCTGGGACTCAAAGCTGCACTCACATGGGATGACAGCACCACAGGCATCACCTTAACCTGCTGCACCACAGCCCCGGCTCCTGTCTTTCACCTTCAATTGGTGAAACTGAAATGGACTTCCCAAAAAGAGGTGAGATTATCAAAATAGGGAAGTCCTGTGGAGTATAATTAGTCCACATGAAAACAATCTTAACCTAATTATAAAGGAATACTACAACCAGTTGGACTAAAACTTTCAGTTGGTGTGACCTCAAAGCACAACACAACCTCCAAATAATTACCACTTGGACCAAATCAGCCAAGAGCATAATAATCAACTGATTCAAACAACTTGGTCACTGGAACACGCTACTCTAAAGATAACAATGCAATAGTATTCTACAGTCCACACTGACAATGCAGTTTATAACCTCAGTGTTGGATCAGGACATCCCAAAGGTATCACCCCTGTAAGTGGTTGGTTTGTTCAATGATTAAAATGTTACATGACCTGAGTTCAGACTGGAGGAATCCAGGTCAATTTCTACCCATTCAATATTTCAACAAGTACTAAGGGACAAGAGAAAAAAATGCCCACTTTTAAAAGAGCATTTGATTTGCCAGAATTATAGCATGGGTAAAGCTGCTGCCTACAGTACCGGCAATCCCATATGGATGCTGGTTAAAGTGTCTGCTGCTCCACTTCCAATCCAGCTCTCTGCTATGGCCTGGGAAAGCAGTGGAAGAGGGCCCAAGTCCTCGGGCTCCTGCACCCATGAGGGAGACCTGAAAGAAGCTCCTGGCTCTTGGCTTTGGATTAGCGCAGCTCTGGTCATTGTGGCCAACTGGGGAGTGAATCAGCAGATGGAAGACCTCTCTGATTCTCACTGCCTCTGGCTCTCTGCAACTCTGCCTTTCAAATAAATAAATGAATCTTAAAAAAAAAAAAAAGAGCCCTCAGTTTAAAACATGATATCATCTCAGTCTACTACATTACTACATGTCCTGACCCACACCAGGAGTCATTAAACTTAAAACTTTATAATCGAAATTCAACTCATCTTCTTTCCAGGCTCATAATCTTTTGCTATTTATTATCTCTATTATTCAGGCCACAACATTCTTAACATAATTGAAGAAAGAGTTCTAGGGTGTGTTGGCCCTTATGGCCTACTTCAACCCTTCACTGATGTAGCAGAACTATTTACACACAAACTGTTATGACCACAAGCATCATCCAGACTCTTATGCACCTACTCTAGCCCAAGCCCTCACATTAATTGTATGAATTCCACTACTCATGCTACGTCCACTAATTAAAATACAGGAATATTATTTATTTTAGATACATTAACCCTAGCCCTATATTCTATCCTCTGATCAGAATGAGCTCAAATTTTCAGCTTGCATAAGCAGGCATACTAAAGAGCAATGGCATAACAATTTTGATGAAAATTAGCCTGGCCGTTATTCTACTTCACAAAGTTCATGAAAAACAGAATTAAATTATGTTTATTTTAGTGCAGAAAATTGAAATCCACCTATAATGTTTTCTAAATTACACATTTTCAGGCCGGCGCCGTGGCACAACAGGCTAATCCTCCGCCTTGCGGTGCCAGCACACCAGGTTCTAGTCTCGGTCGGGGCACCGGATTCTGTCCCAGTTGCCCCTCTTCCAGGCCAGCCCTCTGCTGTGGCCCGGGAGTGCAGTGGAGGATGGCCCAAGTGCTTGGGCCCTGCACCCCATGGGAGACCAGGAGAAGCACCTGGCTCCTGCCATCGCGTCAGCGCGGTACACCGGCCGCAGTGTGCTGGCCACGGCGGCCATTGGAGGGTGAACCAATGGCAAAGGAAGACCTTTCTCTCTGTCTCTCTCTCTCACTGTCCACTCTGCCTGTCAAAAATAAAAATAATAAAAAAATTTTTTAATTAAAAAAAATAAATTACACATTGTCTATGAACTTTTTGAAGATCCCTCATATGCATGGATTTCAAATTGTTTTTCCACCAAAATAAACTTATCTTTTAATTTCTTTTTCCATGAACTTTGTGAGGTAACTTGTATTATAAATGAACCAATTTTGTTGTTAAAACCTTCTCTTGGGGCTGGCACTGTAGCATAGTAGGCTGAGCCTCCTCCTGTGACACTGGCATCCCATATGGGCTCCTGTCCCAGTTACTCATCTTCTGATCCAGCTCTCAGCTTTGGTCTGGGAAAGCAGTGGAAGATGACCCAAGTGCTTGGACCTCTGCATCCATGTGAGAGACCTAGAAGAAGCTCCTGTCTCTTGGCTTCAGATCGGCTCAGCTTTGGCCATTGTGACCATTTGGAGAGTGAGCCAGCAGATGGAAGACCTTCCTTTCTGTCTCTCCCTCTCTGTCTGTAACTCTACCTCTCAAATCAATAAATAAAATCTTTAAAAAATATATTTTTTTATTTATTCAAAAGGTAGAAGGACAGAAGGAGAAGGAGAGACAAAAAGAAAGAGAGAGAGAGAGGAAGATCTTCTATCTGCTGGTTCACTTCCCAAATGGCCACAATGGCTGAGGCTGGGCCAAGCTGAAACCAGGAGCCAGAAACTCCATATGGATCTCCCACATGGGCAGCAGGGATACAAGTACTTGGGCCATCCTCTACTGCTTTCCCAGGCATATTACCAGGGAGCTGGCTTGGAAACAAAGCAGCTTAGACTTGAACCAGCACTCCTACTTGGGATGCCGGAGTTGAATGCAACAGCTCAACCTACTGTACCACAACATCAGCCCCCAGTCAACTCTTTAAACACCTACTTACATTTCTTATCACTGTAGTAATTTTAGTTACTGCCAACAACCTTATCCAACTCTTTGTCAGATGGGTTGGAATTGTATTTTTTAAAAGATTTATTTATTTTTATTTGAAAGTCAGAGTTACAGAGATGTGGTGGAATGAGAAGGCCATGCCAAGATGGCTGCTGGCAAGTGAGCATCAGTTACTCAGGAATGGCTTTGAAACCCACCTGGTAACAGAGCCTGCCTGGCAACAGGCTGTGATTGGTTAGGGCGAAGACCGCCCCTTGACCGGATTGGCTGTCTTGGCTATATAAGCTGTTGTACCAACTGAAATAAATGAGTCTGTGGGCTACTCGCCTCTGGCCCGCTTTCACCTGACCTCCGGGGTCTGTGTGGTGACTCCAAGCCTCTTGCCCCCACCACGCTCCTCCTCTCAGAATGAATCCACCACAACATAGAAAGAGAGAAGGCAAGGCAGAGAGACAGAGAGAGGTCTTCCATCCACTGATTCACTCCCCAGATGGCCGCAACAGCCAGAGCTGCGCCAATCCGAAGCCAGGAGCCAAGAGCTTCTTCCAGGTTTCCCACGCGGGTGCAGGGGCCCAAGCACTTGAGCCATCTTCTACTGCTTCCCCACGCCATTGCAGAGAGCTGGATTGGAAGTGGAGCAGCTGGGACTCAAACCAGTGCCTATATGGAATGCTGGCACTGCAGGCAGCAGCTTTACCCACTACGCCACAGCGCTGGCCCCGGAATTATATCATTTTTACTTATCAGATGATGATGATACAAACAGATGTAAATATTGCAACCTTCCTTAAAAAACAATATTGGAGATATTAAAAACAATATTGGAGATAGCAGATTTAAAAATATGATCAATTATAGGATTTTTATTATACTCAAGCACATGAGAAGTTCAACAAATTTTCATGTTAAATTTCAACCCTAACATTCTCTCACTGGGATATTTTCCCACTGCCTCCCTGAATATTGGGAAAACAGACTATTTTCTATTTTATTTGGTCTAAGAAAATATTATCATTTTCCAACCCCATCATGGTAACCTCATTCTTTCCTTCCTACTGCTAGGGTAAAATGAAGGCACTTGAGCTCTGTTGCAATACATCTTCACAGACTGTGTTCATCAGGGACCAGATTCTCACCAACCTACGTCAAAGTGATCACTAGACCCTCTGGTCTCTCAGCATTGTGTCATTCCTTACTGCAATTTTACATGCCACTTGCTAATTTATTATATTTTCTCCCTTCTTCATAATTAATTTTACCTTTATTAAAATCTGTCTCCCTCATGAGATTATGAATTAAATGAGAACAGAGACAACATTTTTCTCACTGTGAATTTGCAGTGCCTAACCCAGTACTGGCAAGGATTAGACACTTGAAAAATATTTACTGAATAAATAATATTTGAAAATATAGATTTTTTTTTGGCCAGGCAGAATTCAGACAGTGAGAGAGAGACAGAGAGTTATAGACAGTGAGAGAGAGACAGAGAGAAAGGTCTTCCTTCTGTTGGTTCACTCCCCTAATGGCAGCCAAGGCGTAAGCCAAAATATAGATTCTTAATATTTATTTACTTATTTTTATAGACTTGAGAGTGCAATGAAGAGAGACAGAGGCAGAGAAAGAGAGAGAGAAAGATCTTCCATCACTGGTTCACTCCCTAAATACAACAGCCAAGGCGAGGCCAGGCTGAAGCCAAGGGCCTGGAATTTCATCCAGGTCTCTCACATGTGTGGCAGGTGCCGAAGCACTTCAGCCATCATCCACTGTCCCCCAGGATACATTAGCAGACAGCTGGATCAGAAGCAGAGGAGCTGGGACTTGAATTGGCATTCTGATATGGAACGCGGGTATCCTAAGTTGTGGTTTAACCCACTGCACCATAATATCTGCTCCTAGATTTTATGGCTTTTTGGCCAACTTATGGCTTGAAGTAAAGACTCTGCTTTAGTGAAGGTTAAGAGATTTCCCAGTGCCTCCTTGCCCAAATTCAAAAGCCTCCTCTTGATAATGGTCCTCCATTAGTCTCTCTCTCCTTTCACCTTTTAGGGATACCCTTGCTTAAGAAAGGCCACCCTCCCCTGTCTTCAGAATAAACTGATTATTGCTACTCCTCTGCACTGGCCCATATTGGCTTCCCAGCCAGCCATGGTGTGCTCCTCCATATCCTTACAACGGTAAAGGTCATGACAGCTGTATTATTTCCATGGAATTTGGGTGTCAGAAAAATATCAGAGAAGTTTGTAAAAGCTCTCACCCTTGGAGGGGCCAGGCCCCATTCAGTGGCTCCTGAACGTGTTAACACAAACATGGCAATAATACTCATTTCAGGGAGGAAAACAAAATTTGAGAATTTAAATCTGTTTTGTCTTACTAAGAATAAAATGCACCAGGTGGTAGCTTGGGGAGCCACAAGGAGGGAAGACCTATACTTCCAGGAATGGAGAGTCTCTACCTATACTTCCGGGAAAGAAAAGTCTTTGTCAAGGTCCCCACAGGTGCCTAAAGGTCAACCAATGAGGATCAGACCTGCTTCAACCTTTAACCCCCATGCCCTGTATCTATAAAAGGAGTCCTCCCAACCTCTGACTCAAGACTTCCCCGGAGCGGAAGACACCCCACCCACCCCCGTTGGGACTGGGGAACCTCGCCCGAGAGCGGAATCCCAATAAAAGCCTGTGAATTAATTGATTCTTCTGCCTGGGAAGATTTGTTACGCGCCGGACACCTTACACCAGGTAGTCTTTTAATAAGGTAAAATTAATTTCAATTCCCAAATTTTGTTTGACTAGTGCAAAGAATATGAATGAAAATGTCATTTCCTGAAGCAACTACTTCATCTGGTTTGATCTAAACATTTAGAGCTTGTGAGAGCCTTTTGGGCTTCCAACAGTGCATTAAATTTTAAAAGGGTTCTGTGATCAAATACTGTAGCGGATTACAGGCCAAACAAGGAGAGGGGTTTTCAAAGGAGAGCATCAAGAATACTATCAGATCCTGTAAATGTCAAGGAGAATGAAAGAAGCAGCAGTCAATGTTAGTGACTGTACTTACACAGCATCTGCAGAATTATAAAGCACTAAAAATAAAATGCATACTATTCTCAAAGATGGAAATATTATCACTATCATTCCTCTTTGCTGGACAGGAGAAATAGGACTCACTTGGAAATGACTATATATAATCAAGTTCTTATGATTTGCATTCCTAAGTTTTGCTCCCAAAATCTATTTAAAAGATTAAATTTCCCTCCCCCTCAAGCCATAGTGCTTGGCAAGGGCATCATTAAGTATAATCTGTAGTACATTGAAGCATTCAGACATTACAAACATACAAATCATGCACAGACACATTCAAGAATTTAAATTACCTGCAGTACAGAAGAGTGAAGAGTTTCAGGTTGAAGGATTTAGGTTTTGATTGAGGCCCAGAGACTTTTAACAAGTTATTTAACTGACTTGCTGTAAAGAGCCAAGACATTTATGTAAATAAATCTTACAAACATAATAGGATGCCTGCTGTGAATTCACGGGATGGATTTCCCAGCATTGTGAGAAGGGGAAAAGAACAGAGGCAAGAACACTGGGAGCTCCCCTTGCTGGGTGTTTACTGCAACCCAAGTACTCTTCTACAGACTTTTCCTGCCTTCTCTCATGAACTCCTCACACCTGCCCAAAGCGGTGAATGCCAATTAGGTGGAGCTAGGAACTCTGCATTTCTGCAGACTAGAAGTGGTCAATTATCTGCAGTTTCACACTGTCTTCCTGGTCTGGAAAAAGTGAAACACAGTCTTATCCACGACAAAATAGCCATTATTTGGTAAAATCATGTGTGAAGGCCATACAGATTGATGTGAGCACCAACATTCTTGACCATTGGGTTATAGAAATTCGAAGTAAGGAGGCAGGTCTGATAGGTTAGGAGATGCAATCTCCAAGATTTAAAGAAGTAGTTTGAGGCCAGCGCTGGGCGGTAGTGGGTTAAGCCTAGGGTGCTGGCATCTCATCTGGGCACAGGTTTGAGTTCCCGCTGCTCCACTTCCCACCCAGCTCCCTGCTGATGGCCTGGGAAAGCAGTCAAAGATGGCACAAGTACTTGGGCCCCTGCACCCATATGGGAGACCCGGAAGAAGTACCTGGCTCCTGGCTTCGGACAGCCCAGTTCCTGACGTTGCAGTCATTTGGGGAGTGAACCCAGCAGATGGAAGACCTCTTCTGTTTCTAACTCTGCATCTCAAATAAAGAAAGAAATCTTTAAAAAAAGAAGAAGCACTGTTTGTATGGTATTAGTGAATTCATAAAATGACAAGAAATGATGCCACAGCAACTTCAGCATAGTAATCAAACCGTTTGCATTAAAGTATCCTCTGTTTGTTCTTGCTCCTCTCCCATAAACCCTTATCACTGATTCAGCCAAGAAGCATCTACTTCCCATCAGGCCCCTGAAAGGATTTTTTTCTCTTCCTCCCCTTATTCTTTTCAATTTATCCACTGCAATTCACCTCTTTTTTTCAGTACTTTCTGTCTCCCTTATAATGAGAATTTCATTTTGCTTTTTTGTTTTTTTTTTTACACCGGGTTACTACCATCCCCACCCCACAACAGAAGTGAAGGTTTCTTTTGGAAAATGTTCAACGTGATGTCACAAAGTTCTCCAAAAGCGCATTTCATAGGGATAAAGGTTCAGAGCCGCCTTCAAGGCCACGAGTGATGGGCCCGGCTCTGACCTCACGGCTCCCACGCTCCCTTTGGGGGGAACGCAACCGGAAATTAACTGCTGCGTGATAGGCTTACGTTATTGCCTAATGTTTTATGTCAGGCGTTGTCTCTGGAACTAAAGTTTACGCTTCTCAAGGACAAAGATTAAGTCTTATTCTTTGGCTTCGCACGCTGCCAGCAAAGAGCGCCAACCCACAGACCCGGAACGAACAGCTAGGAACAGCGAGCGGCAGTCTGAGCAGCGCAGCAAAAGAAGAGAAGTGGGGGGCTGTTCGTTAACACCTGCTTCCGAGAACTCAAACCAGCTGGAATTTCAAAGCCTCGCTGGACACCTGGCCGCCCTTTCGAAGAGGCGGGTAAGGAAATCAGCAGTGAGGAGGCCATTGGCTGGCAGGGAGCCCGCGAGCGCCGAGGACCGCGAGAGGCCGAGGCCGCGGCGCCCGGCGCACCGTAGCCTTCTGACCGGCAGGGGGAGCCGCGGCGCGCGCAGCGCCCACCGCAGCAGCACCGCCCGCTCCCGCCGCCCGCGCGCGCCGCCGCCCGCCCGCCCGGCGCCACGCCCGCCGCAGGCCGCGGGCCAGTCACCCGCGGGCCGGCGCCCCGCTGCCCATTCGCGCCCCGCCCCTGCCCCGCCGCGGGACGAGTAACGGTTACGAAGCACTTTCTGGGCCGCGATTTCTGCTTAGTCATTGTCTTCCAGGAAACAGCTCCCTCAGCTTGGAGTCAGCTCCCCAGCGGCGGCCGCCGCAGTCGCAGCCACCAGCGCCTCCCGCCCGGGTCGCCGCTCTGCCGCCGTCCGGCCTCGCTCGGCCCGAGCGCAGACCAGGCTCCGGCCGCGCGGGGGTGGCAGCCTCGCGCTCGCTGCTCGGGCCTCGGACGCCGCGTCCTGCGGGGCGGCCGCCTTCGCCGCCCGCCCAGCCACTCGCTCGGCCCCCTCGGGCGACCGGGGCCATGGGCACGGACAGCCGCGCGGCCGGGGCGCTCCTGGCGCGGGCCCGCACCCTGCACCTGCAGACGGGGAACCTGCTCAACTGGGGCCGCCTGCGGAAGAAGTGCCCGTCCACGCACAGCGAGGAGGTGAGCGCCGACGCGGGGCAGGCCGCGGGTCGGGCCGGCGCTCCGGGCGGGCGGGAGCGGCCTCTGGTGAGCGCAGGTGGCCGAGTTCGGGCGCCCGGGGAGGCGCGACCAGGCATCCAGAGCCGCTGCTGAGGGCTGGGCGTCCTGAAAACTTAGCAGGTGCAACTGCACGGCGAGTGGCGCCGGATAAGCAAAACTCACAGGTACTGGAGGCCTCTCCCTGGCCCGGAGGTCGAGAGGGCCTCGGCATCGCTCGGTTCCCCGCTCGTCCAGGTAGGGGGTGTGTTAGGAGCTCAGCCTTTGTGAATGAAGTTCTGCCCGCGTTACGCTTCACTTTGAGAATGGTAACCTTAGTTTCTCCATCTCTGGGAGGCAGATGTCTGAACACTCAGATTTGTCTTTGGAATAAATAAATGTTTCTTGCCGGAAATTAACCTGCCCCATTTTATTTGCTTAAGGATCATTAGTCGGAGGTGGCAGGTATTAATCTGGATGGACACTAGTTACACGTTTTGACTGCCCGTGCCTGAGCACATAATTATCTGTTGGCTGCACAGTTAATTAATTACCGGGGCATATCGGTGGCTTGGCACGATTTTAGTTGTGTTTCTTTTTTTTTTTCCAGAAATACCCCTTCAATATGTGCAATTGTGTGTTAATTAAAAATTTAATAAAACGTAAATAAAGCCAGCATGATCATTTAGGAGCTCTGTGACTTAGGAGAAGTTACCATCTCCGAGGCCGCTTACATGGCTTTAGAGTTGGGTGGTGGTGCCTTCCTCATCTAGCTCTCATAATTTATGGAAACGCTGGCCAAACACACATTTATCTCCCTGGCACCTGACAGAAAGAGAAAACAAGTCTTGATTAGAGGCAAATTCCTAAGGGTTGTCCTCTTGTGATGCTGTCATCCGTGTTTTATGTGAGGTGCGGCAGATAAGCTGAGCGGCACAGGGCCTCTCTCCAAGAGTGCCCCGGCCCGGTGTGCTGGCCTGGTGTTGGGAGTCAGCACCCTTCAGGAGATGAGAAATCTTGGTAGCTTTAATAGGAGCCAGAACCCGTACCATGTTCTGTGTTCAGGTTCCAGCTATTTTTATGTTTTGTTTAAACTACCCCAATTGACTGTTTCTCCCCCACAATAAGTATTTCTGTATTCAGTACATAGACCCCCCCCCCCAATTTCTTCCAGCACTGATGGTGATGACTCAGGATAGCATTTTGCGTGTATATTGATAATATTGGGTGAAATTTTCTCCAATGCAATTAGAACCTGTGCTAAAACCGTGCCTCTCAGAGTTTTGTGGTTACAAACACAGGAAGAAATGCATTGTTACCTTGCAGTCCAGTTCATAATTTGATTTATCTACATATGTGTGAGCATGCTTCAGGAAATTTGTAGAAATAGGATTAAGTTTATTTTGGTGCAAAAAAAGTTTTGAAATCCATGTATAGGTTCTTCATAATGCATGTTTTCCATGAACTTTTTGAAGACTCTATGATGTATCGATATATCTGAAACAAAGGTTTTATGATAATGTTCACTCTTATTATATATTCTGATATTTTTCTATCCGATTTAAATTTTTAACAACTTCTTAATGCACAGTTGATAAGACACTGTTCAAAGAACTGATTCTGGCCTGTAGTATTTTATGTAAGGTGCTTTATCACAATAGGCAAAACTGAAACTAGAAACCTTTGAGGGAAACTTGGAGTGCAGCATACCAAAGGGAAACTATGGCACCCTAGTTAGAGTGGGCGTGTTTCATTGCTGTGTGAAGAAAAACTTTGTAATAACTAGAACCCGGAATTGGGATGTGCTACTTGAAACAGTACAATCCCATTGAAGAGATTGAACATACTGAAAGAATCGCTCATTATTGAGAAAATGTACACATTGAATAAAGAATTAAATTATTTCTTTAAAAACACTCAAAAAAATCTCTTCTAGTTCTAACAGAACTTGATTCTCTGCCCAGTTTTTGTGTTACATTGGAATTTTATGAAATCAAAACCATTTTTTAAATGGGCCATTACCCGATTATTTTGCCGAATTCTTCGTTGTAAGGGTTTTTGACAAGGTGAATCATGTGGTGTGTTTTCTATTCTTACATAACTTCAGATCTACAACTACACTTAATTGTGGAAATCAATATCTTTGTGATATTGTGTGTGTATGTTAAGAATGAGAGACCAGGAAACAAAAAAGGACAAGGTTAATGTTTAGTCAGCAGTTTTGATAACATAATTTGTAAGATGAAAAATCATTACATTTGTGATATAGCCAATGAATATCTCATAGAAGTGTAACATTCAGCTTTTTTATGTTTTATTCTGATACTTTGTGCATCTCAAGGTTAATTAAAGAAATTATTTTAGGAAAAGGGTGAATACTCTGAAAACATAATTGTCTTCCTGTATTGAGAAGTGTATCAGGAAAGCCAGATGGAAATTGTGGGAAAACTGCAAGAAATTTCCCTCTAGAAAGGTGATGCATTTAATTTGAGCCCAAGCAACTCCTGGTAGAATTGGTGACCCCTACTCAGACCTGCTACCTCAACTCTAAGAATTCTTAAAAGAATATAGACTTGTAATTCAGTCTGGACAGATTATCAACTCATTTTTATCTACTTCCTTAAATTTTATTATAAACACACTATATAAAGTTAAATGTTGGGACTTGAATTCAGGTGGGTTATTGTGGGTAGCACCTAAGTTACTGTGGTGGATTATCAATGTTAACCTAAGAACAGGTGACGCTGCCTGTAAATTAATGTCAGCTGTCCCTTGTACCAGTCTGTACTGAGAAGCAGTAAATGGCTTGTGTCAGTTTGTATCATAAGCAATCATAGTTCGGTGATTGAGTTCAAAAGTTTAGTCCCTGTTGTTGCTGTTAGGAAAGCGCTTTTGCAATTCAGGGGCTGGCTTCTAGTTACTCATTTCTCTTTTCATTGATTGCCCACAGAGTGCAAAGCACAGTGACCTTGCTTATCTGCAAAGCAGTGATTTCACTGATTAGTGATCCCGAGTCCATCAGTTGAATGAGTGGTAGCACAGCGTATCTTTCCTAATTAATAGAACAGAAGCCATTAGAGTGCCTCACATAGAGTCAGCATAAATACAGGTTGAATATTCTTTTTCTGAAGTGTATTCCTTTCCAGAAAGATTTCAGATTTAAGGGTTTTTTTGGATTCTGGAATGTTTGCATAGACTTTACTGGTTGAGTATCCCTTATCCAAAGATTCCCAAACATCCGAAAGTCAAAAGGGTATTGTATCAGTGCTCCAAAGCCGTGCATTTCAGAACATTCTAGATTTCGATTGTTTGGATTAGGGAGGCTCAACCTGTATCCTTCTGTGAGTGTTCCATTATACATACCTGGGTCCTCACGCAGTGATTAAATGTGCATCTTACTTTGGGCCACTGTCAAAGAAACTTGAAATACATAGATGTAAGAAATTTTAAAATGAATAAATACTTGATTGAGTTTACAACATACTATAATGTTAGTGCAAAAAATGTCTATTCAAGAAAACATTATAGACAGGTTGGAGGTGTTCCTAAGTGTTAGACAGTGGCTTATGAACTGGCATCATGCCAGTTGACCTCTGTGAGATACGACTGCCCCGGTGCTACTCAGACCTTAGAGAACATGGCAGGAACTCAGTTGTGAACAGTGCAAGTTCTGGGGAATGACGCCATGGCACGGCAGGTAAAGCTGCCGCCTGTGACAAGGGCATCCCATGTGGGCACCGATTCCTGTCCTGGCTGCACTGCTTCCAATCCAGCTCCCTGCTGATGCACCTGGGAAAGGTGGCCCAGGTGTTTGGGCCCCTGCCACCCAAATGGGAGACTTGGATGAAGCTTCTGGCTTCACCCTGGCCCAGTGCTAGCTGTTGTTGCCATTTGGGGAGTGAACCAGTGGGTGAAAGATCTGTCTGTCTCTTTCTCTCTGTAACTCTTTCAAAACAGATAAATAAATCTTTTAAAAAAATAAAATAAAAATTCAGCTGCCCATGGAAAGAGATTGAGTAGGACTAGGACTGAGCTCAGGAGTTTGAGTTTTCAGTGAACACGTGGGTGAATCTGATGTCGGAGTTCTCTGGTTACACTTATTCCCTGTCATTTATTTGTATTTGAGGAATGTAGCAAAGTGGTTTACATGAATTCTGGCCAGGCTCGCTGGGATTCAATCTGAGTTCCTCTGTTTATAAACTTCTTCTTGAATAAGGATTATTTATTTATGAATTTTTGCATCTCAAAAGCTTACTTACATTTTCATTAATATAGAAACACTATGAAAATAACTAGACTACTGTTTTAGGTCAGGAATTTTAAGGGTAGGATAAGAACTTGATTTTAGGCCGGCGCCGTGGCTCAACAGGCTAATCCTCCACCTTGCGGCACCGGCACACCGGGTTCTAGTCCCGGTCGGGGCGCAGGATTCTGTCCCGGTTGCCCCTCTTCCAGGCCAGCCCTCTGCTGTGGCCAGGGAGTGCAGTGGAGGATGGCCCAGGTGCTTGGGCCCTGCACGCCATGGGAGACCAGGAGAAGTACCTGGCTCCTGCCATCGGATCAGCGCGGTGTGCCAGTTGCAGCACGCCAGCCGTGGCGGCCATTGAAGGGTGAACCAACGGCAAAAGGAAGACCTTTCTCTCTGTCTCTCTCTCACTGTCCACTCTGCTTGTCCAAAAAAAAAAAAAAGAGAGAGAGAGAGAGGCGAAACTCAAAAAAAAAAAAAAAAAAGAACTTGATTTTATTTTATTTATTTATTTATTTATTTTTTACAGGCAGAGTGGACAGTGAGAGAGAGAGAGACAGAGAGAAAGGTTTTCCTTTGCCGTTGGTTCACCCTCCAATGGCCGCCGCGGTCGGCGCTCTGCGGCCGGCGCACCGCGGCCGGCGCACCGCGCTCGTCCGATGGCAGGAGCCAGGTGCTTTTCCTGGTCTCCCCAGAGGAGTGCAGGGCCCAAGCACCTGGGCCATCCTCCACTGCACTCCCGGGCCACAGCAGAGGGCTGGCCTGGAAGAGGGGCAACCGGGACAGAATCCGGTGCCCCGACCGGGACTAGAACCCGGTGTGCCGGCGCCGCAAGGCGGAGGATTAGCCTGTTGAGCCACGGCGCCGGCCAGAACTTGATTTTAGAACCTGTGCTGAAGGAAATAAACTCCTTATAGAATTAAAATGGGTTTGTGTAGTATTTCCTGTTATCTTTCTTTCCCTTTTATCAGACTACTGTATGCTTATTGCAGAAGTACGGCTGGTGTATAGAGCTTGATTAACAGTCCAAAATGTGTTCCTTCTGCAGCTTCGAGACTGTATCCAGAAGACCTTAAATGAGTGGAGTTCCCAAATCAGCCCAGAGTTGGTGAGGGTGAGTGAAATGTGAACGCAGATGTCGTGCAGGTCGGAGGGGAAGTGAAGTAAGCAGGAAGTCAGTTTCCTCACTTCGGGTTCTTCGAGGGAAGTCAAATAAGCAAACACTCAGCTGTGCAACTCCCTGTGGCTGACTGGCTGAGACGGGATCTGGGCTCTGCTCCCCTCCTCGCCTAGCTGAGGTTAGGATTCTCACATGCAGCTTACCCCACAGTTCTCACAGATCAGTGTTTTCTTTGCAGTTTATATTTGGCCTAGGAGGAGAACGGTTATCAAAGAAGAGTTTTGCTTGGTAGATTGCTTTGGGAGAATATCACTCAGTAATATAGTGAAATTAGAAATTACTTGTTAAATGTCAGTTTCTAAAGAAACAATAAGGAACTTTATTTCATTAAATGTCATAAATGTTAGCATACAAAGTCCCTGTCTGTAATTCATTTCGGCCAAAGGCTCACTTCTCTGTTTCTCTACTTTTTATTTATTTAATTTATTGAAAGAGACAACAGATCTCCACTGGTTTACTCCCCACATTGCCTGCAACAGCCAGGGCTGGGCCAGCCTGGTCCAGAACTTGGGAGCTCAGTGTGGCTCTCCCATGTGAGTGGTAGGGACCCAGCTACTTGAGCTATCAGCTGCTGCCTCCCAAGGTGCACATTAGTAGGAAGCTGGAGTGGGAACCCAGGCACTCTGATATGGAGTGAATCCTAAGCAGCATCCTCAACTGCTGTGCAAATGCCTACCTTCCCCGCTCCTCCCAACAACGGCTCATTTCAGATTACACAGACTACTCAAAACATGTGGAAGAGCACAGTGCTGGAAATCCTTGTTCCTGTGGGCATACTGCAAGTGTGTAACCGGACGGCTGCTCTGCAGACGCTGACTAACCAGTTTCTGTCTCTGAAATGGCCATTCCATTTGTGCATACTTAGTGTAAACACTTACTGAATCTCTGATATGTGCTAGGCCATGCAGTGTGCTCAAGAATCATGAGAAAACTTAAAACACAAAAGGGGAGGGGAAGGACAGGCATTGTGACACAGCAGGTTAAGCCACCCCTTGAGACACCTGCATGCCATTTAAGTGTGCCTGGGTTCAAGTCCCATCTCCATTTCTCATCCAGTATACACCCTGGGGGGCAGTAGGTGATGGCTCAGATTCCCAAGTCTCTGCCATCCACATGGGAGACCTAGATGGAGTTTTTGGCTCTTAGCTTCCACTTCAGCCTGACCTACGCACAACTGTCACAGAAATCTGGGGAATGAACCAGTGACTGGAAGATCTGCCTTTCTCTGTCTCACTCCACCTTTAAAAAAAAATAGTTACCTACTATATTCACATATCCTTCCCCTGCTTTTATTTATTATCTCCTATTTTTGGGGCATGTAATGTTCTGAGTATTGGATAAAAATACAATACTTTTTCCCCAGAAAAGAGGCACACACACAGCATCTACCTTACCTCAGAGGCTTGTGAAGGCCATGCAGACCTAGATAAAGACTCCTGTAGTCTCACCAGTTCTCTGCCCCTAGAAGGCAGGTGGATAACAGATGATTTTATCATCAGAAACATTGTCTTCATGTGTTGTAGGAGTTTCCAGATGTC
Source organism: Sylvilagus floridanus (assembly GCA_949820135.1). NCBI lineage: Eukaryota > Metazoa > Chordata > Mammalia > Lagomorpha > Leporidae > Sylvilagus > Sylvilagus floridanus. Next base: position 85,027,402 of record OX463225.1, on the reverse strand, counting down.
TTGGAATGCACTGTATCTCATGCAGTAGAGAAGATAAACCCCGACGAAAGAGAAGAAATGAAAGTCTCTGGTAAAGTCTGGCCTTTACAATTGATTTGGTTATACAAGGGAAGTGATAGTGAGATGTTGTCATGCATGGAAGTGAGCCTTGCTTTGCTTTGGTGGTGAGTGACTCAGTCCATATAGTGAGAAATACAAAGATTTTTTTAATGTCAAATCTAAGAGGGAGATACTCAGGGAGTCAATGCTGGCCGCCTCAGTGGGATCGGAATAGAACTTCAACCTGGCCGGCGCCGCGGCTCCATAGGCTAATCCTCCACCTAGCGGAGCTGGCACTCGGGGTTCTAGTCCCGGTCGGGGCACCGGATTCTGTCCCGGTTGCCCCTCTTCCAGGCCAGCTCTCTGCTGTGGCCTGGGTGTGCAGTGGAGGATGGCCCAAGTGTTTGGGCCCTGCACCCCATGGGAGACCAGGAGAAGCACCTGACTCCTGCCTTCGGATCAGCGCCGTGCGCTGGCCACAGCACGCCGGCCGCGGCGGCCACTGGAGGGTGAGCCAACGGCAAAGGAAGACCTTTCTCTCTGTCTCTCTCTCTCTCTCTCTCTCTCTCTCTCACTGTCCACTCTGCCTGTCAAAAACAACAACAACAACAAAAAAAAAACAAAGAACTTCAACCTGGTGTTCTTGCATCACATTAGATAATGTAAGCCCCAGAAGGACTAGTGTGGGGGGAGTGGAATGGGAAAAAGGAGGGCTTGGGAGCAATGTCTGCCCCAAGCAAAGATCAGCTCTCCCTTCCAGGTGAGGTCCTAGGAGGCCTTGCGATGTAGAAAATCTGGGCTACGAGTGGCTTGGAGAAAATGGAAGTGCATATCATACCCTTTCAACAAATGTCATGGGGGACTGCCACGTTCCAGAACCTGTGCTAGACTCAAGGAATACAAAAATGAAAACGGGCTGCTCTTGCCCTCTGCTTGGAGTCAGCACAGCGTGCCCATTAAAAGCTTGAGCTTGGCTAAACTGCACTTCCTGAGTGTGCAGCTTATTGGCTGGGAGAATCTTGCACTAGCAAAGTATTTAACCTCTCTGAGCCTCAGTTTCCACTTCTGTAAAATGGGGATGCATCTGTTTTACAGGATTCTTTGTAAGATGGATGAAATAACAAAAGCAGCACTTAGCACAGTGCTTGCCATGAAGTAAGTGCTAGGTAGCTGTTATTTATTACCATGTTGTTGTGGTTGTTACTATTATTGTTCTCAGATGGATATGGAAGATTATTGATTGTTGTTGATTATTAGAATAACAACTACCATTTATTAAGTTTTACTTTTGCCTGGCACCATACTGGTCACTTTATAAATAGATTTCCTACTACAAGTCTCAAAACAATCCTTCAAAGTAAGTTTGTTATTCCCTGTCATATTCATGTTAATAAATTGACTGTTGTCATACAGCCACTGTGTATGTGCCAGGAATCCATCGAGGTATGCCTGGCTCCAGAATCTGTTAAATCTTGTTTTTAAATCCACATTGCTGTTTGCATGGGAAGGAAGTAAAAGCAACATTCTTTCTGTGCTTGATTTTAATTAACAGGATGTAGGTCCAGCTTGATCTCTTACAAGTTGTCCTCATACCTGTAAGGCTTGAGATTTCTAATCCGTGTCAGAATTCTCACCAGATGAAGAGCTTTCCCCTTTCTGACTATTAAGAGAAAGATGGCTGTTTCGCTTGGCACAGTTTTGTGGAGAGAGGAATAGTGGTGGGGGAGGGTTCTCACAGAGTGTATGGGTCTAAGGTTAGACCAGAGTATTAAGGGTGGCCCTTTATCTCGTTAGGGAAGCTGTGGCAGCATTTGGGCGTAGGAGTAATGCGAGGAAAGCCCCGTTTTAGAAGTGTCCTGCAGTTGGAAGGAAGGAACAGATACAAGAAATGCATAAGAAAACGGGTTGCTTGTATTGAATGCCAGGTGCTTTACATAAGGGTATCTCATTATCCCTATTTCTCTCCATTCCCCTTCCTGATTTCTTTCTTTTCTTTTTATTTATTTATTTGAAAGGCAGAGTTGCAGAGAGGCAGAGAGAAAGAGAAAAGTCTTCCATCCTCTGTATCCCCAAATGGCTGCAACAGCCAGAGCTGGGCCAATCCGAAGCCAGGAGCCAGGAGCCAGGCACTTCCTCTGGGTCTCCCACATGGGTTCAAGGGCTGGATTGGAAGTGGAACAGCCGGGACTAGAACCGGCACCCACTTGGGATGCCGGCACTGCAGGTGGCGGCCTTTCCTGCTATGCCGCAGCACCAGCCCCCCTGATGTTTTTCTTTCTTGCTTTCCTATAGCTCCACCTGTTGGTCTGTTGACTTAATTTAGATGGTTGAACAGTGAATTTACATAAATTGTATAGCCAATTTCAAAGTGCTAGGCTGTTAAGGACATTTATTTAATATTAAAGGTTTACATGATACCTTCTAATAAATAGTTAATATTTGCTTTTTGTTTTAACACGTATTAAAGCAAGCAACTTTAAAATTACAATGGAAATATATTTTTATGTCTTAAAATGAAAGACATGATGAGGAATAGAAAAAATAATTCATTCAGGATTATCAGTCATCTGTCATCTTTGTAGCAGTGTTAATACTGCATAGTATATGTGTATCCTAATGTAGTAATCAATTTTCTTTTCTTTGTCACCAAGCAAAACTGTTCATTGTTGGATCAAACTCTTCATCATCAACTAGAAGTGCAGTTGACATGGGTAAGCAAAGATTTAACTTTTTCTTAATAGTGGGCTTTCAGTTTGTGTAGGTATATTAATTATAACTTGTATTCAAGTCCAAGTAAAAAAGAAAATGAACTGATTCTAATTAGCCTAATTTCTTAAAGTGTCGACATAAAATTTACTTACATACAGTTATATTTTGTTACACAAAAGAAATGTAAAAGATACAACAGTAAAATGTTAACATTTAGTTGTATTGTTAATTATATGTGTTACATTCTTAACATTTCTTTTCATTCATACGTTCTTAACACTTAATTGTATCCTTAATTTTTTAAAAAAGATTTATTTACTTGAAAGAATTACAGAGAGAGATCGTCCATCTACTGGTTTACTCCCCCGATGGCCATAACTACCAGAACTAGGCTAGGCAGAAGTCAGAAACCAGGAACTCTATGTGGATCTCCAGTGTGGGTTTAGGGGCCCAAACACTTGGGCCATCCTCCGCTGCTTTTCCCAGGCACATTAGCAGGAAGCTGGATTGGAAGTGGAAGAGCCACAACATGAACCTATGCCCCTTTGGGATGCCAGTGTTATAGGCAGTGATTTTACACACTGTGTTACAACACCAGCCCCCATATTCTTATTTCCTAATCATATTCTTACCCCTTTTAGTACTGTAGCTGAGGTGCCAAAACCACCACCACAAATAAACAAGTTTTTTATATCCTTTTTCAGCACTTCATTTGGTTATTGTGGTATCATAGTTATTTAAGATTTCCCTTTAAACATTCTTCTAGTATTTATATATGTTAAAAACTTAAATAAATTAGCTTTTCAATATAAATGTAGAATGAACGATAATCATTTAAAATAAATTATTGAATTATTTTTATTGAAATTAAGAAATGGTGTGGGCATTGTGGCATGGCAGATGAAGCTGCTGCTTAGGACACCTGCATCACATAGCAGAGTCCTGCCTCCACTTCTAAAGCAGCTCCCTGCTAATGTATCCCAAGTGCTTGGGCCCCTGCCACCCATGTGGGAAACCTAGATGGAGTTTCTGGCTCCTGGCTTCATGGCTTCAGCCTGCCTTGTCCCCAGCTGTTGTGGGCATTTGGACAGTGAACCAGAGGATGGAGGAATTTTTTTCTCTCTCTCCCTTTTCCCTGTCATCCCTTCCTCCCTTCCCTCTTCCTCTCTATGTCACACTGCCTTTCAAATAAATAAACTTTTAAAAGTTGATACATTGCCTACCTCTGTAAGTATAAATTAAGGGAGCTGGAGTTGTGACTTAGCAAATTAAACCAATGCTTGCCATGCCAGTAGCCCATATCAGGATGCCAGTTTGAGTCCCAGCTGCTCTGCCTCCTATCTAGCTTCCTGCCAGTGCCCCGGGAATGCAGCAGATGATGGCATAAGTGCCTGGGCCCCTGCCCCCTTAGTGGGAAATCAGGACGGAGTTCCTGACTCCTGACTCCTGACTTCAGCCTCGTCCAGCCCTGGCTGTCGGGGCCATTTGGGGAATGAATCAGCAGATGGAAATCTCTCTCTCTCTCTCTCTCTCTTGCTTTCATTCTGTTTCTCCCTCCCTGATGCTCTGCCTTTCACATAAATCAGTAAATCTTTTTAAAAATTACAGATTAAGTCATAAATTCAGTTTTTCATAGTCGCAAGCTTATTCTTGGCCATGACTACCAGTTACATAATAAATATTAGGTTGGAATTCTTGTGATCATCCATATGAGAAACTAGTGAGCAAGTAGAACTAGGGAGGACCATTTTATGAAATAAGTAGGCTACCAAAAAATGCCGGGGCCTAGGAGACAAGAAGAAAGCCTGCCTCCCAGAAAGAGACCCACTTCCTGCCATCCAGAGAAGCAGGTGGACGGGTAGTCAGAATTTACTAAAAGAGGGGAATGTCCTAATGAAAGGTGAATTCTGAGGGCTATTAGATAGAAAACTAGCAAATGACATGGACAGAATCCAGAGGGATGCTGTAAGCAGTTGGAAGTATTTGTTTTTACTAGGTAACAGTTCTCTCCTTCACTTCTCTCTCCCATCAGCCTGTTCCGTCCTCGGGGTGGCACAGCTGGATTCCGTGATCATTGCTTCACCTCCTATTGAAGATGGAGTTAATCTCTCCTTGGAACATTTACAGCCTTACTGGGAGGAATTAGAAAGCCTAGTACGAAGCAAAAAGATTGTTGCCATAGGGACCTCTGATCTGGACAGAACACAGTTGGAGCAGCTCTATCAGTGGGCACAGGTAAGGGCGCTCCATCAGCAACCCATGGGAGGAGCCTGCCTCGTTCAGTCTCAGCTGTACACCGCAGAGCACCGAACACATAGTGGGCACTTACTGCCACTGACTACTTCAAGTGGGGTTTTATCTGATGCATTAGGGTTTTTAAAATGTGTCTAATTGGGACCGGAGCCGTGGCTCACTTGGTTTATCCTCCACCTGTGGTACCGGCATCCCATATGGGTGCTGTGTTCTAGTCCTGGCTGCTCCTCCTCCAGTCCAGCTCTCTGCTGTGGCTCAGGAGTTTAGTGGAGGATGGCCCAAATGCTTGGGCCCTGCACCCACATGGGAGACCAGGAGGAAGCATCTGGCTCCTGCTTCAGTTTGGCGCAGCACACCGGCCGTAGCGGCCATTTGAGGGGTGAACCAACGGAAAGAATACCTTTCCCTTGGTCTCTCTCTCACTGTCTAACGCTGCCTGTCCAAAAACAAAAACAAAAACAACAACAAAAAAAGGAATAGGCTGGTGCCGCGGCTCATTAGGCTAATCCTCCATCTGCAGAGCCAGCACCCCGGATTCTAGTCCCGGTTGGAGCGCAGGATTCTGTCCTGGTTGCTCCTCTTCCAGTCCAGCTCTCTGCTGTGGCCCGGGAGTGCAGTGGAGGATGGCCCAAGTGCTTGGGCCCTGCACCCACATGGGAGACCAGGAAGAAGCACCTGGCTCCTGGCTTTGGATCGGCGTGGTGCTGGCCATAGCGGCCATTTGGGGGGTAAACCAACGGAAGGAAGACCTTTCTGTCTCTCTCTCTCACTAACTCTTCCTGTCAAAAAAAAAAAAAAAAGACAAAAATAAAATATGTTGCAACTTTCAAAGCCAAATGAACAAAGGCTATTTCCCTCAGTTTTACTTACATGTTGAGAACGTTACATTTTATTTAGGTATTCTTGGGCCTTGGCTCTAATTTCCTAAGTCAGGGAATACTATTTATAACCAATACTTTTCTGTTACCTAAAGATGTGTAAGACTCTCAGTTCATATGGCTTGGTAAGGAGTGCACCGTGGCACACACTTCAGGCTGCCTGCTTGGGATGCCTGGGTCCCCTATCAGAATGCTGGCTCAAGTCATGCCTGGGAACCAGTGGATAATGTACCTGCCACCCAAACCGAGTTCCTGGCTCCTGACTTCAGCTTGGCTCAGTCCCTGCTGTTCCTGCCATTTGGGGAGCCAACCAGATGATGGAAGATCTTTCTGTGTGATTCTCCATCTCTCTCTGTCATTGTGACTTTCAAACAGACCTTTTAAAAAAAAAATGTAACTACCACCACTCTCTGGTCTATTAAACTACAAAATTATTAGGAAAGTAACTTACTAGTATTTTACATAGATTTCTTTATTCATTTTATTATTATTTATATAAAGGGAGAAAATTGTCATGTATTTCATACACACAGTTTTAAGATCCTAATGATATTTCCTTTTACTTCATCCTTGGCTACCTCCTTTTCAGAGTTTCTTACAGGTAGGAAAACCCTGGAAGGAGTGTTACCCTTTCTCTCTTTGACTTAGTGATAACAGCCAAAATGTGCCCAAAAAGTGCTGCAGTGAGTTGGAGGCCCCAGAATGTACATATTACTTTTGTGTTAAAAATATATATATATGTATAGTTAATACATGATACAGTAATGTTATAAAATAATGGCAATATCAAACATATTGATAAAAATACATAAAAAATATTTGTTAACCAGTGAAGCTATAGGAAGTTATCTTATTTTCCTCTTTCAAAATGTGTCTGGTTAACAGCATTGTTTAAAGATTTATTTGTTTATTTGAAAAACAGAGTTACAAGGGTGGTGGGAATTAGAGATCTTCCATCCACTGGTTCACTCCCCAGATAACTGCCATGGCCAGGGATGGGCCATGTGAAACCCAGAGGCTAGAATTCCATCTGAGTCTCTCATGTGGGTTCAGGGACCTAAGTGCTTGGGCTTTCTTCTGCTTTCCCAGGCAAATTAGCGGGAAATTGGATCGGAAATGGAGCAGTCAGGGCTCAAACCAGGGCTTATATGGGATGCCAGTGTTGCAAGTTGTAGCTCAACCCACTGTGCCATAACGGCAGCCCTGCCACGTTCATATTTTAGCATTAAATATGCTTACTTGTGTGGATCCTTTAACTTTAAGACATAGTTCCTTTTGTAGTTGAAATCATCTCACTTGGACTCACGTTTGTTTCCACAGCAGATGTATTGGATTGCTCAGTGGCTCTAGCAGGATACTTTAATAGTTTCACACAGGCCTTTTCCTTCTCTTGTAAATATTTTTCCTTTCCCTGTCAACTACTAACATGGGTTAGAAAAGCATAGATTAATGAAGATATTCATGGGGAAGCAGTTTATAAATTTCAGGTACTATAGAATATGATTTTTCATGTTTTATAATTTTTTGCTTATTTTTACTTTGGGTATTGCTAAATTCAATAGAAAATTCATGATTTTACTTTTACTTGTAGGTGAAACCTAACAGTAACCAAGTTAACCTTGCATCCTGCTGTGTGATGCCACCTGATCTGACTGCATTTGCTAAACAATTTGATATACAGCTGTTGACTCATAATGATCCAAAAGGTGAGCCTGGTATTTTCATTTACAGGGGATGATCATGAGCTTTTATTTGGCAAAAAGCACTCTTGTTGAAATTTAAGTGTTTATAGTGATGATCAGCAGCCAGTCCAAAACATATGCCTTCATTTTTACCTTTGCACAGAATGGGGAAAAGATGAAGCGATCATTTCCTGAACATATGGTCTGAGGTTTACATGACACCCTAAATAAATAGGAATAAATATATTCTTGTCTAGTGTGGCCAAGATTGGATCAGAGAGCTACTTAATTAAACAGAATAAAAACCTGGAAATAGAGGCAGATAGAATTAAACTTGAAGCAACATGAGCATCTTAGGATAGGTAATTGATTAGGTGTTTTATTAACCATGACTATCAAGATATGTGCTTGATGTTAATCAGAAACATAGCTACTGAGAATGACTGACCTGCCGTTTAAAATCAACATTTTACAACATAACTAGAATAGCAGGAACAGAGTGTTTAATATGACTTGCAAACGCTCTCTCTGCCTCACTCTGCCTTTCAAATAAATAAATAAAACTATTTTAAAAAGTCACTTTAGTGAGAAATCTAACAAAGGCTGCAGTGCTGATTTATCCTGAAATATGTTGTTTAAATATAGCTTTCTGTACACTGGCAAACATAGCATCTATCTGTTTACTTTGGGGAGACTCTCCTGGCAGTGACTGTTAACCAACAGCTAATGATCTGGTCTGTATACCATTCTATCTGCACTTGAAACATTCATCTTTTTTCCAGTAGGAAAAGACTTAAGATGCCTAGTATTTTATTTCCATATATCTAAATATTGGCATTTAGATTACGTGCTAAGATGTCATTGTTAAGCCAAAATATATTGCATGTGAATATAAGGAAAGAGATTTAATCCTTTTTGGTATGTTCTTGTATTACAGGCATTTTGACAATTAGTTATTTTTTTTTTTAACTAGATTTACTAATTTATTTCAGAGGTAGAGTTATAGACAGAGAGGGATCTTGAGTCCACTGGTTCACTCACCGGATGGCCGCAACTGTCAGAGTTCGGTAGATCCGAAGCCAGGAGCCAGGAATTCCTGGGGGTCTCCCACGTGGGTGCAGGGGTCCAAGCATTTGAGCCATCTTCAGTTGCTTTCCCAGGCCATTAGCAGGGAGCTGGATAGGAAATGGAGCGGCCGGGACTCGAACAGGGGTCCACATGGGATGCTGGCACCGCAGGCAGAGGCTCAACATACTACACCATGGCACAGGCCCAAGTTTGTTTATTTGTTTTTGAGATCTATTTGTGGGACCAGGACTGTGGCATAGAGGGTAAAGCTGCTCCCTGCAGTGCCAGCATCCCATATGGGTGCTGGTTCGAGTCCCGGCTGCTCCACTTCCAATCCAGCTCTCTGCTTATGGTCTTGGAAAGCAGTAGAAGATGGTCCAAGTCCTTGGGCCCCTGATCCTTTTGGCAAGTCCAGAAGAAGCTCCTGGCTTCTGGTTTCAGACTGGCCCAGCTCTGGCTGTTATGGCCATTTGAGGAGTAAACCAGTGATGGAAGACTTCTCTCTCTCTGCCTCTGCCTCTCTGTAACTCTACCTTTCAAATAAAAAATGTTTTTCTTAAAAAAAAACATTTTTTATTTGAAAGTGTTATGGGGCAGGATGGGAGAGAGAAAGATCTTCCATCCACTGGTTCACTCCCCAAGTGGCAACAATGGCCAGAGCTGAACCAGGCTGAAACCAGGAGCCAAGAACTTCTTCCTGGTCTCCCATGTGGGTGGCAGGGACCCAAGCACTTGGGCCATCTTCCACTGCTTTTTCCATGCCATTATCAGGGAACTGACTAGGAAGTTGAGCAGCCAGGATGCATACTGGTGCTCATATAAGATGCTGGCATTGCATGTAGTAGCTTTACTCACTGTGCCATGAAGCTGGCACCTAGTGTTTTTGTTTGTTTGTTGGTTTTTTGGGTTTTTTTGCTTCTAAACATTTTGATTAGAATTAGTAGACTGACTGGTGCTGCGGCTCACTAGGCTAATCCTCCGCCTTGTGGCGCCAGCATACCGGATTCTAGTCCCGGTTGGGGCGCCGGATTCTGTCCCAGTTGCCCCTCTTCCAGGCCAGCTCTCTGCTGTGGCCAGGGAGTGCAGTGGAGGAGGCCCAAGTGCTTGGGCCCTGCACCCCGTGGGAGACCAGGAGAAGCACCTGGCTCCTGCCTTCGGATCAGCACGGTGTGCCGGCCACAGCACGCCGGCCGCGGCGGCCACTGGAGGGTAAACCAACAGCAAAAGGAAGACCTTTCTCTCTGTCTCTCTCTCTCTCTGTCCACTCTGCCTGTCAAAAAAAAAAAAAAAAAGAATTAGTAGACTAATCTGGCAATAAATCTCTAGACACTTTAATCCATACTGAAGTTTTTCTTAATTTGTTGCGTTTACTCATTCTAAAGAATTAATGTAGTTGAATTTTTTAAAGATTTATTTATTTATTTGAAAGGCAGAGTTAGAGAGGGAGTGAGAGACGCAGAAAGAGAGATATTCCATCTGCTAGTTCACTCCCTAAATAGCCACAATAACCAGAGCTGGGCCAGTTGGAAGCCAGGAGCCAGGAGCTTTTTCTGGGTCTCCCATGTGGGTGCAAGGGCCCAAGTAATTGAGCCATCTTCTGCTGCTTTCCTGGGTGCGTTAGCAGGAAGCTGGATCAGAAGTGGAGCAACTGGGACTCAAACCGACACCTATTAACATGCCAGCACTATAGACAGCAGCTTTACCCAGTAAGCCACAGCACTGGCCCAGTTGAATTATTTTTTAAGTATGTTGTCAATGAGTAGGATAGTTTTCTGAATTTGTTGTCTTTTCTTTTATAATTTTTAAGCTCCAGGTTGTAAAACATTTAACTATGCTTCCTATCTAAGATAGAATTTTTATTGATAAGTCCCCTGAAGTTCTACAGCCTCTGTTCTAAAATTACCCTTACTCCTCAGAATGGGTTTATTTTTTCATTACCCTTTGTCCTGGAGGTTGTAGTACAGTTTAACTACAGTCAGGGTGAAATTGTGAAGGAGGTGATCCTGACTAGGCCTTTCCCCTTTTTAATTGCCTCCCTCCACAGCTCCCATTAACTCTATCCTGGATGATGCCCCATTGCCTCAGGGTCCTCATCTCTGTTAGTCTGGTAACCAATACCACATTAATACTACTTTTCTAAGGAGACACTTGCATTCTGTTTATGGAAAGCTGTATACTAGTTACGTGTTGTGGGGAAGTTACTTAGCTTCTGTTCCTCAGCTTCCTCATGCAGAAGAGACTGATAGTATCTACCTCGTAGGGTTAACATAAAATAAATGAGTTAATATACCTGAAGTACTCAGAAGTGTTTGCAAGTGACAATTACCAACCATGGCTGGGTGTTCACTATTGATGCTACTCAAGTATCCCAGTGGTGCATTTGGGGGTGGCAGGTCTTTCAGCACTCCCAAATTACACTGAGTGGAAAATTGCATAATCCCAATCCATCCTGACTCCCATGGCATCTTTCCATAGTGCTTGATTCAGTCACCAGATGTTTGTGGACCTACTGCATTCCAGGCATTGGCCTGGGTTTCCGGAAAAACAGTAATAAGCCAAATGAATCCCAACCCTCATGGACTTTTTATTCTAGTGGGAGGTGACAGACAATAAAATACGTGTTAAAAGTGACTAAGTGGCTATAAGTGGCTAAAATATATGCTATAGAGAAAAGTTGGCTGAGGGAGAAAGAGCATCCAGGTTACGAGCTATTGTTTTATATGGGATGGTCAGGGAGGCCTTGCTCTTGGGGTGTTGTTAATCAGAGAATTGTAAGTGCTTGAGGTTTTCAGGATATAGCAAGGAGGCCCAAAAAGAGGTAATGAGGAGGGGAGTATGGCGTCAGTAGAGGCCTTACATAGAAATCTGGAATTAGAAAGTAACAGGCTTGTCAGAAAATGCAAGTTAAAAGATATCCATTGGCAAAGATTTTTAAATTATTGCTGGTGCTTATGAGGATAGTTTAAGATCAGCATTCACAGTTATCAACTGCTCGTGGAAATGTAAAGCACAGATTTTCTGGAAATCCCAGTAATATTTTTAAAAGAAAAGTTTATTTTGGTGCAAAAAAAATTTGAAATCCATGTACACCAAGTTTCTTCCAAAAGTTCATGCAGGGCCAGCACTGTGTCAAAGCAGGTTAAGCCACTGCCTGCCGTGCCAGCATCCTATATGGGTGCCAGTTCAAGTCTCAGCTGCTGTACTTCCCATCCAGCTCCCTGCTAATCCTCCTGGGGAGGTGGCAGAAGATGGTTCAAGTACTCAAGCCTCTGCACCCAAGTGGGAGATCCAAGAGTAGCTCCTGGCTCAGCCCTGGCCATTGTAGCCATTTGGGATGTGAACCAGCAGATGGACGCTCTGTATCTCTTTCTCTCTATAACTCTGCCTTTTAAATAAATAAATCTTTTTTAAAGAAAGTTCATGGAATATGTATTTTATGAAAAAAATTATGCATGGATATTAAATTTGGTTTATACCAAAATAAACTTATAATTCCATTTTTCCGTGAATTTTTTTAAAAGATCTTTATTTGGGCCGGCGCTGTGGCCTAGTGGGTAAAGGTGCTGCCTGCAATGGCAGCATTCCATATGGGCGCCGGTTCAAGTCCTGGCTGCTCCACTTTCAATCCAGCTCTCTGCTTTGGCCTGGAAAAACAGTAAGGAGTGGCCCAAGTTGTTGGGCCCCTGCACCCATGTGGGAGACCCAGAAAAAGCTCCTGGTTTCAGATCGGCCCAGCTCTGGCTGTTGTGGTCATTTGGGGAGTGAACCAGTGGATGAAAGACTCCCGTCCTCCCCTGCCTCTCTGTAACTCTGCCTTTTAAATAATAAATATATCTTTAAAAAAGCTTTATTTATATATTCAAAAGGCAGAGTGATGGGGGTGAGGCTGGGAAGAGTACAGATCATCCATCCACTGGTTCACTCCCCAAATGCCCACAGCAACCAGTGCTGAGCCAGGACAAATTCAGGAACCTGGAACTCTATCCAGGTCTCCCATTTGGGTGACAGGAGCCCCAATACTTAGGCCATCATTCCTTGCATTCTGGGGACATTAGCAGGGAGTTAGATCAGAAGCAGAGCAGCCAGGACTTGAACTGGCTCTAATCACTCTAATATGGGATGCTAGCATCTCAAGTGGCAACTTGACCCATTGCATCACAGTGCTGGTCCCTCCATAAGCTTTTTGAATTACCTTTGTATATGTCCATATACATATCTATATGGATAGATGTGTATATACACATGGATATATGTGTAGGTCTGTATACACACATACACACACAGAGACTATCTATATATGTATATATATATGTGTGTGTGTGTGTATAAATGGAGAGAGTTATACACAAAGAAAACAGTTGTAAGGAGATGGCAGAGGAAATGATGTGGCATCTCTGACAGGATGATGAGTGACTCTTTCTATGTTGCCTTGTTCTCCCTGGAGATCTTCAGATACTACAAATATCCAGGCTCCACTCACCAGCTCTTCAGGGTCCAGGTATAGATACTTCTCAGAAAACCTCCTGGACATATGTGGTATTCTGGTTCAGATTCATAGCACACATGAAGGATGAGCGTCGTTTATATGCAGCTATGTTGTATTTCAGTGCTTACCTACATAGTCGAGTGCTGTGTTGTCAGATTTAATACTTTGGTTTTGTTGTTGTTGTTTGTCTTAGAACTACTTTCTGAAGCAAGTTTCCAAGAGGCTCTTCGGGAAAGCATCCCTGACATCCAAGCACACGAGTGGGTGCCACTGTGGCTATTGCGCTATTCGGTCATTGTGAAAAGTAGAGGAATTATCAAATCCAAAGGCTACATTTTACAAGCTAAAAGGAGGGGTTCTTAACTATGACTTGGGATCGTAACCCACTAACCTGGCGTTTCCTTGAATATAAGATAAAATTGAGATGTGCAAAAATCTGGTTACTGCCTCTACAGTGTCATTGAGGCAGATCTTCAGTTGTTTGACAGTATGTTCTCTGTCATGTTTTGAATCTTCTCTTGCCTCCACATCAGTCCACTCACATGAACCACTGTATTGTTTTCATTAAACTATTGTTTTCTTACTGAAATTGCCTATAAAGAAAATACTTGCAATATATATTTTCCTTTATTTTTATGACTAATAGAAATCAAGAAAATTTGTTGCTAGATATATTTTGGCCTAGGCATCAGGGTAATGTATATACATATTTTTATTTCCAAAGTAATTCATTGCTTCTTACTCTGTAGTATAACTAAGCAATTTAATTACAGTTGTTAAAACTGAAATACTGAAAGATATTTTTCCTGTCATTGATAAAATAATTATATCTCAGAGTAACTGGAGTAGCTGGGATCTACTAGTAGTGTAAATAAAATTCATTCTTCAATACATGAATGGCAACTTAATTTTTTTGTGTGTCCTTGTTTAAGTTTAATGATCTAATCATGTATTGTGCCATATTTTCTCTTCTTGTTATTTAAAAAAAAAAAAAGGAAACCAAAAGCTCTGAAATTACTGTTTAGTGATTTGTATAAAAGCAACTACTGTTACCTCCAGATTCTTTTTAATTCTTGGTGCATCCTTAGTATATTGCTGCTCCCTCAAAAATATTCAGTGTTTTGCATTTACCATGTGATGGGGCACTGTGGGCTCTGGAGAGAGGAGCCACAGAGATGCAATTTAAGAATCAATTGAGTAAAATATGTGATACTTGTATTCCATTAATACCTGACTAGAAGGGCCTAAGCCAGAAAAGGATAGAAATGTGTTTAATTCAGGACCAGCATTGCCTAATTAAATAATGTTGTTTGGGATACGATCTTAGCTGTTGTTTAGCAGAGCAATGTAACCAAAACTTTAGAGCTAGAAGAGACTATAGATCATTTAGTATAATTCATCCTTAGTTTAATAATTAAACTAATTGTATTAAGTTGCACATAAAAAAACCTGTGACCATAGACTTCCTTAATTCTGTAAATTTGTATATATAACACAAATAGTTTAGAGAACTTCTTTTAAAATATCTTGTATTTCATATTTGTTAACCATGGGCCTTTATAAAACTAACTTTGCTCCAGTTGTTTTGTTTTTTTTTTTTTAGTTTATGGAAAAGAGCTACAGTTTCATATTCAAAATAAATAGAAATAGACCCTTTTTAAAGAAAGGCTTTGTGGTTGGTTTGATAATTTAATCATTCTAATTGCAATGTAAAATCAGCTGATTTATCTATTAAAATGTGTTTAGATTTTGAGCTTCTTAAAGCTGTCTAGTTTTTATAATAGTTGTATGTAATGTTACTTAATATATGTAGTTAACTTTTTAATTTGGAAATGTGTAACACTTTTTCATATAAGTCCTTAATTAACTAATAAGTCCCTACAATTAACTAAGATATTTTAAGATGGAACTTTAATATTATGCCTACTGATTTTTTTAAAACCCTAGACTTACCCAGACTTAGAAAAGTGAATAGTTTGAAGGGTTATTTTTAAGAAAGAAAAACAAAACACCCACACCTAAGTTCTTAATGTATCCAGATGTCAGCAGGGTTTTTTTTGTGACCTCCCATCCCCATCCAACATTGGACAAAGAAGTAGGCAATATTATGGATTGATTTGCAAATGGGATCCTGTGTGAGTTTTAGTGTTATACCTGGAACTAATGGTGTTGAATAAGCTTTTTTAAACACCCGATTTTTTTCCAAGGCCTTATGATTTTCCAAGCTTGTAGTTACATATTTTTTTAAATGAATGATGAGAAAGTAGTAAATACTTTTCAAGTATCTTAGGACTTAAGAAGCCATAAAATAGAATGGTAATAAAATCAATTAATTGCTTAAAGCTGAAAGCTGACACGTTTTGTGGGAAAATGTGAATCCAATAAACCAAGGTAGAAAGTTGTTACATAAGTGGGCTTTTCTAGTAAACACAAAAGGAAGCTGTAGCTTGTGACTACGTTTCCAAAATCACACTGGAGCCTTACTTTCACACAGTTTACTGAGACATGGAGTTTGTTCTGTCATGAGTCTAATTCAAAGTCCCATCCGAGAAACTGAAGTCACCAGAAGGACCCAGGTGTCACAATGTAAGTTCTGAGGACCTCGTGCCAGTACATTAATCAAGGACCCATGTGGGGATGGCCAGTATTAGAGCTTGCATCACAACTAATAGCTAATAATTTTTCAGTTCCCAGAAGAGATACTTTGGACAGCCATTTGTAAAATGGAAAATTAAAAGTTATTCTGTCAATGCTGCATGAATAGTTCAGATATTTCCATACCAGAGCCAAGTAGTAACTAAAATTAGGGTCTTAATTTCTAGTGTTAAAAGGTCTAAGACCCAATTAACTCTTTCTATAGATTTTGGTTTCTAGGTTTTCTACACAGTATTCATTATTTTAGACTGTAAGCATTTAAAGTTTATTGTGTATCGGCCAACAGTTCGTGTTCTTGCAAATGTACATTTATAGAAATGTGAAGCTATTTTAATGAGAATCGAAACCCTTGTATATTTATGTTTTCATACTCAGATACACCAGTTTATGATTCTGAACCTGTTTTTTTAGTCATTAACTTTCTAATGTGCCAAAACTTGTTCCCATCTTTCACCCACAAAGTTGGTGATGAAATGTATCCATTTTACTTTTGGAAAATATATAATATGGCTTTCATTATTTTTATAGTTTTCAGATTTAGAAATAGGAAGAGAAAATGATTTAGATAATATTTCTTATGTGTCTGTAGTGGTATACTATAAAATAAAAATAATATAAAGCATTATCAATTATAATTTTTTTACTTTCACTTATAATGAATTTAATTGAAATAAAGTATGAGTTGGGTATTTTTAATTGAGTTGTTTTCAACAGCCGGGTGTATCCTGCAGCATTATATTGATTTTGAACTATTTAAACAGTATGATTTGAAAATAAATTCTAACTTTTTAAGCATCTACTTGATAAAGCTATTTATGAATTCGTTCATTCAGATCTATTGAATGGCTACTAGGTGTTAGACAATGTGCAAGGTGTTACAGACGGACACAGATGAAAACCCCTGCTTCAAGGAGCATGTAGAATATTGGGAGTGGCGAGAGACAGAGATCTGTACACAAATAAGCGATAAGCGGTTGTGTCTGTTAGTGACAGGAGAGAGGTGGAAAGGATTGGAGGCATGTGGAAGAAAGTAGGTCTTGTTAGTGGGGTGAGGGCAAGAAAGGTTCCATTATGAAATTAGCTTTCGAGTAGGGGCAGAGGGCACCGTGAGGTAGGCATTCTGGGCAGATGCCCTTGTTTGCTTAGTTTGTAAATATTAAGCTCTTGCTGAGTGCTGGAATAGTTTATATGTAAACTTGAAAAAATTAAATTTGAAATGTAATACAATCACCTTCAAGAGCTTGTTTCATTATATAGAAAGGAATGACTTCCAATGAGACAAAAGTAGATAAAGTTGGAAAAGTCACATTTCATTAAAAGATTAAGACTTGCCCAACTCCCTAAATAATCAGGATATGGCTCTGTGTGGTTCCACTATCAAATATGTCAAACAAAACTGCTGACATGTTTCTTATAGCACTGACCATGTACCAAGGACCTGGGCCATCCTCCACTGCACTCCCTGGCCACAGCAGAGAGCTGGCCTGGAAGAGGGGCAACCGGGACAGAATCTGGCGCTCTGACCGGGACTAGAACCTGGTGTGCCGGCGCCGCAAGGCGGAGGATTAGCCTGTTGAGCCACAGCGCCAGCCCTATTTTCTAGGTTTTGTTTGTTTGAAAATGTCATTATTTTACTCTCAGTCTCAGATGATCACTTGGCATTACAGAATTCTAAATTCCCAAATTATTCTCTATCAGCATCTGGATGATAGTGTTTCGTAAACTTCCAGTATATAAACTTTTTTTCCCCCTAAGATTTACTTACTTGAAAGAGTTAAAGAGAGAGAAGAAGAAACACAGAGATCTTCCATCCACTGATTCATTCTCCAGATGGCTGCAATGGCCAGGGCTGAGCCAGACCAAAGCCAGGAGCTTCATCAGGTTCTTCCAAGCTTGGGCCACCTTCCGCTGCTTATCCCAGGCCAAAAGGAGAGAGGTGGAAGGGAAGTGGAGCAGCCAGGACACAAACTGGAACTGGTGCCCATATGGCATGCTGGCATTACAGGCAGTGGCTTTAGGTGCTGTGCCACAACACCAGCCCTTGTATAATCTTGCTGATGAAAATCTGGATTTTCGGCCAGCACTGTGGCTCAATAGGCTAATCCTCTGCCTGCGGCACCAGTACCCTGGGTTCTAGTCCCGGTCGGGGCACCAGATTCTGTCCCGGTTGCTCCTCTTCCAGGCCAGCTCTCTGCTGTGGCCCGGGAGGGCGGTGGAAGATGGCCCAAGGGCTTGGGCTCTGCACCCGCATGGGAGACCAGGAGAAGCACCTGGCTCCTGGCTTCGGATCAGTGCAGTGCGCTGGCCACAGCAGCCATTTTGGGGGTGAACCAACAGCAAAGGAAGACAGTTCTCTCTCTCTCTCTCTCTCTCACTCACTGTCTAACTCTGCCTGTCAAAAAAAAAAAAAAAAAAATCTGGATTTTCAATCTGTCATGCTCTCTGGTCACTCTGTTTTTCAGTTGGAAATTGCAACTTATTTTGATGTGTAGGGATTAGAAAAAATTAAAACTGGCTGCAAAGCTTTCTAATAACATAAAAACACATAAGGTGGACTAAACAAAATTTAAATCTCTGTACTTTGAAAGGTTTAAATGAAAGTCAACCAGAAATACTTGCAATATGTATCTGATGAAAAATAAATTGTGGACTTTTTTAATTGTGCTTCAAAAGACACTATCAAGAAAGTGAAAAGTGGTCGGTGCTGCAGCTCAATAGGCTAATCCTCCACCTTGCGGCGCCGGCACACCGGGTTCTAGTCCTGGTCGGGGTGCCGGATTCTGTCCCGGTTGCTCCTTTTCCAGTCCAGCTCTCTGCTGTGGCCCGGGAGTGCAGTGGAGGTTGGCCCAAGTGCTTGGGTCCTGCACCATATGGGAGACCTGGCTTCGGACCGGCACAGTGCGCCGGCCACGGCAGCCAGTGGAGGGTGAACCAACGGTAAAGGAAGACCTCTCACTGTCCACTCTGCCTGTCCAAAAAAAAAAAAAAAAAAAAAAGAAAGTGAAAAGTATTTACAAATCACATCCAATAAGGTCTCCTATCTTCTCTTTGTTTTGTTTTGTTTTGTTTGGCTTTTCAAGCTTTTATTTCGAGAGCCCTCCCATATGCTGGCCCTGCCCCCAAAGTCCCAAATGGGCAGAGGGAAGGCCCAAACCAGGTGGGTGGCATGGGGAGGGGGTAGGTCAGGCTGTATTTGCAGGAGGTTGGAACCGAGAAGTAACCGGGAACTTACACAAGGCACTCAAGAGGCTTCTATGCTCAGTTTGTAGTTCTGTGCAGATCAACTCCTTCCATTGAGGGAGTTCCACCCATATGGAGTGGCTGGGTTCAATTCCCACCTCCAGTAACAGCATCAGAAGCACCTGTGAGGGCTTGGGGCTAGGGTTGCTGAATCACCCTCCCAGGCCCCGGGAAAACACTTGCCAGGTTACTATGACCCCCACAGCAGAGAGGCCTCCTTGCCCAACCCAAACCAGACCAGACCTTGGCTGTAAGTTCTGGGAGGCGCCCGCCCGGCACAGTCAGGGCCTGGGAGCTGCCGCCACCCCAAATACGTGCCGCTCAGTGGAGCAGCCGGCAAGGAGATAGCATATCCCGGGGAGGCTTCCCTGGCAGTGAGGACCCCAGTTTTTTTAAAAAGCAAAAAACTAGACCAATCCTTTCTCCAAAGAAGATGTATGAATAGCCTATAAAAGCATTAAAAGATGTTTAACCGGTTCTCTTAGTTTTTTTTTATTCCATTATTTTTCTTTCCTGGACTAAACAGAAGAGGGAAAAGGAAGAGTGGGTATAGAGTGAAGAATTACTATATTCCTAATGTATTTATGAGATACATACAAATTAAAGATGTTCAACATCAGTCATCAGTAAAATAAAAATTAAAATAATGATATCACCAAAATACTAAAAATTTCAAAGACTGACAATACCAAATGTTGATGAAGATATGGTACAAGCAGATCTCTGATGTATTGCTGGTGGGAATATAAAATGCCATGACCACTATGGAAAATAACTTCCCATTTCTTTAAAACTTAAAACATACCTACCGTCTGACCCAGCAATTCCACTCCGAGACATTTATTCACAAGAAGTAACATGTGTCCAAAGGTATTTATATAATCTTTACTCATAATAGCTGAAAACTGGAAACAACCCAAATGTCTCAGTGGTTGAATGGGTAAGTCAACTTTATGATCATACAACAAAAAAACCATACAGCATTTAAAAAAAAAAAAGGTTGACCGGCGCCGCAGCTCACTAGGCTAATCCTCCATCTGCAGCACCGGCACCCCAGGTTCTAGTCCCGGTTGGGGCGCTGGATTCTGTCCTGGTTGCTCCTCTTCCAGTACAGCTCTCTGCTGTGGCCTGGGAGGGCAGTGGAGGATGGCCCAAGTGCTTGGGCCCTGTACCCGCATGGGAGACCAGGAGAAGCAGCTGGTTCCTGGCTTAGGATGGGCACAGTGCGCTGGCCGCAGGGGCCATTTGTGGGGTGAACCAATGGAAGGAAGACCTTTCTTTCTCTCTCTCTCACTGTCCACTCTGCCTGTCAAAAAAAAAAAAAAAAGGCTGGCACTGTGGCACAAAGTGGGTTAAGGCATGCAATGCTGGCATCCCATACTGGTGCCAGGTCGAGTTCCAGCTGCTCCACTCTGATCCAGATTTCTGCTAATGTGCCTGAAGATAACCCAAGTCCCTGGACCCTTGCACCACATGTGAGACCCGGATGAAGCTCCTGGCTTCAGCTTGGCCTAGCCTGGGCTGTTCCAGCCATTTGTAGAGTGAACCAGCAAATGGAAGATGGCTGGCCGGTGCTGTGGCGCAGCGTGTTAATGCCCTGGCCTGAATTACTGGCATCCTATATGGGCACCGGTTCTAGTCCCGGCTGCTCCTCTTTCGATCCAGCTCCCTGCTACGGCCTGGGAAAGCAGTAGAAGATGGCCTAAGTCCTTGGGCCCTGCACCCACATGGGAGACCCGGAAGAAGCTCCTGGCTCCTGGCTTCGGATCAGCACGGTTCCAACTGTTGCAGCCATCTGGGGAGTGAACCAGTGGGCAGAAGACCTCTCTCTCTGTAACTCTGACTTGCAAATAAATAAATGAATCTTTTAAAAAAGAATGGAAGATGGCTCTATCCTTTTCTCTAACTCTGCCTTTCAAATAAATATTAAAGAAAAAATGTGAGGACATACTGTTAACTTGCTCCCTGGGATGCGTGTATCCCATATCAGATTGCCTGGTTCAAGTCCTGGTTCCTCAGTTTCTAATCCAGCTTCCTCCTAATGCACACTCTGGGAGACAGCAGATGATGGCTCAAGTGCTTGGGTTCCTGCCACCCATGTGAGAAATGGAGTTCTGGGCTCCTGGCTTTAGCCTGGCTGTGCCCTGGCTGCTGCAGGCATTTAGCAAGCAAACCAGTGGATGGAAGATCTCTATCATTCAAAAAAAAATGAAAATAAAATTTCTTTAAATGAACTAGTATACATGTAACACAGATGAATCTCAAAAACAATTATTTGGGCCAGCATTGTGGTATAGTAGGTAAAGCCGCCATGCAGTGCTGGCATCCCATGTGGGCCCCTGTTCAGGTCCCGCCTGCTCCTGTTCTGAACCAGCTCTCCCATACAGCTTGGGAAATTAGTAGAAGATGGCCCAACCATTTGGGTAGTGAACCAGCAGATGGAGGACCTCTCTCTCTGTCTCTGCCTCTCTGTAACTCTGCCTTTCAAATAATAAATAGATCTTTTTTTAAAAAAAATTTGTCCCTTTGAAACTAGCTAGATCCAGAAACATATTTAAAAAAAAAAAAAAAAGGCCCAAGTCCTTGGGTCCCTGTACCTGTATGGAAGAACTAGAAGAAGCTCCTGGCTTTCAATTGGCCCAGCTGCAGTCATTGTGGCCATTTAAGGAATGAATCAGAGGATGGAAGATTTCTCTGCCTCTTCCTCTCTGTAACTCTGCCTTTCAAAGAAATACATTTTTTTAAAAAAAATTATGAGTGAAAAGCCTGACACAAAAAAGTACAGACTGTACTGTTTCTTTTACATGAAATCTTAGAATGAAGTCTCTAGTTCTCTACTGATGCATCTGGGAGCCTCAAGATTTTTCAAAAGGTAGCAAGGTGTCAATCAGGACTGCAGGCTCACCTGAAGGCTTCATGAAGGTTGGTCTGCTTCCAAGCTTCCCTGCCTGGTTGCCGGCCAGGTTCAGTCCTCACTGGCTATAGGTCAGAGGCCTCTGTCAGTTCTTCTCCACAGGTCAGTCACAACATGCAGCTAGCTTCCTCCAGAGTGAATGGAGAGTAGGATGGAAGCTGGCCGATTTTACCCTAATCTTGAAACTGATATCCATAATTTTTGTCACGTTCTTTTCATTTTAAGTCACCAAGTCCAGCCCACATTCAAGGGTCTGAAAACCAGGAGGTCACTGGGAACCATCTTCTAGGTCAAACTTTATGTAGACATACAATTTTATAGTCATAATGGGAATGACCATGGGTAGTACTTTTTAGAAAGCTCATGCACTGAAACTCTCATCCTTTGATTAATGACTAAAATTCCATAGAGTGATTTAAGCCTTTAGTTTAAGGGTTTAACTTGCAAAACATGAACTATTCAGAGTTTCCTTTTAGGCCTAACAGTATACTATTTTTATAGTGCACTGACCTAAAATTGGGTATATTACATTTTCCTAAACTCTACTTTTAATAGAAGGCAGACAAAAAAAAAAAAAAACTTGATAAGCCAACAAAATAGCATTTGAGTGCACATTAAGACTGTTTTAGATGTCTGCATCCCATATAGGAGTGCTGGTATTCCAGTCCACAGCTCCACTTCCAATTCCAGTCTCCTGCTAATGCAGACCCTGTGAGGCAGCAATGATGGCTCAAGTAGTTGGGTCCCTGCCACTCACCTGAGACCCCCAGAATGAGTTCCAGTCTCCTGGCTTTGGCCTAATCCAGCCCTGGCTTGATGCAGGCATTCAGGGAGTGAATCAGTGGCTGGAAGATCTGTCTCTCTGCCTTTCAAATATAATGAAAATAAATACATTTTTTTAAAAAACAGCATTTTTGCCCATGGCCAGTAGACCTGTTGATAGATCAGCTTAGTTTTTTTTTTTTTTTAAGATTGATTTATTTATTTGAAAGAGTTACACAGAGAGAAAAGGAGAGGCAGAGAGAGAAAGAAAGAAAAAGAAAGAGGTCTTCCATCCACTGGTTCACCACCCAGTTGGCTGCAACAGCTGGAGCCATGCCTATCCAAAGGCAGAAGCCAGGAGCTTCTTACGGGTCTCCCACACAGGTGCAGGGACCCAAGGACTTGGTATCTTCCTCTGATTTCCCAGGCCACAGCAGAGATCTGTATCGGAAGTGGAGCACCTGGAACTCAAACTGGCACCCATATGGGATGCTGGCACTGCAGGCAGCAGCTTCACCTGCTACACCACAGCGCCGACCTCAGCTTAGTCTTATACTCTGCATTGTAATGATATTTTAATATTTTGTTTCTTGACCTTAGATTGTAAGTGAAAGTTTTTCTTTTCTCCTTTTTACTGGAGAAGAGCCATACTGGAATGTGAATATGCCACATGGAATAATCTAATATTCTCCCCAATTTTCTACAGCTATCCTGCTGTCTTAATATCTATTTCCAAGCATTTGCACAAGTTAAAGCTGTGGTAGAGAGATTAAATGAGTGAATACATGTAAGGCATTTAGTGTCCAGCCCATAGTAAGTGCTCAATACTATTATGATTGATGCTGTTTGCTGCTCTGATCTCTGCTGCTCACCTTGAACGGTTCACTTCCTCCCTCAACACCCTCTGCCCCTTCTTCAAATCTAACCTGTTTTTTGTTCAGCTTAGCCTCAGTGCTACTTGACCCTATGAAAACGCCTTCTTTTTGATCCTATCACATTCTCACAATATAAACCGTATTCATTTTGAAATGACTCACCTTCTACTTACAGCAAAGATTAAGGCTATCCCCCATAATTCCTTCTTTTCTTGCAGTCCCATTTTCTTTGTTTCAAGTATCCATTCTTCCCTCCTGCCTCAAAGTTAGGTGCAAGATTCTTTGACTAACCCTCCATCTCAATTTTTTTTTTTTAATTCAACCTCAGTTAAAATTAGGCTCAGCTACAAATAGAAAATACCAAATAACAGTGACTTTTAAAAAGATGTTTCTTTCAGATGAAAGAAATCTAATAGTAAGATGTTGTGAGCTTACATGTTAGCTCCACAATTTGTCAGGGACTCTTTTCTTCTTCTTCTTCTTCTTTTTTAAGATTTATTTATTTGAAAGGCAGAGGTGGGGGTGGGGGAGAATGAGCTTCTATCTGCTACTTCACTTCCCAAAAGGAGCAACCTGTGCTGGTCCAGGACAAGGCCAAAAACCAGGAATTCTATTTGGTTTTCCCATGTGGGTGGTAGGGGCTCAAGTACTGGACCATTTTCCTGCCATCCCAGGTGCATTAGCAAACAGCTGGATTGGAAATGAAGCAGTCAGGACTTCAAAGGGTGCTCAGATATGGGATGTCCACTGAGCCACATATGGGATGTCCACTGGGCCACAATGCCACCTCCCCCAAGGAATTCATGATTTTTCCTTTCTCGTGGTTATGCTATCCGGAAAGTATGGTCTGCATCCCCATGGCACAAAACTTATGCCAAACAACGAGCGGACAACTTTGCAGGAAGTAAAGTGAAGTTTAAGAAGTCAAGACCACATTCTTAAAGATCCACACAACACTTAATTTATATGTACGAGGCCAAAACTTTGTCACTTGGCGCATCTGGCTGCAAAGGACCCTAACAGGTGCTGTTGAGCTGGGAGACAAAATGTGACTTTAAGAAACAAGTCGCCAGCAAGCCACATAAGAAGGGACTCTGTTGCTCAAAAGGAATGAAGCCTGTCTTCAAACCCCTGGCCTTGTGTCCCCTCCAGCCTGAACCCCGGTTCTCCCTAAAATAAAATACTTTCTGCCTTAAGAAGCCACCTCTTTGCCTTTTTTGAGCGCTAAAAATCCTGAAACCTAATAAAAACTCCAAAATACTCTTGAACCTCGCAGTCTCTTCATTTCACTGAAAATAAAAATTACCGCTCTCCTTCACAATTTCACATTTCATTGTCTGCTCATCCCGAACCCCTTAAACTCCATCTGTTTCTATTATATGCTTCCTAACGAGGCTCTGAGTTCCTGGAAGCACTGAACATAGACCTTAAGTCCAACGAAGTTTAAAATTTTATTTATGCTTTCCTTCACAAATAATACACGTGGTACACTGTATAAAAAATAAAAAGTACAAACAATGCAGACGTCCCCATGGGTCACATCCATATTCAGAAAGTGAGGCGAATACCGGGGTTTCAGTTTGTTCACTCTTGTCACACGCTGTGGGTTTCGCTACTCCCTTAGAGGCCACTCCCAGAAAAAGGCTTGCTTTAATTCCACAGCACAAACGCGAATGTTCAGAGGGGATCTCCACCCTGAACCGCCCCTGCCTGAGAGGGCAAGCCGAAGGCAGGTACGAGATTCTCCCGAGTTCCGGAATCCGCTCGGAAAACTCAGGCGCGGCACCTCTCTGACGTATTTCCGGGGCGCCAGAGCGAAAGGAAGTCGTGGTGCCGGTGGGCGATCCGGATATCGGGAAGATGGTGGTCACCAGATCGGCACGAAAGCGGGCGGTGAACCAAGCCTCGGCGGCTGGAAGTTCCCAGCAGAAGGTAGGTGATCCGACTTCTCCCTGTGTTTCCTGGCCGCTTCGCACAGAGACGCCGCGGCACAGACGCCGCGACGCGGAGGTCCGGCGGAGCGTGATGGAACCCTAGGGGCGAGGCCAGGAGTTTTCGCGCCGTGCAATGTACTTGACCTCCCACCTGACCTTTCGTGGAGCTTTAGTCCTCGCCGCTGTCCTTTAAGGCATTTCTGAGGCTAGGTAACTTACGTGGGGTTGTTCAGGTACTTTTAAGCTTCTTAGCCCCGCGCCAAGGAGCGTGAATTCCTACCACCGCACACGTGAGTCTCGTTTGGTGGGATTGGGGAGAAGAGCATAATTTCCGCGTGGGAAGGCTGGCAGTGAGCCAGCACCACCTCCGTATGACGTGAGGCGGGCTGTGGTGATGCGGCCTGGGACTCAGCGGCTGCTGTCGTCTGCTACCACATTCTGACTGCAGAGAAGGGAAGGGACCAGCAGTTTCTTGTATGTGAAGGCAACGGCAGCGGCCGATGCCATTGTGTGTTTCTAAACAGCTTTGCTCAGAGTTAATATTTGCCTTCTCTCCTCTTGTACAAAACGACCAGAATTGCATATTTGCAATTGCATATTTGACTTGCATATTTGACTTCGAGTAAAGAAAATTCTCTTTTTAAATAGTCTGCTACCAGAAGTCAGATCTAGGATTAAGATGGGTAAACCAAATGCACGGTCAGATCCAGCATTTAAATAGTTGACTTTTTTAAAATCATGAGTTTGGTTGTTTTGTAGTAATCTTGCTTACTTGGCTTTGTTTATTTTAGTGGGCTTTAAAATTGTATTTATTTATTATTTTCTCCTTGTCCCAGCCCTGCCTAAATTATAGTGTGTTGTCTTTGGCCTGCAGAATTCTGCTGCTGGAGGGAATCAAGAACATCCAGAAAGCAGGCAGGGCTCTGGATCTGATGACCGGGAACAGAGTTCGATCTCTCGAAATCCTAAATCCAAAAAGAGGAAGGATGGACCTGCCAGCACACTATCCGGGATAACTGAACCATCTGATGGAGAGACCTCTGAGGCAGAGTCAAATTATTCTGTGTCTGAGACCCAGGAGCCCATTTTAAGAATAACTAGGAGGAGGCAAATCTTAATTGCACCCACCCCAGTGTCTAGTGTTAGAAAAAGGCTGAAAGTAACCCCAGTAAATGAATCTCATACTGAAGAAGTTGTTTCTGAAGCAGAATCTCATGCTTCAGGTGTTTCTAGAATTGTGCCTTCCACAGAGCTAACTACAAGAACCCAAAGATGTACAGATAAATCTATAACAGATCCAAGCCAAGACTCACATGCTGAAGCTGTATCTGATGCTGAGTCATCATGCTCAAACATTTCATTTTCTGTAATTGCACCTAAGAGAACAACCAGGAGTAAGCCAAGCAAATTACAGACACAAATTGAGAAGAAAGATACTAAAATTGTCCCAAGAAATGAAAAGCAAATCATTGATACGCCTGTGAACTCAGAGGATTTGGATACCAAACGGACTTCTCATTTACAAGCAAGCTCTCTTTCTCACATCAATAAATCAAATGTCTGTAGTAATGAAATTCATAATGACTTTGATGATTCCTTCCACGTAAGTTCAGAAAAAATGCAGAAACACCAATATTCTAATGAAAGAGAGAAAGGACAGGCCAGAGTTGCATCTCCTAAAGAAACAAAACAGAATTGTAAGAGTTTGGATGAAGACAGCAATGAAATAATAAATGAGGGAAAAGAAATTAATGGGAACTCCTCTCAGTTGAGTCTTTCTAAATTTCAGGACGCTAGCCCTCAGCAATTAGCTTCTCAAAAGCATTCAACTCCCCATAACAAAACCCCTTCAGAGCCCTCACATCTGAATTGTGAGGCTGTAATGAAATCATTAGCCCAAACATTTGCAGTCGTGGAAGTGAATAGATGGAATGAAGAGAGAAACAGCCCCATAAAAACAAGTGACTTAACAAAGTTTGGTAATGGTGATGATAGTGATAATGAAGAGTCCACGGTTATAAGTGTCAGTGATGATAAGAACCATGATGAAAGGAATGTAGATCTTGAATGTGATACCACACTAAAGTCTGCACTCAACACATCTCAGGATATTGACGGTCCTGTTTTATTAGTTCTCAGCAGTGATGAAAGCCAGCAGTCTGAAAACAGTGAAGATGAAGAGGATACCTTGTGTTTTGTTGAAAATAGTGGCCAGAAAGAGTCATTAAGTGGCAAGTCGGGAGAGAAGTCGGGTGGCAATGAATTGTTTGTGATTGACACAACTCCTGGATTGAGTGCTGATAAAAATTTTTACTTGGAAGAGGAAGACAAGGTAAAAGAGGTTGCCATTGAAGAGGAGGAGGAGGAAGAAGAGGAAAGTGAAGAAGAACCCTCAGACCGTGATAAAAATAAAGATGCAGAGTTTAGTGATGAAGACGACTTGCTAAATAACACAAAGTCTAAACTGTAAGTTTTACCTCTTTATTTTTTAAAGATTTATTTTATTTGAAAGGCAGAGTGACAGAGATCTCTTGTCTGCTGATTCAGTCCCCAAACGCCTGCAGCCAACTGGCAGCAGGACTAGGCCAGGCTGAAGCTAGGAGCCAGTAACTCCATCCAGGTCTCACATATGGACAACGGGCCCAGGCACTTGAGGCATTATCCACTGCCTCCGAGGTGCATTAACAGGGATGCTGGCTCGGAAGTATGGAGTAGCCAGTCCTTGAAATGGGACTCTACTATAGAATGTTGGTGTCCCAAGCAGCAGCTTAACCCACTGTGCCAAAATGCCCACCTTTATTTTTTTTTAAGTAAATTTTTAGTAGATATTTCAAGTGGTTAATTTACCATAAAAGTATTAAATACTAGAAAGCATGGGAATTGAGAAAATTACTGCCTTGGGTTCTATGGGGAAGAGCTCTTCTATCCAGCATTTCCCTCATCTTTGTACCATTGTTAGTCATATTCTTCCCACCAGTGACAGCTAAAAGTACTGCTTTTGGTCATAGGTTACAAATTATCTATTGAGATTTTTTTCCCATGGTTGTTAAGAGCAATATAAAAGGAAGAAAGTAACTTATTTTTAATTTTTTCTACATGTTAACTGTAGAGAAATTGAAAAATATAGAAAATTATAAAATAAACTGCTGTATTCCCATCTTTTATCTATTGAAAAGCTCTAATATTTGGTGCTTTTTTTTTTCCAGTATTTTTGTTTTTGAACTTGTTTTTCTTTGTCATAGATCCCTGGTGCCAGTGTATCCACTGGAAATATAGGCAGCCTTCTAAGGCACTATATAACAACAGATGCCAAGTCTTAGTGAATCAGTCTCTGAGGCTAGGCTCAGGCATACTTACCTTTTTAAAGGCATACTGTTCCTCCCCCCACCAAATCTAGTGTATGTTTTGAGTTAAATACTGCCAAAGCATTGCAATAGAATGATACTAAGTTTATATAAATAGGGAAGAGAATGACTTAACCGCAAGGGTACTTTTTTAAAGATTTTATTTGTTTATTTAACAGGTAGAATTACAGACAGTGAGAGGAAGAGACAGAGACAAAGGTCTTCCATCTGCTGGTTCTCTCCCAGATGGCCGCAACAGCTGGAGCTGGGCTGATCTGAAGCTAGGAGCCAGTAGCTTCTGGGTCTCCCATGTGGGCGCAGGGACCAAGCGCTTGGGCCATCTTCTGCTTTCCCAAGCTATAATCAGAGGGCTGGATTGGAAGAGGAGCAGCCATGGGATGCCAATGCCACTGGTGGAAGATAAACCTGTGCCACAATGCTGGTCCCACAAGGGTACTTTATAAAAAGTATCCTTCTGAGGCTGGTGTTGTGGCTAGTGGGTAAGGACACCAACTGTGACACCGGCATCCCATATGGGCTCTGGTTCTTGTCCCAGCTGCTCCACTCTCTATCCAGCTTCCTGTTCATGGCCTGGGAAAGACAGCAGAAGGTGATCCAGGTGTTTTGTGCCCCTGCCACCCACATAGCAGACTTAGATGAAGCTCCCGGCTTCAGCCTGGTCCAGCCCTGGCTGTGTTGCAGCCATCTGAGGAGTGAACCAGTGGATGGACGATCTGCCTGTCTCTCTCCCTCTCAATAAATAAGTAATAATAAAAGGATCCTTCCTTTGGTTACCAGTTATATAAAGTAGAAATTCTCATATAAATGTAGCAGCAGCCTAAGCCAACTGTAGAAGGTTCTGAATCAGTATATCCCAGGTGGCCGGCGCCGTGGCTCAACAGGCTAATCCTCCGCCTTGCGGCACCGGCACACCGGGTTCTAGTCCCGGTCGGGGCGCCGGATTCTGTCCCGGTTGCCCCTCTTCCAGGCCAGCCCTCTGCTGTGGCCCAGGAGTGCAGTGGAGGATGGCCCAAGTGCTTGGGCCCTGCACCCCATGGGAGACCAGGTAAAAGCACCTAGCACCTGGCTCCTGCCATCGGATGAGCGCGGTGCGCCGGCCATAGCGCGCGGACCGCGGCAGCCATTGGAGGGTGAACCAACGGCAAAGGAAGACCTTTCTCTCTGTCTCTCTCTCTCACTGTCCACTCTGCCTGTCAAAAAAAAAAAAAAGAAAAAAAGAAAAAAAAGAAAAAAAGTATATCCCAGGGTGTGGCATATTTCTTTTTCTTTGTTTCCCTCCTGAATTTGAGAAACAGAGCTCCCAATCACTGCTTAATTTCCCAAATGCTCACAATAGCTGGGACAAAGCTGGGTGCCGTGAACTCAGTCCAGGTCTCCCATGTGAATTGCAGAAACCAAGCTACCTGAGCCATCACTAATAGTTCTCAGGGTCTGCATTAGAAGGAAGCTGGAGGGACCAGAGTTGTGGCAGAGCAGGTAAAGCCTCTGTCTGTCATACCAGTACCCTGTATGGATGCCGGTTCATGTCCCAGTTGTTCCACTTCCCATCCAGCCTCTGCTAATGGCCTGGGTGGAGCAGTGGAAGATAGCCCAAGTGTTTGGGCCCCTTGCCACTCTATGGGAGGCCCTGATGAAACTCCTGTCTCCTGGCTTCAGCTTGGCCCAGCACTGGCCATTGCGGTCACCGAGGGAGTGAGCCAGCAGATAGAAGATCTGTCTCTCTCTAATTCTGACTTTCAAAATAAATAAATGTTTTTAAAAAGAAGGAAGCTGGAGTCAGGAGTCAGAGCCAGGTATTCTGATGTGGGATGCAAATGTCTTAATCACTAGACTAAATGCCTACTCCTACATTTATGTGAGGCTTATTTTCCAAAGAAGTATTGTTAAGGGGAACAAAATTACAAACCTACCTAGGTGTGCTGTAAAGTTGTTGGAAAGTAAGTCACCTAGGTTTGTGGGTAGACATGTAGTGCCCAGGTCATTTTTGCTTTAAAAGGTTGTGA
The DNA here is from genome assembly GCA_949820135.1 of Sylvilagus floridanus. Classification (NCBI taxonomy): domain Eukaryota; kingdom Metazoa; phylum Chordata; class Mammalia; order Lagomorpha; family Leporidae; genus Sylvilagus; species Sylvilagus floridanus. The sequence goes on along the minus strand of OX463225.1, from coordinate 84,996,539 downwards.
CAAATACAGATGAATTGGAAAAAAAAAAAAAAGCAGTGATAGAGAAGGAGAGACAGAATGTCTACCATCTTCTGATTCACATCCTAAAGGGCTGCAACAGCCAGGGCTGGTCCAGGCTGAAGCCAGAAATCCAGAACTCCATCCCAGTCTTCATGTGGGTGATAGACCGAAGCATTTGAACCATCTGCAGAAATCTGGATTGGAAACTGTGCAGCTGGGACTCGAACTAGTGCTCTTTTATGAGATGCTAGTGTTGCAAGCAGCAGTTCAATCTCCTGTGCCACAATGTAGGCCCCATACATATATATGTGTGTGTGTATCTAATATTTATTTATTTGAAAGAGTTAGGGAGAGACAGATCTTCCATCTGCTGGTTCAACTACCCAAATGGTGGCATCAGCTAAGGCTGGGCCAGGCCAATGTCATGAGCTTCATCTGGGTCTCCCATGTGAGTACAGGGACCCAAGTCCTTGGGACATCTACTGCTGCTTTCCCAGGCACATGAGCCAGGGAGCTGGATCAGAAGTGGAGCAGCTGGGACTCAAGCTGACACCCCATTCGTATTTTAACAAAAAAGCTAAATGGATACATGCTAATTGCTGTTGAAGCCACTGATTGAGACACTACCAAGTGCTCTTAGTCACCCAGGAAAATAAAGTTTTGATAATTTAGAAGTTTTACTTTATTCATTTTAGAGATGGAGATATATACATTTATTAGCTTACCAACTATGAAGTTGAGCTGAATTGCCAGGTAAATCCCCATCTTTCTTTAATTATTTATATAATCTGTTGGCATATTATTATGGCCTGATTTCCTTTAAGAAAACCTGAAGGGATGGGTGTTTAGTCCATTAGTTAAGATGTCCGTGTTCCACACTGGAGGACCTGGGTTCAATTCCCAGGTTCAGTTCCTAAATCCAGCTTCCTGCAAAAGCAGACCTTGGGAGGCAGAAGTGATGCCTCTAGCTGTTGGGTTCTGCCACCCACATGGGAGACCTGGATAGCATTCCTGGCTCCCAATTTTCATCCAGCCCAGCCCCAGATGTTATGGGCATTCAGAGAGTGAACTAGTGGATGGGAGCTCACTTTCTGACTCTCATATAAATTGTTTTTTAAAATGGAATATCTGAAGAATAAATTTGGATGTGTTTCCAAAAAGCTTTAAAGATTCATTATTCATCCCAGAGTTGTTCTAAATGACTATGCTAGGTTTAAGATGTATATTTATTCACACTTCAGGAACTCTTGTAAAAAAAAAAAAGTCTCTCTTTTTTGGTCATTGAAGTATAAAGGAAGAGGAAAATGAATGATTTTTAAAATGCAGTCTTCATTTGTTTCCATTTTGATTTAATAACTTGATCTTTAAGTGAAGATTTCTCTTTCAGTTTGAAGTTGACAAGCAGCAGCATAGACCCTGGTCTGAGTATCAAGCAGTTGGGTGGTTTGTATATTAATTTCAGTGCAAACAAACTACAGTCTAACAAGAGAACCCTAACCCAGATCAAGGAGAAAAAGAAAAATGAGGTAAGTTACATGAATTATCCTGTTAGGTTTTCTTTTTTTTTTCTTTTCTTTTTCTTTCTTTCTTTTTTTTTTTTTTGACAGAGTAGACAGACAGAAAGGTCTTCCTTTTCTGTTGGTTTCACCCCACAATGGCCGCTGCGGCTGGCGCACCACGCTGATCCAAAGCCAGGAGCCAGGTGCTTCTCCTGGTCTCCCACGTGATTACAGGGCCCAACCTGGGCCATCCTCCACTGTACTCTTGGGCCACAGCAGAGAGATGGACTGGAAGAGGAGCAACCAGGACAGAATCCGGTGCCCCGAGCAGGGCTAGAACCCGGAGTGCCAGTGCTGCAGACGGAGGACTAGCCTGTTGAGCCGTGGCGCCAGCCCTGCTAGGTTTTCATAGAACCAACCAGCCTCTTCTAGAAACTAGTCCTTGTTAAAAGACTAATTTTCTTGTGGTAAAACAACATTGGCCTGATGTGCCCCTTTTTCTCCCTCAGTAGAGCAACTGTTTTTTTTTTTTTTCATAGTCTTGTCTATAAAAGATGATTAAAAAAAAAAAATCAGTAGAGGCTCAATGACCCTCTTAAACCCACCAGTTATGATCACCGAGGTTCTGTTTTGTTCTTTTCTCACTTTATTTTCAGTTCTTAACTGTTTGGATCCTGTTGAGAATCAGGAAAAAGTGTGTATGTGCATATAAACAAAGTTTTACCTATAATTGCAGATGGAGTTAACCATCTTACCTAAACCCTTAGCTTTTGTCATCATCTTGTACTGCTTTCTCCCCAGTCTATATTGTCTACCCATGATGGCCTTACCATCAGACCTTTAAATCCAGGTGTCTGTTCGTTTAGATGTGCTCAAGCACTTGACCTTACAATAATTCCCCTTCTCTCCACAGGCTGAACCAGTTTCTCCTTTTGTATTCTGTAGCCCAGTTAAAGTGTCTTCCCATAGGCAGTCAGCCACCAAGCCTAGGGGACATCCGTCCTCTGTCTTGAAAAGCATGTGACTCCTTCTTGAGCAGCTGTCACTGGCTAGTGCAGGCGTTTCTAAAAAGCTATTCCAATAGCCTCCCTATTGATCCTGCCTGCTTAAGTCCTTCAGTGATTTCTCAGAGGCTTCAGGGTGCTGCTGTACTGCTAGCTCTGTCTGCTTACCTACTAAATTCTTGCCATTGGAGGCTACTGAAATTCCCTAAACATACCTGCTCTTTTGAAGACCAATGAAATGTCATAGATGACCGCCTTGAGAAATATGCTTTGACTACCATCCCTCCAGTACTTCCCCCCACCTCCTCTGTGCTCTGTAACACCTGAAAGAAACGTCGGTCACCACCAAGCACACCAGATACCAGAGTAAAGGAAAGATTTATTGTTGGGTGGGGGAAACCTGACAGGCTGCCTCACCATGTACAAGGGAAACAGCAGCCTGTTCTAGGAGAACAGGTCTTACGTAGTTCTATAGAAGTAAGGAAGGGGAGCAGCGAATCCCATTAGGATGGGGGTGAAGCTGGCGCTTGTGGTTGGACCATTTGGTCACTTGACTTCTAGTAAGCCAGGCTGAACTTAGGATTGAAGCTTAATGGTACAAGATGGTGACAGGGCCAGAGCCAAAGATGGCGTCTGAGGCTTAGATGGCACTGTAGATTTTTGCTAATGACACCCAGTATAGATCGGATTCATTGTCATGTGATGTAATTGTTAATTTACTGTCTTTTACCTTTGCATTCTTAAGGTTTCTCCATCTCAGTTCCACTGATGTGTTTTGGGCTATATAATTCTTTGTTGTGGGAGGATGTCCTGTGCATTGTATGATGTTTAGCCCCGTGTTTGGCTTCTACCAACTAGATGTCAGTATCATTGTTCCCTCCCCCTCATCACCACCAAAAATGTGTCTACATATTGCCACTTGCTCACAGTTGAGAACCATTGCTCTAGAGCCTAGTATAGGACTTGACAGACAGCAGTCTCTTAATTATCTATTAGGCATATGTTATGCTCGCTTTTTGAGTGACAAAAAAGCCTAGACCGCTATTGTGTGACCCAGAAACTCTAGACCTGAGCCTGAAGTATGTGACTGACTTAATTTCTGAATTGATAATTTCAGAAGTCATTGCCAGATGAATGCTTGAGTTGTATTTCTTTTTTTTTTTTTTTTTTTTTACAGGCAGAGTGGACAGTGAGAGAGAGAGACAGAGAGAAAGGTCTTCCTTTTGCCGTTGGTTCACCCTCCAATGGCCGCCGCGGTCGGCGCGCTGCGGCCAGCGTACCGCGCTCCTCCGATGGCAGGAGCCAGGAGCTAGGTGCTTTTCCTGGTCTCCCCATGGGGTGCAGGGCCCAAGCACCTGGGCCATCCTCCACTGCACTCCCGGGCCACAGCAGAGGGCTGGCCTGGAAGAGGGGCAACCGGGACAGAATCCGGTGCCCCGACCGGGACTAGAACCCGGTGTGCCGGCGCCGCAAGGCGGAGGATTAGCCTGTTGAGCCACGGCGCCGGCCTTGAGTTGTATTTCTGAGAACCATTTTGTAGGTTCAGGAGCAGTCTTACTTGGGTCTTGCAAGTAAGGAAAATACTAAATATCCTGAAAATGCTTTTTTTTAATGATTTACTTATTTCTTTGAAAAAATTACAGAGAGAGAGAGAGAAGATATCTTCCACCTGCTGATTCACTCCCCAAATGGCCATCCCTGGTGGCCAGAGCCAGGAGCTTCTTCTGAGTCTGCTACTTTCCCAGGCACATTCGCAGGGAGCTGGATTGGAAGTGGAGCATTTGGGACTCCAACTGGCGTCTATATGGAATACCAGCACTGCAGTGGCAGCCCCCTGAAGCCTCTTTTTAATCACAGTTTTATTAGACTAATTATCCTGGGCAACTCACAAAAAATAGAGGTCTTTTAAGAAAACATACAAGTTTGACTACAATTTTAAGACTTAGAAAAGTTTAAAATGTTTAAAAAATTGTATAACATTCTGACATTTTAAAGGCAACCTTAATTTTTATAGCTTCTGCAGAAAACCATCATTACACCTGAATTTGAAAAAAATGACTGTGTCCCACCCTATAGTGAATCAAAGCATCAGCTTCAGAAAAAACGCAAGGTAAGAAAAGTAATGTATTACTTTAGAATGCTTAGAGGAGTCTGACTGTAAATTTCAGCTTATACAACTTATTTGGCCTATACATATAATTCCAAAGAAAGTTGTAGATATCTAAGAAATGCAAGTACGGTTTTATTTACCTTAAAAAGAGTGAAAGCCAAAAATTTAGGGTTATTGTCCACAAGGCCAGGAACTTTGTTGCCAGCTTTTGTAGGGATTATAATGTAGCCCACTAAAAACCCTAATCTACTTAGTCTGCCAAATAAGAAGATGGAAAATGTTTTCTTTAGTAATGTAGTAGGGAAAATGTCCTTTTGTTGTGTGGATGAAACAAATAACTTGCTAAGAGTTTTCAAAGGAATAATGATTTTTTTGTTAAAAATAATACAAATATCTGGACTATTGGAGTGAGTGGCTCTCTTAGACCTGAGTGACTGAATAAAAATGTTAGTGTTTATATAAACTCCAGAAGTGAAAATTTTTTTATATATTATATCTTATTTGGGCTATTTTAGACAATAAAATTTGAAACTATGTGTTGTTCTCCCAGCAAGTCTTTAGGTACTTGGTGAAAGATAAAGTAGATTTTTAAAATGCCCTCATTTATGAAACATGCTATACCTAGTTTATAAAAAAAAAATTTGTGATTTAATTTCTTTTATAAAGATGATTCTGGAAATAAATGTTTTGTTATAAAGTAACCATTTGTTTTTAATTCAAAAAAATCTGTATTGTGGGGGGGGCTAAAATGTATACTTACAGCTTATTAAAGTTAGAACATTTGTTTTTGAAATCTGGATTTCAGAAAGAGCGACAAAAAACTGCAGGTGATGGCTGGTTTGGTATGAAAGCTCCAGAATTGACAGATGAGCTGAAAAATGATCTCAAGGCTCTGAAGATGAGAGCAAGCATGGACCCAAAAAGGTTTTATAAGAAAAATGATAGAGATGGCTTTCCCAAGTATTTCCAGGTATGACACAGACAGAAGTCATGATATTCTATGGCCTTTACTTTGGGTAACAATAATGATCTGTTTATTTTTAAAATAGAGGAATATTTACAGTGTATATGCTTCATTTGGGCAATATCTGCTTAGCTATGTAACAGTGTGGACCCAGTTCAGATAGCCACTGGCTTATAATGGGCTCCCATGTAAATAGTGTTTCAAATAGTAGCTAGCTTTCCAGGTCAGCTAGCTAAAAGTCAATGAACCTGTAAGGTTCAGTATATGAATAATACTAGCCTAAGAGCAAGAGGCCATGCAGTGGGGTATAGTGTTGAGGTACAGCAAGTTATACCACCATCTGTGATGCTGGCCTCCAATATCAGTGCTGGTTCGAGTCTCAGCCGCTCCCCTTACAATTCAGCTCCCTGCTAATGCTCATGGGAAGAGCAACAGAAGATAGCCCAAATACTTGGGTCCCTGCTACCCACTTGGGAGACCCGAATGGAGTTCCTGGCTTCTGGCTTTGTCCTGGCCCAGCCCCAGCAGCCATTTGAGGAGTGTACCAGGGAATGGAAGATTTCCTTTTCTATGTCTGTCTTTCACTGTGCCTTTGAAATAAAATTATTTTTTAAAGAGTCCATGGAGGATGGACTACCTTGTTAAGGTAGAGGGACAACCCCAGGCAGCTTCTGAAAGAAGTTAAAAAGCTAGTTTTCAAGGTGTTTTAAGATGAAAGCTTAGTTGATTCATGCTCCTCAGGTTCATTTTGTTGTTTCTGATTTCCTTTTTTTATTAATCTAGATTGCTAGAGCTTTAGGTTTTTGGTTTGTTTGGTTTTTTTTGAAAGATTTATATATTTGAGAGGTAGAGTTACAGAGAGAGGGAGTGATAGAAAGGTCCTCCATCCACTGGTGGCCCAAAGGCCGAAGCTGAGCCAATCCAGAGCCAGGAGCCAGGAGCTTCTTCCAGGTTTTCCATGTTGAGTGCAGGGGCCCAGGCCATAAGCAGAGAAGGAGCAGCTGGGACCCGAACCAGCGCCCATATCAGGTACCGGTGCCATAGGCGGAGGCTTAAGCTTCACCACAACACTGGCCCCTAGAGCTTTAATTTTTTTTTTTTTTTTTAAATCTTCTTTAAGACAGGGGGCTCCTTGCAGGTGGCAACCAGTTCTGTTTATTTTACATTTAACACAGTTCCTGCCACACAGTAAATATTACAGACACTCTGCAAATATTAACTGGATGAATGAATAGATGTAGAAAGGTCACTACGTAGGTTCTATGCTTGCAGTGTTTATCATAATCTGGAGATCAAATAGGTCTGTGATAGAATTTATTTCATTGAATTAGGAAGCTAAAAAGTACATATTACTGGTGTACTTTTCTCCTTTAGTTATGAATTTACAGAAAATTCTGGTTCTGCTGTAAACTGAAAAGAGAAATCATTAGTAGCACCAATGTGCTGACGGAATAGAGGATTTATTTTTGTTTAAAAAAAGAGATAGCAAGACTAACTTTAATATTGGTATAATGTAACTTGTGTTTCCTATTCCTTTCTGTAAATAGACTTTATTAGGGCTACACTGCAATATGAAAGCAACTTGGCATTGAGGTATTGTATGACTTATTTCAATTAATTGTTTCTAGGTTGGAACCATCGTTGACAACCCAGCTGACTTCTACCATTCACGAATTCCTAAGAAGCAAAGGAAAAGGACTATTGTGGATGAACTGCTGGCTGATTCTGAGTTTAGAAGGTAAGGAATTATTTCATTTTATAATATGTATACTTTTCCTTAAAATATGCACGCATGTGTAAAGTTTCAAGTAATTGAAAAAGATTACCTCATTATATTTTCATGAACATAATATACTTTAGGGCATGTCCCTTTAATGTCTAGCTTAATTAAAGACAGAGGCTGATACCTACTTCTGCAAATACCATGTAGCCTTTGAAAAACTCCACTGTGCAGGTGAGAAAATGAAGGTGAAAAGGGCAGTAATCACTTAGTATATGTACGGAAGTAGTTGGACCCCTTGAAAGGATCTCATCCAGAGATCACTCAGATTCCTGTTGGTCTAAATGAGGATACTTCATGGAAAACCAGAATAAAAAGGTTTATTTTGGTGCAAAAAAAAAATTTGAAATCCAGGCATAGTTTTTCCATCATACACATTTTCCACAAACTTTTTGAAGATCTCATATAATTCCATTTTCTGTGAATTTTTTGAAGTACTTATTATTATAACAACATTTCTAAGGTTCTAAGAAATAGATACCATATTGTGTATATTCAGATAAATATGTCTTTGATTTGTTTAGTCCTTATCTTTTCCTTTTTGTTTCACAAAAGTGTTTGAAGCCATTTGATATTACCTAGTAGATGGCTTTCTGGTTACTCAAGGTTTTCAAAAATCTCATTTTCTCACTAAATTGCAGGCTGTGTGAGGGCAGGCTAGCTGTCTTATCTACTGCTCTATCCCAGCTCCAAGTTTGACTCCTCTCACAGGGTGGCAGCTTAGAACATAGATGGTGACACTGCATGAAAGATTTTAGATTTAGGATTCCCTCCCCAAATTATTAACTTTCAGTGTCTGATTTTCTGTACTTCAGAACCTAAAGGTCTGATTTTTTTTTTAGGTATAACCGAAGGAAGTACTCAGAGATCATGGCTGAAAAAGCAGCAAATGCAGCAGGAAAAAAGTTTCGAAAGAAGAAAAAATTCCGCAATTAAGATTCACTATGCAAGCCACTGCATTTATATCTCCTCTTTATTCATTTACTGAAGATGTTTTTAAACCAACACCATCACTAAATTAATGTAGACTGACCCTTTTTTTTATAGGGATTTCTATTTGGGACAGATAGGTTTGAGAGCTTTGACCCATGTGCTCCTTGGAATAAAAAATACAGGTGTTTACAAAGGACCCATCCCAGCCTTGACTCTTTAAAGGCAAAAAGGAAGAACCTCAGTCACTTTAACAGAATTAATGTTTCTGTAAAGTTTTCAATGTTAAAGATTTTTTTTTAAAGATTTATTTATTTATTTGAAAGGCAGAGTTAGACTTCTGTCCACTGGTTCATTTCCCAAATGGCCACAACGACTAGGGCTGGGCCAGGCCAAAGCCAGGAGCTTCTTCAGGGTCTCCCATGTGGGTGCAGGGTCCTAAGCACTTGGGCCATTCTCCACTGCTTTCCTGGGCACATTAGCAGGGAAATGGATTGTAAGTGGAGCAACAGGGACATGAACTGGCACACATATGGGATACCTACATCCCAGGTGGCAGCTTAACCATATGTGCTAAACACTGGCCCCTTAAAGATTTAATTTAAAAATATTTAGGAACTATAAAGTTTACTGGCATGTTGAAAGAATTTTAAAAATTACGCATTTTGTGCAGAGTTAAGTTGCTGCTTGGACAGCCACAATCCAGATCTGAGTGCCTGGTTTGAGTCATGGCTATTCCACTTACAGTCCAGCTTCCTGTTAGTATCTTGGGAGGACCAAATGATGGCTTAAGTAGTTGAATTACTGCCAACCATGTGAGGGACCTGGACTGGGTTCCAGGTTCCTGGCTTTGGCCTGGCCCAGCCCTGGCTGTAGCAGACATTTTGGGAATGAACTAGTGGGTAGGAGATCTCTTTCTCATGCCTTTCAAATAAAAGGGGAAAAAATTTAAAAATTAGCAGTGATACATAAACAGTTATGTAATTATTATGTAGTTTTGTATGTATGTATGTATGGTAGGAGGAAAATGGTTGACAGATAGTGTATAGTTAGCTACAAATTCAGATACAGAAAGTTGGTGAGGTCAGTATACAGAGAGATTGGTTTGTTTGCAATATAAAAATCACAGTTGAAAACAAATGATAAAAACATTCTTAGAGCAAATGTATATTAGCATAAAACCAAGGAACTAAGTGAAGCTACAAATAGGGCTGTAAAGATAAAAGTTTCTTTAGCTTAACTGTGAAAAGATCCAGTTGTTGATCATTCAATAAATGTTTCTCTGTATAGAAAAGCTGAGAACTGTCCCAGTTACTTTCAAAGTGTGAACCAATTCCTTACCTGCCATATGATTTTCATGCTGTTTTCAGAATGCCAGAATAGACTGTATTGCTCAGTGCTTCAAAACTATTGTTAAGGAGCATGTGTTCTGGCACAATGGAAACTGCTACTTCGGATGCCCAGCTCCCAGATAGGAATGCCTGGTTTGGGTCCCAGCTACTCTGAACTTTTTTTTTTTTTTAGATTGATTTATTTGAAGAGCCAAGTCCAGGTTCCCACTTGAAGCCAGGTGGTTCCTATTAAGGGTAGGGCATGGTAGATGGGGATGATGGAAAACAAGTTGTTCTATCACAGCTTACCTGGGAACTACTACAGTCAGGCTGTTGTATCAAAGTATTTTTAAAAAGTGGTACTTTTTTTTCCCCATTGGCTACCATTCCTTGTAGTTAACAACCTCCTTGGTCAGGATTACAAAGCAGGTACTAATAGGGTTCAGATACTAAAATCCTGACCTCAAATCCTCTGATGTGCTGAAATTCCAAGGTCTTGTCCATTATGGTAAAAAACTGAAATATGGATATGAAAAAGTCAAACTTGGTTCCAATTACCATATAAATTTCAGCTATCTCATACAGTGAAGAGTACTATAAATCTCTTTAGAAGCGTTCCTTGACCTTTTCCAATGGTAAGAAAGATAAATGTACTGTAGTCAGCTACATGAAAACAGATTTTTGTGAGGCTTTAGTCTTAACTCCATGAACTCCTTGCTCAGGGAAGTTATGGGGCATAGGAATAATTTACCAAAACATATCACACTGTGGTCAACTGAAATGTTTTCTATATCTTTTTTTTTTTTTTTTTTTTATTTTTGACAGGCAGAGTGGGCAGTGAGAGAGAGAGAGACAGAGAGAAAGGTCTTCCTTTGCCATTGGTTCACCCTCCAATGGCTGCCGTGGACTGTGCGCTGCGGCCGGCGCACCACACTCATCCGATGGCAGGAGCCAGGTGCTTCTCCTGGTCTCTCATGGGGTGCAGGGCCCAAGCACTTGGGCCATCCTCCACTGCACTCCTGGGCCACAGCAGAGGGCTGGCCTGGAAGAGGGGCAACCGGGACAGAATCTGGCACCCCGACCGGGACTAGAACCCGGTGTGCCGGCGCCGCAAGGCAGAGGATTAGCCTGTTGAGCCACGGCGCCGGCCATGTTTTCTATATCTTAAGAAATCTTAGGGACCACTGTTGTGGCACAGCAGGTCAAGGCACTGCTTGCTATGCCAGCATCCCATATCAGAGAGCCAGTTCAAGTCCAAGTGTTCTGCTCTCCTTTTCAAATAAATAAATATTTTAAAAAGTCAAAGGGCAGCCTAAAATCCTCTTTCAGAAGTTTTAGTGTAGGGGTTGGCACTGTGGCGCAGCAGGTTAAAATCCTTGCCTGCAGTGCCAGCATCCCATATGGGAGCCAGTTCTAGTCCTGGCTGCTCCTCTTCCGATCCAGCTCTCTGCTATGGCCTGGAAAAGCAGAAGATGGCCCAAGTCCTTGGGCCCCTGCACCCACATGGGAGACCTGGAAGAAGCTCCAGGCTCCTGGCTTTGGACCAGCACAGCTCTGTCCCTTGCAGCCATCTGGGGAGTGACCCAGCAGATGGAAGACCTCTGTCTGTCTCTACCTCTCTCTGTAACTCTTTCAGATAAAATCTTTTTTAAAAAAAGTCTTAGTGTAGTATCACTAGGACCTATTTTTTTCATAAGGATGTGTGCATAAATATTCATTAAATATTCATACAAATTTGTATATTGTACACACATCAACTCCCCCCCACACACACACACACGCCTTCCTTTCTTAAGCCCCAAAATTCTCACTTCCACAGGGTGATGGATTTTTCTGCTTCTATCTGCTCTTTACTTCCTTCATTTTTTTTACTCTGACCACCACTAAAATTGTTGGTTTCCAGTAGTGCCTGCCCTCTTTTTCTACACTTTCTGGCTTGAATATCTGGCCCTCCCTTTTTATTCAGCTCTCATTCTCAGAAGACCCCAAAAGTCTTCATTCATCCTTTCTACCCCAACTTCCATTGCTGAAGATCCACATTTCCAACTAACTGAAATACCCATCTGAGGATCATGAAGTCATCTCAAATTTAACATATCTAGAACCAGACACATCACCTTTCTGAGAAAAATAAGGGCTGCCACTGTGCCTGGCACACTACTCGGCAGGAGGGTACTATTTCCCTATCTTCCTTTATCCTCCCCATTGGGAAGTAATAAAATGTTTTTAATTTAAAATCATTTATCTGGAAGGTAGACAGTGATTTTCCATCTGCCACTTTACTCTCCAAATGCCTGCAACAGCTAGGGTTGACTCCATCCAGGTCTCATATGTGGGTGGCAGGGATTCAAGTACTTGAGCCATCACTGCTGTCTCCCAAGGTGTGCAGTAGCAGTTAGCTGGAATCAGAAGTAGAGCCGGGACTCAAACCCAGGCACTACAATATGAGATGCAGGTGTTCCCAAATGGCATCTTAACCACTGCAGGGAACACCCATCCCTCCAAATAGTTTTGATGATGCCATACCAATTTTTATCTTCTGTGGCCCAGTTCTACATAATGAAAATGGAGAAGTCCCTACATTAAAGAGCTGACATTCAAGACCCTCCATAAAATGAAGCCACCATGGTTCAATGCTCCTCTGCTCATGCCCAAAACTTCACTTTCTGCTGCCCATTAGCCATTTTTCTCTCTGCTTTCTGTAAGAAGCCTTGTTCCCCAGATTCACTTTGACTGGCTTCCCATGCCTGAAGGGCATGAGGAGGGAAGAAAACCCAGGGTATTTCCCTCTGCCTTGGGTTGGCTGACAGCTCTGCCATGGCCCTCCCCTGGATGGTCCAGACTCTCAGGTTCCGCTGACCCTGTCTCCTGCACTGTCCATCTGGCACTCAGTAGAGGTTCCTTCTGCTACAACTCTGGGTTGCCTATACTTTCAGCATTTCCTTCACCAGTGCACCAATTCCTTGATTAAATTCTCTAGTGATATGCCCTGTCTATAGTCACAGAACCAGTGACTGTCATGTTTTGTTTCAGCATCATTAGCAAAGAGACTGCCAAGACTTACCCCTTTCCTCTATGGACCCAGGACACAGGATTTTTACCTGAGAATGTGATCACCTGGGGGAAAAATCCTTCAGAGGTGAGATTGGAGTGGACCCTGCCCTGTCCCTTTATCTCCTCCCAAAGGCTAGTACATCAACCTAATACCAGAGCAACTACCTTAGAACAGGAAGTGGAAGCCATGTTTTGAGTATGAAAGAAGGAACTTGGGTCTCATGACCAAATAAGTAGCTGCTTATGAAAGAGAAATAAACCTATCAAAGCTACTGTCATTTGGGTTTCCTGTCACAGCTTACACCGATCCTAAACAATGGAATTATCAATCCCTGGCTCCCTACTGCTCACTAGGCAAACTATTTGAAAGATGTACTGCCTCACTCATCTATATTTCCTTCTGGCATGATTCATTACAAAACCAGTACCCCAAATGTATATTTAATTGAATGTGGGTAAGATTATAAAAAACTTGCTGATGGATGTAGAATGCTCCAGGTCAAGAGGAAGTAGAGTGAATCTGCTCCCACTCTGGTCTTTTAAGTCTGTACTGGCCGCTGGCAGCAGTAAGGTGGGAGCATCACCACCTCTCAGGCAGCTCCCACTTTGTCAGTACTTCCCTGGGTGTATGTAGTGGAGCTGTGAAAAAGAACATAAAGAAAATGAGTCCTGGAACATGAACACCTTCTCCATCTTCATGTTTTTATCTCCTCCCTCTTCCCCCTTGGCTCAGAAATGCAGGCATTTCCCCCATTCCTAGGCTAACCCTCCCTGTGACTCCCATGAACATTTTTGCATCTTAACTTTCTCTTCTGTAAAATGGGGATACTTGTTAGGACCTGAGAGATAAGTAAATGACAAGGATTAAATAGAATTACTGGCTTAAAGCAGGTGTTCAGGAAAATGTTCGCTGTCTCCCTTTTCTTCTTGCCCGCCTTCTTCCTTGGAGGCAATCTGCTCCATTGTTCCTGGGGAAAAGACCTTTGCCTGCTTCTCCTCCTACCTCCCCAAATGACTCACTCTTTGCCTGTCTTTCCAGTGTCTGTGCTCTGGGCATCTGTCCTCAATCCTCATCTCCACACTCTCCCAGCATGATCTCTATGTCTATAGCTTCCAGTGCCATTTCCAGGATAATGAATTTTAAATTCCAAACTTAGTTCTGTCTCCTGGGCCCCAGACCTTTTTCTTCCCTCTCCCTACATAGCTTCCTTTAATTCTTTCCTTCCAATATTCTTTGGTTCTATAGTTACTGAGAGCCTGCTATATGTTCAGCATTGCATATCCAATTACCAACCATGCTGCTTCTCCAGGATGCACCAGAGACCTCAAGTGCAACACATGCAAATTTGAACTCATTTCCCCCCTAACTAACTTGTCTCTTCCAATGATTTATTTCAGCAACTACCCTTATTAGAAATGGTGCCTCTGCCTTTCTGAGTGTTCCTCTATAATAGTCCTTCAAGTCTATCAATTTGGCTTCTCTTGAAGCATGGTCAATTTGTATGCTTTTCCTTCTCCCCAAACCATCTCCCTTGTTCCAACCCTCATCATCTTCTTACCTTAATGGCTCCATGCCCCTGAGCTGGTCTCTTGGCCCCCAATCTTGGGCTGTTCTAGTCTATGATCCATACTGTAGTCAAAGGGATGATTAAAAAAAAAAAAAAACCCCATCTCACTATACTACTTCCCAGCTAAAAACTGTTCTGTGGTATTCTATTGCCTTAACATGGTGCACAAGGCCTTTGGGACAGGATCCCTGTTGGAATCACTCTGTAAAGATATTTCTATTCCACTCATAATAGGAGATCCTAGCGATGCTTAAAAATTAGATCCTAAAGCTTATTTTTAACAGGTGGGCTCCTAAGGGGCTTTATTTATCAACAAGGTCCAGCATATAGTGTAAAGAGACAATAAATGTTTGTTAAAAGAAGTTTGGAGAATCTTTGATGGATAAGTCATGTCAGGGCTACCCTATCTTGAAAGTGATTGAGAGACTAGCAAAAAATGCTCTTCTTTTCTTCTTCATTATCATTAGGATTTTTTTTCTTTTTTTCTCTACCTTTATAAAAACTAACTTTTTTATTACAAGGATAAGAAGGGTTCATTGTAAAAAAAAATTATGAACAGGTATACAGCTAAAAGGAACTCACCTCTGTTCACAGCACTTCCCTGAAGTAACCACTGTTAAATGTGTATCTTTTCAGAAATGTTCTGTGCTTACACAATCACAGGAATAAACATTTTTTTTGACAGGCAGAGTTAGAGAGAGAGAGAGAGAGAGAGAGAGAGAGAGAGACAGAGTGAAAGTCTTCCTTCCATTGGTTCACCCCCAAAATGGCTGCTACAGTCGGCGCGCAGCGCCAATCGGAAGCCAGGAGCCAGGTGCTTCCTCCTGGTCTCCCATGCGGGTATAGGGCCCAAGCACTTGGGCCATCCTCCACTGCCCTCCCGGGCCACAGCAGAGAGCTGGCCTGGAAGAGGAGCAACCAGGACAGAATCCGGCGCCCCAACCGGAACTAGAACCCGGGATGCTGGCACCGCAGGCAGAGGATTAGCCTAGTGAGCCGCGGCATTGGCCAGGAATAAACATTATTTATCTATTGTTGTTATAATCACTATCAACAAAAGTGGAAACCTGTTAAAATATTCATTTGCACATCAGCTTTCAGATATAATATTGGGCCTTTTTCCATTGCAGGATTTAGAGATCTTTCTCATTTTTGATAGGTCTGCATTCTATTCTATTCTATTCTATTCTATTCTATTCTATTCTATTCTATTCTATTCTATTCCATTCCATTCCTCTCCCACACTTTCTTCAAACAGACCATTAATGATACATCTAGGTCTTTACAGTTTAGGGCCATTACAGACAAGATTGCATTTTTTAATCACTTTATTATAAATAAATGTCAGTCTTCCTAAATATGAAAAACCTTAGAATGTTAAAACATACACTATAATGAAGAGAAATTCATTTCAGGTGTGTAGAAAGAGTCAAATATTAGTAAACATATTAATGCATTACAAAGCATTAATAAATCAAGGTTAAAAATCTCCATTTATTATTGAGAGATTTTTCTCAATGTATTGTGTGTTTTGTGCACACACTTGCCCACATTAACCCCAAAAGGCAGAATCACACTTAGTGGAAAAGCATTCCTAAATAACCAAGATCAAGACAATGAAGTCCACTGTAATCATTATCAATCAAGACAATGAAGTCCACTGTAATCATTATCAAGGAAAATCATTTAATGTTTTCTGGACGTATCAGCTGATGCTATTACAAGAGAAACAACATGAGGCATAAAAACTAGAAAGGAAGGGGCCAGTGCTGCGGCACAGCAGGCTAAGCTGCTACCTGTGACAGTTCAAGTACTAGCTGCTCTGCTTCCAAACCAGGTCCCTGCTACTGTGCGTGGGACAGCAGTGAAAAATGGCCCGAGAACCTGGGCCCCTTTCACCCACCTGGGAGACCCAGATGGAGTTCCAGGCTCCTCGCTTCCACCTAGCAAAGCAGATGGAAGATGTCTCTCCCTCTCTCCATCACTCTGCCTTCAAATAAATCTTAAAACAAGCAAAGAGAAAGCAAAATCATAATTTGTGGATGGTTCCAGAATACACAACTTAGTCAACTGCAATATTTCCTTTAAAAAAAAATTGAGATGGGGACATTATTGTGGCATAGTGGGTAAAAATACTATCTTGCAACACCAGCATCCTATATGGGTGCCAGTTCGTGTTCTAGCTGCTCCACTTCCCATCCAGCTCCCTGCTAATGATCTGGGAAAAGCAGCAGCAGATGTCCCATAGGCATGGGCCCTGGCACCCATGTGGGACCCAGATGGAGTTTCTGGCTTCAGCCTGGCTCAGCCCTGACCACTGTGGCCACTTGGAGGAATGAACCAACAGATGGAAGATCTGTCTCTGTAACTCTGACTTTCAAATAAATTTTAAAAATCTTCTTAAAAATTAAGATACTTCACTCCTAAAAATAGTGCATAATTCCATACTTCACTCCTAAAAATAGTGCATAATTCCATATATTTTTGCATATTGAGTTATGCATGTATTACCACTATTTGCCTGATATTTTCACTACCACAAAAAGAAACCTCACAGCCATTAGCAGTTACTTCCCACTTCCCCACCCCAAATGGCTTGCAGCCACTAATTTACTTTCCGTCTCTATGGATTTGCCTACTGTGGACAGACATTTCCCATAAATGGATTTATAGAATGTATGGTCGGTCCTTCGTGACTGGCTTCTTTCAATTGCATGTTTTCAAGGCTTACTTGTGTTTCAACATGAATAATAGTCCATCAAATAGATATACCAGATCCTGTTTATTCATTCTTCAGCTGATGGGCATTTGGGTTGTTTCTACTTTTTGACTATCAAAACTAATGCTGCTGTGATCACACCTGTATACGTTTTTGTGTGGACATATGTTTTCAATTCTCTTGCATGTACATGAAGAGTAGAATTTCTGGGTCATATCATGATTTTAATGTTTAACTTTTTGAATAACTGCCAAAACCATTTTCAAAGAGGGCATACAATTTTATACCCCCACTGGCAATGTGTGAAGGTTTCAATCTTTGCAACACTTCTAGTTTCTTTCTTTTTCATTACAGCCCTTCTGGTGGGGTGTTTAGTATAGTGTGCTTAGTGCATTGTATCTCATCATGGTTTTGAACTGAAAAATTATTTTAAATAGTAAGATAATTAAGGAAAATGACTATATAAAATTATTTTAAATATCAAAGCTTTCTTATATACAAACAACACCAGTTAGAAAATATAAAGATTCCAACAAAAAGATAATCTAGAAATAAAGTTAAAAAATAAAGATCTATATAAAGAAACTAAACATATTTCTAAAGAGCATAGAGAAAGACTGAATATGTAAAAAGGCATACCTGTTCTTTTTTTCTCCCTGCTATTCTTAAATGGGGAACCTGGCATCTATAAGTGGTTCAGTTCTCACTATATTAACCTATGGTTACAACTGTAACACAAATGGCTTCTAATATCAGAGCCAGACTAGCTGTAACTAAAGGTCACATGAAAAGATAATACAGAATTGAGATTTTACCCACAGACCCAGCCTTCCTGAGTCCCCATCAGGCTCACCGTTTTTTAGCTGTGTATCCTTGGACAAGTTACTTAACCTCTCTGAATTCCAGATGCTTTGTCAATCAAAGGGGATAATAATATCCACCTGGTATGGGATGTCAAGTGGATCAAATGTACTAAAATGTATAGAGCAATTAGCCTACTAGTCGGTATACAGCAAATGTCAAATAAATGGAAAAAATAGTAACTCAAAATAGGTGAGGAAAATTTCTAAAAAATAAGGGTGATTTTTAAAACAGCACAGTTCTGTAGAATCCAAATTAAGACAGATCAATTGACTAGAGAACCTAGAATGAGAACCTAAATGCATATGCGAATTCAGAAAATGATAAAAGTAATATTTCAAATTAGTGTATAAAAGGATGGGTGTTTATCAACCATGATTCTGGGACAAAATTCTCACTACACTTTTTACACAGAAATAACAGCCCAAATGAATACTGAAAAATAAAGCTGTTAAAAGAAAGAAAAGGCCTTTAATAATCTGAGTATGTAAGACCCCAAACCTGGGAGCCAGAAAAGACTGTTAAATCCAAATCTATAAATATCTGTAAGAAAAACAAAATACCATGAACAAAATAAAAAAGAATAATTGTAACACATATCACAAAGAGCTATTTTCCTTAATATGTAAAAAGCTCCTTCAAATTAAAAAAATTTACTAATGACAATAGAAAAATATGAGCACAACTCAAGGTCAGATAAATCAGAGAAAAAGAAACACAAATTGTTCTGTTTTGAGATGGTCGGCTTCACTCATAACAAAACACATGAATTACCACTTCAGCTTGAAATCATTTTTCACCTGTCTGATGGCATGGGGGTTGTGGAAAAACAAGCCATTTCCCATGGTGCTGGGGAGGGGGAAATGGAGACTGTCATGGCAACCTGCCAGTATCTATCAATGCGGAAACCAATTTTTGCCAGCAATTCAACTTCCTAGAATTCCTCCTACAGATACACTCACACATACAACTCAATATAAACAAGGGCGCTGAAGCACTGTAGGCGACAGGAAAATACCAGACACTCAAACGTCCAAGCCTCAGGAACTGTGAAATGATTACGCTACACGTGTACAACAGCACAAAGCAGTTCTGCGCGTGTTAACAAATGAAACAATGTGGCATGGCATTTTAAATACGGCATTACATGTATCAACATTGACTGAGGCCATAAACATAACAACGCTAACGTGCATGAATCTGAAAATATTTCCAAAAACTCATGATCACATGGCCTGTAGGGCGAACTGCAAGGCGAGGATAGAGGGAAAACATGGATATTTGTTTCTCCCCGTACTTTTGTGATAATTCTGGTTTTTTTTTCTTTTGTACGCATTACCTGTTTTTGCTCACTGCAATTCCATTTTGTTGTTGTTGTTGTTCGCGTTTAGTGACGTGGAACCCGTAAACCAGGTGTAAGGCTGGCTGTGTCACAGGTACCGCCTTGGCCCACAGGAGGGTGGGCCTGGCACCTCCCGCACCGGAGTCGGGGGTCTCGTCAGAAACACCGGTTCCCGGGCCCCACCCCAGCCGGACTGGACGCAGAGCCCCGGCCGGGCGCCCGGAAGCCTGCAGCGCCGCCGGGCCGCGCTCGCTCTGCAGCCCGGGTTTGGGGGGCCGGGGGGCCGGCACGCGCAGCGCCCCCGAGCGCCGGGCCGCCCGCTCTTCTCAGGACCCGGATGGGCGCCGCCTCTCAGCCACTGCTGCGGCCGCGGAGCCCCACGGGGAGCGGAGTCCGCGAGCCGAGAAAAGCCGAACGTAGCGGGGAGAGAGCAGGCAGCGGTGAGGGCGCGTGAAGCTGTTTAAGAAAAAGAAAGGCAGGCGAGCAGTGAGGGAGGTAGAAAGGAAATTCTGGGGAAGGGAAAAAAAAAAAAAACCCCGACTCCGCCGGGACTCGAACCCGGAACCTTTGAATGCCTTCAGCCTCTAGAAGTCCAATGCGCTATCCATTGCGCCACGGAGCCACCTGTTGGAGTCTCTGCGCATCTGCCATATTAAGCCAGAGGCGACGGCCTCGCGCCCTTCCCACCACCCCCTCAGTCTTCCGTGTCGCCGGGGCCGGCCGCTGCGCACCAGGGGCTGCCAGCCGGCGCAGCCGCCTCCAACGCGGGCCGCGGGCGCCAATGGCTTTTCCCGGAGGCCGACGAGCCCCGAGAGCGAAGCCCGCCGCGGCCTGCCGCTCCCGGTCGGTCGCTCGGAGAGCAGCGAGGCCGGCCCCGCCCCGCCCCGCCCCGCCCCCGCCTCGCCCCTGCCTCGCCCCCGCCTCGCCCTGCGAGCCTCGGCCGCGCCCTCTCCTCCCGGCTCCCTTC
Organism: Sylvilagus floridanus; assembly: GCA_949820135.1. Taxonomy (NCBI): domain Eukaryota; kingdom Metazoa; phylum Chordata; class Mammalia; order Lagomorpha; family Leporidae; genus Sylvilagus; species Sylvilagus floridanus. The sequence goes on along the minus strand of OX463225.1, from coordinate 84,976,410 downwards.
CTGCCCCCACCAGCGCTCTCCGGCCGCAGTCCCCGACCGGCCTGGCCCCGGGGACGGAGGCCCGAGCCGGCCGGCCGTTGCGCCGTTACGCCGGGCCGGTGGCGCCGGGCACTTACGTCGCACCTTTGAGTGGCCGATGCCCAGCGGCTGCCCCTCGGACTGCGGGGCGTAGACTGAGCCCCTCCTCCGGCCCCGGCTCTTCCCTCGCGGCCGGCGGCCCGGACCTGCCCCCGCGAGCGCGGGCCGCGGCGACGTCTGTGTGCGTGCTTATGCGTGTTTATTTACGCGGGGGTTCGGAAAAAAAAGGGGGGTTTGGGTTGCATTTCGCTCCCCACAGACCCAGAGCCGAATTTCTGAGGTATCCGGGCTCTGGTGGACTGAGGGGGGCGACGCGCCCCCGGGCCGCAGCATCCTCCGGCAGCCTGTGCGAGCGCCAGGGGCTACCTGCAAGGGCGCCGCGCAGCCGCCCCAGTCCGCGCGCCCGGGGCACGCGGCTGCGTGGGCGGCAGCCAGGAGGGGGACGGCGCGCGTGGGAGCGCCGCGAGCATGCGTGTGCCGGCGCGGGAGGTCGAGGGCGCGCGCCCGAGCGCCGCCGCCGCCGCGGGGCTTCCTGGTGCTGCTGCTGAGGAGGGCGCGGTCGGCTCGACCCCGCGGGGTGGGGGGCGGCAGCGGGTCTCCAGTGCCCCCTGAGTCCCCAGAAGCGCGACCCCAAGCCACTCGAAAGAGGCGATTTAAATGAAAGCTGGGTGGTTGCTAGGCAACCGCCGCCGAGCGCGGAACGGTGGCTGGCTCGCCGCTCCGATCAGCGCCTGCACAGCCGTCGCCGAGCCGCCGGGGGGCGCGCTCCTCAGGCTGCAACACCGCCCGCTTGTGCAGCGAAGCGGGCTAGCCTCAGCCCACCCCCTGGTTCTCCTCCCTGCCCGGAGTCACTAGGCGTCAAAGTGAAATAGTCGCCGTCGGTGCTCCCAGGAAGAGCCTGGCGTGGTTGGCATCTTTGCATTCTTGTTTAACAATCCCGCAGCCGTGCTGGCGCGGGTGCTATCGTCCCCTTCTTAAAGAAGGGAAACTGCAGCTGAAAGAGGTTGGATCAGCCGTGTAGGGGCACCCAGCTGGTGAGTGTGGAGACCTGTGAAAGGTCTGAGAGTGTTAGCTTTCACAGTTTCGGGAATGCTGACAGAACACACTACACTTGGGTAGAGACGAGAGACTGTTGTAACAAAAGTAACCAGAGCATTGGCAGGTTTGTGTTCATTACCTGAACCCCGATTCTTACAGGAAAGAAGCATGTGGGTCCCGAGGCTTTGCTTGCACACACAATAGGTTGCCTTCGGGAGAGGTGTGCGGAGCTTAGGAAATCCACGATTTGAGAGTGAGCAGCGGTAGCAAGCCTGTTCTTTGTTCCATGCAGAGACATTACCTCATCCCTCAAGACTGCACGCTACGAACACAACCCCTTGAGAAATGGCCCAAGTGCAGAGTTGATCAGAGCCGTACATTCTTGGCACAGGCAGCGACAGCGTGCACAGACCCTAATGGTGAACTGCCTCGACAAACAGTAAGTGAAAGGGCCCTGATTGATACCAGGCCTATTTCTTTCCACCCGCACATAAACAAGGTTCCTTGGAAGCAAGCATTTTATGTGTAATGTTGTTATGCCCCTATCATGATATAAAACAAATGTCTTTGCATTGCACGCAGGAAGAATTCTCACAATGGACGAAATTAGGCCTTAAAGTAGAAGATGGCTTAAAATCGTGTTTAGCACTATTTAAACAAATCTTGACTGAATGCTGCAATGCACCAGGCACTGATCTACTGATCATTGGAGTTTCTCACAGCTCAAAGGGGGAAGAGATGCTCAGCATCCCTGCGGGAAAACCATAAAGGAATTCTGCCTGGGGGAGTTGGAGCCAAATCTCGAATGCTGAGGAGTCATCGATAGGGCTAAGCAGCAATTCAGACTCATCTATCCAAGTTCTGGGGAGGAAGGATGTGCATGTACCCAGTTCCACTTAGTGAATCAAACGAAGAATTTTAGATACTTGATTCATTCCACTGATTGTGACCACTTTCTGTGTCGTGGAAAACTTCCAAGATTCAGGGTTAGCAGCGAGTTTGGGGAAATCAGGCCTGTGGGAAGCAGCCTGTGAGCAATCAGGAGGTACTGTGCATGCCCCACGGTCAGAAGGCTGGGAACAATCACAGCCAGATGAGTGCTGAGTGTGTGGTGGTTCTCTAACAATAGCAGTTTAGAGTGAGCCTGGCTTTAGAGACCCATCTTAGCAGAAAAGGGAATGGAAATGTTTGTTTAGATGCCATCTGGGAAGAAGGAGCCAGTTTTCCCTCTTTATAAACCTCAGAGTTTATAAACAGCAGCCAGAGCACAACTTGACCCAAGAATTCCTGCAAGTGAAAAAGCAAACTGCCAACAGAGGGAGCCAAAGCATGGGTTATAATCGCCTCTGAGCGGGACATTCTGCCCACCAGCATTTGAGTTCCCTAGACAGCAAAGCCCTAAATTAAACACGGCTTCGTCTTGGTGTTTTTTAAAATTCAAATCCCATATATGCCTTGGGGGTCTGCAGTTACAGGTTTCATGTTTTTACAGCAGGATTACTTTTTAGTTGGTATGTTTTTCTATTTGCAGTGATCAGCAGCCATTTTCAGCCTCCCCCAAAGTTCTAGAAATCTGCTACACAGGTATTTCTATATATTTTCACTAGCTTTGCTTTACTTCGGAGGATAATGTCATTGTAGTACCAGTTTAATCAAAGTCAATTCGTATTTAGGAACAATACAGTTGGGTTTACTGTGGAAGACAGAGTGGAAGTTGAAAACAATTCCTGCTTTCATGAACCCTCCAAATTCCCTGGGGGAACTATGACCTGTGTGTATGAAGCTTAAGCAAATAATGCAAGATAGCATATGCAAAGTTGGCAAAATGTGATTGGACATCCATAGCAGTAAAATGGTTTTGAGTTTTCTACCTTCAAATAATAAGCATACAATGCCATATTAATTTAAAGCATAACCCAAAAAAGAAATTGTGAAAGGATGAAATATTTACAAAGCATATGAAAACCCTGGTGGTGGAGGTTAAGAGGATATAGAGTCAGATTTCTGGTGCTCCAATCTTGGCCTCTTATTTGCCGGGAATGATTCTTAACTTCTCCAAGCCATCTTTCCCTCATCTGAAAAATCATAAAATTGTTATGAGGATCATAGGAGTTGATCTTTTCAAGGATTTGGGTTTCGCCTTGGACTATAGTAAGTGTGTAACAACTGTTTGCTTTTATTATCAGTCAACAACTCTCAATAAAGAAATCTCACATCCTGCAGGAACAAACTCAAGTTCAGATACAGCATCAGCTAAATTTGTTGCAGCTCAAGTGTGTTTTCCACCTCTCTACCCAACTCCTACTCAACTGTTATGAAAGAGAACACTTTGTTTCTCAGCCTGAAATGTCCACTTTTTTTTAAAAAAAAAGATTATTTGAAAGGAAAAGGTACAGAGAGGCAGAGGCGGAAAGAAAGAGAGGTCTTCTGTCTGCTTGTTCACTCCCCAAGTGGCCACAAAGGCCAGAGCTAGGCCAATCCAAAGCCAGGAGTCAGGAGTTTCTTCGGGGTCTCCCACGTGGGTGTAGGGGCCCAAACATAAAGGCCATTCTCTACTGCTTTCTCAGCTCATAGCAGAGAGCTGGATCAGAAGTGGAATGGCCGGGACTAGAACTGGCACCCATATGGGATGCTGGCATTGCAGGCGATAGCTTTACCTGCTATGCCACAGTGCTGGCCTCACTTTATTTTTTTTTAAGGTTTATTTATTTGAGAGAGTTACAGAGACAGATGGAGAGACAGAGAGAAAGGTCTTCCATCCACTGGTTCACTCTCCAAATGGCCGCAATGGCTGGGGTTGGGCTGATCTGAAGTCAGGGGCCAGGTGCTTCTTCTGGGTCTCCCACATTGTTGCAGGGGCATAAGACCTTGGCCATCTTTCACTGCCTTCCCAGGTCATAAGCAGAGAGTGGATGGGAAGAGGAGAAGCCAGGACACTAACCACCACCTATCTGGCATGCCAGTGCCACCAGCAGAGGTTTAACCTACTATGCCACAGCAATAGCCTCAAAATGTCCACCTTCAGCTGCAAGCTACCCCATAGGTCTCCCCACAAGAACCTTGGATGGGCTGTTGTTTTCATTTGTCCAGCCACATGGTTCCCTCAAACAAGGGTGCAGGTCCCCCCTCCAGGCCTTATGAAGACTTACTTCATGCTATACAAAATCTGTTCACAAGGTTTAGATGATGGCATTTCCCATCCTAAAATATTTTAACACTGATTTTGAGCTAGACCAAGAGCAAACTATACTAGGTGGCAAGATGAGAATAGGAAAAGAAAACTTTACAGGATGAAGAAATTTAGACACAGACGCAAGCAAAGGGTCTAATGGGTGCTAATGGCAGAGCTGGAACAAAGGAGAGGGAGTACCAGAAAATGGGGCTAAGCAAGTAGGATTCAGGCCAGATATGGTAAAAGGGGTTAAAGCAGACTTGACTCAAGTTGAGGAGTGTGGATTTAATGCAGCAGGCAGTGGAAGCTATTGATTTCTTTTGGCATGAGAAAAGCTTTGCTTCAGAACGATTAATGTCAGAGGTGATTGTGTAAGCTGAGTGGAATGGGGCCAGAGAGTCAGGGAGATTATTATACCCCCATTTAATTTGTACTTGGTGTTTTTCCTATGTTTTCTTCACCTACTCAGCAAATAGTTTTTGAAGGTATAGTTGTCCTAGTAGTGACCTTGGGGGCATAAAAAGATAAAAAAGACACGTGTTTGGCTTACAGCCTAATGGACAGGATAACAGGTCCATGAGCTACTGTGGTGCAAAGTAAAAATATCCAAGTGAGATACAGGTGCTATGGTCTGGGACTTCAAGGGAGAGAGAGGTTGTGAATACATCTAGAGAGAGGGAATTAGGAAAGGAGGCTGCCCTGGAAATGGACTGTTGTAACCCAGGGCAACTTGCATGCCAGGAAGCCCAGGGAGGACATCAGTAAGTAGACTCAGGAGATGGGAGGGAAAAGATAGGGCAAGGTGGGGAAAATGGTATAGGCTGAGCAGTCCAGTGTGTACTGTCTACAAGGCCCTGGTTGTAGCACTTGCTGGTAGAGAGGGTCAGGGGGTTCAGGGTACTGGTGACAAAGTCAGGCCTCATCAGTACCCTGGTTCTGTGCCATCTGCCTATTGACAAGGGGACAAGCATCACAGCTGAGGATCAGGGAGCATGATCCCACCCACCAAGGGAAGGGCTGGGGAAGAGTTGGTATCAGAAGAGGGGTTTAGTTGCGGAGGAGAGCTGAGTCAGATGCAGGGGTGTCCTCTCTGAGGTGGCCCGGGCCTGCTGGCCAGGCTCTCAGCCTCGCAGGGCTCGGGAAGGGTGTAGGACTGTACTCTAGATGGCACAGTGCCCTGTCTGCCAGATGGCCAGACTCTTCAAGGCTGGAGAGGCTTTGTGTCTGCACAAATGAAAGAGCACACTGAGATGAGCCAGGCCCTCTGCAGCCTCCAAGGACACTGTGGAGAGAAGATAGATGTTGCCCTTGTTCCCAGATACCTTCTGGGTTCTGAAGCACTTTCAAAGCTCTGTCATTCTCTATGTCTTCCCTGAGACCATAAGCATCTCAGCGCAGGAAACCATGTCTTCTCCTTCTCCTTCACCCTTGTAACCTCAGTCCCTACCACTGTGCTAGCTGGTGGTGAGCCCCTTTGGATGCTGATTGCATAAATGAATGGTTCTTGTAGACAGTAAGGAAGCTGCTTGACCATGTGCCTTGCTCATCTTCCACGTCAGACCAGAAGCTCTGTGAAAGCTAAAACATCCTTGCTTTTTGGGTCTTTTGTAATTCCCTCTAACACTTAGCATGTTGCCCTGTGAACAGCGGGTGTTCCACAAACGTTGCCTGAATGATTTTGTAGAAGTAGAAGTTAATATTCATGGCTGGTGCCACAGCTCAATAGGCTAATCCCCCACCTAGCGGCGCCAGCACACCGGGTTCTAGTCCCAGTCGGGGCGCCGGATTCTGTCCCAGTTGCCCCTCTTCCAGGCCAGCTCTCTGCTATGGCCCGGGAGTGCAGTGGAAGATGGCTCAAGTGCTTGGGCCCTGTACCCCATGGGAGACCAGGAGAAGCACCTGGCTCCTGCCATTGGATCAGCGCGGTGCGCCGGCCGCAGCACGCCAGCTGCAGTGGCCATTGGAAGGTGAACCAACAGTAAAGGAAGACCTTTCTGTCTGTCTGTCTCTCTCACTGTCCACTCTGCCTGTCAAAAAAAAAAAAGTTAATATTCAGTGTTCTAATTCCTGATTCCAGTGGCTCAGTTTGGGGGAGTGATTCTTGGATTCCACACCCCCAAACCCACATCTCTTCTTTCCAAGTTCTTGATACTTGGTAGGATGAGTCCTTTTGGCAAGTTTGTGGGGGTGGAGGTGTCTGAGCCCTGCTCCTGGGTATCACAATATCACAATATTTTTTTAAAGATTTATTTATTTGAAAGTCAGAGTTACACAGAGAGTGGAGAGGCAGAGAGAGAGAGGTCTTCCATCTGCTGGTTCACTCCCCAATTGGCCGCAACAGCCGGAGCTGCACCCATTCGAAGCCAGGAGCCAGGAGCTTCTTCCACGTCTCCCATGGGGGTTCAGGGGCCCAAGAATTTGGGCCATCTTCCACTGCTTTCCCAGGCCATAGCAGAGAGCTGTATTAGAAGTGGAGTAGCTGGGACTCGAACGGGTGCCCATATGGGATGCTGGCACTACTAGTGGTAGTTTTAACCGCTACACTGCAGCTCCAGTCCTAATTAGTAGTTTTCTAGTTTTCAAAATGTCATCTACTTGACAACTTATAATCTCATCATTAAAATGATCCAACTGTCAGTGATACATCCTGGCTTATCTCTGGAGGTTGGTGGGAGGAAGGAGAGGAGAACGCCTTAGAGAGGCTGGTGGGATGGTGCCAGGTGGGTTCGGTGGGCTTTGGAGACAGTTGTATGAGAAATTACTTCTCCAAACCTATTTTCACACCCCTAAGGTAGAAAAAATAATTTGTACTTCACAGGGTTGTCATAAGGATTAATGGAGCTGCTTACATACACTGATATGACAGTAAGGTATCTATAGTAGTGTTTTATTGCTGCATTCATAAATTGGCCTAGGCTTTAGAAGCTTAAAACAATAAAAACTTATCTCACTGTTTCTGCAGGTCAGAGCAGCTAAGCTGAGTGGTTTTGGCTCAGGCTCTGTCATGAGCTTGTCTGGGACTGTAATTATCAGAAGATTTGACTGGGGCTTGAGGATATGTTTCCAAGATGACATGCTCACGTGACTTTTAGCAGGAGCCCTCCGCTTCCTGGTCACACAAATCTCTCCATAGGGCTGCTTCCCACAGAGGGAATGATCTGAGAGAAGGAGAAAGAGAATATCTTTTGTGATCAAGATTCAGAAGTGATATATCATCACTTCTACAATATTCTGCTGGTTGCACAAATCAACCATTATACTCATACAATGTGAAGGACACTATATAAAGGTATAGCAGATACCAGCAGTAGGGTTATTGGGGCCATCCTGAGTTTGGTTTCCACAGCATCTATAATATTAGGTCTTGTCCCCTCATAATATGACACCCATAGTCTACACCCTCTATGCCAATCAACAAACACTCTGAAAAGAAAGAGTTGAGGTGATTTAACTTTGTTCTTTTCACACATAATTATTTTGGCTGAGTCAGAAGCTTTCATGCTCGTATCAGGCTTATAGTTGTGATTCAGAAATTTGGGACTATCAGGGTTTTATGCATTGCAGGGCAGCTCCCTCAATGTAATCTAATTAATGCAAGCCCTTGAGACAAGGACTGTCTGTCTCTCTCCGTGTGTGTGTGTGTGTGTGTGTGTGTGTATACACATACGCACATCACCCCTTGAGCATGACCCCTGCAGATGTTGAATGGAAGCATGAATGCATAGATGCATGGATAGATAGATGAATTCTTCAGGTATAAAATGGCCTGGCCTGATACTCAAATGGTAAGTGCTAATATGGAGTAAAGGCCTAGGTCCATTCCTATTAGGCTTCTACTCTGCTAGGCGGGCATCCACACTGTAACAGTCGTTACAGATAGAACCTAGTGAGAATGTGGCTCCACATTGCAAAGTGGATTACAAAGAAATGTCTAGCACCTGACCTGTTATTGCTTACTTATAAGAGAACAGAGCCTAATTGGCTGGGAATTTGGAAGGAGTAGGATACAACAGTCTCAAAGCTACAACAAAATATATCTTGAAGCAGGAATAGGAATGTAACATAGATCAAACTGAGAATAGAAGAATAGAACTCTCTAGAAAATCTAGAGGCAAAGGCCGGTGCTGTGGCTCAGTAGGCTAATCCTCCGCCGGCACCCCAGGTTCTAGTCCCGGACGGGTCACCAGATTCTGTCCCAGTTGCTCCTCTTCCAGGCCAGCTCTCTGCTGTGGCCCGGGAGTGCAGTAGAGGATGGCCCAAGTCCTTGGGCACTGCACCCCATGGGAGACCAGGAGAAGCACCTGGCTTTGGATCAGCGCTGTGTAACAGCCGCAGCATGCCAGCTGCAGTGGCCATTGGGGGGTGAACCAACGGCAAAGGAAGACCTTTCTGTCTGTCTTTCTCTCTCACTGTCCACTCTGCCTGTCAAAAAAAAATCTAGAGGCAAGACCTGGAAGCAACAGAAAACAAATGAACAAGAAACCAATAACAAGGTCTGGAGCTCATTGAAGTCGAGAATGGAGAAGGAGAGAGAGGAAGGAAGGTACATCACTTAGATTCAGCTGTAAATAGCAGAGAACACAGAGGCTTCAATGAAATAGAACTTAATTCTTTGTTAGGTAACAAAGGTTAGGTAAGCTATCCAGCACGGATATGGCAAGGTCCAGGTTCCTTAGGAACCTAGAATCGTATCTTGCTGCCCTACTGTTTTTCATATGTGGCTTTTACCTCATGGTTCTGACATCTCACCCATACTTCATTCAGTAGTGTAGAAGAAACAGAAGGATGAGTATGCCACCCCCCTCCAAGACAGGGTTTCTCATTGTCAATACTATTGACCCTTTGGGTTAGATAATTTACTGGGAGCTGTTGTCTACATTGTAGGATGTTTAGCAGCATTCCTGGCCTTTACCCACCAGATGCCATGTAACTCTCCAAGCTACCCCAGATGAATCAAACAAAGATGTCTACAGACATTGGCAAATGTCCCCTGTGGGGCAAAAATCTCCCACATTTGGGAACTACTGTTGTTGTTGTTGTTGTTTAATTTGAAAGGAAAAGTTACAGAGATCTTCTATCTACTGGTTCGCTCTCCAAATGGCTGCAACAGCCAGAGCTGGGACAAGCCAAAGCCAGGAGCCAGGAGCCAGGAGCTTCTTCCAGGTCTCCCACGTGGGTGCAGAGGCCCAACCACTTGAGCCATCCTCCACTGCTTTCCCAAGTGCATTAGCAGAGAGTTGGATCAGAAGTGGAGCATCTGGGTCTCGAACTAGTGCCCATATGGGATGCCAGCATCCCAGGCTGAGGCTTAACCTGCTACACCACAATGCTGGCCCCACTGAGAACCACTGCTTTTAGTTGACTTTGCTGAGGCTGCCCGTGATCTCTCTACTTGCTCCTGATTAGAACTCAGTTACTGAGGCAATGTTGAGCCATAAGAAGCTGGGAAACATGAGCATTATCCCAGACAGCCATAATCTCACCTGAAAATCAGTATTTCCTTTCTTATTTTTATTTTATTTATTTATTTATTTTTTATTTTTGACAGGCAGAGTGGACAGTGAGAGAGAGACAGAGAGAAAGGTCTTCCTTTGCTGTTGGTTCACCCTCCAGTGGCCGCCACGGCCGGCGCACTGCGGCCGGCGCACCGCGCTGATCCGATGGCAGGAGCCAGGAGCCAGGTGCTTCTCCTGGTCTCCCATGGGGTGCAGGGCCCAAGCACTTGGGCCATCCTCCACTGCACTCCCGGGCCACAGCAGAAGGCTGGCCTGGAAGAGGGGCAACCGGGACAGAATCCGGCGCCCCAACCGGGACTAGAACCCGGTGTGCCAGCGCCGCAAGGCGGAGGATTAGCCTGTTGAGGGCCAGTATTTCCTTTCTTAAAAAGAAATATTTACTTTATTTATTTGAAAGGCAATGAGACAAAGATAGATCGATCGATAGATCAATGGATCGATTGATCTCCCATCTGCTGCTTCACTCCCCCAGTTACCCACAACATCCTGGGCTGTGCCAGGCCAAAACTGAGAGCCAGAAACTCAGTTTGGGTCTCCCAGTGAGTGAAAGAATGCCAACTACTGGAGCCATCGCCTACTGCTTCCCAGGGTGTGCATTAGCAGGAAGCTGGAATTTTGTACTGGAGCCAAGACGCAAACACAGGCACTCAACCACTATGCCAAACGCCCGCTTCAGAATTTATATTATTAGAAAGAAGGTGCGAATAATTTGAAGATAATGCAAATGCAAGGACAGAGACAAACTTTGGCTATTTTGTTTCAGATCCTAGCTACTGGTTGAGGATGTGCGGATCTTAAGGAGGAGAGTGTGTGGTAACCACAGCCATTGGCATCCTGGATCTCTGAAGTAGGACTGAGTTTTCAGCCTAGAAAGATGAGGATGGGGTCGCATGTGTTCAGCAGATGGCCTTAACCTGGCTAAAGAGAATGCAATAAGGCATGAAATTTCCTAGTCACCCTTGGCTTTGGAGATCTCTTTACTTTTCTGTCCCAATGTAGCTTTCATCTTCTCTCCCCCACTCCCTCTTTCTCTCCTTTTAGGCTTCTATCCCTCCTTGCCTTCTCCTTTCCCCTCACCTCACTTTGTCCTTCCTCAGTTTCTTCCTCTCTCTCCCTTTTAGGCTTCTCCGCTTCACTCCTTTCTCCCCTTCCGATGGGTTTACGAGAGGCCTGGAAATAGAACCATGGTACCTAGAAGCCTGGCCTGGTCTTGTCAGTAACTTAGTCCTTCAGCCTCTCTGGACACCAGGGTCCTCATCTGCAAAATTAAGGGCTGATCAGGTAATCCCTAGGGTCCTCCCTGGCTGTAAAGGCTTTGATCCTCCAAGATCCACAAGGCCACAGGAAATAGCAGAGAGAGCCTCTGTCGATGAGTGACATCAGGAAAGCCGCCGGCTGGGTCTCTATCTGCCAGGTTCTCCTGCCGTGTGAAGTCCCAGCCTGGCAGATGTCATTAGATTCCCCCCGCTGGCTCTGGAGAGGCCTGCTTGGGATGAGTGGCACACTTGTCTTGCTAAATCTGACCAACTTACATCATGCCATATGTGCCTCATTACAAACCTGTGCTGGGCCAGACAGATGGATGCTTCCTGGACTCCCAGTGAAAGCCTGAAATGGTCCACATGGTGGCCCAGCTGGTCCAGAGAGGAGCCCTCATGTCGTGTTTAAATTGTTTCTCAAAGTGTTTTCATTTCTTTGTTTAACAAGCCCTTCTTGGGCACCTGTATGGACTTAGCATTCCACAAGACTGTAGTAATAGAATGCAGAAAAGTCACAATCTCTCCCTTTCTGACCATGCCTCTGGGATTGACCAGGGACTTCCTGTTTCTTCCTATCTGACTCTCCAGCCTTATTTCCCTCCGTTGCTCTGTCTTAGTTCCTCCAGCCCCTTTCCCTGGAGAGGTTCTGGACATGTCCATGCTCTGCCTGAACAAGGATCTACCAACTCCACCCCACATACACACGTGCGTGTACACACATAAGCACACATGCACACATATGTAAACACACTGCTACCTCTCTCCCTGGCCATGAGTTCTGCATTCTTTAGGTCTCAGCTTAAGCATTCCTTCCTCAGGGAGATCTTCCCCGAATGGCTCAGCTCCAAACTGAAGTACAGCCACCCTCTATCCCCCTAGAACTTGACTTTCTTTCTCCTATCAGCCACCATCTTGTAACTCCTTCTGAAGTCTTTCCCTGCCTCACCTGACTACACACCACCTGGCAGCACTGAGGAGCTGGGTCTCTTGATCACCACTGGATCGATGCCTGGCATACAGTTGGTCCTCAGTAAACAAAGAGCAAGTGAAGCTGTGAAAAGCACAGACTTATGGACCGACATACCCTGTCAAGTTCTGCACCAGGAATGTGAGCAGAGGCTGGTAGACAGCCCCACAGAAAGGGACCCTGATCGCTGGGAGGGACAGGGAAGGGGCAAGAGCTCTCGGGAGAATTTCCTGCCTGATCTTGAAGGAGGAGCAGGGAAGAGGAAATACGGGCCAGGCAGAACAGCAGTGTGAATGCAGGAAAGGAGCAGGCATTCTGGAGGCTTCAGGGGCCTAGGGAGAAGCTCAGTGGGCAGATATGGGGCCTGCACCAAGGGCTGGCAGAACTTCTCTTCTGCTCCACTCTCCCCACCCACCCTTCCCTGCCCTGGACACTTTCCCTAAGAGCTCCCAGAATCTTCAACTCTGGAGTCCTTAAGGCAACAGGGCACTCTACAGATCAAAATTCTTCCCTCCTTCTCTCCTACTCCTTCCTTCCTTCCTTCCTCAGCAAATTCAATTCCTAACAAGAATCTGTAAAAAAAAAGTAGGCAGAAAATGGAATTCAGCAGTAATGCACGTTTTCTGTAAGCTTTTTGAAGACCTCTCACATTTGCTGAGCTCATTTGATGCATGAAGAGTTGGAGAGAGAATTTCCCTCTCACTCTCCACGTCGAAAGATGAATCCAGCCCCAGACCAGAAATGATCCCGTGGGTTGGCACTGTGATCAGAGAAGCAAATGGGGGCTGGCCTGTGAGCCAGCAAGGGCAAAAATGGGCTCTAGTTGGATCCTGAAGGAGGCACAGATGTAGAGGAGCCAGGTTCACTGAGTCAGAACAGAAACAAGGCGAAGAAAAGGTAAACAAGCCTCTCCCCTACTGCATGCCTTTAAATGCTGCCCTCCCCTCTCCTCCTGTGGCCTGGGGGCCGGCAGCCAGTGCCAGACTGTGAGTACCGACTCCGAAGGATTGGCTCTGGGCAGGGAGGGTGAGAGGCTGAGCTCAGGGGAGGGCAAAAGGGCATCTTGCATCATCTTGGCAAGGGGCAGGCAGAGGCTGCAGAAAGGCAGGAAATACACCTTGATCCTTACCGCATAAGGAACATGACTGTCTTCTGCTGTGGTGACCTGTGGTTTGCCCTCTGAAGAGACTTTAACTCTTACACACCTTGGATGCTTTTCTCTACCCAACAGAGCTAAAGCCTGCAAAAGGCATTGCCCCCATGTAGGTAGGAGGGAGACTATGCCGTGGTGGCTGCTGCTTCATAGCTCCTAAAAGCTAGCTGAAATGGAATCGAGTGGGTTCTCCAGGCCAGGGTGCCCGTGGTGAGTGCCTTTCAGGCTGACAGCTGTGCTGGGGGAGCTACCAGCTAAGGTGGACACTGGCAGTGACAGCCCTGGAAAGGAGACTATAGCCCTGAGGTTGAACGGCAGATATAAGCATGGCACTCAAATATTTCATCTTATATTGTTGAATGGGGTTTTATATGTGATGCTTCCCTAACTTGACCTTGGGTATGAAGATAATAGCAGGCTCATATCGCCCAGAGAGTCCATTCCAGAGCTGACTAACACCCTGAGAGGTGTCAGTAAGAACTTGTGAGTTTTGATGGATTGCTGGAGGGCTCACGCACAAACTTGGGTGCATGGCTCCCAGCCAAGCCCGACAAAGAATCATCCCCAGGACGGCTTGTTTCTCCCGGAGAGACAGATTGCCCCCAAGCCACCGGGCTCACGGAACAAAATGCCCAGAAGGAAGCTCATTTAAATCTAGATTGAGTGCAGTTTTTGAGGAGACCAAGGAAATGAGGAGGAGGAAGGGGCCTGGAAAGCAGCTTTGGGCTTACAGAAGGCATGAAAAAAAAAAAATGCCATTAGAGGACCAGGGAGAAGAGACAAAGAGGTTAGTGTGACAGGAAGCCTGGAGGAATAAAGGCAGGAAACAGAGTAGGAGGGAAAGAGGACCTGTGCCAGGAGGAGGTGGGAGCACAAAGGGAGAGAGAGGTGCATCTAAGCGGAAGGAGGCCGCTGGGCAAGCAGAGCTGCCAGGCCCTGGCCAGTGTTCCAGAGTCGTTGTCAGGCCTGCAGGTTACACCGACCCTTGGCCTCCTTGTTGGGCACATCCCGCCTGGCCCAGCTCTTGCGGATGGTTTATCCCACGCAGAAAGGAGTTGGCTTCTGGCTGCAGCAGCCATATGTAAACTGTATATAAGCTCCTGCTCCCAGCCCCTGACCTGCAGGTACAGTTGCCAGACAGTGTTTAGAGAAGGCAGCAGCTTTGGAAATTGGGAGTGGTCTCTGCCATCATATTATGTTGCTTGGGAGGCCCAACCATGCTGATAGGACCAGTTCACAAGGTGTATACAGGGGCACTTTAAGCAGGATGTAGACAGAGGGTAGGGCTAGCCAGGTACTGTGGGTCAGACCAGCGTAATGGCCTAAGGCTTATTTGTTCTGTCAATGAACATTGTTTTTTTGTTTTAAAATTTTCTTTCATTCTTTTTCTTTATTTAAAAGGCAGAGAAAAAGCAGAGACAGAGAGATATTTCATCTGCTGGTTCACTCCTCAAAACACCAGCAACAGCCAGGGCTGGACAGACCTAAGCCAACAGCCGGGAACTGCATCTGGATCTCCCATGTGGGTGGCAGAGACCCAAGTTCTTTTCTTTTCTTTTCTTTTCTTTTCTTTTCTTTTCTTTTCTTTTCTTTTCTTTTCTTTTTTCTTTTCTTTTCTTTTCTTCTCTTCTCTTCTCTTCTCTTCTCTTCTCTTCTCTTCTCTTCTCTTCTCTTCTCTTCTCTTCTCTTCTCTTCTCTTCTCTTCTCTTCTCCTCTCCTCTCCTCTCCTCTCCTCTCCTCTCCTCTCCTCTCCTCTCCTCTCCTCTCCTCTCCTCTCCTTTCCTTTCTTTTTTCTTTCTTTCTTTTTTTTTTTTTGACAGGCAGAGTTAGACAGTGAGAGAGAGAGACAGAGTGAAAGGTCTTCCTTCTGTTGGTTCACCCACCAAATGGCCACTACAGCTGGCGCACTGTGCCATCCAAAGCCGGGAGCCAGGTGCTTCCTCCTGGTCTCCCATGCGGGTGCAGGGCCCAAGCACTGGGGCCATCCTCCACTGCCCTCCCGGACCATAGCAGAGAGCTGGACTGGAAGAGGAGCAACTGGGACAGAACCAGTGCTCCAACTGGGACTAGAACCTGGGGTGCCGGTGCCGCAGGTGGAGGATCAGCCTAGTGAGCCGTGGCGCTGGCCCCGAGTACTTTTGACATCATAACCTGCTGCCTCCCAGGTTGTTCATCAGCAGGAAACTAGAATCAGAAGTGGAGTTGAGGCCGGCGCCGTGGCTCAACAGGCTAATCCTCCGCCTTGCGGCGCCGGCACACCGGGTTCTAGTCCCGGTCAGGGCGCCGGATTCTGTCCCGGTTGCCCCTCTTCCAGGCCAGCCCTCTGCTGTGGCCCAGGAGTGCAGTGGAGGATGGCCCAGGTGCTTGGGCCCTGCACCCCATGGGGAGACCAGGAAAAGCACCTGGCTCCTGGCTCCTGCCATCGGACGAGCGCGGTGCGCCGGCCGCAGCGCGCCGACCGCGGCGGCCATTGGAGGGTGAACCAACGGCAAAGGAAGACCTTTCTCTCTGTCTCTCTCTCTCACTGTCCACTCTGCCTGTAAAAAAAAAAAAAAAAAAAAGAAGTGGAGTTGAGACTTGAACCCAAGCACTCCAGTGTGGGATGCGGGCATCCCAAGTTCATGTCTTAACTGCAGCACCAAACGCCTGCCCTCAAACATTTGTTGCGTGTCTGCTAGGAGCAGAACAAATAAAACAAACTCCCTGATGTCTTGAATTAATTCTAGTTTACATTCTAGTGAGGGGTAATAGGCTGGTAAACAATAAGATACTTTTTACGTGTGTTAAGTACGTTCCTTGTTTGTTTGCTTGCTAGTGTTTTGCTTCCCAACCAGACTGAAGCTGTTCAGGACCAGGTCTTCTGAGCTCTGATGTCAATAATGCACAACAGAAAGACAACCAGTGCTTTTGTATGTCAATGCTAATTTGACTTGTGCAACACTTTTATGCATTTTTCTTTGCTCTCACCATTTCCACATTAGTCAGCAGTCCCATCGGGAATGGAAGGGGAAGGAAAGTTTCAGAGGGTAGACTCTCCATGAGGAGAGACGTCTGCCTCCTAACTACATGCCTTCTACCAGCTTCTTCCCCCAGTTCACCTTCTTACACTCTTGGAGGAATCTTTAGAACATGTTTGTGCCAAGACGTGATTCTCTGCTTAAAAAGTTTTGATGATAAGTTGGTTGGGATGTTTTTGACTCCCAAGTGATAGAAAGTACTGGCTCAGCCAGAATAACCATAGACAGTTAACACCTCACCCAGCAAGTAAGGCTTCCAGGAGACTAAGTCAGCAATTTGATGACCAGGAGCCATCAAATTCTTCCTTTCATTCTCCTCCATCATTTCTTTCATGATGGACCCTTCTGGAATTGCATGATGGCTACAGCACCCAGACCCCTACACTACCCGTCAGAAGGAGAGGCATGCTTTTTTCCCTGTGTGTCTGCAAACAGGAAGGAGACCTTTTCCAGGGCTCCCAGTAAATTGTTTTTGTGACTTATGGGCCAGACTCAAGCTGATGCCTTGGGTGACTCTGAAATGTATACAGTGCTGTGGAAAGGAGATTTCCTGATCAAAAAAGCATCTGCTCATCAAGGAGTCAGTATGGAGTAGTGACTGGTTGGTGGTAGGTAACCACAAGTATCTTACAAATCACTTCCTCTCGCTTACAGGGAAAAAAAAATCAAACCCTCTATCAAAACATCAAAGGCCCTCCACAATCAGGTCCTGGCCTGCTCATCCAGCCTTATCTCTATCAACAACACCTAACTGCCTTTCTCAGACCATATCAGAGTGTTGCAATGATCTAAACTCTTTGTTCTCTAATGCCTCAATGTCTCTGCCTCTACTGTGCTTGTACTGACTCTTGCTGCCTTGTTCTCTCAGACCACTTTTTTTGTGTGTGATGAAAAAACATATATTTAGAATTAGTTGGGGATGGCGCTATGGCTCAGTGGGTTAAAACCCAGGCCTGAGGTGCCGCCAGCATCCCATATGGGCGCCAGTTCTAGTCCCAGCTTCTCCTCTTCCAATCCAGCTCTCTGCTATGGCCTGGGAAAGCAGTGGAAGATGGCCTAAGACTTTGGGCCCCTGCATCCGTGTGGGAGACCCAGAAAAAGCTCCTGGCTTCAGATCGGTGCAGCTCTGGCCCTTGCGGCCACCTGGGGAGTGAACCAGCAGATGGAAGACCTCTCTCTCTGACTCTACCTCTCTCTGTAACTCTGTCTTTCAAATAAATAAAATAAATCTTAAAAAAAAATAGAATTAGCCAGCTGAACTCAGTTTACATGGTCCATATTTTGTTGGCGACATCCAAAGCATCATAATCAGGAACCAGTGGAGCATATGCCTTCTCTCTAGCAGGCTTGATCAAGTTACTGACTTTGGCTACATCAACGTCATAGAGTTTCTCCACAGCCTGTGTGATCTGGTGCTTGTTGGCCTTGACATCCACTATGAACAGGAGTGTGTTGTTGTCTTCTGTCTTCTTCACGGAAGACTCACTGGTCAGGAGAACTTGATGATGGCATAGTGGTCAAGCTTGTTTCTCCTGGGGGGCACTCTTCTGAGGACATTTGGGCTGTGCCCAGAATGTGGGTGACATAGGGAACTTTTTTTATTTTGGTGGCTGTGGACACCTTTCAGCACTGCCTTCTTGGCCTGGAAAGCTTTGGTGTTGGCTTTGGCCTTTAGCACCACCCTGGTGAAAAGAACTTTCAAACTGCTTTTGCTCTACTCACACTCTCCTGAAGCATGCCACATACTCCCACCCCTTCCTTGGCTCCCGCTTCCAGGCTGAGGTCTAATAATATTACCTACCCCATAGAGTTGTTGTGAGGATTACAAAGCATGTAAAATCCTTAGTATCAGATGTGCTCAGTAATTATTAATTCTCATCATTTACTGATAATTATTAGCATTCTTATGGAAAGGCATCTGTTGATACACACAAATGGAGCAGCCTAGTGCCACAATGTTATTCCAACATATTTGATCACTTTTCAAATGATTCTAACATTTCATCAACCAGTATCTGCTTTTTGAAAGGTAGGCCCAGAATCAGCACTGTGGCATAACGGGTAAAGCTGCTACCTGCTGTGCCGGCATCCCATATGGTACCAGTTTAAGTCCTGGCTGCTTCACTGCCAATCCAGCTCCCTGCTAATGCTCCTGGAAATTCAGCAGAGGATGGCCTGTCCTTGGGTCCCTGCACCTACATAGGAGACCCAGAAGAAGCTCCTGGCTCCTGGCTTTGGCCTGGCGCATCTCTGGCCATTGCAGCCATCTGGAGAGTGATCTCTCTCTCTCTCTCTCTTTCTCTCTTTCTCTTTTTCAGCTCTGGCTGTTGCAGCTATTTGGAGAGTGAACTAGTGGATGGAAGACCGCTTGCTCACTCGCACTCTCTCTCTCCCTCCCTCTCAAATGAATCTTTAATAATAAAATAAAAATAATTAAAAAAAGAAAGATCACTATAGTCTTGTGGGCCATGGTCTTCTGTGTAGACAGCTTGCTGTACAGTGCAGACATTTTGAAACCTTCTCTGCCACCCTTCTGAATGCTGTGAATATCCCAGGGCTGTTTCTAAGAAGAGAGTAAAGGCCCTTCCTGTGAGTGCACTGAACTCTGCAGGCCCTGCCCTTATCAGTTGTCTCCTGGATGAGGAGATCAGAGGAGGTTCTGCTCCTGGCCCTAGAAGAAGATCCCTGGCATCTCATTTCTGAGCTTCAAAGGACTCTGGAGGAGGCTCAAGGAATGATGGCAGGGGCTGGTGCTGTGGCACAGTGGGTTAAAGCCCTGGCCTGAAGCACTGGCATCCCATATGGGCGCCGGTTCGAGTCCCAGCTACTCCTCTTCTGATCCAGTTCTCTGCTATGGCCTGGGATAGCAGTAGAAGATGGCGCAAGTCCTTGGGCCCCTGCGCCCATGTGGGAGACCTGGAAGAAGCTCCTGACTCCTGTCATCGGATTGGAGCAGCTCTGTCCGTTGCAGCCATCTAGGGAGTGGACCATTGGATAGAAGACCTCTCTTTCTCTCTCTCTGCCTCTCCTTTCTCTGTGTGTAACTCTGACTTTCAAATAAAATAAATAAATCTTAAAAAAAAAAAAAAAAGGAAAGATGGCAGATGTGCCTAGCCCTTGCCCCTTGGTGTTGGAGGAAATCCCCCAAGACATGGTTTGAAGGCTCAGTTGGGCTCCTAGATACTTAAGGCATAATAAGAAACACACAGTTTAGTTTCTGCACAGTTCCTCAAATTCTTGTAATTTTGAAGTAATGGGAGAATTTTTGGTAAAATACACTTGGTCTTAGTACCGAGCTCCTGATACAAGGACATTTAAGACCCTCGGAATCTTGGGGATGATAGGAGTATCTTTTTTTGTAAATGAGGTGATCTTGAATGGTTGGAGAAGCTGATAACTTCAGGATGGGATCTGGTTACCAGAGGAACCAACTGCATGATAGTGGGTCAGAACTTACAGCTCTGCCCCCTGACCTTTGGGGAAAGGGGAGGGGTCAAAGATTGAGCTCAAGCACCAATGGACACTGAGTCAATCAATCCTGCCTCTATAATGGAACCTCCATGAAAACCCTAAACAGTGTGATTCAAAGAGCTTCTGTATTGGTGAACACATTGGCTTGCCACACCCCATCCCACACACCTCACCTTGCCCTATGCATCCCTTCCATTTGGGCATTCCTGTGTTGTATCTCTAATAAACTGGTGCTAGTAGGCAAAGTGTTTCCGTGAGTTCCAAGAGCCGTTATAGCAAATTATTGATCCTGAAGAAGGGAATTGTGGGAACCTTCAATTTATGACTGCCTGGTCAGGAGTTCAAGAGACCTCAGACTTGTGGTTAGCATCTAAAAGGGCAGCAGTCTGTGGGCTGAGCCCTCAATCAGTGGTGTTTGCACTAATTCCAGGTAATTAGTTCCAGAACTGAGTTAAATTGTGGGTCTGCAAGGTGGATTGGAGAATTTCCACACAGTGTCAGAAGGGTTGAGACTGTACAAAAATGGGCATTATTTAGGTTTCTTTTTTTAACTGATTTCTGCCAAAATTAAGGTCTCTAGGTACAACTATCACCTTTAACTGTGTTTGTGTATGTTCTGGATTTTGAGTTGACTTTTTAAAAATACTTTTTTTTTTAAAGATTACTTTTTATTTATTTGAGAGGCAGAGTTACAGAGACAGAGAGAGAAGGAGAGACAGAGAGAGAGGCCTTCCATTTGCTGCTTCACTCAAGCTATCATCTTCAACTGTGTTTGTGATGTTCTGGATTTGAGTTGACTTTTCTTTTTATATTCTTTTTAAAGATTTATTTTTTATTTACTTGAAAGGCAGACTTATATAGAGAGAGGGAGAGATAAAGAGAGAGGCCTACCATCTGCTGGTTCACTCCCCAAATGGCCTGCAATAGCCAAGAACGGGCCAGGCTGAAGCCAGGAGCTTCTTCCAGGTCTCCTATGTGGATGCAGGGGCCCAAGCACTTGGGCTATCCTCTGCTGCCCTCCCAAGCACATTATTAGGAAGCTGGATCAGAAGTAGATCAGCTGGGATTTGAACCAGTGCCCACATGGGATGCCAGCACTGCAGGAGGTAGCTTAACCCACTCTACCACAGTGTCAGCCCCTTAAACTGGCTCTTTTTTTTTTTTTAATTTGTTTATTTTATTTGAAAGGCAGAGTTACAGAGATGGGGAGGAGAGACGAGAGAGAGAGAGAGAAAAGTCTTCCATATGCTGGTTCTCTCTCCAAATGGCCTGCAATGGCCAGGGTTGGGCCATGTCAAAGCCAGGAGCCAGGAGCTTCTTCAGTATTTCCCATGTGAGTGCAGGGGCCCAAGGCCTTGGACTGTCTTTTGGTGCTTTCCCAGGCACATTATGAATCGGAAGTGGAGTAACTAGGATTCAAACTGATGCCCATCTGGGATGGCAGCACTGCAGGTGGAGGCTTAACCTTCCCCTCCTCAGCGCCCGTCCCATGTTGGGTATTTTCAGCTGATGCTGGTGCTGGGTGGGGTTTTGTGGAAGTAGCAGCTTTCTGCAGTGCAGAATGTTGGAGGGTTTGGGTGGAGTTGATGGAATTGTCTAGAGGTACTGATGACCTCAGCTCTTTTCATGCTAGCTATCTACCTACATCATCTCCTTTCCCCACCTCCGGAGGTTTTCATCCTTAATCTTTATGGGAAGTCAAGAGGGGTCCATCTCTGTCACCTCTTCATACTGTGTCAGGATAGCATTCCTGCCTAGCCAGGGCACCAGAATCCCTTGCTAACTGATCTAGAGCTTCCATTGAGGAGATGGAGGTTTGTCATCAATCATTAGTAATGGCTGGAATCCCTGATGATCATCTTTACGTGAAGCTGTTGGTTTCTGGAAGATATAAATTGACAATTAGGGTGAATATCCATGGGCTAGAAAGGAGAAAGAATAAGAACCATATCAGAGAAGGGAGGACAGTTTTTGCCATTTCCCAGATGACAGATGCCAAGGGGTTTCCCTTATCAAAATCATGAAGCCACTTGGCTTGATCTTGAATCCTTTTGGTGGTATGGATGAGTAGCAAGGCCAGTTAAGCTACCACTCGGATGTCTGCATCCCATATCAGAGTGCCTGATTCAAATTCCATCTACTCCATACTTCCAATCCAGCTTCGTAATAATGGCCCTGGGAGACAGCAGATGATGGCCCAAGTATCTGGGCTCCTGACATCCATGTAGGATGGAGTTCTTGGCTGCTTGCCTCAGCCTGGCCCAGCTCAGCCATTGTAGGCCTTTGGGGAGTGAACCAATAGATGGGAGACATCTCTTTGTCTGTCTCCTCTCACCCTTCGTCACACTGGCTTTCCAAAAAAGTAAATAGTTTTTAAAAAGTCCTTTTGATGTCCTCTTCCATGAGCTCACTGTTGGTCATGTGTGTGCCACAGGTTTTATTAATCACTGCATATGCTCCTCCCTATTCTGCCAATGAGTAATCTAGGACTAGTCAGTTATCCATGGCCACATTAATAAGGAATATAAACAATCTTGTAGTTGCTCTCGGGCCTGGCCTGTGGTCTGGGCTATCACCTAAGGTGGCAGACAGGTTTCTTAAAGCAATTTAATGACATTTAATAAGATTTTTTCCCCCTTTTACTACTATGTTGGAAAAGGTTACCATGGAGTTTTCCTGCATCTGGCAGCTCCCTGAGAAAGATAGAAAGAGTAGGAAAAACATGTCAGCTGGGAAGTGCAGCAGCCTTAATGGCTGTCTCTTTAGGGAGAAGTTTATTGCAAAGCAAAAAAATTTAGTTATCTTTTAGCCTTTTGAAGATAACCTTGGGTTCATCAATTGGCTCACAAGAGTAGGCAGAGTTATCTTTTTGGTGTGTCTGTGAAGACTCAAGGTATAGAGGTTTAATTCTTGGCAGATGTACCCAGCTAGAAATTCCCTGTAATTTAACTGCAGTAGGAGTGCTAAGTATACCTGATAGGGTCATTTGCATTTAGGCTGTAATTTTTCAGGGCAGTGTGGGCAGGGAGTTCCTCTCTCCAGATTTTTAATAAAACTAGATCTCCTGGAATCTGATGCCAGGAGAATCTTGTTGCCATATTCTATCAGAGCCTTCTATGCTTGGCCTAATCTTCTGTACTGCTTTATTTGATCTTTCAGGTCTCCCACATGAGTGCAGGGGCCTAAGGACTTGGGCCATCTTCTGCTGCTATCCCAGGCCATAGCAGAGAGCTGAAACGAAAGTAGAGCAGCTGAGAATAGAACCGGCACCCATATGGGATGCCGGCATCTCAGGCCAGGGCATTAACCCATGGTGCTTGAGTATCTGAATCAAAGAGGATATTGGAAGTGAAGAAGAGCCTCCCATATAAATCTCTAAAGGGCTAAACTATAAGGTAGCCTTGGGTGCCATCTCATTCTATGGGGGATGGGGGATGGACAATAGCTTGACCCAGGATTCTGAAGTCCCTTGGAATAGCTTGGTCAGAGTTTTTTGAAAATAATGATTGAGTGCCTCCAAAAGGCATGGAAATGGTGGGAAATTCCTGGAGTGGTGGCTATCTGCTGAGTTACTAGAAACAAAGGAGGGGCCACTGTTACTGTGGAGGAGACTTAGGACCCCAAAATATGAAGTTATTTCTTTTCCTAAGATTTTGGATACTTTTGTCTTTTCTGGTCAGGTTGGAAAGACTTCTACCTATCCAGTGAAAATATCAATGAAGACTAACAAATATTTGTGACTATTTTCTGAGGCCATGTTAGTGAAGTCTATTTGCCAATTCTCACTAGTATAGGTTCCTTTGCTTTGTATGGCAGTGAGTAAGGGAGGTGCTTGGTGTAGATGCCAGGGTTCTTTTTCTTTTTTTTTTTTAATTTATTTTTTTAAAAGATTTTATTAATTTATTTGAGAGGTAGAGTTAACAATGAGAGGGCAAGATAGAAAGGTATTCCATCCGCTGGTTCACTCCCCAAATGGCCGCAACAGCCAGAGCTGAGCCAGTCTGAATCCAGGAGCCACAAACCTTTTCTGGGTCTCCCACACAGTTGTAGGGGCCCAAGCACTTGGGCCATCTTCCACTGCTTTCCCAGGCCATAGCAGAGAGCTGGATCAGAAGAGGAGCAGCCAGGACTGGAACCAACGCCCCAGCGCCACAGGTGGAGGATTAACTTATTGCACCATGGTGCTGGCCCCCAGGGTTATTTTTCTTAAAAGGTTTATTTTTAATTTTTTAAATTTATTTGACAGATAGAGTTAGACAGTGAGAGAGAGAGAGAGAAAGTTGTCTTTCTTCCATTGGTTCACCCCCCAAATGGCCGCTACAGCCGGAGCTATGCTGATCCAAAACCAGGAGCCAGGTGCTTCTTCCTGGTCTCCCATGCGGGTGCAGGGGCCAAAGCACTTGGGCCATCTTCCACTGCCTTCCTGGGCCACAGCAGAGAGCTGGACTGGAAGAGGAGCAGCAGGGACTAGAACTCGGCACCCATATGGGATGATGGCGCTGCAGGTGGAGGATTAACCAAGTGAGCCATGGCGCCAGCCCCAAAAGGTTTATTTATTTATTTGAGAGGTAGAGTTACAGGGAGAGAGAGAGGTAGAGACAGAGAAAAAGGTTTCTATCCAATAGTTCACTCTCCAAATAGCTGCAATGACCAGAGCTGGGCTGATCTGAAGCCAGGAGCCAGGATCCTCCTCTAGGTCTTCCCCATGGGTGCCATCTTCTTCTGCTTTATCAAGGCATAGCAGAGAGCTGGATCAGAAGATAAGTAGCTGGGACATGAACCAATACCCATATGGGATGCTGGCACCACAGGAGGAGGCCTAGCCCCCACCATGCCACAGTGCCAGCTTCCAGATTATATTTTAGACAAAGGGGGATAAGATCAAGTCATTTTCTTCATAATAATATGCAGTTCTTTTCTTCCAAAGATAAAAGAGAATATCTGAATTAGGATCTTTCTTCCCAGGTGGAGTCATGTATTTCTTTGACAATCTTCCACTGAGAGGCCATTTTATGGTCTAAAATCTACTGTCTGTTGGGATCTTTAGTGTAACCTCACTGCTGGATCCATTTCCTATGAAGCATGGGACAGTTGGTACTTCTGTCCCTAGAGGTTGATGTATTAGAGCTATTTCCAGAACCTCCTGCATGGTAGCCTTCTTTGTTGCCCGGTCTTCCAGTGCATTTCCTCTGATGATATGTCTATCCCCCCTTCATGTTCCCTGCAGTGAATAGCAGCTGCTTCCAGACACTCCTAAACTGTCCAAAAGAGAGACCGAAGTCTTGGCCATGTTTAATGGGAGAGCTTGTTTTTGCAGTCATTAGGCCTCTTTCTCTCCAAGTTGCCAAATGTGAATGCAATGCAAGTAAGCCTGTATGGATATTTGGAGTCTGTATAGGTATTGACTCTTTGACCTTCCCCCAGTTTTTTTTTTTTTTTTTTTTAATTTATTTATTTGAAAGAAAGTGACAGGGAAAGAAAGAGAGTTCTTCCATCCACTGGCTCATTTCCCAAATGCCCACAACAGCTAGTGAGGGGCCATGCTGAAGCCCGGATCCAAGAAATCCATGCAGATCTCCCACTTGAGGGCAGAGACCCAAGGACTTGTATGATCATCTGCTGCTTTTCCCAGGCGTACTAACGGGAAGCTGGATCAGAAGCAGAGCTGCCGGGACTTGAACTGGCACTCCAAGATGGGACACTGGCATCACAAGCTGTGGTTTAACTTGCAGCACCACAATGCCAGCCCCTTTCCCTTGTTTCAGTGCTCTAACGAAGGTCTTAAGTTTGGCCTTTTGAGCTGAGGTGTGAGGTGGTAATGTCTGGGCCTCTACAATGAAGATAAGATCTACCATGGCATGTTTTGCCTTTCTAATCACTTCCTTCGTGAAGCTGTGACCATCAGTGAACCATTCAGTATCCAGGTTTTCCAGAAGCTCATCCTGTAGATCCACTCTCCCAGAGTACACCTGCTCTATGGTCCAAGGCCAGTTTTTCAGTATTTTCAGATGGCAGACGAATACTTGTATTAAGGACTTGGTGTACTCTGAGAGTTACTTCTGGTGAATCTAAAACAAGAACCTGCATTTAGTAAGGCATCCTGCTATTAGCCATTGGTGTTCTCTAACCTCTAGACTCCCTCCCTTGTACTTGCTGTAGAGTTTGAACTAGAGATTAGAACTAGCCTAAAGTCCTCAGTAAATTTGGTAAGATCTTCTGAAAGCTTCCCTAGCTAGTTTACATTGATTTAAGTCAGTCTCAGAAAAAGGGAGCACATACTGTACTCCCTTTTAAAGAAAATGACTATTTATTTGAATGTGTGTGTGTGTGTGTGTGTGTGTGTGAGAGAGAGAGAGAGAGAGAGAGAGAGAGAGAGAGAGAGAGAAATCTTTAATCCTCTAACTCACTTCCCAAATATTCGTAACAGCCAGGATTGGGCCAGGCTGAAACCAGGAACCTGGAACTCCATCCAGGTCTCCCTTTTGGGTGTCAGGGGCCCAAGTACTTGGGCCTTCTGCTTCTACTTTCTCCACTACATCAGCAGGGTGTTGGATTGGAAATGAGGCATCTGGTACTCAAACCAGAGCTCTGTTATGGGATTCCAGAGTCAAAGGCAGCTGCTAAACCTCTTGTGCCAGAACACTGGCTATCTGCCTCTCTTCAAGAGGACAAAATTTACTTATACCTGGATGGTAGCAGGTCCTTCTGTGATACCAGCTGGACTGTTCTCCAGTAGAGGGGAACAGATCAGGTTGTAGGGTGGAGGCAGTGGGTTAGTTGAAAATGAAAGATAATTGGGGCTTGTGAGAGATGGGGAGGACTCACCACATCCCTAAGGAGCAAAAAGTCTGGAGTTTTAGAAGGCATTAAGTGAGAAGTCAAGCAGTGTGGAATGTCCATAGCCAGATGGCAATAGAAATAAGGAGAACCCCTCTGGTCACTACACAACCTGGAAGTAAGTCACAGCCACTCTTATATACCTCTTCACAAAGGACCAGTGGTATCTGATCTGCACAGTGCTGGCTCTTGGCTTTCTTACCTCCAACAGTTATTAGAGGAAGTAGACATAGTTGGGTTAAGAAGAGTTAGTCTATAGTGGGTCAAAACAGAAGGGGAGAAAGACAGAACAAAACCAAGACTTTCAAGTACAAAGGAGGCAAGAGTTAGGGGAAAGACTCACCAGCCAATTTTGGGGTGGGTTTTCACCTCCTGGCTGGCTCACCAAAGATGTTGTTGGCTGACTGCATCCAGGTTCTTGTCTCTGATTAAGAAATAATTTAGGCCAGCGCCATGGCTCATTTGGTTAATCTTCCGCCTGTGGCGCTGGCACCCCAGGTTCTAGTTCCAGTTGGGGCACTGGATTCTGTCCCAGTTGCTCCTCTTCCAGTCCAGCTCTCTGCTGTGGCCCAGGAGGGCAGCGGAGGATGGCCCAAGTGCTTAGGTCCCTGCACCCGCATGGGAGACCAGGAGGAAATACCCAGCTCCTGACTTTGGATTGGAGCAGCGCCGGCCGTAGCAGCCATTTGGGGAGTGAACCAACGGAAGGAAGACCTTTCTCTCTGTCTCTCTCTCATTGTCTATAACTCTCCCTCTGTCTCTCTCTCTCACTGTCTAACTCTGCCTGGAAAGAAAAATTTAAAAAAAAGAAATAATTTAAAGATGAGATAAAGATAGAGAGATCAACAGAGGAATAAGGTTTTTTATTACAAAGCAGAAGTACATGCTCAAGAGGGAGTGCTGTGGGCATGCTCAAGCATGAGCTGTGCCCAGTGAGGTTTGGAGTTATCCTTTTATATGATCTAGAGGAGCTGAATACTCATAAGGGGTGTTTGGCTTGGTTATGGTGAATTATTCATAAAGGGCAGTGTTTGGGGCATCTTGTGTTTTTCGGAAGTCTCAGAAATGTCATGGCTTCAGGTGCATAAATGGAGTAGGAATGTCAGTCATGGTAATTCTATTATAATTAATTATGGGTCACTTCAGGGACATGTTAGGTTATTTCAGCCAGCATGCACTACAGGTGACAGTTTTGTAGAAATAGCTGTTTCCGCAGCACAAAGGAGAGGGGTGCTGAGTGGAGTAGGGAAGAGCTGGTGACCTCCACTCTCTGATAGCTACCTGCCTGTATTACCATGTTATTTAAAATCACTACAGTTTGCAAGAGTGAGAGCGAGAGTGAGAGAGAAAAGGAAGAAACCCTTCAGGGGGACTAATGTTAGGATGCAGTGGGTTAAGTGCTGCTTACAATGCCAGCATCCCATATCAGAGTAGCAGTTGAAGTCCCGGCTGCTCCACTTCCAATCCAGTTTCTTGCTAATACACCTGGAAAGGCAGCAGAAGATGACCCAAGTGCTTGTGCCCCTGCCACGGATGTGTGAGGGCAGAATAGAGTTCCTGGCTCCTGGCTTTGGCTTGACCCTAGTTGTTGTGGCCATTTGGGGAGTGAACCAACAGATGGAAGAGAGTTTTTCTCTCTCTCTCTCTCTCCTCTCTCTCTCTCCTTCTCTCTCTCAGCTTGCCTTTCCAATTAATTAATTAACTAAAAATCTTTGATTCTTCATCCACCTGCTTTATTCTCCTGCATAGCACTTAGCACTCCTTCACAGTCTATGTGTTTACTTCATGATTTGTCCATGTCTCTCCACCACGATGTACGCTCCCTGGCTGTGAGAACTTTATTTTATGCCCAGCACTCAGAATAATACCTAACAGAGCAAATATACATGATAGAATAAATGTCCAGCTCTCAATGAGTAGTTGATGAGTGATTGAAGGTCCTGTTGCCCCCACTTTACCGGGGAAGAAACTGAAGCCCTGAGTGATTACGTAGCTTGCTCAGATCACAGGTGAAAAGTGTCAGAACTGGGATGCAAGCTCAGGTAATTCAGCTCTGGAGACACACACTCCATGACTATGGACTGTTAGCTCAGGTGCACAGCATGACACAAGTCGAGGGTCAGCTTTAGTCGAAGGTCTTGTGTACCAGGCATAGATCAACGTGCTGTGCTTTTGGAAGGCCAGGGAGGCCCTGAGAGGCAGGTGGCAGGCACTGAAGGCCCTGTCCAAGGCCTGTCAGCACGTTGAAACTTGTATTTGAGTCTGGTACTGGCTGAGGGTGCTGACATCAACCTGGCACGATTATCATCAAATGGAACCAGCAGATATTTCTGAACCCTTTTGTGTGCAAAGCACTGAACTAGGTGTTAAGAGAAATATCACAAAGCATAAAAAGAGACCATTGACACTCAAGGAGCTTATAGTATAACTGTAGAAAGCATTAAGTAGCAAAGTCAGTGGTGTTAAGGGTGTCATGAAGTGGCTCATGGTTAACAGCCAGACCAGGGCCAGAGAACCAAAGCTTTATCTGAAAGGAGGTAGCAGTCACGGAGGCCAGGTGGACTGAGGAACTTCAGGGAGGCAACGAAGCTTCCCTGGGCCAAGTAGGGCCAGGAGGGCAGGGCAGGTGAATGCAGTGGGCACAGACCCAAGGAGCAGAGTGGGGGAGAACTCCTTGGGCAGAGAGTGCCAGGAGGCAGGGTGCTGCAGGGGTGCTGCACAGGGCCCGCAGGATCGAGAGCAGACTGGCTGTAGAAAGGCGTCTGGGCTTGGGGCTGCGGAGGGTGGGCTGAGGAGTGCAGTGGGGTCAAACTGTGGAGGGTTTTGAAAGCCAAGCTGAAGAGTGAAATATGAGGTTTTTAGACAAGTGTCTGCCTTGACCTGGGAAGTGAGCCAGCAATAGATAAGGGGGAGATGGAAGAGCAGTAAAGACAGGAATGCTGCCAGCAGAGTCAGGAGGCCCCCAGGGAAGGCTGACGCGCACGGTAGAGAAGGCTACAGGATGGAGGGGCCACCTGGCCTCCAGTTCCACCCCTGCCACTTCTGAGCCACAGAAAGGCCAAGTCACCCTGTCCTTCTGAGACTCATTCCCTCATCTGTAAAAGGAGAGTGAAAATCATCTCATGAGTGGCTCTGACGTTAAATTAATGAGGTCATTTAACACTATATATGAAGCACTTAGCACAGTGCTCCATAAACGGTAGCTTTCAAAAGCTGTGGGAGAGACCTGCCAGGAATGCTGGGATTTCAGCTCCCAGGACCAGGGAGCAATGCCAGACCTCAGTGTCCCCCCAGACAGCCACTTGGGGTGACTCCTTTCAGGCCCTGCTGTGATGCTCCTGCCACTCGTTCCTCCTCTCATACATGCAAGCGCCTGTCACATATATAAGGCTAAGTCAGGTGCCTGCAGAAGCGTGACAGGAAGTTGAAAAGATAACACAGAGCAGCAGCAGGGATTCCTGTTCCCAGAACAGCGTTGCTTCCACAGGAAGGAGGTAGAGAAGAGGCGGGCAGGGAAACAGATGGTTGAGAAGTAAATGTTGTGGAACAATCCAGGAAGGTATTGCCCTCCTGGTCTCAGGACAGACAAGTGAGTTCTGTTATGATAGCTTTATTTTATTTTGTTTTGTTTTTCTTCTTAGTTTCAGATATACTGTTTGCTCACCTGCCCCTAAAGGCAGTTTCGGTACTTCAGCGAATTACAAGTTAGCACCTGTTTTTTGTAATTATAGCTGACATAGTTTGGAGGATTCTGTTTTGTTCTGTCTTCATTTTTGTTGCATTCCCGAATATCTTCGCTCTAGCTATGATGGTTGTTTTGACATTGTCAATCAAGAACTTGGTGGGCAATAGTTGAAATGCCTTCCATATTACCATCACTTGCTTGTTTAAACAATTTCTAAAGGATTTTGTGACTTGCCAATGGAAGCAAGGCTAGGAATTTCAGCATAATTTCCAAGCACTGCTTGGAGGATATGGGCATGAGAAACATAAAGCTTTATTCGGTCGGTTCCTGAACAAAAGTTATATGATAATGATAGAACAAATAAGGTCATGGTGGGCTCCCACTTCACCTGATTCTGATTCTCATGGCATTTTCTAGTTTACTTTCATAAATAGCAGCCATCCTTGGCACAACAGGATTACCTGATTATGCACATGCTTTGATGTGTTTGTGAGCCTCCTTCATGTTTTTCCCCAGCACCCTTCACATAGAGCATGCTCAGAGTGGACGAGGAAGCAGAGAAGGTATGAATAGGGTCAAGGCAAAGCCCACACAAGCCTTGATCTTGGCTGCATAAGGAGCACTTTGTTCGGTCTCTTAACCAGTTGGAGACAAGCATGGTTGCTCCTGGCAACCACTGTGAAATTACGTTAGAAAGTGAGTCCTCCTTCATAGTTTCTTTTTAGAGATTCATTTATTTATTTATTTGAAAGACAAAGTGGCAGAGAGAAAGAGAAAGAGATTTTCTGTTTGCTGGTTCATTCCCCAAATGGCCACAACAGCCAGGGCTGAGCCAGGAGGAAGCCAGGAGCTAACTCCATCTGGGTCTCCGGCAGGAACTCAAGGAGTTGAACTTAATGCTGCTTCCCAGGTGCCCCAGCAGGCAGCTGGGTGGGAATTGGAGTGACCAGGACTTGAACCAGCACTCCAGTATGGAATGTGGGCATCCCAAGTGGCAGCTTCAGCCGCTGTACCACACTGTCCTCCCTCAGTCATAGCTTCTGGTCCAGACATCTGTTGGTGCAGAGGGCATCTCCACACAAATGGCATGCAGCCCTGTCCTGTGTCTCCCTCACTTTCCCCTCAGAAGCAGCCGATAAGGCAGAAATAATCAGGCAATAGACTCTGACTGGTGGAAAAGAAGTGATGTTCCTCCCTGATTTGATGGGGAAGCTGGGCCAGCGGCTGCTTCCACCCTGCAAAGCCTGACCCCTCACAGCCTGCTCTTCAGTGCCAGCTCTACGAGGTGAGGTTTGCTTCATAATTCACCATGTGCTGATCACTGCTATGTGCAAGACTCCTGTGTGAGCCACGTGTGAGCTCAACATGCTCACAGGTCCACAGTGGTGTGGCCTCACCAAGTCTCAAGTCCAAAGATCCCCCAAGTAAGAAGACCCCTCAGAGAGAAGCTCAAGGTCACTATCACAGATGCTTGTGTTCTGAAGAGTAAGACTTCGACTCACATTGAGAAATATTTCTCTCCTCTCTTTCTTGATCTACTTCTCATAGTTCTCCTTCTCTGAACTTCTCCACGTAGTCCGGTGTCCAGGGAGAACACGACATTAACGTAAGGCATGATGGGGAAGCTCTGCGCTCCTTGGCTCCCTGGGAGGTAGGGAGAGTGGCTGAGAGGCACTGTGGGACAGGAAGCACCTGCCTCCGAGGGCACGAGGACCCCATTCGCACTGTAGTTACTGCCCTCCTTGTTTCCCTCACTCAGCGAACCATGAGGACACTTCAAAAACACATGAACAAGTGGAATGAAAAGGCAAGTTTACTTTGGTGCAAATAATTTTGAAATCCATGCATAGTTTTTCCATAATAATTGTTATCCATGAGCTTTTTGAAGACTTCATACATGCAGATTTCAAACATACTTTGCACCAAAATAAACTCATCTTTTAATTCTGTTTTCCATGAGATTTTTAAAATACCCAAATATCAGTTCTTTGAGGCAGGTTTTGCATCATTGCTCTCCTTGCAGCACCAATGCAGGGCCTGGCATATAGTTGGTACTCAAAATATATTTGTTAGAAGCAGGGAAGAAGACACGCAAGGAGGGAGGAAGAAATGTGTAGGCACTGAAGCTTCTGAGAAGGACACGAAGAAATGTGAACAGAAACCCAAGGTCAGGGTCAGGTCAGGTTTGCACTCCATCTGAAAATAGAATCTCCAGGTTAGTGCAGAGGAAAGCCCCTTGGCCAAAACTGTGAAGAGGACAGGTTCACCCAGGGTTTGGTAGGTGTCAGAGGTCATATGCACCTGTTCTGCTCATATGTAAGGGCTGCACTCTGTCCCCAGGAGTGTCACCATCCTAGGAGCAGCTGTGTGGCCATAACTCCCCTGGATGTAGGGTGTAAGGGCTGGGGTGAAGACCAGCTGGGACACACATATGGACCCACAGGACAGAAACTGCAGGCTAGACTTCTGCTCCCTGAGGCTGCCCTAGATTCCTTCACAACCGTGACTCAGGAGCCTGCTTGTTCATGGACACCTCAGGCAAGAAGGCAGCTCTACTGTGGCAGCCACCGAGCCCATATGCATTGGAAATTTTGCAAATATTGGATGTGAGTCCTGAAGGGCACCTTTGTAAGAACTTTCCCCTCAACCACCTTGGGAGGGAAGCCAGGCAGGGACTATCATCCACATTCTACAAACAAGGAAATTGAGGTTCAAATAGGATGAACAACTTTCCCAAGATCACTCTAGGGCTTCTGGCTCTTTGTCAAGCCCAACTGCATCCCAAAGGCATAACAGCTGCAATGTTGGAAAGTAGCCAGCAGAGGGCAGCCTTCACAAAGAAGCTGTTTCCTGCCTCTGCAAAGATCAAAGCTCACATTACCAGTATTGCAGGCCAATGTGGTCATGGACTCAGAGATAAGATTCGCCAACAAGGATACAACATCATCGCGGTGATCTTCCTGTCAAAAAGGCTTACCTAACTCAAACCCTGAAACACAAGATAAACTTAAATTCAGGAACAGTCCATTACACAACCGACTGGCACCTTCAAAAATATCAAGGTCCAAGAAATTAAAGACAGACTAAGGAGCTAACTATAACAGGTTAAAGGAGACTGAGAAAATATGACAGCCAAATGAAACAAAAGGATGGCCTTTGGTTGGAACCTGGGCTGAGAAAAAAGCAAAAGATGTAAAGGACGTTATTTGGACCAGTACTGTAATTTGAATTTAGACTACTATTTAGATAACAGTATCATGCTGAGTTTCCGAAAGTTGAAAATTGTACTGTGTTTACCTAAGAGAATGTCCTTGGCCTCAGACATAAGAGGTAAAGAGACATGCGATGTTCCCAGCTTGCTTTTTTAAAGTCTTTTATTATTTATTTTCATTTTATTTGAAAGGCAGAGACAGAGAAAAATCTCCCACCCACTGGTTCACTCCCCAGATGCCCAAAACAGCTGAAGCTGAGTCAAGTGAAAACCAGGAGCTCAGAACGCAGGACCATGAAGTAAGTGGAGCCAAACGTAAGCAGTTTGTGAATCTGGCAAAAGGGTATATGTATGTGTGAGACCCATAGCACTGACTGTGTTGTGTGACCCTGACTACGTCCCTGTGCTGTAGTGACCACTCTCTGAATTCCCTATTCTCTGAGGAGAAACATTCTGGGGATTTCCTCCAACAGTGGTATGGTCGGAGCTGGTTTACCCTGGACCAATGAGCTGTAGAAGTAAACTTATCCTCCAGTCGAAATTCTTGACAAACAACCAACCTAAGTAATTCACTTAAACATCCTTTTTTTTTTTTTTTCCCCTTAAAAGGCCCCTCTTTGGGCCCGTGCTGCAGTGTAGCAGTTAAAGCCACTGCCTGCAATGCCAGCATCCCACATGGGCACTGGTTCAAGTCCTGGAAGCTCCACTTTCTATCCAGCTGTCTGCTACAGCCTGGAAAAGCAGTAGAAGATGATCCAGGTGCTTGGACCCCTGCACCCACATCAGGAACCCAGAGGAAGCTCCTGATTTCTGACTTCGGATCAGCCCAGCTCTGGCCGTTACGGCCATTTGAGGAGTGAACCTCAATGGATGGAAGACCTCTCTCTCTCTCTCTCTCTCTCTCTCTCTATCTGTGTAACTCTTTCAATTAAAAAAATAAATCTTAAAATGAAAAAGGCCCCTCTAAACTTCTCCCTAATAGGACACATTCTGGATTCGATGGGAATCTATGTTCCTCAAATTGCAGTTCTGAGAGCCCCCCTGAAAATGCTATCCTCTGAGCCTTTTTGGATGACATTTTGTTCTTTCAACTGGGGTGGGGGTGCCCTTCTTAGTAAAGTGAGGCTTCAGCATGCTGGAGCCCTGACCTTTGCCCTGGGCCGGCCAGAACAGCTGTGCATGATGCTTACCTGGTATCTGATCTGACTCAGGAGATGGAGGAGCAGTGGATCCGGCTGAGTGCAGAAGGGAGCCCCAGGGGCTGAGCACGTGGGCAGCTTTCCAGTGCCTGCAAAATACAGAAAAGGAGTGTGATTTGGGGTAGGTGGAGTCATTCCTACAGCTTTGCTGAGGCAGTCCCTTCACAGGGGGAGGCTTCTGCAGTCTGAGTGAATGAACCAGGGAAGTAAATGAACAGGAGGAAGACTGCCATGAGGAGCCACCATAAAGATCGTGGAGTAGGACAAGACTACGGAAGGTGCAGAGAGGACCAGTATGATGTAGAATCCTCTAGAAGCCACCTCTCCCATCTACCCACCCCAGAATTCTGATGCATTCTGGCCTGAGGTGGGGAAATCAAGAATTTACAATTTTTTTTTTAATTTTTAAGATTTATTTATTTATTTATTTGAAAGGCAGAGTTAGAGAGAGAGAGAGACAGAGACAGATCTTCCACCTACTGGTTCACTCCCTGAGATGACCATAGCAATCAGGACTGGGCCAGTCCAAAGCCAGGAGTCAAGAGCTTGTTCCAGGTCTCCCATATGGGCCTAAGGGTCCAAGCCCTTAGGCCATCTTCCACTGCTTTACTAGGCACATTAACAGGGAGCTGTTCAGGAGTGAAACAGCCGGGACTTGAACCGTTGCCCGTGTGGGATGCCAGCACTGCAGGCAGCGGCTTTACTGGCTACGCCACAGTGCCAGCCCTGAAAATTTACATTTCTAACCAATTAACTGGTACCCCTGGTCTGGACCACTCAGTTGCAATGGTGTGGTAGACAGTTGTCTACCTGGAGGTGTCATGACTGTGATGAACACACAGGAGCCACAGCCACAGCATCCTGAGAGTTCCAAGGGACAGGCGGTGTCATGGGTGAAATGCCACTTAAACTGACTGTCAGAGGGGATGGAGAAAGGAAATCGCACATATCTGAGACCAGGAGGAAAGTCTTCCAAGTCCATCACTGGGGCTTCCTGGGTAACTGAAAGATAGAAAAGCAGCTGGGAGGCCCGGGATCCAGGTCTGGCTTCAAACTATTTGGCAGCTTGGCGCAGGGCCCCAGATGGAGACGTGACCAAAGTCAGGGCTTTCCAAAGATTGACCTGATAGAGATAGGAAGGGTGCATTGAGGGAGGGGGAGGCTGGAGGCAGGAAAACCAGATAGGAGCCTCAGCAGAGATAAGGGCTTAGGGAGAGCGGACGGCAGCGCGCATTCACAGCAGCGAGTTATAACTTAGAGGGAGCCAAGTCACGGGAATAATTCATATTCTTTAGACTTTTCACCTCAAATTACCACCGAACTTGAAGTAAAGCTTACTTTTAGATCTATATTTTTAAAAATCAGCCAAGTGTTTGGTGCAGTGCCTTAAGTTGCTGCTTGTTGGGGGCAGGGGCAGGAGGTAGCATTGTTGCACAGCAAATTAACCTGCTGCCTGCAACGCTGGCATCACATAGGAGCACCAGTCGGAGCCCTGCTGCTCTACTTCCAATCCAGCTCCTTACTAATGTGCCGGGGAAAGCAGCAGAAGGTGGCCCAAGTACTCGGGCCTCTACCACCCATGTGGAAAACCTGGCTCCTGGCTTCAGCTTGGCCCAGCTCGGGCTATTGCAGCCATATGGGGAATGAACCAAGAGATGGTCAAGATCTCTCTCTGTCTCTTCCTCTCTCTCTCTCTATAACTCTGCCTTTCAAATAAATAAATGAATCTTTTGAAAACACAAGGTGCTGCTTGGGATGCCTGTATTCATATCACAGTGCCTGGTTTGAGTTCTGGCTATATTACTTCTGATGCAGCTTCCTACTAACGTACATCCGTGGAGGCAGCAGATGAAGGCTCATTTACGTGGACCCCTGCACCCATGTGCGAGGCCAGGATGGAATTCCAGGCTCCTGGCTTTGGCCTGGCCCAGACCTCTCTAGTGGCCATTTGAGGAGTGAACTAGAAGATAAAAGATCTTTCTCTGTCTCTGTCCTTCTGTCTTTCAAAAAAAAGTAAATAAAGGTTAAAAAATATAAAAATCTATTAAATATATATAAAGATTTATTTATTTGAAAGACAAAGAAACAGGGAGGGAAAGGGAGGAAGAGAGAGAAAGAAAGAGAGATCATCTATCACTGGTTCACTCTCCAAATGGCCACTATAGCCAGGTCTGGGCCAGGCTGAAATCAGGAGCCAGGAATTTCATCCTGGTCTCTCACATGGGTGGAAGGGGCTCCAAGCACTTAGGTCATCTTCTGCTTCCTTTCCAGGCACATTAGCAGGAAGCTGGATTGGAAGCAGAGTAGCAGGGACTTGAACCAGCACTGTGAATGGGATGCTGACATCACAAGTGGTGGCTTAATCTGCTGCATTACAATGCTGGCCCCTGTTAAATATATTTGGCTCAGTGGTTAAGATACCCACATCCCACATTGGAGTACCTGGGTTCAAGTCCCTGTTCTGCTTCTGATCCAGCTTCCTGCTGTGCACTCTGGGAGGCACAAGATGATGGCTCAAGTACTTGGGTCCCTGCCACCCATGTGAGAGACCCAGATGGAGTTCCAGTGTCCTGGTTTCAACCTGGCCCAACCCTGGCTGCTGTGGGCATTTGGGGAGTGAATCAGCAAGTGGAGGACCTTTCTCCTCACCCTACCCTCCTGCTGCTGCCCTGCCTTTCAAATAAGTAAAACTTTAAAAATAATAAATACAGTTAAAGAATATTTATTACTGAAAATTAAGTATAAACTTTCATATAAACATCTTTAAAAATCTTGCAGCAGGGAGTGGCCAGATGGAGACAATGATGTGCTGATAAATGTTTTAACAACAGGCTGGGAGTTGAGGGGAGCCTGATTTGTAGCATCTGTCAACTTCCATGCTAAAAATTTTCCCATAATGGCTGATTTCAACCTAACAATGTTGTCAACCAAATGCCAAATTTCAAAAAGTTGACGATTGGCTTTTGGGGACCAGGACACACTGGCTTTAGTGCACTCCTGAATGGAGACCAAATGACAGGAAATGGATGGAGCCGTTGAGACGGGGGAGTGAGTCACTTCTCAGTGTTGCCTGTGGACCCAGAGAGCCAGGATTACAGATGGAAGAAGCCCACAGGCCTGCAGACATGTGAGCAGCAAGCATCGGTATCACTTGAAGGCAAAGGGGAGATCAGTGGGATTTGTCCCAGCCCATAGCCAAGAGGATCAAGTCCCACAGCAGAGGAGAAACATAAAGGAAAAGAAAGAGTCTTCAGCCAAGAGGAGGGAGAGCTGCTATTTTCACACATCTCCAGCTCTCCTACTTAGCACTGATTAGCCACCCTTTGCTTGAAAAATGAGGGCAGTGCTACTAAGCCCCGAAGGCCTGGCGAGCAAGTTGGAATTTCGCCGCATCCCTCCCCTCCTTTCTTCCCTGCTGTATCATCACCCCTCCATGCTTAGGTTTATGCTGGCCCCAGTCCTCTCTCTGCCCCCATTTCTGAGGATGGATACCGAGAGCCAGGTCTTCCAGTCAGCTCTAGAAGGAAAGGCAAGCCTGGCCCCTCAGGAACCTCTCTTCCTGCCTTGGGATCCAGTAAATTTTTTTGGCTTAAAATTGGGATTCTGTTACCTATAACCTAAAAATCCTTAGACACGCTAGTTATCTTCTTTTTTAAAAATAAAGTTTTATTTTTATTTTATCTGAAAGGCAGATGTGGACATAGAAAAGAGAGAGAGGGGTCTTCCATCTATTGGTTCACTCCCCAAACACCCTCAACAGCTGGGGCTCAGTCAGGCCAAAGTCAGAAGCCCAGAACTCAGTTCAGATCTCCCATGTGGATGGCAGGAACCCAAGTACTAGAGTACTTGAGCCATCCCTTACTGCCTCCAGGAAGCTGGATTCTGAAGCAGAGCTAAGACTCAAACCTAGGCACTCCAGGAAGCAGCACACCAGTGCCTCAAGCAGTACCTTAACTGCTGTGCTAAATGCCAATCCCTCATCCTCCTTAAAAAATTCTGGTATAGACAAAAGACACTGAACTGGGAATCAGATTTGGGTTTTGACCTTGGGCAAGTGACTTCACCTCTCTATGTCTTGGTTTCTTGTCTATGAAGTGAATAGATGAACTAAATATACGTAAGTGAATTCCAGCTCTAATGTTCTGCTCTGTTCTATGTATCTTTATCCTGATTTGGAGTATATTGTAGTGAGATGCCCACTGTTTTTCCTTTGTCATAATGGATTGTTTTGGATGACCAGAGATTTTCGTGTTTGAACATGTTGAGTAACTCCCTAAGCAATCCAACCTGAGCACACATAGGAGCCCGAATGGAGCTCAGCTAGTCTGGGGGTTGGACAGGGTCCTGGACATTGTGGAGGATCCAGGAGGACTGTTGACTGCTGGCACTGGCGTGGAGAAGGCTGATGCCATAGGGAGGTATAAATACTCTTGAAGTCATGCAGGAGTCCTAGAGTTCCTGACTCTGGATCTGAATGGGTGGATTTGCTCCAGTTGACCGTTTGGGTCTTTGAGAGGTAGATGGGCATGGAGAGGGGTGGGCATCTCTAGTTAGGCATAACCACCTTGGGTATTCACCCTATAAGATAGCTTCCTGTGCCTCAGGAGAAACTGAAGGGACTCATCTTCAAAAGTTATTTATTATAAGAGTAAGAAATAAATTAATGTGAAAGATGTATACACATTTTAAAATATTTATTTTTTAAAGATTTATTTATTTATTTTGAAAGTCAAGAATTAAACACAGAGAGAAAGAGAGGCAGAGAGAAAGAGAGGTCTTCCATCTGCTGGTTCACTCCCCAAATGGCCACAATGGCCGGAGCTGTGCAGATCTGAGGCCAGGAGCCAGGAGCTTCCTCTGCGTCTCCCATGCTGGTGCAGAGGCCCAAGGTCTTGAGCTATCTTCTACTGCTTTCCCAGGCTACAGCAGAGAGCTGGATTAGAGGTGGAGCGGCCAGGACTTGAACTGGTGCCCATATGGGATGCCGGCACTGTAGGTCAGGGCTTTAACCCACTGTGCCACAGCACAGACCCTATGTATTTCTTAATAGGATGCTATTTATTAACTTAACAACTTCAGTGCTTTTATTGGCTTCCTATGATGGCAGAGGAGTCAGCTCACTTTTGTCCCACTCCTGCCTCCTCCCCTCAGTCTTCTAAATATAGTCAGGCCACTGTCCTCAGGCCTTCCGCTGGTCTCCTACTTCAAAGAACACAGTTCAGCTCCCATTTCCTGTTCTATTAACTGTAGGAGGTATTTCTTTACTTCACACTTTGTACGGTAACAAGTTGGCGTTCTCCCCCTTCTCTCTCCCTCTTCTACTCTTTCACTTCCCAGCCTCTGCCAGATACCAGTTCTATCCATTTTTTAAAAAATAATATTTATTTATTTTACTTGAAAGGCAGAGTGACGGGGGGTGGGACAGAGAGAGAGAGAGAGGGAGTGGGGGAGAGAGAGAGAAAGAGAGATCTTCCATCTGGTTCACTCCCCAAATGCCCACAACAGCCAGGGCTAGGTCAGGCTGAAGCTAGGAGCCCAGAACTCCATCTGGATCTCTCACATGGGTGGTAGAACTCAAGTACTTGAGCCATCATCCACTGACTCCTGGGCACATTAGCAGGAAGCTGGATTAGAAGTATGGAGTATCGGCCGGTGCTGTGGCTCAACAGGCTAATCCTCCGCCTTGCGGCGCCGGCACACCGGGTTCTAGTCCCAGTTGGGGTGCCGGATTCTGTCCCGGTTGCCCCTCTTCCAGGGGCAGCTCTCTGCTGTGGCCTGGGAGTGCAGTGGAGGATGGCCCAAGTGCTTGGGCTCTACACCCCATGGGAGACCAGGAAAAAGCACCTGGCACCTGGCTCCTGCCATCGGATGAGCGCGGTGTGCCGGCCGCAGCGCGCCAGCCGCGGCAGCCATTGGAGGGTGAACCAACGGCAAAGGAAGACCTTTCTCTCTGTCTCTCTCTCTCACTGTCCACTCTGCCTGTCAAAAAATAAAATAAAATAAAAAAAAGAAGTATGGAGTATCAAACTGGCACTCTGATACAGATGCCGGTGTCAAGTCACAACTTAACCCACAGATCCACAGCGCTGGCCCCGTTTCTTTCTCTTTCAATCTGCTGTGTCTTTAGGGAAGACCATTGAGTCTCTTATTTCTTGTCTGAAGGATACCTTCAGCCCTTTACTGATTTGAGGAACAGAAATAAATGATGTGATCCCAGCTCCTGGAATGATCCAACTGCTCAATTCCAACGCGAGCCCTCCCAGGCCAGCCCTTTTGGGAATCCCCAGGATGGAGCACAGTTTTCCTTAATGCCTCAAATTTGTCATCTTCACTGCTTGATCCATGCTCGCTCCACATAAATTGAAATTTTCAACAGGAGTAGGGAAACTCCTACAGGGAGCATCGGCGTCCAAGTTTTCCAGCACCATGGTCTCACAGAGAGCCAAGCCTGCACACAAAGACCCTGTCTCTGGGAGATAAGTGCCCAGTGTTCTCTCCACTGTTCTCAACCAGTTCTGAATATCCCTAACGGCTCAGAGAGGCACAAAGCTCACTTTGTCCTTTCAAGAGTTTTTGGTTTTGTTTCCAAAATGTCAACAAATAACTGTAAGTGTTGATTAAACAACCCAAAGTGCATTGCCTAAGGAGAACGTTTACTGCCAGTCTTCCTCTAGCCCTTCAGAAAAGTGCGGGCCTGCATGGAAAGGGCAGCAGCCAGGTTGGGCCTGACAGAGCAGCTCTGTCTCATCAGAACACTGTCTTCCCTCTGGGGCTTGGGTTTCTCTTCAGCTCTTTGATGCTGAAAGAGCTGCTCACCCTCAGCACAGCTGCTACTTAGAAATGGGAAAGGTTTGTGGCTTCATACCTCTTAACTGTCAGAGTAGGTGCTACCACCAGTCTAGAACGTTCTATAGCAGGCAGTTCCCCATGTGACCCTATTCCCCATCCCTTAATTAGTAACCATGATCTTAAACTTTAGTTTATTATTGTCTTGCTGCTCAGTGGGGTTTGTACCATGTATTCTGGATTTCTGTTTTTGTACCACTTCAAAACTTAGGGTGTAAGAGCTGGCATCATTAAACTGCCAGCATCCCATAGGAGAACCAGTTCAAGCCCCAGATGCTCCACTTCTGATACAGCTTCCTGTTAATGGGCCTGAGAAAGCAGCAGAGGATGGCCCAAGTCTTTGGGAGGCTGCACCCATGTGGGAGACTGAGATGGATTTTCAGGCTCCTGGCTTTGGCCTGGCCCCACCCAAGTCATTGCATCCTTTTGGGGATTGAACCAGAGGATAGATCTCTATTTCTCTGTCTCTCTTTCTCTCTCTTTAACACTGCCTTTTAAATAAATAAATAAGTCTTTGGAAAAAAAGAAAAAACTCAGCATGTAAAACAAAGGCATTCTTTCTTCTTCTCACAGATTTGTGGTTTGGTCAGAGTTCTGTAGGGAAAATCGTCAGTGCAGCACTCAGCTTCCACAGTGACACTCTCGATGGCGCCAGTTGCTGCTGGATTGAGGCACTGGGGACCTGATTCTTTTCCACATGGGCACCTGCATATAACCTGGGATTCCTGACCATAGGATGGGTGAGTTCCAGGGATGAGCATCCTAAGAGAACAAACCAAGCAGAAATTGTTTCATCTTTCGTGGGGGTAAACTTAGTGATCTCATAATGTCCCATACTCTCTGTTAGTTGGAGTAGTCACTAAGTCCCACTTGGAGTCAAGGGAGGGGATACTGACTCCAGTGCCCTGGGAGAGTGGTAAGGTTCTTGAAGGGAGATGAGACCAGAAGTATTGTTGCCACCATGTTAGGGCATCACAATTGACCACACCCCCTGTGTATGTACCTCTAGATGACATCTACTTAATTTTGTATGCAATAAACTTTATAGAGACATTCATACTGAGCACAGTCTTCTACAAATCTGTTCCCTCACCATTTCTGAGTCATTTACATTGTTGGGAGAAGTGCATTCATTTTTAGAACTGTGTTGTATACTTACATGGCAGGGGGACACCATGATCAGGACTGTGTAGTATTTATTTTTAAACATTTATTTTTATTGATTTGAAAGAGTTACAGAGACAAATGGCCGCAACAGCCAGAGCTGAGCCAATCCAAAGCCAGGAGCCAGGAGCTTCTTCCAGGTCTACCACGTGAGTGAAGGAGCCCGAGGACTTGGGCCATCCTCCGCTGATTTCCCAGGCACATTAGCAGGGAGCTGGATTGGAAGTTGGAGCAGCTGGGATTTGAACCTGTGCCCAGACAGGATGCTGGTGCTGCAGGCTGGAGTTTAACCTGCTGTGCAACAGCACTGGCCCCAGAACTGTGAAGTATTTCCTTGTAATTATTCACATGGTTGTTTATCCAGGGCTTCAGACTTGGTTTCATGATGTCCCCCATTTGTTCTGCTGGGATTGTATTCATCTCATGACTTCTGCAGCCCCCTCTACCCAGGAAGGCTGAATGGGGACTGGCCGCAAGACAAACTCATCTCTGTAATCACAGTGGCTGACTCAGTGTCAGTACTGCTGAGAGCATGCCCTTGACACAGCCTTGCCAGCAGTGAGTTCTAATTTTCTATACAACTTGGATGGTTTATTCTATACTCTCCTTTAGGGTTGATATCAAGAATGATGTGGGGAAGAAAAAAAATGAGGTGGGAGCCAGTACTATGGCGTAGTCAACATCTCATATGGGCACCAATTTGTGCCCCAGCTGTTCCTTTTCAGATCCAGCTCTCTGCTATGGCCTGGGAAAGCAGTGGAAGATGGCTCAAGTGCTTGGGTCTCTGCACCTGCATGGGAGAGCTGAGAGAAGCTCCTGGCTCCTGGCTTCCGATCAGCCCCAGCCAATTGCAGCTATCTGGGGAGTGAACCAGAGGATGAAAGATCATTTTTTCTGTCTCTTCCTCTCTGAGTCTGTAACTCTAACTCTCAAATAAGTAAATAAATAAAAGAATAAGGTGGAGTTGAAGATGCAAGTGGTGCCCGGGAACATTGTTGTGCACAAGAAAGGAACCCCAAGATGAGCCTATCTGCCCTGTGTACCCTCAAGTCATGCCCACCTGCCCAATGCCCCTAAAAGCCATCCACAAGTAAAGGAAAGCCTCGGAGCTCTCTGACCCATCCAGGGAAACCAGTGAGATTTGACTTGCCTCCCTTTCCTTCAGTTCCAACTGTGCCTCTGTCCTGACTTTTGTGTGTGTGTGTTTTTAAAGATTTATTTTATTAATTTGAAAGACAGAGTTACAGAAGAGAGGGAGAGAGAGAGAGAGAGAGAGAGAGAGAGAGAGAGAGACTGACTTCCATTCTGCTGGTTTAC
Organism: Sylvilagus floridanus; assembly: GCA_949820135.1. Taxonomy (NCBI): domain Eukaryota; kingdom Metazoa; phylum Chordata; class Mammalia; order Lagomorpha; family Leporidae; genus Sylvilagus; species Sylvilagus floridanus. Next base: position 84,932,480 of record OX463225.1, on the reverse strand, counting down.
TCCCTAAATGGCTACAATGGCCAGAGCTGCATTGATCCAAAGCCAGGAGCCAGGAGCTTCTTTCAGGTCACCCACGTGGGTGCAGGCGCCCAAGGACTTGGGCCATATTCCACTGCTTTCCCAGGCCATAGCAGAGAGCTGGATAGAAAAGAAGCAGTCAGGACTCGAACCACCACCTATAGGGGATGCCGGCACTGCTTTAACCCATTGTTCCACAGCGCCGGCCCTGTCCTGACTTTTGGAATCTCCTCCCTTCTGGATGCTCCTCCCACCCTTTAGACTTCACATTGATCTTGGTTTCACTAGTTTTGATGCTTGGCATTTTGCAAGGGCTGTGGGGGAAACTCACCTTTTGATTCCAACAACTCCTATCTGCCCAAGAAAGGCACCTTCTCCTGGCTAAAACCTCCATGACCCAATCCCAAATATTTGGATAAAGTTGAAGAGGTAAGTGTCCAGTGCCTTGCCTGAACAACTGCCAGGCCCAGAAGAGGATAAATCTTGGGGCCAGCATTGTGGTATAGTGGGTAGGGCCACTGCCTGTGACACCTGCAATCCTATATGGGCACCAGTTTGAGTCCCGGCTCCCTGCCTGTACACCTGGGAAGGCAGCGGATGGCTGCTGGCTTTGGCCTGGCCCAGCCCCAATCAACTGTTGTGGCCATTTGGGGAATGAACCAGTGGATGCAAGATCTCTCTCTCTCTCTCTCTCTCTCTCTCTCTCTAACTCTGCCTTTCAAATAAATAAAACAAATCTTAAAAAAAAAAGAAGCTAAATCTTGAAAAGAACACAGAGAAGGTGGACGTAACAGTCCAAACAGTCAAACAGCAGGAAGAGATAGGAGGGAGGAGAGGCAACATGAAAGACCCAGAAGTGTGTGCGTGTGGTGGAGAGTCAGCACGGGCTCACTGCAGCCGTGTAGCCACTGGTTGTGAGATCCCAGGCAGGTTATGCTTCCAGATCCTGCATCCCCCGTCTATAAATTGTGGCTGGTGAAGATGAAATATTCCGCTACAGCATGACTGTATGAAGGTTGAATAATAATAAATGATAATGCAGTCTGTAGCACAGAGTCCATATTCAAATGGCAGCTGTGTCGTCAGTATTTGTCTGTGAATAGAATGCCAGCTCCCATGTTCCCTTATGGGTGTGTTGGCACAGACCAGGAGTTGGCAAATTTTGGCCTTTGTGTCAAATCTGGTTCCCTAGCTGTTTGGCTATAAGCTAGGAGTGTTTTTTACATTAGTAAATGATTGAAAAAACAATCAGAAGAGTGACATTTCATAATATTTGAAATGATCTGAAATTCAAATCTCAATGCCTATCAGTAGAGTTTTATTGAAAGTAGTCATACTCATTTCTTTTGTATTGTCTTTCTGCCTCTTTGAGAAGATTTGCTCGCTCCTGGCTTAGATCCAACAGGGACAACTACTTTTGTCAGCTGGACCTGGTAGAACTGGTTGTCTCTTCCACTCGGAGATGCTCTGTGTGTGCTAGCCACATTTCCCCTCCTGTTGACCTCCCGTGGGGTCTCAGGGTACTCCTGTCAGGCCAGACAGTGCGCTGATGTCTAGATTTCTCAACAGTGAGGCTGAGATACTGTAGAATCAGGACAAGTCTGTTTTGAGATTAGAATGAAATGAGACAAGAGAAAGTGCTCTGTAAATGCAAGGGATGGTATCATTCAACAGATAATGCTTAAATGGTATTCAATGAGATTTGGATGTCTTGTGTTCTTTGTATATGTAATAATGTTTGTTATGGTGGTTTGGTTTTATTTTTCAATTTTTATCTTCACTTTATTTGAAAAGCAGAGAGACAGAGAGAGAAACAGAGACAGATAAAGATCTTTACCATCTTCTGGTTTACTCCCCAAAGGCCAGGAATTCAGAACTCAAATCTGGGTCTCTTATGGGGAGATTTAAATCATCACCTGCCACCTCCCAGAGTGTGCATTAGCAGGAAGTTGGAGTTGGAAGCAGAGTCAAGACTTGAACCCAGGCACTCCAATATGAGATGTTGGCATCCCAAACAGCATTTTAACTGCCGGTTTAAATGCTCACCCCTAAACAAAATGATTTATTAACCAGAATTCCCTAATTTCTGATCAGACCAAGTAAGTTTTAAACAAACTGAAATCACACAAAGCATATTAAACCTACGCACAGGAACTTTGAGTTTCCCAGCCCTGTCTGTAGAGAAAATCCTGGCTCCTCCACCTTGTTTGTGTCTCCTCTTTGCTTTCTGTTCACTGCTGCAATTTTCTTTTCCAATGTCTGTGCTTGAGCTTTGGGCTACTACATTGTTTTGAGTGGCTGGAGTAGACAGAGATGAAGGTCATTGAGTTCGAAGCCAAGGAATTGCAAGGCCAGGGTTTTGGCAGAATCATTAGCCAGATGTTGACATTCCCCAAGGTGATGGTCAGGGCTGGTAGAAAGAACACTATGAGCCACCTGCTCAGTAATTATCATGGGAGCTGAGTGGTCCTGGGCATGCTGAATGTCCCTCCTGAGGTCAGTTTCCTTGCTGTGAATGATACTGTGATAGCAGAGTCTAGGGTAGCCCTGAGGAGAAGGCGTAAACACTCAGCCAAGTGCCTACTGCACTGTAGGCACACAGGAAGCAATGGCTGTTGTGCCCTGTGCTCTTGTGCTAACTGGACAGAATTGGACAGTGCCCAGCCACCCAACACTTCACCAAGAAACCCACCCGCCTTGCTAGCAGCTAGTCCTCTCCTGAGCTTCTTAGGACTGGATTAGGGCCCACCTATTTCCAAATAAGGTCACATTCACAGGCCCAGCGGGTGGGACTGATGGAGTTCAACATATCTTTTTCAGGGGACTTAGTTCAACCCATACTAAACCTCAGCGTCAGCTAGGGTGACACAGGATATTATGTTCTTATATTTCCTGACAGAAATACAAGACAGCACCTGTGAAGTATTATAGCCAAAGAATTAGACCCAAATAAGACCAAGCCTAGATTTACCTACCAATTTACAGGAAATAGAGAAGATAGAAGGACTTTTTTTTTTTTTAAAAAGATGTATTTATTTATTTATTTGAAAAGCAGAATTACAGAGAGCAGAGGCAGAGAGAAAGAGAGGTCTTCCATCCACTGGTTTACTCCCCAGATGATCCCCAATGGCCGGAGCTGTGCTGATCTGAAGCCAGGACATGGGTGCAGGGGCCCAAGGACTCAGGCCATCTTCCACCTCATGTGCATAGAACAGTTTTTTTTTTTTTTCCAATTTGCATTTTCTAAGGAAACTCCTCCTTCATTTTTCCAGCAGTGGACAGGAAGTGCCCTGTGCACCATTTCACAGCAAACCCCCTTGACCTGCCAGCATCACCCTGTGACCCACCAGCCACAAGCAAGCGCTGGGCAGGGAGGGGCTGGGTGCCCAGAAGGAAGTAGTGAGCGGCAGAGGGGAAAGCAGACAGCCGCTCTGACTGGAAGGCCAGTGGTGCGCCTGACTGCCCCTGGTGTGACACCCCAGCTAGGAGTGTCACCGAGACACTCACCCTCCCATCGTCTTTTGGTAAGTTCATGGGCTATGGAAGTTTCTGGGGGCTGAGGACTATTACCTGGTTATAGCAATTGCTCCATTGGCGGTGTTTGCAAAGTGCTAATTTACAGCAATGCCTCGGAGGGCTTAGTGTCTTCTCCCAAAGTGGGTAACCAGAGTAAGCTTTCATTTAAGTTTATTCTTTAAAAAAATATTAGTAATAGTATGGTGTGTGCTTAATCCTCTGGAAGTCCTCTGTGTCAGCCTGGCTTTTCTCTCTTGTTCTGTGGGGCTTTACATGAGACATCTCTGCCAGATTTGGGGATTTCCTGGCAAGGAAGAGAGGTGATTTGAGAGCATGGGATGCATACAAATACATTTCACTCCAACCAGGCTTTTCAGGTGTCACCAAAGATGGGTGAGAGGGGCCAGTGCTGTGGTATAGAGGATAAAGCTGCCGCCTTTATGCAGTGCTGGCATGCCATATGGGCGCCAGTTCTAGTCCCGGCTGCTTCTCTTCTGATCCAGTTTTCTGCTGTGGCCTGGGAAAACAGTAGAAGATAGCCCAAATTCTTGGGCCCCTGCCCTGACGTGAGAGACCTGGCAGAAGCTCCTGGCTTCGGATTGGCCCAGCTCAGCCATTGTGGCCATCTGGGGAGTGAATCAGTGGATGGAAGACCTTTCTCTCTCACTCTCTCTGTCTCTGCCTCTCTGTAACTCTGCCTTTCAAATAAATAAGTAAATCAATCTTTAAAAAAAGAAAAAAAAGATGGATAAGAAAGCAGATAGAGAGCTATATAAAAGGCCCTTTTATAAAAGTATGGCTTTGGGAGCCGGTGCTGTGGCATAGCGGGTAAAGCCATCACCTGCAGTGCCGGAATCCCATATGGGCACCAGTTCAAATCCCAGCTGCTCTTCTTCCAATACAGCTCTCTGCTATGGCCTGGGAAAGCAGTGAAAGATGGCCCAAGTCCTTGGACTCCTGCACCCACATGGGAGATCTGGAAGAAGCTCCTGGCTCCTAGTTTCAGATTGGCACAGCTCCGGCTGTTGTAGCCAGTTGGGGAGTGAACCAGCAGATGGATCACCTCTCTCTATCTCTCTGCCTCTCTTTTCTCTGTGTAACTCTGACTTTCAAGTAAATAAATAAATCTTAAAAAAATAAAAATAAAAAAATAAAAGTATGGCTTTAATTCAAGCTATCTCCTAGCAAGTAGGGATGTCCTACAGCAGGAAGAGGGCCTGGGTCTCAGCCATCTGTCTCGATCCAGGCTCTGTGGGCTTCTTTCCTGTGTGGACAGAAACTTTCAGGGCTCAGAGCAAAATGCACTGAATTTTGTGTGTTTCTCCTCTTTTGTAAAATGTTTATGTGTCTGTTTGAAAAGTGGGTGGGGGTTTATTTACATGGTATCTGCCTGAAGAGCATATTTTGGAGTTGCTGTTTATTGCTGTTAACACCCTGTGTGAAACTGGGCCAATCAGCAGTTTCTAGAAGACAAGCCTATGCTTATTTTGAAGGGACTGATAAAGCTCTTGCTCATCTGACAACACTGGTGTTTTGATGACGGCATTTGGCTTAACCATAGAGGCTGCTGAACAGTTTGCACTAGGGGAACTTGAGACGTGGATTAAGTGAGGAATGAGGTGACAGGCTGGGGGGTCTGAGATGTGGGCGGTCCTATGAGTCCAACAGAGGAGGTGCAAGAGAGCCTGGTTAGGAAGACAGAGCTGTCCTGTTCAAACACACACACCCATATCAACATCAGGGAGAACCAGGAGGAAAGAGATAATGGCAGTGAGAGTGCTGCATGGGGGACTGGGCTGACCTAGCATATGCTGGTCAAGCTGGGACCGGGCTGTAGACACAGTTCATGGCTGATTCCCGGGACCGTGGCGAAAGCTGGCCAGAGATTTCAGTGAAGGCCACCAGGTTTCACGAGGCTATGGAGTGAAATTCTATGAAGTTCTAACCAGAGACCAAGTGGATTAGGTCCCAGCAGAGAAAGATCCTGATTCTCCAGGAAAGCTTCCTGTTGGTGCTCGACCCCTACCCCTGCCTGGGTGTCCCCTTCCCCATCTTCTCCCTGGGCTCTCTGAACAGCTTTCACACTCCGAACTAGCTCAGCTTGTACGTTGCATTTTTCACCCATGAAACGTTTTCAAGCCTCCTGATACTGTCAGGTGCCTCACATTGGATTGGAACAACTGTGACCTTCAGGTGCCTGTAACACCATCCCTGTGGATTTTCGATTCAAACTCAGTGATCCTTTTATTCAACAGGAGGAAATATTAGAAGGGGTTAAAGGATCTTCCCTCCCAGCCTCTGGGGTCTATAAGCTAAAACCAGTTCTTCTGCCTAGACTGTCAATCTTCTAGGCAATCTTCGATTCCAGCTCCTCTAAACAGATCAGTTTCCTGGAGAGGCAGAAGACCAGGGTGCAGAGTTTAGGAAACAAAAACCTGGGCTGGGTATTGGTTCCACCACTGATGACCAACACATGCCCTTCAGCCAGTCTTTCCGCATTTCCTCTCAAGTAAGCACAAAGGGGCTGGATCAAGACCACAGAGATATCAGTGACCTCAGAGGAGGAGCTGAAATGAACACGCTTGAATTTGAATAACTTGGCTGCAGGAAGGCACCAACAAGACTATTCCTGCAGAAAGTGCAGTTATCCCTGAGCTGGACAGGAAGCAAGAGTGAACTGTGGCTGCCTGTGAAGCTCGCCATCACCAGCACTGACAGCAGCTTGGCTTCTGGGGTAGAGGAGGTTCAAGTTCTGCTTTGCTCTCCCCTGGTCTGACCGTGGTATCTCTTGCTTCCAGTCTCCATATCTGCCTCTAATTCTGTCTCCAACTTGCATTCAGATTTTTCTAAAAATGCACATTTGATTGTGTTGCTGTCTGGGTAAAAGCCTTGAATTATTCCCTATTGCCCGTCCCTGCTGACCTCCCCGGCCTATCACTTGTTCCCCATCGACCCACAGCCCTGACTCTGACAGTTCCAGGCCACTGGCAGTTCCCAGAAGTGGTTCTTCCTCTGCCCTATGGGCTTTAAGAGCCACTCAGCTTGCTCCTCTCATGGCATTTTCCACACTGCATTGCAATTGCTTGAGGCTGCCCCCACCCTGCCCCAATTCCAAGCAACGAGTGCCCCAAGGTGGAGCTGGTGGGTGTTCTTGCATCTGCTGCTTCCTGGTAGGCACTCTGTAAATACCTGGGGAAGAAGTGAGAAGGGTGGTGAGGGCTATGGAAGTAAAGTTGAAGGACAAATGCTAGAGATTCTGGGACAGTGTGGCCTGGAAGAGAGAGCATTAGGAGAAGCGTGATAACTCACCTTCCTGCCTGGGCTGCTGTGAGGAGGTGGGACACGGATTGCTGTAGCCTCAGCAGCAGGCAGGAGTAAACCTCAGCTGGCAGGAGATGGGCAGTGTGCACCAGCAGCAGCAGCGTTGGAGAGCGCTGTGGTGTGCTCTGTTTGTGTACGTCAGTAGAGGAACTGTACGCTGTGCAGAAGGGAAGGCCTCCCAGCAACCCAAAGAGTTCTCTGGCCCAAAAGTTCTCAGCATCACCTCACGGATGTGGATGGGAGGATGCTTGTGTTGAGTGAAGAGTTCCCCTAAATAATGCTTAAGTTCCTGTAGAACATGGCTATGACTATCTGTCCCTGACAGCTCTAAAAGCCTGTCTCTCTCTCTCTCTCTTTCTTTTTTCTTTGTTCTTTTCTTTTAAAGATTTATTTATTTGAAAAGCACAGCTACAGAGAGAGAGGTGAGATAGAGAGAGAGATCTTCCATCTGCTGGTTCATTCCCCAAATGGCAGTAATGGCCAAGGTTAGGCCAATCCAAAGCCAGGAGCCAGGAACTTCTGGGTCTCCCATATGTAGTTCAGGAGCCCGAGTATTTGGGCCATCTTCTGTTGCTTTCCCAAGTGCATTAACAGGGAGCTTAATCAGAAGTGGAGCAGCTGAGACTCAAACCAGCACTTATATAGGATACTAGCACTGTAGACAGCAGCTTAACCTGCAGTGCTACAGCTCTGGCCCCATCTTTTTTTTTTCCTTTAAGATTTATTTATTTATTTGAAAGGCAAAGTGACAGAGAGAGAAAGAGAGAGGGAGGTATCTTCCATCCACTTGTTCACTTCTCGAATGGCCACAATGACCAGGGCTGGGCCAGCCTGAACCCAGGAGCCTAGAATTCCATCTGGGTATCCTTTGTGGGTGGCAGGGGCCCAAACACTTGGACCATCTTTCACTGTTTTCCCAGGCACTTGTAGGGATCTGGATCAGAAGTGGAAGAGCTGGGACTGGGTTCATATGGGATGCTGGCATTGCTGTGCCACAATGCTAGCCCCTAAAAGTCTGTGATTCTTTTATCTAGGCCACAACTAGACAATTTAGAGAACTGAACAGGCATTCTCATTTCTGACTTCTATTCCTTAGCTGCACCAGGTTATTTTACCTATTCCAAATCTACTCATGATGTGTGATCCATTTAATTGTTGCATTGAGGGGCTGGCACTGTGGCATAGCCAATAAAGCTGCCACCTGTAGTGCTGGCATCCCATACGGGCACTGATTCGTCCTGGCTGCTCCACTTCCAATACAGCCCTCTGTTATGGCCTGGCAAAGCAGTGGAAGATGGCCTAAGTCCTTGGGCCCCTATACCTGCATGGGAGACCTGGGAGAAGCTCCTGGCTCCTGCCTTTGGATCGGCTCCACTCTGGCCATTACAGCCATTTGATGAGTGAACCAGCAGATGGAAGACTTTCTCTCTCTCCCTCTGCCTCTGCTTCTCTGTAACTCTGACCTTCAAATCTTTTTTTAAAAGATTTATTTATTTATTTGAAGGTCAGAGTTACACAGAGAGAGGACAGAGAGGGGGGGGTCTTCCATCTGATGGTTCACTCCCCAATTGGCTGCAATGGTTGGAGCTCTGCTGATCAAAGCCAGGAGCCAGGAGCTTCTTCTGGGTCTCCCACGTGGGTGCAAGTGCCCAAGAACTTTGGCCATCTTCCATTGCTTTCCCAGGCCATAGCAGAGAACTGGATGGGAAGTGGAGCAGCCGGGTCTCAAATCGGAGCCCATATGGGATGCTGGCACTTCAGGCCAGGGCATTAACCCGCTGTACCACAGCGCTGGCCTCAATAAATAAATCTTATAAAACATACTTCTCTCTCTCTCTCTCTCTCTCTCTCTCTCTCTCTCTCTCCCCCTCCCTGCCTCCCTCCCTCCCTCTCTCTCTTCCTCCCTCTGCCTCTCTGTAACTCTTTCAAATACATGAATAAATAAATCTTTAAAATAAATTGTTGCATTGAAAAACTAAAGAGGGACACAGAGAAGTTATAAAGCCTGTTTTGGTTTTTATAGGTAATAAGAGGCAGAATTCCCACAGAAAACAAAACTCTCAATTCCTAGGCATTAAAACAGTCAACTTTTCCAGGTCCCTATCACCTCATGTGCCAAGTTATCCCAGAAAATTTCAAGTTCCTTCCCATTTTTCATTCCACATGTAAAATTCAAGGGGCAACCATGGCAGGTTTGCTATGGGGATAGGCTCTGGAGCTAGTTTGCCTGTGTCTATCTTTCTGTTCCTTGATCAACTAAATGGATCTAGTAGTACCATTAACCTTATGAACTTTTTTAAGGTTACTATTTATTTGAAAGAGTTATGGAGAGAGAGAGAGAGAGAGAGAGAGAGAGAGAGAGAGAGAGAGAGAGAAAGAAAGAGAGATCTTTTATTTACTGGTTCATTCCCCAAATGGCCACAGTGGTCAGGGCTGGGCCAGGTTGCAGCTTGGAGCCAGGAGCTCCATCTGGGTCTCCCTTATGGGTGGCAGGAGCACAATTACTTGGATCTTCTCCTGTTGCTTTCCCAGGCCATTAGCAGGGAGCTGGATCAGAGGTGGAGCAGCTGGGTGGGACTCAAACTGGTGCTCATATGGGATACCGGTATTGCAGAAGGCAGCTAAACCCACTATGCCATAACACCAACCCCTACTCCTAAGCTTGTTGTAAGGCTAAAAGGAGAGCACAGTACACAGGAATAGTAAGTGCTTAATAAACATTAGCTGGTATCATCAATGCTGGATGAAGGCTGGACTGGGAAATAGAGGGAATTGATTTCTCCTCCCAGTGCTAAAGGTGTTCCCAGATTCCTCTCTGCACAGCCTGCAAGTTCCTCAGAGCTTCCGTCCCAGACCTGGGCTGGTGGGAGCATATAGAGAGAACTGTACTGGCGCAGAACTAAATGGGGTTCTACGCTCCCCAGTGGTGCTCTTATGCTGCTGTCTGTGGTCCTGAAACACAATTTGTTACTAGGATCTGGTTAATACCCTAGAAAACGGGGTGGGTTTGACCCTAGAAAACTGTTGTGGCTGCATCCCACAACCCCATGTCCTTGCTCTCTCCTCCATAACTCCCTCACTGTGGGAAGTCCTGCCACCAATTGGTTTGTGGATGAATTGTTGATAACCTTTTGAGTCATCCGTTTCTTTATCTCTGGGGATGGGTAAATCCTACCCCCATAGATTCACATGGATGCAGCAAGGTTAAAGGCCACCCATATATGTGAGGCCTCCTTCTCCTGACACCTGGCTGGAGAACACCATTACAAGGGACAACATAGTAGCAGCAAAAAATATTGTTGACTCTGAGTTTCTTCCTAGAAGAGCCAATGGAACCCCAAGACCGTGAAGGCACAACACATCTTCCACCTGCAGAGTCTCAGGGGCCTCACACTATTTTTTTTAGCAACCATCCAAGTTTTCCTAGGTCAGGATCAGAGCCATTCTCTACTGCTGTCCCTGCAATTGCTTTCTCCTGTCAAGGCCACAGCTCCTGCATTAGATGCCTCAAAGGGTGCTCATGCTGTTTCAACACAAACTCTTTCTTTAATTTTTATTTATTTTCATTTGAAAGGCGGGGGGGGGGTGGATATGCGAGGGAGAGATATGAGACAGGCAGAGAGAGGAGACCTTTCATTTACTGTTTCACTCCCTAAATACCCGCAATAGCCAGGGCTGTTCGAGGGCAAAGCCAGGAGCCCAGAACTCCATCTGGGTCTCCCACATGGATGGCAGGGACCAAAGTATTTGAGCCATCGCCTGCTACCTCCTAGGATGCACTTCAACAGGAAGCTAGATTGGGATCGTAGGAGCTGGGATTTGAACCAGGCACTTTGATATGGGATCTGGATGAGTGCATCCCAAGCGGCAACTTAACCACCAAATGTAGCACCTCTCAACTTAAAATCTTCATGGCCAAGGACTTGGGATTGATTCCCAGTGGAGTCTGGGCCAAGGGGTTGTTGAGCCACCCTCCCTCCCTCAATATCTTGCTCAAGAGCCTTTCTCCTTTCTTTCTCATAAAGCTGAACAGTGCAATCCTTCACTGTCCAGGGCAGCATTCATCCAGTCTCCAACAGGACCCTCCCTGGGGAAGGGGTGAGGCTGCCTTTGTCAGCTTTCTTAGTGTCGGGGTTTTATCTGGCATCCTGTAGCTCAGCTCACTCCAATACCCTCATCAAATACCTCTCTCAGTGGCCCAGAAGGTGGGCAGGACTCCGGAGTGCAGCACGCCCATGGGGCTCCCTCTGGGACCTCCCAGTGTGACAGGAAAGTGTGCCAGGCTTCCTGCAGCAGGGGGAGTCTCCCACCCTGACAGTGCGTTTACAAGGAGAGAATTGGAAAGAGTTCTCTTTTTCATAAGTTCACAAAACAGAAAAAAAATCTCTCTTGATAAGGATTTGACCTGTTCTTCTGGCTCCTATAAGGGTTAAACTCAATAAACCTTCCTAAGCACAGAAACGCTAAATGCCCCTTTTGTAGGTTGGAGGGTGGTGTTTGTTTTTATTTTTGTTTTTCCCCTCCTACTGGTCATACTAATTGTCTCTGGGTGCGATTGAGCACGTTGCCTTGAGAGCACTTTCCCCATTGAGAACAATGTCCTCAAGGGGAATCTGCAGCCTGCTTGGACTGTTTCCACTGCAGGGTGATTCTCTCTGCCTGAGTTCTTACCCATCCACCCATGAGTCCCACACACACTCACACATCCCCACACACATCTTTAGTCCTAAACTGTAATCACTTGTGTCCGACTTGGCTCTGGGAAGTAAAGAGGGAGCCCTGGGTTTGCAATACCATAAATATATTTTCCCCAAGAGATACTTATGCAGCAATGCAGACATTCTCATTGCTCTGCCTTTTAATTAGTTCGGGGAGTTGCAGCCTAACGGTGTGGGTGTGCTTGCCAGCTGTGCTGTTCGGGAAGTTATACGGTCTGCTGTTCATTCTGTCTCCTCCCCCGGGGAAGCAAATTATAGAGCTGGCTCCCTTTGCTTGTCTTGGAAGTATGTGCTCTGACCTTACCCCACAGAACCCTGGATGCTGCAGGCCTTTTCCAGCCATCGTCCAAAGCCCCCTGGAGACTGGTGTGGCAATCCTCAGATGTCAGGTTTTGCAGCCTGCCGTCCTTGAGCAGGGTGGGAGAGATGGGCTTTGAGCTGAAAGGGACTGCTTTCATCTGCGACTGTTCAGTCCCCTTGAGCAACCTTTTGCAGAATCAATGTCTGCTGGGGACCAGAGGAGGGATTTCATGGCTGGAGGGGCACCTCTGTCTCTCCCCTACAGGGCCGTATTTGTACTAGAGAGTGCCAGACACCCTAGCCTCACATAACGAGGGGCCAGGAGTATCCCTTCCAGCCCTTCTTCCGGCCAGGCTGCCCCATCTCTACTTCCGCACAGGGGCCCCACAATGACAACAGGGCTGAAATAAAATCTCTCATCATTGCTATCTCTTTAATTCAACTTTTGTCCTCTACACAGTTCCTTCTTACTTTATTTAGGCATTCTCTCTCCCTGGGCAACCACATCACACTCTGGGCTCTGGTTTTAACTTTCCTGTCTTACCAAAGCTCCACACATCCCCCTCTTTGACTGGCTGGGTGATGGTGCTGTTCCCAGAATTCTCCCACAGATGGCTTTGCAACTCAGCTCTGAGCAGCCAGTGCCTCTCTGATTTGCCCATGTGGATTGTGCAGGTTTCCACCCCCACTTTCAACTCAAACTCACCAGCGTACAATTTTCTCTCTTCACCTGTCTCATCTTTTGCAATGGAGTCCCCTGTCTTTTTCCTTCTACCTGCATACCTGTTTGTATTTATTTAATTACTTGAAAGGGAGGGAGTGGGGGAGGAAGATTACACCTGCTGGTTTACTCCTCAAATGGCTGTAACAGCAAGGGCTGGGGCAAGCCAGGAACTCCATCCGGATCTCCCACATGGGTGGCAGGGGCCCAAGCATGTGGGCCATCTTCCACTCCCTTCACAGCTCCATTAACAGGAAGCTGAATCAGAAACAGAGCAGCTGGGATTTGTGGCACTCCAATATGGGAGCATTTTTGTGGCTGTTGTGTGCTCGCTCTCTCTCTCTCTCACACACACACACACGCATACACACACACACTTGGGCAGGGTCCTGGCTGTCCTCCCTCCATGACACTTAGCTTCTCCAGCAGAGCTGCTTTCTGCAAATAGGGCTGCTGGTCACTGCCGTGACCGTGGACTCCAACAGTACAGCTGCTTACTCACTCCCTAGTCCCAGCACACTGACCCTCACTAAGTACACCTCCGCCAAGCCTGAAGGGCACCAGCCCCACTATGACCTAGCCTGTATGAGGCCTAGACCAAGGCAGAGCACAAACCAGGGACTCAAAGCTCTCTGATGCATGATGTTTTCCAGACCTAGAAATGCACATTCTGATAACATCTGGCTAATTTCAGAAGCTCTGCCTGATTGAAATGTTGTATTGACTGTTATATTTATTTTTTAAAATAGCAAAGTAGATTAAAAAAAAACTTTATGTGGATTTTTTTCATTTAATGTTTTAAAGATGTGATATATCCATATGGTTTAAAATCCAAAAAGGTATAAATTCTTATGGAGCAGCAGCTTTCTCTCAGCCTGATCCTGCTTCTGCTCAGTTTCCAGCAGCCTGGGTAGCCACTATTTTGAGTGACTTTGGTTTAAGGTGAATCTTGATAGTCTTGTACCAGATTCAAAATCAGTTGACTGCTTCAAAAGCAGTGACATGCTGGCTGGTTAAAGGCCATCTAGAATGAGTAACCTGCCTCCCTCCCTAACCTTGTGGCTATATAAATTCTGTACAAAACTTTTTGTTTCTAATAGTCTCTACAACACAGCCTTTGTTGTACCATGGATTTTTTTTTTTTAATCTAGGCCATCTTTGTCTAAGTGTCTTTGTTTGAAAGTCTTGAAACTTAAAACACATTCCATTTCTTGGGAGCTTAGTGAGTTGGCCCCAGTCAATCAGATCTGAACTAAATTCCTTAGAAATCTCCAACTGATAGACTTAAAAAGATCCAGCACAATTGGTTTATCATGGCAAGATTAGGGCTGATACTATCAAAATGGAGGCAACCCTTTAGTCAACTAAATAATCTGAAGGAGCTTGCCAAAAGGATGCAGAATCTGGAGCCAAGTGTGGGCAGGCAGCCGCATTGGCTCCAGACAGAGAGCTGTAGGTCAGGTGGCAGGGGAGCCCCACATTCCTGCTGTCACAAATATTCCTCTGGGCATGTGCACCTTCAGAGAGTCCCAGCTGCCCCCTTCTGGGTGCTCTACCTCACGGCCTGGAGAGAGGGCATTGGCAGCAGTCATTGTCAGCACCATCTCTGAGGCTGCCCAGGGCGGTGACCCCCACTCCTGTACACACACACACACACACACACACATTTACTGTCCACTAATACACTGTCCCAAGCCTTTACTTCTCCAAAGTACTTTAACTTGCTGGCTCACATGGTTCTAGATTAGTCTGCTGCCCGATGGCTCAGTCGTGAAGACGGAACCTCCCTGTAGTAACTGTCATTCTGCTCTAGTCTTCTCTCTGAACCGGCATTGCTTTTTAAGATGTTAAGTGGTCAAAGCATAGATGCAGAGAGAAGGATGTTGGTTGCTAAGGGCCTGGGTAAGTGAGGAGCTCATAGCCAAAGAGTATAAAGTTTCAGATGAGTTCTAGACATCCACTATCTCACTTAGTGTCTACGGCTAACAACACTGTATTGTCCACTCAACACTTCCTCTCCCTCTCTCTCTCTCTCTTTAAAAAAGATTTAAATATTTATTTATTTGAAATACAGAGTAACAGAGAGAAGGACAGAGAGAAAACAATCTTCCACTTGCTGGTTCACTTCCCAAATGGCCACAAAGGCCTGGGCTGGGCTGGGCCGAAGCTGGGAGCCTAGAACATTGGGTCTCTCTTGTTGGTGGCAGGGACCCAAGCACTTGGGCCATCCACCACTACCTTCCTAGGTGCATTAGCAAGGAACTAATAATTAGAAAGGTAGAAAGCAGAGCAGCCAGTACTCAAACCTACACCCTGCACTATGATATAGGATGCTGGTCTCACAACTGGCAGCTTAACCCACTGAGCCACAACACCAACCCCCACTCACCACTTTCTAAGAAGGTTAGATCTTATGTTAAGTGTTCTTACCACATACACAAAATAAAGATAACTGTAATAACGGCCATGGATAGTGGTGATGTTTTCATGGGGGTATATCTTCAAACTCATGGGGTTGTTTATATTAAATAGGTTAGACTTTCTACCTATCAGTCAAACCTCAACAGAGTGGTTTAAGAGGGAAAAGATGATGACTGATGATAACAGAGATAGCCCCCCCAGGAACCATGACATTCAGAATGACCACGACCACAGGTGAGTTGTGGTCTCAGTAGGAAGTATTAACGTGCATTGTGGAAACTAGCCATTCCTTCATGGTGTATATGGCTTGTGTGGTGACACCAAATTGGATATTCAGTTAACAAGTAAGTGTCACTTTCCAGTCACACCCAGGGAGAGTGGTTATTGCACATTGCACTAGGGATTCCTGAAGGCAGAGTAAGCACTTGCCTTGGGTAAACAACCTGCTCTTTCATTAGGAATTGGGAGGCAGCTACCAGGTCCTGGCTACTAAACTGTGCCCAGGCACTAGCTGCTTGTGCTAGCAATAGTACCAGGATGTCCATTCCAGCCCAAGCCCGGTGTTAGGGAGTTTCTCTGTCCTTTGACGTGGAAGATGACCTGATCATGAGGGCTTCCTGGCATAACAGTAAGAGATTGCTTGACAGTCATTCAAGTCTTGAGTCCCTGCCACTCATATTGAGTTCCTGGCTCTGGCCTGGCTCAGCCCCAACCATTGTGGGCATTTCAGGAATGAACCAACAGTTGGAAGCTTGCTCTCTCTATCTCTTTCTCTGTCTCTTCCTCCTTCTCTTTGTCACTCTGTCCTTCGACTAACTAACTAAATCTCTTTTAAAATGAGAGTATCTTCTTGACTGGGAGGTGCAGGCCCACAGGTGTGCTGTGGGTGGGTGGACACCTTCCTGTGGACTGTGGATGAGAATTTGGGTTAAAAAGGGCTAAAGAACACCTGTGACCCAGCCTGAAGGGGGCCTCTTTCACTCAGGCCACAGAGATGCTGAATGGGGGGTATAGTCAGAGCTCCCAGGAGAGCTAGAAACAAAAATTGAAGAGAAGAAGGACTCTGACTAGTTTCCACAACCTGGAGGACTGAGAGCAGCTGTAAAAGCCAGGATGAGAGGCAGGGGTGAGTGCCCTTGAGCTCCGAGGAGAGAGGAGCAAGATAGCACCACTGGGTGGTGAGGCAAGCATGGGCTGCATCATGTCATGTTCACAGCTTCAAGGCAGCCAGGAGAGACTGGCAGATGTTGTGCATCCAGCCTTTGTTTTCCAGAGAGCCCGTGGTTAACCAGTTAGGAGCACAGCACTAGGGAGTCAGGATTGCATGTGCGTGAGTGAAAATGGATGAGTCCAGAGAGAAAGGTGGGCAAGAGCCCGAAAAGGAGGGGCCTTGCCTGCACAGGAGAGCCATGAGAGGTAAGAAGCAGGAGACTTGCAATGCACTGCCTGAACGTGGAATTTGAAGCCAGGAGGCTTGAGTGCAAATTCTGGCTCTGTCACTTACTAGTTGTGTGACTGATGCAGGTAATTTAACCCACCTGAGCCTACAATGCCTGCTTCATAGGTTAAATAAGTCTTAGGGGTAAAGCACTTAGATCATGGCATGCAGTGTTAGCCATCATTGAAGAGTTTACACAGGAAAGTGGCACAGCTGTATTTATCTTTTGGAATGAACACTGTGGCATGGGGCAGGGATTGAAGCTGGCAAGAAGGAAGGCAGGGAGAGAGGAAAGGAGCAGTAAAGAGAGACGGTGGGAGGCTGAGCTAGGATGGAGTGGGATGGGCATGGAGGTGGGCTAGAGAGGACTAGGAAAGTCATGGACTGTAATGCAGGACAAGGGGAGACCAAGGAAAGACTACAATGGTGGAGGTGATCAGGGAGGCTTTGCAAATGAGGCAGGGCCCATGCTGGGTCTTCAGGGGGCATCTCAGCAGAGAAGAGGGAGAGGGAGTGTAAGGGGTGGAGACAGGGTATTTCAGAGTGTATTGGTGTGAGTGTACCTGCAAGTTCCTGACAGTGATGTTGTACAAGGGGTGATGGGTGCCATTTCAATCAAGGAACAGAAGTCCATAACACAGCCAGCCTATCTGTGGCCTCAGTTGCCTGTGTCCTGCTCAGAGTCTCCCCTGGATGCCGCCGCCAGCACACGTCTTTCCCTGGGACCACTCCCACTCCCGCTGGGTGCTTGCAGGCTCTGGGCAGCATGGTGCAGGACCGCTGGCCCCAGTCTGCTGTTCACTGTGTCAGAAGCCTTGTGTGGCGGTTTCATCTGCTGTGTGTGTGGATGGTACACAGAGCAGAGCTGAGGACAATGACCCTCCCAGGGGTCTCCTAGCATGAGCTGATGGCTTTGTTTTTTGCAAAGAGAGGTGGGACAGTCTCTTGTTATCAACCTGCACATCAGAAGAAGGAGCAAAAGGATGAGGAAGGGGATGAAATCTACCTGTCTTCAGGCTGGCTCCCTGTGCTATTTTAAGTCCTATGGCAAAAGAGTTTAAAGGGCTGTTTTCCTCTTTGTTGTTATTGTTTGTTTGTTTATTGTTATTCTTACAGGGTTGTTTTCATGGGGACTGCTGGTTTGGGGATAAAGTGTGGCACAGTGGAGAAGACCATGCCTGCCAGTGCTTGCTTCAGTTACATGGCACTTGTGCCCTGGGTGTGGTTGCTGCTGTTTTTGAGGGAGCCCTGGCAGCCTGCACACAAGTATGGAACCCACAGGTGGCTTCTTGGGTACCATATCACTAAGCAGAAACCAGAGAAGAAGAGGGATGGCAGGGAGACTGCTATCTATGTCACCAGTGGACTGGGGCATGGACATGTAGGCAAGTTGAACTCTGTGTCACTGAAGTTCTTTCAGTTCAGCTGGATCCACAGGAAGGGGACCGGCGATATTCCATTACTGGTGAAAGGGAATTAGAGGACTGCATTAGCGCTTGCCTGATAGGCCTGAGCTTAGAGCTTCGCTGCGGCTGTGCCAACTGGGGGGCTAAGGGCAGACAGTGACCACAAGGCTAGAATCCTTCGGGGTCGTGCGTGCCTCTGTCTCCAAGGCTGTTGCTTGTATGGCAAAGACAGATGTTGGTAGAGGGTCAGCCTGTAGATGGATTCAGCAGGACTCAGGTGACAGCACGGCATCCACTGAGGGGTTAGGTGCTCATCTCAGTGCAGAGGTTGCAGCTTCAGCACCCAGGAGCCCAGGGTGGTGGTCACCCTCCTCTCTGAGCAGTTCTTGGCTCATTGTGCTGTCTGGGTCCAGCTTGGTAAGAGCCTGAGTTGACTCACAACACTGCGTGGAAATACGTGGAAATTCCCTACCTCATAGAGTGTTCCAGAGACTGGAGGCTCCATGATCCCTGTCACCTTTGTCTGGGCTCTCTCTAGAGGACAGGCTGTTGCCACCAGCTGTGTCCCAGCTGCATAATTAATACATTCCATTTTTGACTAGTGCTAATTTGAGTGAGTTTACATTGTTTGCAACTAAATCTAATGCAACTACAACAGCATTCAAATATGATCCTCCTCAATGGTCTCCATAATGCCTCAAATCCAGCCCTTCCCTTCCATTTCCACTCCACTGGAGTGAGTAAAGCACCTGCCAGGATGCTTCATGCATGGAAGACACCCACCCTGTTTCTCATGGCTGTTGTCCCAAGTCAGACCTTCCTCACCTTATCAACCGGATTATTGCTGAGCTCCAACCAGTGCTTTGGTCTATTGTCAGCTGCCTTCCTCTCCCTACTCCTTATCCCCACGGCGTCTCCTGAGCCTTGCTTGCTGCCCTTCCTCCCCTCCTCCTTCCTGCCAGCCCCAAGGGAGGTTGAGCCCCACTGAGAATCAGGAAAGATCAAAGTCAAATACCTTGATACCTAATTCAGGACTTCCTCTGATTCTAATCTCCCTTTGTAACCCCTCCACCCACCCGCACCCACACACTTTCTCCCCTAGCTGACCTCTCTGATCCCAGTCTGGGATCTCCAAAAAGAATCTGCATTGTTGTGGCCCACCTGTATTCATTCATTTACCACACATTTATGTATGGCCTACTGTATGCCAGGCCCTGTGTCAGGTCCCCCTACCTGGAAAACCCTCTTTTTTTTTTTTTTTTGACAGGCAGAGTGGACAGTGTGAGAGAGAGACAGAGAGAAAGGTCTTCCTTTGCCGTTGGTTCACCCTCCAATGGCCGCCGCCACCGGCGTGCTGCAGCCGGCGCACCGCGCTGATCCGATGGCAGGAGCCAGGTGCTTATACTGGTCTCCCATGGGGTGCAGGGCCCAAGCACTTGGGCCATCCTCCACTGCACTCCCTGGCCACAGCAGAGAGCTGGCCTGGAAGAGGGGCAACCGGGACAGAATCCGGTGCCCCGACTGGGACTAGAACCCGGTGTGCTGGCGCTGCAAGGTGGAGGATTAGCCTATTGAGCTGCGGCGCCGGCCCTGAAAGCCCTCTTCTTTCCTATCTAAATTCTATCCCTGCTTCCACATCCAGTTCACATTCGCCTTCCTCCAGGAAGCCTCCCCTGGTCTGCCGACCCACTCGCTGACCTGTTTCAACTGTGGATCTCAGCGGTACCTGCTGTGTGCTGCTTGCTGGTGCATTCTTGACTGCCAGTCTCGCATTATTGTCTCCCCTTTCTTGTGCGTGTTCATCTTCGCCCTCCAAATCACTTGAGGACAGGCATTTCCCTGCCTCCCCTGAATCATTTGGTGTGGTGCTTGACACCGAGTGGGTTTTCAATAAATATTTGCCAGTTGGTTATTTCTCTGTTTGATTGATGAAACTGAAGTGAAAAATGAAGAAAATACAATGGACTTAGAGAACCACAAACCACTCATGCGGGTCCTGAGGCAGTCCAGTCTCCCTTTGTTGCTTCTCTGATGACACATCCATGTGTCACCTCTGGCATGGCCCAGCACTTAGCTTTCCAGCCATGAACAGCTCCCATCCCTCCTGGGTGCCCAGCTGATGGTGGAGTCACATTGTCCCTGGCCGGTGTCGCATGGGGAACGTGCTGAACGTGGGAGGGTTAAAAGAGAGCTTTTTCATAAAGGGTAGTGGAAGAGAGATCTTTTCTATCTATACTGTGCTTAGCTTTTGGCGCCATCCTGTTATCATAATGGTTCTTTGTTGATGACAAAAGCCTTTTCAGAGCAGTGGGGTAATCTTTCACCCTTGGTCACACTTAAACCCTATTGCTCGGCCGGCTAACTGTGCCGCAGGCTATGGCTTGCATCAGCCCATGTGTGAAAAGCTGGTTTGGGGGATGATGCTGGACTAGGATTATGGTTAATTCTGCATAATAGTGTTGGGGAGAGGAGTAATGGGATCTAGGAGGTCTGAAGGAGTTACGAATGCCCTGGGCTGGGCCACACACGGCTGGAATCTTCCTCAGTTTACCTGCCTGCCGCTG
The DNA here is from genome assembly GCA_949820135.1 of Sylvilagus floridanus. Lineage (NCBI taxonomy): Eukaryota > Metazoa > Chordata > Mammalia > Lagomorpha > Leporidae > Sylvilagus > Sylvilagus floridanus. Next base: position 84,912,057 of record OX463225.1, on the reverse strand, counting down.
AGCACTCTGAGAAGGGTGGGCAGAGGAGAGAGTGGGACTTGTCTCCCATTCCATTCTCTAACAGCCTCTCTTTAGGCACCACCCTTCCTTCCAAATGACATGGGAAGATAGAAACGTGTGGCACTGTTGCCCAGGGGATAGACAGACGGCAGAGAGTCAAAGTGGGACTTGGTGGTAGTAAGACATTGTCCCTGGCTTTGCTCAGCATTTCCCAGCTCCCAAGGGTGTTTCTTAGAAATTCTCCTCTTGGACTCCCCACCAACTTGCCATATTTGAAGAATGACATTTGCGAGGAAGCCCAAAGCAGAGTAAGACTACAGTCACCGTTGGGAATCTCGTGGAGGTGTCTTAGATTTGGACCAGGCTGGAACTAGCTCCTGCTGAGAGGTGTTTCCCACACATATTCTTTGCCTGGTCTGGGTTCTCCTTTCCAGCTTATAGCAGGTCCTTGGGGTCCCATCCTCAAGACAGCATCCATTGCACCTCTTCATGCCAAGTCTGCTCTACAGCTCCTTGTCAATGCTGCTTCTCTTCCAGCCACTAGTGCGGTGCCTGGAAACCTCCTGTCCTCCCCTGACCTGTCTTCTGACATGTCAGGCCAGTGTGACCTGGAGCATCGGGGCCTGGAGGCCACAGCCCTGTGCTCCTCTTTCTCTGGTCTCTGACAGGGACGGATGTGGGACAGTGCTGCCCACGTCTCCTTTCAGAACCCAGGCACCCATTCTCCTCGCACTCATAGAGTGCTGCTGCTGAGGGTCCTCCTCTAGGAAGTGCCCTCTGCCTAAGGGAGCTGCCTGCCCCAAAATTTCATCCCCCAAGGACAGCTGCACCCTAGATTGGACAACGCAGAGGCACGATGGTCTTGTCCCTCCCACCATGAAGGACATCTCTGAAGGACCAGCTTGGCTCCACAGGTCTCTGTGGATTGGCTGAGGTCCCTAGAACACTGCTCAACTGTCTGGGACACCTTCTCGTCTTCCTTTCAGGTGTTCCCAAGAGCATGCTCCAGTAGGCCACTTGCACATAAGTCTCCTTCTCAAGGAGCCCAGGGGCCAAAACATCCTCACTCACCCGAAAGACCGAGAACAGAGCCCAATCCACAATGACTTTCCTAGCCAGAACTAGGCTGAGACCTTAGCTGGTCACAGGACAAGCCTGCAGGCCCTCCCCACCCAGCCCAGTCTCCAGGAGGCAAGTACAGCTCAGCATCACAACTCTCCAGGCATGCCTAGAAGCCCAGAGTGTAGATTTTGGAAAGTCAGGCACCCCCACATATGGGTCTAACCTTCACATAGCACTTGACACAGCAGCCACAGGGACATCAGGGACTAGTTGGCAAAACCATGCTCTGAGTGCCGTTGGTGCCGAAAATCATGCCGATCCTTTCCAGAGGCCACACCTGGGCATTCCCTGGAGCGGGCCTTATGGAGGAGGGAAAAGGCACTCCAACACACTTCCTGTCCAAAAGATATGTTACCTCTTAGGAACTAACAGAGGCCCCTTCAGCTTCTGTTAGTGCTTTTGTTTAAAAATATTTTTTAAAATGTATATGTAACAATTTTAGTTGAATTTGGAAAATCGGCACTTACTTTGTCACCTTTTTCCCCAATCCCAAGAGATTCCAGGGAGCAGGAAAATTGAAGTTCACAGTCTCAGCAGCTTGTGTAACACAGGGCGGGCAGTGGGCTCTCCCTGTTAGCCCACGGGCTCCTCTAGCCCCTTGTGTGGAGGGGGACTCTGGACGACTTGGGGGTAGTGAGGTTGATTACTGGTAGTGTTTGTCACAGGCAGTACTTCTGGGAGAGGGTTAAGAATGAGCACCCCAAGAACAGCTCTGGGGTGATCCTGGGCCATTCTTTTCTAGAAGAGGGGAACCCTCACTGTGGGCACTGACACACAAGGGGAAACACAAACCATTCTGTACCAATCCCTGCGATTAAAAAGCAGCTTCCTTGGGTCCTGTCAGGTTACATATAGCTTTAAAGTCCTGATGGTCAGCTTTGAGCATTTTGTCTCTTCTGTTGACAGTTCAATGAAATTGTCAGAGGCTGTTTATGGAAAAGCCACACAGTCCATATAACAGAGGACACACTCTCCCTTCTCTTACTTGACTGAGGGCAGGTGACTTCAGCAGCAAACTGGCTCCTGCCTACGGGGATTCCCGCTCTGTTTGGTTTGAGACCCTGAAGTCAGCGTGGCATCAAATAACCTGAAATGGAACATGAAAAGAAATAAAATGATAAAAAGTCCCTGTCATCAAGTGTTATCTTAGATAAATTTAATGATTAAATGTCTCTTCCTTTCTGCATGCATACATACACACACACACATTTGCCCTGTATTGTTATATATATATCACATACTTCCCCTCTATCTTTTTATATAAACCTCTGGTTCTTTTGTGTAATGGTGATAAGAAGAAAGTTTGGCTTATTTTCACCTCTGAGATGTGTCCTGTGGGTCCAATGATATCATACAAGCGCTCCAGAAAGATTAAGTGCTACAGAAATGGAAGACATTTGCACCAATGGCCACAATGTCATCATTTGTTATCTCATTGCACTGCATCTTGTCAAGGGACAAAGGCGGCCTGAGATTTAGAGTTAGATCTCAGTGATCCCTGTGTCGACAAGAGCAAAGCTGAGGAATACAGCAGGGTGCAGGCGTGTTGTTCCCGGAAGGCTGACTAAGCAGTCGTTCTCCAAATGTTTGCAAGTGCAGGGCAGAATTCCATGAGGCCTGCAAACCTTGAGCCAAGACTCAGCATTAACAAAGCCAAAAGATTCATTTCTTTGATTGTGGGAGTGCAACAGTCACCCTTTAAATGGTCTCTCAGTTTTATGTTCAATAAGCACTTTGAGAAATACTTTCACTGATGGGTGTAAAGTCTGTGGCTTTAAATGACAACAAGCAGTGTGGTGACCCATGTTACAGTCTGGCCACCACATTTTTTTTTTTTAGTTTATTTATTTATTTATTTATTTTTTATAAAGCTTTTATTTAAAGAATATAAATTTCCAAAGTACAGCTTATGGATTACAATGGCTCCCCCCACACACAACTTCCCTCCCTCCTGCTACCCTCCCCTTTCCCGCTCCCTCTCCCCTTCTGTTCACATCAAGATTCATTTTCAATTCTCTTTATACACAGAAGATCAGTTTAGTACATATTACATAAAGATTTCAACAGTTTGCCCTCACATAGAGACACAAAATGAAAATACTGTTGGAGTACTAGTTATAGTATTAATTCACAATGTACAGCACATTAAGGACAGAGATCCTACATGATTTTTTTAAAGAATTGATTAATTATCTATGCAATTTCCAGTTTAACACCAAGATTTTTTAATCATTTGCAATTATCTTTATATACAGAAGATCGATTCAATATATACTATGTAAAGATTTCATCAGTTTGCACCCACACAGAAACACAAAGTGTAAAAATACTGTTTCAGTACTAGTAATAGCATTATTTCACATTGGATAACACATTAAGGACAGATCCCTCATGAGACGTAAGTACACAGTGACTCCTGAAGTTGATTTAACAATTTGACACTCTTGTTTATGGCGTCAGTAATCTCCCTAGGCTCTAATCATGAGTTGCCGAGGCTATGGAAGCCTTTAGGGTTCGTCGACTTCGATCTTATTCCGACAGGGTCATAGTCAAAGTGGAAGTTCTCTCCTCCCTTCAGAGAAAGGTACCTCCTTCTTTGATGGCCCCATTCTTTCCACTGGGATCTCACTCGCAGAGATCTTTCATTTAGGTCTTCTTTTTTTTGTTTTTCAGAGTGTCTTAGCTTTCCATGCCTAAAATATTCTCATGGGCTCTTGAGCCAGATCTGAATGCCTTAAGGGCTGATTCTGAGGCCAGAGTGCTATTTAGGACATCTGCCATTCTATGAGTCTGCTGTGTATCCTGCTTCCCATGTTGGATCATTCTCTCCCTTTTTGATTCTATCAGTTAGTATTAGCAGACACTAGTCTTGTTTGTGTGATCCCTTTGACTCTTAGACCTATCAGTGTGATCAATTGTGAGCTGAAATTGATCACTTGGACTAATGAGATGGCCTTGGTACATGCCACCTTGATGGGATTGTATTGGAATCCCCTGGCACAATTCTAACTCCATCATTTGGGGCAGCCTTTCAAATAAATAAAATACAAAGACAACTCCCTGGGTGGAACATCTTAGTCATAATCAATGCCTAATATAGGTGTGTAGACTTCAGTGTGTGTGTGTGTGTGTGTGTGTGTGTGTTGGAGGAGAGGCAATGAAGTTATAGAAGCATTTTTAAACTTATTCTTTTCTGCAGTATTTCCTCAGATTTAAGTCACAGTAAAGTACCCTAAGTCTGCCTACGAAAGAGCCCAAATTGTTTAGCCCAGTAGCAGGAAGAAAAACCTATGGACTCTTGGGCTGTCACTGCTTCGGTCTCCTTATTAAGGCTCCACATAGAAGCATATGGACTAGTCCTACAGGTGTGTGTGTGTGTGTGTGTGTGTGTGTGTGTGTGTAGGAGAGTGTCTCTGTACCTAAAGCAGTGGAAATTCAGCAGGAGGGCTGCCTCCGGAGACAGACCAAGGAGAAAGAGGTTGATGAGACTCCACTACATATATAACCTTCTGGAAGACGTCCAACATTAGATGTCAGCATTGAAGACGTAGCTGCCATCTTTTCTCCTCACCCTCGAGAAGCTACTTCAAAGGGTCTTAAAGTTGAACATAACCCAGTTGATGAACATGAGAATGTTCTGTGTTTAAAGCACTGTGCAAATAAACAGCTGTAGCTCAGTAAGGAGAAACCTCCCAGTTCCCATAAAGATGAACTCCAAGGCCATGCCAAGCCTAGAGGGACCAATTGGTTTGTCACAGCCCTTTCAGGAGCATTGCAGTCACATGACAAAGGATGAGGGGGTGAGCCAGCCCCTTTGATGCTCTGTGCTAGTGATGGTTTTAAGTGGAGGAGTTAGTGGCCAACTTTGTTTCTGCCTGCTTGTGAAGTGGGTGGTCTCTTGCCAACAAGATGCGTCTGAGGTTCTGGCTTGGTGAGAGCTGGATGAACTGAGTGTGCAGGTGGTTCTCCTCAGAGAGTAAATGTGAAAAGCCAAAGCAGATCTGTAGGTACACAGCAAAGCGGTATATTCTGAGCACTGGCCTAAAGACATTCAAAGGCACATGTAGATAGCCAGGGTGTGAGGTGGACCTGTACATTTGAGGGATCCGTCAATATCAAGGCCAAAACCGGCATGGGTTTTTCCCTTCCAAATTAGGATGGGCTTTCCAGGGCAGCACGCTGAGCCATACGTCCTTGCACAGGAGTGATCTGGAGGCTGGCATTTCATAAGGGCTGGCTGAGAGCACCAGCATGTGGGGAATCTTCTAGATAATTTGTCACTAGTATGCTAATGGCTCTGGGGGCCAGGAGTGAAGGGTCACCTAATATATCTGCAGATTAGAATGTTGCAATGAGTTGCTGTGTAAATTATTTGATATTTATGACCTGTAGCTCTAAGAAAAAACTAGGGCTGTTGGTCTAGGCTAAGGACTATGAGGCAAAGCACGGCCTCTGAAGTGTGGCTGCACAGCTCCTCAGTCCCAGGGGTGGCAGAATGACTGCCAGGGTCTGAAAACCTCGGGTGATGCCAGGCCAGCTTGAAAGCAGGCACAGGTTGACCAGATCAGAAAATGCATAGGATTCACTCCACCTCTTGTGAAAGAAGGCAGTTGTAGAGGTCAACGTTTGGCATAGCTGTTAAGATGCTGCTTGGGACACCTGCGTTTGAGTCCTGGTTCTGCTCCTGATTCAGATGCCTGCTAATCCACGTGCTGAGAGGCAGCAGGTTAATGTTCAAGAACCTGAATCCTTACCACCCACATGGGAGACCAGATTGAGTTCCTGGCCTCCAGATTTGGCCCGATGCAGCTCCAGCTGTTGAGGACATTTGGAGAGTGAACCAGCAGATGGGAGCTCTCTGTCTCTCTGCCTCCCCAAATAAAATAAATAGTTTTTAAAAAAAGAAAATAATTATAGGTAGCAAATGGGAAAAGAGAGGTGCAGGAAGAAACAGACTGAGAGCATAAGGGAAAGATGTGTGTTGAAGACCTGGGCATCACCCACTGCTTGGAAAGAGTCAGCTATAGCTTAGGGGTGGGCTTTGCAGCCAGAACAGTCCCAGGTTCCAGGTCTGGCCCTGCCACTTACTCCCATGGAATGTGGATAAGTGACTACCCCCAAACTCTTCAGTGTCAGTGACTTCCTCATTGGGTTCTGGTCAGGATGAAGTAAGAAGGGACTGTGCTCTTCGTGTGGGTGCTGTGAGAGTCATTGCTTAGTGTGAGTCTTCTAATTACCATTGTTGCATCACAAATAGCACAAAGTTAATGACACGAAATTTAATTTTATTTATTTTTTAAAGGAATTTGTGAATATGGTAGGTTCTCAGGGTCACAGCAAATGCATGATAATTGCTACAACAAAATTGTCATCAGTTCGTTACTTTGTCACAGATTCTGTGGGTCAGGAGTGCAGAAACAGCACAGCCAGGATGCCTCCTCTTTCTTCCATGATGTCTGGAGCATCTGCTGGGAAGGTTCAAAGGCAGATGAACCTAACGTCATCGGAAGGCTCATCCACTCACATGCCTGGTGCCTGGCCTGGGAGGGACTTGTAGGTCAGGATGGCCAATCCGAGGGTTCTCCATGCAGCTTCTCTACCATATGGCTGTCTCAGGGCGGCTGTACTTCTAAGCTGGTGCCTTGGCTTTTCCCAGAGTGAGTGTCCCATGAGAACCAGGAAAAGCGGAATCTCTTTTCTTTCCTGACCTCAGAAGTTTGCTGCAGGGGCCAACATTATGGTACAGCCAGCTAAGTCACCATGTGGGATGCTGTCATCCCATTTCAGAGCACCAATTCCAGTCCTGGCTGCTCTGCTTCTGATCCAGCTTCCTGCTATTGCATCTGGGAAGGCAGTGGAGGATGGCCCACATACTTGGACTTCTACCACCCATGTTGGAGAGAGACCAGGATGGAGTTCCTGGCTTCTGGCATCAGTTTGGTCCAGCCACGATGGTTGCAGTTATTTGGGGAGCAAACCAGCAGATGGAAGATCTCTGTCTCTGTCTTTCTGTTGCTCTGTATTATAAATAAATAAATAAAGACACCTTTTTTGGTAAAAGAAAAAAATTGCTGCATTGTATTTGTTACAAGTGGAGTCTTAAGGTTGGCTGCCTATGTTGAAAGGGAGGACATCTCTGGATGCGAGGAGTGTTAAGGACATTTGTAGACATGTTTGAATCTCACCATAGTGACTACAGGAAATAAAAACGCCTTATGTTTGCAGAGAACTTGCTATTTTCCTAAGCCCATTCACTTAGTCTCCACCAAACCCTGAGAGGGAGGCAGAACAGGTCAGGTGACCTCATTTTGTGGATGTGGAAACAGGCCCAGAAAGGCCCGTCCCTCATTGCTCTGAGCTACAAGAGGAGAATTTCTGTGCAGTCCCTTTCAGCTCTGAAATGCAGCGGTTTCCCATTCCTTGCAGAGGAGGCAGTCCTGAATGCTGGCTTTGTGCAGGAAGCAGCTTGACCAGAGGGCCATTGACTGTTTCAACAACTTCTGTGACTTCCTGAGGCAAACTGAATTGCTTCCACCTAGTCATACCTGGATTCTGAAGGCAGCTAAGTTTAGATTCCTTGGTCCAGTGCCAAATATCAAAGGTGAGTTGAAAGAAAAATCTTTGCTCAGTTGAAGTACAGATTTCTTCAACTGAGACCAATACTCATATTAAGTCCCTCAAATTAAGATAAAAAAAACCTCATTATTTTGGGCTGAGATATTTCAGCCAAAGCAGAAAAGGCCAATCATTATCACCTTTAAGCCAATTATTGACTGAGCAAGTAACTGCTGAGAATGAAGAATTTCAAGAATATAAAGTGCCCAAGTTTGTGCAGGTGCAATTTGCTTTACGTATTTGTGTTCCTGATTTGGTGAGTGAGAATTAAACATTTATACATTAAGTCTGTTTTAAATGGACTTGGCAGTGATGTGAGAATGAGGAATTTCCTGGTAAAAGACTTGTGTGAAAATTTACTTCCTGTTTTAATTTTGTTAATTTGGATTTCTAAAAATTGGGTTCTCTTAAAGTGAGACCACCTCATAAAATATGAATATAGCTTCCAAATAACCTTCAAAGGATCTGATTTTAGAAATTTGGAGGTGACATTAGAGTGCAGGGTATTTAGCCACTGCTTGCTATGCCTGCATCCCATATCAGAGTGCCTGGGTTCATGTCCAAGATACTGTGCTTCTAATTCCACTTCCTGCTAATACATCCTGGAAGGCAGCAGGTAATTGCTGAAGCACTTGAACCCTGGCAACCCATATGAGAGATCCGGATGGAGTTCTGTGCTCCTGGCTTCAGCCTGGCATTTGAGCAGTGGAGCAGCAGGTGGAGGATTGTCCTTTCTGTCTCTGTCTCTGTCTCTTTCTGTTGTGCTGTCTTTCAAGTAGATGAAAAATAATTTTTAAAGGAAAACATTTTAAAAGATTTCTTTATTTGAAAGGCATAGTGACAGAGGGCAGGGGAGAGAGAGAGAGAGAGAGAGAGAGAGAGAGAGAGAGAGAGAATCTTCTATCTGCTGGTTTACTCCTCAAATGGCTGCAACAGCAGCATTGGGCCAGCCTGAAGCCAGGATCCAGGAATTCCATCCTGGTCTCCCACATGGGTGGCAGGAGCCCAAGCACTTGAGCCATCATCTGCTGCCTTCCCAGGTGCGTTAGCAGGAAGCTAGATTAGAAGTGGAGCAGCTGGGATTCAAACTGGCTTTCTGATGTGGGATGCCAGTGTTGCAAGCAGCAGAACTCACTATACCACAACAGGCCTTCCACAGTTGAAATGTACACTCTGAAGATTGCATTAATGAAGTTTGTTTCCTTTTACCTTATTCAGGATTTATATTTTAAAGGGATTTTTATTTATTTAAGAGACAGGCCGCTGCCATGGCTCAATAGGCCAATCCTCCGCCTAGCAGCACCGGCACACTGGGTTCTAGTCCCGGTCGGAGTGCCGGAGCTTGCCAGCCGCGGTGGCCATTGGAGGGTGAACCAACGGCAAAAAGAAAGACCTTTCTCTCTCTCTTTCTCACTGTCCACTCTGCCTGTCAAAAAAATTTTTTAAATAAAAAAAATTTAAAAAAAGAGACAAAGTAGGGAGACTCCTATCCTCTGGCTCACTCCGATTAGGGCTGGGACATCCACCCCTACCCACCTCCAACTTCTCCACACATACACCAGCTTAGAGCACAGCAAAAACTTTCAATTTCATATCGAGTTGGTTATTTAACTCTTAAAGTAACTCCATGTTTGTCTTCTTTGGAAAACAAGCCTATTCTTTACTATGAGTCAAAAGATTGTCATCAGGAAATTAGAATTATTAATGGCTGAGAGGTCATCAGAGCTAAACCAAATTAACTGGTGCAGGCCAGCTCAGCTGAAGAAGGCAATAGGGAAAGCACTGGGCACACTGATAAGAGCAAAAGGTGGTTTGCTCTCCAGTCTGGCTCACTTGGCATTTATGGGCAACACTAATGAAGGAGAATTTAGGTCTTTTTTTGCTGTTGTTTTAAATGTTTGTTGATTTATTTGAGGGGCAGAGAGAGAGAGAGAGCTCCCATTGACTGGTTTATTCCAATGCCCACAATGGCCAGAGCTAGGCTGTGGCCAAAATTGTGAGCCAAGAATGCAATCTAGGACTACCACATAGGTGGTAAGACCCCAATTACTTGAGCCACATCACCAGCCACCTCCCAGGCTCTGCATTAGCAAGAAGCCTGAATCAGAAGACAAAGCTGGAAACCAAGTTTAGGTACTTGAATGTACAATGCTGGCATTTTAACTGCTAGCCTAAATGCCCATTCCTCTAGGCACTTTTTAAAAATAATAATGAATGAGAAGACCTAATAATAGCTCTCAAAGATCCCTGGAACCTATTAATATTACCTTATAAGAAAAAAAAAAAAAGCGGAGGTCTTTGACAAGGGATTATGTTCAGGATCCTCAGATGGGGAGATCGTCCCAGGCTATCTGGGTAGGCCCTATATGCAGTCACAAGTTCCTTAATAAAGCAGAGAGGTTTGACACAGACAGAAGAGGAGCAGGCAGTGTGAGCATGAGGTAGAGCTTGGATTGAGGCATCCACAAAACAAGCAGTGCCCAGAGCCTGGAAGAGATGAGGGGACAGAGTCTCCTGCAGAGCCTCTGAGTCATGGGAGCACAGCCCTGCTAACACAGTGATTCTGGGCCAGTGAGACTGGTTTTAGACATCTGTCCTCCAAAATGGAAGAGAATAAGTGTGTGTTGTTTCAGGGCCACTGGATTTGTGGCGATCTGTTACAATGGCCACAGTAAACTAATACTATGAAAAAGCATGAAGGAAGACCAGACACAGCCATAAAGTGAAGAAGAGTTGATGTGGAGGAGCTCTAGGGGACCATTATCTGTACTTGGAACTAATTAAATGTGAAGGGTGAAGGCACAGGTGCACAGGAACTGGTTCCTGTTGGCTCCCAGAGTCCATTGTGCGCATCTGCCCCCAGCTCCAACTCCATGATGTCATGTCAGCAGCCTGAAATCAGCCATTGAGAGAGCATTTACACCATGCAAGCTAAAACACTACAACATAGGGCTTTCCTTCCAGAGAGCCGATCGTTAAACTTGTATCAGCACTCCACTGAGTAGAGGGAAGAAGTGAAATGGAATTGGGTTTAGAATCTAAGACCAGAATAGCATTGCCATTCATTCATCCCACTCCTTGCACAAATACTTACATGCCATTAATAGAAATGGGAAGGAGATCTAATTTTAGGGATATGGGTTCACTGTAAGATTTGGATTTTCTCCTTTCATTGGCTGTATTTATATTTGTATTATATTCTATGGTATGTCATACATAGGGTTAAGTACAAGGGATACAATAATTTTTTTCCCAAAGAAACCTTTTATTTAGTGAGTACAAATTTAATAAGTACTTTAGGAATAAAGTTACTCTTCCTGCCATACCCAACCTCCCACCCAATCTCCTCCTCCCTCTCCCATTCCCAGTCCCATCCACAGTTAAGATTCATTTTCGGGGCCGGTGCTGCGGCACAGCAGATTAAAGCACCAGCCTGCAGTGCCGACATCCCATATGGGTGCTGGTTTGGGTCCCAGCTGTTCCACTTCCGATCCAGCTATCTGCTGTGGCTTGGGAAAGCAGTAGAAGATGGCCCAAGTCCTTGGGCCCCTGCATCCACATGGGAGACCCAGAAAAAGCTCTTGGCTCCTGGCTTCAGATCAGCCCAGCTCTGGCTGTTGTGGTCATTTGGGGAGTGAATTTGGGGAGTGAACCAGCAGAAAGGAAGACTCTCTCTCTCTCTCTCTCTCTCTCTCTCTCTGGCTCTACCTCTTTCTAACTCTTTCAAATTAAAAAACAAGGTTAATTTTCAGTTTACTTTATACACAGATGACCAACTCTACACTAAGTAAAGATTTCAACAATTTGCACACACACACATACACACACACAAAACTGTTTGAGAACAAGTTTTACAGATAATTCTCATATTATAACTCATTGAGGATAGAAGTCCTGTATGGGAAGTAAGTGCACAGTGATTCCTCTTGTTAATTTAACCATCAACACTCTTATTTATGACATCAGTGATTACTTGAGGGAAGCTTTTTGAATCCACAAGCTCCATCGGTATTTAGACAAGGCCATAAACAAAGTGGAAGTTCTCTCCTCCCTTCAGAGAAAAGTACGTCTTCCTTTGATGGCCACTTCTTTCCACTGGGGTCTCTATCACAGAGATCCTTCATATAGGATTTTTTTTTCCCCCACAGTGTCTTGACTTTCCATGCCTGAAATGCTTTCAGCCAGACCAGAATGCCTTAAGGGCTGATTCTGATCTAAAGTCATACTGCTATTTAGAGTGATTGTCATTCTATAAGTCTGCTGTATGAACTGCTTCCCATATTGGAACATTCCTTTTTAATTCTATTATTATTATAAGACACTTGATCTTATTTATATGATCACTTTAACACTTAATTCCATCTATGATTACTTTAACACTTAAGATAGCACTTTTACCACCCAGCTTAATGGGATTTGGGGTCCCATGGCAAGTTTTTAAACTGTACCCTTAGAAGTAAGTCCATAGGGGCTGGTGCCGCGGCTCAATAGGCTAATCCTCCACCTTTTGGCGCCGGCACACTGGGTTCTAGTCCCGGTCGGGGCACCGGATTCTGTCCTGGTTGCCCCTCTTCCAGGCCAGCTCTCTGCTGTGGCCCGGGAGGGCGGTGGAGGATGGCCCAAGTCCTTGGGCCCTGCACCCCATGGGAGACCAGGAGAAGCACCTGGCTCCTGCTTTCAGATCAGCGTGGTGCGCCAGCCGCAGCGCACCGGCCACGGCGGCCATTGGAGGGTGAACCAATGGCAAAGGAAGACCTTTCTCTCTGTCTCTCTCTCTCACTGTCCACTCTGTCTGTCAAAAAAAAAAAAAAAAGAAGTAAGTCCATAGGAATGTATGCAGAACTACACAGCTTTACAGTTACAAACATCTTCCTCCCTCTCTTAATTCCCACTCTTATTTTTAATGATATCTATTTTCAATTGACTTTATACACTTATAATTAACTCTATATTAAGTAAAGAGTTCAACAAAAAGTATGAAGAAGAGGGAAAAAAATGTTCCTTGACAGTCAAGACAAGGGCTGTTCAAGTCATTGCTTCTCAAAGTGTCAATTTCACTTCCATGGATTTCCTTTTGGTGCTCTATTAGTTATCACAGATCAGGGAGAACATATGGTATTTGTCTTTTTGGGACTGGCTGATTTCACTAAGTATGATGTTTTCTAGATTCATCCATTTTGTTGTGAATACTGGATTTATTTTTTTTACTGCTGCATAGTATTCCATAGAGTACATATCCCATAATTTCTTTATCCAGTCTTCAGTTGACAGGCATTTAGGTTGATTCCATGTCTGAGCTATTGTGAATTGAGTTGCAATACACATGGGGGTGCTGATAACTCTTTTATTTGCTGATTTCATTTCCCACGGGTAAATTCCTAGGAGTGGGGCCGGCACTGAAGCTCAATAAGCTAATCCTCCACCTGCAGCGCTGGCACCCCTGGTTCTAGTCCCAGTTGGGGCACCGGATTCTGTCCCTGTTGCCCCTCTTCCAGTCCATCTCTCTGCTGTGGTCCGGGAGTGCAGTGGAGGATGCCCCAGGTCCTTGGGCCCTGCACCCACATGGGAGACCAGGAAGAAGCACCTGGCTCCTGGCTTCCGATCAGCGCAGTGTGCCAGTCGCAACGCACCGGCCGTAGCAGCCACTGGGGGGGTGAACCAACAGAAAAAGGAAGACCTTTCTCTCTGTCTCTCTCTCTTTCTCTCAGGGTCTAACTCTGCCTGTTAAAGAAAATACAAAATAAATAAATAAATTCCTAGGAGTGGGATGGCAGGGTCATATGGTAGGTCTATATTCAGATTTCTGAAGTATCTCCAAACTGTCTTCCATAGTGGTTTTAGCAGTTTACATACCCACCAACAATGTATTAGGGGATTAACACAATCCATAATTAATTTAGTATTTATTAATTATTGCATTAATCAATCTCAACATCTTTTTCCCCACATCCTCACCAGCTTTTGTTGTTTGTTGATTTCTATATTAAACTGGGATGAGGAGAATCCTCATTGTTGCAGTGGATTTGTTCTGAGAGGAGGAATGTGGTGGGGGAGAGGCACGGAGTCACCACACAGACACCGGGAGTCAGGTGAAAGCAGGCCAGAGGCAAGCAGCATGCAGACTCGTTTATTTCAGTTGGTGCAAGAGCTTATGTAGCCAAGACAGCCAATCCGGTCAAGGGGCAGTTTATGCCGTAACCAGTCACTGCCTATTGCCAGGCAGTCTCCTTTGCTAGTTGGGTTCTGAAGCCATTCCTGAATAACTGATGCTCGCTTGCCAGTGGCCATTTTTGCATGGACTTCTCATTCCACCACATTGTGGTTTTGATTTGTATTACCCTGTCGGCTAGTGATCTTGAACATTTTTTCAAGTGTCTGTAGGCCACTTGGATTTCCTCTTTTGAAAAATGTCTGCTTAAGTCTTTTGCCCACATCTTCTTTGTTGTTGTTGTTGGGAAAGGATTTATTGGGGAAACCTGGCAGACCAGAGGGAAGGGGCGAAGAGAGAAAAAGAGAGGAGAGCATAAGAGAGAGATCCAGAGAAAGAGATTGAGGGAGAGAAACAGAGACACAGAGAGAAAGAGGCCTTTGCCCATTTCTTAATTAGGTTGTTTGTTTTGTTATTGTGGAGTTTCCTGATCTCTTTCTATATTCTGGTTATTAACCCTTTATCAGTTGCATAGTTTGCAAATAATTCCTCCCATTCTGTTAGTTGCCTCTTCACTTTGCTGTACATAAGCTTCTCAATTTGATGTAATCCCATTTGTTAATTTTTACTTTGATTGCCTGGGCCTCTGGGGCCTTTTCCAAGAACTCTTTGCCTGTGCCAATATCTTGCAGGGTTTCACCAGTGTTCTCTAATCATTTGATAGTGTCAGGTTGTAGATTCAGGTCTTTAATCCATTTGGAATGGATTTTTGTGTAAGGTTTAAGGTAGGGGTTTTGCTTCACACTTCTGCATGTTAAATCCAATTTTCCCAGTACCATTTTTTGAAGAGACTGTCCTTGTTCCAGGGATTGGATTTAGCTCCTCTGTCAAAGATAACTTGATTGTAGATGCATGGATTGATTTCTGGTGTTTCTATTCTGTTCCATTGGCCTATCCACCTGTTCTTGTACCAGTACCAGGCTGTTTTGATTATAACTGCCTTGTACTATGTCTTGACATCTGTTACTGTGATGCCTCCAGCTTTGTTTTTGTCATATAAGATTGTTTTAGCTGTTCAAGGTCTCCTGTGTTTTTATCAGTTTCAGCATCATTTTTTCTAGATATGAGAATGTCTTTGGTATTTTCATTGCTATCACATTGAATCTGTAACTTCTTTCAGAAAAATGGACATTTTGATGTTATTAATTCTTCCAACCCATGAACATGAAAGATTTTTCCCTTGTTTTGCTGCTTCTTCTATTTCTTTCGTTAATGTTTTGTAATTCTCATTGTCGAGATCCTTGACATCCTTGGTTAAATTTATTCCAAAACATTTGCTTTTTTGTTGCTATTGTGAATGGGATTGATCTTGGAAGTTCTTTCCCAGCTATAGCATTGTCTGTATATGCAAAGGATGTTGATTTTTGTGTACTGATTTTATATCCTGCTACTTTACCAAACTCTTCTATGAATTCCAATAGTCTCTTGGTGGAATCTTTTGGATCCTATAAACAGAGAATCATGTCATCTGACTTCTTTCCCAGTTTATATCCCTTTGATTTCTTTTTCTTGCCTAATAGCTCTGGCTAAAACCTCCAGGATTTTAATGAATAGCAATGATGAGAGTGGGCATTCTTGTTCCAAATCTCAATGGGAATGCTTCAAATTTTTCTCCATTCAATAGGACACTGGCCATGGATTTGTCATAAATTGCCTTGATTGTGTTGAGGAATGTTCCTTCTATACCCAATTTGCTTAGAGTTTTCATCATGAAAGGGTATTGTATTTTATCAAATGCCTTCTCTGCATCTATTGAGATAAGCATATGGGTTTTGTCCTTTAGTTTGTTAATGTGATGCATCACGTTGATTTGTGAATGTTGAACCATCTCTGTATACCACGGATAAATCCCAGTTGGTCCTGGTGAATGATGTTTCTGATGCATTGTCGGTCTTGACTGGCTAGAATTTTGATGAGGATTTTTGTGTCTATGTTCATTAGAGAAATTGGTCTATAGTTCTCTTTCTCTGTTGCATCTTTTCTGGGTTTAGGAATTAAGGTGATGCTGGCATCATAGAAAGAATTTGGGAGAATTCCCTTCCTTTCAGTTGTTTTGAATAACTTGAGAAGAAGTAGATTTAGTTCTTTAGATGTCTGGTAGAATTCAGCAGTAAAGCCATACAGTACTAGGCTTTTCTTTGTTATGAATACCTTTATTACTGATTCAGTTTCCATCTTCATAATGGGTCTGTATAGATTTTCTATGTCTTCATAGCTCAGTTTAGGTAGGTTGTATGTATCCAAAATCTATCCGTTTCTTCTGTGTTTCCAAGTTTGCTGGCATACAGCTCTTTGTAGTAATTTCTGATGATTCTTTTATATTTCTGTGGTATCTGTTATATTTCCTTTTTCATCTTTAATTTTTTTAATTTGGGTCTTCTCCTTTTTTTGGTTAGTTGGGCCAATGGTGTTTCAATTTTATTTTTTCAAAAAACCAGCTCTTCATTTTGCTGATCTTTTGTATTTTTTTGTTTCAATTTTATTGATTTCTTCTCTAACTTTTAATTATTTCTTTTCTCCTACTAGTTTTGGGTTTAATTTGCTGTTGTTTTTCTAGATCCTTGAGATGCACTGATGTATCATTTATTTGGTGCCTTTCCAATTTCTTAATGTAGATGCCAGTTGCTATAAGCTTTCCTCTTAACATTGCTGTTGCTGTATCCCATAAGTTTTGATATGTTGTATTTTCATCTTCATTTGTTTCCAGAAATTTTTTGATTTCCCTTTTGATTTCTTCTATGTTCATTCAGGAGCATGTTGTTCAGTCTCCATGTGTTTGCATATGTTCTAGAGATTCCTGAATTGCTGATTTCCAGCTTCATTGCATTGTGGTCTAAGAAGATGCATGGTATGATTTCAGTTTTTTTGAATTTGCTGAGACTTGCTTTATGGCCTAGCATGTTGTCATTCCTAAAGAAAGTTCCATACACTGGTGAGAAGAATGTGTATTCTGCAACTATAGGATGAAAAGTTCTGTAGATACCTGTTATGTCCACTTGATCTATAGTATCGATTAACTCTGCTATTTCCCTGCTGATTTTCTGTCTGGTTGATCTGTCCATTGCTGAATGTGGGGTATTGAAATCCCCCACTACTGTTGTATTTGAGTCTATATTTAGGTCCCTTATCATTTCTTTTAAATAGCCAGGTTCCCTGTAATTAGGTGCATTTATATATATATAATTGTTACAGCTTCCTGTTGAATTGATCACTTAATCATTACACAGTGCCCTTCTTTGTATCTTTTAACAGTTTTTGTGTTAAAGTCTCTTTTGTCTGATATAAGGATGACTTCACCAACTGTTTTTTGGTTTCTGTTAGCATGGATATCTTTTTCCATCCTTTCACTCTCAGTCTGCATGCATCTTTGTTGGTGAGATGTTTTTCTTGTAGGCAGAAAATACCTGGGTCTTGTTTTTTATCCTTCCAGTCAGTCTCTTAGTGGGAGAATTGAGGCCATTTACATTGATGGTGACTATTTATAAGTAACGACTTTGCCCTGCCATTTTCCCATAAATATGCCTATTGTTTACTTTGGATTTCCTTTGTACTTTTGCTGGGAAATTTCCTCCTTTACCTCTTTTGGTAATGATGCCATGTTTCTGTTTCTGTGTGTGGCACATCCTTAAGCATCATTTGCAAGGCTGATTGGAAGGTAACAAATTCTTTCAATTATTGTTTGTCATGGAAGGTCTTTATTTCACCTTCATTCATAAATGACAGCTTTGCAGGGCATAGTATTCTGAGTTGACAGTTGTTTTCTTTAAAGACCTGCAATGTATTTTCCCACTCTTTCCTAGCCTATAGGGTTTCTGTTGAGAAGTACGTTGTGAGTCTAATTTAGCATCCTCTGAAAGTAATCTGGTGTTTCTCTCGTGCACATTTTAGAATCTTTTCTTTACATTTTACTGTGGAGAGTTTGATTACAATATGTCATGGTGAAGATCTTTTCTAGCCATGTCTATTAGGAATTCTATGTGCTTCCTGTACTTGGATATCCCTTTATTTCTCCAAATTAGGGAAGTTTTCTGTTATTATTTCACTTAAAAGGCGTTCTAATCCATTCTCTCTTTCCACACCTTCAGGAACTCCTAGAACCCATATGTTATGTAATTTGATAGTATCCAGTAGATTACCAACAGTGTTTTTTAGTCATGTGGGAAGAAAGAAGTATCACAAATAGCAGGCCGTGCAGTGACCCCGTGAAGAGAGGAAGAACCATGGTATATGGATGGGAGGCTGAGAGGGGTGGGGATCAAAGGGGCTGCACCCTTCTGATGAAGAACCAGAAGTTATAACCACAAATCAGTGAATGTGGCCAATTCAAGTCCAGCTTGGAGTGACATTTATGATCAAGGTGGGGGTGAACATTGACCCAATGGTGAGACATTGGTTAAGATGCATACGTCCCACATTGGAGTGCCTGGGTTCATACCTGGCTCCACTCCTATTTCCAACTTCCTGCTGGAAGTATCCTGGGAGGCACTAGTGATGACACAAGTGATTGGAATCCTGCCATCCATGTGGGAGACCTGGATTAAGTTCTTGGTTTCCAACTTGAGGCATTTGGGGAGTGAGACAGAAGATGGGAGTGCTTTCTTTCTCTCTCTTCCTCTCAATAAATAAATAGCGAACTATAGAAAGTAGGCTTTCAAATAAATAGAGAAACAAACAAACAAACACCGGTCAAGGTGGGCTGGGTGTTGTGGTCCAGTGGGTTAAGCCAGTGCTTGGGATGCATGCATCCCATATTGGATCAAGTCTTGCCTCAGCTTCTGATCCAGCTTCCTGCTAATGTACACAGGAGGCAACAGGTGATGTCCTAAGTACAGGGGTCCCAGCCACCATGTGGGAGACCCAAATGGAGATCCTGGCTCCTGACTTTGGCATGGCCCAACCCTGGCTTTTGTAGGCATTTGGGGGAGTGAACCAGTGACGTAAGATTTCTCTCTGTCACTTGCTTTTTTTCTTTCTTTTTTTAAAGATTTATTTATTTATTTTAAAGTCAGAGTTACACTGAGAGAAAAGAAGGGGAGGGGTCTTTCATCTATTGGTTCACTTCCCAAATGACCGCGATGGCCAGAGCTGAGCTGATCCAAAGCCAGGAGCCAGGGGCTTCTTCCTGGTCTCCCATGCCGGTGCAGAGGCCCAAGGGCTTGGGCCATCTTCTACTGCTTTCCCAGGTCATAGCAGAGAGCTGGATTGGAAGTGAAGCAACCAGTTCTCAAACTGGCACCCATATGAGATGCTGGTACTGCAGGCAGTGGCTTAACCCACTATGCCACAGTGCTGACCCTGTCACTTGCTTTTAAGTAAATAAATCTTAAAAAAAAAAAGTCTCTGATTTGAAGGATGGAGTCAAGCACAGCAAAAAGAGCTTCTAAGAGGAAGCAGTTCCTGGGTTTGGTGGATGACAGAGTTGGAGATTAGGGAGATCAAAGCAGGTGGAGGAAAGGATACAGCATTGAGGATGCAGCCTTCTGTGTGAGTGGAAAGTAAACGAGGTGGGTGTGTGCCAGTGAAGGAGGGGAGGAGCTGGGAACTGGAGCAGAATTCAAATGACAGTGCAGAAGCCCAGGCATGCAGGCCAGCCCCAAACAGAGAGCACTCAGCTGGCTCTGAGCTCCATGGAAACAGGCCATGACTGTCTACTGCTCAATCCCAGTGCCTAGCTCAACACCTAACACTGAGCAGCCAGTCAATAAACCGTTGTTAAATAAACAAGTGTGCTAGGAAGGGAATATGGGAAGGAAGCACTTAGGGTTCTACTTATTTCAGGGACATTGGACATGGGACTCAGGGGATCAGGCATTTCCGTTCTCTGAGGTGAGGGCCTTCAGACCTTTGGATGAACCACCAGGACCAGAGCTGTTGAAGAATCCTGACTGCTGGCACGGGCCTGAGGCCTGGGCAGGCAGCCATCTCCAGGATCACAGTGAGCAAAGTCCTCTGCATATAAATCCATGTGACTTATGCAGGAAACTCAACCAGTTAGGTGTGGCTGGAGCATGGCATACACGGGGCAGTGCGGGGAGATGGAGCCCGAAATCATGCTACAGGACTCCGATATACAGGGAAAGCAGTGTAGAGATGTTTTTAACAGGGGAATGGCAAGGTCTAATTTATACTGGGGAAAGACCACTCTGGCAGCAGAGCAAATTATATTGAAGGGAGGAGGTAGGAGACAGGAAAACCCATTAGGCGGTGGCTTTGATAGTGCAGTTGGGTACTAACGAGGCCATAAACTAATATAGCCATGCTGGGACTCACAGGAAGAGACAAAATCTACTGTTCTTTAGGAGGGTTGGTCAGCTACACAGGGTGACGATAACGTCAAAGAACTCAAATTTGATGCTGTGATGCTGTTCCTCAGGGGTAGGAGGAAGTGGGGCATGGAGCAGGTGTTGTGGTGCAGTAGGTTAAGCTGCTGCTTGGAACACCTGAATCCTTCTTAGAGTGCCAGTTCACATCCTGGCACCTCCACTGCCAATGCATCTTCCTGCTGATGCAACCTGGGAGGCAGCAGATGCTGACTCAAGTGCTTAGGCCCCTGCTACCCATGTAGGAGACCTGGATGGAGTTCTGGGCTCTTGGCTTCAGCTTTCTCTCTCTGCCTTTCAAGTAGCTGAATAAATAAATAAATTTCTTTTATTAAAATGTAGAGGGCCTGCTCCGTGACTCACTAGGCTAATCCTCCGCCTGCGGCGCCGGCACCTGGGGTTCTAGTCCCAGTTGGGGTGCTAGATTCTGTCCCGGTTGCCTGTCTTCCAGTCCAGCTCTCTGCTGTGGCCCAGGAAGGCAGTGGAGGATGGCCCAAGTGCTTGGGCCCTGCACCCCATGGGAGACCAGGAGAAGCACCTGGCTCCTGGCTTCGGATCAGTGCAGTGCGCCAGCCACAGCATGCCGCCGGAGCGGCCATTGTGGGGTGAACCAATGGCAAAAGGAAGACCTTTCTCTCTGTCTCTCTCTCTCACTGTCCACTCTGCTTGTCAAATAAATAAATAAATAAATAAAATGTGGAGGGGCCGGCTCTGTGGCATAGCAGGTAAAGCCACCGCCTGCAGTGCTGGCATCCCATATGGCCGCCAGTCCTTGGGGCCCCTGCACCTTCAAGAGAGACCCAGAGTAAGCTCCTGGCTTTGGATTGGTGCAGCTCCGGCCTTGTGGCCAATTGGGGAATGAATTAGCAGATAGAAGACATCCCTCTTTCTCTGCTCTTACTTTCAAATAAATAAATAAATCTTTTTTTAAAAAAAATGGAAATAGAAGAGAAAACTTTGTGGAAAGCAGAGGGTAGGCCCCATGCTGTCCATATTAGGATCAGAATGGAGCCCACCAGTGCAGGCCTTATTGAGCCTGGCCCCCAAAGATGGGTTTCAGGTGCGTCTGCTTGTCAGGACCAGGGTTGCATGTGTGCACCCTTGCTGCAAAGGAAGCCAAGAGAGCAAGTCTCTAGGCCGTCTCTGCTCCCACCTGAACACTCATGATGGAAAATTCTCCAACAGAGGGATGCTGTGCTCAGGGGCTTGTTAGCCATAAAGGATAACAAAGCTAAAGACAGGAAGAAGGAAGATAGAAAAGAAGACCAAAACCTGAATCCTGGGAAGAACTGATGTTGAAGGGACAGATGGGAGTCAGTGAAGGAAACTGAGAAAGCAGAACTGGAGCTCCTAGGAGGTTCCAGCCAGTGGGAGGAGGCAGGTGGCAGAGACCTTGGGAGATGCAGCTTTGAGCAGAACCAGCAGTCATCACATCTGACAGTGGCTGGGGGAGACCATTTTCAGCGGCAAGTGGGGTGACAGCCAGACTCCAGGGGCCTCAGGAGTCTGTGGAAGTTGTGTTAGTGGAGAAAGTGAAGACTGCTCTTGCGAGAAGTTTGGGAAGCAAAAGACAAAGAAAGAGAAAGTCGAAACTAAGGAGTGGCGCAGAAAGGAAGGGTGTGGATCTGGGTTTTGGAGCCTGGAGCGCCTTGAGTCTGTTTGTAGGTGTACGTGCTGGGCCAGCCCTGTGTTCCCCAAGGATGCCCACAGGCAGGGGGCGGGGGGAGATTTAGTAATGGCCTCTCCCTTTCTGCTGCTCTGAGAAAGTTGCTCAGTTCAGCAAAAGGTATTAGTGTTCTTTTTGCATTTCTAAACTACCCATGAAGCTCTTCTTTAGGGATTAAGAACATAGAAAGTCTCAATGTTACCTCCAGTGTTTGCAAATGTTCACCACCAAAGACACCTGGCAGGGGCCTTGGGGAGCGTGTGGGTTGGGAGTTAGAGACTTGAGCACAACCTTGGAGCATCTCAGCCTGATGCATCCCAGACAGGAAGGGAACCAGCCCAGGTTCCTGTGGATGCTCTCCATATCCTCTCACCTTAAGTGCTTACACACCTGCAAGTGACCTCAAGCCAGCTGCCTTTGCCCAGGTAGAACACAAGGAAAGCATAAGACGTCTGTTGCATTTTTGGTCCAGCCTTCTACCATTCCCAAGACCTCCAGCCAACCTTTAGTCACACAAACACCGTGTGGGGGTGACAAGTGCTTCTGTCTTCTGAGCAGTTCCCAGTTGACCATAATTCCTCAGAAACATGCCTAGGAGTAAAGTAAGAGGCTCACTTTTCAGATGGAGAAACCAACACTCACACACACACACACACACACACGCTTCCAAACAGCTGGAAGAGATGAGAGGTGAATCCAGGACACTTTTTCCTGCTCATGAAGTAACAAGAGAGAAGAAACCAGGAAATGTTTCATTGTGCTGGGGATGGAAGGGGCTGATTTTTCTTCTTGAGATTTATTTATTTGAAAGAGTTACACTGAGAGAGAAGGAGAGGCAGAGAGACAGAGAGAGATCTTCCATCTGTGAGTTCACTCCCCAAATGGCTGCAATGGCCAGAGCTGGGCCAATCTGGAGCCAGTAGCCAGGAGCTTCTTCCGGGTCTCCCACTTGGGTGCAGAGGCCCAAGGACTTGGACCATCCTCTCCTGCTTTCCCAGATGCATTAGCAGGGAACTGGATTGGAAGGGGAGCAGCCAGGACTTGAACTGTTGCCCATATGGGATGCTGTCCCTGCAGGCTGCGTCTTTACCCCTTATGCCACAGCAGCAGCCCTGGAAGGGGCTGATTTAGGAGAAAAGCACTGGTGGGTGGGTGAGAGGCAAATGTAAGTTGATCACCCTCCTGTAATTTGCATAAAGTGTTTTAGTCCAAGAAGCAGGCACTCGGTAATATCCGAGTGACCGGAAGAGCCTGTGACAAAGCAATTCACAGCAGCTGAGCAGTGGGTCACCCTGTGCCGCCCCTCAGATGCCATTGGCGATGGTTCTGCCCGTTTGCTGAAGGATGAAATCATCTGTCGTCAATGCACCTAACTCCTCGGAGGCAGGCAGAGCTGGGTCTCACTGCCAGCGCCTTTCTGCGGAGCCCAGCTGGCACTGCCACCTCCCCTGCTCCTCCTCCTCCATCTCCCATCTGAAAAGCAGGTTACTGGGAGAATCTGCTCTGCCTCCGACAGTGGGCTCCACCTGCGGGACTTCTCCTGGCCGCCTTTTGGGAAAGCTCTCTGTTTGTGGGAAATAGAGTTGCTGTCAGTCAGGGCCTCTGACCCACCCCTGAGACCGCAGCCATCTGACAAGGGTGTGCCTCCTGGGGAAGGCAGACAGGCGCACATCTGATTTCTAGCTGTGGTTCCCTGGAGGTAGTCAAGTTAAAAAGGCATGCCAGCGGGTGTAGGCCCAGCTCAAGGTACAATTAGAGAAGGCCTGGAAGGGGAAAGAGGAACTGCAGTTTGCGCCAATCTCTTCCAGTCATCGGTTGCTTTCTTCTTTCAGACAGCACGGCAGCTTGCTTTCCTAAGGGGATTTCCTTGTGGGGAAGGCATGTATTTGCCTGAGCAGCCCCTTTAACGGTGGCAGTAAATCAAGTCAGCGAGGGAGGCCTGCGATCGCCAAGCCGGGGAAGTCGGGACAGGGGTTTCTGCTGGCCTCAGGTTCTGTTTCCTTTATGATCAACAGTACTGGGGGGGGGGGGGGGGATGCAGGCTTTGCAGATTGTGCCTGAGACAAAGAGGAGAGAGAGGAGAGAGAGTGAGAGAGAGAGAGAGAGCGCTCAGAGAGAAGCGCAGGGCTCACACTTCTCACTTTCTTTTCAAACCCAGCTTACCTCTGCCTCAGAGCAGAGCGCTGGCTCCTGAGTGTGCAGAAGGACCGGCCACTTCACGTGGTTCGCAGGGGAGCTATGACTTGAGAGAGCCAAGGAAGGTCCCAGGTTCCTTTTGCACTCATTTGCTGCTAACATGAAGTGTTTCTACTGGAGAGGCACTGTGCTCTTCCCACCACGCCCCCCACCCCCACCCCAAGGCTGGCTGCTGTCTAGATGTTTGCCCTGGTAGAATATTGTCCTCAGGAGGACACTGGCCTGCTTAGGACAGTTGGCCAACCTCATCTTTACCTGGGGCAGACCCTGCAGTCCAGCTCCATTGGGAATAAGTGATTTTGCCCCCACGTTCTGGCGTGATATAGACCCTTAGGCTCGGAGACTTGGCTTTTCTAATCTGTAAAGCGGGGATAATAATGCCTACCTTCAGGGTCCTTGTGAGGGTGAAGTGAGATCACAGATGCGAAGGCCCTGGGTAGTCATAGTGTACAGTGTGGGACTGTTGGTGTGCTTGCCTGCCACTGCTGGAACATGGCTCGGTTGGCCCCGTGGATTTCTCCTGCACTTGCTGCCACTTCCCACTCTGCATTCTCAAGCCCTTTCCAGCTCCCTTTTAGGCCATCTTGTACTGTTGGCACCATTAAGCCTTAACTTGCCTTTGACAGAAACAGACAACAGTAATATTGACAGAGGGATGACAGGCACACAGACCAAATTTATGATCCTTGCACAAAGAGACACATTAACTAAATATCTATTCACATTACAAGCAAACAATGAGGTCAGTGTACTTAAGAGTAACTTGATGAGAACAGACTTGTCTGTCCTTCCTGGCTGATTGAGTGCTCTCATCAGAGTCCCCAGAACATTTTCCAAACAAAGGAGTTAACCTGGGCAAACACCACCTGCTTGGAGCTGCACTAGACAAGTGTACAGCACGGAAAAGTCACACCAGCCCTCTCCCCCGTAAGGGTTGTGTTCTAATGGTGAAAAGGGCTTATTGAGTAAGTTCAAGTGAATTCATGTTTACAGAGGTACCATGCAGAGGCTGAAAGCTGTGATGTGTGAGACGTGTTAGAAGCTGGGGCTATTTTTTTTTTTGACAGGCAGAGTGGACAGTGAGAGAGAGAGACAGAGAGAAAGGTCTTCATTTGCCATTGATTCACCCTCAAATGGCCGCCGTGGCCAGCGTGCTGCAGCCGGCACACTGCGCTGATCCAAAGGCAGGAGCCAGGTGCTTCTCCTGGTCTCCCATGGGGTGCAGGGCCCAAGCACTTGGGCCATCCTCCACTGCACTCCCGGGCCACAGCAGAGAGCTGGCCTGGAAGAGAGGCAACCGGGACAGAATGCGGCACCCCGACCAGGACTAGAACCCGGTGTGCTGGTGCTGCTAGGCAGAGGATTAGCCCATTGAGCCGTGGCGCCAGCAGAAGCTGGGGCTATTTATAAGACTGCCAACTTCTGTGTGGATTACTGGCCCACTGATCTGGAAGGGTCACTGTCAGATCCTTTTTCCCCGATGCTTGGTCTTCTCTCACACAGGATGTGGTACATCAGATAAAACTCTGAGAAAGTCTATTGCCCACTCTCTACAGGTTGAAATATTCTAAGGAAAGTTATATAGTGCAACTTTTGATTCATGTCAGTCATTTTAACTTCAAATGTTTCTTGCGAACATGATGTCCAAACTGAAGTACACTCATGTTTGAGGGAGCTTTGGACAGTCCTGGTCTAGCCTTTGCCTGATAGGGGCCACACCAGGGTAGAGAATTACCACAGCTAAGGAAAACGTAGTCATGTACAGCACCCAGCTAGCATGCACTTTGCCTGGAGCAAGAGCTGCATGAAGGGCACTGTGTTTTGGAGCCCTTGATGCAGACTAAGGAAGTTGAGTTTTGTGCTGTGGGTAGTGGGGAGCCAGAAAGGTTTGGGAATGCGGAAGTAATAACTAAATCAACTCATGGAGCAAAGGGGGCTCCTTAAATTTAATTATCATCCCTCTTTTCCCTTCCCATAACATATGGATGGTGTTCTTGAACTGGTCTCAGCACAAAAGCTGAACCTGTGAATTTATTTCCCCATTGCCTTTTGAAGGTCTACTTAAGCTGTTTCTGCTTCCACAGTGCAATAGCTGGTGGACTCCATGCATCCCAAACCCAACGAAGATGCTGCTGGGAAGTGGTGACGGGCTGTCAGGACACATGATCACGTTCCACTGGGAAGAAAGGCTCTTCACAGGCTAAGGTAGCAAGTGGCTTAAACGCTCACCCAGTGCAATGCAACCAAGAAGACTGAAGTCCAGAGACTGAAAATGATTCACCCAATGTAAGTCAAACACTTCAACCAGCATACTCGAGCACGTCTACACTACAAACTTCATGTCAGGTGCTAGGGATACATGAGAAGTAGAAAATGGTCCCTGTCCTCAAGGAGCTCACAGCGGAGATTCACAAACAGGTCATGTTAGTAAGGTGTTTCAAGAGGTATTTGGAACAGGAATAGGGCATTGCTATTTGAGTTTAAGCTGGTGCTA
Source organism: Sylvilagus floridanus (assembly GCA_949820135.1). Lineage (NCBI taxonomy): Eukaryota > Metazoa > Chordata > Mammalia > Lagomorpha > Leporidae > Sylvilagus > Sylvilagus floridanus. The sequence continues at coordinate 84,885,436 of OX463225.1, read as the reverse complement.
TTCGAGTTTAAGTCTCTATGAGTGTAGGACCGGGAGACACAGCCTTCGGTGGGGTGATGAACGGAGCTGAGTCTTCTAGAAAAATAAGAAAGGAATATTTTGCTCAGACTGGGAAATTGCAAAAGGCTTCCTGGAACATGTTTGTGTTAGAGTCACCTGTGGCATCCCCATCTCCAGGGTGGCCCCTAGTGATTCTTGCCACCTGTTATCCATGCCCTTGTGTAGTCTCCTCCCACCCTGAGTTGCAGCTGGCTTGTGTGACCAAGATAGAATACTGGAGGAGAGGCTAGAGGTGACAAATGGCACTGTGGGTTTCACCTCAGTGTCTCGGGTCACTCTGGAAGAAGACAGCCCCAAACCTTAAGGATACTCAAGCAGTCCATGGAGAGGCCCCACTGGAGCCTCCAGCCAACAGCCAGCACCAACTCTTCAGCCCAGTGAGCAGGCCACCTTCAGAGCAGACCCTGAGGTCCCAGCTAAGCCTTAAACGACCACAGCCCAGGCCTTATGAATCAGAACCAAACCTCTGAATCAGTGAAGTCATGAGATAAAATAAATACATTTTTTAAAAAGATTTACTTATTTCCTTGAAAGGTAAGGTTACAGAGAGAGAGCGTGAGGGAGAGACAGAAATCTGCTATCTGCTGGTTCATTCACCAAATGGCCCTAATGGCCAGAGCTGGGCCGATCAGAAGCTGGGAGCCAGGAGCTTCTTCTGAGTCTTCCATGCAGGTGCAGGGGCCAAAGAACTTGGGCTATCTTCTACTGCTTTCCCAGGCCAAAGCAGGGAGCTGGATAGGAAGAGGAGCAGCTAGGACTAGAACTGATATCCAAATAGGGTGTTGGCAGTGCTGGCGCCAGCCCTGATAATTTTCAATTTAGCACTATATTTAGTTTTTTTCTGATACAAAAAACTGATCAAATAATTTTTGAAAATTTGGGAGGCAGAGTCACCTACACATACATACACACACACAGACACACACATCTCCCATTTAGTAGTCTACCCACCAAATACCCACAGTGATTGAGGCTGGGCTGAGGCCAAAGCCAGAGAGAGAAACACAATCCAGGTCTCCCACATGGGTGGCAGGGACCCAATTACTCAGACTGTCACTATTGCCTCCCGGGGTCTGCATTAGCAGGAAACTGGAGTCAGGAGTCAGGAGCCAGAGCCGAGAAACAAGCCCAGGTACTCAGAAGTGAGAGGTGGGAATCTTAATCACTACTCTGATCAAATAATTTTTTATTAATCTTAGCTAAAGGAATTTGACAGTGACTCAATACATATGATTTCATATAATATGTTGTATTTTTAATGCTGAAGTCTCATTTGACAAAAGGTTTGTGGAGCTAAGTGGAATGTGCATTTTCTTCCCAATCCTACTGGCTGTGGAGGAGGTGGCATTTCAACAAGTGCTTTTATTTTCAGTCGCCTTCTTAAACAGTGGCATTTTTGCGAGAGGATTTCTTTTCTATGTGGTAGCATTGCTGAAATAGTTGTGTGTGGATTTTGTTGTTTGTTTTCTAAATGGTAGGTTTACCAAAAAAGCTCCCTGGTTCCATCTGTAAAGCAATGTACCTCCACAGGAAGTGGGGATGGCCTTGTCTGTTTTCAAACACACGAGGCTTTGAGTACCGGGGATGTTATTCTCAGACTAATTCAGCTTGGGGATGTGCTTCTTTCACCATAAGTAGATGACAAAGCTGGAATCTGTGTAGGTAGAAGACTGCTTCTAATAGGAGTAAATTCCATTTTTAGCTGACCCAAGTGCCCAAGCCTATTAGAGAAATGGAACCGGGCAGATGAAGAGACACTTATCAGGGTCTCCTGGGAGTGGCGGTTTTAATCCCAGCCATGTGAGGAACACTTAACTGGGATTTGGGGGATCATTGGAAACCATTAGCACCTTGTCAGCCACAGCCATCGAGAGTGCCTCTTGCTTTAAACCATGCAGCATGAGGACCATCCAGCCCGCCGAACACCACCGGCTGTAGAAGGCTCGCAAAATCATGTTTGTGGTTTGGCCCTGTGAAGTCAACGACAGGTGGAACTCAAAATTCAATAGATATATAGCAGGCTCATTTTGAAGGCGATAATGTTGTGTGGCCTGAGGATGATGTTATAAATATCCACTTGGCCTCAGCAGACAAAAGCTTGCCCACCCCTGCAGGATAGCCTTCTGCCCTCTTCCTAACCCTAGGAGTGATGAGGTTTCGGTAGCTACCTGGAGCAACCCTGCTTGCTAAAGTTTCAGTTTTCAGAGCTCATTGGATTGTCTGTCGCAGAAGGCAAACACAATACCCCTCACCTTAATTATTTATTTCCCCTCCTGAGTCTTCTGGGTGGCAAATCGTTCTTTCAAAGAGTTGACTTTGCTCTGTCTCCCTGCACCAGCAAGCTTCCCTTCTGCTCCATGGCACGGAGGAAACTCAAAAGGTCATCCTGGGTCAGTGTTGGGAATGCTGGTTAGAGATACTAGACCCAGGGGCTGGTGCTGTGGTGTGGCTGTGATGTCGGCATCCCATAGGAGCACCTGTTTGAGTTCGTGGTGTGGAGTAGGTGGGCAGACTCAGATTTAAATCGGGTCTTTGTCACTTTGCATATGGATTACTTGGACAAGTCGTTTAATCTCTTTCAAGGCAGCTTTTTAACTGTCAGTATGCATTCCTTAGGGATCGTGTCATTATGAGGATTAAATAAATAAATAAAATGATGGCAGCCAGTTATTGAACACTTGCTATGTGTCAGACATTACTATTAAGTACAGTATGAATACTCACAACCATCTTGTGCAGTGGGCACTTTCCTTATCCCCACTGTACTGTTGGGACAACCCAGGAACAGAGAGGTTACCTAACTTGTCCATGTTCACAGGGTTAACAAGTGTCAGAGCAAGCCCTCACCTCCAGGCAGTGTGATCTGATTGCACGATCTTGGTGCCATACTGCTACGTTTCTGGGCAGGCAGCAGGCATTAGTAATAGTCTTGGCTACTATTGCTCAGCGTGTTCTCCCCAAGAACTCATCTGGGCCCCGCTGCCATTGCTGTCTCTGGGATTTGGGGGGCCAACTACGAACCTCACTACTGAGTGACAGTGGTTAGAACTCCCTCCAAGGACTTCCTCTTGAATTACATCTCTGCCTCCAGTGAGCATATTCTCCGCAGCCACCTGGCAGACTGGGGAACGGGTGGCTTGGTGTCAGCCAGGCAAGGACTCTCGGGCAGAGACAGCAGGCGGCAGGCCGAGCGCTGACGCTGCTCATCTGCAGCTGTTATCAATAAAGCCAGAGGCGGAGGACGTGGAAGCCAGCGGGAGCACTTTCATCCAAGGGCCGGACGCAAGGCTGTCAGCTGGAAACACAGCCAGCGCTGTGGGGTAATTCCTGACTTCCTATTAGAAATAAACAAAAAGCTCGCCCTACTGAATTTCCTACTTGGCGTCTGGCTTGGCAGCCAGTCCCTAATGCCTATCACCTAAGACAGCAAAGATATTAGGCCCGGGCCACTAGACTAGAACAAAAAGGATGGGAAAGGCCGTCCCCTCTCTGACCCCTGCTCCACTGAGTGACTGGTCCTGTGGGAATCCAGATGCATCAGAGTTTCGGGGGTGGGTGTGCGGGCTGAGGGGGCACTGGGCAGGAAGGTGAAAGAAGGAAAAGAACCCTGAGTGAGCAGACAAGTCCAAGGACCCCTTCCCTTTTGTGGCCCCTACACCTTGTTGGAAGCCCCAGACCCCTGTGGCTCACTGGCCCAGGACATCTCTGGACAAGGGCCAGCCCTGGCAGGCTAGAGGGAAGTGGGGGTGGGAAAACGCTGGCTCAGGACTCGAGGCCACTCTCCATGGGATTCACACGGTGGCCCAGCTCCTCGCCGAGGCCGGAAGGCAGCGTCCCTGCAGCATACCCCTCGGATTTGTGATGTTGACGCTGTGACTGTGGGAAAGAACACTGTGTGGACATGCTCACTGGCCTGGTCTGACACGCCACAGCAGGTGGTTGCTGTCAGCTTTCTCTGTCATGATGGGCTTCCTTCCAGGGGACGACGTACCTGTCCAATTTGACTTGACACTCTTCCCCAGGTGAAAATGCCTTCCATTTGTGATTTTGTGCCACTATCTCATATACTAAGGATTTTATTTTTTTAAGGATTTATTTATTTAATTTAAAGTCAGAGTTACAGAGAGAGACAGAGACAGAGAGAGATCTTCCATCCACTGGTTCACTCCCCAAATGGCCACAAAGGCCAGGGCTGGACCAAACCAAAATCAGGAGGCAGGAGCCTCTTCCAGATCTCCCATGTGGGCGATTTTCTACTGCTTTTCCCAGGCCATAGCAGAGATTGGATTGGAAGTGGTGTAGCTGGGACTCGAACCAGTGCCCATAAGGGATGCCAACACTGCAGACTGCCTCTTAACTTGCTACGCCATAGCACTGCCCCCTAAATTAAAGATTTTCAAGGCTAGCATTTCAGAAGCTCTTTTCTTCTTCTGTGTGCTATCCTCACTTTTCAGAAATATCGTTCTCTTTGGGTGGAATTTAGTACATAATTTACAGGGTCCAGAATACAATGGATGCTTGGGACCCCTTGTTTGAAAGTTACTAAGATTTGCAAGGTGACAGAGACAGAGCATGAAATGAAGCACACGCCCCTTCTTTTCTTTTTTTCCAATATTTTATTTCTTATTTATTTGAGATTTAGAGTTACAGACAGTGAGAGGGAGAGACAGAGAGAAAGGTCTCCCTTCCACTGGTTCATTCCCCAAATGGCTGCAATGGCCAGAGCTGCGCCAATCTGAAGCCAGGAGCCAGGAGCTTCTTCTGGGTCTATGACATGAGTGCAGGGGCCCAAACACTTGGGCCATCCTCTGCTGCTTTCCTAGGCCACAGCAGAGAGCTAGATTGGAAGAGGAGCAGCCAGGACTAGAACTGGCGCCCATATGGGATGCCAGTGCTGCAGGCCAAGGATTAACCCATTGTGCCATGTTGCCGGCCCCAACAGGCCCCTTCTTGAGCTCAGAGCCCTGCAAAGGTCACACACTCATGAAGCTGGCCCTACTTTGGGTTCTAAGAAGTTAACTTTCTGAAGGCAAGGTTAATTGGGACAGGATTACATAGTATACATTTTTAGTCACTTTTTATTATAATATGTTATAGTACTGCATTACAAATTAAAGCATTGAGATTCTAATCAGTCATTACTGTATTTACAAAAAACATAGAGGACCTTAAATTCAGGAAATATAAACATCTAGGCATTTCATCCATTGGCACTCAACTGTTTCTAAACACTTGTTCACTCCGATTTTCTCCCTTCGTGAGTGGCACAGTTGGGTTTCCCTTCTCCTGGGCTCCTTTTGTGGTTCTGAAATGTTCTTTCTCAAGCATGGGTCACATAGGGATGTGGCAGCTGCCACGTGACCATGTTCGTCAGACCAGATCAGTTCCCAGGGGCAAGGAAGCTCATCTCCCAGTTGGATAGCAGGAAACTCCAGGGAGCAGAATCTGAGAAATTAGCACGTGCAGCGCAAAGGAAGAGAGACATTTGGCATTTGTCAGATAAGATGAGGTTGGAATTCTGGGAGGTTAGAGGCAGCTCTAGCTCCGGCCCCCCTAGTGCCTAATGGGGTTGGGGAAACGGCCTCTGCGCTGGGGCAAAGACTTGACCCTCTCGCTGCTCCTGTGGCCATCCATGGCCTTACGTTCTCTGGCCCCAGCTCCACGGCTAACCTCTATTGACCTGAAGGGTCCTAATTAAGGCTACCAGATTTAGTAAACAGGAACACAGGACACTAGTCCAATCTAAATTTCAGATAAATGGGGAATCATTTTTTTTTTTTTGTCTAAATATTGCATGGGTCTCACTTACATGAAAATATGATTGCTTATTTATCTGAATTCCAAATGTAAGTGGACATTCTTTTTTTCTTAAGATTTATTTGTTTATTTGAAAGTCAGAATTACAGAGACAGAGGGAGAGATGGAGAGACGGAGAAATCTTCCATCTGCTGGTTCATTCTACAGATGGCTGCAATGGCCAGGGCTGAGCCAGGCCACAGCCAAGAACTAGGAGGTTCATCCAGGTTTCCCATGTGAGTGGCAGGGACCCAGGCACTTGGGCCATCTTCTGCTGCTTTCCCAGGCCATAGCAGGGAGCTGGATGGAAAGTGGTGCAGCAGGAATTCTAATAGACACTCATGTGGGATGCCAGTGCTGTGGGTGGTGGCTTAACCCGCTGTGCCACAATGCCAGCCCTTGTAACCGGACATTCTGTGCTTCCTCTGGTACTCCTTGCCCTACCTTGGTGCCTCCACCCACTCTGGCTCATGTGACTCAGGGCTGGCTTCTCCATAATGGCAAATGCTCCCAGACAGCGCTTTTTCCACCACCGTCTTGGCAGCAGGCTCTCCTGGACTTGGCTGCCGAGGCTCCCTGCCCTGCCCGGCCCTCTGATGACGAACTTCACAGACATGCTGTTGGAGATGCTGGTAACCGCCGTGGAAGATGCCAGTGCCAGGTGGAGACTCATCCCTGACCTGAGGCCAGCTCAGTGCATTCCTTCCCAGCTCAGCTCATCCCTGGCAGTGAGAGCAGCAGCAGGCGGAGGGCTGAGCACTGCCGGCAGGGTAGGTTAAGGCTGTGGCTTGGGGATGCTTATAAGGCAAGTTCTCCTCTGCCATTTAATTTCATATTTAATTTCCCTCTTTGGAAATGACTGTGAAACATGTTAAGTGTCACAAATGTGCACATTTCTGTGAGCATATATTTAATCCTCATAAAACACTATGAGGTAGATAATATTGTCACTACTCTCCAGATGAGAAAACTGTGGGCCACTCTTATTACTGGTAGGTGCTAAAGCTCCGATTACACTCCGGTCTTCTCAAACCAAATCCACGTCCTGGTACTGCAGAACTTTATCATTGGCCACCCAAGCCAAAACTCTTCAATAATTAATTGCTCATACCTCACTCTTTTTCCAAACTGATCTCTAAGTCCTTATAATTTTGCTATTGAAATTCCTTTCAATACCTTGCTGTTAATTTCCTAGGGCTGCCATAGCAAGTGACCAAAAAACTGCATGGCTGAAACAGAACTTGATTCTCATGGTCCAGGAGGCCCCAAGTCCCACATGAAGATGTCAGCAGGGTTGGTTGGTTGTTTCCTTCTGGAGGCTCTGAGGGGAAAATTCCCCAGCTCTCCCCTGGCTTCTGGTAGGTGTGGGCAGTCTAGCACTCCTTGGCTTGTGGCTGTGTCACTCCAGTCTCTGCCTCCATCATCACACAGCTTCTTCCCTGGATGTCTCTGTGTCTCTCCTTGAATATCCCCTTTTGTCTCTCTTACAAAGACATCAGTTGTTGGACTTTGGGCCCCCTTGGATCCAACATGACCTCATCTTAACTAATTACATCTGTAAAAACCCTGTTTCCAAATAAGACCTCATTGTGAGATTCTGGGGAGACTTGAATTCAGTCCAATATGAATGTTATTTCTCTACTCCAGCTCTCACTGTTACTGGATAGAAAAAGAAGCTCTTGAATGACTGTTTACAGACTTTCATTTCTCCAGCTCATTTTTTGCTCAAAAATTTATTTTTTGTTTAAAAAATATTTATTTATTGAAAAAGTAGAGCATTAGAGAGAGAGAGAGAGAGAGAGAGAGAGAGAGAATCTTCCATCTCCTGAGTCACTCTCCAAATGAGTGCAACAGCCAGGGTTAGACCAGACTGAAGCCAAGAGCCAAGAACTTCATCCTGGTGTCCCACGTGGGTGGCAGGTACCCAAACACTTGGGCATTATCCGATGCCTCTGTAGGTGTATCAGCAGGGAACTGAATTGGTGGTGGAGTAGCCAGAACTGGAACCAGCAATCTAATGTCTATATGCCCTACGCTGGTGGTTCTCAAGCTTGGGAGTGCAGAAAGATCCCCTGGAGAACTCACTAAAATTCAGATGACAGAGCACCACCCAAGAGCTTCTGGTTCAGCAGGCCTGGATGAAGTCCAGGAATCTGCATTTTAGCAAGCTCAAGATGGTTCTGCTGAAGATGGTCCATAGGCCATCCTGTGAGAAAGATCTACAGATTGAGATCCAAAGTCCCAACATGGCATAGTAGAACTTCACCATCTGGCCCAATTCCATTTTCAGTCTCATCATTCTCCAACCCCCACCAAGAAGCCTGTATCCAACCAACTGGGCTCCTCCTTTCTCTTTCCGTCTCTCCCCTCCTGCACCTGCCGTGGGTCATGGTAAGGTGGTTAAGGATTGGGGCTCTGGATGCTGACTGGACAATTACTTCATCTTCCAGTGCCTCAGGTTTTTCCACCATAAAGTGGACCACATTCTTTCCATAAGACTGTTATTGGAGGATTACTAACTGTGAAGTGCTTGGGACAGAACCTGGCACATAGGAAGCACTCAACAAAAGTTAGCCTCATGATTTTTTCTTTTTATAGCTTTGTTCATTTTTGCCTCCTCTTTCTGGAATTTTGTTTCCTCCTTTTATGCTGAAAAATTTCTTTCGTCCTTCAAGAGCCAGTGGAGAAGCCGTCATCACTGTGAAATCTTTCTGGCCTCTGCGAGGCCCCATTAATTACCCATTGTCCAGTGCCCATAACTATCGCTTTGTGGTCTTTGCTCACTCTATCAGATGGTGTAGGGCAATCACACATATTTCTATCCACAAACATTAACTGCCTGAGGGCACCTACCTTTCTGTGTGGCTTAGAATAATGCTGCCATTGTTATATAATTAAACTTCTTATCACCACTCTTCATTTTGAAAATGAAAATGAAAATTTGGCCGGCGCCGTGGCTCAACAGGCTAATCCTCCACCTAGCGGCGCCGGCACACTGGGTTATAGTCCTGGTCGGAGCACCGGATCCTGTCCCGGTTGCTCCTTTTCTCTGCTGTGGCCAGGGAGTACAGTGGAGGATGGCCCAAGTGCTTGGGCCCAGGACCCCCCATGGGAGACCAGAAGAAGCACCTGGCTCCTGGCTTTGGATCAGCGCAGTGTGCCGGCCGCAGCGCGCGCCGGCCATGGCGGCCATTTGAGGGTGAACCAATGGCAAAGGAAGACCTTTCTCTCTCTCTCTCTCTCTCTCTTTCTCTCTCTCTCTCTCTGTCTACTCTGCCTATCAAAAAAATAAATAAATAAAAAATAGAAAATGAAAATTTTTTAATTCAACTTAGCAAATTTTTCTGATTTAATCAATAATGATACTATTAAGTTAGCACTTCTTTCTTCCCTCCTTTTCCAAGTTTCATTGCTGTGGTCAGTGTGCAGCCAGTAGCCTGGCTGGCTTGTTTTGCATTCCACATGCTTTATTTAGGAACTAGAGCTCACCACCCACTCATAGACGCAGCCCGTAATTCTGGTGCAAAGAATGTTCTTCCTCTGTTCTGCCTACAGAATCCATAGGAAGGCTGCCAAACGCTGTGCTTTGAATGGATGTGTCTGACTTGACTCTGATAAGGGAGTTGGCTCCTAGAAGCAGATACTGGGGATTTGTTTGGTGGTTCAGACCATGGAACTTTGGGTTTTTTTGTTTGTTTTTGTGTTTTAAGATTTCTTTATTTATTTGAACGGCAAATTTACAGGGAGGAAAAGGCAGCAAGAGAGAGAGAATCTTCCATCCACTGATTCACTCCCCAGATGGCCACAACAGCCAGACCTGGGCCGATCCCAGGCAAGGAGCCAGGAGCTTCTTCTGGGTCTCCCATGCAGGTGCTGGGGCCTGAGGACTTGGGCCATCCTCTGCTGCTTTCCCAGGCACATTAGCAGGGAGCAGCTAGGACTCAAACCAGTGCCCATGTGGGATTGGGTCCTTAACCCCCTGCACAACAGCACCAGCCCACATTGGCAAATACTTCCTGAGCCCTACTAGGTGCCTAGCACAACGAGTGGTGGGGATCTCATCAGTGAACAAGACAGGCACCGTCCCTGCCGGGAAACAAACCTTGAGCAGCTCATCACCAGTGGGAGAAGGATCACAAAGGGCAGTGCAGGTGGCGTGAGAAGTTATGCTAGTCTGGGGGTCAGGGAGCCATTCCCAGAGGGACTGACCTTTGCAATGTGTGATAACTGAAGGGTGACTGGGTGAGCCATGGGGAAAGTGTTCCCTGCAGATTGCCCCTGTGCTACTGTTAACCTGGTGTTGGGATGCTGGGAATGGGCATCCCCTGTGTGCCCTCTATGCTGCAGCCCCTCCTGATTGGTCCAGTATTAGCTCTGGATTCCAGCCGTGGTTTCCTGATTTGCTCCAACATCTTCTGAAACTATTTTGCGGGCTCTGCCCAACCTGGACATCACAGTGGGGGCATTTGATGTCTTGTCCCTGAGTAGCCCATGCGAAGCTGTGATTCTACCACCACCTGTCCATAAGCATGGCCACTGCCCTGGTGCACCACCCCTCAGTCTGACCTCTTCATGGCAGATCACACTCACATGGGCTCCCTGACTCCAGGAGCCACTCTGTTGCAGTCCCACCATTTCTCTCTGGCTTCTTCCTAAAGTTCAAGCACATCGTGACACAGAGCCTACAGGAATGATGTGAGCTATCAAACAATGTTTTTCAAACTGGAGAACCCAGTGAATCCTAAAAATATATTCCATGCAATACAATTTGGGAAACATTGCATGCTACACAAATGTTGTCCCTTCTGGTTGGCATGATTATAAACACAAACACAAGCGTGTGCCTTGAACTTCATGGCAGTACTTAGTTGCATGTGGTCAGCCCCATGCTACAAAATGTTTATTCTTGGGCCAACGCTGTGGTATAGTAGGCTAAACCTCCGCCTGTGGCACCCACATCCCATATGGACAGCAGTTCATGTCTTGGTCGCTGCTCTTCTGATCCAGCTCTCTGCTATGGCCTGGGAAAGCAGCAGAAGATGGCCCAAGTGCTTTGGTCCCTGCACCACATAGGAGACCCAGAAGAAGCTCCTGGCTCCTGACTTCGGATCGGCACAGCTCTGGCAGTTGCGGTCATTTGAGGAGTGAACCAGCAGATGGAAGACCTTTCTATCTTTTCCTCTCTCTGGATCTCTAGCTCTCACATAAATAAATAAAATCTTTAAAAAAATAAAATATAAAACATTTATTCTTTTAGATTAACATCAAAGAAGATTTAAAAATTAATTATTCTTACCACAAATGCTCATGATTATTCTAGCATCCTTTCTTGGACTCTATTCTAAAGCACACATGCTAAGAATATAAAGAGCACCTTCTGAGCCTCAAGCTTTCTCTTGTCAGATATGGGTGCCCTTTACCCACCTCTTCCCTACCTTCACAGTGTTAGAAATAACAATTAGGTGAGGTATGTAAGTCATTGTGAATTCTCCCTTATGGTGACATACAGTTATGTTAGAATAGAATAGAATATTTATACATATATAACAATCTATTATATATAATCTAATATATTATTATATAATCTATTATTATATATAATTAAGTTTTTTTTTTTTTTTTTTGCAGGTAGAGTTAGAGACAGAAAGGTCTTCCTTCCATTGGTTCACTTCCCAAATGGCTGCTAGGGCCGGCGCACTGTGCTGATCCAAAGCCGGGAGCCAGGTGCTTCCTCCTGGTCTCCCATGCGGGTGCAGGGCCCAAGCACTTGGGCCATTCTCCACTGCCCTCCTGGGCCACAGCAGAGACTGGACTGGAAGAAGCGCAACCAGGACAGAATCCAGCGCCCCAACTGGGACTAGAACCCAGGGTGCTGGTGCCGCAGGCAGAGGATTAGCCTAGTGAGCCACAGCACCGGCCAAGTTTGTTCATTTTCATATACTTGGAAGGCAAGGTAACAAAGACAGACAGAGATCATCCATCCTCCAGTTCACTCCCCAAATGCCTGCAACAGCCAAGGCCAGGCTGTGCTGGGCTGAAGCCAGGAACCCACACTCCACATGGATGGCAGGGCCCCAAGCACTTGGGCTGACTGCCACTTCTCAGGATGCTGCAGCAGGAAGTTGGATCAGAAGCGGAGATACCATGACTCAGATCAGGATGTGAGAAGCAGGCACCCCAAGACGTGGCTTAACCCACTGTATCAGATGCCCACCCCCAAATGTGTGTTATTTTTACTATCTGCATCCTGTCTGCCAGCTGAGAAACAGCCCGCCCTTTCGCCTCAGCATCTAGAACTGTCTCCTCCAATACAGATCCAGTTGCAAATCTCCAGCAGAAAAAAGATTAGACCAAGTTTTCAGGAGCAAAACTGCAGGTTTTTACACTTTAGGGGTTAGATTTTAGTTTTAGGTTCTGCTTTTCAAATGAACTTGTCTCTGTGCTCATGTGGCTTAGTACTTAAATATCAAAAAGGTGTTTGAGTAATATTTAAACTATACCAGCACCCAAGAGGCCAAGGGCTCTGAGCAAATGGGAAGATCTGAAAAAGGTAAATATATACATGTGTGCACACACACACGGTCATGCCCATGAGAGTACACACACACTTACACACACATGCAGGTGCACACACAGGCATGGACCCTGCCCGCACATACCACCAAGCTGCTCTGTGGATGGAGAAAAGGGTACTAGAGCCTGTGTTTACCCTGAACCTGTCATCCAAGTACTCAGAGCTCCTTGCAAGAAAGGTGAGGTGTAGGGGCAGGACCTACACTTGGGACACCCTGCTTGGGATCACAAGACCCTCTCGGGATGCCCACATGTTTTATTGGGGTGGATTCTAGTCGCAATGCCACTCCCAATTCCAGCTTCCAGATATTGCCCATCCTGGGAGGCAGTAGGTGATGGTTCGAGTACTTGAGTCCCTGCCACCCGTGTGGAAGACCTAGATTGAGTTGTGGGCTCCTGGCTTCAGCCTGGCACAACCCCAGCTATTGTGGGCATTTAGGGAAGCAAACCAACAGATGTAAGATCTCTGTCTGTCTCTGTCACTCTCTTTCCATTCAATATTTCAAATATTTTCATTTCAAATAAAAATAAATGAACATTTTTTTAAATGGTGAGTTTTTTTAAAAAAAGATTTATTTATTTATTTGAAAGGCAGAGTTACAGACACAGAGAGGGGAGAAACAGTGAGAAATCTCCCATCTGCAGGTTCACTCACTCCCCAGATGGCCACAGCAGCCGGGGATGGGCCAGGCTGAAGCCAGGAGCCAGGGGCTTCTTCTGGGTCTCCCGCACAGGTGCAGGGGCCCAAGGACTTGAGCTATCTTCTGCTGCTTTACTAGGCCATTAGTAGGAAGCTGGATCAGAAGAGGAGCAGCTGGGACATGAACCAGTGCCCATATGGGACGCCGGTGCCACAGGCAGTAGCTTAATCTACTGCACCATAGTGCCAGCCCCACTGTGAGGTTTATCAATCCTCATCCCCAATGTAAGGCTGCTGCCTCAGTTGAGCCCGGGGAAGGTCCCAGTGGGACCCAGTGAGTTGAATCTCCCTAATCTGTGCTCAGTCCCCAGACCAGCTCACCTCTGAAAACTGACCTCCTGTTTTTGCTGACAGCTGGCATTTTTTTTTTTTTTTGACAGGCAGAGTGGACAGTGAGAGAGAGAGACAGAGAGAAAGGTCTTCCTTTGCCATTGGTTCACCCTCCAACGGTCGCCGTACTACACTGATCCGAAGGCAGGAGCCAGGTGCCTCTCCTGGTCTCCCGTGCGGGTGCAGGGCCCAAGCACTTGGGCCATCCTCCACTGCACTCCCGGGCCACAGCAGAGAGCTGGACTGGAAGAGGGGCAACCGGGACAGAATCCGGCGCCCCGACCAGGACTAGAACCCGGGGTGCTGGCGCCGCAGGCGTAGGATTAGCCTAGTGAGCCATGGCACCGGCCTGGCATTTTGTTCTTAACCCGTCTCTGTCTGCTGTCAGGGATGTTGTGAGCAGGGGGCTCCATAAAACCTGCAAGAACCAGGGTCTTTCCTGGTTTGGTGTGTCTGTCCGCCCAGGGAACTTGTTCTCCGGGGGACTGAATAGGAGACAAATCTGCAGACCAGGCTAGGACCTGGGGAGAGGCCACCACTGCAGGGGTGGGTTAGAGAATGCATGTTTGGAGTTTTCAGTGTGGTTATTCCTCGAGGACTTTGAAAATCGGCCTGGAACGAGTGCTGGGTTAGGATCCACGATCCCACACACCTTTCTGATCCCGACCTGGTGAAGCGCCACCTGGGTGCCAGTTTTGTGTTTTCTCTTGCTGCTTTGTGGGGACCTCATGTGCTAACTCCACTTGCAGAGGGTTTCGGCCGCAGCGCAGGCACTTCTCCCTCTGCGGTTCCAGTTTGCATTCAGCTGGTGCTATCTGGATCTGGTTCCCACTACAAGTGAGGGAGGACAGTGGAGGCCCCATGTCGCAGGGCCCAGTCTCTCTCAGGGGTTTGCTGCCCTGGAGTCAGACAAGGGTAGGGAGTGGAGGAGACCTCTGTCTTCCCCACTGTCACCTGGACTCTGAGGAGCTTGGGGGCAGGCGTGGTCCCCTCAGGACACTAAGGGCTCTAGGGCGACCACAGCAACTACTGAAGTCATAAAAGCTCAGCTCTTCCAAACTAGTTTCCTTTTCAAATCGCTTTCAGGCTCTGCCTCTTGGTGCCACTTTTCCCATCCAGGTGACTGTTGGCTTTCAGAGCGTCCTCTGGCACTGAGAGAGTTGCCTAGGAGCAGGCTCTCCCTGGGGACACCGTCCCATTGATTTTGGCTCCCCATGGTGACGCTGGTTCTGTGAGCCTCTCTGCAGACCCTGGCGGGAAGTCAGCGTCTCTGTCTCGGTTCCCGGCTTTGCCTGCCAGGCCCACTTCTGAGCTTCGCCCCAGGGGCCTCTGTTTGCACAAGATCCGGTGTCGTCCGTAGCCTCACTGCCTTCCTTCTCCGCAGACGAGGTGGGGATGGGCAAGGAAAAGACCCCGCAAGGCCTGGGAGGACCAGCCCTCCACCCCTGCCAGGACAATCTGAGAGGAGGCGGTGGACGGGGGATGCTGTCCTCCGCGCTGGGCCCGAGCCAGAGAAGGTGTGCAGTGCGGGTGCTCCAGCCTCCTTCTGGACTCCGTCGACTGTGCGCTGTGCCGAAGGGAGAGAGGCCGCTCGGATTCCCATGGCACCTAACGCGGTTCATTTGATTTTCACATCTACTGTCTCTGTGTGTAGGGCAAAGCCTTCCCATTGGCATTTCATCCCATTTGGAACAGGTTTTTATAGCTGAGGGCCTGGGCCCACACCTCCTTCCTTTCCAACCCCCTTCCCTCCACATCTCTGCCATCAGATAGGCGATCGGCAGGCTGCACTGGCCCTGTACTTTCCCCTGGTAGAGACCTGTGTTGTGCTTCCTCTAGATTTCTAAAAACTGAGCAACTTTTAGGTTAACAGGAAAGACATGAGGATAGCGCTGAATTCCCATATACCCCTCACCCAGTTTCCCTATGGTCAACATCACGGCTAAGAACCCTAGAGACCACGTGACCCTGCGTGCTCAGCCCCCTCCAGCCTGTTCCCGACAGTTCCTGACTCTCCTGTCTTGATGACCTTGCCAGACAGTTTTGTCTTTAAAAAAAAATTTATTTATTTGAAAGGCAGAACAACATAGAGAGAGGATGAGACAGAGAGAGAGATCTTCCAATCACTGGTTCACTCCCCAGATGGCCGCAATGGCTGGGGCTGAGCCAGGCCAGGAACTCCATCTGGGTCACGTAGCCAAGTCATGTTTGCCAGGGTCCTCCACCATCAACTTACTGTTTCCCTTTCCATCCTGCACTCTTTGGAAGCAGGCCTCACCCAGGGGAGGTGGGGGGAGCAGTTAACCTCCACCTCCTGGAGGAGGGAGTATCTGTGTGTACTATTAGGAATCTTCTGTCAGAGGAGATCCCAGAGATGTTTTAAGACTTTTGGGGCCGACACTGTGGCTCACTTGGTTAATCCTCTGCCTGCAGCACCGGCATCCCATATGGGTGCTGGGTTCTAGTCCCTGCTGCTCCTCTTCCAGTCCAGCTCTCTGCTGTGGCCCAGGAGGGCAGTGGAAGATGGCCCAAGTGCTTGGGCCCCTGCACCCACATGGGAGACCAGGAAGAAGCACCTGGCTCCTGGCTTCAGATCGGCGCAGTTCTGGCCATGGCTGTCATTTGGGGAGTGAACCAACGGAAAGAAGGCCATCTGCTGCTGCTGACCCAGGTGCGTTAGCAGGGAGTAGGACTGGAAGTGGAGCAGCCGTGTGGTATGCTGGCACTGCAGGCAGTGACCTAACCCGCAGCACCACAGCACTGGTCCCCCAGAGATGTGTTTAAAGCGATGTAGAAATTTCCTCCAGTATTTATTAGTAGGCCACTGTTGCTGGACATGTAGATTTGGGGAGTGGGGTAGGGCTGGTGTCACAGACAACAAGTAGAGTATCTCTCGGTGCACACCCTGGGGGGTTTTAGTTCCCTTGTGTTAGGAGGAGCAATATGGACATGCAGACTGCAGGACACTTGTATATAAAACTGTTGCCACTGTGGAAAATCTGAGTCATTCAGCAATGTTTAGCAAGTGTTTAAAATGCCAAGACTCAGCCGGCACCATGGCTCACTAGGCTAATCCTCCGCCTGTGGCGCCGGCACCCTGGGTTCTAGTCCCGGTCGGGGCACCGGATTCTGTCCCGGTTGCTCCTCTTCCAGTCCAGCTCTCTGCTGTGGCCCGGGAGTGCAGTGGAGGATAGCCCAAGTGCTTGGGCCCTGCACCTGTGTGGGAGACCAGGAGAAGCATCTGGCTCCTGACTTCGGATCAGCACTATGCGCCGGCTGCACTGCACTGACCACGGCCGCCATTGGGGGGTGAACCAACGGAAAAAGGAAGACCTTTCTCTCTGTCTCTCTCTCTCACTGTCCACTCTGCCTGTCAAAAAAAAATTTTTTTTTAAATAAAATGCACCAGACTCTGCTGGCTGCTGAAGGCGTAGAGCAGCAAACAAGACTCAGTACCCCAGGCAGGAATAGGTGCAGTTCTACACCCACAGCCAGGCCGGTGCCGAGACAGCGGAGCAGCAATTACAAGTGCAGTGAGCAAAATTCAGAAAGCCAAGCAGTCAGCATGGGCCTCTCTGTGGGAGCGAGGGAGGAGCAGGAGTGAGTCGCTGTCTGGCAGGCGGGGCTGGGAGTACCAAGGAGAAAAGCTCACCAGGCAGACAGAGACTAGCAAGTGTTAAAAACAAGCCAGTGTCAGAAGAGACATCTGGAGGAACTGAGAGAGGTATTTTTGAAAGAGCTCTCTGTTTCTTGGAAAAAAAAATCACATGATAATTTAGTCATATGGAATAGTTCTACTTTCTTAAATTGAGCTTCTTCTGCAGAGTTTAATGCATACCTTTCAGTGATCGTTTGACAACAGATGTGTGCTTTACATGCTCTACTGCGTTAACGTATAAAGTTCGGGTATGTAAAAAACAAAGGACTAAGCCTGAAGATGTGTGTTGGAGAGGAGCTTGGGGTGGCTGGAAGGGATTGTGATAGTGCGCTGGTGCAGCCCAGTTCCCCTTTCAGGATGCAGACCCACATTCCCCCAGATGCTGGGAGGGTGCCTGCTGAGGCTCACAGCCCAGACCACCCCAGGAGTTGCCGCCCACTGGCAGCGGCTGCCCCACCCATGCTGGGACTGGTTGGCGCACCAGTGTCAGCGCCTGGCTCCCTGGCCACTCTGAAGGCCATTCCAGCTGCAGGACCCCTGGGTGGGAGGGGCACTTCACAGTTCACTTCCCCCTGCCCAGGGCCACCTCTCTCTCAGCCTTCCAAGTGCTGTCCCTGGGAACACCCCCAGACACCACCTGCGGGAAAACCTCTGAATCTTCCTGGAGAACTTGACCCACCCCATACACACTCGTGGTGGTTTCCTAGGCTGCTGTGACAGATGATCCCGCAGTGGCTGAAGCAATGGAATTGTATTCTCTCACAACTCTGGAGAACAGAAGCTCCAAATTAAAGGGCCAGCAGGGTCTCGCTCCCCCTAAGGGCTCCAGAGGAGAACCCTTCCTGGCACCGCCAGCACCCTGCGGCTCCAGGCATCCCTTGGTTTGCGGTGAGCTGAGCAGCATTCCAACCTCTGCCTCGGTCTTCGCGGGACTTTCTCCCATGAGTCTGCCTGTTGCCCCTTCCCTTCTCTTGTCAGGATTTCTCAGCAGATTTAGGGCCCGTCCCAATCCGGGAAGATCTCATCTTGAGACCCTCCACTTAATTACATTGCAAAGACCGTTTTTCCAAGTGAAGTCATAGAGGTTCCATGTGGATGTTTCTTAGGCCAGAGGGGGCGGGGCTCTCTTCAACCCACAATATACACCAGAAAATTAAAGGGATTCTATCTCAGGGAAGGTGATTTGAATTTTCTTGTTAGCACTTTTTTCTTTATTACACATTTTGAGCAGAAAACTGGTTTATTAGTTTTTGTGGTAATAATTTTTTGAGTTGATGGGTAGGTAGCTGGATTACAGTGTTCTTGCCCTAGGAGTGAAGGGTGAGATTTGAGGAGGGACTCAGCAAACCACTGGATCTCAAATTCTTGAGTAAAGCATGAATTTTCAACATATTGCTGGGCTTATGAGCGGTATGGTGACTCTCCTAAGTTCTCTCTCAGCCTTTTCTTCCCTAAATTCAGAGGCTGAAACAAGAACTGGTAAATGACAAAGAGCAAAAGTTAGCCTGAGGGTAAGTGCCAGGCTAGGCGAATAAGCCTTGGGCTGATAGCAAGGCGAGGCTGCCACATTTAACCCAGAGACCTCTGAACAGGCTCAAGTGGTCCCAGATTGGTGGCATCTTCCTGGGTCTGGACAGAAGCAGGTGCAAGCCATCTCTGAAGGAAAGCATCACCACTTTCGGGCCATAGGATTTCCCGGGATCTAGAACAAGCCAATATAAGCTCCTGAGTAAAGATCAAACAATGCCACCATGTTGAAGAGACAGTAAGAAGAACAAACCTTAAAATTTATCAGAAATATAGGAGTTGTGCAAGGTTGTTGGATATAAAATCAAATGAAGGGAGTGGGCATTATAGTCTAGCAACTAAGATGCCAGCATCCTCCATTGGCGTACCTGGGTTCAAGTCCCAGCTCCAGCTCCTGACTCCAGCTTGCTGCTAATCCAGACTCTGGAAGTCACAGTGATGGCTCAAGGAAAGGAACTGAGCTCCTGCCACCCACATGGGAGGCCTAGATTGGGTTCCTAGCTCCTGGCATCAGCCCTGGCAGTGCGTGTTGCAGGGAGGCATTGTAAGCATTTGGGGAGTGAACCAGTAAATGGAAGCACTCTCTCTCCCGCCTTCTCAAATAAATAAATGATTTTAAAAATCAATTATATTTCTAGTCACCATCTAGACAGAAATTTAGTGTTTTTTTTTAATTGATACCATTTACAAAGCAGCAGAAGTAATGTATTTCATGGACTCTAAGATGCCATCACTGATTGGATGCACCATTACCCTCTGCACCCTGTGAAAGAGAAAAGACTGTCAGTCATAATTGCCAGATGTCATCAGTCAGAAGACATAATCCAGACGACAGAACCCATGTGGGAAAAGTCTGACTTTATTGAAAGATGATTGGAGAAGACAGAAAAAGCCAGGAAGCGACCTGTGTTCACAGACAGGAAAATTCAATACCGAGAAGATAACAATTCTTAAACTTGTTGATCAGCACAGTTGAGTCCATGCATTTCCAATCACAATCCCAACAGGCGTTTTTTGAGGTGCTTGACAAGATAATCCTAGAGTTGACATAGAATATAAAGTATTAAGGGCAGCCAGGAGCCTCTGAAGAAGTAGAATAACAAAGAGATTTCCCTGCCAGATATCATCAACTTACTGTAAAGTGATAGTGAAGAGAAAATGTACTGATGCAGGGATGGAAAAAATTAGTGAACGGGACAGAACAGAGTTCCCAGAAACAAGCCTGCAATGTATGGAATGTTGATATAAGACAGAGATGAATGACGGATAAAGCTGGAGGTCTTTAAGAAAAGGCAGAGTACAAAAACAAAAACAAAAACAAAAAAAGACCAGCGCGAGGCTCACAAGGCTAATCCTCCACCAGATTCTGTCCCGGTTGCCCCTCTTCCAGTCCAGCTCTCTGCTGTGGCCCAGGAAGGCAGTGGAGGATGGCTCAAGTGCTTGCGCCCTGCACCCTCATGGGAGACCAGGAGGAAGCACCCGGCTCCTGGCTTCGGACTGGTGCAGCACGCCGGCCATGGTGGCCATTTGGGGGATGAACCAACGGAAGGAAGACCTTTCTCTTTGTCTCTCTCACTGTCTAACTCTGCCTGTCCAAAAAAAAAAAAAAAAGGCAGAGCTAGTAAATAAGTGGTGGTGATTAATAAGGAAAAAAAGTGGATCCCTACTTAGCCCATTCTCAAATATCCATTCTTAATGGATGAATGGTTTAAATGTGAAAAATTAATAAATTGAGCTACTGATATGCCATGAAGAAAATGTAAAACAAGTCCACACTGGGAGCCACGCATAGATCAATAAGGACTGGCTTCCAGAATACATAAAGGACTCCTACGCACCATGAAGACAAATGCAAGCAACTCAAGAGAAAAACTGGAGAGGAAATATAAACAGGTATTCTGCACAGAAAGAAACGCAAGAGTTGGGTAAATATGTGGCCAGTGCTCAGCCTCACAGCAAAGGAAGTACAAGGCAGGCTGGGGCACTTTAACATCATCCCAGGCCCGACCCAGGTTTGCTTGTGGACGGCTCCTCTTGTAACATTTCACACACCACAGTGCCACCTCATCCCACTCTAAATCCATCTATTCAATACACATTTTTTTCAAGTTTTTAAAATGTTATATATCTGATAGGCAGAGAAACAGAGCGAGTGAGAGAACGCTACCATCTTCTGGTTCACTCCCCAAATGCCTGCAATGGATGGGTTGGAGGACAAAGCTGGGAGCCTGGAACTCAGTCTTGGTCTCCAATGTGTGAGGCAGGGACTCAAGCACTTGAGCCATCACTCTTGCTTCCCAGAGTCTACACAATTGGGAGCCAGATCTGGGGATCAAACCCAGGTACTCTGGTGTGGAATGAGGTTATCCTAACTCGCATCTTAACCAATAGGCCAAACACCTGCTCCTGAATGCATCTCTTAGGTGCCTTTCAGTGCCAGGAAATAGTCTGTGTGCTTGAGACATGTCACTGAACAGAAAAGCGAAGGTCCCTGTCCCAGTGGAGCATGACTGAGTGGGATGCAGACAACAAGCAGTGTTGAAGGATGGAGCATTGTGATCGCAGGCAGAGAGTGCTCCGGGATGGAATGGGAAAGGCAGAGCAGGGTAAGGAGAAGTGGGTCTCTGAGCGGTGGTTTGGAAACAGTACACTCAGAGCCTCTCCCTCACTCATAGCTTTCACTGTCCCCTTCGGTCAGTTGTTTCTCGGGGATATCAGCTAATGACACTGGGCTAACATCAGCCAATATCTCTGAGGGCTGATTTCACTGCAGGTGGGTGAAATAGAGGAGAAACCCTGGAGGATGCCACCCAGCCCCTCCTATTCAGGTACAGGTGCCAGGCCAGGGGCAGGAGAAGACTGCAAGGTGCAGGACGGGAGGGGCCGTTCCATCACCCTCTGCCATGCTCCCTGCCACCTCCCTTTCCATGGCCTATCCCAGAGGAGGGGCCCACCTTTCAAAAGACTCACTAGCAGGAGGGGAGCCAAGGTTGCTGCACACATAGCCTGGCTGTGCCAGCCGGAAGCAGGCATTTTCCGCAACATCATCATTTGATGTAGTCCTTGTACTATAAAAATGTGAACTAGAAAATGTGTACTAGAAAAAAGGTTTCTGAACTCTGCAGGCACTGCTGATGTGTTCAAGTGGGATGGGGGCGGGGCTGGGGGCAGGCTCTATCTCTTGGTAGTTATGGGACAGTCCAACAAGCAAGGGTTCTCAGCTCTAGGTTGGCCTGAAGATAGAACCACTCAAGGAGGAGTAGTCCTGGAAGGCGCTGGACACAGCCCTGGGGAAGGGTGCTTGCATCAGGACCAGTATGATGGTCACCCTCTCTTCACAAATGTCCTGGGCCCTGGAGGCTGGCTATGGAGCCCCGGCCCCTCCCCTGTTTTCGCTCAGGCTGAGCTCCCCAAGCACCAGCCTGGGGCCCAGCTGCAGTAGTTCCCAGCTCTCGTTGATCACTTTATTGCCACTCAATATTCTAGTCCAAAGCTCCTGCCCTGGGCAGAGGGGCCTCCATTTCTTCCAGGTCTAGAGGGACACAGGCACTGCCATGACGTCCCCCGAGAGAGGGGGCTAAGTGGCTTCTCTTTCACACCGGAATGCAAAGTCGCCTTCCACTTAGAGACCACCCAGGACGGGAAGGTAGGAGCAGGGCAGCCAGTCTGGCACAAAAGCCCAGCAGCCTTTAGCAGAGCAGCCAGGGGCCCTGCCTTGCACTGCCACCTGG
This sequence comes from Sylvilagus floridanus, assembly GCA_949820135.1. Taxonomy (NCBI): domain Eukaryota; kingdom Metazoa; phylum Chordata; class Mammalia; order Lagomorpha; family Leporidae; genus Sylvilagus; species Sylvilagus floridanus. Next base: position 84,863,061 of record OX463225.1, on the reverse strand, counting down.
CTAAGACCCCAGGCCCCCTTCAGCGGTCATCACAGCCTCTCGTTCCTCTGCCTGCCTCCGAAACCAAACTCGAGGACCTGTTTCTGATAGGAGGGTCGTGTCCCTGAGGGCCTCCAGTGCCCAAGAACTCCCTCCGAGACTTGTTCTTGAAGTTCCTGGGCAGAGAATGACATGTCAGGCTTTTGAGAAAAAAAAAATCAACTTGAAACCAACAGGATGTTGGAATTCATCCTTAGAGATAGGCAGTCTTTCCAGGAGACCCTCCCTGGGGGGCTGGGCGAAGGCTGAGCCTCGCTCAGGGATAAAGGGTGAAGGGCAGAAGGGAGTGAGTGAGGGGCACACAGCCAACACCCTCCCAGTGGGGAGCACAGCGTGGGCCCATCCCTGCCCATCACTCCCCAGAGGCCCACGGGCAGGCGCCCTGTCTCAGGAATGCAGAAGGCCATTGCTGCCCAAGATGTCTGCTCGCCTCCGTGCCAACAGGGCGGCTCCGCCAAAGGGCACTGGGGGTGGGTTTTTTCTTTTAAACTTCAAATCCCCCGGCAAGGACACCTGCCTGGCTAGGCTCCACACTCCTGCCAGGACTGCAAATTTCCAGAAGCACCTTGTTGCCAGGGCACAGTGGGTGTTGGGAAAAGCCGTGCTTTCCCAGCCACACCCTTGCGTCCTCCCTGGAGCTGGGCTCTCTTGGGTCCTTTCTCTCTTCCAGGCATTGTGAGGCCTTGCCCCGGAGCTCAGAGATCAGCCCAGGGCCTCCAATAACGGCTGCTGCTTTGTTCTCCAGGCGGTGACCCTTCTTGACATCATCACAACCCTCCATCTATTTGAATCTTTCATTCTTCCCCCCTTCTCTGAGGAATGGGGGAGGGGATTACTCTCCAGAGCCTAATCCTGTTACTCTTGTGTGTGACTAATTCCCTCCCCTCCCCCTCAGGCTCCCAGTAAAGAGGAAGGGGCCTGTTTGCTCCACTCTATGGTCTGTGCCCCTTGGCGGCCATCAAAGCTCAAAAGTATTCCTCCGGGTGACTTCCTGCCCTGACAGGCCAGCCTGGAACACAAGCCCCCTCTGTTCCTTCACGGCCCCCCAGCGCCCGGCCCCAGGACTTCTGCGGGAGGATTGATGCCATGGAGAGTGATAAGTCACCCTTGCCAGCTGCTGGCATCTGGTGTGGGAACAGGTTGCATTGTTGTTCCGATTATGGGACTCCCTGGAGGAGGAGTGGTGTCAGAGCCACTGCCCGTGGCTAAGGGTGTGTGAAGGGGACACAGCGCTTGAGGGAGGCCTTTTCATCCTCAGAGCACCCCACGGCAGGCCGCCTAATTTCTGAAGTTAAAAAGCACATAATTATGGTATTGTTTGACTGCCAAGAATCCTGGGTTAATCTCAGTTTTATTTTGACTGCTACCTAAAATAGCCCGTCCCAGGGGGCCGCAGTTAAGGCCAGGAAGCCAAAAACAGAAAGGCGAGCCTGGGACCCAGGCAGGCTGCTGCTTGCAGCTTGGGGGAGGAGTGTGTGCATCAAGCACGTGGGGCCCAGGTCACCGCCACACCACCCAGGTCCACTGGTCTCTCCTTAGCCTCCGTCTGTGGCTGCCCCTTGCCCCCCAGAACTAGGCTGAGCCATGGGGCATTGGAGGGGTAGCTGATCCCCAGCACACTCTCTGTCCCCAGATGCCTTTAGGACAGTCTCTGAGACAGTGTGGGGTCCTACTTCTGTGATTTGGGGACAGGATCAGGCAAATCATGCTAACAACTGACCCTACCAAGTACTTGCTGCCGGTCAGATGGCCAGCCTAGTGCTCAGGCAAGAGTGACTTCTCTGGACCTTGGGCAGGCCTTTGTTGTCTTTGGACCTGCACAAAGCAGGTGGTAGAGACGGGATGTGAACCCTAGGAGCCCTTGCTCTGGAGGATCCCTCCCACCTACTTAACCACATAGCCCCTTGGAATCTGGGGTAGCAGTACTCTAAGGCTCACAACAGCTCTCCTGGGAACTTGTGAGAGATGCACTCGGTTCCCAAGTGGGGGCTGCTGGAAGAATGGGCCTGGTGAGTGTGGGTCTCCTCCTTGCCTTAGCATTCTCCGCCCTATAAAGGTCAGCAAACATTTACTGTGTTTCAAGGTCTCTGGGCCCCTGGGCCCTAAGAAAAGCTCAATGACATTAACAGGAGAACAGCAATGCAAGGTCCTGGGTGCTCTAATAGAGAGCTTCCTGCATGCAGTAGGGAGGGCTTCCTTGGTATATCAGTCAGGAGTCCAGAAAGAGAACCAACAGGATAACAGATAGTGGAATATGAAAGGGGATTTTTTTCAGGGAATTGGCTCATGCATTTATGGAGTCTGAGAAGTCCCACAACAAGACACGGACAAACTAGAAGCCCTGGAATGCTAGTACCACGGATTAGTCCAAGTCGGAAGGCCTGAGAGTCATCCAAGCCAGTGGTGTAATTCTCAGCCCCGAGCCTGGGAACCCAGGGTAAGTCCTGAGTCTGGAGAGCAGCGGGCCTGGATGTCTGGTGCACAAGCAGGGGAGCCAGAGCAGATCCCAGCTCCCAGAGTCGGACACATCCGCCTTCCTCTGTTTCTCTTCTCTCTGGCCCCGGGGACTGGATGGTACCTGCCACACGGAGGTGGATCTTCCCCACCTGGCCCACTCACACTCCAGTGCTGATCTCTGGAAACTGTCTTAGGGACACACCCAAAATAAGGCTTTGCCAGATTTCTAGGTTTTCCTGAAACCTGTGGACACCGGAAGCTAACCATCTCACCAGGGGAGGGACACTTGAGTTGTCTTAAAGGATGCTGGGTAAGTGGACTTGGATTTTCTAGGCAAAGGCAGCCAAATGGCTGAACCACTACTGTGGTTGAACAGTATGCTTGATCCCTCCCTGCCTGAGCTGTTTGTTCGAGAGGGTTCTGAGCCCCTGGGTTGCAGGCTCCAGACGGCAGGGCACGGCAGGAACTGAGTAACTGTCTCCATAGCTCTTACTGCCGACTTCAGTGAGCCTTCCCTACCCTTCCTTCCTGCCCCACCTAAATGCCAACTCAGCTTTTCCAGTCTCAGGCAGCCCTTAACTCCCAAGGTGCCCAGCGCAACCAAGCCAGCCATTGCCAGTGACAGCTGTCCAAATACTGCTCCCAGGGGCCAGCATCGCCTCAGCCAGTAGCTCTCACAGGGCTGGCTCGGACTCCGTCCAGCTCCCCAGGACCCTGTCCCCAGGGCCCCCTCTAGTTACTCACAACAGGCTGGTTTGCTCCCTAGATGTCCAAAATAGCCAGGGCTCCAAGCCAAAGCCAGGAGCCTGGAACTCCATCTAGTTCTCTCATGTGGATGCCAGAGGCTGAAGTATTTGAACCACCATCTGTTGCTCCCCAGAGTTTGCACTAACAGGAAGGTGGAGCAGAAGCAGAGAAGCAGAGTGGCTGGGAAGCCAGCCAGGCACTCCCAGATGGCATGTGGGTGTCCCAAGTGGTTACTACGGCCACTGTGCTGAGCACCACCCCCAGAGGCCTTGGTTCTTTGTCACATGGACTGTTCCACCAGATTGCTCACAACAGGAGGCACTGACTAGCCACGGAAACATGCCGGGGGAAGCTACCCAAGGGGGGACACCAGGAGGAGGAGGTCACTGGGCATCCCTTGGATGCTACCTGCCACCCTCCCATGTCCACCATTCTGCCCACACCATCTGCCCCCACCCTTCCGTGAGCTCCATCCTCCTTGCAGAAGGACCTCTGCTCCTCATGTCTTAAACAGATTGAGGGGCAAGGTGGGAGGGGAGTTCCATTTGGAAGAACTTTTAGGGAGATGGGGCATCTATGTAGGATTTGGTCTTAAATTTGTAACTTATGTTCTCATTTCTCTGATTTTGTCAAGTATCTAAAGACTTCCACTTAGCCTTTCCCACTTTCTAGGTTTTAAAAAGAGACAAATCCCAAATTTAAACATACTCCTGGGGTGAGTATGTGGCCTAGCAGTTGATGTTAGTGTGGATGCCCATGTTTCACATTAGAATACCTGAGTTCTGTACCCAGTTGTAGTTCCTTTTTTTTTTTTTTCTTCAGTATTTATTTGAAAGGTGGTAACAGCCGGAGTTGGAGCAGGCTGAAACCAGGAGCCAGGAGCTCCATCCAGATCTCCCACACGGGTGGCAGGGACTCAAGTACTAGACCAACATTGTCTGCTTCACAGGCACATTAGCAGGGAGCCGAATAGAGGTGGAGCAGCAGGGACTCAAGCCAGCACTCAGATATGGGGAGGCCATTGGCACAGGCAGCAGCCAAACCCGCTGCACCATAACACCAGCCCAACCAATGTCTTTTTTTTTTTTAAGATTTATTTATTTGAAAGACAGAGTTACACAGAGAGATGATATAGGCAGAGAGAGAGAGAGAGAGAGAGAGAGAGAGAGAGAGAAAGAGAGAGAGAGAAAGAGAGAGAGAGAGAGAGAGGTCTTCCATCCGATGGTTCACTCCCCAGATGGCCGCAACGGCCAAGCTGCACGGATCCGAAGACAGGAGCCAGGAGCCTCTTCCGGGTCTCCCATGTGGGTGCAGAGCCCCAAGGACTTGGGCCATCTTCTACTGCTTTCCCAGGCCATAGCAGAGAACTGGGTCAGAAGAGGAGCAGCTGGGACTTGAACCAGTGCCCATATGGGATGCTGGCACTTCAGGCCAGGGTGTTAAGCCGCTGAGCCACAGTGCCGGCCCCAGCCAATGTCTTGACTACAGCCTTGTAACAGACTCTGATTCTGAACTACCCCTCTAGACCCTCCAAATTCTGGCTGTCGGAAATGCTGTGACGTAACAAGTGTTTGTTGTTTAGAACCACTGTATTTTCAGTGTTTGATATGCAGCAATCGATGCCGCTGGTGCAGTAAATGCTGCTGTTACCCCTTGGCCTACTGCAGAGCTTACCTGCGGCTTTGGTGGACAGTTCCCTTGAAGGCTGTATCAATTAGCTTTTGCTACATAGCAAAACATCACAACAACTTATTGAGTTTATGACTACAGGCTCAGCTCAGTTGTCCTTCTGATCTGGGCTATATTCTCATTCATGTGTCTGTGGTCAGTTGGCAAGTTGGTTGGAGGCCAACGAATCTAAGGGTGCTCAGCTGGGATGACCCATCTCTGCTCCACATAGTGTCTCATCCCTCAGAAGCCTTCCCTGGGCTTATTCACATGGTGGCAGCATAGCTCTAGGAGTACAGGAGCAGGTACTGCAAGGCGTTTTGAGCCCTAGCCAAGAGCTCCTCCACCTTGCAGGCTACTCATCAAAAGTCCGACTCATGTTCATGGAGTAGAGAAAGATGGGAAGAGCTTGATGGAAAGAGCTGTGAAGTCTTGTGGCTATTTAGGGATCTCTCCAGCCCATCGACAGATTTCCAGCTCAGACACCCATCTCCTCTGGCTTGAGTGTGCTCTCTTGTCTCTTGTCTTCAGAGCATGTGCAGCCTTACATGTTAATGCACTAAGTTAAAGCACTAAGACCAGCCTGCAACCAAAGAGGAAGGGGGCTGTTGGTAAATCCCCCAGCTTCCTTGCCCTTAGATAATTTTAAGGCATATTCTACATAGCCTCTCAGAGGGATCATAAGAGGTTGAACTCAAGTTCATCAGGCACCCTTTGTTGGCATTCCTCTTCTTCCTATCTCTCATGCTTCCCACTCCCTGACCATGTTCTGGGGATCACCCCTCTCAAGTGATCTTGTGCTGGTTGCACCAAAAAATTCTTATCTGCTTTTGGGGAAACTGATTGCTAGGGTAGACGTGACCCATGATCTTGAAGGCCAAGCTAATGAGTTTGTTTTTTAAGATTTTATTTTATTTTATTTGGGAGTTAGAGTAATGGACAGTGAGAGGGAGAGACAGAGAGAAAGGTCTTCCTTCCGTTGGTTCACTCCCCAAATGGCTGCAAAGGCCGGAGCTAGGCCGATCCGAAGCCAGGAGCCAGGAGCTTCTTCCTGGTCTCCCATGCAGGTACAGGGGCTCAAGGACATGGGCCATCTTCTACTGCCTTCCTGGGCCGCAGCAGAGAGCTGGACTGGAAGAGGAGCAACTGGGACTAGAACCCGGTGCCCATATAGGATGCCAGTGCCACAGGCAGAGGATTAACCTACTGCACCACGGCACCAGCCCCAAGCTAATGAGTTTGAATCTATTCTGTAGATAGTTGAGCTTCTGGAGGTTTTGAGCAGGAAAAGTTTGTCTTAAGAACAAAAGAAGTGGCAGAGTAGATGCTAATGCCCACAATTCCACTGACTTCAGGCCATTGCTATCACAACCAACTGTATACTGTAGCAGACTTTGGGGGGTAAGAATATGCAGATTTTAAGAAATTTACTTATTTTTGAATAGGTAATAAATACTCATAGTGCAAAATTAGAAAAGATTTATTTTTAGAATCATTGTCACCACCAAATGTGACAATAGCCATTTAAATAGCTTTAAATAGCCATTGTTTTTACAGTGTTTCAGAATATAGGAGAGCTAGCTCTTGACTCCTTGTGAAACCATAGTGGCCTTGCCTCCTGGACCTCACGCTGCTGCTGGCCTGCCTGGGCTCTCAGCACCCCACAGCCTGCAGGCTCTCCCTGGAGGTGACAGTTGTCATCCTGCTGAAAGAAGACACTGATACTCTTGGCCCAAAGGAAACTTGGCAAGATTGACAGATGCCATCCTTCTCCCTGTCACCACAAATAGTTGAAGTTGACTGATCACCACCGAAGTGCAGTAGGGTATGTGACTTGTTCTGATAGAAATCGAAAAGTGCATAGTCAATGCCAAGTCTGCAGCTTTTGTCTCATGCAGCCTGGGAGAGGAGGAGATAATGATTCCTAATACCCAAGAGCCGCCAGCTGTCCAGCTGCTGAGGGCAGAAGTGCTCTCAGCCAAACCATTTACATTTACTGAAATCCAGTCAGGTCCATCAGTAGTTGTGAGCATCTGCTTTGGGTCAGCTCTCAGCTCAGCCCTTGAAGTCTTCAAGGTAGTAAGAGCCATGGCTCTGTAAGGTGGCAGGCTGGGGAGGTGGCAGGTCTGGCCACTTGAGAACCAGGCACATCTCCTGAGAATCCCTCTCCCACCCTCAACCACCTGAGAGATCTTGGGCAACTTAGTTCATCTCTCCCGCACCTGCTCTTCCTCACTTGTAAAATGGGCCTGCTCACTTTACAGGCGCAGGTCACAAGCCATAGACAGCACTTTGCTTCACTTTCTTCATTTTTTTTCTTTCTTGTTTTAGGGATTTATCTTGTTTATTTGGAAGACTGAGTTATAGAGTTAAGGAAGGCGAGAGGGAGAGAGAGAAAGAGAGATCCTCATGCTGGCCCATTCCCCAAACGGCTGTGGTCAGGGCTGGTCCAGGCTGAAGCCAGGAGCCCAGAGCTCCATCCAGTTCTCTAATGTGGGTAGAAGGGGCCCAAGTACTTGGGCTATTATCTGCCGCCTTCCCAGGTGCATTAGCAAGGAGCTGGATTGAAAGCAGAGCAGCCAGGACTGAACCAGCACTTCAGTGTGAGATGCTGGTGTCGCATCGCAGGCAGGTGCTTAACCAGCTGCTCCACAACACAGGCCCCTTTCCTCATCTCTTCCAACACTTACTACCTAGCCAGACAAGGAAGACAGCTTTACTTTGTGAAAAGTAAACATCTCTAAGAGATAATGAACAATTTTAAACAAAGAAACAAGCAAAGAGGTAAACACAGGGAGATGAACTGTCAACATCCATATTGACTCTAGCAGCCGAGGCAGGGGAAGCTGGTTCGTAGTTTTGTTCAGCCTCAGCCCAACACAGAACTGCAGCGCCCTGTGCCCAGCACACAGTAGCCATACAGGAAGTACCTCCTGGTGGCTGTTCAAATGAAGTAGTAAATGAATGAACCTGCTCTACAGTGTTTGTCACTGGATCTTAGGAAAGTCACCTGGAGAAGAATATTGGAAAGAATGGGCAGCTTTTGTATTCAGAACACTTTCTGGCCTATAAATCACAAATCAAAAATTGAGCAAGACAGAAGTTTGTAAAACTATGAAAGTCATGGATAAGACTATTTTAATCATTTTTAATTTCTAAATTTCCATGTGTGGCTGGAAGTAGATGGAGGACAGCTTTTGACTTGATGAAGTTTCAAGACATCTGAAAAAAATAAGGGAGGTCCTCTTTGTAATTAGTATCCTGGGAGCATCTCTGTTCCTTCAGAGGTGAGGGGCGGAAAACATGACCCAAGCAGGGAGAGATCTGAAAGTGTCGTGCTGGCTGATCTCAGAGCGAGTTTCTTCAGATTCCTTAGGAATTCGGAGCTTGGATCCTGAAGGACTGCCATGCTGGAAACAAGCTTGGGATATTGATCTACTTAGTATCCCATTTCTATGGTTTTATGTTTTTTTAAGAGTTATTTATTTATTTGAAAGAGTTACACAAGAGAGAAGGAGAGGCAGAAAGAGAGAGAGAGAGAGAGAGAGAGAGAGATAAGTCTTCCATCTGCTGGTTCACTCCCCAATTGGCCGCAATGGCCGGAGTTTTGCTGATCCAAAGCCAGGAGCCGGGAGCTACTTCCGGGTCTCCCATGCGGGTACAGGGGCCCAAGGACTTGGGTCATCCTCCACTGCTTTCCCAGGCCATAGCAGAGAGCTGGGTGGGAAGTGGATGCTGGCACTGCAAGCAGCGGCTTTACCTGCTACACCACAGCGCCAGCCCTGGTTTTATATTTCTTTAGGAAATATGTAATAGGCACTGAGTATGGGCCATGCCTCATGCCTGGGGATGAGACAGCTATCTCAGAATTCTAGGGACTGAACTGACAGCAACAACTAAGAGAGTCTTAGCCTTCAAAGACTCCCAGATCTTGAGACAGAAGCAAACACATGAAAAAATAAATTGCAGTCTATTGAGTTAAATTCCATAGCAAAAGTATGATGGAAGTTCTTTTTGACCTCAAAGTTCTGATGACAATTGACTAATGTTTGTATATTAAAGAGACTTAGCAATATTTGATGAATAGATACATGGATAAAAGATATCCGGTAGAAGGTACCAAGAGCAAGGGCTCAATGATATATGTCATTTAGATACTGGCAGGTTTTCGAAATAAATGAGAGGTCTAGTTGATAACAGTCATCATTTTCATTTTTCACACCCTCCTTCCACCTTCATTTTAGAATTTCCCAAGGACTCAGAAAATGTTCGTGGACAGATGGATGGATAGCTGGATGTATAAATAAGTAAAATAATTTTTTTTTTTTTGCTTCCAGAACTGTGAAAATTTTTCCAGTAGAAATCTGTTCATCTTTGAAAGCTCAGTGAAAAAAAGTTTATCAAGTAACCATCTCTTAGATCTCTTTGTAAAAGTCCTGGAGACTGTCCTGATTCAATTTTTTAAAAATTTATGTATTTATTTGAAAGGCAGAGTTACAGAGAGAAGGAGGAAAGAGACAGACAGAGAGAAAGATCTTCCATCCACTGGGTCACTCCCCAAATGGCCACAAGGGCCGAGGCTGGGCTAGGCTGAAGCCAGGAGCGAGGTGCTCCATCGAGGTCTCCCACATGAGTGGCAAGGGCCCAAGTACCTGGGCCATCTTCTATTGCTTTCCCAGGTGCATTAGCAGGGAACTGGATAGGAAGTGGAGCAGCCAGGACTCAAACCAGAGCCCATATGGGATGCCAGCTTCATAGGCAGCAGCTTAACCAATTCAGTGTTTTGGAAGGTATTTCTGTGCCTGGAACCATTGCTGTGGCTTTTTAAGCCTGCATTTTCAGAGTCCTGGAAGTGGAGCCCTGTGTAGACTGTAAGCTGCAGGCCAGAGGTCAGGTTAACTAAATATTGATTCTCCACCCAGTGGAGAAGGAGCTCTTCCTTCAGTGGTTTCTCACTCTTCCTGCAACAGAATCAACACCTTTTTTTCTGCTTGTTGCTCAGGGAGGCTGGCTCTCCAGGGAGCCTCAGCATGACTCCTAGGCTCTGTCATTCTTGATGACCTCATCAGGAATTTGGTGACTTGGAAGCCTGAGGTTCAGGAAAGAAGCTTGGATCAGGAAACTAAATGATTTGTTTTTGTGAGAAGTTTAATCTTAGTCCAATATTTGTGAGAAAATAATTCTGTGGCTTCCTCAGATTGCCTCTTACTTCCCCTTCCATCCCTGGCCCCCCACCCTCCTTCTAATACCAAACTGCACTAAGATGATGCCCTGGAGTCATACTGTCCAATACAGTTGCCTCCAGCCACGTGTGGTTATCTAAATTTAAATTAATTAAAGTGAAATAAAATTCCACAATGCAGTTTCTCAGTCATACGAGCCACCTATCAAGTGCTCGAAAGCCACACATGTCTAGTGGCAACCATGATGGGCAGCAGCAAGGCCATTTCCATTGTCATAGGAAGTCCTACCGAACTGCATTGCCCTAGAGAGATGGGAAAGTGAGCACTGAGGAGGACCTCCTTCTGGGTCTCCCCCAGAGTGGCAGGAACCCAAGTACTTAGGCCATCATCCCCTGCTTTCCCAGGATGCATTAGCAGGAAGCTTTATCGGAAGCAGAGAAGACAGGACTCGAACTGGTGCTCTGCTATGGGATGCTGGCATCACAAGCAGTGGCTCAATGTGGTGCACCACAGTGCCTGCCCCCAGCACCTGGGTTTAATGCTGGTTCAACCACCCACTAAGGGCTTGGCCTGGAGCAGGTTATGTGAACTCTTTGAGTCTCAATCTTTTCATCAAGGAAACGGTGTTGATAATTGTTCCTATGTCATAGAGTTGATGTAAGAATTAATTAGATAATTAGTGTCATGTGCTTAAGCATGCTGCCTGGCATGTGGGAAAAGGTTAAAAATAGTAAGGCGAGGGTAGAGAAGGGAGGGGTTAAAAGGAAAAGGGAGAAACTTAGAGCAAGACAGCCGGTCTAGAAAGGAGAAATGTCCAGAGCGTTGAAAAATGGGCCTGAGATGTGAGCACTTTCATGCTGGCCGGAGGACAAACAGGAGGCGTCCAGACCTCCAGAAACATGGCTCTGGCCTCAGGATTAGATAAGCTGTGCCAGGCAGGGTGACAAATCGCATGTGATCCACAGTCTTCCTGCCCATCTGTGGCCACAGGAACTGCAATGCCAGTTGGAGTTTAGCTGTACTCATGCATATGCCAATGGTTGCATTCAAGAGACTGAAAAAGGTGTGGAGCAGATGTGGCTTACTTGGGACAGGCTGGGTGAGCCAGGGCTGGGCCTGGAGGGGCCAGATCAAGGTCAAAGGCATTGATGACATGTATTCAGTGCCTGCCAATGTGTTCAAGCACTTCACATATCCAGTCGCACTACAACAGCTCTTGAGTGGCTACTTCCACTTTGTGGAGGAAGAAACAGACTCAGCTGGGTAAAGGAAATTGCTCAAGGGCCACACAGCTGGGAGATGACAGATTCAGGATGTAAATCCTGGTCTGCTGGGTTGTGAGACCTACGCAAATTATCTGTGGAAGTCTTTAAGCTTTGAGAAGGGCATAGCAATGGAGATGTGCAGAGAGGATTTGAAAGAATCAGCATTGCTTTAATGTATCACCTTGAGATCCAGTGCAGTGTCAGTGTTGCAGGGGTCACAGACATGAATCAGACAGATCCCAGCCTTTGGGTGCTTGCGTGGCAGTTAGGGAGACAAGCTAAAACAACAATAAGGACAACTAAATGTGAAGCTTTCAAGCTCATCCATTCGCCTTCCATTTCCACTCTTGAAACTCTGCAGCCATCACGTGAACGTGCCCAGGCTCGCCAGCTGCATGATGAGAGATGAATGGCCAGCTCCTGTCACACAGATGAGTGAGGCAGCTTTAGGTCCATCAGCCCCAGTTAACCCGACAGCTGATGCCGAGTGAGTGTGCCATGCTAAATCAGCCGAGCCTGGTTCAGGTCCGGAGAACTCCCAGTGACCCACACATACATGAGTTAATAAACAGATGCTTTAAAAGCCACTTGGTTCTCAGTTGGTTTGTTTCACAGCAAAAGCTAGCTGATACATGAACAAAACAGACACTGATTCTCAAGACGTACATCTAATGGAGGAGGTAATGTCAGTCACAGAGCCCTACAGTAGATGCTAAGAGAAAGCAGGTGACAATTGAGTCAGCCTCCCCGAATGCCCCCCGGGGACCCCCAGTCCTTGGTGTTCACACCCTGTTTGGTCTCCTTCCACACTGGGCCTGATTGGTCTTTGTGGCCCATTGCATGCGGCAGGGGGATGAGACGCCTCTGAGACTGTGGGACAAAGACCGCAGCTCCTGCTGCAGCTGTACAGCTCCCTCGCTCTTTCCGCTCATTCCTTTGGGGAGAAGCTGCTGCCGTGCTGGGGACATTCAGGCAGCCTGAACAGAGAGGCCATGCGGCAAGGAAGCGAGGGGTCCACCAACAGCCATGTGGGTGAGCTCGGAAGAGGACCCTCCGACTCTGGACACCTGAAGCCGGGGATGAGAGCTTGCTGTAACCTCTGAGACACCCTGAACCAACAAAAGCCAGCTCAACTGCTCCCAGATTCCTGACTCAAAGACAATGTGAGATAACATTTTTGCTTTAAGCTGGTATGTTGGATAATTTGCTGCACAGGAACAGATAACTAACCGAAGGAGCTAACTAGATAAGGCGGGCAGAGGGACTAGCACGGTCGAAGGTCCCCAGGTAGGAGGGAACCTTCATTTCAGAAATGGAAGGACTCCAGAGGCAGGAGTTGAGAGAGCAAACGCGCATGGCAGCGTGTGGGCTGAAAGGTCCCTGGACTCAGATCTGCCAGGCGTGGCCTTGCGGCTCTTACTAAGGAGTTTGCCTTTGGCACCAGCAAGAAACCGGATGATTAAGGACCTGCAATAGGGGAAGAATCTGAGGAATCCCAGATTGTCAGAATGCTGAGGACAAGAGGGCGCAACGAGGCTCCAATCAGCATTGCCCTTGTTAGCTGTAATCATGAGTTGTTTTTCTGTCTCCTTTTAAGACATTTAGTTTATTTGTTTACATGAAAGAGTGACAGAGAGAGGGGCGGAGACAGAGAGATATTTTTCCATCCACTGGTTCACTTCTCAAATATCCACAACTACACCCAGGGCTGGGCCAGGCCAAGAGTTAGGAATTCCATTTGGGTCTCCGACATGCATGGCAGGAACCCAAGAGTTTGAGCTGTCATCCGTTGCCTTCCAGGATGCACTAGCAGGGAGCTGGATCAGAAGCAGAGCAGCTGGGACTGGAACCAGTGCTCCCAGTATAGGAACGTAACCGGCTTCACAACACCCTCCCCTATAATCAAGAACTGTAGCAGAGGGAAGGAAAAATCATTAGAAACCAACCAACCTGTCCTTGCTGGGGGTGACTCCTTGTTTCCCTGTGACGCCTCTCCAGGTCCCCAGGGACTCCCTGGTGTGGTGGGAGTGATGGTGGGCAGCAGAAGAGGGGGGCAGTAAAGAGTACGGAGAAGAAAGGGGCTGGGGACGCTGAGTGGCAGAGGGGGAAGGAGCCAGCAAAGGACAAAGGACCTGGCTGAGGGAGAAATAACAGTGTGGGGAGGGAAGGTTGGGAAGGGGTGGAGACTGTTCCGAGGAACCGAGTCAGGAAATGACGTATGTTAAGCATTCATGGGGACAGTGCTGTGGTGTAGGAAGTAAAGCCACCACCTGCTTCACCGGCATCCCATATAGGCGCTGGTTCAAGTCCTGGCTGCTCTACTTCTGATCCAGTTCTCTGCTAATGGCCTGGAAAAGCAGCAGAGGATGGCCCATGTGCTGGGGCTCCTGCACCCATGTGGGAGACCCAGAATAAGCTCTTGGCTCCTGGCTTCAGATCTGCCCAGTCCTGTCCTCATTTGGGGAATGAACCAGTGAGTGGAAGATATCTCTCTCTCTGTCTCTGCCACTCTCTCTCTTTCGCTCGGTAACTCTGCCTTTCAAATAAAATAAAGCTTTTTTTTTTCTTTTTTCTTTTCTTTTCTTTCTTTTTTTTTTTTGACAGGCAGAGTAGACAGTGAGAGACAGAGAAAGAGAAAGGTCCTCCTTTAGCCGTTGGTTCACCCCCCAATGGCTGCCACGGCCGGTGCACTGTGGCCGGCGCACCGCGCTGATCCAATGGCAGGAGCCAGGTGCTTCTCCTGGTCTCTCATGGGGTGCCGGGCCCAAGCACTTGGGCCATCCTCCACTGCACTCCCTGGCCACAGCAGAGAGCTGGCCTGGAAGGGGGGCAACCGGGACAGAATCTGGCGCCCTGACCTGGACTAGAACCTGTTGTGCCAGCGCCGCAGGCGGAGGATTAGCCTAGTGAGCTGCGGCGCCGGCCAAAGCTTTTTTTTTAAAGAGTTCAAGAAGTGGAAGCTTTGGTGGAAAATAAAAAGGTTGCAAGTAGAAGGTGGTAAGGAGGATCAGGGAGCAGCCGGCACGGAGCTGGAGAGCAGGCATGGATCATGGGATTTGAATTGGCCACCAGCTGCTGGGCCTGTGGGTCACAAGCCATCCCGGGGGCTGTGCGTGCTTGTGGAAGGAAGAGCTGCAGGTTTCAGGGGTTCTTCCCAACAGCAATGACCACCCTGGAGGAGCGAGGAGACCCACAGTTGGGATGGTGGAGCTGCATCTGGCCGGGAGGCAGAGCTCGGTGGGCTCCGTGGTTCAGCCCACGCTTTCAAATTCACCTGGCTGGGACAAGAGCTCTCCCTGCCAGTGCTCCCAGGGAGAAATTTGGGATATTAGTTCTCCCTACTCAAAGATTCCCTTGGGGGGGCATCCAGCACAGCAGAGGTGAGGCTGCCCCAGCTCCACCACGCCAGGCACAGCATAGCTGTGTGTGCAGGGCTTGCCAGGAAGGTGCCACCAGCAAGGAGAGAGACAAGGGGCACAGGTGCAGGGGAGGAGCCTCCTCTAGGTCAGCCTTTCTTGGTCATCCTTCTCCCCTTCCTGAACTCTGTTCTGCCAGGAATGAGTCCTGTCTTATATATCCTGGAACGAACACTTAGACTCTTATCTCATTCCCCATGGAGTTGGTCTGACTGGTCTGACCTTTTCTCTCTAGTGAGAAAGAGTCTAAAGATGTGTCTTCCCTGTCCCTGAACTGGAAAAACAAACAAACAAACAAACAAAACAAAACCTTGCAGGAAAACAGCATTGAACAGGTCCATTCATTCTGTGACTATTATACAAAACTAACTTCAATGTTATTTCCCTTTAAAGAGATCTATCCCTAAGATAGAGCTGTGAAAGAATCATCAACATTCCTTGAAAGAAACAGAGTCCTCCTGAGGATAAGAGCAAAGTCCTAGTGTTCACAGAGCAGGGCTGAGTTGATCGCATGGAGGGTTTTCCCCTCGGTCTATGATCTCATAAGCCATAAATAGAATTAAAAAAAAAAAAAAGACACAATCACTTTTCCACTAAACCGCCCCCTCCATCTCCAGTCCAGGAAATGTTCTCCTCCCTCTGTTCTAAGAACCGAGGGGCCGGCCGCCCATTGTGCATCTTCCACTGCCCATCCTCATGGAGTATTTCACGACAGCCCTATACCCAGTGTCACCCACCCTGGCTGGGCGCCATGCTCCTGGAGCCACTGGCAAACACCTACACAGACCACAGCCCCGCTCCATGGCAGCGAAGGGACCAATTTCAAGGCAGTGCATGTCAGAACATCAGCGCTTGCTCAAAACCGCGTCCCCACTGGGCCGAGTCACTGGTCTCTTTCCCCTGAGTGTGCATTGCACAGACCACAGACTGGGAGGGCCCCAAGGAAAGGAAAAGAAACGCTGCCGAAAGTGTCACGTGTCCACGCACGGGGTCAGAGGAGTGAAACGGGTCCACCTCCAGGGAGGCGGGGCGGGGGTGGGGGCTAGCGAATGGGCCTGAGTAGCTGGGAGAGCTCTGCTGTGGCCTGGGGACCCCTCCTCGTTCCCCTGTGCTGCAACAGTGAACCAGGGGCGCTTGAGATCAAAAAAGCTCTGATTTCCCAGGGTTCGCAGGCCCTTCCTTCTCTGAACAGAACAGACTGTTCAGTATCTTTCACCCATTCACCTGGAGGGTTTTTTTTAATGATTATTGTCTTCTTGAAATCCTGGTACAAAATCTATGGCCCTTGTTCTTGCAAGCCTGATCCTCACAAGCATCAGCAGAAGTCGTTTGGATGTTTCAGCGACTGCCAGCTCTTACTGGCAGTACAGCAGTTCGTCAACCTCCTCCTGCCTGTGCCCTGAGCACAGCCCTGGGGGATGAAGGCAGCCCCAGGACCTCCTGGATCTTTGGAAAGAAAGACACAGTTCCAGCCAGTGCAGGTATTCCAGAGATAATTGCGATTTTTCTTTCTTTTCACGTGGATGTCACCGTAGTTCATGAGTAGCGCAGATAATGTGGGAACTCCCCAGTGGGGACATTTGAAAAGATTGAAGGGGAAACAGGAACCAGCGTCTATCTGTCCTTAGTTTCACTCAGTAGGCACACTTTCAGATTTTGCTGCTGGTAGCCTGATTTTATTCCAAAGCTCCTCACATTTTTTGAGGGGAACAGGATGCTGGGAAAGAATTTATGAGCTAAAAATATGGAGATGAAGAAGACTTTGAGTGCTTACAAAGGATCCACTGTTGGTTGAATGCGGGAGAGGAGTATGTGAGACCACGGGTGTTACAGAGAGAAACAAGCGAAGCCAGACAGGCGCATGGGAAGCCAGGTTAAGAAGTGTGCGATTCCTCCTACTGCCTCATGTCTGACACACAGGGTTTCAGTGCACCAAGTCCAGCTGCAGGGTGCTGCTGGCTTGGATTGCTCTGCAGGGCTCTGCCGCGGTGGGGAAGGTGATGGAGTAGAGCAGTTGGCCCTCATTACTGCAGGTCACAGTCCCAGGGGCTAGGTCTCAGCTGCGGATTTTCTCCATTCAAGTTCTACCAGAGAGCTGTGAAAGGAGATGCTTATCTCCTGCCTTGCTTTTAGCAGCCCCTGCCGTTCCATTTCCTTCTTGAAAGCTCTGACTCAGTGGCTAGAGGCCTGCTCCCCCTCCCCCCACTCCCCACCCCATCCTGTCTCCTGGCACTTGCATGACTCCCCCTTCACTCACTGCCTTGCAAAACCCGCTCAAGCCAAGGCTGCGCACACAGCGCCCTGTGCCGCCTTGTTTGTTTCTGTGGGTTTGTCTGGAGATGGAAGCTGACAACAGCAGCAGCTGATCCCTCCCAGCAGGAAGATGGTCTAACACATGCACACAAGCATTTACTATTAGGTCTGGCTAACCTATAAAGCATGCGGTGGGTCACCTCTCAGCCAGCCCGTCCAGGAGGTGCCCTGAGCGCTCCAGGTGTGCTGACCATCTGGGCTCTCGTTACTACTAGTATTGTTATTATTATTTTAAAGCATGATCCTACTTAATCTGGATTATGCGCAACTACTACATTTAGTCTCTCTGAATACTTTTACTTTTTTAATTACTAAAGTAGCATACTGAATACAGAAATTTAAAAAAAAAAGAGAAAACACCCTTTTAATCTATGTGCTTTTAATAATTTTTCTTTTTTAAAAAATATCCTATGTTCATTTATTTATTTACTTGAGAGGTAGAGTTACAGACAGAGAGAGGGAGATACCGAGAGAGAGGTCTTCCATCTGCTGGTTCACTCCCCAAATGGGTGCAACCGCCAGAGCTGGGCCAATCCAAAGCCAGGAGCCAGGTGCTTCTTCCAGGTCTCCCACACACGAGTGCAGGGGCCCAATAACTTGGGCCATCCTCTACAGCTTTCCCAGGCCATAGCAGAGAGCTGGATCAAAAGAGGAGCAGCTGAGACCAGAACCAGTGCCCATATGGGATGCCGGCGCCACAAACAAAGTTTAAGGTCACTACACCACAGCACCAGCCCCAGCTGGCCCTGCTTTTAATAGCGTTTCAATGTATATAGACTCATTTTCTTTTTTTCAACAATAATAGTATACTGTTCAGTTTATTTAAGTCCATTTTTTCACTTAGTATTAGATCATGAAGGTATTCCCATGCTACTGTAGAGATTTTAATGGTTGTGCGCTATTATATAGAGCTAATTCGCATCACTGGATGCTAGGGTATCAAGCACTTATTGAACACTTACTGTGTGACAGTCATAGTTCTAAGCTCTGTGTAGGAGCTGGTGTTGTGGCATAGCGGGTTAAGCCATCACCTGCAATGCCTTCATCCCATATGGGTACTGGTTCGTGTCCCAGTTGTTCCACTTCCCATCCAGCTCCCTGCTAATGAGCCTGAGAAAGCAGCAGAAGGTGGCCCAAGTGCTTGGGCCCCTGCACCCACATGGGAGACCTGGAACAAATTCCTGGCTCCTGGCTTTAACCTGGCCCAACCCCAGCCATTGTAGCCATCTGGGTAGTGAACCAGCAGGTAGAAAATATCTGTCTGTGTCTCTTGCTCTCTAATTCTGACTTTAAAATAAATAAATAAATCTTTAAAATAAAATAAGAATTGAGCTCTGTGTACATATTAACTCATTTAATCCTCATAATAACCCTATGCATGAGTATTATTATTATCCCCATTTTGCAGATAAGGAAACTGAGTCACGGAGAGGCGATGCCCGGCTGAAAGCATACCATTTGTGAGTGGTGGAGCTAGATTCACATGCAGCCAATCTGGCTCCAGGCCTGTGCTCCAATCACAGTTCCCCGGCCTCCTTCTGCCTCGCAAAAAGCAGAGGCCTACCTCCACCTGGGAGAAAAGCGCCATCTGTGTAAGGCTTTCCTGCTGCTGGGGGAAGCTGCTGCCTCGTGAGTCACTGCAGTTTAGAATGGGATCATCAGCTGTTCAGACAACAGGAAAAGCAGCCTCTGGGCGGGATAGGCGGTGTCAGCTCCGCAGCCTGGAGACAGCGCTTCCAGGCCAGGCAGAGCACTCTGCCTAGCCAGCCCGAGGCCTGGGTTACTCCTCTCCTCAGAACCCAAGCGGCCCCAGCCTCCCCGGAGCTCTGTAACATCCTCACAGCACACCGAGGACGCCTGCCCTTTGCATCCTGCTGAGAGAGCTGCTGCAGCTGACCCGGCCGGCCTCAGGAGGTGATCGGGGAGCGAGGTAGAGGGCTGTGTGGGGGTGCTGTGCTCCTAGGGTGCAGGCCATGCAGAGCTGAGAGATGCGGTGCCAAGCCTGTGGGGTGCCCGTCCCCAACCCATGAAGTGACAGTGGCAGCGCCTGGAGCTTATGCGAATCCTCTGGCCTGTGGAGGTTTGGGTAATTGTCTCCTGCGTGACTCCAGGTGACTCCAGGATCCTCATTCTCCGTAGCCTTGAGACCTGGCTTTGCCTTTGGCTGCCTACTTTCCTAACCCCTCCCTTCCAATAATGAAAATTCGACCTTGAAGCTAACTAGGATAGCTGCTCTGTTTGGCTTGTTTAATTCCCACTTATTCAATTCTCACAACGGGTGCTATGTGGTAGAATGATAGTTAACCACAATTATCCTCATTTTAGTAATGAAGAAAGGCAGCCCGGGCTAACCAACCCGACCTAGGGGGGTCAGGAAGGGTTCAGGTGCAGGGATCACTGCAGGGTTGTGACCTCGACTTGAACCTGTACCCCAGACACCACGGGAGGTAGTGGTGGCTGGAAGGAGAATCGTGGTGGAGCAGTCTTGCTTCTCTTCCCCCTTCAATACTGGGGAGAGAAGGTCTAAATCAAGGACTGGAACTGGGTGCGGGGAGCGTTGAGGACGGGAGGTGGTTGAAGTTGTTATGTGAGTACCCTTAACACTTCGTTCCAGGCACTGGAAGCAGGTTTATGTCAAACAGCTTTCCTGCTGTCTCCCTGGGGGGCCTATGGGTGGCCTTCACCCCTTCCTTTACAGGAGAACCTGGAGCGCCCAGGTCCCACCTACAAAGTCAGGCTAGCTTGGTTTGGGGAGCCAGGGTTCTCAGTGCAGTCCCAAGACCTGTCCTGATTCACACTCCAGATCCAGATGTGACAGCACTGCACAGCTCAGAAAGCCCACACTAGGGTTCCCGCCTGAGCGGAGACTCTGCCCCCTGGACATTGGGGATGCCCACGTCTCGTGTTGGAGGTCAAGCCTGGGTTCAAGTCCTGGCTCTGCTCCTGATCTTAGCTTCCTGCAAATGTGCATCCTGGGAGACAGCAGGGGATGGTTCAAGTAGTTGGGTCCTTTGGAAATAAGTTAAAGAACGTAGGAAAGATGCTGTACGTGGAGCTATGTAAGATGGCGTAAAAACGAATTTTCCTACGGCTAAGGTAATGCTGGCTGTAGCTATTGTGTTTGGAGCTACAGACTCTTAGAAATGTGTATGTGCATGGGCATTCTTTTCTCTGCCATAGTCCTTGAAGGTAAAAGTAAACCCTGAACAATAAAGATGCACTGTCGATAGGCTTCATAAAACAAAAGGAATTGCTGCTGTCCTAGCTGAACCACAGCAATGTTGGTGCCTGGAATAATGAGGTGGCCCCTGACCCGACAATCCATTCACCCCGTTATGAACAGATTAGCGCTGAAAAGTGCAATAGATCATGTCACTCTCCTGCTTAGAAACGTGTCGTGCCTTCCTAGCACGTGCAGCTGTGGTCCCAGATCCTCATTATGATACAGCTCCTAACTCACTGAAGATGCAGTACAGCAGAGAGGCTAAGAGCTCCATGGCCATGCCATCCAGCTGAAAGCCTGGCTCTGGCCCCTTGCCGGCTGTGTGACTTTGGCCAAGTGGCTCTACTTCTCCACATCTCAGTGTTCTCATCCATAAAAAGAGGATGTTAGTAAGCCCTCAACAGCCATCAGCTGTTTTTGATATAACTGCTGACTTCATCGTCTCCACCTCCCCACTCCCAGTTCATCGTGCTTCAGTCTCACCAACCTACTTTCTGTTCCTCAGTTTTGCTAAGCTCGTGCCTACGTGCGGGCTTTTGCCCTGGAGTACGTGGTGCTGTCAGCCTACACCTCCTACCGCACCCAGGCCTGTTTGTTGGGCTCTTCTCATGTTCAGATTTCAACAAGACACCTCATCGGAGAGGCCTTCCTAACCACCCACTCAAAATTAGTCCCAAGTCTCCCTGGGGGCCGCTGCTGTCCACCATGACAGAAATGCACCACCAGCCACATGTGGCTGTGTAGCGCTCAAAAGCTGCATAGTGTGAACTGGAGGACTCCATGTTTCATTTCGATTAGTTTTACTTATTGGACTGTACTAACTGTGTGACTACTGCATCGGGCAGCGCAACCTGAGCCCTTGCCTGACTGTGGTCTTGACAGCGCTGGTAGCGGCCTAAACTTACCTTGCGGATCTGTCTGTCTGTGGTTTATGCGCCATCTCCCCTCGCCAGAGAGTGGGCGTAGAGGAAGCTGGCTCCCCCCAGGGCTAGGGAACTAGCTCTAGGTCTTTGTAGTGCTCGTGTTGATCTGTTGGATGAGCACATGCATAAAGAGGCCTATAACAGCCATGTGCAAGTCAACGTACACGATGTAAATGCAACATGTGGTATCATTCCGTGTGTGCACAGGCCCTGACGTATGATTTGACATACGATTTTGACTTCACAATGTTACAACAGTGGTCCGCATTCGGTAGGATCCGTACTTTGCGTCGTGAGTCTTGATCTTTTCCCGGGCTGGTGATATGCGGTGCCACACTCTTGGGTGCTGCTGGGCAGTGGCAGTGACAGCAAATCCCCAGCAGCCGCGTCGTCACGAGGGGAAACGCTGACACTCTGCTGTGTGTTGTGTTGCTTGGCTCTGATGGCCTGTGGGTCACTTGTATTCAACAACTTGGACTTGCAATTTGTCACTTACGATGAGTATACCCAGACGTGAGCCCATAGTAAGTCAAGGAGCATCTGTGTAGTTAGTTTAAAAGCCTGAAGAGGTGTTTTACTTCCCCCACGCCCAGGTTATTAAGACAGTAAGTGACAATAAGTGGCTTTTACAAGTCACTTTCCTATTTATTAATGTATTTTTCACTTCTACAAATGAGGCCTCTCACCACAAAAATTATATGAGAGGGTCTTCAAAAATTTTAAGGAAAATGTGTATATACTAAGAAAAAAATGCAGGGATTTTTAAATTTTATTTTTATGATTTATTTGAGAAGCAGAGAGAGCACAATTAAGCTTTAAAAAATATTTATTTATTTCTTATTTGAAAGGCAGAGTTACAGGAAGAAGGAGAGGGAAAGGAAAGAAAGAGAGAGCTCTTTCATCCACTGGTTCACTCCCCAAATGGCCGCAATGGCCGATCTGAAGCCAGGAGCTTCCTCCGCGTCTCCCACTTGGGTCAGGAGCCCAAGCACTTGGACAATCTCCCACTGCTTTCCCAGGTGATAGCAGAGAGCCAGATTGGAAATGAAGCAGCTGGGTCTTGAACTGGCACCCATATAGGATGCCGGCACTGCAGCAACCTGCTATGCCACAGCGTTGGCCCCTTTATCTTTTATTTTTTAATTTTTAAAATTTTATTTATTTGAAAGACAGAGTTACAGAGAGAGGTGGAGACAGAGAGAGAGGTCTTCCATCTGCTGGTTCACTCCCCAGATGGCCGCATCGGCCAGAGCTACGTGGATCCGAAGACAGGAGCCAGGAGCTTCTTCTGGGTCTCCCATGTGGGTGCAGGAGCCCAAGCTCTTGGACCATCTTCTCCTGCTTTCCCAGGCCATAGCAGCGAACTGGATCAGAAGAGGAGCAGCTGGGACTAGAACCGGCGCCCATATGGGATGCTGGCACCTGAGGCCAGGACCCTAACCCGCTGCGCCACAGTGCTGGTCCCCCCTTTATCTTTTAATTCTACTTTTTCACAAGCTTTTTGAAATCCCCTCATATATATTCAAATAATCTACCTCCCCTCTGGAAACTTAAGGAGGGCCTGGGCTGCCCTGACTATAATAATTCTGTTTCCAGGTAACTTCAGAGCAGCCCATGTTTAGGCTCAGTAAGGAAGGGCAAATCTGTGAGCTCCTCTTCTGGCTTTTGGGGCAGCCCTGGACTGCAGCAAGCAGCCGCCGTGCTGGTCCCGGGCCTGTTCACCTGTTCACCTGCTGCTCAGGAGCCACAGCTTCAGGGTCAACTGGGTCAGACCTGAAGCCTCTGATGTGCATGGGTAGCCACTGCTCTGAGAACCCGAGTATTCCTAAGGGAGTTGCAGGATTCTGCCAAAGAAAAATAGTGTAGGAGCAAGCTGTCTCCCTCCTGTGGGAGGAGCTAAACCCGAGTTGGCCTGAGATACAATGCCGGGTGCTCCTGGGAGGGCTGGGACCTGGCAGGGTCCATCCCCCACTGGCTGTGTGGGGCTTCCAAGGAGCGCCAGGTCTGCTCTCGTCTGCTGTCTACACGAAGAACTTGCCTTCATGTCTGCGTGCTGGAGAGCAGCTGGCACAGCAGCATCAAGTCAGGAACCGGGAGTGTCCCCACCTTGCAGCATCTGGATCTGAGCCCACAGAGCTCAGGAATATGGATTACTGCAGGGCCCTGTAGCCAAGGGGTCTGCCTTGCATTGCTCAGAGCCAGGTGCCAGCTTGCTGTGCCCAGCTGGCCACGGACCTCCCATGACCTGGGCCTGAGCTGTTAAGTTGGGGACACAGACAGGAGACTGCTGGGCTGAGGTTTTTAAGACTGCTCTGTGCTCTATGTGCTTGGATTTCTTGTAAATATTCTCCCTCCCTATGTGCCTGTGTTGCCTTCTAGACTCACACACAAGAGAGAGAAAGAGAGAGACAGAGAGAGAGAGATAGAGAGAGAGAGAGAGAGAGAGTGAGATTCTCTTCCTGTAATATCAGATCAGATTCTCAGGCTGCATGAAGGAAGCCTGTGTTTAAGAGGCAGGAAGCATGAGGACAGGTGTGTCGGCCCTGAGACCCCGGGGGTTTCCCTCCTAAGGCACCAGTGGGAAGGCCGGTTCCTTTAAGAAGGTGAGGTCTCTTGTGGCTGGAGTGCCAGGAGCAGTATGTCCACCCCACCTCCCAGAGCCCCAGGTTCTCCAGTTGCTTCTTCAGCTGTAGCCCCACGCTCCCTCCTGGGGCCCTGCCTGTGGTCCAGGCCCTACCCTGCCCTGCCCCAGAGGCTGACTCGGCTGCCTTTGCAGGAGAAGGCAGGGACACCGGAAGTGGTTTTTCTGCCTCAGTACCCGATGCCTGGCAGATGAGTCACCCGGAGGGTGCTGGGCCCCCGGGCACTCCTAGGTCTTGCAACTGAAGGCCCTGAAAATGGAGGCAAAGCCATCTTTGGAAGGAGGCCCTGGGGGGCGGGGGGCTGGAGAGTGGACATGGTGGGGGCGCCCCCTGAGGCCCACCCATCCACAGTCCCCACAAGCTGCTGGGTCTGTCTAGCGCCATTCTTGTCCCTGGGTTCTTAGATTGCTTCTGCTTTTATTAAATGCTTGCACACTTGGCTTTGCCTTTCTGGAAATCCTAATAGGCCTGTGTGAAAAGCCGTGTGTCCTGTGCTAGGAGTCACTGGGCATTTTCTTGCACACAACCGGGTGGGCCCCTGACTTCCAGTGCCATGAGGACTTGGGGCATGGGTGCCCACTCACGCAGGCCCCCTTGCCTCTCCAGAAGGACATTAGGGTTGGGTTGCGGGTGGGTTGGGTTGGAGCAAGGCTTCAGCCCCCTAAAGGAAGTTTGAGAAGAGAACCAGTAACAGCGGGGAACACGGCCCATGGGGCTCTTGGGGAGGAGGAGGGTCTCACGGTGACGCTCGTGTTTGCAGTCGCTCTGCACTTGCGTGTTCAGGCCCTGTGCTCAGTGCCGTCTGACCTCATGGTGTCCGTTTCTCCAGGGCCCATCCAAGAGGGGGAAACTGAGTGCCAGAGAGAGGGCAAGGACTGTGCCCATGGTCACACAGCTTCAAGCAGCAGAGCCAGGGCAGCTGCCCCCAAGGCTATGCCCCACCCATGAGTGCCCACTCTGGGCTCCCACACCCCTGCCCTGCGCTGGCCGCTGAGGGGCCCCTGTGGGTGCCTTGGAGTGACCTGCTCCCCTGCCCACAAGGCCTGAGAGCCAGATCCCCCCTCTGCTGATATCATGTTTCTTCCTGTGGAATTCTGTTGGAAGGTAGCTCCCAGCTGCCTCCGTGTGTTGCGCCAGTGAGTGCTGTGGGGGAAAGATTATCAAAATATTTGCTGGCCTTGCAGGGAACTTTCAGAGTCATTACTGAAGCCCTCGGGATGTGTGAGGTGCCATTGTTCCTCCCTGCAGTGTCTGTTTGCCCCCGCCTGCGGGGAGGGGAGAGGTGAAGAATCTATATTTAACCTGCAGGTGGAGGGTGCATTTAGCTTCTGTGAGCTCACCTGGGAGGCACGGGTCCAGTGCTGCTGTCTGCCAGTGGCCTGCCCAGATAAGTAGGTGTTTGGGAATCTTCTGATCTGAAGTGTTAGGTAGGCTCCAGATTAGCGCAGCCCCAGAGTCTTGGTGTCCCATGCTCCTTGCGGGGAGGAAAGAGCCCTGGGCTCCCTGCCATCCTGACTGGCCCTAGCCTTGACTGGCCGTGCAAATTCCTCACCTCCCTGAGCTTTTCTCTTTCTTGCTTGGAAAATGGGGTGGGGAGAGCCAGGAGAGACAGTCTGTCTGTAGGTAGCATGGAACCTTCCAGGAGGGAGCTGGGCTGCCCCAGTCCCCCTTCAGGAGAGCTGGGAGGCTCTGGGCAGCTTTCTGGGTCTCAGTTGCTGCATATGTACTCAAGTGTGTGCACGCATATATGTGTATTCGTGCATGTGTATTCGTGTTTGTTGGGGGGGCAGGGCTGGAGGTAACATCGCTGGCACGGTGCGTGGCTGTGAGCTAACAGTGATCATGCCCATGATTATTCTCGGCCCCTCGGTGCTTGGCACTTACTTTTATGAGCCACACTGTGGGTCTTGGCAGTCGTCTAGCGGCGGGCAGGGGATGATGCTGGGGCAGAGCAGTGGGTGGAGAAGCTGGCTGGAGGGGAGAGAGTCTTCCACACTTGGGTTTCAAAACAAGAGGTGGGGGTGGGCAGGGAGCAGGGCAGGAATCAGCCCCCCACCCCCGACGTGCGCTCAGGGACTGCTGTAGTGCAGCCACCTCCCCTGCACCCAGGTCCCCGCGGGGCTGGGGAGGCACGGTGCAGATTCCAGCGTCCTGGACGTGTCACCTGGAAGGGAGAAGGTTGTGGGGAGACGGCGTCGAGCACTAAAGCAGAACTCCTCCAGCTTTTCCTGTTCCTGCTGCTTCTCTGCCTCCAAGGGAGGTTTTTTGCAGGTGCCATAGCCAGGGTTAAACACAACAACAACAACAACAAAAGAAACCGCAGGTCACAGTCAGACAGCTGGGGAAACTCCAGTCAGATCCTTACAGCGTCCCAGCTGGCCAGGGCTGCCTCTTCCTCCGGGGTTCCTTCTCTTCGCTGTGGAATGGAGATCCTAGTACTAGTTTTACAGGGCTGGTGAACGCAATGCCGACAGCACAAACAGGGACTTGGAAAAGCCAGATCCATCTCCATGTCCGTGCCCACGTGCGTCCTCCACTTGTCTGTCTGTCTTCCATGCTGAACCCCAAAGCCAGATTCCCTTATGCTGTGTGTTGTTAGCTTTCAGCAGAAAGCTGCAGTCTTCCTAGAAGCTCCCCCCGGGCAGGTCAGAACCCGTGGGCTGTGGTCAGTGGTGGGTGCTGTTAAGGCGAGGCTATAAATAGGACAGAAGCAGAGGGCAGAGCTCAGCAGCCCCTCTTTCCTGGCATGCAGCCACAGCACAGAGCTTAGCTCTGCAGCCACAGCCCCTGCTAAGGCTGGGCACAGTGGGAGTCCCAGGGCAGGCTGGGGACACCGCCTCCCTCTGCCAGGCGTCCTCCACCTGTTCAGGTTGTGAATATACTGCCTGCTTTCCTCTGGCCATGGGAAACTTGTGGCGGAGGTGGGCCAGGAAGGAGTGGGCGGTGAAGTGAAGGCAGTGAAGGGAGATGTAGGACACAACTGTGGACCTGGCAGCTTTTGATGAGCTGGATGTATCATTTAATCTGAGAGGCAGAGTGAGAGAGAGCGAGAGCGAGAGCGAGAGCGCGAGCTCCTGTATGCCACTTCTCAAATGCCTGCAGTGACCCCTGACAGAAGCTGGGAACTTTATCCGGGTCTCCCATATGGCTGGCAGGGGCCCAACTACTCAAGCCACCAGGGCTGCCTTAGCAGGAAGCTGGAACTGGGAGAGGAGCTGGGACTGGAACTCAGGCACTCCTATGTGGGAGTGGGCATCCCTGCCGGTGGCTTAGCTGCTAGGCCAAATGCCTACCCTTTGATGGGCAAAAATTCTGAGTTGGTACCCAGTAGGATCTCCTCTCTTCCAGATACTGGGTTCCTTTGATCTTCTCCTAAGCCTTCTCACTGCTGCTGCCAAAGTCGTCTCCATCAAGGTGACTTTTTGCAGATTAAAAATAGGCCACAGTGGGTTAAGCTGCCACTTGGGACCCCACATCCATATCAGAGTGCCTGGGATGGACTCCTATCTCCGCTTCTGATCCAGCTTCCTACTAATGTGCCCAGGGAGCAGCAGATGCTGACCCAAGTCCTTGGGTACCTGCCACCCATGGGGGAGACTTAAGTGGAGTTCTTAGCTCCTGGCTTCAGCCTGGCCCAGCCTTGGCTATGGCTTGCTTTTGGGGAATGAACCAGTGAGTGGAAGATCTCTGCCTCCCCACCCCCGTCTCTCCCCCCCCCCTTTCTACCTTGCAAATAAACAAATCTTTAAAATAAATAGGAATCCTTCTTCCCCAGAAAATGCAGTCCTGCGCAAAGAAGTATAACTTGCCACATGGGTACAGAGGTGTTGTTCCCTCACCTGAGTTGACTTGTACAGTGAACAGTATGCACAACTGTACAGGAGCCCTCTGTTCAGTTCTGGGCTTGAGTGGTCCTGCTGGCCACAGAGCTTCTGCTGCTGCCTCCTCTGTAGCCCTTCCCATTAGCAGGGCCAGCTTGTAATGGGTGGCAAAAGCCAGGCTGGACTGGCACTGTCAGTTTTTCCAGCCCCTCTTTGAAAGGGCTCCTGACCCCCTCCAGGGCCTGGTCAGAGGCTGTCTGAGGGCCCGAGGTGACGACGTTTTCCCAGACATCACTCAGCGCGCAGGACAGGTCTCTGCAGAAGCCAAGGGCAGAGCTCCCCCACCGCATTCAAGACGTGCACCCCAGAGCTCCGGGGGTGCTGGCATCTCTCTCAGCCTGCTCACAGGTTGCTTATCAACAACCTCCCTGAAGGCCTGCTTGCACACCTCAGGAAGCCAGAGGTGGGCAGGTGGGTGGCTTAGCACCCTCCATCCCACCGGAACCATTCCCTCCTCCACCAGCTGGCTTCCTGAGTTCAGGCAGCTCAAAACCCTGGCACTCCAGGAGTCTACCTACCCACTTACCCCACCACCACCACTACCCCACTTTTAAACCCACAGGCACTGCCAGGCTTCCTGGACTACCTGTTTAGATGGGAACAGCTGGGAGCCAAGTTTCCGGTAGCTTTGCCAATAGCCAGGAGAGGCCACACCCTGTGAGGAGCAGAGCTGGAGGTGGTCCTCCAGCCGGGTCAGGGGAGGGTTGGCATCAGACACGTTGTAGGCGTGAAGGAGTGGCAATAATGGGGCTTGGGGAGGCTGGCAGCTATGAGGCTGCACAACCATCCCCGGGCTCTCTCTTCCCACTGTCAGTGTCCGAATGGGCCAGAGCTTTCTCACAAGTGGAGGAGCACTTGTGAGGAGCACTAACCCAGCCAGGCAAGGGGGGAACATCCGGCCCAAGCTGGAGGAGGAGGAGGAAGGGATGGAGCGGGCTAGATGAAGAGGGCAAGAGCCTGGGGGACCCCAGTAAGGTGAGGAGTGTAGGGGAGCCATCCTGAGGAGTGCGGGCTTTGACTTGCTCTGGAGGATTCAGGGTGGAGAGAGGGGGTCAGGCTGGCGGTTCAGAAACATCACTCAGGTGCCTGCGTGACAGCCAGATCGTAGCAGGGCAACGCGGGAGGGAGGGGACCCGACTGCCTGCGCAGAGTCCAGCCGAGGCAGGCCAAGGACCTGCAGTATGGGGGTGGGGGGAGGGGCGGAGGGTGAGGCCTTGAGGACAATTTATGGGTAAAGTTCCCAGGCCCTGGGAAGAGCTTGGCTTTGTGTAGGTGGTGTGGGGGGGGGGGTGGAGAAGGGGACAGACAGGGGTCCAGGTTGGCCCCCAGGCTCCAGGTTGGGCAACCAGCGGGAAGGAGGTGTCATCCTGATACAGGGGCGTACAGAGAAGAAGGGGCTGGCTCTAGGCAGGCTTATTTTGAACTGTCCGAGCCAGTCAACATTTAGCTGGTAGCTGGATGTGAAACCCAGAGCTCGAGAAGCGGGTGGCATTACTGTACAGCAGGGTGCGTGGCAGGCAAGGAGACAGGGCCGCATTCAGGACCGGGAGGCACCGGTTTTCAAAGTGGCTGGAGAGGGAGGATCCCCAGGAAAGAGGAAACCACCGGGGAGGAGGGCAGTGGGGAGAAAATGGTGTCTGGGAGATCACAAGAGTAGAAAGATTCGTGGGGGAGGAAGTGGTCAGCCGTGCCCCAGGGAGCAGAAAGGTCAAGGGACACGAGGTCTGAATCCTGTCCACAGGCTCGTGCGCAGGGCGAGGCACGGTGAGCCGTGGGGAAAGTTTCAGAGGAGGGGCCAGGCCGAGAGGCACAGGGCCTTTGATGAGAGGAGGGAGGGAGAGGAGCAGACGGGAGCTGGAGGAGGCCGTGAAGCCGAGCAGGGTGTTTCGTGTGAGCGAGCCTGAGCAGCTCAAGTGCTGAGCTGCGACAGAGATGGAGAGGGAGCCGTTAAAGACGCAGAGGAGAAGCGGAGGGAAGGAGGGGACGGGACCAAGCACACACTGTGTGTGTTCGTGGGGAGCAGCAGGTGTGAGGCCGATGCTCTGAGGGTGCAGGGACAGGTGGAGAGGTCGACTGTGGTGCTGGTTCTGTTGCAAGGGGAAAGGGTGGGGGCTGAGGTTCAAGGGCATCATGGTCTCAATTTGCAGACGAAGCAGCTGAGCCCAGTTGCAAATGGTGGCCCTGTGGCGTGGCAGGCCTGCAAAGCTGTAGGCTTTCTTGAAAGGTCTTAGCTCTCAGCTCCTTGGGTGTAGGACAGAAAAGATGGAAAGAATTAACCTAAGGTTTGCTAAGTAATTACAGCAGGAGGCTATGGGCTCAGACCGGCAACAAAATGGCTCGTACAGTCAGCCCTGGGTTCCAGACGGGCAGGGAAGGAGGCGCAGAAGGAGCCGGCGGACCAGGAAGATGTTCATGCATGACTACACTCAGGAACCATGGGCCAGGGAGCGGGAGAGCGGGGAGGCGAGGCCAGGGGAATGCAGGTAGGAGGAGGCACATGCCATGTCAGAGGAGGGGCAGCTCCAGGGAC
Organism: Sylvilagus floridanus; assembly: GCA_949820135.1. Lineage (NCBI taxonomy): Eukaryota > Metazoa > Chordata > Mammalia > Lagomorpha > Leporidae > Sylvilagus > Sylvilagus floridanus. The sequence goes on along the minus strand of OX463225.1, from coordinate 84,832,774 downwards.
AGCCAGGCCCGGCTGGGGCTGGGGCATCAGGCGGTGGCGTGCAGTGCTGATGGAGGTCACTGGACTCGGAACGTCAGTTTACCCTGGGGTTAGAACATTGTCGATGTTGTCCACGATAGGACAGGAGTGGTGGCTCTGAGGACGACAGCCACCTCCAGGGTGAGTTGCCAGCAGTTTCTCTGTTCAGTAGGTGACAACAGGGGGTAGTCCAGTGTTTCCCAAACAGGTTTGATCGTAAGGACACATGGATCTTCTCAAACCTCAGTCTGCGCTAGGTGTCTCAATTCAGACCTCTAGCGAGGCGCCGGGGAGTCCACGTGTTCAAGTTCTGCAGGAGATTCTTATGATCAGGCAAGTTGCAGAACATTGGCGTCAGGGAACGCGTAAGCCTCCAAGTGTGGAGGAGGGAAGAAAGGGTGAAGACAATGGAAGAGAAGAGAACAGGACAGCAGGAACCCAACCTCTTGGGCCATCACCTGCTGCCTCCCAGGGTATGCATTGGCAGGAAGCTGCAATCACAACTCAGACCCAGGTGGTCCAATCTGGGATGTGGGCATGTCAACCACTAGGCCGAATGCCTGCACCCCTGCCTGGCTTTCTGTCCTTGTCTGGCTCACGGGGCACATGGAGCAGGTGGCCGGGACCTGCTGCCTCAGCCCTCCTGCTCCTGTACTGATGCCTGCGATTCCCACAGGGCATCACACGGTCCCGGAGCTGGCACCCGCCTGTTGTTGCCGTTGCAGTTGACAGCCCCAGGTGTGATGTGATTTAGAGGCACCGAGTAAGCCCTGGTCACCGCCTACTCTGCTCCTTCCGATGTCCCTCCCCTGGAATCCCACAAGCAGCCAAATGAGGTAGAAGCAAGCAGGCATGGAAGGAAAGACCCGGACAACAGAGATTCTGTCAGCTCTGTCCTCTAATGCCCTGCCTCTTTCTATCCATGCAACTTGGGATGACTTAACTTCTCCAAACTTCGGTTTGCTAACCTATAGGTAGGGATGATGAGAATACCTACATCAAAGAACCGTTGTGAGGATAGGTGGGCAAAGCACGTAGCGTGTCAGGGGTGGGTACTGATGCAGCAGGCAGAGCCACGGTGGTGGCAGTCCCTGTTGCTGTGTGCGGGAAATCCAGAGGAGACAAGGGAGAGCACAGGCGCTCAGGGGCCCTGGGATGCTGCGGAGTTTCTGCCTCCCCCCCTCCCAGTTACAGAATCACAGCGGTCCATGAAGCAGCTCACCTGCCCTTTAACCAAAGTGGTAACCCTATAATACTATTGTTGATAGAGGGTTTTGAGGTGAAAAGCCACTTCATTTATTGTCCTCAGCTCCTTGCATTTCGGGGGACACCCTCTGAGCATTCATGAACTCTATGCTCTGAATTAGGAAACAGAGACCAGAAATGTAATCACCCGGTACACAGACCGCAAGGCCTTTCTGACTCACTCCAGGATAGGTGAGGATTATTCACTAATTTCCTTCCATGTGTGCGTTTGTCACTGCCTGGTCATGTCGGCAGGAAGGGGCGCTCTCACTCCCTCCGTGCTCATGAACCTGAGACAGCCGGGGTCACCCAGGGATCACACAGGGGCTGGAAATGCTCACCACTGAGACGTCTGCCTTCCCCACCACACGATGCCTTCTTATGGGTTCTCCAAGGGGGCAGAAGTTAGCGCCACACCGGGTCTCAGCCCCCAGACGTCCTATCGCCTTACGCCTGGTACAGGAAGGACTTTCTCCCACGTCTCCTGGGGCTGATGACAGCATGTTCCCTCCCCCAGGGCTGCCTGTGCCAGGGCAGTACCTTGCACGCAGGTCACCTGAGAGCCTTGTCACCACGCGGTTCTGGGTGGGGCTGACATTTGATGCTTCTGCCCAGCCGTGGGGGACAGGACAAGGAGAGGGGGCAGGGACTGTGAGGCTCATACCTGTGAACACCTGTATGGTTTCCTGGCAAGAGGAAGAGCCAAGTGTACACGGAGCCCTGACGGCGGTTCCCGGCCTGCGGGAGACTCCCACACACCCCCACACTGTTGGAAGCTCTGTTCAAACATGCCGTTCACATGTACACGTTGAATGCGCTCAACAGTTCATAGGTATCCACTGAACACTATCAAGGGCCAGACAGCAAGCTAAAGTCACCCCCGCCCAACTGGCTTGTGCTTTTAATACGCACATTGCCTTTCCACACTAAGCTCAGGCAATTCAGCCCCAAGCTCGCCCACTCACCCTGAGGAACAAGGGGCCATTGGGAGGTGATGCAGGCCGGAGGTCAGGGACTCCAGCGTGGGGGCCTCACATCCCAGCTGTTACCCCTTTCGTTAGAGAGAAGAGGTGACAGCTGGGAATGGATAGGAAAGACACGGATTCTCAGCCTTTTTTCCCCAACAAGGCATGACCGTTGTACAGCTCAATCCCCCATGAGTGCCTCCATTTTCTCACCTGTGAAGTGGACCTTGTAGCCTTGGCCTCTGAAGGGATTGCTAAAGCAGTGGACTGAGGTGATGCATCGAAAGCTCCTAGCCCGGTGCTGGTAAAGTCACCTTTAGGCTGGGCACAGTCCCCCAGAGCCTTTGGTGCCCTGCCCACACTGCAGACAGCTAGGACAGTTCTGAGGGGCCAGTTCTTTGTGGTTGACTGTGCTACTATTTGGAGATGATTCTGACTGTTTGGAAGCCTTTACCATCCCAGTGGTCACCAGCCAGGAGGAGTGCCCCATACCACCTGTGTGTGCACTGGGGAGGGAGGATCCTGTGAGGAAGGACCCAGAGAGCCACCCTCGCCCCTCGCCCCTCGCCCCTCGCCCTCCCACTCACCGTCAGCTGCTCCTGCAGGGAGTCCTGCCGAGTTCTGCTGGCACATCAGCATTAGACATGCAGCATCACAGATTGTGAGCAGGTTATTTGAAACATAAACTGGCAGAAACAAGATTGTCTCTTGATAAGCCCATCTTCACTCCCTTACACTTAAAAATCTAGCTTTGCCAGCATACACAGAAGAGAGAACAGTGTAATAAGCCCAGCATTAATGGTTACCCATATACTTTAGCAGTCAGAGTTTTTGAGTGAAAGAGGATGGCGTGGGATGACACCGTGGGAGGGAGTTGTACCCTGATCCTGCCGTGTGAAAGGCCTGGGAGCTCCCCGTCTTTCCTATCCATTTCCAGCTGCCAGCTCTCCTTGTAGAGTGGGGTACTGACCCCTGGCTTACAGGGACTGAATGAGCCTGGAGCATGCAGGCCGGTGGAGCCTCCTAAGGGGACAGACCTTCCTCAGCTCCTGCTCATGCCTGTGCTCTTGAGTTGAAAGAGGAAGAATCAGGCCCAAGCAGGAGGCAGGTAGGCAGGGAGCAACAACCAAGGCTCTACTCTGGCCCTGCCCCGACTGGCCAGAGGCCACCTGCCTGCTAAGGCCACCTGTGTGCTCCAGAGGGATTGCGTCCTCTTTTGTGGAATGGCGACAGCTGTAGAGATAAGTGTAATAAACACTGAGAGAAAGGGATAGTAACCAAGCCCCAGCCGTGTGGCTCCCAGGGGGACAGGTCTGTCGCACTGGCCAGTGAATCCCTTAGCTATGTAGGCCATTCTCCCCACTCAGTGTCGGCAGCGTGTGATGCGATCAAAGCCTTCCCCCACTGGCCACAGTCACTTATTTCTGCCATGCTTTCCTCCTGAGCACCTCCACACTGGCTCAAGCAGGGGGATTGTGGAAAGAGGGTGTGATGTGGAATTAGAATATTTCAGTCTTAGATGCTGCGTCATTGGCTCAGTGACCTTGAGCAATCCCTGAACCTCCACATCTTCACTCTTGACAGTATTTTACCTTGGGATGATTTTTAAAAACTCTATAAATAGTTTTCCTTTTATCATCTTAACTAGGTTGGCTTTAGGCAAAACTGAAGCAGGTGAAGCATTAGTTTAGCATTTTCTACTTTCTCAGATTCGGCCTTACCCTAAGGTCCCCCTTTCCCACATACCCTTGAAGCATCAGATGTTGTGAGGCAGCCAATCAAGAAAACAGCCAATCAAACAGATACACATCAAAGTAATTTAATCTCAGTGGGAGAAAGTCTATATTCATCAGGTGCTCAGGAGTGGCTGGCACTGAACGTATTTTGTGTGGTTCCCACAGCAGTGTTGTGAGGTATGGGACTATTATCCCCATTTTCCGGTGGGGAAACTGAGGTACAAATATGCCCTTGCTAATAATCATGCAGCCAATTAGAAAAAAAATAGGATTCAAATGCATTCAAATGGGATTCTGAAAGCAGTGCTGCAGCTTAATCCTTGTAAGGCTCTCTAGTCGGGGGATTTGAAGTATAAGGCGGTGGCCTGGCTTCAGAACTCAGCTCCTTGTATACTGCTGGGGGACCTGGCCAGGGAGCATGCTTTCATCTGTAACACGGGGTTAGGAACAGTGTGGACCCCCTCGCCCTCACACACACACACACACACACACACACACAAACACACACGGTTGTTCTCAAACAAGTATTAATTCATTTTAATAACAATCTCTGGGGCCGGCAGTGGCGCAGTGGGTTGGTCCTCTATTTACAGTGCTGGCATCTCAAGTGGGTGCCAGTTCTAGTCCTGGCTGCTCTTCTTCCGATCTGGCACTCTGCTGTGGCCTGAGAAAGGGGTGGAGGATGGCCCAAGTGCTTGGGCCTCTGCACCCGCCTGGGGAACCTGAGGAAGCTCCCGGCTCCTGGGTCTCCCATGTGGAGGCAGCGACCCAAATATTTGAGCTCTTATCTACTGCCTCCAGCGATATGCATTAGCAGGAACCTGGAATCAGAAGTGTAGCCAGGCCCCAAGCCCAGGCTCCTACTTGGGATAGGAGTGTTTCATGTGCTGGCTTAACCACCGCACAGAACACACACCCCTATTTTTAATTATTAAAGCAGTGGGTGCCCAGTGGAAAAAGTTCAAATAGTTTAGGATGGCATGAAAGAACAAGAAGGTCTCCTCTTGCTCACCCATCCATTTCACTTCTCAGTTCACTGGGAGGAAATTCATCCAGACATTTTGCACATAATCCCACACTTATGCACACAAATAAAGAAGCCTGTTATTTTACATCAAAAGGATGACTTGTTGTTTTCACTTAATATTTCATAACCATCCTTCTGTGTCAGTACCTATGGAATTGCCTCATTCTTACCAGCTGCATAGTGTGTGCCAGAAGATAGATGGACCATGATTTAACCACCCTCTGCAGCAGGGGTGGCGAGTGGCCAGCCTTCAGGCCCGTAAGACCCACTAAATCATTTGGTTGGCCTGGCCCTGCCAAGGCAACCGCAGGCGGGATTCGACGGTCAGTAAGTCTATAGCAGGCTAACTTTTAAGTTGGTGATTTTGCCCACGAATGACATTGTAAAGATGCAAATGGCCCTTGGCAGAAAAAAGGTTCCCCATCCCCCCTCCCCCCCCCCACACACACACTGCAGAGAGACTGACAGGGCACTGCCATGACCTCTGACCATGTGCATTTGAACATGTGCATGTGAGTACATGCTCTCAGAGACAGAGTCAGTCTGTCCAAGCGAGCCAGGCTTTCCCGTGTGGGCAGCGGGGAGCTTCTCTGTTCTTTGCCATTCCCGCGGGTACCCCCTGCCCTGTAGGTGCCGCAGTCGCCACGGCCGCCCTGCTGGGGCACTTGGCTGCTTCCAAACTGCGCCCTTGCTGGGCAGTTGGGTGGCCATCGCCCCTGGAGTTCACCTACATCTGCTTTCTCTCCAGTTCCATGGGAAGCCTTTGTTTCCCCGAGTTTGCCCCACTCCTCCCTGTGTTCACCACCATCACCGGCAGTCTCTTCGCACAGGGGACCCTTGCTGCAGCCCGCGCTTCTCTCACTCTGCATGGTTCCCCAGATGATGGAAGGCCCCGGCAGTGGGTTCACCCCTGTAGCTCCCAGGGCTAGTGATGCTGTCCCCAAAGTAGGTGCTCGGTGCACTTGTTCATAAAGTTGTATTTTAAATACTAAAAACAGAGTATGTGTACTGTCAGAAAAAAAAATAGGAAAGCTGTGTAAGTGAGAAAGTTAAAATCGCCTGGGATCTTAGTGGGCTCGGAGATCTTTAGTGTGTCTCCTTCTGGTTGTGGAATTTAAATCTAGAAGCTCACTAATGAAAAGCTGGTAATTAGATTAAGGAAGTGTGTGGGGAACAGGGGCCAGAGTTTGTGGATTAGGCCAGCCCTGACGAGGTGGTGGTGCTCCTTATTTGTTACTCTCCGGGCTCAGCAGGCTAGGAAATTTCCAATTGTTATTCCTTCATGTGTGTTTGCTGATGCCTGCCCCAGATGCTTGTGGGTGAGAGTGTGGGCTGGGACTGGAAAGATGTCTCCGTTGCAGGAGGGGATCCCTCCAGGCAGGGTGCTGCTTGGCAAAGCCTCTTGCGCTGCCCAGCAGTCACTGCTGTGTTGTCCTTTCATTCATCTCCTGGGCTGAAACAGTCCCAGGCTTTGCTGTTTGAAAATTTAAGTACAAGTCAGCTTTGGCGAGAGGAAACTGGAATCCTCAAACTGTTTACCGCACAGCCCACATCCCTAGCATTCTGTCTAGCTAGCCTAGCGTGAGCTTTATGGTAGTGCAAAGAGGAAAGTCCAAAGGGTCTAGAGGGCTGAGCTCACCCATTCAATAAATAAGTCCCGGGTGCCAATCACGCGCCAGGCTCCAAACTGAGCACAATACAAAAGCAAAACCAGTTGTCGACCTTATAGTCCACAAGGCAACAGCTATTAAGTAGCCATAACAGAAATAAATGTGTAATTCCCACCTGTGACAAATCCCAGGCTGGGGAAGGTGCTGCGGGCAGCCCGTGCCCAGGAGCCGGACTGCAGCGGGGAGTGTGGGATGGTTTCCTGGAGAACAGACAGCTGAGCTGGGATTGGTTATTTACAGTAAAATGGGGACACTGCCCCCTTAGGCTTGCAGATGAAGATGGTCGTGCACAGGCTCGAGCTCTGGGAAATGCGTAGCACGGCGGCGCGGCGAGGGCCTGCAGGAGGCAGCTGTTCCCTGGCTTCTCCTGCGTCTGTCATCCAGGCAGGCATTGCCCGGGCAACTCCAACTGAAGACCTTCGACCTTGCCTCTTGCCCCTCCTCTTCCCCAGGCAGCGGGGGTCAGACAGCCCCGGGGGTCAGCCTCTGTTCCGACACTTACATCTCTATGAATTTGAGTAAGTTACTTAACTGGTAAAACTCACTTCTCTCCTTTGTGGAAAGGGAGCAATAATGGTACTAGCTTGTGGCTTGAAGATTGTAAAGCACTTGGCATAGTATTGTTGCTGGAACTATTGTTGTTGCTAATTATTAACTCTTGCCAATTATTGCTTGGTAGTAGCTTTGTTTCTTCACTTCCATTCCCACTGCCACAAGCCTAGGGAAAGCCGTTGTCATGTGACAACAAGGTCACTGCCATAGCCTTCTAATCATTGTCTCCACCTTGGCTCTCATTTCCCCAATTCATTCTGCTGGCTTCCCTATTGAGCTTCCTAAGATCACATGCTTTGCATATGTCACCTCTTTCCTTTAGTATTGTCATGGAAAAAGTGTTTGCAGTTTATAGCATAAAGAGTTGTTTCCTATGAGCTTGTAGCTAGCAACTAAGATGCCCTCATCCCACACAGGAGCACACACTCTGTGGATCAGCAGTTTTACCTCTGGAAATGTATCTTACAGTTGTACTTGTATGCTATATTCATTGCAGTGTTGTTTGTCATAGGAAACAAACTGTGTGTCTAGTAAATTATGGTACATCTCTCCAAAGAAATGCCATGGAAAAGAGTCCCTCTGTACTAATATGGGAAAGCATCCAAGATCTATTATTGCTAAGTGATTAAAGAAAAAGCAAAGGATGGAATAATGGATATTGATGTTATGTTTTGTGTAGGGGTGGGGGATAAAGACACACACAGGATTTTAATGGCAGTGCTTGCCTGTCAAAGGAAGGGGCTGAGCAGGTGGGAGACAGAGGTGAGAGAGCTACTTCACTCTATTCTCTGCCTCTCTTAATTTGTAAACCATGTGAATATTATCTAATCAAAAACCTCATTACAGTTACTCTCATTACTCATCCATTAATATGGTAAGCACCTACCCTGTGCTAGGCACTGGGTACAAAGGTGAATGAGATTGTGGCGTGGTGGAAAGACCCACTGAACTTGAGGTTAAAACACATAGCTCACCAAGTATACAGCTTGGCACATAGTAGGCATTCACAAAGTATTAACTGGGGGGATTTGTGGCTGAAGCTACTTAAGCTTTCTGTTTCCTCCCATATAAAATGGGACTGGAGATGCCTCTTGTCTCATAGCTACATTGTGAAAATAAATGCTAGAATGTGTGATCAGCTCTACTGAGAGTTAAAATCTGGGGCCAGCACCATGGCTCTCTTGGTTAATCCTCCGCCTGCGGCGCCGGCATCCCATATGGGCACCGGGTTCTAGTCCCGGTTGCTACTCTTCCAGTCCTGCTCTCTGTTGTGGCCACAGAGGGCAGTAGAAGATGGCCCAGGTGCTTGGGCTCCTGCACCCGCGTGGGAGACCAGGAGGAAGCACCTGGCTCCTGGCTTCGGATTGGCTAGTTCCAGCCATGGCGGCTATTTAGGGGGTGAACCAATAGAAGGAAGACCTTTCTCTGTCTCTCTCTCACTGTCTAACTCTACGTGTTAAAGAAAAAAGAGAGAGAGAGAGAGAGAGTTAAAATCCACACGCTGCACATATTCACATCCATTATTTCCTGGACTCCTCACGGGAACCCTGGCGGTAGGTGGTGGGTGTGTATGTTCACATACCACGAGGAAACGAGGGACAGAGAGGAAGAAGGATTGCCCCCAGCTGCTCTGGGTATGAGTTGTCTTCTGGTCTTTCTACCTCTCCATGATGGCCCACAAGACTTGGCATACTTCAGAAAAACACCATTGTCACGGACACTTCAGAGCAGATGCCTCAGCCTAGAAGCGCACCAGCTGGTCTGCTTGACCTTCTCTGCACTAAACACTTTGGGAAAATCCGACAAAGTCAAAGATGTGTGAGTCTAACAATGCAGGGACCATAAAGATTAACCCACCTGCCCCTTCACGAGGAAAACAGAGAAACTCATTCCCGAGGGTGCAAGGGTGTTGCATTTGTAATTTTGTGGAGTTGTCAACAGCTCTTAGAGGGATGAAAATGATACAGAATATACCCAATGAGACACAATTTGTAAAGTGTTTGCAGTAAAACACATATGCAGATCTGTGCACAAATGAATTTTTGTAACTTGAAGAAGAGTTCACTTATCAAATGTGAAACACTCATGTAAACAGCACCTGGTTTAACAGCACCCACCTGTTATGAAAACAACCATCTCCATATATATATACATATACATATATACATATACATATATATACATATATGTATATATATATGGAGGAAGGCAGAGTTAGAGAGAGAGAGAGATTGAGAGATTTTTCATCTGCTGGTTCACTCCTCAAACAGCCAGAAAATCACCAAAGCCCCCTAGCCTCCTCTGGGTCTCCCACGTGGGTGCAGGGCCCAAGCACTGGGGCCTCCTCCACTGCTTTCCCAGGCCATCAGCAGGAAGCTAGATCAGCAGCAGGGACTTGAACTGGCACCCACATGGGATGCAGCATCACATGTGGAGGCCCGACCTGCTAAGCCACAATGCTTGCTGGCCCTACCACCTTCACGCTTAACAGCAAAGATAACATTTTGGCTGCTTTTGAAAGTTTGTGTAAATGGAATTCTATATTCTGTACATATTTGCGTCTAGTTTCTTTCACTTAGTGTCATACTTGTGAGATTTACTCATTTTTTTTTTTAAGGTTTATTTTATTTATTTGAAAAGCAAAGTTAGAGAGAGAGAGAGTGTGTGTGTCTTCCATTAGCTAGTTCACTCCCCAAATGGCCACAACAAGAGGGCTGGGCCGGGCCAGGCCAGAGCCAGGAGCCAGGAGCTTCTTCTGGGTCTCCCTCGTGGAGGCAGGGGCCCAAGCACTTGGACCATCCTCTACTGCCTTCCCAGGTACATTCACAGACAGCTGGATCAGAATTGGAGCAGCTGGGACTCGAATAGGTGCCCAGATGGCTACACTTCAGGACAGGTCCGAAATTCACTCATCAGTAGTTCACTCATTCCTACTACTGCATAGTGTTCCATAGTTTCTCTCTCCTGTTGATGGACATTCACACTGTTTTCGATCTATAAAGATGCAATGCACATTTCTAAACATCTTTTGGTGAACATGAGCATACACCTTTGTTAGATATGTACTTACTGGCAGAATTGTTGGGTCACAGGATATGTGTTAATTTAGCTTTAGTAGATAATGCCAAATGGACTTCAAAAGTGGTTATAAGACATTCACTTTGGCTAGTAATATTGTCAGATGGTTTCATTTTAGCCATACTGGTGGCTGCACATTGTAATTTTCAACTTGCATTTCTGGGATGATTAATAAATTGAGAACTTTTTTGTGTGCTTTTTTTTTGAGAAATACATATTTATCCTCTCTGGGAAAATGCCTATTGAAATATTCTACCCACCCATATTAAATTTAATTTTCTTTTGCTTTTTAAAAGATTTATTTATTTATTTGAAAAGAAAGTAACAGGGAGAGACAGGGACAGAAAAGTCTTCTAACCACAGGTTCACTCCCCAAATGCCTGCTACAGCTGGGCTGAGCCAGGCCAAAGCCAGGAACCTGGAACTTTTTCTGGGTCTCCCATGTGAATAGCAGGGACCCAAGTACTTGGGCCATCTTCTGCTGCCTTCTCAGGGGCATTGGCAGGAAGTTGGATTGAAGTGGAGCAGCTGGGACTTGAACCCACTCCCCTATGGGATGCAGGTGTCCCAAGCAGCTGTTTAGTCTACTATGCCACAACACCTGGCCCTAAATTTGATTTTCTGCTTGGTTTGTACTGATTTTGTAGCTGTTCTTTATATATTCCGTATTCAAGAACTTTATTGGGTTTATTGCTGTAATTATGCTTTCCTCTCTAGGCTTGGCTTTTTAGTAATGATGGTTTTCCATGAACAGGTGTTCTTAATTCTAATATTCAATGATCAGGTTTTTTCCTTTTCAATTAGTACTATATGTTTTTAAGTCGGCTCAGTCTACCCCAACCAAGGTCAGGAAGGCGTTTTCTTTAGATACTGTTATTGCTTTACCTTTTACATTGATCTAAAATGCATCTAGACTTTCTCTTGATTGCATGGTGTGTGAGGTAGGGGTCAGGATTCCTTTATCCTCTCCTGTGCATGTTCTGTGCATCCAGCGTGGTTTACTGGGCAGACAGACCATTCTACCCAACTGCACCTTTGACCAAGTCAACTGGCCCTACGGATGGATGTACAGTAGACCTGTTTCCAGGCCCTCTTTGGTGGGCCTGACCACACTCTACTGCTGCAATGGCTTTGTAATCTGATCCTGCGAATGAATCCTGCAGTGGGCTCCAATTCTCAACCCCACGAAACACCTTTACCTCGCACTTTTTTCCTCACACACTCCCTGCGAGTGTGGCTGATTGGCCTGTTCCCGTGTGGTTACCTAGGTCTCTGTCCCATCAAAACCCTAAACTGAAAGGCAGCCAGGTGTCTGCGGATAGCAGTCAGCCGGATAATTAAGTGAGGCGGGCGAGGCTGTCTCTCTCGGAAGGGCTTCAGCGAGGAAGGGGTCGACCCACACCATGGAGGAGCGGCCTCTCGGTGGGGAGTCGCGCGGAGAGGCAAACTGAATCCCTGGCCGAGGAGGGCCAGGCGAGGTCGCCGAATGTAAATATCGCGGGGGGTTCCGTAGGGGCCCGCGAATCGGCTCGCCGGGGTGGGGCCGCCCAGCCGCAAATCACCAGTTGAGGGCTGGAGCGCACGGCGCCGGCTCAGAGCAGCGCCTGCCGCCGCCGGGACGGGGCGTGAGCGGCGCGCGGGCTTCTTGGCGGACCATGAGCGGACTCGGCCGGCGGAGCGGCGGCGGCGCGGGGCGCCTCTGAGCCCCAGCCCGAGCGCCCGGGCGCGGGAGGTGAGTCTGGGCTGTTGGCGCGCGGCTGCGGCTCCTCCCGGGGCGCCGAGGCCTCCCGCGCGCAGTGGGAACGGGCTGGGAAGTTTGTTGGTCAGAGTTAGGCTCCGGGGAAAGTCGAGCTGCGCTTCTTGTTGTTTCCCCCAGAGGAGATGGAGACGGCGTTGGGGGCAGGGGTGGCCGAAGTGGGGACCGCGCGGGCCCCGGACGCTCCGGGACGTGGCCCGCGGCGATCTCCAGCGAGCATCGCTGCCCCGTGCCTCTGCTGCGGCATCTTCCCGGCGCTGGCCTCGCCCGACCCCGGCCCTGCCCGCTCGGCGCTCGGCCGGCCGGTCGGAGAGGGGGAGAGGCGAGGGCCGGGCGGGCTCCGCTGGCAGCCCGGGGCTGGGAGCGGGTGAGCGGCCGCAGCGCTCCCGGGAAGTTTGCAGAGAAAGCTCAGGAGCCTGCCCCAGGGCCGTGGACACCGCCTCCCTCCCTCGGTCTCGCTTTGTTGGGAAGGAGTGAACGGTCGGCTGTGTGGCTCCCGGGCGCCACACAGGCCTTCCAGCGCAGCCCGGCCGCACCGCGCGGAAGCCGGGATCAGGTGTAGACGCCGGTCGGGAGCCGCGGGTGGGGCGCGGTGTTGCGGGGGCGCCGGTGAAGGTTGGCCGGGGCAGGCCAGGGGGGTGCGCTGGAGAACTCTGGTTTTGGTGCCAAGGGGAAAACCGTGTGCCCAAGTCGTGTCTTCTTTCGCTTGAAACCTTTCTGCGAGCTGAAGTGGAGCCGAGCGTTCGGAGCCTGCGCTAAGCCTCGGCTCTTATCGCCCAAGGCTACGCGGAAAGAACCTTGGCGAGGGCAGGTCGGGCTCGCTCGGAGTTGCCAGGGACTGAGGCCCGGCTCGGCACGGGGAAACCCGCAGGCAGTGCGGGTGCCAGGCGGCTGCCGAGTGGAGCGATCACCTGGCCTTGGCCCCGCGCTCGCCGCCGCCCGGACTCCAGCCTTCCCCAAGCTGCTGCCGGGACAGGCTTGCTGACATTTCCAGGGTGACTAACCCAGACCTCAGTCTCCTGTTCGTGGAGAAAGAGCTGCTTGTCAGCTGGATGCTTCGGAACTTTATGGTGTAAATCCTGGGCTGTGCTGCTTGAAATACAATCCATGGGAGAATTATTCATACTTTAATCACTCGGCTAGGCTTCATAAGTTTACTTCAAAAGTAAAGGGATACTCTTAATTCCTAAACTCCAGCAGAGTTTCCTTCTAAGTGGATAAAGCCAGTTTTACAGCTGTAGTGCCCCCGTTGCCCTTCCTACCACTCTGCAGCACGTACCGCCAACACAAACTGCAAATTTTGTGTCCTGATCATACCAGGCAACGGAAGCGGTTACATTTCCAGAGTTAAAAATACGCTAGAAAGTTCTTAAAGTCTTTGTCAGATAACCATCTATGACTTTGGAGAAGATCCCATTTCAGAAGTAAAAGAGAAAAATCTCAAGAGTAGGCTGCTTATCTCTGCCTCGACTTGTGAGATCATCCATTTCTTTGAGACATCTTTGTAAGGCGGTGAGTTGGGCCACTGTTCACGAGCATCTGAAAGCACAGTGGCTGAGCAGGGTCAGGAGCAGCACCACACTGCGTTGTCAGGGCACCCTTGTCCCTCACATGCACAGTTATCTCATATTTCCATATCCAGACATACTGTCTTTGACCTTTGTATGGATTTCAAGATCAAGGCAGGACACTGTGCATAGGAGAGAGGTGAAGTCCAATGACCAAGGTCCCAACTGGACTTTAAAGACTGCATCCAGGGGGCTGGATTGTGGTCAGTGGGTTCAGCCGCCACTTGGGACACCAGCATCCCGGCTTCCTATCCAGTGTCCTGCACATGCGCGTGGGAAGTCGGTGAGGATGACCTGCATACTTGGGCCCCTGCCATCCTTGTGGGAGCCCAGGATGGAGTTCATAGTTCAGTTGCTGTTGTGTCTACTTGGGGAGTGAACTAGCAGATGGAAGATTCTCTGCCTTTCAAATAAATAAATCTTAAAAAAAATGCATCCAGGCTTGTTTGCTGTGCTTGTAAGAAGGATCTTCAAAAAGTTTGTGGAAATGTGTATTATGTAAAAACTAGGCACTGATTTCAAAATTTTTTCCACCAAAACATTTCTCTTAATTCTACTTTTTTTTTAATTGATTTTTTTTTTTAATTTATCTGAGAGGCAGAGGTACAGAGAGCTCTTCCATCCACAGGTTTACTCTGCAAATGGCCAAAATGGCCAGAGCAGGGCCAATTTCGAAGATGGGAACCAGGTGCTTCTTCCAGGTCTCTCACACAGGTGCAACTCTCACACAAGCGCTTGGGCCATCTTCCGGGCTTTCCCAGGCCACAGGCAAATAGTTGGATCAGAAGTGGAACAGCCAGGACTTGAACTGGCACCCATATGGGATTCCGGTGCTACAGGTGGGGGTGTAACCTTCTATGCCAGCCCCAATTCTACTTTGTATTGAACTTTTGAAGTAGCAAAGTAGCTCTCTGCAGCACCCAGCACAGTGCCAGGGCACAAATGTGACTTTTGAACGAATGCTCCTGTGGACTGCGTGGTGCCTCCTTGCTGTAAGTGGATTCTGTTGCCTCAGTCAGCAGTTCTGAGAGGAAGTTGCTCTGTACCAAAGAACCTCAAGAACCCAGGGATTCTCAGCCCTCTTGCCTTAAACATGGGTGTCTTTGAAAAGACTGATGCCAGTGGCCTGCGCAGAGATTCTCATTTCATTGCTATCTGGGTTGTGACTTGGGCATCTGCATTTTGTCAGCTTCCCAGAGGATTCTTACGTGCAGCTGGGTTGAGGACCACTTTTATGTTTTCAGAACTGATTCCTTGCCTTAGGCCTTGTAAGCTGGAAGCAGCCCTGGTGAGAGAGAGAAGGGATGTGATTCATGGGTTATTGTATGCTTCCTGGCAAGCTAAGAGGTTCTCACATCAGCTTACAGTAGGCTGAGGGATCCATCTCTATTTTAAATATTCCTTTATGTTAATGATGCTTAAATATCTCCATCTGCTCTCTGCTCCTCGCCTCACATCCCTCACCTCCTGGACTGCATTGTCCCCTGGCATGCCACGTGCCAGAGCTACAGTGTAAGCTTGTCCTCCCTCCTGCAGGCGTCCCCCTCTGAAACCACTCTGTACCCTATGGCATCTGGCTGTCCTCCTGGCCACACTGTCCTTGCTTTCCCAGCCCTGCCGCTGCCCCAGCTCGAACTGCTTCCTCCTTCCCTGGTGGATTCTTGCTGTCAGCCGGAACTAGCTCCGTGCCTCCAGCGTGGCCTGCTTCCAGCCAGGCCCATAAGCGCCGCAGGTCAGACCTCACGATCTGCTCCCCGCCACACCACACAGCCTGTGGCGACAGCTCCGTGCCTGCACACCTCTGCCCTCTTTGCATCCTCTTACAAGGTTTCCGCTGTAAACTTCAGCCTTGCACAGTGCTTTGGCTCCGCAGTTGAGATGCAACACAAGTCCTTTTGTGCAAATTCCGAGTTGTGTGGTTCCTTCCAGCAGAAGGGTCTGCCCATGTGAGTTACATTAGTCTCTGGTAGAGTTCCTAATTGGGGCTCAGCTGTCTTTGTTCCTCACAGCTTCTTCTGTAGGGCAGGCCCTTAAATGTCTTTGGTGTTGAAGGCAGGAAGGAGAGGTGCTGACATTTGTGGTTATCAGAATAAAGTGGGTGAATTGCTCAGGGCCATCTTAGAACACTTGAGCCCAATCTGGAAGTGTAGCTGGATCTGGGATAAGCCAGGAAGGAACAGGCTGCCAGAGACTCTGCAAGCTACTATGACTTGTGCTTCTCACACTAGCTTGGAAATGGGTTTGTTCACTAGCATAGCCCCTTGCACAGGAAGAGGCCTCCCCACCTCTCTGAAATGACCCAGGCCTGCCCACCAGGAGGGAAGGTGCTATAGCTTGAAGAGGCCAAGAGTTCACAGCTGGGGTGGGGCAGGGAGTATAGAGCGGGGAATCCTGGTCACCTACGTCACTGGTGGTCAGGCATGGGGGCCAGGGAGTTTGGTTTCTCTTTTAATAACAATGATTAACAGTGAGTGAGTGCTGACAGGGTGCCAGGTACTGGCCAAGACTCAGTCCCATTGTTCTGCACCTGCTGTGAACCGGGCCTTCTGTGTGGTCCCAGACAAACCCTGGAATTACCAGGCTTGCCAAAGAACTGAGGACAGCTAGGATTATATGGGCTGAGTAAGGGGTTTCCTTCCACCTACCCCTAGCACTCATGTGCACAGAAGGAGTGGATCCTGTGTGTGTGGTCACACACGCAGTTGGTTTGCTTTGCACACGCTGCTGTCTTTGTCCCAGTTCCACCTGTGTTGCCTTTGGTCCAGCTGGTTGCCTTCAAGCCCAAACTTGAAGCCTAAGTCTCCAGTTTCTCCACTCTGCAGTGCTGCTGAGTGATGGTCGTCACTCCAAGTGCTTCCCTGGCCGGTGCAGTGGAAGAGATGGTCGGTGGGGAACTGTGGTTCAGGGCTGAGGGCAGGCAGCACAGCTAAGGGCTGCTGTCCTCCTCTGCCCCGGGGAGGCCACTTGGCTCTCCTGCGTGTTGGGCAGACCGAAGCCCAGGATCATGACTTGTGTACGATGGCTTTGGGAGCCTTGCGTCTCCAGGGACTAACCCTGATTTTTTTTTTTTTAACCTGGGCTCCTATTTCTTCTCTGTGTGTTGGCCTTAAAGATGTCTTATATGATCTGACTTAGGACAACAACAGAGTTTATATTAGGGCTTGGAGCACCTGCCTCTGGCCAAAGGGAACGTTTCTACTGAGCAGGGAACAATGGTCGGGGCTGCTTTTGCCCACAAATTGATGTGCCACTTTGCTCTCTTTCTGTGCTCCCTCTGTCCCCTGCCTGCCTGCCTGCCTTTCTTTTTTTGCTTTTTTCTTTCCCTGACTATGCAGGTATCCATGGGCATTGCTTAGCCCAGCTGCCAGCAGGCAGGTCCCAGTCCCTCCTAGGGGACCATGTACATGGCGCCTCCAGCCCAGTGGCTCTCCTCTGCTAGCCGAGCACACTGATACATGGAAGAATGGCCCACCTCCTCACCCCTGACCCTAGGCTGTCATCACTCATTAGAGCACATTGATTTATTCATAAATCCTAAGTCTTTGCCAGAAAAATTCTGCCCTGTCTGTTCCTCTGGTTAGCAACTGAGGGGCTGGGCTGGCACTGAAGATGTCCTAGTAGTTAAAATATGCCAATAATCCCCACCTGTTTTCAGCCTTTGTGGGACTGTGGAAATACATGAGCTAATTCTCCAACAATTGCTAACATTTTCTCTAATTTATTTGTTACTGAAGCCGTGGTCCTCCCATAAACTGTTTTCATTATTATGCTTTTCCATCATCTTCAGGGGTCCAAAATAGCAAAATGATTTACAAGCTTCTGGAGACTTTGTGATGCACCTGCTGTTTGGGTTTGTTGCCAGTCCTGGAGAATCCGCTGGGTCATGAAAGGAGGGAGATGAATAAGCCTCCTGTTCTCAGGAGACTCCATCAGTGACGCCCTAAAGTGTGCTTGTCTTTTTACACCCTTTGGAGATTTTCTGTTGCTACGTGGCGTAGAGAGGAAGTCGTTGCTTGTGTCTGAGATTTACACTTGCTTCTTTTTTTTTCCCCCAGAGTTGAGAGTCATGGCCGCGGGAAAGTTTGCCAGCCTGCCCAGAAACATGCCGGTGAGTCACCCGTCCCCCCTGGCGTCGTCCATGGACCTTCTGAGCAGCACATCCCCGCTCGCCGAGCAGCACGCTGACGCCTATCCAGATGCCTCCATACATGGCACGCTGCCGCGGAAGAAGAAGGGTCCTCCTCCCATCAGGTCCTGTGACAGCTTCAGCCACATGGGCACCCTCCCTCACGCCAAGTCCCCGCGGCAGAGCTCGCCTCGGACCCAGGATGTCATCCGGGAGAGCCCACTGCAAGACTGGAAGGGCGAGACCTTCACCTTCAGGTAGCTGCCCTGACTTCCCCGTGAAAGTGCCTTGGTGTCTAGGACTTTGGAAAGCGTCCTTTATTAGGAAAGTGTGACAGATACAGAGTTGAGCAGGTCATTTAGCTAACTCCTGTGGGCCCATCCGCCAGCTTCAATAGTCGTAAACTCATGGCTAGTACTATCTTTAATCTGTTCCCAGCCACTGTCCCTCTTCTGGTATCATCATCATCATCATTATTTTAAAGGTTTATTTTTTATTTATTTGAAAGGTAGAGGTACAGAAAGAGGGGGAGAGACAGAGAGGGAGATCTTCCATCCACAAGTTCACTCCCCAAATGGCCAGAGTTGGGCCAGCCCAGAGCCAGGAGCTTCTTCTGGGTCTCGTGCATGGGTGCAGGGGCCCAAGAACTTGGGCCATCTTCTGCTTTCCCAGGCCATAGCAGGGAGCTGAGTCAAAAGTGGAGCAGCTAGGGCCAGCATTGTGGCATCAAGGGTTAAGCTGCAGCCTCTAGGGTCAGCATCCCATCTGGGCCCCAGTTCAAGTCCTGGCTGCTCTTCTTCTGATCTAACTCCCTGCTAATGGCTTAGGAAAGCAGCGGAGGATGGGCCAAGTGTTTGGGCCCCTGTACCCATGTGGGAGACCTAGAAGAAGCTCTTGGCTCTTGGCTTTGGTCTGGCCCAGCCCCGGCTATCTCAGCCATTTAGGGAGTAAACCAGTAGATGGAAGATCGTTCTCTCTCTCTGCATCTCTGCCTTTCAAACAAAATAAATCTAAAAAAAAAAAAAAAAAAGTGGAGCATTTGGGACACAAACTCATGCCTATAAGGGATGCTGGCATTGCAAGCAGCTGCTTAACCCACCAAGCCACAGTGCCAGTCCCAAAAAGTACATTGACCTTACATGCCTCAGGGTTTCACCAGGAAAATTCTGCCCAGTGTTTCTGAGTGTCTTAAGGGTTGGTCTGGTGTTGAAGACATTCTAGCAGCTGACACACTGCAGTAAGCTGCTCTGACACTTAGGCTTATGACAGTATGTGAGCTCACAGGGTAGCTCGCAGTGTATCTGAAACAATGTCATCCCCAAACTCGTATTCTAGCAAGGGACCTAGATAAGAGGTTCAAGGGGGTAAGTAAGGTAACTGCACAGTGTAGCAAATGTTCTAGAGGAAATTCCATGATGCGCTGCTGATTTACTGAGAACAGTGGCTCTTGGTAGGGTGGGCAGGTGTCTAAGGAGGTGATAGTAAATCTGAGACTTGGCAGCCGTGGGCCTTCCAAGCTGTTGCAAGCATAGGCAAATTGAGTATAGAAAACTATTGGGAGCAAGTTTGGCAGGTAAAGTTACAGAGAGAAAGGGGGAAAGACAGAGGGAAACAGATATTCCACCTGCTGGTTCATTCCCCAAATGGCTGTGATGGTCAAGGCTGGGCCAGGCTGAAGCCAGGGAAACAGGAACTCCATTCTGGTCTTTCACATGGGTGCAGGGGCCCAAAAACTTGGGCTACCTTCTGCTGCCTTTCCAGGCACCCCAGCAGGGAGCTGGATGGGCATTCCAGTATGGGAATCTGGTGTTGTCTTAGGTGGTGACTTAGCCTGCTGCACCATGACACCTTTGGAATAATGCAAAAGGAAGCTAGTATGGCGTGTGGCTAGAGTGTAGTAAGTCGAGAGGAGAGTGGTATAGATGTTGATAGAGAGCTAGGTAGACCAGTGTTCAGAATTAGTTTTAGGGGCAGGCGTTTGGCATAGCAGCACACCTGCATCCCGTATCAGAGTGCTTGGGTTCGAGTCCCGGCTCCACTCCAATTCTAGCTTCCTGCTAATGTGCATTTAGGAGACCTGGATTGGGTTCTCAGATCCTGGGTTTGGCCTGGCTTCTCAAAAACAATTCAAAATTTAAAAGTTTTAGAAAAGAATTAGCTTCTGTCTCTAACTGTAGTAGTGCAAGAAGGAAACAAGTGGAGGCCCAGGTATTCTCTGTAGAAAGCATTAGAGATCCCTAAAATGTTCCTGGCACTGAGTTGGAAAGTTCCCCCAATGTATCCTGGGCCTGCTCCACAAAATCTAAGTGGGTGACCTCGGCATTCAGATCTCGCTGCTGATGAAACAGGTACATACAGAGGCACATGCCTGAGCCTTGTATTGTTACTGTCCCTTAGTTGGCACTCAGTGGACAAAGATGCAGGGGGTGAGTGGCAAAGTCAAATCACTTGGGCCAAAAATGAGCACAGATGCCAGCCTGCACAGGCTGGAGTCAGCACCAGCTGTGACCTTGCTTGTTGAGGACCTTTCTCTTTGTGAACGTAACCTCTGTGTCCAGCCAGGTGTCTGCATGGACCGGACACAGGCAGGCCACAAACTCCTTGAAGCTCCGAGGTCCTGGCTGGGCACCAGCTCTTTCAAGGGACAAACTCGACGGGGGGGATGGGTGGGGAGGAGGTGGTCATGGAGTCGCCCTTCCTAGCTTGAGAAGGTTCTTCCTAAGCACCCAAGGCCTGAGCTGGCAGCCTGCCAGGAGTTCAAAGCTTCCCAGTCTGGACGCTGGCTTGGATAGAGGTCAGGTCTCTCTAAAAGATCGGAGGTGGGCGGAAGTCCTGGGTTTGAAGTCCCGGCTGTGGAAGCCTAAACAGGCACTGCTAGTTTAGGGTTTGTTTATGATTCAGAGCTGTGCTAATCACAATTCACAAATTTTTCCTTTTAATTTGGAATAACTCATTTTTTAAAAGATGAGTGCGGAAAGTAACAAATGTGTATCCTTCAAAAAGTATGCTGAGTTAGAAGGTGCATGGTTGTATGTCAGAGGATCACAAAGTTCCATCCTCTCCCTTTCCTAATGCATTTTAAAGATTTATGTATTTACTTGAAAGGCAGAGTTATGGAGAAGCAGAGGTAGAGCGAGAAAGAGAGGTCTTTCATCCGATGGTTCACTCCCCAGATGGCCGCAAAAGCAGAAGCTGCACCAATCAGAAACCAGGAGCCAGGAGCTTCCTCTGGGTCTCCCATGTGGGTGCAGGGGCCCAAGGACCTGAGCCACCCCAGGCCATAGCAGAGAGCTGGATTGGAAATAAAGCAACTGTGGCTCGAACTGGCGCCCATATGGGATACTGGTACTGCAGGCAATGACTTTACCTGCTTCACCACAGCGCCAGCCCCCCAATACATTTTAAAAAAAATTCTCCCGAGAGGTCCTGATTTTAGTGGGTTTAGAGTACCTTGTATTCCTTTTTATTTGTTTTAAGTATTCCTACTAAGATTATGAGACTGAATTCCTTCTTGGAACAAGGCGTAATAGAAAAAAAGTATGGGCGTGTGGAAAGCCAGAGCAGGCAGCCTGGGAATGGGAGGATGACAATGAGATCAAGAACAGAGAGGGTCCGCCGCAGGTGCTGCTGCAGAAATGCCGGAGAGAGAAACTGTACTTCCATTCCTGATTCAGCTCTTCAGTTGAAAGGAGTGGTAAAAACACCTCCACCCCGCTCACCGCTTTGTTCTCTTTCTTCATGGTGAAGTCGGGAGTGAATTTCTTTTTCTAGATATCCAGTTTGAAAACTTCTCATGTTTATCACATTTGGTGCTGGCCTGGCAATGGTGGGGCCATTCTGGAGAACTCACACACTCTCCATGTATGTCTTTTTTTTTTTTTTTTTGACAGGCAGAGTGGACAGTGAGAGAGAGAGACAGAGAGAAAGGTCTTCCTTTGCCGTTGGTTCACCCTCCAATGGCTGCCACGGCCGGCGCACCGCGCTCATCCGATGGCAGGAGCCAGGTGCTAGGTGCTTTTCCCTGGTCTCCCATGGGGTGCAGGGCCCAAGCACTTGGGCCATCCTCCACTGCACTCCTGGGCCACAGCAGAGGGCTGGCCTGGAAGAGGGGCGACCGGGACAGAATCCGGCACCCCGACCGGGACTAGAACCCGGTGTGCCGGCGCCGCAAGGCGGAGGATTAGCCTGTTGAGCCACGGCGCCGGCCAATCTCCATGTATGTCTTAACTTCTGGCCCCTTGCAGTACCTTAGTTCCCCCCTAACCATAATTTGGCCCTCTGTAGTTTCATTTACCCATGGTCAACCACATGATCCAAAAATAATACATAGAAAATTCCAGAAATACTTAAATTTATTTGAAAGGCAAAGTTATAGAGAGGGAGATGCAGAGAGAGATACAGTGGTCTCCCATCCACTGGTTCACTCCCCAAATGGCCACAACAGCTGGAGCTGGGCTGATCAGAAGCCAGGAGCTTCTTCCAGGTCTCCCATGCAGGTGCAGGGACTCCAGGACTTGGGCCATCCTCTGCTGCTTTCCCAGGCCATAGCGGAGAGCTAGATTGGAAGTGGAGCAGCGGGGACTCAGGCACCCATATGGGATGCCCGCACTGCAGAAGGTAGCTTTACCTGTTACACCACAGCCCCGGCCCCTTCTGTTATTTTATCTGCATAACCTGAGTGGTGTGATGACATCTTTCTTGCTCCCCTCTGTCACTTCTGAGATGTGAACCACCCCTTTGTACAGTGTATCCACCCTGTACACCCTACCTGCCCTTTGATCAGTCGGTTGCCTTTTGGTTTTCAGATCTACTGGTACAGTATTGCAGGGCGTGTGTTCAAAACTCACAATAGTGATGATGCTAGCACTTTAGATATATCAAAGAGAAACCATAAAATGCTTCTTTCAAAGGAAAATGTGAAAATTATCAATAAGGAAAGAAAAAAAGTCTGCTGAGGTTGCAGAGATCTATGGTAATTATTGCAACTAGTCTATTTCGTTATTAAAATGATTAATCTCTCCTGCCCCTAACTTATAAATTCAACTTTGACAGGAGTATGTGTGCATAGGAAATAAACACACTATGCATAGGGTTTGTCCACAGTTCTAGGCATCCACTGGGAGTCTTGAAGAGTATCCCCTGCAGGTAAGGAGGAGCTACTGTATTTCAGTAGTTGCAAGTTTGTTTTTTTCCCAGAATATCTGCTTAGCTTATTTATTTGAGAGGTAGGGTTCAGAGAGATGGAGAGATGGAAAGAAAGGTCTTCCATCCTGTGGTTCACTCCCTAAATGGCTGCAATGGCTGGAACTGAGCCGATCTGAAACCAGGAGCCAGGAGCTTCTTCCAGGCGTTCCATGCAGGTGCAGAGCCCCAAGCACTTGGGCCATCTTCCACTGCTTTCCCAGGCCATAGCAGAGAGCAGGATTGGAAGAGGAGCAGCCAGGACTCAAACCCGCACCCATATGGGATGTTGGCACTGCAGGTGGAGGCTTAGCCCACTGCACCACTGCGCCTCCCCTTGCTCAGCTTATTAATCATTAAAAAAAAAAATCTTTATTGTAATTGAATACTAGCTGAATATCCAATCTGTGGAAGGCCCTAGGCCAAGGAGAGGAAATCTCCCCTTTGACCTAAAACTTTGTGTTAAGCTGTCCTATCCTCCCGGATCAATAATGTCTTGTACATTTATAGTTTCAAAGTATCTTGAAGATATCTTCCTGAATCATGTTGAACGTCAGAGGCATGGGCTCAGAGACAAGGCAGGTGTCATAATGAACACCGTTGTCATCACTCACAGCTGAGAAAATGTCAGGGCTGTTGAGGCACATGGGATCATGCCCTCGCGGGTGACAGAGCTCAGTCAGCCAGCATTTAATGCAGAAAGTACTCCCAGGCCTCTCCCAGGCCCTGGGCTCCATGGCCTCCCTGAGGGGCACCCTCTGAGCTGTCCTCTTGCCCGCTGTCTGAATCCAGCACCTCAGACACCTGCTCTGGGGAGCCTGAAGCCATGGCCCCCACGAGCAGGCAGAAGGCAGGCCTGGAAGGGGGAGTTGGCCTTCTCCTTTTGAGATCTGTCTCTCGGCTTTGTTGTTTCCTTGGCTGCCCTTGGATGTACTTGTGGTTTTGAAAGGTGGCCAAAGCCAGAAGCCAGGGAGCTCTTAAACCTGCCGCTTGATGTCACAGAGGAGCCTTTGTTCCAGCAGCGGAGCCAGGCTGCTCTAGGAGGCCTGCAGACAGGATTTCCTCTTGACATTAGCGTTCGGCCGACGTCCCTTTGATTCATTTATCTTCAAGGATGAAATTTGTGCTGGGATATGGCACCTTCCATATGTGCTGAGGGGGCACTCGTTCCTGTCGTTGGGGTGTGTGTGTTGCTGGCGAAGCCCAGGAATCAGCGCCTGGAGACTGTTCGGGGCCTTTTGCATCCTGTGGGTACATGGAGGCATGCATTCCTGGGAACAGCTGCGGGCCTAATTCCTTCTGCCTCTTGTGCTGCGGCGCATGTGGTGGGACAATGCAGCGTTTCATGAGTTTGCATGAGTGGAGCTGACGGGCTGCTCACAAGTGTTTCCACTGACAGTGGCCAGGAAGTCTGCAGGATTCTCCCCCAGCGAGAGGCCGGTGCCCTTTCCCAGGCAGTGAGTAACCTATTGTGTCCAGTGTCAGATTGTCAAGGTCGCAGCCACAGTGTGAGGCAGGGGACCCACGCAGGCTTCTGTCCAGAACACCGCCTTGCTGCGGGCAGTGTCGATGCCCTGGTGTGAAAACTTGTTTCAGCTGCTCCTCTTTGGAAGCACAAAGCGCCCAAACTTCTCCTTTCTCCTTGACACAGCAAGGGAAGTTAACCAGCCTTGGGCTCGGGTTAATCGGAAGGCAACACGCACAGATATACATGGGTGTGCCTGCTGTCTGCAAGGGGAAGCTTTTCACACACTTGGGAAAAAAAACCCAATAGGTGACTAGGTCCTATTTCATGGAATGTATACTTACTGGGTTAGGAGGGTACCAATGCCTTTTTAAGAGCCCGAGTTCAAGAAAACCACAGTCCATGGGTTGAATTTTGAGTTTTAAAATTTCAAGGTGGGTTTGTGTTTGAATGCAGGTGTTGTGATTGGGTTTGTGGGTTCAGAGCAGCGGTGCGGGTCTGGGCCCTGGTGGTCCCTGGTTTGCCGAGGCCCCCCAGGCAGCTGGGTCTGTGGTCTGGAGCCCCTCTGGGTTGGAGGAGCCCAGGGAGTGGGGAATACCTGCAGGTCCGCCAGCTGCCCGATGGTGGTCCTCAGTCTGACGATTTGAACCCCAGCGCTGGGACCTGTGCATTCTCAGCTGTTCTTCTGGGGGAAAAATGAAAGGATTTATTTTTTAAACCGATTGCAAGCCACAACCAAAACACAATCGGAGAATGACACAACACAGCCCCGTGAGTGGAGCTGGTCCACATCCGCTCCCCTAGGACAGGCCCGGCTTCCCATTCTGTTTTTTTCAGGCCTCCCGCATACTGTTGGGGAAAGGGCAGGTTTTTTTAGGTTTTTGAGTTTTTCTCATACTTCAGGAGATGCCAGAGAACATTGTAAACAGAAAGTGCTGGGCAGCTACAAGTTATTGCTGTTGTCACCACACGCTGCTTTGAGAGCCATCCCGGCCTGGCGGGACTACGCAGGCTGGGGAAGCCAGGCTGCGATTGCTGATGGAAGGAGACTGTCCTCAGGGGGCCTGCACAGGTGGTCAGACCAGCCTGAGTGACAAGGCTGTGAGGCCCTGAGATCGAAGCCACTGTGCTGCTTATAATGGTGTCACCACCTGGTCTGTCCCCCAGGGACTTCACTGCAGGATTGGAAGCAGAAGTCCAGGCCTCCTCCTCTTCTGAAGGATTGTGCTGTTAGCCACGAGTAGTGGAGGTCTTCCGTGTGTGCCCCCAAACCTTACGCAGCCTCCTTGGACTGTAGTTCCAGATTTACTTTTAAATATGGCATCTCAAGGTAGAATTACTCCTGCTGTGGAGAGCACAATGAAACCCGAGACAGGTAATCCAGAGATCTCTGCTCAGGTTCCTGTTTTTGCCACTTTACTAAGTTTGTGAATGAGGGCGGGTTCTAAACCATACAATGGGGATGAAAATCACTCCCCTGTGGGCTGCTGTCAAGGTGAACTGGTCCCTGAATTTGAAGGTCTCCCCGAAATTCAGCACTCTGATTTCCACACTACAGCCTGGTGTGTCCTCCTGGGAGTCCACATGGAACAGGTCCCGTGTCTGCACACCGTTCCTGCCTGGTCACCAGCAGTTTGTTCTGGTGCCACTCAGTCCTGCTGGGATAGCTGGCAGTGAAGGCTACTGAGGCCTTGGCTGGGGCATTGCTACAGCCATGGCTATCAGGGTGGGGGTGGGGGTGGGGGAGAAGCTGCAAGTGACCTTGACTCTGATTCCAGCAGTCAGACTTGGTAGCTTTGTGACCTTGGCTAAGTTGTTCTACCTTTCTTAATCTCCACGTCCTCAGGGTCAAGTGTAACCACAGGTGCACTTGCACAGAGCCTGGCATGGAGGAGGAGCCCAGGCAGATTGGTTTCCTCCTTTCCTTCCTTCCTCCTGGAAAGCAGAAACTGGGAGGCTCCTAATCCTCCTGTGTAACCTGAGACCACATTCAATGTCTGTAGCTTCTGCAGGAGAAAGTGCCCCATGTGTTGATGGAGTCTGGCTGGATTCCCTCTTTGGATCTGCCCTACAGCAATGCCTCTTGGCCAGCACTCAGAGTTTACAGGTGTAGCAACTGCACAGGGCACTAAAGCATCGCACACCATTGTGCTAACACACAAAGCAGAGCCTGTCTCCCGTGGGCTGGCCTCCAGCCTCTGCCTGATGGCTCTGGTACTTAACGTCTGCACATTCGCTGTTCATTCTTGAGTGCCTATTTATTAAGCCAGTATGCCGGGCATTGTACTAATCTAGGTCACCCAGTGTGGATGAAAGTCGTTATGGCCCCTGTCCTGAAGGGGCTTCCAGTTAAAGGGACTCTCAGCCAACCATGTCAGTAGCTGCATAACCACAAAATGAGGAGGTGTGAGGTAGCATTAGAGGTTAGATTGGCCGAAGGAGGAGGGAACAGGAAGACCGATTGTAAAAGGATATGAAATATTTCATAACTTTTATGTTACTTTGTATTCAAATGATGTCTTTGAAGTAGGTTAAATAAAGCATATTGAAATTTACCTCCCCTGTTTTTCTTTGAATTTGCTATTAGAAAAATTAAATTGTTCTGGGTGGCTCACATTGCATTTCTGCTGAACAGCTGTGGCCTAGACCTTGGTGAGGGGTTTAGGTGTCCTCAGCAGGGCAGAGGGAAGCCTTGATGGGATTTTAAGCAAGGGAATGGCCTGATCAGATTTTAGAAGGTTGCTGGAGAGGATGACTGATAGGAAGAGGGAGTGTAGGGGTGGATGTAAAAGTATAGGCAGCAGGTGGTATCAATGCAAGGGTGCTGGTCCAGGATATAAAGTGGGTGGATTCAAGAGGTGAATCTGCCAGACTGACTGAGGGCTGATGGCTGGGCTGGGGGAGAGGTACTGTAGAGCAGGCAGCTGAGTGAAATGGTGCAAGAGCATTTCCCGAGATGGGGAAGTTGGGAGAGGAGCATTTTTACGTATTTTTGGTTGGTTGGTTGCTTTTTCAAGGGGGAGGGAGTGAGACCGAGAATCAAGACTTCCCTTTGGGTTTGCTACGTTGGAGATGTGTGCCTGTCTTGGGGATTGTGGTGGTCGTGTCAGCCGGGCGGGAGATGGGTAGAGCCTGGGGCTCCAGAGAGAGGTGTGGGCTGACAAGGGTGAAGTCAAGAATGAAGATTCAGCCACGAGGAATCCCAGTCTGACCCGTTTGGGAGTAGGCAAAGGAGGCTGAGAGTTTGGGAGCAGAGAAACGAGGCAGAACCTTGACATCAGTGGTGTTCAAAGGAGGGTTTTTTTTTTTTTAATGATAAATTTGATAGGAAAGGATCTAGCCTTCTGAGCCTGTAAGAAGACAAAGCACATTCTTTTCCATTACTTGATTTTTTTTTTTTTAAAGGCAGAGTGGACAGTGAGAGAGAGAGACAGAGAGAAAGGTCTTCCTTTGCCGTTGGTTCACCCTCCAATGGCCGCCGCGGTCGGCGCGCCGCGGTCGGCGCACTGCGGCCGGCGCACCGCGCTCGTCCGATGGCAGGAGCCAGGAGCCAGGTGCTTTTCCTGGTCTCCCCATGGGGTGCAGGGCCCAAGCACCTGGGCCATCCTCCACTGCACTCCTGGGCCACAGCAGAGGGCTGGCCTGGAAGAGGGGCAACCGGGACAGAATCCGGTGCCCCGACCGGGACTAGAACCCGGTGTGCCGGCGCCGCAAGGCGGAGGATTAGCCTGTTGAGCCACGGCGCCGGCCCCATTACTTGATTTTTAATGAAACCTGTTGTAAGTGATTAAGCAGACACACATCCCAAGGGCCCTGTCGCTGTGGGCCTGTGTCAGCAGCATGGTGTGAGTACCTCCCTGGCAGCTCTGTGGACAGAGGAAGTGCATGGCTAGCTGCAACTGACACAGTGACTACTTTCCCAAAGGGTCGGGTTGGCGACCCTGGGAGGCAGGTCAAGGGATATGTTCCTGTATCTGCTTGGCTCAAGGTGTTGAGGACATGATCTCAGAATCCTAGCACTTGGTTTCTGCTTTTGAGTTAGCTGATAAAAAACAAAAAAACTTGCAAACAGCCTCCTTTAGATGGGGGTAGGGAGTGGTCGGGGGAGGGGCCAGTGGGACTGGTGCAGCCGAGGAAAGGCGGAGACACCAGCCAAACAAAGGGTCTGCTTTTCTCAAAAGTGCTGTGTTTGGGCTTAGACGGCCTGAAGCCTGATGATTCACGATGCCAGACCCTCTGCGCCTGCCAAGAGACATACTGGCCTTGATATGGTTTTTCTTGTTCTTACCCTGTTCAGTCTGGCTGCTGCCAGGATTTCAGCAGTGGCCTTTAGCTCGATGCTGTCAATAGAATTGTGCTGAGCACAGGTTAACCCGTGGTTCGGTCAAGTTTTTATCCACCGATATCCCTTTGTATTGGTCTAAGATTCCTAAATGTACTCCCCGAAGTGTAGCGTGCAGGACACTGGAATGGTGCTGTTTTAACGTGTTTAGAGTCGTGTCTGGTCTTTCAGTGTAGTTCACGAACACACAGGTCAGGTGTGGCTGTACTTTCAGACGGGATGGAAACTGACTCCTCGAAGCAGGCACGGGCTCTGGAAGTGAAAGAAGCAGTTTCAGAGTAGCTGCGCCTTCAGCTCGCTGAAGCCAGGCAGGGAAGTGTGTCCTCTGCCGCTGTCTACTTTGGGCGATGTGAAGAAAGGTTCTCGGAGGTCAAGGAAGTGGTAAACCTGGTCCTGTTGACCTCAGGCTCCAAAGGGGGAAACACAGCTGCCGACAGCTGGCACTGACCACGGCTGGGGAGGAGGTAGCTCTGCCGGTTAAGGATGTGTTAGAAACCCTGTCTCCAGCTTGAACCTGCGGTGGAAAGCATCACCCCATGTGATGGGCCGCTTGGATGTGTTCATTCCCCAGTGTGTTGAGCATCGCTTTGGGGCAGGCTTTGTGCTGCAGCTTTAAAGACAGAGGCCAGGTCCTTGGCTATTTTAGGAGTTCATGGCCCTGGGAGAAAGGGATGCCCATTTTGAACCAGGGCCCTTAGCAGCACCTGTTCTCTCGGTCTTTGCTACTGCCCTACCTTCCCATCCACCGTGTGGCCCTTTGTACACCCTATCGGTTTGGTAAGTGACTCTGTTTCTCTTGAGCACTGGCCTTAGCGTCTCTCCATCTTAATTCTCCTCGACTTGGTGATAGCAGGTGGCACCTTCTAGATAACCACTCCCCGGGGCTTGCCTCCTCTGTGCTGTCCTGACCTTGGACCTGGACCGAACCAGAGAGCGGCCTGGGACTGTTGGAGGACCAGAGTGCCGAGTGAGCAGAGGATTGTGAGAAATGTGAAGGGTAACAAAAGGGCTTTCAGAAGTTATGTTTGGAACAATAAGACCAAAGAGAGGGGGATGTGAGAGACCAAACTGCTGAGCTTCTTCTGTTCAGCTCGCAGTATTTCTGTCAAGGAAGTGACGGCCCTGATGGGAAGGCGTAGGCCAAACGTGGAGGAAGAATTGCTGGCCTGGGAGGCTGAGGCCACGGCAGAGGCTCTCGTGCCACCAGATCAGGCGAGACCCCAAAGTCCGAGAAGGCTGAGCGCGCCTGCGGCTGAGGCCAGTGAACCGGTGCTTGCCCTTGGAAGGATTCTGCAGTGTCGAAGAACCTCCAGGAAGGTGGACGTGGATAAATGTTTTCATATTGTTAAAAGGCAGTCCAGAGATACAGTTAACCGTTAGTGATCATCTTGACGTTGATTTCAGGAGCTATCCTAAGATGGATTATTAGGATGATGATTTTTGAACCCTTGGTAAGGGAAGCAACAAGCAACCACCGTTAGCAGCTAGCAGGGCTGTACAAGAAGTCACACCCGATTAACCCTCCTGCAAGGGGTTACTGGGTCGGAAGCTCAGAGCAATGTTGAGAAGGCATGTGTGCCACTGTCAACCACGGCAGCACACTTGGATGGGAGACACTCGGGCTCCATGATAGTGCTCAGAGCTTGCTGGAGGCTCGGGCCTTAGCTCCGTTCTGGTCAACTGTTAAAAGTGATCTAGATGGGTCCGATGCTGTGGCGTAGTGGGTAAAGCTGCCGCCTGCAGTACAGGCATCCCACATATGGGCACTGGTTTGAGCCCCAGCTGCTTCATTTCCTATCCAGCTCCCTGCGAAGGCTCCTGGGAAAACAGCAGAGGATGGCTCAGATACTTGGGCCCCTGCACCCATGTGGGAGACCCAGGAGAAGCTCCTAGTTTCAGATTGGCCCAGCTCCAGCCGTTGTAGCCATTTGGGTAGTAAACCAATGGGTGAAAGACCCCCCTCTCTGTCTCTCTCCCTGTAACTCTGGCTTTCAAATAAAATAAATCTTCAAAAGAAAGAAAAGTGATTTAGACAATCATTTTGGCATAGTGACATGTGGATGGATTACCTGAATCCAAAGGAATGACTGACATGTCAGAATGACAGAAATGAGATTGAAAGATGATCTTGGTGTTGTGGAAACTAGAGACCAAGCTCTAATTGGATAATACTTTGTGGAGAGGTACAAAGACTTGTTTGAGGGGTCTTCATGAAGTTCATGGGAGCCCATATCATGAAAAAAGTATGCATGGATTTTAAGATCTTTTTCACCAGAATAAACTTACCTTTTAATTCAGTTTTCCATGAACTTTTGAAGTATCCTTGCATTGAGAGTCCAGAGCATCTATTGTGAAGTGGAGTTATGGGGCTTGGCTTAATAGCCACGCTTGAAAAATATTCTGGAATGTGGCTGACAGGAGCCTCAGAGTGAGCCAGTGGCTTGCTATGGTTGTCAAAGAAGCTAATGTGATTTTAGGAGCATTAATTGAAGTGTAATATTGAGACCAGGGGAGGTGGTCACACATGGCTGCCCACATCACATCTGGTGAATTGTTTTTAGCTCTCAGTGTCAGAAATGGAAGGCGAATTTCCCTAGTACACAGCGGCGAGCTTCTGTCTAGACCTCTCTGTTCTGAAGCTGATCTGCTGATTCAATCATTAAGGGATATTCCTGGCATTCCTCTGCATTGGTGAAAAGAAACTTACCTTGTCATGTGTTATCCCCAGGAGAATATGAAGGTAGCACCAGCCTTAATCCTGCCCACTGCTGGCGAAGCGTGCTTTAACAAGGTCAGCAGAGACGTTGTGGCATGTGGGAGACTGGATCTCTTATTTATTTTGCAAGGTGGTGAAATGAAAATACTTAACACTTAGAAGTGTTGTAGGCTCATTGTTTTATGCTGCATCCCCTTTTTAAATTGGCAAAGGCTGTGCAGAAGGTATTCCCCAGCCTACAGGGAGAAGGTAACTCTTTACTGTGACTCCAGGTGTCAGCAAACAGCAGTCAGTCCAAGCACACACAAGTTGATTTTTCCCTCAGGTGTCGCTTCTCTGCTCACCAGACCAGCCGTGTTTTAAATGCCAGTCCCTTCTCATTTCTCCAGTAGGCAGGTGGACACACGGTCCCGTGGTGAACGCTGTGTGCTCTCGTTCTCTCCCTGGTTGACTTCCTCCCTGGCATTTCAGCAGTGTCCAGAGACATTCGTTTCTAGTGCCTTCTCAGTGTCACTTTGAGCACATCTGGTCCCAGTGGGGCCGGGGCGCCAGGCCCTGTGCTGTGGGTTGTGCCATCCCATTGCTGGAGGAGTTCTGTTGGAGGCCAGCCCAGTTCAGGCCAGGCCTACACTAAGTTATCTCCTCAGCGAGCAGGCCCAGCATTCCAAGAACAGCATCTATCTGTCTCTCTTTAAAAATATTTTATTTATTTATTTGAGAGGTAGAGTTACAGAGAGGGAGAGACAGAGAGAGGTCTTCCATCTGTTGGTTCACTCCCCCAAATGGCTGAGACAGCTGGAGCTGGGCTAGTCCATAGCCAGGAGCTTCTTCTGGGTCTCCCACATGGGTGCAGGGACTCCGAATGCCTGAGCCAGGAATGCCATCCAGCTCCCCCACATCAGTGGCAGGAACCTAATTACTAGAACCATCACCGCTGAATCCCGGGGTCTGGGAGGAAGCAGGAGGCTGGAGTCAGGAGATAGTGTGAGGAATCCCACCCAGGTCCTCCTATGTGGGATGTGGGCCCCTTAACTCCTCGGCGCCATAATTTTTTTACAAGTATTTATATAAATTTTAGTAAGTTCTTTTTATATCTACTTATTCTTACATGATGTTTGGCTTCACATTTTTTATAACGCTTTTATTTAAAGAATATAAATTTCCAAAATACAGTTTATAGATTACAATGGCTTCCCCCACCATAACTTCCCTCCCACCCGCAACCCTCCCCTTTCCCGCTCCCTCTCCCCTTGCATTCACATCAAGATTCATTTTCAATTCTCTTTATATACAGAAGATCAGTTTAGTATATATTAAGTAAAGATTTCAACAGTTTGCCCTCACATAGCAACACAAAGTGAAAAATACAGTTGGAGTACTATTTATAGTATTAATTCACAATGTATAGCACATTAAGGACCAAGATCCTACATGATATATATTTTTTAATTGATTAATTTTCTATGCAATTTCCAATTTAACACCAAGATTTTTTTTTCATTTTTAATTATCTATATACAGAAGATTGATTCAGTATATACTAAGTAAAGATTTCATCAGTTTGCACCCACACAGAAACACAAAGTGTAAAATGCTGTTTCAGTACTAGTTATAGCATTACTTCACATTGGACAACACATTAAGGACAGATCCCTCATGAGACGTAAGTACACAGTGACTCCTGAAGTTGATTTAACAATTTGACACTCTTGTTTATGGCGTCAGTAATCTCCCTAGGGTCTAGTCATGAGTTGCCGAGGCTATGGAAGCTTTTAGGGTTCGCCGACTTCAATCTTATTCCGACAGGGTCATAGTCAAAGTGGAGGTTCTCTCCTCCCTTCAGAGAAAGGTACCTCCTTCTTTGATGGCCCCATTCGTTCCACTGGGATCTCACTCGCAGAGATCTTTCATTTAGGTGTTTTTGTTTTTCCAGAGTGTCTTGGCTTTCCATGCCTAAAATATTCTCATGGGCTCTTGAGCCAGATCTGAATGCCTTAAGGGCTGATTCTGAGGCCAGAGTGCTATTTAGGACATCTGCCATTCTATGAGTCTGCTGTGTATCTCGCTTCCCATGTTGGATCATTCTCTCCCTCTTTGATTCTATCAGTTAGTATTAGCAGACACTAGTCTTGTTTGTGTGATCCCTTTGACTCTTAGACCTATCAGTGTGATCAATTGTGAACTGAAATTGATCACTTGGACTAGTGAGATGGCCTTGGTACATGCCACCTTGATGGGATTGTATTGGAATTCCCTGGCAGGTTTCTATCTCCATCATTTGGGGCATGACTGATTGAGCATGTCCCAAATTGTACATCTCCTCCCTCTCTTATTCCCATTCTTATATTTAACAGGGATCACTTTTCAGTTAAAATTTAAACACCTAAGAATAATTGTTTGTTAATTACAGAGTTCAACCAATAGTACTAGAATAAAAAAAAACTAAAATGGATAAAGTATTACATTGTACAACAACAGTCAGCACAAGAGCTGATCAAGTTACTGTTTCTCATAGTGTCCATTTCACTTCGACAGGTTTCCCCTTTGGTGCTCAATTAGTTGTCACCGATCAGGGAGAACATATGATATTTGTCCCTTTGGGACTGGCTTAATTCACTCAGCATGATGTTTTCCAGATTCCTCCATCTTGTTGCAAATGACCGGATTTCATTGTTTTTGACTGCTGTATAGTATTCTATAGAGTACATGTCCCATAATTTCTTTATCCAAATGTATGCTTTGAATTCCCTGTGATCTTTTGCTGTGAGGTTCCCTTCGTTTACCTTCTTTCATGTTGATGGCCGTGTTTCTGTGTGTAACACATCTTTAAGCATCTTTTGCAGGGCTGGACGAGTGGCAACAAATTCTTTCAATTTCTGTTTGCAATGGAAGGTCTTTATTTCATCTTCATTCACAAATGAGAGCTTTGCAGGATATAATATTCTGGGCTGGCAGTTTTTCTCTCTCAGTACCTGGGCTATGTCTCGCCATTCCCTTCTAGCTTGTAGGGTTTCTGATGAGAAGTCTGCTGTGAGTCTAATTGGAGATCCTCTGAGAGTAATCTGACGTTTCTCTTGCATATTTTAGGATCTTTTCTTTCTGTTTCACTGTGGTGAGTTTAATTACAATGTGTGGTGGTGAGGATCTCTTTTGGTCATGTTTACTAGGGGTTCTATGAGCTTCCTGTACTAGGATGTCTCTGTCCTTCTCCAAAACTGGGAAATTTTCTGCTATTATCTCACTAAAAAGGCCTTCTAATCCTTTCTCCCTCTCCATGCCTTCAGGAACTCCTAGAACTCGAATGTTGGGTTTTTTAATAGTATCCTGTAGATTCCCAACAATATTTTTTAGATTTCTAATTTCCTCTTCTTTTCTTTGGTTTGACTGTATATTTTCCTGTGCTCTGTCTTCTAAATCTGATATTCTCTCTTCTGCCTCACCCATTCTGTTTGTAAGGCTCTCTAATGTGTTTTTCATTTGATCTATTGAATTCTTCACTTCATTATGATTTCTCGTCACTATCACAGTTTCATGTTCTACTAGTTGTTTCATTTCAGCTTGATTCTTCCTTAATATTTCATTTTCACGAGAGAGATTTTCTACCTTGTCCATTAAGGATTTCTGTAGTTCAAGAATTTGTTTTTGAGTATTTCTTAGTGTTCTTATCAATTTTTTGAGATCTGCTTCTTGCATTTCTTCTATCTCATCATTTTCATAATCTTGAATTGGGGTGTCTTTTTCATTTGGGGGCGTCTTAGTGTCTTCCTTGTTCTTGTTACCTCGGTTTTTGCATTTGTTTGGCATATTGGTTTCTTCACTGTGGTGTTTTTTCTTGTTATACTATGACTCTAGATAAGTGGACTGTCTGCTTTCAGTGGAGCCTTAGAGGCTTGAGGTGGGTGTGGCCTGAGAGCTCTGTTTGGTTCCTCAGGGTTGAGGGTGTGCCAAAGGTGACACTCCCAGGTTAGGCGTGGTAAATCTCTCTCTGTTTCTTACTTCCCTTTTGAATCAAAAATAAAGAAATTCCACACAGCTGAATGGAATTGGGGGTGGTTAGCAGGCAAATGATATACCCACAGGAGCCAGAGATTGGAAGCTCTTTCCCAAGGACTACAGAGGGAATCTCTGCAGCCTTCAGTGTGGGTTCAAATTCTCCTGCCGTCTCACCACTGGGCTACCAAGGCTACCGAACTGTAGCGTCTCTGGAGAGTACTCACGTGGTGAATTCCGTGAGTTCTCTCCCCCACAGTCTCTTTTTTCACAGTCTCAGTTCATTACCGCCACACATTCATTAGGTTCTAATCTCCTGTTATTTCACCCCCACGCCCAGAGTCAGGTTTTTCTGCTAGGCTCAGGGCCGGTGCAGACCTGAGGTCGCCCTGCTTATGACATATGTCCAAAATGGCGCCTGCTCTTTGTCTTGCTCACCTTTGAGAGGTGGGCGGAGAAAGAGAAACTCGTGTCTGTATGGGTCACTTTTTTCTTTCTCTCTCTCTTCTAGTTAGCCTGGTGAACTTTTCCCCACAGGGTTTCAAGCCTTGTTCGCTCTAGTCTCCTCTTTCCGCTTCCCTGCTGGTGTCTCGGTCTATTGAGGTTCGGCTCACCTCGCATTCCAGCGCTGGTGCGTTGAGTCTGGTGTCCCAAACTGCGGGCTCCCACGCTCTCCTCGAAGGTTCACTGTGAATCACTAGTTCCAGAAGAGTTTCCTCTGCTGTTTCTCCCCCTACTCTTCCTTGAACCTGCAGTATCTCCACTTTTATTAAACTGTCTCTCCCCGGACTATCAGTGTGCTGCCTTCCTATTCCGCCATCTTGCCCCTCTCTCTTGGCTTCACGGTTTTTAATAAATGTGTTTACCACACATCGCTGTTTTGTAGCCTGTATCTAAAATCCCAAAATCTGAAGTCTTTGGGAATCTTGGTCTTACTTTCGCGGGGGCTTGTTTCCTGAGGCATGCGTTTGTTTCTGAAAGGGAATTAATATTAACCCAAATTTGTGACTGCTCGGAGACGCAGTCTGTGGAGAGTTTCCCTCTAGAGGAATGTGCATCGTGCTGTTCCTCGTGGGCACCAGCCCGGACGCCTGAATGTCTCACTCTGCTGTGTCTCTGTCAGAGCAGGTAGTGTACAGTTTTTCTCCCCAGCCAATGGGAAGACTAATCTGTGGCTCAGCTTCTTAGGGGAGGTTCTTATTACTGTCACCATCTGTTCCCCATCAGAGTTTGAGGCAGAGATTGTGGATTTCTTACTCTGATGGAGTGAATGTGTATGTGTGTGTGGGGGGGTAGGGCTCGTGCAGCACATGCTTTTTGGCAGGGGCCCCATCTGGACGGTTCAGGGGCTGTGCAGGGCCTCAGGACCAACCGATGGCTCCCCTTATCCTTCCTGCTTCTCCCTTTCTTTTGTTGTTGATTCTTTTTTTTTTTTTAATTTATTTATTTGAAAGGCAGAGTTAAAGAGATCTTCCATCTACTGGTTCACTCCCCACATGGCTGCAATGGCTAGGGCCGGGCCAAGCTGGAGCCAGGAGCTTCTTCTGGGTCTCCCACGTGGGTGTAGGAGCCCAAAGACTTGGCTCCTCTTCTGCTGCTTTCCCAGGAGCATTAGCAGGGAGCTATGTCAGAAGCGGAGCAGCTGGGACTCAACCTGGTGCCCAAATGGGATGCCCGCATGATAGCAGCTTAACTCTCTAGACCACAAGCCAGTCCCTTTTGTTGTTGATTCTATTTTATATCCTTGGTTTGTTCTCTGTTTCTATATTTCTTTTATATGCATATGTGTTTCTTGAGAATTTCCCTTTCTTATGACTCCCATAATGTATTGAAAATACACTTGCAATTTAATACTTAATTTTCAAAATATCTGACCAACTACTTTGAGCAAACGAAAGTCCCATAGGAGAAGTTTCTACTTGAGGTTTTAATTAGATTACATAGATATAATACAGGATTGTCTATTCATGGTTTATATCTTCATTTCTCTGGTCTTGCCCTTGTTTGTGTGTTAATAGGCTGCCATGTAATAAGCAGTCTTCTAAGGGATTAATATACAATGCTGAGCAAGACAGACAGAGCCCCTCATGGAGTGTCCAGTGCAGTGGGAAAGACAGACGGTGGCAGCTGTTGAGCAAGGAGGGGATGGAGAACCAAGGGTTGTAGAAAGCTGTGCGCTGGGCCAGTGTGGTGCAGCTCTTGCACAGCTCCGTGTTTTGTTGTTCTTTGCTTTCACTTCGTGAATTAACTATTTGTGTTGGAGCAAAGGGCTCCCTAAATGTTTATTACATTTCATTGTACTCCTTGGGAAAGACTTGAGGGGCATGAAAAGACCCTCTTGAGAGTAACTTGTTTACGAGTTGAGAGGGAAGGAGAATTAATGAGACACTGGCTGAGCTGCGGCAGTCATAGGTACACTGTATTGTGGAATAGCAGAGTTCAGGTTCTTGTCTCCTGTACAGGAAACGATTCAGGGACACAGCACAGGTACCGAGCAGCAGAGAAATAAGCTTTATTTGCATGCAAAGCAGAAGTACATGCTCGGGGGAGTGCAGGCATTCTGAAAAGTGAGCTGCACTCCTCCGGGCGGGGCCACCGCTTTATATAATCTGGAGGCACAGGAGGTGGTTTTGGGGATGGGACTTAATTGAAGGTTCTATTCATAAGAGGTGGAGTTTGCAGCAGGGCCTGAGTATTACCCGTTTCCTTGCATTCTTTTGGAAATCTTACAAGTGTCATAGGGTCAGGTGCATCATGGGAGTAGGAGTGTCAGCCATGGTAATTTTATTGTAAATATACTACAGTTAGCTACAGGTTATTGCAGGGATACAGTTAGCAGCCATGTTGGTTATTTCAGGCTGGTGCTGGTTCTGACCAGAGGTTCTGCAGAGGCTGTAGTTTTCTGCTCCACAGGAGGTGGAGGTGGGAAGGTTGTTTCTCCACCGTGCAGGTGAGGCAGGGTTGCAGGTGGCAGGTATTGACCTCAACCCTTCCTTGCTGGCCACCTCCATGCCTGCATCGCTGCCAGCCATGGCAGATGTGTGGCCGTGAGATGAAGTCTTATGTATTCAGATCCCAGGAGTCTCACAGGTCAGTACAGAGTAGTGCTGGGTGGGGACAAGGGCATTTACAAATTCGTTGTTAATAACTATGCCAGGGCTCGAACCAACTCTGTGTCCCTGCTGCTCTCCTCCCTTCCCCCACCGCAGCCAGCCATTTCCTAAAGCCTATCTCTTCTCACTTGTGAAAGCTTCTACCCTCCACCTCCACCACACTGGTCCATGTCCCATCTTCTCACATCCAGACGACACCAGCATCCCCTCCTGTGGTCCTTCTGGCTCCGTCTTCTTGCCTGACTAACCTGTTTTGCACCTTGCTGCAAGGGACTTTTATTTAACAACAATAACAAAGTTCAGGGCCAACATTATGGCATATTGCGTTAAGCCACGCCTGCAGTGCTGGCATCCCGTATGGGGACTAGTTCAAGTCCTAGATGCTCCACTTCCAATCCAGTTCCCTGCTAAAGGCCTGGGAAAGCAACGGAAGACGACCCAAGTGCCTGGACCCCTGCACCCGCTTGAAGACCCAGGAAAAGCTTCTGGCTCCAGGCTCCTGGCTTCAGCCTGGCCCAGCCCTAGGTGTTGCAGCCATCTGGCTAGTGAAGCAGTGAGTGGAAGATCTTCCTCTCTGACTCTCCCTCTCTCTGTAACTCTGCCTTTCAAATAAATAAATCTTTTTAAAAAATAAAATAGAAAACCTGTAGTTATTTTCCAGTTTAACAAATCCCACTGCTTTCCTGATGAAGTCTAAACGTGTTTACAGGCAGCCAGCCCTGTGCAACCTGGCCCCACCTCCTCTGCAGCCTCAGCTCCCAGCCCCCCTGCCCCCACCCTGTGCTTCTGTGAGAAGTTCTTCTGGTCATTAGTTCAGCCAGTGATTTCTGGGCCACTGCTCTGTGCAGAACACAGGGGATACCAGGGGAATGAAGCAGGCAAAGCCCCACCCCTCGAGGATCGTATTCCAGGGTAAGACAGACCATGAGCAAATAGGCATTTAAGGTAGAGCCAGGTGACGAGAGGGCGTGAAGGCGATGGATGGGGCTGCGGGTGCTCATTTGGACGGCATGGTTAAGCAAGGCCTTTCTGAGGAGGTGGTGCGTGAGCAGAGACCGGAACAGTGTGAGCGCGAGAGCCTGCGAGGTGTCGGGACGGAATGTTCAGGGTGAAAAACAAAAATAAAACCAGTCAGTGCCAAGGCCCTGAGGCAGGGGCAGGCTTGGCGAGTTTAAGTAACAGAAAGAAAGGGCTGGGGTGGAAGCGTGGATTGGACAGCAGGTGTATTCGTTTTCTTCTGTCATGTACCAGTACTTGGGGACCTCGCTCCCGTTTGTAACTTCTCAGCTTCTGGCGGTCAGAAGGCTGGGGTGACTCAGCTGGGGTCTCGGTTCAGCAGGTGCCACTCAAGATGTCAGACAGGGACAGCTGTGGGGAGGGAGCTGCAGCCGTGCGTGCAGCCTGTGGCTGAGCTCGTCCCTTGTGCTTGTAGAGCCCAGGTCTCTGCTGGCGCCGCCTGCCCGGGGAGGCTCCCGTCCCCTTGAGATGGGTTAAGCTCTGTGCCGTGGGCCCTCTCGTAACATGGCAAGGGCAGGAGGCTCTCCCCCCCCCCCCGACCCACCGTGTCGGGCCCACCAGGTAATTGCTGTATCTTAACGTCGACTGTCTGGCGCCTTAATTCCCTGCGCGGTCTCTTCACTAGAAGCGTGGTTGGAGGAAGAAGAGTTGGGGGTGTGAATGTTGGGGGCCGACTGGGGAACTCCGCTGACCCTGTGAGGCTGGAAGGCTGGCTGGGGTCATGTCAGCCAGGCTCAGGGACCCCGGTCGGGACTCAAGGGCTTGTTCTGATGAGGTGGGAGCAGCCGGAGGACAGTGAGCGGGGAGTGAGGTAGCCTGGCAAGGACCGCTCGGGCCACTGTGTGGACAGCAGGTTGTGGCAGGAGGAGGGTGGCCGGGACTGAGGAGCGGCAACTCCTGAACAGCCTGGGGTTCCCCAGATGCCCGAGGCCGCACACTCCTGGGGGCTGCGGGTGTTTCCCGTCACTGCCCACCCTCTTGGCTTCCTCACTGGAACAGGGCTGCTCTCTGCCCTCAAAAGGTGGCTCATGTGCTGCCTCCAGGGCCCCTGCCAGTGTCTCCCTTCCCCGGATGCGCTCTCACCAAGCGGAGCTGGGTCTGTCTGCCCCTCTCGCCTGCCACCTCTCTGGAAGCTGAGACTGTCTCGTGAGTCCCTATGTTTCCATTGTGAGGCCAGTATGTGGTGTGCTGTAGGTGCCCGATGGCACGGGTGGGCTGTGAGTGCTGTGTGAGATGCTGGGTGAGAAGCAGACACAGCACTGCTCTCAGAGTGCCCCTTGCTGAGGGAGGGGACATGGGTAACATGCACCATAGGACGAGCCAGAACCCGGGTCCCACGCCACACACACGGAGGAGGTGTCCCGCTCTGCCAGCCACTGGTGTGCCTGGAGTTAAGGAAGGCTTTGATCTGACTCCGTCTGGAGCGACTGGGTCTCGTGTCTAATTCGCTTCTCTTGCATGCGATGACAATCTCATTACAAACGATTCCTTTCTATATCACATCCAAAGGACATTTGTTGGCAACGCTGTCAGCCGTTAGTTCATCCTATAATATTTGAAAAAATAAGCATTCATTAAAACATTGTGTAATCTCAGACAGACAATAGGGGACTTCCTTCCCCATGGGTGTTCCAGCCACTTAGGGAAGAAGGTCCCTCTGTGGTGGTGCACTGTTGCTTGAGTGGAAAACCTCTTAACTCAAAATAGCAAGCAGTTGCAGATCAAGTGTCCTTTTAAGAGGAAGGAAATTATCAACCTGATTTCTGGTTCAGTTCTGAAACAAACTAAAACAGCAAATATCATTTCCATGGCTCTCAACTTGACGTTCCTGAAGTGGGAACTTTCCGAGGTGGGACACTGCAAAGAATGACTTCACTGGAGTAGCCTCACTGATGTTATTTAAAGCTTAAGAAACTTGAAAACAAAATAACCAGAGAGTCCAGTTTCCCCCTGGTGCCTTCCTGCTGACCCTTCCTAGGGGCCAGCCTGCCAGCCCCTCCAGGCGCTCACAAGGGTGGGGACTCATTGGCATGAGCCAAAAAAGGTAGAAAAAAACCCAACATCTTTTTAGTGATATTGCCAGATTCCTCTGTTTGTTTTCTAGTGATCTTTCTCTTGGAGAAATAACCCAGGATTTCAAGGACTGTTTACTGCCTGGTGTGGTATGAATAATCGGATATTTTGTTTCAAATTAGAGTCCGGGCTATCAGGCCGACTGCTTTGTTTTCCAGTGCCCTGGGAAGGGAGCTCACAAGGGCAGAATAATCTTCTCTGGTTAGCTGGGGTCGGACGGCTGGCCGAGAAAGGAGACAGCACTTCTGCTTTTAAATCTAATTTTAAATTGGTTCGGGGCATTGGCTTTTAAAGCTTTTGGGGTTGTCAGACACCAGCTTGGTTTTCTGATCCTCTCCTTGTCTTTCCTCCCTGGCTTCTGTAAGACAAGTGAGACTGAGAGGCTGCACCAGGGCCCCCTTGGAGCTCTGGATGTCCCTTGTTGTGGGAGCAGAATGGGCGTGGCTTCCTTGCAGGGTTCAGGTGGGGGCAGGGCTGAGCGGGAGCCTCAGCTTTGTGCTTTGCTCTGCTCTCAAGGCCTTGCTGACCAGGAAGGGCAGGGCAGTCCTGTAGGAAGTACCAGCTATCCGCTCTGTCTCGGGTGCTTTGCCTGGCTGTGTGTCTTGTTTAGTCTTATTTGCACAGAGTACTTGCTGGTTGGTTTATTCATGCATGGTATCATAGGACACTAAACCAGGACCCAGTGCAGAATCCGTTCTCATTAAAAAAAAAAGAAAAATCACTTTTCATTTACTTGAAGGGCAGGAAGAGACAGAGACCTCCATCTGGCAGC
Source organism: Sylvilagus floridanus (assembly GCA_949820135.1). Classification (NCBI taxonomy): domain Eukaryota; kingdom Metazoa; phylum Chordata; class Mammalia; order Lagomorpha; family Leporidae; genus Sylvilagus; species Sylvilagus floridanus. The sequence goes on along the minus strand of OX463225.1, from coordinate 84,790,364 downwards.
AGTTAGGGCTGGGCCAGGCTGAAGCCAGGAGCCTGGAACTCCATCAGGTCTCCCACATGGTGGCAGGGACCCAAGTACTTGGGCCATCACCTTCCTTCTTCCTTGTGCTCTCTCCGTTCCTCTGGAGATGCACACAAGGGCTCTCTCCCTCCTGAGCTGTTCTCTCTGGCACAACCCCAGACTCTCCTGGGATGGGGCTGGCGTGCCCAAGGCTGGCCAGGCGCCGTGCGTGCATCGTCCCCAAGGCAGCACTGGCTGCAGTTAGCCGAGTCCTACTCTGAGATAGGATCACCTCAAGGAAGAGTGGCCTGTGGTCTCTCCACAGCGCTGTCTCTGTCAGAACGCCTCTTTATTGTATTTATTTATTGTGTTTTTCTTGTTTGGTGCCTGGGACCAGGGTTGGCGTTGAGGAACAGTTCCCTGCCTTCCCATAGTGAGTAGTTTCACTGGGCAAGTTAGGTGCCAGCAGAGAAAGGGCAGATAACCACACAGGGCATCCAGGTATGGCGCGGACCAGGGCAGCCTGCGGCCAGGGCCGGCTTAGGGAGGGCTTCCTGGAGGAGGTGGGCCCAGAGTTCCAGTGCTTGAATGAGCAGTCTCGGCTGGAGTAATGGCCAATCTTCCCAGGGAGGAGAGGGGAGTGAGGGTCCTAAAGCAGTCGGGTTTCCAAGTAGCTGGTCCTCAGCTCTGCTGCCAGGACCCGGGAAGTGCTGCTGTGAATTTGCAGGTTTTCGTAGGCAGTGGCGCACAGATCCAAGGACATACTCGCTGATGGTTGTAGGAGATTCCAGGACAGGGAGCTAGGAAGAGAAACCCCAACCTCTCTAGCCAATTACCAGGAAATCGTTCATCTTATTCTTATTGTCTTTGTCTCTTGTTTCTCTTTTACTTTAATCTTCATCTCTTCCACTTAAGACCTTAGTTTTTAAGGTACCCCCTTTTGGTCCCTGTACTTCAGTCCAGCCATTTTCATTCTGTGACGTGCACTCTTCACTTGCCAAAGGTAGCTTTTAGAGAGAGGGAGAGAGCAAGTTCAAACCATTTAATTCTACACACGGCACCTCCTTCCATCATCCCACAAGGCCTGTCACTAACATGCAGTAGAAACCCAACCTCAAAAGATCTGGCTGTGTTGCAGACATTTCGAGAGATTGGGTTTGCGGCCAGCACCGTGGCTCAACAGGCTAATCCTCACCTTGCGGCGCCGGCACACCGGGTTCTAGTCCCGGTTGGGGTGCCGGATTCTGTCCCGGTTGCCCCTCTTCCAGGCCAGCTCTTTGCTGTGGCCCGGGAGTGCAGTGGAGGATGGCCCAAGTGCTTGGGCCCTGCACCCCATGGGAGACCAGGAAAAGCACCTGGCACCTGGCTCCTGCCATCGGATGAGTGCGGTGCGCTGGCCGCAGCGCGCTGGCCGCAGCACGCTGTCCGCGGCGGCCATTGGAGAGTGAACCAACAGCAAAGGAAGAACGTTCTCTCTCTCTCACTGTCCACTCTGTCTGTCAAAAAAAAAAAAAAAAGATTGGGTTTGCTTGGCTTTTGAATGATTTTACCTGATTGAATCATTCTTCTGATGCTGCATGTTTAAATGGACCAATGTTACTTTTCACATAGAGAAATAGTCTGCCAGTGCCCAAGTGTTTCAGAGTCTCACATGAAAAAGAAACGATGGATTTCAAGAAAATAGTGCATGGGCACTTTATCATGCTGCTGGCTTCTCGTGTCATTGCTTGGGACTGCTTTATATGAGGGTGATTCAAAAAGATCATGGAAGGAAGGTGAAATTAAAAGATGTTTATTTTGATGTAATTTTTTTCTAAAAAAATTACACATAGGGATGGGTGTTGTGGCACAGTAGGTTAAGCTGCCATGTAGGGTGCCAACATCCCATATTAGAGTATGTGGTTTGAGATGAGACCACTCCACACTTCCTATCCAGCTTCCTGCTAATATACCTGGTGGCATCCCTGCCACCACATAGGAGATCCGGATGGAGTACCTGGCTCTTGGCTTTGGCTTGGCACAGCCCTGGCTAGTGCAGGCATTTAGAGAATGAACCAGAGGATGAAGCTCTCTGTCTCTCACCCTCTGTATATGACTGTCTCTCTTTCTGTTGCTCTACTTTTCAATAAATAAAAATAAACTTTAAAAAAGATGTTTGTTTTGGTGCAAAAAATTTTTGAGTTCCATGCATAGTTTTTTCATAATACACATTTTCAAGAGCTTTTGAAGACCTCGTATTGTATTAAATAACTGAAATCTTGGCTTTGGGAGAAGAAGCATTGTTCTGCTATATATTAATTAAGTGCAGATTATACTTTGAAGGCTTTTGTTTGAGATCCTTTTCATGCTTAATTAAAATGTCAGTTTATTCACTCAGAATGAGAAATAGCAAAACCATTTAACTTAAGAGCTTCTCACTTCGGAATGTTGGAAGTCGGCAGAACAAAGCTGTCCCTGGCTCCATCAGACGACGCGGCGATTGTTCTGGTCTAGGTGCTGGCCGAGTTTGTGCTCGATTTTAACAGACCCCATTGGGCGCAGAAGGTGCTGTGTGATGTGGGTCACAGGTGTTGAAAGAATGATTAAGAGAAATGAGAGCAGAGAACAAGTTCCAGGTGGGGAGGAAATGATCAATGCTGCACATGTGTTAGCTCGTTCGACAGAGGACAGGTTCTGAAGCACAAAGAGCAAGCGTGTGTGTGTCATCCACTGCACCCTTGCTGTGTAGACGAGAAATCAGTGAGGAACAAAGGAAAATGATTGACCCTGTGGGAAAAGGGATCTTCAGAGCAGTCTCTTAATCATGCTACTGCTTCCTTTCTAAATACATATTGCTGTGTTTGTCTAAGGTGTACAGTGTGATGTTATACAGATGAGGGTTCTTCAGAAAGTTCATGGGAGGAGCTGGTGTTAGGGCACAGACGGTTGAGCTGCCTCCTGTGACACTGACATCCCGTATCAGAATGTAGTTCAAGTCCCCACTGCTCTGATTCTGATCTAGCACTGCAGCTCAATGAGTTAGAGCCGTGGCCTGCAGCACCAGCATCCCGTATGGGTGCCAGTTCAAGTCCCGGCTGTTCCACTTCCTATCCAACTCCCTGCTAATGTGCCTGGGAAAGCAGCTGAGGATGGCTCAAGTCCTCATGTCCTCGTACCCACATGGGAGACCCAGAAAAAGTTCCTGGTTTCGGCCTGGCCCAGCTCTGGCTGTTACAGCCATCTAGGGAATGAATCAGCCATGGATGGAAGATCTTTCTCTCTCCTTCTTTCTCCCTATAACTCTGACTCTCAAATAAATAAATCTTAAGAAATAAAGCTTGTGGGAAATGTGTGTTATTAAAAAACTATGCATGGGTTTCAAAAATTTTTGTACAAAAATAAACTTACCTTTTAACTCCATTTTCCACAAAGTTTTGGAAGTCTCCTTGTAAAATAGTAAAGTTACCAAGATAAGTAAATTGACATCTCTATTAATATCACTGTTACTCTTTTTTGTTTTTTGTAGCATAAATATTGAAAATCTATTATTTAGTATGAATTCCAAATACAAGGGGTCTTCAAAAAGTCATGGAAAATGCATATTACACAAAAACTGTACATGGATTTCAAAAATCTTTGCATCAAAACTGACTTATCTTTTAAAGACATTTATTATCTACTTGAAAGAGCAACAGAGAATGAGAGAGATCTTCCATTCACTGGTTCACTTCCTAAATGTCCGCGACGACCAGGGCTGGGCCAGGTTGAAGCCAGGAGCCAGGAACTCCACCTTGGGTCTCCCAAGCACTTGAGCCCTTCTCTGCTGCCTGCTGGGATGTCAACAGAGTAGCAAGGACTCACACCGGCATTCCTAGATGGGGTGTGGGCATCTCAAACTGGGTTTAACCTGTTGCCCCCCAAGTCCATTTCTCATGAACCTTTGGGCTACCCTTGTGCAATGCAATTGTATTTCCCGGAGTCCTCGTGTTGCGCGTTAGGTCTCTGGACTGGTTCGTTTCCTGTGACTCCCTCTCAGCCCTTCTGCCCCCGGCCCCGCTCCTGGAGGGGTCCCAAGGCTGCCTTTCACTTTGTTGTGCGGAAGCTCTTTAACCTGAGGCAGTCCCACTTACCTGTTCTTGCTTTTGTGGCTTGATTTTTTTTGGTGTGATGTCCATTGATTACACATCTATTGGTAAAAATATTTGGGCCTTATTATTTGGAGTGTGTAGTTCTCCAAGTGTGATCCATGGACCCCTGGGAGTCTCTCTGAGCCTGTCAGGGGACGGGTAAGATCTAACCTGTTCTTACAGCACACTAAGATGTTATTTGCTGTTTCCCCTGTATTGATGTTTGCGCTGATGGTGCAAAAACCGTGGTGGGTAAAGCAGCTCACGCCTTAGTGCAGAGCAAGGCGGCACCACCAGACTGGTCCACAGCACTGGATTCCTTCAGCTGTGCTCTCACAGCTTCTGAAAAATTAGTTTTACTTAAAAACATCTGATGAAAAGGTTAAAAAAAATTCTAATTTTTTAATTTAAAAAATTTGATTGTAGTACATTTTAACTTTTGAATATGTATCTTTTCATATTTATTGTAACAAAGCAGGAAATAGTTATCACCTCAAAGCGATCCCATCTCTGAGTAGGGACATGGCTAAGTGTCCCCAGTGCTGCTTTGGGGACCACCAGGCACAGCGCCCTGGTTCGCCTGCCTTGGTCATCTCAGCCCCGCCTTGGTGAGTCTAAGGTTGAGAATGCGCTCCGGGAATGCAGAGAGATTTCCTGTGCCTCTCTGGAGAAAAGGAAAGAGGAGCTGTTCAGCTTGCTTTCTTTTTTTTATAGAAAGCTTTTATTTAATATAAATTTCATAAGTACAACTTTTGAATTATAGAGGTTCTTCCCCCCATGACCACCCTCCCACCCCCACTCCTGTCCAACCTCCTACTCCCTCTCCCATCCCATTCTTCATTAAGATTCATTTTTAATTACCTTTATATACAGAAGATCAACTCTATACTAAGTAAAGATTTCAGTAGTTTGCACCCACACAGACACACAAAGTATAGAGTACTGTTTGAGTAGTAGTTTTACCGTTAATTCACATAGTACAGCGCATTAAGGACAGAGATCCTACATGGGGAGCAGGTGCACAGTGACTCCTGTTGTTGATTTAACAATTGACACTCTTATTTATGACATCAGTAATCACCCTAGGCTCTTGTCATGAGTTGCCAAGGCTATGGAGGCTTTTTGAGTTCACCGACTCTGATCATATTTAGACAAGGTCATAGTCAAAGTGGAAGTTCTCTCCTCCCTTCAGAGAAGGGTACCTCCTCCTTTGATGGCCCTTTCTTTCCCCAGGATCTCACTCACAGAGATCTTTCATCTAGGTCTTCTTTTTGTCACAGTGAAAGGAAAAGGATTTTACTGTGAAATCTAGTGGGAAGGGCAAAGATCCCAGACACAGTTCTAAACCGAATTGCTGCAATACGACGTAGAACAGCTCAGGAGCTACAATCACAAAATCTGACTGTGTGTTGCTGGTATTCAATGGACACTTTCCCAGAAATGAACGAAAGGAAGCTCGGGGCAAATACTTGACAGTGTTGGCTGCCTGTAGGGGAAAAATTCAAGCTTTCAAGTGAAAGTTGGGATTTAGGAGAATCGTGATGAGATCAGTGTTGATGTTAAGGAATGTGGTTTCTTCATGTTATATTGAGAAGGGCTGGAATGTGGAAGGTGTGTGTGACTCAGCAAGGAGCTATTTCCCAGAGTACCGGTTAGAGTCATGCAAGGACCGAGGTCACTCAGAGTTAAGATGCACAGGGAAGAAGACGTGGCTCCAGATTCCACACTACTGCTAATCCCAAGAAGCTACCGGGGCTGACTTTGGTGTGGTATCAAAGGAGAGGGCTCCTAATTACCTGAAAGTCTACTTAAAACCCCTCGCTTTTCCAATTACATATCTACGCGAGGATGAATTGTCTTCATTTATTTCAACCAAGTCATGGAGCACAGTGGATTGAATGCAGAAGTAGATAGGAGAAAACAGCTGGTCTTGTACTAAGCCAGACATTTAAAATATTTGCAGAATATAAAATATCACTCTGCTCACTAAATTTTTGTTATGAAAAACATCTTTTTCTAGTTTAAAATGTTAAATAAATCTGATGGGTTTATTTTTAACTTGAATAAATATTTTTTCAATTTTAATTCTAATATCAGTAGTCATAGATATAAGGGACTTTTTTTAAAAAAAGATTGATTTATTTGAAAGGCAGAGTTACAGAAAGATGCAGAGGCAGAGACAGAGGTCTTCTATCTACTGGTTCACTCCCTAAATGGCAACAACAGCCGGAGCTGGGCCTATCTGAAGCCAGGAGCCAGGAGTTTCTTCCAGGTCTCCCATGTGGGTGCAGGGGCCTAAGGGCTTGGGCCATCTTCTACTGCTTTCCCAGACCATAGCACAGAGCTGGATCAGAAGTAAAGCAGCTGGGACTCGAACTGGCATCCATATGTGATGCCAGCACTGCAGGGGTGGCTTTAGCCTCTGTGGCCCTGAAATAATACACTTTTAAAAACCTTTGGGAGGCAACATTGTGATGGGTAAAGCCACCCCCCGTGATGGCAGCATCCCATATGGGCACTGGTTCAAGTCCCGGCTTCTCCACTTCTAGTCCAACTTCCTGCTAATGGCCTAGGAAAAGCAGCAGAAAATGGTCCAAATACATGGGCCCCTGCAAACCATCTGTGAGACCTGAATGAAGCTCCGGGCTCTTGGCTCCCTGGCCCAGCGCTGGCTGTTGCAGCCATCTTGGGGGCAAACCAGAGGATGGAAGATCTGCCTCTCTCTCTCTCTCTCTCTCCCTCCCTCCCTCCCTCCCTCCTTCCCTCCCTCCCTCTCTGTAATAAATCTGCCTTTCAAATAAATAAATAAATCTCAAGAAAAGAAAAGCTTTCTCTGTGGGGAGGAGCTGATTCTGTGGAGAGGCAGTCTCAGAGAGCAGCTAGCTGGCTTTTCATTCTGCAGGAGGGGGCACCTGGCCCTAACCCTGCGGGCACTGAAAACCTCAGCTCCCAGGTCTCCCCACCCTCTCCTTTTGCTCCGTCAGACCTCTTTCTGCTTTCTCTACTATGTCACCCTCCCCGATGCTGCCCACTGCTGTTTACTCATCCTAATGTTTTGTGTTATGATAGACGCATTAAGAGCAGACATTAGGTAGGGAAGAGAGAGAATTAGAATGGATAGCACAGATGTCTACAAGGAATGGGGGGGAGCATCCAGTGATGATAAGAGAAAGATGTGGTTGAGTAGGAGGAACAGGACAGGGTCTCGGGCTCTGTCCCCGCCCTCACCCAGGTGCTGGATGACCTTGGGCAACTGTTCTGTCCACCTGAGCCCCCGCTTGCATACCTTCAAGGTGGACATGACACAGCTGCCTGCTTGGGCCTGTGTGGGAAGGAATCTAGATGAGATTAGTGCTCATGGGACCAGCACTGTGGCACAGTAGGTTAATCCTCCACCTATGGGGCTGACATCCCATATGGGTACCGGTTCTAGTCCCAGCTGCTCCTCTTCTGATTCAGCTCTCTGCTGTGGCCTAGGAAACCAGTAGAAGATGGTCCAAATGCTTGGGCCCCTTCACCTGCGTGGGAGACCTGGAGGAGGCTTCTGGCTACTGGTTCTTGGCTTCTGATCAGCCCAGTTCTGGTCATGTGGCCATCTTGGGAGTGAACCAGCAGTTGGAAGACCTTTCTGTCTCTCCCTCTCACTGTCTGTAACTCTACCTGTCAAATAAATAAGATCTTAAAAGAAAAAAGAGATTAGTGCTCACAAGATTGAACATCCAGTCCTGCCCATCTTCCCCACCTCTGCCCACCTGGAAGTATTGGTTATAACATAGCAGAACATTCTGGGGCCTGCAGTTGACATGCCCTTGTGGGCTGAGGTCCCAGCACTGTGCACGCTGTGCGAGGGATTCACTGGAGGGCAGCTCAGATGACTGGGCGCAGCCGTCCTGGGCAGCGTGAGAAGGCGGTGCGCCCGATGATTCTCATTGCTTCTGTTTTCTCTCTCCAGGGATCTACATCTTCTGGACTCGACTCTGGACTATGTGAAGGTAGGAAGCCAGGTGACCCCATGTCGTGGAGTTCCCGTTTGGAACACATTGTTGCCCGGTACCGTTCAGCCTGGCTTATGTAGAAAGCTGGTTAGCGTGTCTGAAACGTCCTGGAGGGAGCTGGACTCCCTCAGGCCTCTGGCACACTTCATGGGGTCTCCGGTCACCCTCTGACAGGTCCGCAATCCCCCACCCCCCGCCCGGAGCTTCCCTTTTTTTCTCAGCTGGCCCAGATGTGTTTTAAAGTTCCAAGTCTAACAAGAAAGACAATGTGCATACGCGCAGTACCCCCAAGAGGCCTGGGGGTCAGCACCCCCAACCAGACTCACGGTCGTGGCAGTAGCGTGCAGGGATAGTCATCCTGCAGGGGACAAGGACATGGACAGCGGGTGGTCTCTGAAGGCTCACAATTTGAAGGTCACGTATGGCCACCAAATGAGGCTGGGTTGATTTTGCTGCCAGCTGAATTATGTTTTAAACTTTGGTTTGTCAGAGGGTTTTGGATTTCGGGGTGATGGGTGAGGAGTGGTGGACCTGCGCCTACCGTCGGCAGAGGACCGCGGGCTCCGGAGGTTCTGTGGCCCCTCCTCTCCGTCGCAGCTGCCGGCCTCTCGCTTGGCTGCTAACCCTGGTCCGCATAGGGGAACCGTGGTTACCTGTGGGGCTGCTGTTCAACACTGCACCCTTCTCACAGGGTCTTCCTGCCCCTCCCCCACTCCCCAATGTGTGCCCTACGTGGTTTTGTGTTGGTTGTGCACTGCAGAGCTTAGGGGATGCTGTTCGCACAGGCTGCGATTGGAGTTTGCGATAGGATTATGTAAATCAGAGGAGCTCTTGGAAAATCACTCTGTGACACGCTTCAGAAATTCCGTGTCTCCCACAGCAGTCCCAGCCAGGCTGCCCTCCGCACGGACACCCTTGACTGCTTATCGAAAAACTTGGTCTGGTCTCTTTGCAAAAGCCTGACCTCCTGAAAGACCTGGGGCATTTTAGGGTGGCTGTTTTAGTGTCATCTAAGTGACTGCAACGCCTTCATATGTATCAGCTGTGGTGAGTGGAGCCGTATCGCCCAGGAGGTGCCCAGCTCGGCGGTGGTGCCCCAGCTGCTCCCTGCGGGCTCGTGCAAGTGTGCAGAAGACACCTCTCCCCGCATCAGTTCTGCGCCTTTTCAGTGGTGTGTCTGCGTCCTCCTGACACTCCTGAATGTGAATGCATCAGAGTGTTTTGGTTTTTCTTTTTTTTTCTCTCTCATGTGGTTCTTGGTTGCAAGGGTGGGGAACCTTTTTTTCCAGCTAAGGGTCATTTGGATATTTATAACATCAGTTGCAGGTCATACAAAATTATCAGCTTAAAAATTAACCTGAGGCAGACCGATTGAAGTTCAAGTCCCACCTACTATTGCCTTGGAGGGCCCAGTGGTTCCCCAGCCGTGGTAGAGGGATGGATTTGGGATTTGTTGGGCCATTGTGGATGTTTTCAGCCCTCCATGGGCTGTAAAAGTGTGTCCATAGAGGGCTTTTGACCCAGGGGGACCCAGCTCAGGCACTTGGTGGCATTTCTAAGACTTGGTTGCCCTTTGGAGGCTGGCTGGCCTCCTGTTGTTACCAGCCTATTGCTTGCATCTGGAAGGTGGTTGGAGATAAATCCAGGGAGGTAAGAGCTGTGTATAAAGTGGGGTGCAGTCTGGCCCCCTTGGCTTTGAGCAGCGTCTTCCCTACCATTTGCTGGAGCACGCCTTGCCTCTTAGGCATGGAGAAAAGTAGAAATTCTGTGTGGTGTTGCATCATGAAGGCCCTTCCAGTGGGTCACCTTCAGAGTTGGAAAAAAATAGGAATCTGGATGTCAGATTTTTCTAGATGTCCTGTAACCACAGAATGGAGGGCCGTCTGAACCGGCCAGAGTCCCGTCTGGGCAGTGGAAGCACCCACGTGGGCCGTGGGCAGCCCTAATGCTCCCAGCAGCTCCGGCCCCAGGTGTCCTGCTGTCTTTCCGTGCAGCCCTTGTCCTATCAGGACACTTTCTGACCATCTTCACCCGGTTTTCTTCATGCCCACAGAGAAGACAGAGGCCTGGGGCTGGGGGAGGCAAGGCACTGAGGCTGACCCCATAGGTAGTAGGACTGTTGAACTGCACTGTTGTGGCTGGGGGACAGCATCCGGACAGAGAAAGGGTCCAAAATTCGGTTCTGCGCAGTTCATGTTCTGAGTCCCCGGCCTAGCCATGGAGTGTGCGTTGCTGCACATTTACAAAGCACGGAAGGGGCCGGTTCCTGGGCTGCCTCACTGGAGGGGTCCTCCCCTTCGCGTGCAGTGAGGGGAGACCAGGGGGCCGTTCCCTCACCTGTGCAGCAGGCTGGCCTCCTGCTGGCCCTCCCAGCAGCGCTCAGACCAGTGTGATGTTTGCACGGGACAGGAAAATTCGTTGCAGATCCCAAAGTAGCCCAGGGATTTGGGTATCTTCTTCCTCACTGTCTTTCATTCTGGCCCTGAGAGAGGAGAATCTTATTTTTTTTTCTTCTTCTACTTGTTCCTTGTTTTCCCAGCTTTCTCCCCTTCTCTTCTACCATTCCCCATAGTAGCTCAAAAACATTATGATTTGGAAAGTCTGAATTTAACTGTTTTGCATCATCCTGAAGTCCTTTGTTGAGATCAAGTAGAATGGGAGCTGGTGCTATGGTGTAGTATGGCGTAGTGGGTTAAGCTGCCGCCCATGCTGCCAACAACCCATATAAACATCGGTTCAGGTCCCTGCTGCTCTGCTTCCAGTCCAGTCCCTGCTAGTACACCTGGGAAAGCTCCACATGGGATGCTGGCATCACGGGGCAGCTTAACACACCACATCACAACGCCAGCCCCGTAACTCTGCCTTGCAAATAAATCTTAAAAAAAAAAAATCCGTTTTCTCACTGTAAATGCAGGAAAACATTGCTTCCAGGCTGGAAGACGGGAGCCTGTATGGTGGCTCTGCCTTCCTGCCGCTGTTTACTGTGTCATTAATGACTTTGGTGAGTGGTGCACAGCTCTGGAATGTTCCTCCGCGTACCGAGCATACCTTCCCCTAGATAAAGCCAACCTGTTTTTGTAGGAGGAAACAGCTTTGAGAGGCGCAGTAATGGGGTGGAGAGTGGAGAGTGGAGTTCTGTCTTTGGGCTGCTCTACCTCCTTACCGCACACCCCCCCCCCCCCCGGCTGTACTGAATTTTTCTTCCTCAGTAAGATTTCCACTCTGTGTCCAGTGTCTTGGGCCCGTGTCAGGCAGTTGCCTAGAGAACTTGGGGAAACAGTTGCACTGAGTGTCAGTAATGGAGACGCCCTGTGGCTGTCCAGCCGGGGATCCAAGTTCCAGTCCCCCCAGCGCAGGAGTCGGGTCCCCACCCTGGTGTGATAGGCGGTGTGGCCTTGGAGTTCTTACCACGTGCTCTGCAGGAGTCCCCTCTTCCCCACAACCAGAAAACCTTGATGGGGCAAATGCTCCTGCCAGCTGGACGTTTTTAGGATTCTCTGTAACTGTCTAGGCTAGAGGGAAGGTTTTTGTTTTTTTAAGCTGGTTGTAAGGAGTTCTTAATTACGCTGGCACTCACGATTGTCAAATTGCTGTGTGGACTGGAGCAAGGGTAGCATTTCCATGTCTTAGAAATTAAGACCAAGGACCAGACAGCTGGTAACTGCCCACCCATGGAGCTTCCTGGGCGGAAGCAAGTCCTTCTGCCTTTGTGATCCACTGTTGATCCACTTTGTGACACCCCCCACCCCACCCTTGAGCAAGTGAAACCTTTTGTTTTCTCTCTTCTCTTCCTTTTCATTTCTGTGCCAGAGCTACTTGGGACTTCAAAGTTCTTGAGTTCCCCCCACAGCCCCCTGACCAGGTTTTATAAATTTATATTAGATTATTTACTGTCTCCTCCCCCTTTATATATCATTTTCTTTGAAACTGAAGACTAACTCCTTTCAGTCTTGTCACGTACACGCCTATGGCTCTTTCAGTAAGGAGTAACTTAAAGTGGATTTGTTTAGGGGAAGACACGTTCAGCTAAGTGGATTTGTTAGATCGGCTGGGGCAGAGCCTGTGACTGGCCTTTAGAAGGCGCCCTCACTGTAGATTTTCCACTGTGGACTAAACAGTAAATTGGAAAATATAGCAAAGCAGCGAAGGGAATCTGGGAGGCCTGTTGTTTTCACCGGAGCCCCGCAGGGAGTGGGCAAGGGCTTTCCCTTGGCCTGGCTGTGAACAGCACGATGCCTGCCTGTGTACAAAGGGCTGCTCCCGGGGCAAGCTTGTGGTCAGGAAGCAGCCCGGGATGCAGTCTTTGTTCTCAGGGGGCTCCTAGTGAGAACGGATACCTTCTTTCTTTAGTAGTCAGCTCTTCCAGGAGCTTTTGTAAGGAGACTTGCCGGCTCTGAGCTCACCTTGCAGGTGAGAAGAGAGGACCAGAGTGGGGCCCAGAGCGCTGCAGTGCGGAGCCCAGAGTGGGGGGACGGCGGCCCTCTGTGGGGTCAGTGCGCCCAGATGGCTCCTTCCCGGAGGTCTTGCAGACCGTGCGAAGCTCAGATCTCAGCACGGCCTCTCCTGCACTGGCTGGTGAGGCCTTAGGTCACCCAGCAGACTCAAAGAGGAGTGATTATGCGCATTCCAGCGCCAAGAATAAGTGCCCTGGCTGTGGGTAGGAGAAGGGGCTCCCCTTTTGTGCTCAAGATGGCTGCAGCCATGGTCACGGTTAAATAGCTGTCTTTGAGGGAGAAAAAAAAAAACTTTTCTCCCAGCAGGAAAACAGGCCAGCCTGCTCTGAATTAGCCAGCTAACAAAGTCCTGAGAGGGACTTACAGAAACAATGGCACGCTGTCCATCCCGTGAGATTTTAGCAAGTCGCATGGACTGAATAATGGCCCGATGGGCTGGCTCTGCAGGTTTTTGCCTGAGTGTGCACATCCGCAGGGCCAGCGCCGTCCCCCTGGGACCAGGGATCAAACGCTGCCATCGGCGAATGTGCACCAGCCCTGGCTCCCTCCGGCCGCATTCAGAGGGAGGAAAGGAGCTCCCAGCCAACTGCTCCCACTCGTGCCAAGAAAGCATTCCCTGCAGATATTCTTGGGAGGTTTTGTGTTACTGCAGTTTTTAAAGTGTGGGAAGACAGAATAGGCGTGTTGGACAGTCCCCATTCAGGGCGTCTTACTCTCCACGTCTGCAAGAATGTGGCCGTTTGTAAGAAATCAACCCTATGGAAACACATGTGCGTGCAGAAGTCTGGGTGTGCGTGACTGCTTAGCTGGAAAAAACTGGGAACAACCCAAATGTCCTGCCACTGGTGGCTTACCGTAGAGCGCCTTTACAGTGGCATACTATTGAGCCATGAAAAGGGACCAGTTGCCGGCACACACAGAAATGTGGACGCACTTCAGATGCATTGAGCTGTGCAAAAGTAGACCCTGTCAAAGGGCTCACCCTAGCTCAGAGTGACAGAAAACAAATCGGCAGTTGAGAAAGGAGTGGGGAAAGAGACCCATGGCAAAAGGGAAATTTGGGGGATGAGGGGAAAAAACAAAAACCCTTGATGGTGGGGATAGTTACGAAGTCGTGGCTTTTTGTCGACTCCTGGTTGGTGCAGGTTATGCGCAGAAAGCTCGGGGCTTAGCTCCAGGCTCCGCCTCCTAACCCCAGTCCCTGGGAGACAGCAGTGGGGGGGGGTCCTTGGGTTTCTGCCACCTGCACGGGAGACCTGGATTGAGTTCCTGGCTCCCAGCTTTGTCTCTCTCCACCCCCCACCAGCTGTTGCAGGCACTGGGAGAGTTAACTGGTAGAGAGAGCTTTCTCTTTTTTCTCTTAAAAAAAAAAAAAAAAGGCAAAAACGGCAAGACCAAACCTTGTACTTTACTCCTTAGTTACTGCCCCTCACAGGGGAAGGTTCCAGTTTTGAGATGGGCCACGTCGGTGAGGCCAGACCCGTGATCAGAAGGAGAAAGTGCTGAGCGTGCTGGTTTTCCACTGCGTGGACTCACTCATTCAACACATGGTGTTAGGCAAATAGCACGTGTTTATCCTTGCTCGGCCAGGTCAGGCCAGGTGGAGGACAGTGTTATGGCCCAAGATGGTAGCAGCAGGAAGGGAAAGATAATACCCATTTTACTGGGTAAATTAACGGACCCAGGTAAGGGAGAGGAAGTCGAGGGAAATTCCAGACCGCACGGGGGCCTGACGTCTTGCCAAGGCTTCAGGGAGGCCAGGAGCTTTCCACTTGGACAGCTTGTAACCACGATGACATTCAATGCCCAGGTATTTAAGGCTCTCTACACTGGAGCGTCACCTCTGGCCCACCAGCTGCTTTTGTGTGGTGCACAAGCTGAAAATGGATCACATGTTTTGAAATGTTTTCTTTTTTTAAGTCAAACATTGAATAACAAAATCATCTAAAAGTTAAATTTTGATGTGTATACATAAAGTGTGTTAGAACACGGCCACGCCCACTTGTCCACGGATTGCCTGTGGCTGCACTCGCTGTGGACTGAGTCTCTGTGACAGGAGGGCCACAAAGCCTCCCACAAGCCTTTACACTCAGGGGTAGGGAACATCCAGCCCGTGGGCCATAAAAGGGCCACGAAATCGTGTGATTGGCCTTGCCAAGGCAACTGCAGGTGAGACTCGAAATTCAGTAACCATAGCAGGCTGATTGTGAAGTTGACCACTTTGCAGGGGCCCTTGGCGGAGAAAAGGTTCCCCACCCCTGCTGGAGAGAGGGCTTCCTGCGCCTGCTGCAGGCTGCTTGCACCTGCCTCCCCAGTGAGGGGTAGCAGGCTTTCACCAGAACACCCCGTCGTTCCGTGCTGCTGGTCCATGCAGCTGAGTCGCCTTTAGCTCGCCCTGGTGACATGGCAATGAGACCTTGTGCAAGTGATGTGATCTTGCACAATCACAGAGACAGTGCTGTTGCAACACCATGTAGCATGGGGCTGTGTCTCGGTGTCTGGCGGGCTCCGAGCGCCATCTCTCCTGCTGATTGGTCGCTTCTGGTATCTTCAGCTCCACTGAATGATAGGGTACTTGAGCCCCATGCCCCTGCCTGGGGCTGCTCTGGGTGGCTCCTCAGGCCGTGCAGAGCTCTGCCGGCATAGCCCCACACGATTTTGCTCACATCCCCCAGAGAAGTGAATTCTCCTTGGCCCTTCTGAGCCTGACATTTGGAGACAGTCAAACCTGGAGCTGCCCCCTGAAGGTGCTCAGAGGGGCCTGGTCTGGCCCGAGAGAGAAATGAGGCCAGGTTCACACTCTGTGCGGATTTGCATTCTGTGCTGTTGGCTTCAGCCTGGAAGCTGAGACACTGTTCTCTCCAGCTTGAGTAACAGAGTCTTCTGAGACCTCAAACAGAATGAGAGGTGGCAAAGAGACTAGCAATCTAGCAGACAAGCGAGAATTAGCACTGTCGGGGCCGGTGTCGTGTCATACTGGGTAACACTACCACCTGTGATGCCAGTGTGCCAGATGGGCACTGGTTCATGGCCCAGTTGTGCCACTTCCTGTTCAGCTAATGGCCTGGGAAAAGTGATGGAAGGTGGTCCAAGTGCCACCCACGTGGGAAACCTGGAGGAAGCTCCAGGCTCCTGCCTTCCACCTGACCCAGCCCCGGCCGTTTTGGTTGTCTGGGGAGTAAACCAGCAGATGGAAGCTCTCTGTCCGCCCCCCCCCCCCCCCCCGTAACTCTTTCAAATAAATAAATCTTAAAAATAATAATAATTGGAACTGTCACTGTGACCCCACTCAGCTCTATAATTGTACTTCAGATGCAGGATGCCTTTTACACCCTCCCCTGCCCTGCCCTGCCTGCCCACCGTGCCCCACCAGCCTGGCCGTCCTTACTGCTCTGGGACTTCTACTGCCCTTGCCGAGACGGCACTTCAGAGACAGAGCAGCTGAGTGGTTTGGAGTTAGGGTGCTATTGTGAGTTGAATCGTGTCCCCCTAAAACATGTTGAAGTCTTAAGTCTAGCGTGAGTGTAGTGCTATTTGGAAATAGGTCTTCACAGATAGAATCAAACTAAGTGGAGACCATCCTGCCCAATGACTGGTGTTCTTATACGGAAAGGGGAATTTGGGCACAGACACCCAGGGAGGACACGGTGCAATGAGAGAGGCTGAGATCGGAGGGCCAAGTCTATAAGCCAGGGACTCCAGCAACATCCAGCGGCGAGGAAAGACCAGGCCCTGGAGCCTCCAAATAGGGCTTGACTCTGCTAATGCAGGCCAAGCATCCCCGGTCCCAAAATCTGAGACCCCAAATCCAAAACTTTCTGAACACTGACATGATGCCACAAGTGGGAAATCCCACGTCATGAAACTTTGTTTCATGTAGAAAATCATTAAAAATATCGCCTAAAGTTTCCTCAAGGCTATGTGTGTGAAGTGTGTGTGAGACATAAATGAATTGCATGTTCAGACTTGGATCCCGTTCCCAAGGTGTCTCATTATGAACATGCAGATATTCCAACATCTGAACAAATGCAGAATCTAGACACTTCTGATCTCAGTTCAGATAAGGATACTTGCCCCGTGCTTTGGGCGCTGGTCTCCAAACTGAGAGAAGCTGTTTCTGTCTCTGAGCTCCCACACCTGTGCTGATCAGGCTGTGACAGTCCTGGGAGACCTGTGATGATGCAGAGCCCCGTCTTGGCCAGGTGTTGGTTGTGTGACCTCAAGCAAGCTACTGAAATTCTCTGCAGCCCAATTTCCTTAGCAGCGAATAAGAGGACTGGGGAATCAATCAGCTGGCCTGAGCTGAGGTCTTTGCCCGTGCTGGGCGTGCAGCCGGCTCTCAGCAAGTCCTGGTTTAGTGACCAGGACTGCCAGTACTCCGGCTCTCTGCGTGGCTGGCTCAGCTTGACTCAGATGTCGCTGCCTCAGAAAGACCTTCCCTGGCCTTCCCGGGAAAGGCAGCTTCTGGGTCCCTGGCTACTGGCTAGCACTCGGCCCACATTTTATATGTTCACTTAAGAAAAACCCTCCCACTAGATTCTGAATCCTGAGGGTGAAGACCTTACCTTATCCTCTTTAAAAAAAATTTTTTTAAAGATTTGTTTTTATTTGAAAGAGAGAGAGAATCAGAGATTGATTGATTGATCTTCCAGCCTCTGGTTCACTCCCCAGATGGCCACAACATCCAGGACTGGGCCAATCTTAAGTCAGGAGCTTCTTCTGGGTCTCCCATGTAGGTGCAGGGGTCCCAAGCGCTTGGGCTATCTTCTGCTGCCTTCCTAGGTGCATTAGCAGGGAGCAGGATCAGAAGTGGAGCAGCCAGGACACAAACGACTGCCTATATGGGATGCTGGCTCTGCTAGTGGCGGCTGCTACGCCCCAGTGCCGACTCCTCCCTTGTCGTCTTAATAAATAGTTGTGGCTGATGGACCATGGGCAGCCAGATGCAGGGAGCTTCCAAGTTGAGGGAAGGAGTTTGCTGCAAAGTCTACATTTCCCTAAGCAGGTAACACTGACAGCTCACCAAGTTTGCGGGAAAGTCTTCAATGTATTTGTTTCAAGACACGGAGGAGGGTCCCACACCTAACCTTCATCTCCCAACTGTTGTCACCAAGATCCTCACTGTTTAGGCAGAGATTCTGGAAGGCTGTGTGGCTAACACAGAAGATCTTGTTACCAACTGTAGGGACCAGGGGTGGGGGTCTGACCTAGTGGTTAGACACCAGTTGAAACACCTGCATCCCACATTGCAATGCCTGGGTTCAATCCCTGGCTCTGGCTCCTGACTCCAGCATTCCTGCTAATGTGGGTCCTGGCAGATGGCAGGTGATGGCTCCAGTAGTTCCAGCCACTCATGTGGGAGCCCTGGATTGAGTTCCTGGCTCCCAGCTTCACCTGGCCTAGTCCCAGCTGTTGCAGACATTTGGGGAATGACCTCTATCTCTCATTCTCTGTCTCCCAGAATAATAGTAACAGCAACCAAGATGTGTAGAAACCCAATGACTAACTGAAACACCCAGATGAGAGACCAGGATTTTTAGTACATGCAGGAATTGTTTGCTGTTATACTCTGCCCTCTAGTGGTAATGAAATATCACAACCGTGCTGCTTTTGACCATAATTCAGTTTCTAAATATTCTGGAAGCTATATTTGCATTCTACAAAAAGGCAAGAAGTTGTTTCAGTGGCTTCCACTCATAACTATCAAGACTTTTTTTTTTAAAAAAAATTATTTATTTGAAAGAGTTACAGAGAGGTAGAGACAGAGAGGTCTTCCATCCACTAGTTCTCTGCCCAGATGGCCGCAAAGGCTGGAGCTGTGCCGATCCGAAGCCAGGAGTCAAGAGCTTCTTCTGGGTCTCCCACACGGGTGCAGAGCCCCAATGACTTGGGCCATCCTCTACTGCTTTCCCAGGCCATAGCAGAGAGCTGGATTGGAAGAGGAGCAGCCGGGACTAAAACCGGAATCCACATGGGATGCCGGCACTTCAGACCAGGGCTTTAACCCGCTGTGCCACAGTGCTGGGCCCTATCAAGGCATTTCGTTACCAGGATTAAGTGTCTCGTGTTCTTGAATAAAGAGCTCTGCAGTGCTGTGATTTATATGTGGACTTGGGGGTAGAGGGATTGGCATTTGGCCTGAAGTTTTACCAGTGGTACCAAGAAGTTTCCTTGGAAGAACTTGCAGTTGGGTTACGATTAGAGGTAAAGACAGACTGGCAGCGTGGCGCGAAGGATGCTGATGGGGAAGTTCCACATGCGGGGGCCATGTGTGCCCACGCGGATGGAGCAGGAGGCAGCTTAGGGGAGCAGTCGGTACGCCCACATCTCTGGAGTAAAGAGTAAGGAAGCCTCGAGTATTCTTGGAAAATCCCAGAAGGTGGTTGAGTTGTTAAGAGAACCAGAAGCCTGGCTTTGGAAATAATTCTTTTTTTATTGCTTGACAGTTGCCAGAATATTTAACTCCATATTGCTTTTTTTCACTGGATATCTTTTATACTAAATATGTAGCTCTACTTCCTCCTCTTGAGTGGCTAGCCAATATTCCATTGTGTGAAATTCAGTTGTATCTAACCAATTCTCTACCAACACTTTTTTTTTTATGTTCTCCTATTAAAAAGAATTTTAGAGTTTCTTTTTTTTTTTTTTTTAAAGATCTATTTATTTATTTGAAAGAGTTGCACAGAGAGAGAAGGAGAGGCAGAGAGGTCGAGAGAGGTCTTCCATCCACTGGTTTACTCCCCAGTTGGCTGTAACAACCGGAGCTGCGCCAATCTGAAGCCAGGAGCCAGGAGCTTCTTCTGGGTCTCCCACATGGGAGCAGGGGCCCAAGGACTTGGGCCATCTTCCACTGCTTTCGCAGGCCATAGCAGAGAGCTGGATTGGAAGTGGAGTTGCCAGGACTCGAACTGGCACCCATATGGGATGCCTGCACTGCAGGTGGAGGCTTAGCCCACTACGCCACAGCACTGGCCTCCAAACACAAGTTTCTTATCTCCCGTGTGCTGGTCACTGTTCCAGGGGCTGAGGATGCCATCCCAGGGAACAAACCCACATCCCTGCCCCCATGGATTTATTTTCTAGGGGTGGGAGCGAGGAAGCCAATAAGAAGATCCATAGGGCCGGCACTGTGGCACAATGGGTTATTATTTTTTTATGTTTTATTTGTTTGAAAAAGAGTGACAGAAAAAGAGAAGTAGACAGAGACTTCAACCCTCTGATTTACCCCCCAAATGCTGGTAACAGCTAGAGTTGGACCAGGCCAAACCCAGGAGTCTGGAACTCTGTCTTGGTCTCCCACAGGGATAGAAGTTACTCAACTATTTGAGCCATCACCTATTGTCTCCCAGGGTGTGTATTAGCAGGAAGCTGGATCAGAAGTGGAGAACACAGGCACTCCAAATAAGATACAGACATCCCAAGTAGCATTTTTCCCCCAGAAACATTTTATTTAAGGAATATAAACTTCATGCATGTTATAGTTACAACTTCAGAACATGCTGATTCTTCCCACTGTACCTATCCTCCCATCCCTCTTCCTCCTCCTCCTATTCCCATTCTTATTTTTTATTAAGATCTATTTTCAATTAACTTCATATACTTATGATTAACTCTGTTAAGAGTTCAACAAATCGTATGAAAAAAAAACTCTTCCTCAACAGTTGAAACTGTACAAAGTCATTGCTTCTCAAAGTGTCAATTTCACTTCTATAGATTGCCTTTTAGATTAGTTATCACATGTCAGGGATAACATATGGTATTTGTCCTTTTGACACTGGATTATTTCACTAAGTATGATGTTTTCTAGTTTCATCCATTATGTTGCAAATGACTGGATTTCACTTTTTTTTTAGTCACTATGTAGTATTCCATGGTGTATGTATCCCATAATTTCTTTATCCAGTCTTCAGTTGACACACATTTGGGTTTGATTCCATATTTTAGTTATTGTGAATTGAGCTGCAATAAACATGGGGGTATAGATAACTCTTTAATATGCTGATTTCATTTCCCTTGGGTAAATTCCCAGGAGTGGAATGGCTAGGTCAAATGGTAGATCTATATTCAGATTTCTGAGGTACCTCCATGCTGTCTTCCATAGTGGTTTTACCAGTGACAGTCCTACCAACAAAAACGGGGTACTTTTTTTCCCCCACGTCCTCACCAGTATTTGTTGTTTGATGATTTCTGTATGAAAGCTATTCTTCTATGACCCACTGTTCATTCAGGAGCATGTTGTTCAGTCTCTGTGTTTGCATATGCTCTAGAGATTCCTGAGCTGTTGATTTCCAGCTTCATTCCACTGTAATCAAAGAAGATGTTGGTATGATTTCAATTTTTTTGAATTTGCTGAGACTTGCTTTATGGCCTAGCATGTGGTCAATGCTAGAAAAAGTTCCGTGTTCTGGTGAGAAGAATGTGTATTCTGTGACTGTAGTATAGAAAGCTCTGTAGGTATCTGTTAGGTCCATTTGATCTGTAATGTCAATTAATTGGTTGTTTCCTTGCTGATTTTCTGTCTGGTTGATCTGTCCATTGCTGAAAATGGGGTACTGAAATCCTCCACTATTATTGTATTAGAATCTATGTCGCCCTTTAAATCCCTTAACATTTCTTTTAAATAACCAGGTGCTCTGCAGTTAGGTGCATATATATTTATAATAGTCACATCTTCCTGTTGAATTGATCTCTTAGTCATTACATAGTGCCCTTCTTTGTTTCTTTTAATGGTTTTTTTGTTAAGGTCTATTTTGTCTGATATTAGGATGGCTACATCAGCTCTTGGTTTCTGTTACCATGGAATATCATTTTCCATCGTTCAACCTTTAGTCTGCATGTATTCTTTTTGGTGAGATGTGTTTCTTGTAGGCAGCAAATGGGTTTTGTTTTTTAATCTATGCTACCAGTCTGTATCTTTAACTGGAGAGTTAAGGCCATTTACATTCAAGGTGACTATTGATAAGTAATGACATTGCCCTGCCACTTTCCCATAAATATTCCTATTATTTTTGATTTCCTTTGTGCTTTTACTGGGAGATTTTCTGCTGTCACCTTCTTTCATAGTGATGACCATGTTTCTGTGTTTCTATGTGTAGTACATCCTTGGCATTTTTTGTAAGCTTGGATGGGTGGTGACAAATTCTTTCAATTTCTGCTTGTAATGGAAGGTCTTTTTAAAAAATATTTATTTATTTATTTGAAAGGGTTACACAGAGAGAAGAGAGGCAGAGAGAGAGAGGTCTTCCATCTGATGGTTCAGTCCCCAATTGGAGGCAATGGCTGGAGCTGTGCCGATCCAAAGCCAGGAGCCAGGAGCCTTCTCTGGGTCTTCCACACAGTGCAGGGGCCCAAGGACCTGGGCCATCTTCTGCTTTCCCAGGCCACAGCAGAGAGCTGGATCGGAAGTGGAGTAGCCAGGACTCAAACCGGCACCCACATGGGATGCTGGTGCTTTAGGCCAGGGTATTAACCCACTGTGCCACAGTGCCAGCCCCTAATGGAAGGTCTTTATTTCACCTTCATTCATAAATGAGAGCTTTGCAAGGTACGGTATTCTGGATTGACAGTTTTCTCTCTTAAGATTTGGTATATCTCTCTCTCCATTCCCTTCTATCTTGTAGGGTTTCTGATGAGAAGTCAGCTTTGAGTCTAATTGGAGATGCTCTTGAAAGTAATCTGGCATTTCTCTCCTGCACATTATAGAATCTTTTCTTTATGTTTCACTGTAGAGAGTTTGATTGCAATGTGTCATGGTGAAGATCTTTTCTGGTCATGTCTATTAGGAGTTCTATGTACTTCTGTGCTTGGATGTCCCTTTCTATCTCTGATTTAAGGAGGTTTTCTGTAATTATTTCACTACAAAGGCCTTATAATCCATTCTCTCTTTCCACACCTTCAGGAATAGTATCCCATAGATCCCCCCAACACTGTTTTGTGGTTTTCTGATTTCTTGGTCTGACTGTAAAATATGCAGTGATTTGTCTTCTAACTGGGATAGTCCTTCTTCTGCTTCACTGAATCTGTTCTTAAGGCTTTCCACTGCATTTTTATTTGTTCTATTGATTTCTTCATTTCTAAGATTTCATTTTGATTTCTCTTTAAGATCTCAATTTCATGAGAGAAATTTTCTTTCCTGTCATGTATGGATTTCATTAGTTCATGGATTTGCTTCTGATTGCTTCTAAGTAATCCTATCAGTTTTTGAATTCCATCTCTGGCATTTTGTCAGTCTTTTCATATTCTAATATTGAAATACTGTGTTCTTTTGGAGACATCTTGTCTTCTTTATTCTTATTTCTTGAGTTGTTGTGTTTATTATTTGGCATTTGTGGAGATACTTGTTGGTTTATTTTTTGTTTTGTTTTTTCCCTGTGCTGGCTTTTATCTTTGGACTATGCCTCTGTGGCTTAGTGGAGTGTCCAGTTTTTTCAGCGAATACACAGAGGCGTGTGGTGGGTGTGGCCAGGGAGCTCTGATAGGCGGTCCAGGGTGAGGGGAGTATCCAAGGTGACACCTAAGTTGGGCGTGGTAAATCTCTCTCTCTTTTTTTTTTTTTATCAGAAGGGAGGTTTGTTCTGCTCTGTTGGTGTAGTCTCTTGCTCACCTCCTCTCCTCAAAAGAGACCAGTGCTGGATGCTAGCCCCAGTGGGTACAATATTCGTCTGTGCTGCCACAAGAACCACACAAGGGAACTGTGCAGTCCTCAGTATAAGCACGGATTCCACACCAGTGACCCTCACCAAGGAATTGGGGAGCCCTGAGTGTGTGGAGCCATCCACAAAGACTGCCCAATGTCCCAGCCACACCCTGTACCCTCCAATACAGCCACAGTGTTATCACCATCCCAGTACACAAGGCTCCCACAGTCATGACCACCCAGCCCCCTGTCAGTTCACCCAGCCAGACTCAAGCATCTCCTCTTGGCTTGTTGCTGAGCTTGAGGACATGAGCTGGCGCTGCTGTTTTGTATGTTCAAATGGCTCCTGCCTTCTCTCAGCTTGTTAAAGGACACAGGTACTGGGTGTTCGGGAAAAGACAAATGTGCCCTCTTTTCTCCCTCCTCTAGGTTGACAGGTATACTGTCCCCCATAGAGCTTCAAGCCAGACTCACGCCACGCTCTTCTCGCAGCTTTAGTGCCCGTGGCTTGGGCTGCTGCAGACTGGTCTCGCCTCACTCTCCAGAGCTAGTGCTGAGGCTTTCTGCTGGGGTTCTGAGTTGTGTGCATCTGCACCCTCCTCGTAGATCTACAGTGTCCAATTTGCATGGAGTTTCCTCTGTCATTTTCTTTTTTTTTATTATTTTTTATTTTTTTTAAATTTTTTTGGCAGGCAGAGTGGACAGTGAGAGAGAGAGACAGAGAGAAGGGTCTTCCTTTGCCATTGGTTCACCCTCCAATGGCTTCCGCGGACGGCGCGCTGTGGCCGGCGCACCGTGCTCATCCGATGGCAGGAGCCAGGTGCTAAGTGCTTTTTCCTGGTCTCCCATGGGGTGCAGGGCCCACGCACTTGGGCCATCCTCCACTGCACTCCCGGGCCACAGCAGAGGGCTGGCCTGGAAGAGGGGCAACTGGGACAGAATCCGGCGCCCCGACCGGGACTAGAACCCGGTGTGCCGGCGCCGCAAGGTGGAGGATTAGCCTGTTGAGCCACGGCGCCGGCCCCTCTGTCATTTTCTAATACTTCCCTGAGACTGTACTCCACATTTTTAAAACAATCTTCCCCTAGACTAGAGCATTAAGCTTTCTCCCTACTCTGCCATCTTTGTGTAGCGGGTTAAAGCTCCTGGCCTGCAGCACCAGCATCCCATATGGGCTCTGGTTCATGTCCCAGCTGCTCCACTTCCAATCCAGCTCCCTGCTAATGTGCCTGGGAGAGCGCAGGTGGCACGGGGCCTTTGTGCCCAGTTAGCGCTTCCAGTTTTTGCAGAGTGGCGTGAAGCGTGGCCTCAAGTTCACTTTGGCTCCTGTGTTGCTGGAAGACTGCAGAGGACAAGGGCAGAAGCAGGGAGATTGTGACCGCCAGATGAGAGACTCTGGTGGTTTGGACCTGCAGGAGCAGGGAGGCGGTGAGCAGGGAGGGGGTTCAGAGATGCCTGTATGACAGCCGAGCCAGCAGCATTTCCTGGTCGTGAGGTGGGAGGAGAGTCGAGTGTGGTTCTGGAAGGATGGTGTTGCTGTCAGCTGAGATAACTCGTGTGCATATGTGCAAGAATTTCCTAGGAGGCTGGCACTGTGGTGCAGCCGGTTAAGCCGTGTCTGCAGTGCCAGCATCCCATACGGGTGCTGGTCTGAGTCCCAGCTGCTCCACTTCCAATCCAGCTCCCTGCTAATGTGCCTGGGAAAACAGTGGAGGATGGCCCAAGTGCTTGGGCCCCTGCCACCCATGTGGCAAACCCGGAAGAAGCTCCTGGCTTCAGATTGGCCCAGCTCCAGCTATTGCAGCTATTTAGGGAGTGAACCAGCAGAAGGAAGACCTCTCTGTAACTCTTTCAAATAAATTAAATAAATATTTTTAAGGTTTGTTTATTTATTTGAGAGGCAGAGTTACAGAAAGAAGGGTCTTCCATCTGCTGGTTCACTCTCAAAATAACCGTATCAGCTGAAGCTGGGTCATTTCAAAGCCAGGAGCAGCCTCTTCCAGGTCTCCCATGTGGGTGCAGGGGCCCAAGGACTTGGGCCATATCCTTCTGCTTTACTTACTATGCTACAGTGCCAGCCCCCACTTAACATTCTTAAAAAATAATTGAAAAGTGTATAAGCTTTTGTTATGTGCATTATAGCTATTCATATTAGAAATTAAAATGGAGTCATTTCTGAATATTTAATTATTTTTATTTAATGAACATTTCTTGTTTAATTTATTCATTTAAAATAACAAACCATTATATATGTAAATATAAGGAGCATATTCTTATGATAAATATAAATAAATGTAGCAGTGAGAATAGTGGTGTTCCACATTTTTGCAAATCTCTTTCATGTCTGGCTTAATAGAACATTAGCATTCAGTCCATTGTGGTATGTTGCTGGGCAGAACGCTAAAGAAAATCTGGCCTCACATACAAAAGTACTTTAGAAAATTCATGCATAAATGGAATTAAAAGATATGTTTATTTTGGTGCAAAAAAAAAAATCTCGAAAATCTGTGCAGTTTTTCCATGAACTGTTTTTGAGGATCTCTTGTAGATCAGTAGTTCTGAAAAGCAAAAGAATTTTAATAGCCTTTTAGACAATTATAGATATTTTCTTACTAAGTAGAATGTAACAAGTTCCGTAAAGCTTAATGGGTTTGGTTAAGATGCTACTTGGGAAACCCGCATGTTATGTCAGAGTGCCAGGGTTCCAGTCCTGGCTTTGCTCCTTGTTCAGCTTCCTGCTAATGCACAGCCCAGGAGGCAGCTGGTGATGATTTGAGTACTTGGGTCCCTGAGGCCCACATGGGAGGCCTGCATCCTGGCCCAGCGCCAGCTGTTGGGGACATATGGGAGTGAACCAGATTGTGGGAATTAGTTTCTCTCTCTCTTTGCCTCTCAAATAAAATAAATGGAAAAAAATTTTAAAGGTTACTTGCAGTGTATAATGTGAAACCATATCAATTAACTTTTATTTTTACTCTGTTCTTATAAAATCCATTGTTCTGTTTTGCAGTTTGAGTGGATCATTTTTACCCATGCATGATTGTGTACCATTATTTGAAAAATATTGGGTTACTGATGTACATAGATCTTGCAATGTTAGCACATTTCCCTAGGCATCAAAAACACATTTGGAAATCTCACCACTGACTGCACCAGTAAAATCGTTAGTGTAGGACAGTGGTCGGCCTCGCGGTGGTCAATACAAGTTTTCCAAAATTCTGGTTTGCACTTGAAAGCTCAAATTTTATTGTTGGCAACAAATTGTGTCAGTTATTTTCCTTGAGGTAAGAGGTTTCCTTTTCAGAGATGTCTGACAGAGACTCCCGTCCGAATAACCGTAGTGGGCCCAACATTCTTTGAAGTGAATACAGTGTTCGGTGTTCATGAAGAGCAGCGAGCTGAGCTCACCACGTCTCAGCCCTGAGGTTGCTGCCCCGGGGGGGCTGGGGACCTGGGTGTGTGGCTCAGTGCTGTCCGCGCCTCGCTCGCACCTCTGCTCCAGGGCTGGCATTGAATCGAGGGAGGGATCCTCACTGCCCCACGCAGGACTTCTTAGGTGGAACCGGCCGCTTTTCCTCACGTTCTCTGGTCTCTAATGAGTACGGTTGGCTGCCTCTGCTTGCCGCAAAGGCACCAACACTTTCTTTCTCTTTTTTTAAAATTTAAAAAAAAAATTTTTTTGACAGGCAGAGTGGACAGAGAGAGACAGAGAGAAAGGTCTTCCTTTGCCGTTGGTTCACCCTCCAATGGCTGCCACGGTTGGCGTGCTGTGGCCGGCGCACCGCACTGATCTGAAGGCAGGAGCCAGGTGCTTCTCCTGGTCTCCCCATGGGGTGCAGGGCCCAAGCACTTGGGCCATCCTCCACTGCACTCCCG
Organism: Sylvilagus floridanus; assembly: GCA_949820135.1. NCBI lineage: Eukaryota > Metazoa > Chordata > Mammalia > Lagomorpha > Leporidae > Sylvilagus > Sylvilagus floridanus. The sequence continues at coordinate 84,763,297 of OX463225.1, read as the reverse complement.
GGCCATAGCAGAGAGCTGGCCTGGAAGAGGGGCAACCGGGACAGAATCCAGCGCCCCGACCGGGACTAGAACCCGGTGTGCCAGCGCCACAGGCGGAGGATTAGCCTATTCAGCCGCGGTGCCGGCCTTTTTCTTTTTTTAAATATTTATTTATTTATTTATTTGAAAGTCAGAGTTACACAGAGAGAAGAGAGGCAGCGGGGGGGGGGGGGTGTTCTGTCTGATGGTTCACTCCCCAATTGGCCACAACAGCCGGAGCTGCACCGAGAGCTGGGAGCCTCCTCTGGCTCTCCCACGTAGGTGCAGGGGCCCAAGAACTTGGGCCATCTTCTACTGCTTTCCCAGGCCATAGCAGAGAGCTGGATCAGAAGCAGAGCAGCCGGGTCTTAACCCGGCGCCCATATGGGATGCCGGCGCTTCAGGCCAGGGCATTAACCCACCGCACCACAGCACCAGCCCCTGACACCAACACTTTCAACTATCATTGCTCTTGCGCCATCATTGTCGATGTGAGCCCAATCAGATGAGCCAGACAGGGTCTCCGGATTACTATGAACATAATTACCACCCCTTGGATTCCCCAGAAGACCTCCGTGAGCCTGCAGACCACACTTGGAGCACTGCCAACTCAGGATCTTCGCTGCTTGCCAGCCTGAAAGCTGCACAGTTGCAGACTTTAAAGAATCCCTTACAAAAAATCCATGTTTTTTTTTTCTACTTTTTTTAAATTCAGCTTGCCCATCAATACACAGAAAGAAATGGAGTAGTGCTATAAAATGAGAAAAATAATTGAGAATCTCTTGTAGACATGTGGGTTATCAGTGGCCCTATTCCTTACAAATTCGTGCACTGGGAAAAGCTCCAGGAAACCGTGGCTCTAACACAGCTGAGTTGCTGCTCGGGGTACACTGTGAAGAGCTGGGCCGGCGCCATGGCTGTTCCGCCCTGCTTGCTCCACGCAAAAGCTGTGAAAACACAGAGCGTGGGGAGGCCGAGGCCTGCTCATGGCCAAGGCGCTCTGCTTGGCTGTGCAAGTGCAGTGAAGCAGCGAATGCAGGAGAGGGGTGGCTTGACACGGGCCGGCTGAGAGGGAGCATCTCGCTGGCCTCTACGCTGTGCTCCCTGTGTGGATTCGCTGGCTGGGCTCCATCCTGTCCTTGCTTCGAGTGAAGATAAGGAGATGTCAGGCCCCGAGAATGAGAACATGCTGTTTGGACCTTCGAGGCAATTTCCTTCCTAGCCCTGGCTCTCTCCAGATGGCATCTAATTGTTTCGTGAATGACCTCAGTGTCCAGGCTGCGGGCACCTGCTCTGCAAGGCCATTTCCCGTATTTATTAGCCTGTGGATGAGAGCTCACTCTATAAAGCCCCCATTCATACTCTCAAAAGAGCTTTTTGTGCAGAAGAAATGATAACGTGGATGGGCTGTTTCCTGTGGCCTCCAGTTCCAGTTGGGATCCTGATTTTTTTTCCCAGGCCCAGGTGGGTGGGTATATCTCGGTCCTGGGGGTCTTTGTGGTCCAGCAGAGTCCATCCTGACCTGGTCTCTTGCCTCTGCTCTTTGTGCTCTCTACTGGAAATCAGCTTTTCTCATCTCCTGGTCTCAGCAGGCACAGGTGCTGTGAGCTGGGAATTAGGTGTCCTGGGAACCCCTGCCAGGTAGGGCCCAGTTTGAGAGTGGGATGACTCCTGGGGCTGACATGAGAGTCATGCCATCCCATTTTCAGGGTCAGAGGCGTATCAGGCTGTACTTCTAAGTATCTGCCTATTTGGGGTACAGGTATAAAATGTTGGCACATGAGTGCTAGGTTTTGCAGAAGTGTTTTCTTTTTGAGTTCTTTCACATCCTGATGCAGACAGGAACGTGTCCCCCGTGTGGCATGCCTCGCCTCTTGCAAATCTGATGAATGAGGTCTACGCCCCCAGCAGTGTGCAGGCCCGCTTGTTGCACCTCTTAGTTGTGGAGTGTTGGTAGACCCAAGGTTGAGAATCCCTGCGCTAGCTCCCAGTGTCCTCTGGGCCCCTATCATTGTACTGGGCATAGGGGTGGCAGCAGTGAGTGAGTCCAAGGGTCCTCAGGCCGCCAGACAAGGCCACCAGTCACTTTCGTGAGTGCTTCAGTAGCTGCCCTTGGAAAACGGGGTCAGCCATTGGGGTCAACAGCAGCAGTGACAACAAAGGGCCTCACACACTCAGAACCAGGATCTGAACTCCTGCCAGGCCGTGCCAACCCACCGACCCTCTAAAGAGAAAGTGGGGAAAGATTCGAATATAATTTGGGAGTGATGCCAATTGCCTGTCCTTTAACCTAGGAAGAAGCTATGAGTTGCCCTCCCAGGTGGTTGTAGCTGGTGACGTTCACGTGGCTGAAGTAAGGAAAGGTCTCAGTCGGTATCTTTGAAGCAAGTCTCGTGGCTGTCCACGAAACAAATAACCTTTGGGGAAATTGCTCCAGGAGACAAAGAGGTGCTGTGGCCTGTGCGGGTCAGCTTGAGCATGCTGTTGGTCAGTGGCTCACTCTAGCCTGGGAGCAGTGCTGGGTGTGGGAGCAGCATTCACACCCACACTCAGTGGCACAGGACATTCCGACTCCATGAATCCCCGGCCCTTTCCTAGAGGCGAATGCATGTCTGTCTTACCCTTGGAAACTCAGTTCCTACGTGGACGTTTCTGGAGTAGGCTGGGAAACACCATTAATTCCCACTTGTTCCTGACATCTGCATGTACAACCCTCTCATTAATGGGTGTATAATGGATGTCTTCATGTAGCATCAGTTTATGTTGGCTCACTTCTAGCATTTCTCAGATACACGGGTCACATGTGACTGCATCAACTCCGACAGAGCCCAACACAGCGTGTCACATCTTGTCCTCTGGTTTTAATCTCACACTGATAAAGGGAGCCTGTGAACTCGAACTGATGACGTGAGCTACTCCTGGGAAAGGCAGGGTATGTGGTCAGGGTGGATGACTCCTCCTGGAAAGGAAAACATCTTCAGGACTCTCCTCGGTCCTAGCACACCAACTCTACCCCTTGGATGTGCCCCGAGGGCACGTGGCTCTGCTGCTTAAAGGCGCACAGTCTGGTTCGGAGTCCAGGGGAGAGGAGCCCTCTCAGTTGCACTTTGACAGATCCTGGGGAGGGTCTCTGCTTGTCTCTGCCAGGTCACACATCCCTGTCAGTGCTCAGAATTCTGTTGGCTCGCTCATGTGTTACAAGGATGGATACACATGCTATCCAATAAAGCTTAATACCAGTCTCCTGAATTTTCAGGATCCAGAAGCTTATTAGGCCATGTTTCAAATCATCTCTGCCTATTCAGGGTGCAGATGTAAAATGCTGGCGCACAAATGCTAGGTTTTGCAGAAAAAAAAAAAAATTTAACCTTTCAAACCCAGACCCTTGCTTTCTGCAGCTTATCCCTGTCCCGGGTTGTTTCTGTTTCCGTGCTGGGTACCCGCTGCTTCGCAGTTTGTCAGATCCCCCCGCTGTCACAGAGAACAAGGGAGGTGTCTGTTAGCGCGGGAGGCGTGGTGTTCCTGGAGGATCATCCAGAAGGGCTCCTGCTGCCCAGCCTGGTAACCCTTCCTTCCTCCACCCCACCTACTCAGGGGACTCAAGGCCAGCCACTGTACAGAGACACTTTGAAAAGTTAATGGAAAAAATAGACTTAAAAGCTGTTTTGGTGCAGAAAATTTTTAAATTTTTATTTTTTTGGCATACTATGTGTTTCTTTTTGAAGCACCCACTCTTTTAAAAAGATTTATTTATTTATTTGAAAGACAGAGATCCTACGTCTGTTGGTTCACTTCCCAAATGGACACAACAGCCATGGCTGGGCCAAGCTGACACCAGGGGCCAGGAGCGAGCTCCAGCTGGGTCTCCCACGTGGGTGGCGGGGGACGAAGCACTCAGGCCGTCTGCCGCTGCCTTCCCAGGTGCATCGGCATGGAGCTGGATTGGAAGTCTGGCAGCTGGGACTCAAACTGGTGCTCAAATGGGATGCTGGCATCCCAGAGGTGGCCCAATCTGCCGTGCAACAGTGCTGGCCCCGGACCCATGCCACCCCCATATACATGACTGCAGTTTAAACTCCAGGGGTCAGCTTTGTGGCACAGCGATGCCAGCTTCCTACATCCGAGTGCCTGCTGACGCTTCTGATCCAGCTTGCTGCTAATGTGACTAGGAAGGCAGCAGATGATGACACACGTATTTGGGTACCTGACACCTGCAAGGGAGACCGGGTTGGAGTTCCTGACTCCAGGCTTCGGCCTGGTCCAGCCTTGGCTGCTGCAGCCATTTGGAGAACGAACCAATAGGTGGAAGATCTGTCTTTCCCTGTCTCTGTCATTCCTCCTTTCAAATAAATATATCTTTTACAAAAATGCCTAAATCAGTTTTTTCCACGGACTTTTGGAGGTACCCTCATATCCTCCTTTGAACCAATGGCAAAGAAATCCATTGTCCTGTCTTGGGTACCAGAAGTGACAGACGTCCTCTGGATGTCGCTTCTGCAGGCAGCTGCTGGCCTTAGGGAATGCAGACACTGGTCAGTGGCCCCACAGTCCATGCCCAGAGCCCCCAGAGTCGGCCCTGTGCTGTAGGGACATGGGCTGTGTTTTCATGTTTGACAAAGGTGGTCCCTTGGCCAGCAGTCAACACTTGGTGTGATGGGGCTTTGCTGATACCACCCCACCAACCCCAGCCCTTACCACCCCTCACCCCTCCACCCCTCAGATTCTGACCTCAGCTGCCATGCACATGCCCAAGCGAGGTCTGCCTTTTGGATTTGCACAAGATAAGGCACTCCTGGCAACCAGGTGTTTTCCCTGCCTCCATTATCACATCAGATAGAGCCAGCTGGCTGTGATTGGTTGTAGTTTTAATCATTAACTCTAAGGACCCCAGTGCACAGGTAGCACACATGTGGGCTGGAGATGATAATACCAGGCCCCTAGTGTGAGTGTTAAGTGAAACACTATGGTAAAAGTCCTCCATAGAAATGCCCCCTGGGGACCTGCAGGGGTGGGGGGAGTTGCAGAGGGGATCAGCCAGGGTGCATCTCCTGTCCTCACTCGCCTCTCCCCTGGCCAGTGAAAGTCTGCCTGGATCAGTGAGGATGGGGTGGAAGCAGTGACTCTCCACCACCCCAACTCAGTGACCAGATACTCACACAACAGTCTGATACAATTCCCAGGGGCTCCTAGAGGCCCCTCCCAGCCCCCAGCTACAGAACTGCTGCTCTGGCCTGCCTCTCATAGCCGTTTTGGGAGGAGACAGAAGCAGGCAACATGTCACTCGTGACAATGCTCAGAGTCAGTTTATGATCATGAAAACAAAAAGGATTGTTTCTCACTGAAGTGTCCATTCAGGTGGCTGGAATCTGCTTGGCAGGAAAGAAGAAGGAACGAATAAGCTTCTGGGTGGGATGGGTGCGGATGGGCGGCCACCCCTCTGGCCTGTGCTACACTGCCTCTGCCCCCAGAGGCCTGCCTGCCCAGCGTCTCTTGCAGACTGGTTCACATGCTCAGGGGTTTGGTAGCCTTTTAGGTGGAGATGGGGGTGGGGGGATGGCTTTGGAAGAATGCACTGGCCCTTTGGTGGGCTCCTGCCCTCGGGGGCTTGAGAGCAGGGGGTCAAGGCCAAAGGCAGCTTGTGAGCAGAGATGAAGACAGTCTAGGGAGGGCAGCAGGGCGGGGGACACAGCCTCCTAGGGGCCATACCAGGCATGGTTCTGGTTTCTGGCCAGTGAAGAATGAAGGAGTCGGACACATGGGAGGTGGTTCTTGGGGACTCTGAACACAAAAGTAAGATCTGTCCCCAGGATAAGGGGTTGGAGGAGTGAGTGCTGGCAGGTGTCCCGTTCTGCAGGCAGCTGGGTACAGGGCAGAAGACTGAGCCGAGAGGACTCCCTGTCACATTGGCTGGGGCGGAGGAGGTACATCAAGAGCCCCATGGTTGTGATGGAGCTGGAGGCCCCTTGGGTGAGAGCCAAGTAGGCCGATGCTAGGGATACCCAGGCTGCCTGTTGAAACAACTCTGAGATGACAAGGACTTTCAAGTAGGAAACCATCTGAGACAGCCGAGCAAGTGTTATTAAAACCATATGTGTAATTTTAACATGTAATTTTTAAAAGATTTATTTATTTGAATGGCAGAATTACAAAGAGATTTCTATTCGCTGGTTTACTCCCCAATCCCCAAATGGCTGCAACAGCTAGGTCTTTGCCAGGCTGAAGTCAGGGGCCAAGAACTTCTTCCAGGTCTCCCACGTGGCTGCAGGGGCCCAACACTTGGGCCATCTTCTACTGCTTTGCCAGGCATGTTAGCAGGGAGCTGGATTGGAAGTGGAGCAGCTGGGACTCAAACCAGTGCCCCTATGGGATGCCGGTGATGCAGGTAGCAGTTTAACCCACTGTGCCACAATGCCAGCCCCTAATATCCAATCCTTAAATTTGAAGACTAAGAAACACTGTAAGACTAAAAAACTTTTCTGTGTCTCCTTCCATGGCTCAGGAGTCTCTTGTGTACCAACTGGAGCCAGGTGGTGATCAGTGGCTCAAGGCATGGGTAGCAGGAGCCTGCAGCAATAGTGGGGGAAATGGGTCTGTTTGTTCTTTCTTTCATGGAGGAAATGGGTCTGTTGTCCTGTCCGTCTGTCCTTCCTTCCTTCCCTCCCTCCCTTCCTATTTCCCCCCCACCTCAGTTTTTGAAGATTTATTTATTTATTTGAAATGCAGAGTTGGAGAGAGAGAGAGAGAAGTCTTCCATCCACTGGTCACTCAGTGACTGGAGCTGGATTGATCCTGAGCCAGGAGCTTCTTCCAGGTTTCCCATGTGGTTGCAAGGGCCCAAACACTTGGGCTATCTTCTACTGCTTTCCTAGGCCATATGGAAAGAGGAGCTATATGGAAAGAGGAGCAGCCGGGACTTGAACCGGTGCCCATATGGGATGTCGGTGCTGCAGGTGTGGGCTTTGCCCGCTACATCACAGCGCTGGCCACCATCCCTTCTTTCAAAGGGAAACGGAAGCTCCTGTTTGCTGCATGCCTACTCTGTGCAGAGTGCCCGGCTCTTTGTGTTAGCTCACTTGATGCTCCAAGTAACTGAGTTCAGGAAAGAAACCGAGGCCCAGGGAGGTTAATTTCTCAAGGTCACCCCACTAGTCGCGGTCTAGTGAACTGGCTCTGGCCGTTCCATCCTGCTTCCAGGCTGTGGTCCAGAGCCACTTTGGAGAGCTGCAGGTGTCGCTCTGCCGAAGCGCTCGGGATGGGAGAGCCCTGCTGCTCCTGCTGGTGAGGCTTCCTTCTGCAGCGCTCCCACGGCAGGGCCCTCTGCGGGGCTTCTCTGGTCATTGCTCATGCGGCTCACGCTTCCCCAAAGTGCAGGGGCGGGTAAAGAGGAAAGCAGACAGCAAAGAAGACCCGGGAGCTGAGATGTGGGAGAAATAAATGATTGCTCTGGGTGTGATCACTGCATACTAAGTATGCAATGGAAGAAAGCTTAGAAAGTAGGTGGCAAATCATCTCTGGTGGATAAGGGTCCCAGGGCTGTGTGGGTGGGCTTCAGGCCGTTCGAGAATCTCCAGAAGCCTCATGGCAAGTGTTGAGTGAATATGCCTTCCTTTTGCTGGGAGAAGCGTCCGTGACTGTCATAGAATCCCATCAAAGGCCAAGACTGGCAGATAGTCCGAGTTCACTGTTTGAGAGACTGGAATATATCCTGTGCATGTTCTTTTAATTTTGCCTTAATGTTAAAAACAGAAAATCGAGCTTGTGTAATACAGGACTTTTGGGGTGATGCCAGGATATAGGTAGTGGAGGGGTGTATGCAGGATGGCGTGGGATAACGCAAGGAAGCGAAGTCAGGGCTGAGTGCCTGATTCCGCTTCCCGATGGCCATTTATGCAGCTTTAATAGCTACTTAGAGGAATGAGTGGGTAACGGGTGAGGGGAGCATCAGGCCCAGTCAGGAGGAGTCTGTTGGTGAAGACTGTAGGCTGTGTGTGTGTTCTGGGCAGATCAATACAGCTTCTGGAGAGAGCCCACTTAACAGCCGTTCTCTGTCATCCCCCTGAGGAATCTGGGGAAGCTGTCAGGCAGATGAACACAGCAAACCCGCCTAACTGCATCCTGTGTGTCCCAGGGCTTGTCCACAGCCGCACACAAAGCAGTCCCAGGGCTCGGCTTGCGTTCTCGCCCCTCCTCCCACTGAGTCCACTTGCAGGAAGAAATATGTTGAGTTTGTACACGAGAAGTGTGTGGAGCTATCTTTTGTAGCTTCTGTAGCGCCACAGTCTGGCTAGAAAAGCAGGTGATGTCTTGCCCAGAGCCCTCTCCTGTGGTCCCCAGCTCTGTTCCCTCAAGCCCTGGGCTCCTCTGTGAGGCTACAGCTTGGCGACTCGTGTACCTTGGCCTACGATGGGGTTCTGTCTGATACACCCATCTTGAACTGAAAACATCTTGAGTCAGGTAGTGCACCTAAGCCAGCAAACCTCACAGTGTAGTCTAGCCCACCTTGAATGTGCTCAATTTGCTCATCTTCGCCCACAGCTGGGCAAACTTGGCTAATAGGAGTCTGTTTTATAGCCATGTTATTTATTGAATAGTGCAAGTAAAAAGCAGTGTGTGCATGCATTCACAACCATCATAAAGTCAAAAAGTCTTAAGTGAGCCATGCTAAGTCGCAGACCATCTGTTCAGAACCAGCCAGACACAGGGCAGGTGCCTGTGGAGCCTTGGGAGGCAGGGTTGCTAATAAGCTTGCCCCTTCTCTGGCCCGTGGCTGGCCAGGCAGCTGAGCCTGCAGAGGGCATCCACACCCACACCATAACACCAGACCCATCCCAACTGGGCAAGGCCACGTTCGTCTTTCCCTGCTTCCCAGGATGCCTGGGGAACCACAGCTGGTTACTTACTCCCTAGCTCACTAAAGCTGTCTTTGTTCACAGAGCCAGCTTGCTGGGGCCTTGTGGAAGCAGAGAGCCAGAGAGGCCTGATGCGTGGGGGCGGGGATGAGGTGGGGAAGACTCTCCCACGTTGCCAGGGAGATTGTGTTGTTTTGATCTTGGTACCTGACTCCCGCCCCCACTGCTGTTCTGAGTGTGCTGGGGCCAGCCAGGCCTTGCAGCCTTGGCTCAGTGCCCTTCCTCTCTGCCCATGGGCACTGTCGATGTCCTCGGAGCTGCTGGACAATGACCAAGAGTACCAAGGCCTGATGCTGGGGTGGCTGTGGGAGCCCGGGGCAGTACGGTTCTTGCAATGCCCTGCAGGTCACCAGGAGGCGTGCCTCTCTCCCGCCATCTCTCTCCCCATGCCCTGCCTCTTCTATTGGGGGCTGTGGCACTTTGGGAAAGGGCACCCGCAGCTCACTCTCTGGGCCGGTCCCAGCTGAAGTGCCGCGGCCAGCAGGGCACACTTGGCTGCTGCACAGGGCTGGCAGGCAGCTCTTGTTTCCATGGTTACTAAATAGGGCAGGTTAGTGTTAGGGCTGCCCCAGGGAAAATCAGCATTGAGGCCCGTGCTTTGCAGGGACCTGTCCTCGGACGAGGGGGCCGCACTTGATCTGAGGCAGTGGGGATTTCTGGCGAGGGTGCACCTGGCTGTGCAGCGGGGCCCTTTGCACAGGTGTTTCCCTTGGTGCAGAGGCTTGCGCTTCTCGGGTGGCCGAGGGGGGCGCTGGAGAGCATCCGCAGGACCCTCCCGAGAGCTGGGCTCTGCCCCGCCCTTCATCAGCCGCCACCCCTGGTTTCCATCTGAAGCGCCTTCCCCGGTCCCTGGAAAGGCATGGTGTTTAGAAACCCCCAATCCAAATTTGAGTGGTCCTGAGTCTCCTGTAGCCAGCAGTCAGGAGGTGACGCACCGCCCCAGGCCTTTTCCTGGGGCTGTGCGACCAACAGGTTTGCTTCTCAGACGTCAAACACCTCTTGTTTGTGCAGCCTGCTGGCTGCTCTGAGCCGAGCTCTGTAGTCCCAGGCTGGAGTCTCTGCGGAGTGACACGCCGTTCTGGCCCTCGGCTTCTTTGTAGCTAGAATAGAATAATCGTTGTGGGGAGAATGGGGGGGAATCGATCAGCCTGGATAAGAGACATCTAAGAGCATACGAGTCCGTGAAGGGCACTCGGTGAATTTGTGCCATTATCATCTTCAGCTGCAGGAACAACACGTTATTTTAGTCTCTCTCCTTGGCCGCTTTGGGAGAAAATTGATTGAAATCTATGAGTGCTGCTTCAGAAATTATTTTTTTGATGTGGTACAAGAATAAAAGGTGCTTAGGAAACCGTTCCCTAACAAGATTAGCCCATTCTTTACTGCCACAGAGCACATTCTTGGGGGCATCGTGGAGATGTTTCTTGGAGAAAACATGGAAAACCTCCGGTGACAAGAGTGCACCTGGATGCCTGTACTCTGGCTCTGGAGCACTTATCTACATAATTGTCTGTAATTTGCATGTCTGAGTGATTTGCTTGTTTTTTCTTGAAAAATAAATTTATTTTGAAAGAGCAGAAAGCAAGTGATACAGAGAAAGAGAGCAATCGTCCATCCATTGGTTCACTCTCCAGATGGTCACAATGACCAGAGCCTAGCCAGGCCAAAGCCAGGAGCTTCTTCTTTTTATTTATTTATTTATTTATTTTTATTTTTGACAGGCAGAGTGGACAGAGAGACAGAGATAAAGGTCTTCCTTTGCCGTTGGTTCACCCTCCAATGGCCACCGCGGTTGGCGCGCTGCGGCCGGCCGGCGCACCGCGCTCATCCGATGGCAGGAGCCAGGTGCCAGGTGCTTTTCCTGGTCTCCCATGGGGTGCAGGGCCCAAGCACCTGGGCCATCCTCCACTGCACTCCCGGGCCACAGCAGAGGGCTGGCCTGGAAGAGGAGCAACCGGGACAGGATCCGGCGCCCCGACCGGGACTAGAACCCGGTGTGCCGGCGCCGCAAGGCGGAGGATTAGCCTGTTGAGCCACGGCACCGGCAAGGAGCTTCTTCTTGTCACTTGCGTGGATGCAGGGGCCCAGGTACTTGAGCTATCTTCTGCTGCTTTCCCAGCAGGGAGCTGGATCAGAAGTGGAGCAGCCAGGCCTCAAATTGGCTCCCATCTGGGATGCCGGCGTCACAGGCGGTGGCTTAACCCTCTGTGCCACAGCGTGGACCCCTGGATGCTCACTTTCAGGGAAGCGTCTTTGTTCACGCCTTCTGGGGGAAGGCTATCTGGCCTGCAGAGGGTCTTGGCTGATGAATCTCACTGAATTTCGGGGCAGGATTGAAGGAGCCATTGCACTCCTTTCCTGCGCCAGGGATGGTGCTCTGCCAGCCCTTTGGGGTGTGTGTGTCAGCCTCAAGGAGTTTATGTCCTGCCAGAGAGGAGCAGCAGGTGGACGCTGAGCCCTTTTCCCTGGCAGCTCTTGGCCCCGTGGATGAGTCACCCCCGCAGAGCTGGGCTCTGGCCGCTCCGCTGGACTGACCATTGCACCCCATCTAGCGCAAATGAGAGCAAGCAGAAAACGCTTCCTCATGGGGCCGGCACTTGGACCTGGGTGGACTGTATTGACCCACCAGCTGGTCCATCTCCAAGTGTTCTACCAGCTCAAAAACCTCTCTGAGTTCCACCCCTAGGACTTGCTTCAGTTCCCAGGGGCCTCTCCCAGCACCCCGGAGTCTCCAGGGCCACACGTTTGCCCTGGGGTGGTGACAGACCCGAGAAGCCCCATCCCCACCTCCTCCCTCTGCCGCTCAGTGGCCATGAGGTCTGTGGCTCTCTGCTCCCCTCATTCAAACCCAGAAGCTGCTGGCCGGGAGTTGAACAAACAAACAATCCCCTGTTTTTACGGGCAGACATGACCCAGTCCCAAGGCTGAGGGCTCCTGAGGATTGGACACTAATCCCGTTGGATATTTCTCATACCTTTTTCATGCCTCATCTGGTTGTGTTCCCTTCCGGCCTGAGCAGGTCAGTTTCCTCCTCCTTACAGGTCTCTGCCTGCTCGAAGGCGCAGACGGCTCTGGGACACACTGCATTTCTGAGTGGCCTTAGCCACAGAGAATTAGCGTTTGGAGCTGGGGGAGAGGAAGAGCTACAGGCAGAAACCTGGATTTGATTGAAAAAGAAACGGAGCAGAGTCCGGTTGAGTGTCACTGTAACTGGAGAGAAAGAGGGGAGGATGTGAGGGGGCTCTGGGTCGGGTCCTGGCCTCTGACCTCAGGGCCCTCTAGGAAGTCTTCGCTGGGCTGCGTTGGGTGCAAGGTTTGTGTGCTGGATGTAGGTGAGGCCACTCCAGGAGGAGACAGGAAATTAAAGAGGGGAGCAGGAGCAGCAGTTGGGTCAGATGGGGCCACACCGCCCCTTCCTCTCAGCCTGCATGGCTGAGTGGGGAGGACACGCGGTGCCCAGGGTGTTTGCGACAGACTTGTTAATTAAACACCAAAAGGCAATACTGCTTTGCCAATCATGATGGCTGTGCCAGCGCTATCAGCTGCAACCTGGCTGTCAGGAGCGTCCTAATTAAAAATAAACAGCTCTGGAGGTGGGCTCGGGAGGGCGGGGGGCCGGGGCTGCTTGCCTGGATTTCTAGGACTGCTCCCGGAGAAAGTCACGCCCTGGTCACTTGAGGCCACCTCCTTTTCTCAATGGAGCCTCTGTCTTGTAGCAAGGTGGTGTGATGTGTACAACTTGCCCTGCTTCCTTAACCCCGGAGGTGGGGGGGGGCTGGGGTGACAGGCAGCCGGCAACGCCCCCCAGGAGGGCTGGCTGCCTGTCTGGGGGTGGAGGGGTTGAGCCGTTCCTGCTGGTCTCTACACTGCGGGCCAGCTAAAGCCCAAGGCCTGCTCTGAGAGGGGTTAGAATTTCATCAGAGAGCAGGGCTGGTCACATGAGAGTTTCTGGCACTGTGTGCAGGGCAGGCTGGACACCAGCCTGCCAGAATTGAGCGAGCGGATTGTATTGGCTTCGGCGGCTGCGGGGAAAAGTCCCAGACTGGCCTGGGAGCAGGAGCCGACTCACTCCCCCAGGCCAGGGAGTGCGGGCAGGAGCGAGCAGCACAGCTGCTGCCGGCAGGACCCTGGGGCATTGACATCCGAAGCTCCACTCTCTGGACCCCGAGGAGAGTGTGTGGTCCCCAGGACTGAAGACGGAAAGATGCCCAAGGAATGCAGCGCCTTCCACGCCCTCTCGGCAGCTCTGTGCTGCTTCTACCACCGCAAGTCTTTGATGGGAGTCAAGGTAGGTGTGGTCTGGAGATGGGGCGCATCTGTAATTCCTTCCTGGGCCCCGAGAGCGCTAGTTTTCTACCTGGCATGAGAAGCAGCTGGCAGCTTGCTGGCGGCAGACACGGAGGCGCTGTCTCTGAAGGCTGGATCTTCGCGAGCCCCTAGTGGGTAGCCTTGCCTGGCAACATAGTCCAGCAGCACGGGACCCACTCCTTGTTGGTGTTTTGGGACAGACACTCTGGGTCTCCTGGGACTGACATTTGAAACCAGAGTGGCTCAGCAGGACAGAGCTGTTTTTCTTCTTTCTTTCTAGTCTCGGTGTCTTCCCTCTTCCCGATGAGTGGAAGGTGGCCAAGCCCCTTTCTCTGTGTAGCCTGCTGGTGTGTGTGGCATGGCCATAGCGCCTGGAATGCCAGGCAGCTTCCAAAGTGTTTCAGGGTTGAGAGCATGTTTTCCTTTGGCGCTCACATCTTAACCTTTGTTCCGAGACCATAGTACTGAGCTCAGGCTGTGCGTGATGTGTCCATAGGCCATGAAAATACTCAGCCTCATTTGACTCATTCAAGGCGAGCCTTGGGTTCTGTGGCATCTGCCTGCAAGGCATAAAGAATTTCGATTAGCATGGGCTCTCGTAGATCTTGGGAGTGTTGTCTGTTTTGGAAAATTCTGTGGGCCCCCAGCTACCTGTGGGCTTTGTTTGTTCCTGGGAAGCGAAGCTGGAAAGCTCGCAAGAAATTCTCCCAACCTGAGGCAGAGCTGCCTCCCCCAAGGGACTGACCCGGCCGCTGCCTGTATGAGAATCCTGCTGTGAGCGCTTGACGCTCCTCGCTTTCTGCTCAATGATGCTGCTTTAAAACCCTCCAGAAAAGCACCTGTTCACGGGAGGAAGACGCTGCTGTCGAGGACTGCGCAGCGCGTGACGGGAGGGTGAGCTGTGCAGAGCGTGCCTCTAGTTGAGCGTTCAGAGCGGCTTGCCAGCCGTCCAGCAGAGTGCATTTTTGTCTCTTTGTCAGGGAATTTGGAGGAGGCGGGGTAATTAATCATTGGTGCAAAGCATTCCCACCCTGACCTCAGGGCCCCTTTCTGTCGTGGGGCCACGTGGGGTGAGTTGAGGACCCTGTGGTTTCTGGCCTAAATATGGATTGTTCCAGCACAGGGCAGATGAAGTCATGCCATTAGCAGTATTTTAAAGCCGTCAAAGATAGACTGGGAGGCCCCCGAGGGAACAGCGTGCTTTGGGGATTGGCAGCAGCTTCTCCCTCTGATGCGCCAACTTCGACTAATTCAGTAAAGTGCAACTCAGCACTTGGTATGGGAGGAGTCAGCCCATAAATATCTGGGGCGGGCGACAAGATTTGTTTGGAAGCCCCAGTGGGCCTGCAGCTCTAACCCCAAGGCGAGCACGGGAAGGGCCACCTAGTGCACCGGCCAGTCTGGACCAGCCGCCCTTCAGCTTCCTCACCTCCCAGCCTCTCTGCAAGGCCACACCCACAACTGACTGTCATCAGTGGAAGTACCCTCCTGTCACCGGGCTTTCTGTTCCACCCCTGGGCGGTGGAAGTCTTTATTGCACTGAGGATGTAGCCTGCTCGCTTACCGGAAGCTGGAGCCTAAAGTCCCCACTTAGGGCTCCCCAGCTGCACCCCCAAGATGAGAGTTTCCCTCTTCGCTTGGCCTAGCTGGTCTACCTGGGAGGAAATCTGGTGTACTTCTTCATCTCGCCTCCTGCTAATGCCCCAACGACAATGCTGAATTGCTTTATTGACTCCCACTTTAATTAGGGGTTTCAGGTCTTGCTGCTCATAATTAGTTTCCGTTGCAATTAGAGTTTCAAAATTAAATTGAGATTGATTGCCTGATAGCCAGGCGGAAATAAAGCTCCAGTTCTTGACCATGTATACTGCTTCTCTTGGCGTGTGTTTCTCCTACCAAAAATAACCCTGCGGTAGCCATGGAAACTTTCCAT
This sequence comes from Sylvilagus floridanus, assembly GCA_949820135.1. NCBI lineage: Eukaryota > Metazoa > Chordata > Mammalia > Lagomorpha > Leporidae > Sylvilagus > Sylvilagus floridanus. The sequence goes on along the minus strand of OX463225.1, from coordinate 84,748,129 downwards.
TTGGTCTAATCCATATCATCTCTGGAGAAAGTAGGATGTTATTAATAGTGTTTGTTGTATGGGAAAAAACTAAGAATGTGAAACTCCTTGATTCCGTAGGAGACCGGTCTCACTGCTGCTCTCAGAAAAGGGATCTTATCTGCCAATGTCTTGCAGTATTCAGGATGTACTTAGGGGCCCCTACACAAAGACCCTGGAAAGGAACTAGATGGGAGATAAGAATTGGAGAGAAGGATCAGAACTATGCGTGCTTGGTTGCCCCTCAAAGAGCTGAGGCCAAACGTGAGCTACTGCAGCCGTGCATACCCACAGCCATGACGTGAACATCCCACGGGGCTTCAGGCTAAGCAGTCATTTCCCAAAAGATCACTGGATCCTTTTTCTGGATTAAAAAATTTAAAAAAAGAACACACCTTGATTGCATTTTGCACAACAGAAAGAAACTTGCAATGAAGGTGCTCCAGAGCCTTAATGTTCCCAGAGTACACTACGGCCCCGTGTCCATGGCCCTCCCATGCAGCATGAGCCTCTGCTAAGTGGGGTGGGCTTGGGAGTGGGGCGGAAGATGGCAGCTGAGGCCGGTTCCCGCCTTCAGGGGACCGGCGCTGGCTCAGAGTGTCACGTCATTGCAATCGCACAAGGCTTCCCGACAGACGTCTGTGTTTTTCACGCATTGTCAATCAAGTCTCAAAACAAGCTCTGTGAGTTGAGCAGGGCAATAGTTTCCCTTACCTCAGGGGAGAGACCAAGGCTCGGAGAAGCATCATTTCCTGGGGAACCAGGACTGACGTCAGATCTCCTAGGTACATGTCCAGTGTTCTTTCTACTGTACCAGATTATGACAGTTGAAAGGTAGGGGCAGGCGTAGGTGGCACAGCCACCACTTGTGATGCTGGTATTCCATAGCTGAGTGTCATTTGAGTCCCAGCGGCTCCCTTCCCATCCAGATCCCCACTGAAGAACCTGGAAAGGCAGCAGAGGGTGCTCCAAGTGCTTGGGCCCCTATCTCCCACATGGGAGACCTGGATGGAGTTCTAGGCTTTGGGCTTTGCCTTGACCCAGCCCGGGCCATTGCAGCCATCTAGGGGGTGAGTCAGTGGATGGAAAATCTCTCTCAATCTCTTCCTATCTCTGTCACTCTGCCTTTCAAATAAATACATAAATAAGCCCTTAAGGCAATTGAAACCTGAAACAAGATGGTGTTGTGTGTATCAATACTTTATTGTGCAGTCAGTTGGCAGAGCAGTGTGAGCCTCCATTTCTAGGAGTGATTTCAGGGAAGATGTGGGACTGGCGTTTGCAGAATAGGTGAACTCTTTTAAAGCTTTTGGTTTTTTAGTAAGTCAGTATTTGGGTGAAAGGGAGGATGGTTAGGGAAGGCATTCTACTTGAGGGAGTAGCAGACCCCATATCCCAAAGTACTGGCACTGGGCGGTGGGGAGGGGTGCATTTTGCCTGGTGGTTAAGATGTCAGTTAAGATGCTCAAGTCCCCCGTCAGAGTACTTAGATTCAATTCCTGGCTCCACCGTTGAGTCTACTTCCTGCCAGCCCTGGCCCTGGGAAGCAGTGGTGATGGCTTAAGTAATTGGGTTCCTGCCGCCATCATGGGAGACCTGGAGAGAGTTCCCAGCTGCTGGCTTTGGCCCTAGCACGGGACTGTTGCAGGCATGCGGGGAGTGGACCAAATAAATACATACATTTTTAAAGAAGACCCAGGTGTCGACAGAAGCACTGAGAGCCAGGCCCGCTCAGACAGGACAGTCCTCAGAGAGGTTTAGTGGGTTACATGGTCAGAAAAGTGATGGAGGACTTTGGGGTCGAGGCTGGGGAGACGGGAATGAGCCACTTCAGGCCCCTAGGAGGAGCTCACAAGTGTTTGGGGCAGAGGTACACACGGACTTCAGTCCTGGCCACACCCTCAGTTGTCACTTGCTGTGCTTTGTGTGTGTCTGGTCTTTGCCAGGTGCTGGGGATCCAGTCCCTGTGTGGGAGGAATTCTTGGCCCAGCTGTAGAGATCTGCCACAGTCCTACGTGGGGTGGCCATTCTACAGACATGAATCGGCCGTCTGAAAGAAGGTGTGGTCTATCAATGATTTGGGGGTGCTCTTTCTCCAGGCACTGTGGCTCACGAGGCTAGGCATGTGCCTGGCATCGCCTGGGCTGGGGAGGGGGCAAGGAGCCCACCTGAGGGAGGTCAGGCCTCTGCTGAGTTAGGAAGGTTGCGTAGAAGTTATCCAGGAAAGAAAAGGGCACTGTGGGTAGAGGGAGGGGCCCATGCAGAGGAGTGGTGATGTGGAGCAGCCAAGTGTGGGTGGAAGGTGCCACCTTGGATGGGACAGGAGAGTCAGCTTGGGTGACCGCTGGCGGGACCCCCTGGAGGTGTCTGGGGAGCTGCAGAAGGGACTGGGTAGATCACATTTCTGGGGGCAGTGTGACCTAACCTCCTCGGCCCCTCCTATCTCTGATGACTGATTGACTTATTTTTGTCGGGGCGTGGGGGGGTGGGGGGCGGATGAGCTGAAGCTCCATGGCCACTCCCGGGGAAGATGCAGTTGTGTCCGAGGAGCCTAAGAGATGAGAGTCACCTTGGCATGCGTGCAGGAGGCCGCCTTTCTGGAAGAGCGTGGACAGAGAGGTTGGACTGCGCGTCTGAGGGTGGATGACTGAGTTAAGCCTCAGCCAACAGGTCGTTAAGTCCAGTGCTGGCAGCCTTGTCTGTGAGCAGCCACGGTTCCAGGCAGCAGGTCTGAAAAGTGTTTCCCTCACTGAGGTCTGTCTCTGCAGCCATGAGATACAGTATGGTGGAAGGTGTTTATTGCTAGGGTTGTGTTTCATTTTGCTTTAAATCATTTCCTTTCTCCAAATTACTCAGCTCTTCTTTGAACCCACATTACAGCCTGAGGGGCCACATCTGGCCGCCTGCAGAGCGTGGGGTCCCTGGAACTTGGTTCGTTTGAAGCTGCCTTTGGATGGTGGCGTGCGTGTGGTAGAGTGACAGTCCTGCAGGTTTCCCTGAGGCCAGTGCTTTGCTCTGTCACTGTGACAGTGGGGTCCTAGTGACACATACTGGTGCTGACGTTGGGGCAGTCACACCCTCAGCATGGACTGCACACAATGGAAAAAGCCATGAGGGAAAAGTCTTCCCAAGTGACAAGCCCTGCCGGCTGCTAGTTGCTCCTTTATCTCTCCAGCCCTCAAAAAAAAAAAAAAAAAAACCGGCATTTTTTATGAGCCATGAATGCATTCTGTTGCCACCTGGGAGCTGCTGGGGTCTGGTTTCAACCAATGCTGGACAGAGGCTGTGTCCTAGCGTCCCCTTGCCCAACAGACCCCAGCACTTGAAGCCTAGCCGGGGACTTGTTTTTGTTGGAGGGACCTGAGTAGGAAGCAGAGACGGGGCTGGGACCTGGGAAAGTCCTGTTAGCAGATTCAGCACGTCCAGGACTGCAAGAGGATGCAGCGGGCTATAGGCTGGGGAGGATGCAGAGGGCTGGTGAGCTCGAAGCACCGTGGTCTCGGTAGAGGAGAGGCCAGCAGCACACAGGGTCACCGCCAGGTTTATAGCTGTTGTCAAGGAGAGCTTGGGGCTCTGTTAGCTGATTTGGGGTATCCTCAGAGCAGGGGAGACCCAGCCTGACCTGCTTGGCAGCTGGGGCAGCGAGAGGAGTGCTCACGAGGTGGGACACCGCTGTGCATTGCTCTCCCCAGGTGGATTTCCAAGGCATGTCCACAGCGCCAGAAACTGCTGTCAGAATCTGACGTTGGCCATGAGAATGTCTGCTGTGGAAGAGCCATGATCAGTCTTTGAGTTTCTAGGAGAAGCACTGTCCCCGGTGCAGATAACATTACGCTCGTGCTTTTATGAAGGCAGCTCTGTGCGAGAGACTGACAAGGTCAGACCCTGGGTTCTCAGTAGCCTGGGGCTCGAGGAGCCATCCACCAGCCTCTCGCAGAAGTCACCTGGTCATGTCCACTCACGTGCCTGCTGGGGGGCACACAGGTGGGTCTTTCCATCCAGAAGGAGCTCTGCCTGTCTTCTGGCTTCTGGCATGGGGCTAGCTGCCCAAGCAGCTGTCTCCCCATTGTGGCAGGTGCAGAGGTGGGAAGGATGCATGGCCTGTTGTGAGAGTTGGGGAGAGGTCTTTAACCCTGCCGCACTCAGGGAACTCCTGGGGGAGGTGGCACAGCAGTGCAAAGGCATGGGAGAGAGAAAGAGCATCCCAAATAGGTCGGCAAACAGAGCACATGGGGCTTGTGTGCTGTGGAAAGATGGGACTTTGCACTAGGGGCAGTGGGGGATGAGGTGAAGGTTTGAGGTGAGCTCTCTGTGTGTCGGAGGAGTTTGAGGAGCATAAGCAGTGTCTCCCCGACACACGCTGTGTCCCCAGCCTCGAAGCTTCCCAGCAGTCAGCCTTGTCCTTGCTCGTTCCTCCACCCTCTCTTCAAGTCATGTCCTTTAAGACCCTCAGTGTAAGATCCTGCTGCTTCCTCCACTGAGACAGTCAGGGCTATCAATGGCTACCACCCTTTCCTGTCCCTACCGCCGCCCCCACAGGCTGCAGCCACGCCACACCCCCTCTCCCTCCCTCCAGCCTCCAAGGATGAAGTGTCCATCTCTGTGACCCCAGCCGGCCCACCCACTTGTGCTTGTGGTTGTCCCCTCCCCAGGGACTCTCTCCATTGATCTCTCCATTCAGCGGGGACCTTTAGTCTCTGTTTTTACCAAGACTTTCTTCCTAGTTTATGAAAATGCTTTGGTCTTTCCCATCCTCAAAACCATCCACATTTCCATGTCTTCCTTCCAGGTATCATCTTCTATCCACTGGCCCTCCATTGGCCAGTTCCATCCTTCCCATTGGTCGTTCAGCCCCCTGTCCTCCACTGGCAACCTGCACATGGCCAAGTCCAGTAGGTGCTGTTCATCTCTGATTTGATTGGGATTCTCTACTGCCATTCCTCCCTGAACTGCTCTCTCAGTCTCCAAGACACTGCACTGCACTTGTTTTCCTTGGTGTTTGCTGGCTTACCCAGTCCTCTCTTGAGTTTCTCTTTCTAGTCCACCTCTTAAAAGCCAGTGCCCCCCAGCCCTCTTCTCATGTTGTATCCCAAGTCTAGATGGGAGGAGAAATAAGATACCCTCTATACTATGGATTCCAAAGTTCTGTCTCCAGACAACCTGTCCCTGTAGCTCCCAGACCCCATGGCCTGCGGAGCACTCCTAACTCTACATCTTCAGCAACCTACTTGGCTTTCATGTTCTACTGCTTGCTGGTGGTTCAGTTGTCTTTCTGGAGCACCCATGCCTCTTTCTGCTCTTCATTCTCCATGTGTCAGTTAGTAAGTCTTTGTGCTACTACTCCTAAAACATCCCTCTTATGCGTCCATTTCCCTCTGTTTCTACCACTGCTGTGTTAATCCAAACCTCATCAATTTTTGTTTAGAATTTCACAGTAGCTTTCCAAGGACCCTCCTATCCCCTAAATCTTCATAGGAGGTCATAACCCTTCTATTTGACACTCCTGGAGATGGCGGTGTGCTGTGTCCTTACAGACTATGTGTCTGTGTTTGGAAGTCTAATTACTACAAGGCCTCATCTCATTTGTGTCAAAATCTATGCACCTGCAACACTTGCCTTGTTCTGTAGTTAAACGGGTGGGATAGTCCTCCAGATGATATCCCCCTTCAGATGGTGAGCTTGTCTAGTTTGAGGTCAAAGCAGCTGATACAAACGGAGACCTAGAAATAAAAGAGGAGGGAGTCTAGATTTGTTTCTCTAGGGAGTTGACCCAAGAATGTTTGACCCATCATCTTGCGACAATAATAGCCTAAGCCTTAGATATTTTAGCACAGACCTCAAGTTCCCTTTACGTCTTTTTTATTTTTATGCAAGCTAAGCATTCCCAGTTCTGTATATACTTTGGGATACTTGGATTCTAATTTTCAGTCAGTCCCTAACTCTGAGCAGGTCATGAAAATGTCATGTTTTCTCTTGTGAGATATAAATATTCTTGCTAGCTGTTTGGCTACCAGGAGCAGTGTGTGGATTCATGTGATTGTGTGTAGAGTGTCTTGTTTCTCTAAGTCCAGTTCCTATTTTGTGCCTTTCCATGACACCTCACATGGAGTTTGTTTTTTAAAAGCTTGTTAGCTTGTTAAATGAGATATGTGAATGTCACACATTTGAGCTCCTCTCAGGGAACTGTGCCTTCAAAGTGACCTTCAAGTTGTATATTGACAGTGACTGGGATTGTGTTTGGTCATTCAGTTTCATTGCAAGCTTATTGTGTACTTCAGCACTGGCATACAAGATGCCGTTTGTCCCAGAGCAGCATTCTAAGACACCTGTTAGTCATGCTACTATTCTGGAGAGAGAGGATTTGAGAATCAGTTATTCCTCACCCCGTGCCAGAGGCTATCTGAATCTTTGCCTTTTCCTCTATGTGTTTGCATATTTTTAAAAAAGATTTATTTATTTATTTGAAAGTCAGAGTTACACAGAGGAGAGGCAGAGAGAAAGAGGTCTTCGATCCGATGGTTCACTCCCCAGTTGACCACAAGAGCCGGAGCTGTGCCAATCCGGAGCCAGGAGCTTCTTCCGGATCTCCCACACTGGTGCAGGGGCCCAAGGACTTGGGCCATCTTCCACTGCTTTCCCAGGCCATAGCAGAGAGCTGGATGGGAAGTGAAGCAGCCGGGTCTTAACCCAGCACCCATATGGGATGCCAGGCGTTAACCCGCTGCACCACAGTGCTAGCCCCGTGTTTGGCATATTTTGCTTTTCCTTCCAGTTGTATCTCCTAGTATGTTTCAACTATGATGTGTTTTGTTGACTCAGTAGTGTCTCATTAATTTAAGATAAAGTTTTAAAAGGATAGTATTTGAAGTAAGCTGATTTTGATTTCCTGATGTTACTGTCTTATTTATCTATGTGCTTGCTTATTTTAAAGGCAGAGAGACAGTTCACTGGTTCACACTGGTTCACTCCTCCGATGCCTGCCATAGCCTGCATGGGCCAGGCCAAAGATAGGATCCTGGAACTCAGTCTGGGTCTCCTGTGTGGGTGGCAGGACCCAAGTACCTGAACCGGCACCTCCCAAGGAATGATTAGCAGGAAACTGGAAGTGGGAGAGGACCTGGGACTCAAACCCAAGCACCCTGATGTAGAGTGTGGGCGTCCCAAGCAGGGCTTTAACTGCTGCGCTAAATGCCCGTCCCTGCGTTCTTATTGAATTACTCATAGTTTACATTAAGATGTTGCATGAACAAGGTTGAATTACCAGTGGTCAAGATTTCTGGCTTGGTTCTCTGCTTTCTGAACTCTGGTCAGCTGGTCCATATCCTTTTATTGTCGTCTGCCTCAGCCAGGGCAGTCTGTTTTTTTCTTTCTCTGCGGATGTTAACAAAGCACTTTTATTACTGAGTGTAATCTTGCTGCCAGAGCTGATGATTAATATTTCACTTGCATTGTCTCGTTTAACCCGTGTGCCAACCCTGGCGGAGAAAGCACCATTATCAGAAGTCACTGGCGGAGCAGAGTGGCCTAGCGGGGGTTTCCGTGAGTTGAACTGGTACTTAGCTTTTATTTGAAGCCCTTCTTTTCACTGGCCCAGTATGTGATGTAAGGGCAGCTAGTGACCCTTTTGGTCTTCAGCGCGGCACATCTGACTTCCCACTGGGAGCAGTCAGAACGCAGGGCTGCCACAAGGGGGCGATTTGGACTCTCTTCCCCAGCAGCAGCCGCTCCAGGAAGTCATCCTCCAAGTTCAGGCCAGAGGAAGGTACCCGCCGGGGCTTTCAGCTGGGAGGGGTGACCTCTTGGACCTCTTGGATCTCTCCTGCTGTTGCAGTATCTGTTGCTGTGAAGGCTGAGAGCGCCTCGGAGCTGAGCTCTGAGTGAGCTCGGGGTGAGCAGTGCTTTGTCAAGATCCTGAGAAACGTGCCACACAAGCCCCCTGGGGACCAGGCGGGGGCGGGAGATCTGCAGTGGACTGGGCACGCCGGGCAGTGTCTCCACCTCATGGTGGGGCTCGCCTTTGGGAAGGAAAGAGGCAACCTTTGTTGATGCTGGGAGTGGTGCGCTCTGCAGAAATTCAGCGCTGCTCCTGTGGTTTTCAGAGAAAAAGCAGCCTCCTTCAGCGAGAAGCCATCTTCTGTCCCTGGGCGTCCTACCCTAGTGAAATGGAGCTTCAAAAGCAGTAGCTTCGATGTGCAGAGGAGATCTTGCCCAAGGAATGATGGGACAGGAGGTCCAGCAGCTTAACATCAAAGTGAGCCGTGGTGCCCCTCAGGAAGGTTCTAATGTAATTAGTTTGCCGTGTAGGATTCAGTTTCTCCTGCCTGCTTAGAGGGTGCTGTACTTTAGGACTCTAGTCTGCACAAATTAAAATTAAATCCACCTTTGTAGTTTGCACACATGGATAGCAGAATTTTCATGGGGATTTCTCAGAACCATGATAAGCAAGGACTTCCACAGACATGCTTATCATATTTCCTATTCACGGTCTCTGGGCTTCTCTTGGTAAGAGTTTGATAAGGTTTGATAATAAGATGCAATCTCTTAGATTTGGGCTCTCCAGGGGTTTTGATGGCATTTTCCTGTCTGATGGCCCTTGTAGCATCACTCGTCTGTGAAAAGGGAAAATCAGATACAGTAGAAAAATGAAGCATCTTAATTTAACAGCAAATTGCAATTCAGTTTTTAATGGCACTAGAGTGGGGATGTGTTCTGCAGTGTGATAAATCACCCGGGTCTAATTATAAAGTGGTAAAACGGCTTCAACACCCGTCTGCAGGTTCTCTGCTGAAGATGAGATTCTTTCTAGGATTTGGAAAAGAGGAATGTATCTCGTCAGGGTACTTACACATTCACGCCCAGTCGGTTGAAGTGTTTCGGAATGCTACAGTTTGCTGAGGTGTTATGGAATCTCTTTGCTGCTGCTACTGGTCCCTGTCTCGGAAACGTCCAGAAACCCTCACTGGCCTCAGCGAGGATGGGGGCTGTCTTCCAGCACTCAGCAGTACGTTGCTGACCATTGTCCTGGAATGCCTCATCCCTTCTGAGAGGCTGTGACCACTCGCCCTCGAGCCATGGAGCCCTTCCTCCATCGCACATGTGTCTCCCTCAGGTCTTCCGGGAAAGTGATTGGTGCGCATCCGCCCCTCGGATTCAAGCAGGGGCACCATGTGCTGTGACCAGCAGGCTCACGGTTGGAAATGGATGCCCTGGTTATTTCTACAGAACGTTGGCAAGCGGGGGTGAAGTGTGTGTGGGTGGGGAGCCATCCACCAAGGCTGCTCTGCTGAGCCTTAACGGAAGAGTTGGAAGGCGCAGGCCACAGGCTAGGGGTTCCAGAGCCCAGCGGAGGCCAGGTGTCTTCATGGATCAAGAGCCCAACACCTCAGCAGCAAAGAGCCCACGAGGACAGGCCGAGGGCCGTCTGCTGCCGGCACAGAGGGTGAGAATTAGAAGGAGGCGGCCTTCCCATCTGCCCCTGTGTCAGCAACTGCTGGACACACACATCTCCAATGGTTCCATGTGGACACCCACTTTCTTGGATCTGGTACCACTGTGCTGTGCGTGTCCAGACCACAGGCCAGGCCATGGTGCCCACAGGGCCAGGTCAGGCTGAGAGGCCCAAGTGTCTTTGCGCCCACACGTGCCCCTTTGGTTTTGCTGCCCCAGGAAGAGAGATCAGATTTGAATTTGTTTCCTCTTTGTACTCTTACTTAAAGTTAACCATTTATATAAGTAAAGGTTTTGGCTTTAATCCCAGTTGTTAGTATAAGAAACTGTTGCATCCCAGTGGAAAAAGTAGGATGGTTTATAAACTGCATTTAACGTGCTGACGGCAAGGTCAGGAGTGGCAGAAGTAATTGGAATTGATGCATTCTTTGGGCTCATGATCAATTTATGTAGGTCTCAATTGTAAAATTACCTACTGGGTCTCTAAAAGTTCTTTATGTACTTTGGAATTTGGCTGTAAACTTGGCAACTGCTTGAAGTGCATTCAAAGGAGCTGAGTTTCTGAATTCTCCGAAGAATTTCATTTTTAGGTGGGTTTTCTTGCAAGTAGATCTCAAATTCAGCATCCCTCAGAGTGGGGCTTGTAGGTGCTTTGTGTAGTTGTTATCCAAAGTGCACGTTGTGGGGGAGGGGGACGCCCCGTTTCTTTCTATGTGTACTTTTTAAAAATATTTATTTATTTATTTGAAAGGCGGAATTACAGAGAGGCAGAGGCAGAGAGAGGGAAACAGGTCTTCCATCCACTGGTTCACTCCCCAGATGGCCACAGCAGCTGGAGCTGAGCCAATCGGAAGCCAGGAAATTCTTCCAGGTCTCCCAAGTGGGTGTAGGGGCCCAAGGACTTGGGCCATCCTCCACTGCTTTCCCAGGCCATAGCAGAGAGCTAGACTAGAAGTGGAGCAGCCGGGACTGGAACCGGCGCCTTAATGGGATGCCGGCACTGCAGGCGGCAGCTTTATCTGCTAGGCCACAGCGCTGACCCCTCTGTGTTTACCTGGGTTCACAGAGTGGCAGTGAAGACTGAAGTCTTCATGATCTTGCTGCCGCAGTTCAGTGGATCTGAGTGAGGGTCTGTCCTTTGGACCCTTCCTTGGCCTAGCGTGGCTCACCTGGCGTAGCTCACATGACACAGCCCTGTGGAGCTCCCCCCCTCCCCCCCGAACTCCTGAAGACGGGGGCTCTGCTTAGAATTAGACCAATCGTACTTGATGAGCCAGAGCTCCAGGCTGGCTTCCAGTTTTGTTTTTGGTCATACTTTCTGGATGAGATTTCTGAAAGGAAAGTCTGACCTGTGGAGTTGTTTGGTGCAACTTGATAAGAGAGCTAGATTGTTGTTGGCGTCTCCCTTAATCTAATAAACTGTTTCATGGCGGAAGAAGGAAGCTTTTGTGCGCGAGCCCTGGTGGAGTTCCCGGTGCTGTGCCCAGGGCTCCCGACGAGAAGAGCCCAGCTGCCCTCCCTCCCCACCCCGCCCCTACCCGGCGCCCACCCCATCCTGCCCTTTCCTCCTCTCTCCTTTATTTTCATACACACATTTCTTTATTCTTTTTCTTTATTTCAAGCTAATTCATCACCGGCCTTGATCACAGAGTGAATAAACAACTAGAAAATCATCTCAATTTTTAAAATTGAAAATTCAACAAAGAATTTATCCACTAGTAAGCGACCAGGGCCCTGAGGGAGACATGATGTACGTGCAGGGAGCTTTCAGCATGTGTGTGCAAGACACGGGGCTTCCTTATGCCCTCACGGCAGCCCTGTCTCCTGTGTCCCTGGGGCTCTGTGAGCTGTCTAGAGCTGACTACTTAGACTTGCGGGTAAGGGCTCAGTACCTTACCCGACATGCTTAGAACTGGAATCTTCTACTCAAGTCATGTTGGCACTCAATCATGTTTGAATTCTGGAGCATCTTGGATTTGGGATGAAGGATATTGTACCTGTGTACAGGTATAATACAGGCCTGCCATGAGCTCGCTGCTGGGAGAATGTGCTTTCTCACAGGCGACCAGCCTCCTCCCGCGCGAGTGGAACCATTTAATGCTGCTCAAACCACCAGAAGCTGTAGACTTTGAACTGAACTAAGCAAACTCACACCTAAATAGAGGCTGACTGTTCCAACTTTTCATTTTTTCCATATTCCATTAGAACTAAATTCTCAAAGGTCAAGCTTCTCTAAAACTTCCTGATGGATTTTATAAATCTTTGTTTTTTTAATTTTTAATTTTATTTATTTGAAAGGCATAGAGACCAACAGACAGACCTCCCATCTACTGCTTTGCTCACCAAATGCCTGCAACAGCTGTACTGGGCCAGACTGGAGCCAGGAGCCAGGAGCCAGGAGCTCGATCTCTGTCTGCCATGTCGGTGGCAGGAATCCAGGCATCTGAGCCGTAATCTGCTGTCCCAGTGCACATCAGCAGAAAGCAACAATTGGAAACAGCTGGGAATTGAATCCAGGCACCAGATCCCATGTGGGATGCAGGCATCACAAGCGGCCTCTTTACTCCACCAAGCACCCACCCCTAAGAGTTCTTTGGAAAAGCAATCTTCCAGTTTTGTTGTCAGGAGTCATCTTTAGGGGCTGGAGTTGTGGCATAGTGCCTGCCACACTGGTTTCCCACTTGGGTGTTGGTTCGAGTCCTGGCTGCTTCACTTTGAATCCACCTCCCTGCTAATGGCCTAGGAAACACAGCAGCAGATAGCCCGAATACCTCCTGCCACCCATGTGGAAGACTAGGAGGAAGCTCCTACTTCCTGGATTCAGCCTGGCCCAACCTGGCCACTACAGCCATGTGGCAGTGAACCAACAGATAGAAGATCGATCAAAAGTCAACTTTGAAAGTAGGTTCAAATTCATTGTTTCAGGTGAGAGTCCACCTTGTGCCAAGTGCAGTGCTGGGTGCTTTGTGTGCACTAGGCCATGTAACCCTGTTAGGTGGGAATTGTTATCACCACACACACACACACACACACACACACACAACAGTGCATACAGAAGTAAGCTCAGAGAAGTCCAGAAATGTGCCCAGGGTCCCTTGTTGTTTTTTATTTCTCTATTTTTTTAAAAGACAGAATGTCAGAGTTGACAGAGTGAGAGAAAGAGTGTGTGTATGTGCTTCTGTCCTCTGGTTCATTCCCGAAATCCTTGGAACAGCCAGGGAGGGATGAGCCAGGCTAAAGCCAGGAACCAGGAACTCCATCTGGGTGACAGGGGTTCAAGCACTTGAGCCATCACCTGCTGCCCCCTGCAGGAAGCTGGATCAGAAGCAGAGGCAGGACGTGAACCCAGGCATTCCACTGTGGGTTGCAGGTGCTCCAAGCGGCAATGCACCACAAAGCCCACCCTGGGGCCTCTTGTCCCTGACCAGTCTCCAAGTGCTGTCCTCTTCCCATACTCGGTGACGAGGAAGTTGCCACATGGAGTGCAGACAGGTGAGCAGCGTTCCCCTCAGTGTTTACTGGGCCTCTGCTGTGTGCCGGGCACTGGGCGAGGCTCTGGGAGTCCCAGGCAGGTGAAGCCCGGCGTCTGCCCCTGGCTGCACCGCACACGTGCCCTCACTGCCCCCCCCCCCCCCCATAAAGTCTTTCAGCTTGGTGTTATAGGTCCCTGCGGTCTTGTCTGACTCCCCTCGGGCCAAACAATCCCCAGCTTGGGACCCAGCCAGGCTGTGCGGTTGGCATGTCTGCAGATGTGTTCCTCTGTCGGCAGAACCGTGCAGCAGAGGCGGGGAGGGCGGACAGCCTGTTCCAGGGCACTGCAGAAGGTCCCTATAAGTGGGACCCTGCGTGGGGACACGTTAGCAGGTTAGCTTGCAGCAGATGGAGAAGGCTATGGGTTTTCTCTGTGGGTGACCATGAACCCTTGGTAACGTAACCAGTATTTCCTTAGCCCTCAACAACCCATAAGCCCCAAAAGATCCTAAAAACTTTAATGTCCCAAATCTGCAGACTGATGAACTTCCTGGGTCACCATCAGCCGTCTGGCCCACCATTCAGTCCTTGTCACTTTCTCTGGGGCCCACGGAGTGACACCTGTTCATGTGCACAGCCCTGTGGGGATCTGGGCCTCCTGCCAGATTCAGAGCTGGGTCCTGGTGTGTTTGAAGGCTCAGTAAAGGATGTGGGCCATGGTTCAGCTCACTGGGACTGCAAAGAATCTGTTCAAGTCTCAAGGACCAGGCAGGATGGGGGTCTGTGCCCTCACACCCCCATGGGCAGCCCTGAGCCCTGGGAAAGTGAACACCAGACGGTAGAAGGTCACTGCATTGTTTGTAGGTGGAGAGGAGCTTAGAAAGTCCTTAATCTCATGCCAGCCTGAGCCTAGGGCTCCACAGAACTAAGTCCCTGAGCCTGGGGTGATCCGGTAGGCATGATGGGATTGTAGGAGGCAGGTTGTGAGGTCTGGGACAGGAGGTGAAGAAACCCTTAGGAGATCATTGCACAAGTTTGAGACCAGAACAGCAGCCTTGTGAGTAGGGAATAGCCTGGGGGGTCGGTAAGAGGTCAAATCAGGAATTGCTCCATCAGCGGAAGTCCACTCCGAGGATTCCAGGAGATGCTATGACCAGGAGAGGGGAGAAGAGCAGGCTTTCCAGAACTCTGAGCTCAGTCTGGCCACGCGGACGTCCCGCTTGACATGAGTTCTGGGAAATATCCCCCGGGCACGAGCCCTAAGGGCTGGAGGCGGTGCTCTGGGCACCAGCACACCTGAGAAGACTGAGCTGGCGGTAGCCTCCAGCCTCGGCCCGGCCGCCCTGCTCCCGCAGCACCTTGATCCTTTAATGCATGCACCTTCTCCCACCTGTTGCCTTCTGGCAGAGACGCTCAGTGACTCAGGGCCTGGAATGAGGTCAAACCCCTCAGCCTCCCAGCCAGCTTCCCTTGTCTGCCCCCTGCCTTCCTGGGCTAGGACTGCAGCTTGCACCAGCGTGGGGCTTGGCTGGGTCTTACGGGTACCCTTGCCGCCAGGACACCTTCCGCCTCTCGCTGCTCTTTGTGTGCGGGTTTCATTCCTTCAACTCCCTCCCACCCACCCACCACGAAACATGGACACAAAACAAACCCCAGGGTGGGATGGATGCCTCCTCCCAGCCACAGGCCAGGAGCCCTCCCCTGGACTAACCGGCTACGACTGGGAAGGTGGGCTGGGAACCCGTGGAGTGAAGATGGAATGAACTCTGCTGGGGGAGGAGGGAGTGTGGATCTGACGGTCTGTGTGATATATGTGTGTGTGTCTCATACCCATTGCACCGTGAGCACCTCCACCCACTCCTCCCCAGCCACAGCCTCCATGCTGCCGTGCCCCCACACTCTGTCTCTCAGCCCCAACTCCCCAGATGCCTTCCTCCCCTTCTCCCCAAGTTTTATCCTCAGGACCCACCTCTGATTCTCTGACCCCTCCCCATAAAGCTGCCCCAGAGCCCCCTGGGAACACAGTGACTTTGCTTGTTTTAACCTGGACAGGGATAGGGTGCAACTCGCGGGGGGGCTGCAGAGCAGGGACTGGTGGGGATGAGACCCCAAGGCAGGAGGCAGCCATCCTGAGCTCTGGGCTGCAGGGGACTCTCTAGCTGTGCCCGTTTGGAAGGCGGGGATAAACGCCTCCCTCCATGCTCCCATGCTGCCTAAACGCCAGGTCATCAAGTGACACCTCTGCTGCTTCCTCTCTCAGCCACTTCCTGGGCCTGGGGACAGAGTCTTTCCTGGTGAATTGCACAACTGAAGATCCCGTGGGAACTGGGAGGCCTTTTCTTCCAGGCAGGGATAAAGTAAACGTTAATCTTAACCTGGACGCCATCCTGCCATCCTTTCTGCTTCTGTACTAGACGCGCAGCTACCCCGAGGGGAGGGTCTAGCAGTGCCCCCCACCCCACCCCCACACTAGAGTCCGTGGGGATTGCGGGGGTGGGGAGGGCTGCCTGCAGGGCCCATTGTGGAGCCTGATTTCAAATGCAGGCTCTGCTGCCCACGGAGACATCCCGCTCCTGGCTCCCGCCCCCCAGGCTGGAAGGGCTTCTGTGCTTCCGGAGCTGCTGAGATGCGGGTCTCCCCATTCATCGAGGTGCCCAGCACGTCTGTGGAGCTGGCACTGTGCCTGCTCATAACGTGCCGTCCCGCGCTGCCAGCCTGCTGAGACCGGGCTCGCCGGGGCCTGTGTGGCAGCAGAAGTGTTCCTCTCGGATCCACGGGATACCGTGATTTTCAGAGCCAGCCCCAGCAAGTCAAGACCAGGGCTGGCTGTGGGACGAGTGTTGGACACTCCAGCTGCTCTCCTTAACTGCTTCCCTCCCGAACATTGGCCTGGAGTATGGGATCCGCTTATTTTAGAAGACTGGGGCGGTGGCGTGCTGACACGAGGCCATGGTAACAGTCGCCAGTGCCGAGGGCCTGCTTGCCTGCGTCCTGAGTGCTGTCTAGACACCGACACGGTGCAGGCTCCTTAACGCCACCTGACGCGTTGTACCCTGTTTGCAGCCCGGGAGCCTGCCTCTGCGAGCCCCATGGCCCCATCAAGATGGCTGCTTCACCATGCACTGAAACTGTGTGGCATCTGATGATGTCAAAGCTATTAAAGTGCTGACCATGAGGAAGATGAGGCTAGATTCAGACTTCCATGAAAACCCTCTGTTGTAGCGATGTGAGAAGTTTTCTTTTACCTTTTTTTAAAATTTTCTAACCTTCAGTTTGGTTCATTTGCCCTAGTAATCAGTTTATCTGTATGTCATCTCAGAGTCCAGTGCTACATGTGGGACTAGAGTGAAATTGTAGAAGTGGAGCCGTGTGAGTGGGTGACCATGAACCAGTAGCTATTAAACCTCTTCCCTCCTTTTTGCCTATTCAAAGTATGCTGAGTCTTTTTGTTTGTTCATTTGTAAAAATCTATTCTATTCTGTTTGAAAGGCAGAGTTACAGAGAGAGATGGAGAAAGATCTTCTATCGCTGGTTCATTCCCCAAGTGGTTGCAGTAGCTGGGGCTGGGCCAGGCCAAAGCCAGGAGCCTGGAGCTCCATCCAGATCTCCCACATGGATGGCAGGGGCCATTTTCTGCTGATTTTCCAAGCACATTAGCAGGGAACTGGATCAGAAGTGGAGGAGTCAGGACTTGAACCCACGCTCTGATGTAGGATGCCAGGGTCTCAGGTGGAGCTTAACCCACTGCACCACAATGCGGGCCCTAAGGTATTCTTACCATAACTGAAGGGCATGGTGCCTCTTCTTACCGCCCCTCCCCTGCCCAACAGAGGACTCCTTCCAAACTTGTGGTGGGCCAAATTCAGACAAGCCTTGAGGTGGGGCTCGAGTGCTGCCTGTTTCAGTCTTACGGTAGCCACGGGTGGATTTGGACCTGGAATGACAAGGACAAGACCCGGGGGGCAGAACGCCTATGGTCCAAAGTCGAGCAGCCTGGCTACCTCTGGAGGTGGAGCTCGGGGTGCCGGGAGCCTTTGCCGAAGACCCATCCCCCACCTCTACTCGTGCCCTGGCTGTCACCTCCTTCCCCTCCAGGTGAGAAGCTAGGAACAGGAGCAGTCAGACCTGCCTTCTAGAAAGGAGGCTCAAATTCAGGGACAAATAGAGACCCTGACCTGGGTGGCATCGTGTGCCTGTGATGGGGGCTCTGAGCTTTCTCCTGGTCTCTTTCTGGCTGACATTTGGTGTGCCGCATTCGTGGTCCGCGTGAACCTTCTCAGAGGACACAGCTGCACCTCTCATTCTGAGTGCCCCTGAGTAGGGCCGTGTCTGCTGTCCCAGGGCCACCAAGGGGGCCGGCCGGTCTGCCAGGCACTCTGAACCCAGAAGACGGCGGCAGAGACGGATGTGGAATGCGTAGGAACGTGCACTCTGGGAGGAGCGGTTGGAGGAGCCGGGATGAATCGGAGCGGTGTGCTTATCTCTCCGGGTTTGTCGGGAGGCTGGGACCGGCATCAGACTGTCTCCTGTTGTGCCAAGTTCTAGACGACTGTGCGTCACGGTGATGCGTGTGAACGTCACGTGGGGGACAGAGATTGCTCCTTCCCTCAGAACCAGGGCCTGGGTCAGTGAGAGGCCGCTGTGGCCACGCAGAAATGGAATGGACAGTGGTGCTGCTGTGTTCCCTTAAACTGCTGGAGTTTGCCTGGTAGCCAAGAAAAAAAAAACTAGCCGAGGCTGTGGCTGAAACAGTAGCGGTTCACAGATGCGCAGCCCTCCCACGTGGCAGCAGAGGGGCAGAAAGGCCTGCTGTCCCCAAGGGTTCCCGTGGTTTCAGGGGATGCCAGCAGAGTTCTGCCAGATGTCACAGACGCTGGCGACCCGTGCCAGGCTGCAGGAAGCCCACTCTGGTCCCCGAGGAGCACGAGTGTGGATCATAGCACTCTCAGACATACAAACAGACGCGTTTTGCCGAAACTCCCTTTGTGATCACCCCACGCGCCCCGATCAAAGCACTTTTCTATAAGACAGTGGACTAGATACGGGCCTTGTAAGATATAGGCAGTTGGGAAACACAGTAAAAGTTGCATTGGTGTGTGTGTCTAAAACAGTTAAGTGAGACTTCGAGAAGTCGCCCACCTGCCAGAATAGCCACCGTCGAATCGGAGGCGGCCGGGCACCGCCGGGTTGCGGCGTGAGGTCCTCAGCAGGGCCTTGCTCACTGCTCACTCTGATGCTCTCCTCTTGCCTCGCTCCTCCCTGCCTCCCTTCTGCCTTTGTGAAAATGCAAGCCTAGCAGTTGTGTATCTGCCCGACTTCACACGGATTATTCAAGAGCCGAAGGACATTTTTTTTTAAAGATCATGTGTTTTGATGGTCTCACCTCACAAGTTACTTGGGAGGGTCTATATAAAAAAACCTAACTTTTTGGCCAGCGCCGCGCCTCAATAGGCTAATCCTCCGCCTTGTGGCACCGGCATACCGGGTTCTAGTCCCAGTCAGAGCACTGGATTCTGTCCCGGTTGCCCCTCTTCCAGGCCAGCTCTCTGCTATGGCCCAGGAGTACAGCGGAGGATAGCCCAAGTGCTTGGGCCCTGCACCCCATGGGAGACCAGGAGAAGCACCTGGCTCCTGGCTTTGGATCAGCATGGTGCGCCAGCCACAGCAGCCATTGAGGGGTGAACCAAAGGAAAAGGAAGACCTTTCTCTCTGTCTCTCTCACTGTCCACTCTGCCTGTCAAAAAAAAAACTGACTTTTTTTAAAAAGATTTTTATTTATATTTTATTAGAAAGTCAGGGTTACACAGAGAAAGGAGAGAGAGAGAGAGAGAGGGAGGGAGGGAGGGAGAGAGGGAGGGAGGGAGGGAGGTCTTCCATCCACTGGCCCACTCCCCAATTGGCTGCAACCACGGGAGCTGCACTGATCCAAAGCCAGGAGCCAGGAGCTTCTTCCGGGTCTCCCACGCGGCTGTAGGGGCCCAAGCACTTGGGCCATCTTCCACTACTTTCCCAGTCCATAGCAGAGAGCTGGATTGGAAGTGGAGCAGTCAGGACTCGAACCAGCTTCCATATGGAATGCTGGCACTACAGGTGGTGGCTTTAGCCACTATGTCACAGCGCTGGCACTGGGTCAATATATTTTTAATACTGTTTTACTTATTTGAGAGAAAGTGCATTAGCACACATTCCCACCCACTGGTTCATTTCCCCAAACGCCCACAATGATCGGGGCTGGCCATGGCCAGAGCTGAAAACTCCATGCAGGTCCAGGGCTGGGCTGGGACTAGAGCCAAGAACAGTCCAGGTCTCCTACGTGGGTGGCAGGAACCTAGTGACGTGAGCCGTCACCACTGCCCCCTGGGGTGTGTATTGGCAGGAAGCTGAGGTCAGGGCAGAGCCGGGAATGGAACAAAGGCACTGCAGTGTGCAGTATAGGCATCTTGACTGCTGGGCGGACGCCTGCCCGCATGGGTCCATCTTTAGGATTTCCTTTGCACTCCTCTCCAGGTACAATCCGTAGACTCCGGGGGATACAGCAATGGTGATGGAGTCTCCCTCTGAAATACAAGGACAGAAGGAAGGGGACAACTGACTTAATGACAGTATTATCTGAAAACCTGGCATGAGAGATTTGTTATGCTTAAAATGCTAACAACAACAGCATGGAACAAACCCTCACTGTTGTAATGGATGCTGAGAGGGTGCTGGGAGGAAGCAGATGGAGAGACCAAAAAGGAGATTGTTTTTGGGATAGGAGCACATGTCTTCGAGAATTCTTAGGGTTGCTGTAAATGGTCAGCGCTCAGACCAAGTGGGCCTGGGGTGCAGCCCAGGGCCTCCTGCCACACTGCTGGAGAGCAGCTCAGGTCACGGTGTCAGCAGGAACACCCAAAATCACAGATGTCAGAGGATCACATATGAGAGTATTTCAAGAAGTTCAGAGGAATGGAATTAAATGGAATTTAAAAATAAGCTTATTTGGGTGCCAAAAAAAAAAAAATCCATGCATGGTCTTTTCATAATATGCATTTTCCATGAATTTTTTAAAAAATTATTTATCTGAAAGAGATAAATAATGGCCACAACAACCAGGTCAGAGCCAGGCTGAAGCCAGGAACCTGGAACTCCATCCTGGTGGCAGGGACCAAGGACATGGGCCATCTTCTGCTGCCACCTCAGGCACATTAGCAGGGAGCAGAGCTTCTGGGAATTAAACCAGCACTCATATGGGACGCTAGTGTTGCAAACAGTGGCTTATTTTTTTTTTTTTTTTTTTTTGTGACAGGCAGAGTGGACAGTGAGAGAGAGAGACAGAGAGAAAGGTCTTCCTTTGCCGTTGGTTCACCCTCCAATGGCTGCCGCGGATGTGGCGCGCTGCGGCCGGCGCACCGCGCTCATCTGATGGCAGGAGCCAGGTGCTAGGTGCTTTTCCCTGGTCTCCCGTGGGGTGCAGGGCCCAAGCACTTGGGCCATCCTCCACTGCACTCCTGGGCCACAGCAGAGGGCTGGCCTGGAAGAGGGGCAACCGGGACAGAATCCGGAGCCCCGACCGGGACTAGAACCCGGTGTGCTGGCGCCGCAAGGCGGAGGATTAGCCTGTTGAGCCACGGCGCCGGCAGCAAACAGTGGCTTATCCCACTGTGCCACAGTGCCGGCCCCCCATAACTTATCTTTTAGTGCCATTTTCCGTGACTTTTCTCAAGTACCCTGTGGAAGACCAGGAACAGTTGTCAGAACAGCAGCCTCTCCACACCCCTCTCTCTGCCTTCTGCCCCACCTTTCTGGGGTGGTGCTGAGGCCCCAGGCACCACGGCTCGTCCCCGAGGCCTCACTCGCGTTGCACTTGACCTTGCCTTGGTGGGAACTTAACCGTGTGAGCACCTCTCCCGTAAGAGACAGAGATTGAAGAACGTGGTCCCTCGGCTGCACGGCAAGGTGCCCAGCTGCAGAGGCTGGGGTGGGGGGCTCTCCCCATCTGTGAAAAGCCGAGGATGCTCTCCAGGCTGGGGTATTGTTCATTCAGTGAGTACTGTGTGCCTGACATGGCAGCTCTGTGGCCAGCCAGCCTCTGTGCCAAACTCTGCCCGTCAGACTGTGAGAGAGGAGGAAGGCAAGCCAGCTGTGGGGAACGCCGGGTCCCACCTGAGTCTCTTCTGCCGTCGGTGCCCTCCGAGCCCAGCGTGTGCAGAACGGCTGGAGGGTCTGAGTCAGCCACCAAGCCCCCCAGTCTGTTGTGTTCTTTTTTTTTTTTTTAAAGGATTTATTTGTTTATTTGAAAGGTTTACAGAGAGGGCAAGGCAGAGGCAGAGAGAGAGATCTTCCATCTGCTGGTTCACTCCTCCAAATGGCCGAAATGGCCAGAGCCAAAGCCAGGAGCTTCTTCCAGACCCCCACATGTGTGCAGAGGCCCAAGCGCTTGGACAATCCTCCACTGCCTTCCCAGGCGTGTTAGCAGGGAACTGGATGGGAAGTGGAGCAGCCAGGACATGAAGTGGCGGGTGCTGCAGGCAGCGGCCTTACTGACTACGCCACAGCGCCGTGTTTTCTTTGGCCAAGGAGTAAGGGCTCCTTCCTTGCTGAGGTGCAAAGCAGTGTGAAGAGGAATAACTGTGGCTCCGATGGGTGCTGCCAGGCAGGCTGGGAAAACAGGCCAGGTGCTTCTCCTGCCTGCATGGCCTCCAGCCCTGAGTCTGGTTTGCCCAGGAATGGGACGAGGGTCTGAGTTCAGGCCCTGTGTTGGGCGTGGGTGTGATTCTAAGTTCAGCCTGGAGCCAGTGGCCGCACCCCCGCCCCAGCCACCGCACAGTGCCCTTGGTCAGCCAGCGACTCCGTAGCTGTCTGAGGTGAGAGATCGATCTGTTTGGATCTGAGTCTCCATTTCCAATCTGTCGTATAAGTGAAATATTAGAAAACAGAAATAAACCCATACAGAGTATAAGCTCAGACTTATTAGACTCAAGAGACTTAAAATGACTCAGTCTGATGGCTCTCCAAGTTTCTTTTTTTTTATTTATTTATTTATTTATTTATTTATTTACTTATTTTGACAGGCAGAGTTAGAGAGAAAGGTCTTCCTTCCGTTGGTTCACCCCCCAAATGGCTGCTGTGGCCGGCTCTGTGCCTATCTGAAGCCAGGAGCCAGGTGCTTCCTCCTGATCTCTCATGCGGGTGCAGGGCCCAAACACTTGGACCATCCTCCACCGCCCTCCTGGGCCACAGCAGAGAGCTGGCCTGGAAGAGGAGCAGCCGGGACAGAACCGGCGCCCCGACCGGGACTAGAATCCAGGGTGCCGGCGCCGCAGGCAGAGGATTAGCCTAGTGAGCCGCAGCGCCGGCCATCTCCAAGTTTCTAAAAGACTGAGTTCCTGTACTTGAGGTTCCGATAGCAAAGAATCCAGAGATTTCACTGTTCTTAGCGCTTCAGGTCAGTCAGGAGCTGCCACCCTCCCGGCTCCGCGTGAGAACAACTCTGGAGGGGAATGAGGAAGCCCCCTAGGAAGAAGGCAGCCCGGCCGGGCTGGGTGTCCGTCTTACAGGGCTCTCTCCGGCCCCTCCTGTCCACCTCACCACCACCCGCATAGACTTTCCCATCCCAGTCCCCGGGTGCAGGTGAAAATTGTATTACACTCGCTGAGCCAAGAAATGAAAGGTCACAGCTAATTGTAATCATTATCCAGACTCCCCTGCCTGAACACAGCGCTGGGCACGCACCGGTTTGCTGCACACAGCGGCGAGCCGGCCAGGCGGGTGGCCATCTCCGGCTGGCATGGCCCGGCCCGGCCCCGGGAGACTGAGGCCTCTGCTGACTCTCGTTGCAGTTCTCCAAGGACAGGCACGTCATGGACAGGACCCCTGAGCGCCTGAAGAAGGAGCTGGAGGAGGAGCTGCTGCTGAGCAGTGAGGACTTACGAAGCCACGCCTGGTACCACGGCCGCATCCCCAGACAGGTACCTGCTCCCAGCCTTCCAGCACGGGCCTGCCGCTCTCAGGCCACGTCCAGACTGATGGCCCCGCAGAGTCCCACTCTAGGGTTATGTGGGGGCACGCCCCTGTGCAGCCCAAAACAAGCACTACAAAGTGACTTAGTAGACCCATATACCCACATCTAAGGAGACCTTGGGAAGAGCTAACTAAGCTCCGATGCCCAGTGAGTGCAGGAAGGAGAAGCCAATGTCCTGTGGTCTGCAAACACAGGGCCAGCAGGAGGCAGCAGCCCTCAGTCAGGCTGTGGTTCCGGTAATTGAACTTTTGGCTGGATGCCTGTAGCCTTCTATGGTCTGGAACCTGCCTTTTTTTTTTTTTTAAGATTTATTTATTTATTTGAAAGGCAGAGTTACAGAAGGGGGGGGTGTCTTTCATTCGCTAGTTTACTCCCCAAATGGCCACAATGGCCAGAGCTGCTCTGATCCAAAGCCAGGAGCCAGGAGCTTCTTCCAGGTCTCTGACATGGGTGCAGGGGCCCAAGGACTTGGGCCATCTTCTGCTGCTTTCCCAGGCCATAGCAGAGAGCTGGATGGGAAGTGGAGCAGCCAAGACTAGAACCAGTGCCCATATGGGATGCCAGGACCACAGGCGGTGGCTTAACCATTTTGCCACAGCGCCAGCCGCCCTGCCTCCTTTATCTAGCAGTGGCTTCACTTCAGGGACAGATGGGGCATTGCAGGGGCAGGGTGCAGCCCAGCAAGGCTGCCTCTTCCCTGCTGGGACTGTCAGTCATTCACTCTCTCCATCCCTTTGGTGGGATCCTGTGATCTGGAGAGGAGGGCTAATCCCAACAGCCCTGGACCCCTGGCCTAGAATGTACTTGGTTGGACTGCCATTTGGGTGCTTGCCATGAATAATGGTTTTTTACTCAATACTATAGAAATTGAAAAGATTAAAAAAAGGCTGCAGAATCAAGGTATATGGTTGCCCATGGGTTTCTGTTGCACACTTGGGTTGGTCAATCTTTAACCCAGGAAAACTGGGTAGTGGGTGAGTGGGGGGCAACCTATTGTAGTTGGTGGGTTTTGTTGTTGTTGCTTTCAAGTGCAGCAAATTTCTCAGCACAACCACAGAAGCAACTTTAATTCTAACTTTGTTAAAGTTTAACATTGTAGAAAAATAGATAGCAAAAAGCAGAAAAATTAAACTCTCCTGGAAGGAAGCTCTTGGAACGTTTTGATGTTTATCCTCCCAGAGTTTCTAAATCAAGTGGGAGGTTCGGCTGCAGCTGCTGGTTGTGGTGGCCGACTGTCCCCACTTGGGCATATTCACCTGCCATGGAGGCTTTCACACCAGTCTACACTGTGCTCCTGGCCATTGTGTGCACGCTGCACAATTACTGGGCACTCTGACCACCTTCCTGTCAGGTAACTGCTAGGTTCACACCTATAATTACTTCCAAAGGCTCAATTCCAAAAAATGGAGTTTCTGTGCTAAAACATATTTTTAAGGCAAAGATGCAGTCTTAAGGTAACCATGGTAACACACTATTCTAAACTCACAGAAGTGCATCATTGATCAAATGGTAGAATGTCCTGGAAAAATTGTCAGTTTATAAAACTTACCACCATCCCTTTTTTTGTTTGTTTGTTTGTTTGTCTGTTATTTGAAAGACAGAGTTAGAAAAATAGAGAGATCTTCCATCCACTGGTTCCAAATGGCTGCAGTGGCTGAAGCTAAGCTGATCTGAAATCAGGAGCCAGGAGCTCCTTCCAGGTCTCCCATCTGGGTACAAGGACCCAAGCACTTGGGCCATCTTCTGCTGTCTTCCCGGGCCATAAGCAGAGAGCTGGATCAGAAGTGGAGCAGCTGGGACTCGAACCGGTGCCCACATGGGATGCTGGTGCTGCCAGTGTTGGCTTTACCTGCTATGCCACAGCATCAGCCCTACCACCATCCTTCTTATCGTGGTCATAAAATTTGTTTGCCATTTGTCATGAATGCAAATTTTCAGCAATAAAGCATTCCAGACAGGATAAGTGAACTCTGTAACAATAATAGTAATAGTTACAGCTAACACTTTATCCTTTTAGATCTTTATAGCCACTCTGTGGGTAACAGTATCATCCCACTTTATGATGATGTAACTGAGCCACAAAGAGATCCTGTGGTTTATCCGGAAGGGCCAGGCTGCCGAAGCATTAACTCTCCTTTTGCTCTCTGCATTGCCACTGTCACAGTTACTGAGGTTTTAAAGATTTATTTATTTATTTGAAAGGCAGAGTGACACAGAGGAAGAGAGAGAGAGAGAGAGAGAGATCTTCATGTGCTGGTTCACTCCCCAAATGGTCACAACGGCCAGAGTTGGACCAATCCAAAGCCAGGAACCTGGAACTCCATCTGGGTCTTCAACGGCAGCAGGGCCCCAAGCACTTGAACCATCTTCCCCTGCTCTCCCAGGCACATTAGCAGGCAGCTGGACCCAAAGCAGAATAGCAGGGACTCGAACCAGGGATGCAGATGTCCCCTGGTGGCTGCTAACCTGCTGAGCCCCAGTGCCAGCCCCAGTTACCAATTTTGGAGCATCCACGTGTTCCAGGGACTGTACTGGTGCTTTGCATGTATACTGTATGCAAATATTTAGTCCTCACAACTGCATGAGCTGAGGGAGCCCAGCCTTTACTCCAGGCCGTCCAGCTGGTCTCTGGCAGGTCCGGAATACATATATACATACACACACACGCACATACACACAGTCCTGCTGGGGGACTCTTCCCTTGGCCAGGCCTGGAGAGGGACATCTGCCCTAAGAGAGGCCTCTAGAGGACTTCTAGACACCAACACAAAATCCTTCCCTCTCCTCACTGCACTGGCTGGGGGAGAACCAGACCTGCCAGGCGCCTCATTTTCCGTCTTGTCCAGGTGTGCCCCCCACCCCCATTCATGGCTTCCCTCCCTTGGCAGCTGCGGCCTTCCAGACCTGGGAGTGCTCAGGCCCTGAGGGTGAGACTCCCTGCACGCCCTGCTGTGCTCTGCATGCCTGTCGCACTGCTTGGCACACAGCAGAGGGTCCTCAATAGTTCTTGAGTGAAGGAGTGGCTCTCCTAGGGATCTGGCGTTTAAGAGACTGAAGAAGGGGGGTGGGGGTGGGCCTTGGGCCTGCTTCCCAGCTTGGACACCTGGGTTCCTGGCTCCGCTCCTGATTCCATCTTCTGGGTAGCATGCTCTCAGGGAGACAGTAAATGATGGCTCTGGTCCATGGGTTCTGCAGCCCGCGTGGGAGACCTGGGAGGAGCTCCTGGCGTTGGCCTGGCCCAGCCCTGGTTGCTCCTGGCATTTGGGGAGTGAACCAGTGATAGATCTATCTTTCTGTCTCTCTCTGCCTGCCTCTCTCTCTCTCTCTCTCTCTCTACCTTTCGAGTAAAGAAATAAAAATTGTTTAGAAAAAGAAAACCCAAAGAAGGAAGCAAGAGGATAGCGTGGTCTGCTGCGGGTGCAGACCAGTGGGTGGCAGTGACCTGTGGAAAGGAACCTCTAATCGCGTGCTCACTGCTGCTCACTTGCATTTTTGCCCTGAAGGTATCCGAAAACCTCATGCAGCGCGATGGCGACTTCCTGGTGCGGGACTCGCTCTCCAGCCCCGGAAACTTCGTCCTGACGTGCCAGTGGAAGAACCTGGCGCAGCACTTCAAGATCACGCGCACGGTGCTGCGGCTCAGCGAGGCCTACAGCCGCGTGCAGTACCAGTTTGAGACCGAGAGCTTCGACTCCATCCCCGGCCTGGTGCGCTGCTACGTGGGCAACCGGCGGCCCATCTCGCAGCAGAGCGGGGCCATCATCTTCCAGCCCATCAACAGGACGGTGCCCCTGCGGTGCCTGGAGGAGCGCTACGGCACCACCCCCGGCCGGGCTCGGGACAGCGGCCTCGCCCACGGGAGGCCGGACGTGACGAGGCGGCTGAGCCTCAGCCCGGGCAGCGTGCAGGCCCGAGAGCAGAGCTTGCCCAGGGGAAACCTCGTCAGGTGGGTCACGGCATCCACGCCAGGAGGTGTGGGGCTGCGTGGGGCGCCCTCAGACTGCCTGCGCTTGGTTAGGCAGAGGGAGGGCTGGCCCCAGAGGAGCCGCGAGAGATGCTGAGAAGGAAGCCCACCCTTAGGGAGAGCTGTCACCCTTAGGGAGAGGCAGCACACGATTCGGTCCCCCCTGCTGAGTCGCGTGGAGAAGAGGCGGTGCCAGAGCGGAGAGAGAGACCCAGTGGGCGGAGAGGGGAGGTGCTGTGAAGGGGGCGGGGCTGGGGCTGCACTGATGGCACCACCAAGGGTGGGGGAGGGTGTTCCTTGTGAGGGGCACAGCACGGGCTGGGTGTGGGGACTGTAAGGGGCTGGCTGGAGCCAATGCAGGGTCTGGTAGGGACGGCTCCCAGAGGTGACCCCGGCCAGTTCCTGGAGGCCTTACCATCAGGCTGGGGGCTTTGAGGGAGCTGCACACTCCCATGGCATGCCCAGAGCACAACTGGACTGGGAGATGCAAGGGGGAGAGGAGAGAGTCCCAGCTGGGAGAGTGGGGAGGGAGCGAGCCGGAGGCACGGGAGCCAGGCCCCCCCGCACACCTGCTCCTGCGGGAAGGCTGGAGAAGGGCGAATCAGAGACCACAGGAGTGGCCAGGAAAGGCGGTCTTTGGAGAAAATCCAGTTGTTCCTCTGAGCCAGGCCTGTGGGCTTCCCCAGGCGCCCTGGTCCCGCAGCTTTTTAGGATCCAGGAGGGGACGGAGGGCTGAAGACTGGGCTAGTGCTTGGTCCCTATGGGAACTGTGGTTGACTCCCCGAGATAGGCCTGGAGAGAGTGGAGGCCCCTGTCTGAAGACAGTGGAAGGGAGGAGCTCAGAGAACCAGGTCCTGAAAGCCTGGCTGGGTCAGCATGCCGCGTTTGGTATCGGACCCAACTGTCTGCTGGAGCTAAGGAGTTCTGTGGGTGTCCTCTAACCGAGCCTGGGAGAGAGGAGAGAAGAGGCTGGCATGGACGTGGATCAGTCCCGCCCCGTGGTGACTCCACAGCAACCCCTGCCCTACGCCTCAGCCTCCCCACATAAACCACCACGTGTCATTCCACTCACTGGTGGTCGCTCTGGCCCAGCAGGAGACATCACCAGCTGTCATGTTTGTACTGCAAAACCTCAGAAGCAAAACCCAGGACTCTGAGTGACACGGGTTACAGCTGGGGGCCACCCAGAGGCTCCAGCATATATTAGGTCCAGCTGTGGCCCAGCTGTGAGTTCCAGCGCTGCCCTCACACCAGCCGGCTATGCAGCCGTGGGCAAGCGACCTCGCGGCCCTGGGCCTTACATTCTTCTACTGGAAAGATGATGTAAGATACGGAAAGCACCTAGGACAGTGCAGGCATGTAGCAAGGGCTAGGTAAGCGTTAATAACCCTGATGAGTGTTATCCAGGTGGGGGAACGGGCAGGGAGTAGCAGGCACCACCTAGGACAGGTGCTGGGCGGAAGGCACAAACCCATAGTGGAAATCGCCTCCCCATAACAGAGGAGGGGCACCTGTTCTGCTGACTCCTTTGGGAGAGGGCTTCCCAGCAGTATGAGAGCAGCAGGTGGAACCATGCTCCGGGTGGTGCTGGAAGATCCACCGAGGCAGCCCTCCCTGATCCTGGTTTAAAACTGGTTTTTCTAGAGATGAGAAAGGAGACGGAGACTTAAGAGAGTCTGCAAATCAGGCCACGCAGAGCCCCAGAGCCCCGTCTTGATTGCCCTGTGGAATGTGAAGCCTCCTAACACTTGTCACCACTTCCTGCAGGCAGCGGGCCCAGGAATGTCTGGGGTGGGGGTGGGGTAGGCTCAACGGGAAAGATGGCCCCAATGGCCTGTGGCCCTGCCCCGCTGCCCTCCAGCGCCTGCCTCACGTCAGCTCTGGCCCGGTGCCACCGCCCTGACGTCAGGCACGCTGGTTGGCTGGCTGGCGGCTGGCCCGAGCAAAGGTGTGTGCACTCGGCCAGGTTGCATTCCAACGCGGTGCTCACCGCTTCACTGTGGCTTCTGCGAGGCCGTGTCCTTCTGGAATCTGCCCTCTGTCTCTCCTGATCTCTGAAGGGTTGCCGGACTTTCTCTGTCCGAGTTGTGTGTTTTTCTCTGGTGCTTGCAAAGGTAGGGAACAACTCCACAGTCTCTGGAGCAGGAGCAGTTTTGTGCTTGCGGGAGGGCCCGGTCAAGTTCACTGTAACTGGGTCAGGTGCTGCCAGCGCTCGGTGCTCATTAAGGAAATGCCCGATTCCAGCTGGGAAGGGACGAAGGCCTAACAGCACAGCTGCCTCGTGCCTTATTCCTCTGCGGCTGGGCACCGGGCTTTGCCATTGCTTGCCCTTGTCCAAGCCAAGCAGGAGGAGGCTGGCAGTAGGGACCCCACACCACCAGGAGGACGGGCTGTGACAGCCGCCCCTGTGATCCTGCAGGTTAGATCGGGGGATGCTGAGGTATGCACCAGGGTGGTCACGCTGCCTGCCCACTGTCGCCTGAAACATCACGTGTCAGTTCACCATGTCGTGGCCCCTCCTCACCCCGGCCCTGTACGTAATCTGAGGCTCTTTTAAAAGCACACGTTCCACTTCATCAGATTGTCCCGAGAGTGTGGTACAGCTTTTACCCTGCTCTGCTCAACAGGATGGAAAGGCTGCGAGGAGGCATCCATGGGTGGTGGGGACGCGGGGCTGGAAGGGCACTGTCCCACGCTCATGCACCCGTCGGCGAACGTGCCTTTCCAGTGAAGGGGCGCTGTAGCAATCTTCCTCCTCAGCTTTGCACGACGTTGCCTCCGGTTATTATGAGTTAGTGACGCGTTTCTCTTCTGTTTGTCTTTGGCTTCAGAAATAAAGAGAAGAGTGGCAGCCAGCCAGCCTGCCTGGATCACATGCAGGACAGACGAGCCTTGTCCCTCAAAGCCCACCAGTCGGAAAGCTACCTGCCAATTGGTACGCACTTGGCGATGCTCGGGGAGGAGGGCGGCGGGGCGTCCCCGACCTCCTGTAGGCTCTGGCCCGGCTCCATGTAGTCCCCTGGTATGAAAATGACATGAGGCTTCATGCCCACAGCCGGGAGGGGAAAAGGGTTTTGCAGGCTTGTATCCAGGTGGAGGTGCTGAGCTGGGTGCTGTGCGGGTGCTGGATCTTAAGCCTCCGAGGTGGCTGTGGCTGTCCCCATTTCGCAGCTGAGGAAACGGAGGCCTAGATAGGTGCAGTGGGGTCACCTGGCAAGCAGACCCAGCTTCTGAGACCCGAGCCCGCTAGCTGAGTGGTCTCCACGGCCGCTGATCCTACTGCCTCCTCCCCTCCCTGGGCTGGGGGCTCCTGGGGCTCCTGGCAGAGCAGCCCTACAAACTCCTTGCTCCATGACCATAAGCGTGTCAGGCGTGGGGATGCCTCATAAATGTGTTGTTAGTAGGACGTGGGGCTGCTTCTCGCCACTTCCGTAACTGACCTTCCGGGGCCCTGCGTGGCGCACCTGCTGCCCCCTGGAGCCTGCTTCTGCACAGCTGTCCCAGCGTCTCCTGCATCCCCGCTCTCCCTCTACAGCTGGCCTGGACCCGCCCTTGCCTCCAGAATGACTCAGGCCCGCATGTGCTGTGTGGATAAAATCTTAAGGTTCTCAGGGCACGCTCATGCTGTTTCCCGCCCTCCACACCCAGTCTGTCCTGCTGCTGTGACCCTGCCAGCCTTCTGTGGCTGTGATGTCACATGGCTGCCCAGCTGTCTCCAGCCCTTAGAATTTAGAGTTGCCCTACAAGTGTGGGGCGGGGCCCGCTGCACCCTCCGAATGTTCTAGACTGCTCCAGATGGGGCGTGGGGCAGTCAGACCGAGATTCCTCTTGGGGGTGAAAACTGAAATCCAGGGACGGGAGCTGCGGCCTGGGCTGGCTGTGTGTGTGTGTGCATGCACTCCACACGGAGGTGCCTTCCTCTCACCACCTCGTGTCCTCCACAGGCTGCAAGCTGCCCCCTCAGCCCCCGGGTGTGGACACAAGCCCCAGCCCGAACTCCCCCGTGTTCAGGACTGGCAGCGAGCCCACCCTGAGCCCGGCCGTGGTACGGAGGGTATCGGCGGACCCACGCAGCGGGGAGGCACTGAGGGGATCGGACAGTCAGCTGTGCCCCAAGCCACCCCCTAAGCCTTGCAAGGCGCCCATCCTCAAGGCTCCCCCGTCCCCACCCACCCGGCTCAGCGCAGAGGCCAACTACTGTGAACTGAACCCGGCTTGCGCTGCAGGCGGTGACTGGGGAGTGAGGCCACCCCTGTGTGCCCCAGGCAGCCATGTGCAGCTGCCCACAGCCAGACTGAGCGAGGCCCCAGGTTCCCGGAACTCTGGCACCAGCTACTTGATCCTGGATGGTGACGATGGGGCTAGGCCTTGGGAACCGCCTGCAACACAGATGGAAGAGGGCACATGTAAGGAGGACACAGGCGAGTTTGTGGCGCCTCTCCTGGAGACCGTCTCCTCCTTCCGGCCCAATGACTTTGAGTCCAAGCTCCTGCCTCCCGAGAACAAGCCCCTGGAGACGGCCATGTTGAAACGTGCAAAAGAGCTGTTCGCCAGCCACCACCCCAGGGTCATCGCCCAGCACCTGCTGCACACCGACTGCAAGGTCAGTGTCTAGTTCCGCTTTGGAAGCGGGATCCGCCTTGCCCTTGAAGTGCTTTGCTGGCAGGAGTCTGAAGATAACGTGGGGTGGGAATTTATTTAAGGGGTGGACACCTCGAGTCGGGAAGACCTTTGCCCGGGAGCAGGAAGTTCGTGAACTTCCCCCTGGACAGAGGAGTGGCGGTCCCCCTGCCCGTCCACCGCGGCCAGGTCCACGCTGCTGCAGAGGCCTCCTGCTCCCACCTGGGGCTTCGTTGCACGTTCTCCCCCGGCCTCAGCTCCAGCTCTGCCGGCAGCGCCAAGCAGAGGGCATCGCAGGTGAAAACGGAGCAGCAGGGCTAGCCTTGGGGGCTTTGATTTCATCCCCCCTCGCACTTACATTTGTTCTGTCTTATTCTATAGCTAAAACGGTGGAGCGTAAACACTTTCACACTTACACTTTGATTTATTTATTTTTTACCATGCTTGTTTACTTTGGAGCAGTTATAAAATACAGATGAAAAGAAAAGGCAGATCCACAGAGAATCCAGTTTCCTGGTGATCCCCTTTGTCTACACTTCAGTATGCAGAAACGTTACATCCTCGTTTGCTGTGCACACAGACGCATGTAAATAATTGCACGCGTAATGTTTGCAGTGGCACTGGGCTAGACACACTCACCAAGCCCCGAGCCTCTCGCTAAGCACCACCTAGGACCACGTGGCTGTGTTCACAGCACTGTCATTTTTCACAGGAGGCACTTCTTTGAGATGTGGGTGGGTCTTGTTCCAGCTGGTCCCAAGGCAACCTCTCCTCCAGAGAGAGATTCCTAGACAACAGGTACCTCCCTCCATAAAAAAAAAAAAGAAAAAAAGGCAGCCCCTCGAGCAGTTGAGTGATAGATAAGGCTTCAAAGGGATTTAAAGCCCCTTTGGCTCCTGGCTCAGTGAAATCCATTCGCTTCAAAGGTCAGCCGGCTTAGGAGGCGTGGTGGGAAGTCCAGCCGGCAGAGCGCTGTCCCAGGGAGTTCAGAATCGAACTGCTTCAAAGACCCTGCCCCGAAGACAGGGCTCCGGGGCTGACTCGCTGCCCAGGTCTGGGGGTGTCCATGCTGCAGGAGGGGGAAGCGGGGTTGGGGGTGTGTCACACCTCTGCCAGGAAGGCGCCAGGCCGAGAGAAGCCAGAAGAGGGCTGTGCTGGCAGAACAGGGCTTGGTCGCACTGCGGCTGGCAGGTGATGCTCTCCTTTACTGTGTTGGTTGCCTCCCAGCTAAACCTGTGTGGGAGATACAAGGGTTGTTCTGGTGATCCCAGCGAGCCCCAGGTCGGGATAGAACCAGGTTAGCCCTGGAGTGAGGGTCCAGCCTGGGCTCTCCTTACTGGACGCTCCTTGCAGAGACAGGGCCTGGCCTTACAGAGCTGCACGATTTCCAGGGGCCCGAGTCCTGGTCATCCAGGAGGGGCGGTGCCCGCCCACACTCTGTGGGTGGTCTGGAACCTTCCCACCACTTTAGGCAGCCCCGAACTGCAGCCTGACTCTCTCCTGCGGAACATGCAGGCCGTGCTCTCCCCCCCCCCCCGGTCTGCCTTCTGTGCAAGAGGGCCAGGCAGCGTCCCCAGGCGGCGTCCCCTAGCCGGACCCCGAGGGCAGCTGTGCTTGGCCCTCCTTCCCTGCTCCAGAGTCCATGCCATTTCCTTATTCTCTTCCTGGAGCCACCAGGCACAGCCAGCGTCTCTAAGAGGGAAGTAAAACAAGAGCTGCTGTTCCCCACGCCACATGCACCCAGCAGCCTAGACGGGGCCACTGGGGAGCTGGAAGCAGGCGCCGGGCGGCATCTGGGCCCCATGTGCTGGTTCGCACCCACACACGGAGCCCGAGCTAGTGCCCAGGAGTGTCGTCAGGATGGTGGGTGGGTGGGCCTGGGGGCCCTGGAGGCTGGTGGCCCCACGGTATCCAGCCCTCAAGCCCAGGGTCCCTCCCACCCTGCCAGTGGGCGCTGCTTGGCCTCACTCTTCCACGTCTGGATTCTCCCACCTGCTTCTCTTTGGCTGTAGCTAGAAATGGGCCCAGTAGTTAGGAGCTTGATCCCCGACTGCATCAGCTACAGGCCCCTCTCTCCCCACCTGTCGGACGGAATCAGCTACCCAGGCGGTGGCTGAGGATGGAGGGTCACACCTGAGTCTCTGGCCCAGGGTAAGCACCAAGGGTTATTAGTGTACGGTCAGCCCAATGCAGCCTGCTGTGCGGTGGGGGTGTGGTGCGGAGGGGCAGTGACGCCCGAGCTCAGACCACAGCCTCAGCAGGAAGCCCTCTGCAGGGGGGGCACGGGAGCTGGGGGTCCCCGCCGGGCCTTGAGCTGGGCTTGCAGATGACTGAGATACATGTGGAAGGCAGACGCACCCCGTGAAGCATCTCACGGGAGGCAAGGCATGGGCATGCGCAGAGACTCAGATGGAAAATGCCATGGGGGGAGGGGTGTCCTGGAGGGTTCTGTGTGGGGAGCAGAAGGTGGGGACGAGTAGGGTGGCTTGTTCAGGATCCTGCCAACTAAGCACTTTACAGGCCAGGTTGGGGTGGCCTCTAGGTGCACGGGTGCCACTCTGCGTCCTCTGTGCCGAGGGCAGTGGAGCCGGGCAGCCACCTTGAGTTCTCAAGGTCCCCTGGCTTGTAGGAAGGATGGCTCTCTCAGGAGCATCAGCTGTCAGGGCTGCCTGGATGAGCAGGGAGGGGCAGAGCGAGGCTGGAAGGCCTAAAGGGGGCGCATACTGCACCTGCCCTGCCGGGTCCAGCTCACAGGCAGTGCTCTGTGGTGCGCAGCCTTGCCGTGCAGTCCGCCAGCCTCACAGCCCTGGGCGTTTCCCAGGGGACTGGCTCCAGGCCCTGCAGTGTGAGCTCGCTCAGCCTGGGGCGGCATGGCCCTGGAAGGTGGCCTGGAGGTGGCACGCCTACACTGAAGGAAACTGCATAGGAGTTTCTCTCTGTCTGAGGGGGACCCAGAACGCCTGCCCGTGCTCCTAGAGTGGAGCAGGGCCCGCGGCGAGCCTCTCAGTGAGCTGCAGACTTTGGAACCTCTGAGGGGCGGCAGCTGTCCAAACAAGTGAGGCCGTGTGCGTGGCCACCGGCCTCTGGGGCGTGCGGCTGCACTGCCTCGCCGAGGTCAAGGTGTAAATCTCTCCTGAAATCCAGCCAGAATTCTCCCCACCTCCACATGGCCGCGATCCACAGCTGGTGTTTGCTCATAGCCCTTGGGGGCCTTAGGGTCTTTGAATCCTTTGCAAGGTCCTGGAGGAAGGCGGGCTCGGCAGTTGTGTCAGAAAAGGGGCCCAGGAGAGTGCACAGTGGGGGATCTGTGTCCTGTCCTTGGTCTCCCATGTGACGGCTCGTTACCCGGGCCGGATGGGACTTTCTTTGCTCAACCACAGACGCTCCTCTGCTCATCTGCCTGGACAACGCAGTGCAGGACGGGGGAGAGGGCGGGCTGCCCTGTGCCTGCGGGTGGCCGGGCTTGGTTAGTCGCCTCCTCATTAGCCGCATTTAGAGACACGCACCTTGGGGGTGATGCTTCTGCAGAACGCGTGGTCACCTGATACCCGATTCCGTTAGCCGTGGCCCCACACTACAGTGGAGATAGGGAGAGAGCCGGCTGGGTCGCACTTGCAAAGATTTTCTTCCAGGGAAACCTCTGAGGAGGAGAGGGTGCTATTGTGACCTCGGGTTTCACATTACTGCACCCGGTCTGCAGGGCTTGTGTGGAGCTCGGGGCATGGCAGGCAGCCCTGGCTGTCGGGGGAGATCACCAGCGGCAGCGCCCATCGTGGAGGGAGCTTGCACAGGATTCCGTATCTCCCCTGCAGCAGCCAGTCCCGCACACATGCGGCCCAGCTGTTGGCTGCAAAACACTGCAGCGTGATCCAGCCTGCATTGCACAAAAGCTTGCGAAACAGGACGGTTGTCCAGCTGGGCAGAGACACTTAGCAAATCCACAGCTGGGTTTCTGCGTGTCCCGGTCCTTCCTCCCCTGCCTGGGTTCTATGTCAGGGTATGAGTACAGAAGCACCCCAGTCACATGCAGGAACCACGGTTCCCATGCCGTTGCACATGAAGGGCTGCAGCCAGCTTAGGTGCCCCCACCCCATCCCCCGGCAGTGGGCTGCTTGTCCTGTGCCACGTGCACGGTCAGGGTCAGCCCACTTCGCCATCCCACCTTGCCCGCCTCCGGCTCCCCGCAGGTTGCCAGGATACTTGAAGTCTCCGAAGAGACAAGGAGGAACATGGGCGTGAGCTCGGGGCTGGAGCTGCTCACGCTGCCTCACGGACGCCAGCTGCGCCTGGACATCATTGAACGGTGAGCGGTGCGTCCTTGGCCTTCCTGGCCCTTACAGCTGCTCGCGGGTATCTGAGGGACAGGGGGTGAGGCACAAGGCCCCAGGTGCATCTTCTCAGAAGCCCAGGCCGAGAATTCCTGGAGATGCAGACGGTGCAGTGCGAGTTGGGCAGAGGACGTGTTCCTGGAGGGGGTGGCGAAGTAGCAGCCTTGCCAGGCCTGTGGCCCCAGGGCCAGCACACACCTCCCAGCTTCCCAACCACCTGCCGCCCTCGGCCCCACCCTACGTGGGGAGCTGCGTGCTGCCTGCGTGCATGCTTGTGTGTGTGTGTGTTGTCTTCTTGGGGTTTACCGGGATTGGAGGAATTCAGTGGAAATTTGTGGGAAACGCTGGGAAGAACAGGCTGAAGGGTCTTTTCTTTAGGGTGGACCAGTGAGGGGTCAGAGGTCAGGGGGTTTTGGCCCTTGGTCCCCTGGGCCTACAAAGTCTTCTCTGAAAAGCTGGGGCCCTGGGTGTCCATTAAGTGCACCTGGAGGGGGAGGGCGAGCGTTTGGGAGCGCCTGGGTTCCAGTCCCGGCTCCACGCTGACTCCGGCTTCCTGCTGACGCACACCCTGGAGACAGCAGGTGATGACTGTGGTCCTCGGGTTTCTGCCAGCCATACAGGAAACGCAGACTGAGCTCTTGGCCACCAGCTGCAGCCTGGCCCCACCCTGGGTGTTGTGGACATTGGGGAATGAACAGTGGATGAGATTTTTCTGCCTGTGTGTCTGTTCCTCTCTTGCTGTCTCTCTGCCTTTCAAGTAAACAAAATATTTTAAGAAGAAAAATATATAATTTAAAATGCCCACACGTGAACGTTGGATGTTTAGAAGTTAGAAAAACATGAAGGCCTGTTTTTAACAAAGTGCAAGACCAGATTTTTTTAAAGAAAGATTTATTTATTTATTTATTTGAAAGGCTGAGTTATAGCGAGGCAGAGGCAGAGAGAGAGAGGTGTTCCATCTGCTGGTTCACTCCCCAGTTGCTCGCCCATCCGAAGCCAGGAGCTTCTTCCCGGTCTCCCATGTGGGTACAGGAGCCTAAGGACTTGAGCCATCTTCCACTGCTTTCCCAGGCCATAACAGAGAGCTGGATGGGAAGTGGAGCAGCCAGGGCTCGAACTGGTGTCCACATGTGATGCTGGCACTGCAGGTGGCGGCTTTACCTGCAACACCACAGTGCTGGCCCCAAGACCAGATTTTTATGTTACCCCGAAGGTCTGGCCTTTTAGACACATACACAAAGCTGGTTTGGGCAAGACTCTTGTTAGGTTTCCTGTTTTCCCAGCCCGTGTCCCTGGTGCTCTGGGTCAGCGTGCTGTCCTGTCCCATCCCATCCAGTTCTCCGCAATGGCAGAAACGCTCACCAGAACTGGCTGTGGCCAGAGCCGTGGCATGTGTCTGCTGCTGGACTCTGGAAACGTGGCTAATGCAACGGAGAAGTTTTTGACTCATTGGTGACTGTGTCTGGAGCCAGCAGCCGTGCCGGGGCTGGTGGACGGCAGAGCTGAGCCGGCAGCCTCCAGAAGCAAGCGCCGCACTTTGAATAACCTGGGGCGCCGGGGCGGACACAGCTGCTTTCGCCTGTGTGTCTGTGAAGCAGGTACAGCGGCCCCAGTGTCGCTGCTGGCCTCGCCCTCGGAAAACACCGAGCGGCGGCCTCGCAGGTGGAAGGGCACGGAGTGGCCCTGGTGACCTCGCTCAGGCACACCGTTGTTCAGAGCCTTTGCGGAACAACAGATCCAGTCCCAAAGTCCTCAGACTTCGCTACATCCTAGCCTCTCTCGCTGCACCCCAGTTCCTCTCGGGGCCCCTGACGCCCCCTCAGTTGTAGTCCTCGCGTCCCGGTGACGTATGTCAGCTGGAAACGCCCCGGCTTCCGGGTCTGAGGCCTGCGAGCCTGATTTGAGCCGCATGCTCAGGTGTGCTGGGACAGGTGGGTTCTGGGCCTGGCTGTGCGGAGCAGGTCTGGGGCTTCTTCCTCGGCCTTTTTTTTTTTTGACTCCTCATCAGCATCTGGTTCTTTTCTCTGCCGATTGCTGCCTGGCTGGGATTTCGCTCCTTAGCTCATTTCCTGTCTCAGGCCGGTGTGTGGGATCTGCCTGCTAGTGCCTGGGGAGTGATTTTATGGAATGACAGGGTGTTTACTGAAGGAAGGCCAAGGTCACAGGGGTCCTAAAGTGCCCAGTGGCGTGGCCTTCTTGCCATCTGAATCAAATATGAAGTTGCCCTCATGCATCCCCAGCACAGCAAGCTGAAAACATCCTCCCCAGGAAGGCGAGCGCCTCCTGGGGCTGAGCACGGGGCTCCCACGGGCCGACTCACCCGCCCGCCTGCCGCCCGCGTGGCTGCTCGAGTGGCGCACCCAGGAGGCTTCAGGCAGACGCTTGGAGGAATGAATGACATAATTGCCCTCTTAACCGCAGATGTAACATCAGGAGAAGAGAACCTTTTATGAAGGGCCATTAAGACGTAGGAAGGAAAACACGGAATAATCCGTTGAACTCAGGAAAAGGAGCTAACTGCAGGAAAGGGGAAGGAGATGGAGACAAACAGGCCAGGCGAACCTCGCTGCAGGGACATCCAAATGGAAGCAGTGGGCGCCTGCCGCCTGCACTGTGTTTCTATGCCCACTCAGTTCCTGTTTCTCAACCCTTCGCTCCCGCTCACAGAAGCAGCCACAAAGGAGTGGGGCAGTCAGGTCCCAGCCTATGACCAGACCACAAGTGAGCGCTGTACACTCCATCCTCAGCCAACAGACAGGAGAGCCCCACGTGAGGCCAGGTCCTGCCCGGGCCACCGCCTCCCTGGGCACCAGGCATTGAGAGACACCGCACAGCCGAGCAGATGGAGGCTGGAGGGGCGGTCTGACTGCGGGGCTGGAACTCCAAGGGTGTGGCGTGTGCTGGCAGCTCTGGGGCTCCAGGCACTGGAGGCCTCCGCCCAGCGCAGCACCTCGGCTGGGGCGGTTCTGACCCAGCAGGAAGGAACGGGGCTGGTGTGCGCCTCCCGCGGCAGACTAACCTGATTGGCTGTGGGGGGAGGCGCGCCCTGCTTCCTGCAGTTCGGGATGAGAGAAGGGAGGATTGGTAGGGGAAGTGGGTTAGCGTTTTGCTAGGGTCTGGGCCTGGCCCCTGAGGCGGATTCCTGCCCCTTGGCCTCCCAAGTGGGGCCACTGAGTGCCAGCACCGTTCTTCACTCCTTTTCTGCCCCTCTGTGCTCATCCTGCCCTCGCCTTCCAGATCCAGCTCATCCCTTTTTTTTTTTTTAAGATTTATTTATTTATTTGAAAGGCAGAGCTACAGAGAGGCGGAGGCAGAGAAAGGGGGAGAGAGAGAGAGAGACATGTAGGTCTTCCATCAGCTGGTTCGCTCCCCAGATGGCCAGAGCTGTGCCGATCCGAAGCCAGGAGCTTCCACCAGGTCTCTCACATGGGTACAAGGGCCCAAGGACTTGGGCCGTCTGCTGCTGCTTTCCCAGGCCGTAGCAGAGAGCTGGATGGGAAGTGGAGCAGCTAGGACTCGAACTGGTGCCCGTATGGGATGCTGGCACTGCAGACCGGGGCTTTAACCCACTGCACTACAGCACCGGCCCCAGCTCATCTCTTTTCTGCCCCTTCTGCTCCCTAGTCCAGGGGGGCTCAGGAGAGGTGGCCCCAGGCTTCCCCGAGGGTGATGGGATTGTGTGTGTGTGTGTGTGTGTGTGTGTGTGGTTGTGTGTGGTTTCCTCACTGTGAGGACACAAGGAGCCACATAACTTGGAGCTGCTTCCCCCGGGTCACACCGCTGGGGCCAGGGTTGACCCTGGCCCTGTTTTGGAGCAAACTGCTCTTGACCGCACAGCACACCCTGCTTGGGGGTGGTCCCTGGGGAGGCTGGCCTGCCGCTGGAGGGGCCACAGCAGGCCTGTTCCTGGCTCACTGCGTGTTCTCCCGGTCCCACTGACCCCGAGCCTGACCACCTGTCCCTGCCTCTCAGACACAACACCATGGCCATCGGCGTGGCGGTGGACATCCTAGGCTGCACCGGCTCTCTGGAGGACCGAGCTGCCACCCTCAATCGCATCATCCAGGTGGCGGCGGAGCTGAAAGACGCGGTGGGGGACCTCTACTCCTTCTCGGCCATCATGAAGGCCCTGGAAATGCCGCAGGTAAAGCGGGTGTAGGTCGTGCGTGGACGGAAGGGTCTGCTGTCTGTGCACCCTGCTCCGTGGGTTGCGGGCTGTCCCAGCCCCTCTCAGAAGCCAGGCTGACTCAGGGAAAGCTGCCTGGACGAAGGGGCAACCAAGAGCCGCACTCCAGTCTCTTGGCCCGTTGTTTTAGCGGCAGTGGATAACTACTGCCAGCATACGCTGCCTCCCTTGAGGACAACCCCTCGGAGCCACACGGCTAAAGGGGGAGGCTGCTTCCACCGGGCGGGCACCGGGCACCCAGGGGCACTGGCCAGGGAACCAAGGCAGCTGGAGCTTGCACCTAACAGCCCCTGGAGCGGTTCACCTCCCAGTGTGACCCGCAGGGCCCCTGAAACAGACCCCCGCCCCCCGCCGGACTTGCAGAACCCCCAGCTTGTCTCTAACCCCGGCACTGGAGCTCCTCCTTGACAGATTTTCCTTTTTCACGATGAGTGAACATGAAAACCTGTGTTTGACCTCGGACGGGCCTCACGGAGGGCGGGCCTACAGCTCTCTCCACCGTCCCTGGTCCATGGGGGGATCCGGAGCCCGCCGACAGCCATGCGGGCCCAGTCCGCAAGCGGCGATACCACACTGCCTCCCGGTTAGCAGGCCTGTCTCACAGCCACCTAGAGTCTTGGGAATCCTGCCGGGGCTCCCTGCCAGTCCGCTGAGGAAGACGGCCACCGTCACGTGCTGCGGCCAGGGTGTGGCAGGAACCGCATTTCCTCCCACTAAAGCGAAGTCACCTTAAAAACAAGAGGAACAACTTAGTTCCTTCACCAGGAATTTGGCGGGGAGGGGCCCATTCCGATATTAAATTACAGAAATGTAGCGAATATTTCAAGCTTTCAGTATTCTTCAGGTGCATTGAAATGTCACAGGATTGCTATTTGAAATAAGCAACCCATAAATTCTGTATTTTCAGATACACCAATCATGGGGTTAGGATTTTTCATGTAAGTGTTTTTAATCTGCATTGTTTGCCTCCTGTCATCTGGAACTGCCTGTGATTTTTTTAAGGGTTTATTTACCAGGGCTGGCACTGTGGCTCAGCAAGCTAAGCTGCTACCTGCAGCACCAACATCCTAGATGGGCACCGGTTCAAGTCCCAGTCCCTGCTGCTCACTGCCTATCCCCTGCTAATGCACCTGGGAAAAGCAGTGGAAGATGGCCCAAGTGTCTGGCCCCTGCACCCACATGGGAGACCCGGATGTGGCTCCTGGCTTTGGCCTGGCCCAGCCCTGCCTGTTGCAGCCATTTGGGAAGTGAACCAGCAGGCAAATGTCTCTGCCTTTCCTGTTTTCTAACCCTGCCTTTCAAAAAAATAATAAACAAAAAATTTATTTAAAAAGCAGTTACAGAGAGGGAGAGACAGACCGATCTTCCATCTGCTGGTTCCCTCACCAGACGGCCACAACGGCTGGAATTGGGCCAGGCTGAAGCTGGGGGCCTGGAACTCCATCTGGGCTTCCCACGTGGGTGGCAGGGGCCCAAGCACTTGGGCCGTCTTGCACCGCTTTCCCAGGTGCATTAGCAGAGATCTAGATGGGATGTGGAGCAGCCTGGACTTTTTGAACCGGTACCCATAGGGGCTGCCAGTGTCGCAGCACCAGCGCCACCCACGACTGTTAACAGCTGAGGCTGTGTTTACAGCTGTGCAGCCCGGCGCTCCCTCTGAGAGCAGTCAAGTGGGATTACATGGTTGCTGCCCACGAAATCCATCCTAGCAGGCAGGGCTTTCCCCAGACCTCCCTGCTCGCAGTGGTTCCCCTTGTGGATTCGCGGCCCTGGAGTGAGCCGGGCCCCTGTTGCAGAAGGGGAGTGGTTTCCCTCGTGAGGAGCATCAAGGCGTTCCTGTGTCTTCATGCAAAGCTCCCTGTCCCGCCGCCACGTGTGCCACCCTCACTGCAAGTAGCAAGAGAGAGCATCCAGGAGATGGGCCGAGCCCCCTCCCACAGCGGGGCAAGGGTCTGTGAGCAGAGGGCAGCAGCGCAGGTGGCCCACAGGAGACCTGCAGCTGGCTGGCGCTACCCTTCTCCTCTCGGCCTGTGTGGGAGCTCAGGCCGAGGAAGTCAGTGCTGGTTCTGCCACTTAGGGCAGGGCAGCTTGGGCAAGCTCCCTGGTCTCATGTTTCCTGATCTGCGAGATGAGACCACAGTATCAGTCAGGATGTCCATAAATACCGGTGCCCTTCCTTGTCTCGTGGAGAAAACGTGCTGGCACTGTGCGCTCTGGGCTGTGTTCTGTGTAGCTCAGGCAGTGCACAAGGACTCGCGTCGCACTCCAGCCGCTCCTGGAGTGCCAGGTCATTTCATGACAGCAAAGTGTCTTCAGGCCCCTCACCACACCTGTGGTAGATGGCTGCAGACAGAGAACAAGGGCTTGTACGGGGTGAGTTCCAAGCCAGGATCAGAAAGGAGAAGTGCACGCGTTGAGTTTTAAAGAGCGCCGTGTGCTGGGCTGTTAACAGCAGTGCAAGAGTGTGTGTGTCGTGTGTGTGTGGGGGGCATTGTTCTCCCCTCCCCCCTCTCGCTTTGACAGTTTTAATGTGTGCATCGATGGCTTGTCCCCAAATTTAGGCGTAAGTTTTACACAGAGCCTTTTTGCAAACCACCGCCCGCTCCCCTTGCAGATCACGAGGTTGGAGAAGACGTGGACGGCCCTGCGGCACCAGTACACGCAGACCGCCATCCTCTACGAGAAGCAGCTGAAGCCCTTCAGCAAAGCGCTGCACGAAGGCCGAGGTGAGGCGGCGGCGCGGGGCCCTCGGCAGGGGACGTGGCGGGGACGTGGCGAGGCCCAGGGTGGCTTGCCGCAGGCCTGCGCCGGGTGGCAGCACTCCTCGCAGAAGGCAGGGGCAGCCAGTCGGCGCCCGCTGCGTTCACTCGGGAAACAGGATGAGCGCGACATCTTTGCTCCTTGTTCTTCAGAGCCCACGTGTGTCCCCCCGTGCAGTGTGTCAGTCCCGCTGCTGATGCCTCTCGTGACCTTAATGGAGCGCCAGGCCGTCACTTTTGAAGGAACGGACTTGTGGGAAAAAAACGACCAGAGCTGTGAAATTATGCTGAACCACCTGGCCGCGGCCCGCCTCATGGCCCAGGCCGCCGACAGCTACCGGGCGAACGCCGAGAGGGTGCTGGCAGGTAGGGCTGCTCGCGCTCCTCCGTGCGGCGATCGGGGTGGGGAGCGTTAACCGCGAGGCAGGTGCAGGCACAGGGATTCTGCCGCCATGACTGCTGCTCTCTGCGGTGGCTGGCCCCCCTTCCCTGCGCGCTCGGGGGTGCAAGGGACAGGGAGCTGTCATCAGTGAGGAGGTGGAGCCTCCTCTCCACTTCCTGGGCCTGCCTGCCTCTTCCCATGGCACTGCAATGCGCGTTCCCTTGCTGAGCACTGGGCACATCCCGGAGTGTTGGGTACACTCGACTGTGGCAGTAGGGTTTGTGTCCAGTGACCTAGGGCATGGCCGACAGCACAGCTGGGAAGGGCCTTCCATGCGGGACCATGGCTCGGGGAGAACCAGGGGAGAGCTGGTCAGACCTGGTGTCCGTGGAGGAAGGGCAGAGGCAGAGAGCCCACGGAGGAGCAAGTCCAAAAATGGGGCCTTCCCCAAGGCGGTCGTGGGGGCTGGGTGTGTCCTCCTCCCTCACTAGAAACGACCGCTAAGCGCTGTGTGGGGCGGAGAGGCCTCGACACTTCCCCTAAGGAAGCTGCTGCTACAGACGCAGAGGGTGGACGGCACTGGGTCCGCTCTAGGCCCCAGCCTTGTTTCGTTTTCTTCCTCGGAGTTCTCCAGGGTTGAGCAGAATAAGCACACAACCCAGCAGAGCCCGCTTTCACAACGCCAGGAATCCCTGTTACGCTGGGCGTTGCCTCACTCAGTC
Source organism: Sylvilagus floridanus (assembly GCA_949820135.1). Taxonomy (NCBI): domain Eukaryota; kingdom Metazoa; phylum Chordata; class Mammalia; order Lagomorpha; family Leporidae; genus Sylvilagus; species Sylvilagus floridanus. Next base: position 84,704,232 of record OX463225.1, on the reverse strand, counting down.
CGTTAGGATGGGCTTTGAGGAAATGCCTTGGGCTGTTCCGCAGCCCGGCTCTGGTGGAATTTCTCAGTTGACCCTGCCACCATGTGTATAGTAAGTTCCCACCGCTGGCAGTGGCCGTGTGAACTGAGTAAGGGCAGGGGTGTGGCTTACCAGGAAGCTGCCAGCACCCAGCTTCAATGTAGGGATCAAGCAAACGAACTAAATGAACAGAAGTCGTCAGCAGGCCTCTGGCTGTTTACCCAGCAAGGCCATTCAGGCAGCATCGGGAAGACCAGGCTTCTCCATTCTTTCCAACCACCAAGGTCCTGTGGTCTAGATGGTAGGAACGCACTAATGACAGAGCAGATTGCTCCAGCATTAACACAGGCTAAGAGCCACAGGACTCTGGCCAGAGGCTTCTCTCTTTAATAGAGTTGCCTGGGCATCTCTGGCCTTCACAGCCTTACTCATAGTAGCCAGAAACCGGAACAATCCAAATGGCCATCGTTGAATAGGTAAACAGACTGCAGTACGCATCCACAGAACTGGACACTACTCAGCAATACAAAGGAGTTGTTAGTAACAAGCAGCTTACCAAATAATGCCAAACATCTCAATCTTAAAGTCCTGATTTATGATTCCATCCTTATCAAACTTCCAAAAAAGTCAGGACAGTAGCAGCGGCAGGCCGATGAGTCACCGTGTGGGGTGGCAGCAAGGACGGACTTCAGAGCGCTGCTAGGGAACTCGGGCGAGGGGAGGGCTCCAAGCAGACAGTGTGGTGTGCAGCTGCAGCAGGTGCATCACACACCAGGCACCATGTGCACTCACAGCACGGCGCCCCACGGAGGCACATGCGATTGTCATCCTGTGGTGGTTTAGTGAGTTTGTTATTTCCTCTCTGAAAGCGCTCAGGTCCTCAGGGGTGGGGCTCTGCCCTCCCCCATACAGAACAGATCCTGAGTTTTGCTTTGGGGGCATTTTATTTTTTTAAAAGTTCTGAGTGAAAAATGAAGGTCATGTTGGGCCTACATTTTTTTTCAATTTTATCATTTAAAATGTTTGAAAGGCAGAGTGAGCAAGCAAGCGAGCTTCCAGACGCGGGTTCGCTCCCCAGATATCCGTAACCAGAAGCCCAGAACTCAATCTGGGTTGTGCACGCGGGCCATCATCCGCTGCCTCCCGGGGTGTACATTAGCAAGGAAGCGGGACTGGAAGCGGAACAGATGTAGGCATCCCTAGTTGAACTTAACCATGGTATCACAACGCCCATCCTGTTTTGATCCTAAGTTTTTGGTCTGTTTTTGGCACTACATTGGGCAGAACTGAAGTAACTTTTTGTTTTGATTAGGTTTTCAACCAGATGAAGAAATGAGTGAAGTCTTGAAGACTGAATTTCAGATGCGGTTGCTATGGGGCAGCAAGGGTGCGGAAGTCAATCAGACGGAGAGATACGAGAAATTCCGCCAGATTCTGACAGCCCTCTCCCGGAAACTGGAGCCGCCTCCCGTGAAACAGGCGGAGCTCTGATGACCCCTCAGGGAACCTCAGCAGGCTCTTCCAGGCTTCTCCAGGCTCTCCTATGGGGAAGCTCATCATTTGATACAGTAATAATGTGCACATCTGACAATACACAAGCTTTTAGTATCCACAGGATATTAAATGTGTAAATTGCACAGAGCATACTTATTTATGGACTGTTGAAAATTACTACTGATTTTAAAATAATTTATTATTAAGGTAACTATTGCTAATGTTGATCAGCAAATGTAAGAGAAGCCCTAGCTGTGTTGGCTGGCTGCCTTCCATTATTACAGTATTTGATGATTTTAGTTTTAATTCCATCTCAGATAAGTGTAAATAGAAGAGTTTTTTAAAAAGCATGAAACATTTCAGAAGGTATCAGTTGTATGATATTCTTTAAATGAATATGGACAATGTAAATAGTAATGAAAATATATCTTTTTGTGAAACAGTTGTATCCAGTGTCTTTACTACAAAACAACTCATCTTAATGCAATAATTCTACCTCCTGGCCTCCAGGAGCCAGCCAGGAAGCCCACCTTGTACCACAAATATAATAATTTAAGTTCCCGCCCTCTGAGTACCATTACCCTAAGACTTTCGCAACCACACCAGCTCCCTACTGATGGCCTGATAAAGCAGTAGAAGATGGCCCAAGCCCTTGGTCCCCTAAACCCACATGGGAGACCCAGAAGAAGCTCCTGATTTCCTATCAGCCCAGCTCTGGCCTTTGCGGCCATTTGGAGAATAAACCAGTGGATGGAAGACATGTCTGTCTCTCCCTCTCTGCCTCTCAAGTAATCAAATTTTTTTTAAAAATTCATGGAAAACAGAATTAAGATAAACCAGCTCTGTCAGAAAACTTAAAAACCTGGAGGACCTAGAGGCAAAATACTAAGATCAGTTCAATGAATGGGAAACTGTGATGCATCTAAGATGGGATTAATGATCAATGAGGGAAACTGGCTTACGTGAGGATGCAGGCTGTGAAGTCCCATGACAGGCCAACTGCAGGCGGAAGACCTAGGGATGCCAGTAGCATTGCTCAGTCCAACCCTCCGCTTCAGAACTGGGGAAGCCAGTGGTGTAACTCGGTCCTTCCAAGGCCAAGGGCCAGAGAGCCTGATGTCCAAGAGCAGAAGCATGTTCCAGCTCCCGGAGAGAAAGAAACAACTGCCTTTTTGTTCCATTTGGGCCAGCAGCTGCTTGGATAGTGCCCGTCCACAGTGAGGGTGGGTCTCCGCACTCAGTCCCCCGACTCACACCAGCCTCCTCTGGGAACACCCCTGCAGACACAACTAGAAGTCATGCTTCACCCCTTTCTCCAGCCAATCCTTAACTCCGTCAAGCTGACACATAAAATTAATCCTCACACCAGGAAAATGCCTATCTTCCTGTGGCGCTCCCAAAGGAAATTAATTATGATGAGAAAGTCTTGGCATATAACCTGGGGAACAGAATAGAGAAACCCAGAAATAAAGCCACTTATTTACAACTGATTTTTCAAAAAGGCAGCAAGAACACACATTAGAGAAAGTGGTGCTGGAAAAGCTGTGTATGCACCGTGAAACACACAGAAACTGGGCCTTTAGAAACAAAAGCCAGCTCAACAGGGATCAGCGACTTCAATGGAACACCCAACTCTATGAAGCCACTACAGGAAAACTCCATGACATTGATCTGGACAAAAATTTTTAAGATACGACCCCAAAAGCACAGGCAACAAAAGCAAAACATCAACAGACAAAATATAGCAAACTAAAATACCTAAGCAAACAACAGAATGAAGAGAAGGGGAGACAATATTTGCCAACTATTCATCCAACCAGAGATTAATATCCAGGATAAAAAAGGAACTCAGGCCGGCGCCATGGCTCAACAGGCTAATCCTCCGCCTTGCGGCGCCGGCACACCGGGTTCTAGTCCCGGTCGGGGTGCCAGATTCTGTCCCGGTTGCCCCTCTTCCAGGCCAGCCCTCTGCTGTGGCCCAGGAGTGCAGTGGAGGATGGCCCAAGTGCTTAGGCCCTGCACCCCATGGGAGACCAGGAAAAAGCACCTAGCACCTGGCTCCTGCCATCGGATGAGCGCGGTGTGCCGGCCGCAGCGCGCCGACCGCGGCGGCCATTGGAGGGTGAACCAACGGCAAAGGAAGACCTTTCTCTCTGTCTCTCTCACTGTCCACTCTGCCTGTCCAAAAAAAAAAGGAACTCAACAGAAAAAAGATGTAAATGACCCAAAATAAAATCTGTTTACCTTAAATTTAAAAAAATGTTCATTTTGGCGAATAGGGGGAAAAAAGTTATATAAAATGGCAATAAACATGATGGTAGTTTAAAAAGGTGTAGAAAATAGGGCCGGCGCCGTGGCTCAACAGGCTAATCCTCCGCCTTGCGGCGCCGGCACACCGGGTTCTAGTCCCGGTCGGGGCACCGGATTCTGTCCCGGTTGCCCCTCTTCCAGGCCAGCCCTCTGCTGTGGCCCAGGAGTGCAGTGGAGGATGGCCCAGGTGCTTGGGCCCTGCACCCCATGGGGAGACCAGGAAAAGCACCTGGCACCTGGCTCCTGCCATCGGATGAGCGCGGTGCGCCGGCCGCAGCGCGCCGACCGCGGCGGCCATTGGAGGGTGAACCAACGGCAAAGGAAGACCTTTCTCTCTGTCTCTCTCACTGTCCACTCTGCCTGTAAAAAAAATAAATAAAATTAAATTAAAAAAAAAAAGGTGTAGAAAATAAAAGCTAACAATACATTTCCCATAAACTTTTTAAGATTCATCTATTTGAAAGACAGAGTTAGAGGCACAGAGAGAGGTCTTCCATCCACTGGTTCACTCCCCAAATGATCGCAACAGCCAGAGCTGAGTTGATCAGGAGCCGGGAGCTTCTTCCAGTTCTCCCACATGGATGCCCCGGGCCCATGGACTTGGGCCATCTTCTACTGCTTTCCCAGGCCATAGCAGAGAGCTGGATCGGAAGTGGAGCAGCTGGGACTTGAACTAGCGTCCATATGGGATACCGGCATTGCAGGTGGTGGCTTTACCCACTATGCCACAGTGCTGGCTGCTACTGTAAACTTCTTGAAGGAATATGAAAATATGCCCAACATTTCTTCTCATCAGGGAAATGCAAATCAAAGCCACACTGAGGGGGGGACCAGCACTGTGGGGCAGTGGGTTAAGCCATTCTGCAGCGTTGGCATCCCATATGGGCGCTGGTCCGAGTCTCGGCTGCTCCTCTTCCAATCAAGCTCCCTGCTAATGGTCTGGGAAAGCACCAAAAGATGGCCCAAGGCCCTGGGCCTCTGGGTGCAAGACCTGGAAGAAGCTCCTACGTTTGGCTTGGCCCAGCCCTGGCCGTTGTGGCCATCTGGGGAATGAACCAGTGCACAGAAGATCTGTCTCTCCTCTCTCTCTGTAACTCTGATTTTCAAATAAATAAAAAAATCTTTACAAAAAAAGCCACACTGAGATGCCATCCCCTCACCCAGGTCTGCTATCAAAGACAAAAAGTAAACGCTGAGAAAGCAGAACTCCACAACAGCAGGAAGAGTCCTCAAAACACTAGAAACAGAATTGCCACGTCAAACAGCAGTCACTACCAGGAATACAAGTGAGCTTCAAAAAGCTCATGGGAGATATGCGTTATCTTTTAATTCTACTTTTTCATGAAATTTTGGAAGAGACATCGGCATACGCACGTTTACTGCAGAACTGTTCACAGTAAGCGAGAGATGGAATCAGCCTAGGTGTCCATCAGCAGATCAGTGGGTACATGTGCACAGTGGAGTGTCATTCAGCCACAAGAATGCAGTCCTATCACGTGCAACAACCCGGATCCAGCTGGAGGACGTTCAGCAAAATAAGTCAGACACAAATACACACGTGCTCACTCACATGCAGAATCTAAGAAGTTGACCTTACAGAAAGAGAACAAAACCATGGTTAATAGAGTCTGAGAAGAATGTAGGTGAGGGAGGGATGGACAGAAGATGGTTAACAGTATAGTGATCCAGCTGGATGGCAGGAATAATTTCTATATTTTCTGTAGCACAGCAGGGTAACTACTGCTGAAAACAATTAACTGAATTATTTTTAAAGAGCTAATAGGATTTTGAATGTTTCCAAAACAAATGATAAATGTCTAAGGTGGTAAACATGCCAGTTACTCAGATCTGATCATTACACACTACACAGATGTACTGTCACATTGTACCCCTAGAAATATGTATAGTCACTGTATGTCAATTAAAAATATATTTCTAAGAAAAAAGTCTTCAGGGGGATTTGCAACCACAGGCCTGTCCTCCTGGAGACCTGTAGTAAAATCCTCCAAAGCCAAAACCAAGAAATTGATTCACAGTGGTCCCCAGTGATAATGCCCACCAGACCTGTGTCTGTCCTACAGACTTAATAAGAGCTCATTAAGCTACAGTACTTAAGACACTGTTGTTAGAAATTTCACATTTGACAGAGTGATCCTGTTGACAGCTTGGAAAAGGGTGACTTTCTAAAATAAAGAATTTGTGAAAAACTAGTTAAGTAAAAGGAAAAAATAATTCTTTACTTCATCACATCAAAGTAAATTGTAACTAAATTCATGTGAAAGACAAAATTCTTAACACTTTAGAAGAAAATATAGAATATCCCTTTTTTTACTCTGACACAAGAGTTTCTTAGAAAAACATTATGAGAGACTGGTCAATCTGCGTTATAATGAAAAACTTCTATTTATCAAAAGCCATCTTAGAGAAAACAAAAAGCAGAGATGCTAGCAACACAGAAAACTCGAAGGACTGTATGGCAGCTTCCAAGAGGGCCCCCAGTGACGCTGGCCTCACACCCGTGCTGTTCATCCCACACTGTGCAACCAACAGCAGAGGACAGAAGTCATGGTATGCCATGTCTGAGATTGGATTATAAAAAGACTTAGGCTGGGGCCAGTGCTGTGGTGCAGTGGGTTAAAGCCCCAGCCTGCAGCACTGGCATCCCATGTGGGCACTGGTTCAAGTCCCGGCTGCTCCACTTCCCATCCAGCTCCCTGCTAATGTGCCTGAGAAAGCAGTAGAGGATGATCCAAGTCCTTGGGACCCTACACCCATGTGGGAAACCCCAAAGAAGCCGGGTTCCTGGCCTCAGATGAGCTCAGCTCTGGCAGTTGCAGCCATATGGGAAGTGAACCAGCAGATGGAAGACCTCTCATTCTGTCTCTACCTCTGTGTCTTTCAAATAAATAAATCTTAAAAAAAAGAAGACTGTGTCTTTCACCCTGACTTCTTTCTCTTGAGTCCTTCACGGGCAAGCTCGGTGCCGCACTGGAAGCACTCTGGAGAGGCCCACGTGGCAAGGAACTGAGGCCTACCAACACTCCCTGCTGTCCTCCGCCCCACTCAGAGCCTGCGAATGACTGCCAACAGCTCAACTGCAACCTCGTGAGAAGATCCCAGCCAAAAGTAACTGCCTTGCAGAACGACGAGAGGTAACCAGCACAACTAGCATCCTCAATATGTAAACAACTCCCGTGAACAAACAGGGATAACCAGCCAAAGGAAAAAGTCACAGATAAAACAGCACTACAGTTAAGACTACAATAAAACTCTTTTTACTGACAAAGTGAAGAAGGTGTGACTCCTAAGTGATGGCCAGGATAAGGTGCATTGGTGACTCTTTTTAGAGCATCAAAGTCTGTCCAGATGCTGGTCACATGCCAAGAGCTACAGGAGGGGCTCTCAGCCACAGAAAGTGTGCAGAAAGGGAGGGAGGGAGGATGGGGTGGGTGAAGAATGCCACTCACGGATTGCCAGAACTGGAAGCTTGTCTTTGTCTCATTGCACACCCAGACCCTGTCTGGAGCTCAGCCAAGGGGAGGAGAAGTCTTCCCTGGCAAAGTTCCCCTCCTCATACCTGCTAGTTACAAGGCAGGCCGCTCTATCACAGAATAAATTGCCAAATAAAGCCAAAACTCAAAAAAAAACCCACCAGGCCTGTGCCCACGCAAGCACCTGCATCCGCACATGCTCCCTCCCAGCCTCCCCAGCGGCTCCCACAGCTTAGAAACAGCGTGGCCTCCACTGAAGCATCTCCAGGGGGTGGAGTCAGTCCCTTCCGCTTGGTTGCCCAGGGCCCTCTCCTACCAACTCCTGACATAAGCAACAGGAAATCTGTAGCAAGCCCAGCTTTGCCCACAGTGCTGACACCAGAAACACCTAGGAATTACACAGGTCACGTGTGGTGTCCGAAACCAACCACATGTACTACAACTCATAGGATTAACAAAGTTTACTGCTTTTCTGAGTTACTGTTTACCAACATGTACATATTCCAATATTTAGCACACACTATAGCTATCTGTCAGTGTGCACTGATTGATTCTCACAGTGTCTCCACAGACATGATCCTTACAGAGCTGGAAACAAAGCTAATCATCATTAGGAAAAAGTACCCATGTGGTAAAACTGCAAAGAGAAAGAAAGAGCCCAAGATGATGATTACCTTTAGAGGCAGCAGTGGGCCAGCGCCGCGGCTCACCAGGCTAATCCTCCACCTGCGGTGCTGGCACCCTGGGTTCTAGTCCTGGTCAGGGCACTGGATTCTGTCCCGGTTGCTCCTCTTCCAGGCCGCTCTCTGCTGTGGCCAGGGAGTGCAGAGGAGGATGGCCCAGGTCCTTGGGCCCTGCACCCCATGGGAGACCAGGAGAAGCTCCTGACTTTGGATCGGTGCAGTGCGCCGGCCACAACGTGCTGGCCGTAGCAGCTATTTGGGGGGTGAGGTGAACCAACGGCAAAGGAAGACCTTTCTCTCTCTCACTAACTCTGCCTGTCAAAAAAAAATAGAGGCAGCAGTGGCAGTTTGTTATTAAAGCTGTGTACAGATTTGCTTATTTTACTATGGTTCACAACATACGTAAATGTATTTTATTTTTATTTACTTATTTGAAAGTCAGAGATACACAGAGAGAAGAAAGGCAGGGGGGGGGGGTCTTCCATCTGCTGGTTCACCCCCCAGATGGCCACAATGGCCAGAGCTGTGCTGATCAGAAGCCAGGAGCCAAGAACTTCTTCCGGGTCTCCCACACGGGTGCAGGAGCCCAAGGACTGGGGCCGTCTTCCACTGCTTTCTCGGCCATAGCAGAGAGCTGGATCAGGAGTGGAGCAGCCAGGACTAGAACTGGCACCCATATGGGATGCCAGCGCTTCAGGCCAGGGCATTAACCCACTGTGCCATAGTGCCAGCCCCAGACGTATATGTATTTCTTAGAGTTGACATCCTGGGTTTACCAAATCAGCTTCTTGCAACCTCCTGTTCTCTACTACAAAGTTGCCATCATCTTACAAATGTGAGTGAGGAATCTAATCCAATTGAAATTGGATTGAAATTGTGGTAAAATCGAGGCATATATTAAAAGCACCCATTTGTGAGGCCAGCATTTTGTACATGCAATAGGCTCAGGTGCCACTTGACACTGGCATGCCGTATGAATGCGATTGAGTCCCGACTGCTTCACTTCTGATCTAGCTCCCCTAGGCAACAGAAGATGGCCCAAGTGCTTGGACCCCTGCCACCCACTTGGGAGACCCAGATGAAGCTCTTGGCTCCTAGTTTCAGCCCTGGCCATTGCAGCGATTGGGGGGGTGGTGAGACACAAGTAGATAGAAGAACGATCTCTAACTCTGCCTTTCGAATAAATAACTAAGTTTAAACAAAACAAGTGCTCCTTTTAATCTAATAAAAGGAATGAGGTTGGGGCTGGCACTGTGGCACAGCAGGTAAAGCCGAGTCCCAGCTGCTCTTCTTCCCATCCAGCTCTCTGCTGTGGCCTGGGGAAGCAGTGGAAGATGGCCCACGTCCTTGGCCCCTGCACCCACATAAGAGACCTGGAAGAAGCTCCTGGCTTCAGATTGGCCCTGCTCCAGCCACCGAGGCCATTTGGGGAATGAACCAGAGGATGGAAGACTTTCTCTCTCTGCCTCTGTCTGCCTTTCAAATAAATTTTTTTTTTTTAAGAAAGGAATGAGGCTAGTTTGACATGACTGATTCTTAGGCGCCTAGGTCAGTTACCATTAAATTCTTCCCTGAATGCTAACATCATTATCTGATACTTTCAAGTATTGCTGTCAAGCTTCCCAGAATACACTATTCAGAATTTCTGTCTGTCCATTCCCCAATCCTGTGGTGCCTCTCTCTCTTATTTCCTATAGTTTCCCTAGTTACTGACAGTGACTGTACTCAGGAACACAAGGGGTCTTTGTTTTTCATGGTAAAATGAAAGCTCAAAACAATGAAAAGTTTTCACTATGCATGGATTTAAAAAAATTTTTTTTGCAGGAGTTGGCACTGCAGGTTAAACTGCCACTTGTGACACTGACATTTGATACTGGCATCCAGATTTTTTTTTTTAAGATTTATTTATTTACTTGAGAGACAGAGTTAGAGAGAGAGGGAGAGACAGAGAGAAAGGTCTTCCATCTGCTGGTTCACTCCCCAAATGGCTGCAACAGCCAGAGCTGAGCTGATCTTAAGCCAGGAGCTTCTTCCAGGTCTCCCATGCGGTACAGGGGCCCAATCACTCGGACCATCTTCTACTGCTTTCCTAGGCCATCAGCAGAGAGCTGGATCAGATGTGGAACAGCCAGGACTCGAACCAGCACCCATATGGGATGCCAGTACCACAAGCAGATGCTTAATCTACTACATCACAGCACAGGTCCCTCAAACTGCTCTCCTTCTGATCCAGCTCCCTGCTAATGTGTCTAGAGAAGTAGCAGAAGATGACCCAAGTACTTGGGCCCCTACCACTCCCACAGAAAACTTAGATGGAGTTTCAGGCTCCTGGCTTTTGCCTGGCTGTTGCAGCCATTTGGGGAGTGAACCAGTGGATGGGAATTCCCCAACTCCCCACTCTGTCAGATAAATAAATAAAAAAATAAAATCTTGGGGCCGGCGTTGTGGTGCAGCAGGTTAAAGCCCAGGTCTGAAGCACCAGCATCCCATATGGGCGCCGGTTTGAGTCCCGGCTGCTCCACTTCCCATCCAGCTCTCTGCTATGGCCTATGAAAGCAGAAGATGGCCCAAGTCTTTGAGCCCCTGCACCCACATGGGAGACTGGAAGAAGCTCCTGGTTCCAGGCTTCAGATTGGCACAGCTCCAACCATTGCGGCCAATTGGGGAGTGAACCAACGGATAGAAGACCTCTCTCTCTCTCTTGCTCTTTCAAATAAATAAAATAAATCTTTAAAAAATAAATAAAAATAAAATCTTAAAAAATTTTTGCAACAAAATAAATACCTTCTAATTCCATTTTTCCATGAGCTTTTTGAAGTCCCCTTGTCTATTTGATACTAGGTACATGAACTCATCAGAACAGGTTCAGTGTTATTTTTTCATTTGAATATCTTTTCCAAGTAAAATACTTTTCAACAAGCTGGGGTACCTCTTCTTTTTGTTATTATTCTTGTAAAGAACTTATTTTTCCTTAGCAAGTAGGACTGGACTTCCCTGATCTTAGCTGAGATAGTAAAAGCCCTTTTAATTGTTTTGAGCTTCTTTTTCCCCAAACCTCTGTTCATCTGCCATGTAACATTTGACACCACTTTCCTGCTATCTTCATTGTTTTGTGTGACCCTACTTCCAAGCTTGGCACTGATCTCTAAATCGCCATCTCAACAACACAACCTCTCACTGTTCAGGATCTACCCTGAGTTTTATTCCCTCTTCAGGTTTCTGAAAGTCTAAAGTCACAGTTTTGGGTCTTTATTTCAGTCTTCTGAAACTAGGATTTCCAAGGTGACAGACACGTCATGACTTACGACTTACAGTAAGTGTTCTCTTTCCACACTTCAAGTGCCGGCAAGACACAGGGCTCTCACTAACTGGTCAGGATTCAGGAGGAATCACAGGAAATGCTGGCCAGCCTGTGGCGGTTAGATCAGGCTATCTGGTCCAGGGGCAGTTCTTAAGGACACAGATGATAAGACAATATAAAAGCAAAGTCTGTACAAGGTAATTAATGAACAAAGTTACATACAAATTATTACATGCAATTTAAACTCATTCTGAAGAATTAGTTTGGGGCTGGCATGTTTGCATAGTGGGTGCCAGTTCGAGTTCTGGCTGTTCCACTTCTGATCCAGCTCCCTCTAATGTGCCTGGGAAGGCAGCAGAAGATAGCCCAAGTGCTTGGACCCCTGCACCCACGTGGGAGACCCAGAAGAGGCTCCTGGTTCCTGACCAGCCCAACTCTGGCCATTTCTGCTGTTGGGGGGTGATCCAGTAGATGAATGATCTCTGTCTCTCCCTCTCTCTGTAACTCTTCCTTTCAAATAAAAAAAAATTTAAAAACCTTTTTAAAAAAGTAGTAGTTGGTTGTTTCCTTAGGAAAACATGAGAGAAACTAAAAGTAGAATAAAATTTCCAAAAAACATTACATTGCCCCTCTTATGGAACTTGTCATCTACATTGTATTACCTGAAATTGAGCACACTGACGAACAAAATCATTACGTCTCTGATTCACATAGCAAAAAAGAGGTAACACACTCTACACCTTAACTGATCATGAAAAGATTGTTTTATTCCATGAAAATATTCTCAACAGAGAACACTACCTTAAACAAAGCATTTACCATAAGAAATCAACATGTGCACAAAGAGTAAAAATTACTGGAAAATTAAAGATTTCTTTTGGACAATCACATGTTCAAACTTTAAGAATGATTTCAGAATGATTCAAACTGTGCAAGTACAAATGTCTTTGCTATTTTAATCACCCATATACAGGTTGCACTATTCCATGTAAAGGAACTTGCCTCCTACGGAAGCAAATCCTGCTTTTAGAAAAACAAACAGTAGCTTGAAAAGAACAGTTAGTCCTTACAAGAAAACCTTAAACTTTGCCCTCTGTGGCTGTTAGCCAGAAACACGTAAGCACTTCGGGCTTTGTACAGAAGACAAACACAGCCAGATCACATTTCCTCCTCATTGCTAACCTTTAAAATAAAAATAGCACTAGATTTTAAAACTACTTCATGTAGTCGGTCAGTATTGAATAAAATGTCATATTATATAAATAACCCTGTAACGAGATTCAATATCTAAACGTTATAGTTCACTAGCCTCAAAGGTAATACACGGTATATCAGCTGTGTAACAGTAGTGTACTTGGATCTTATGAAGGCATTAACTCTCACACAATTGTCATTCAGCTTTAGTATAGCTGGTAGTATGATTCAAATAACACTGGGAAGAAAATTATTAAAGCAGTCACACAGCCTCTAAAATATTGCTTAAAATGCAGTAATACACAGACCATTTCACGTTCTCTTTCTTCCCTCAAGACAGTAAAGGACCAAATTAATGATGCTTCAGCGGTACAAATAACCCCCCCCGCCCCCACCCATCTTCCTTACAACAGCACTAAGAAATTAGTTAAGATACAAGTCCTAACAGAATCACAAATGCGAGGCAGGACAAACATGAGCAATAAGGGTACTAAGGACATGATATTTACAAGTATGAACATATAGAAATTCCCATTTTACAAGTAAAAGTGCACAGAGATCATTACAAAGTCTCACTAAAATTTATCTGGTTTGAACAAAAGCATCACTTGGAAACAGACTATCATTGTAATAATCAAATGATATCATCATAACCCCAAATTAAAAAACAGTGGGGGGAGGTCCATAAAACTTCTCATAAAAACACCAAGTAAAATGGACTTGTCTTTAGTTTGATGCACAAATGTAGAGATGCACCATGGTACACGGTGGAGCTCTAAAAGCCACCTACCGAGGCTACGTCAGCAGCAGCTGCAGCAGGGCAGGGCCGCCGTTAAAGGAGGTCGCACTGAGCTGACACTTAAAGCCCTTTGTGGGATACTGTAGTGGTGGTGTTGGCAACGAACAGGTTGAGGCACTCGAGAGTAAGGCAGCATTCGAATGGAAGCAGCTGACTTTTGACAACAGTCCTTTGTCGAGAGGTGGCGAGGATCTTCGGTGCTTACTATGCCAGGAGTTCAGTGCGGACTACGAGTCTTCCCAGGCTGAGGGGCTGAAGATGGATCAGGTTTCAAAGAGTTCTTTCAATTGGGCTGTAGGCTAGAGCAGAGATGTTTTCTTTCTCTTGTCATAAATACTTCAAGTTCACAGACTACTTCTTCACAATGCCAGAACTGGAATGTTTGCAGTGGGGAAGTTATAGCAGCATACACACAAACACTATGATGGAAACATTAGTGCTGGAGATGTCTGACGAGACGATTTGCACCACGAATGTAAAACAAAACAAAGGCTTTGACAAGAAACAAGGGATTATACAGACATGCCTAAAAAGTCAAGCCCGATCACTCTACACATGCAACAGGATGTTAAGCAAGCATGGAGGTGGCGCAGGCAGACACAAACACAAGGACTCAATAGACAATGGGCCTAAAAGCCAATTAGAACAGAGCTGGGATGGAGACAGTCCTGCTCGGACAGCCAGAGAAAAACAAACTTTATGACAGCTCTGTATTCTTTCAGATTCGGACATCAGTAAAATACATGGGAAAAGGGCCATTGTTGGCTTTTTCCTTCTGTGTGAATAACTGTGAATTAGGAATTTAAGGACTGATATTACAATGATTTATTTTAAAACAATGTATGGAAATGCTAATGAAGTTAGTAAAAAATAATCATGTCTGCATGCACTCATGCAACTTGCTTCTCTCACTCTCCCTTTGAGCCTGACCAGTCTAATACCCTCCCCCCAAAAGCAGCTGCATGTAACCTCCTCCAACATCTTGCCCATTTCCTCAGAAACCCTCTTCAGGAACCTGCAGTCCAGGAGGAAAAAGAAAAGAACAATTACTGAAGACCTTTGGAAAGACCAAAAGGGGTGTCGCAAATGTCTCTAAAGTCATTTTATAGTCAGCTACTGAAAAGCCCCAGAAAAAATGTGAAACATGAACAAAGTCAAGGACCAATCTAACCGCTTCCTCACTCTGCTTTGCCACCCAAGTAGCACAGGCTTTGACCACAATTAGCACTTGCCAATCCTTGATCATGTAGTTCTAACAAATGCTTGTTGAAATTAGGAGGACAAAACCAATCTGATCTAGTAACTGCTGATTCGTCTAACATGAGGAAATGCCCTAAATGGTATCACAGGTATCTTCCTTCAAGCCAATTTATTTTTTAAAAAAATCTTTTTTAAAAGTAAAATTTGCCAGCACATCCCCTCCATTCAAGATGTCCTTTGTCTTCAATGACTTAGAAATATTTTCCTATGTATAACTACCAATTGTGAAGTAAGCACAAAAATGATACTTCCCAAAAGGTATTTCCACGATGAAAAGACAAGCACGTGACTCTGGAAAGCAGCTCAGACGTTGCTGGCATTACCAGGAGACCTGGAGAGTTCAGGTCTACAAAGAAAGCTGCTTTATTCGCCTGCGAGCTGGAGCGGAGGACTTATTTCGCAGCTCTCTCAATTAGCCTACTACTTAATAGGTTATGTGCTGGATGCTTATTTTCCTCCTTGAGGAAACCAAAACATAGAGGGGAAAAATGATCATATTATTTTGCCCAGCTATACTTTTTTCCCAGAAAAACCACTCGGCTCTCTACAGCATTTCGGAGTAGTTGTACTTATGTGCATTCACTCCAGTCATTGTGTTTTCTGAAGCAAAGGGGACAAGGAGACAGAGGGGCACACACTGCCTACAGACTCCTGCCCAATAAATCAAACTCTAATTAGGCAGGGAAACACAAATCCTTCACACAGACTTAAACAGGACATAAAGCAAAAGGCATCAGTTAAGCTTCACATCAACACCAGTCCAACGGGAAAGCACCACAGAAACAGTATCTTGTGGTAACACTCACATTTCTAAGATCAAGCCTACACTCAGCTCACATAGTGAACAATAAAATCTGGATACCTTCTAAGTTTTCTTATTTTTTCCAATCATTTTATGTTATCACCTCTATGCCATATATGGCACAAAGCCACCTGGTTAGTTTAGATATAAGTTACTGCACCTTTACTGTTTTTCTCTAGAGTTACATCTATGTATGATGTGGGAACGTAGCCTTCTTCACCATTCTGTCTCCGGGCTCTTGTCCATCCATCGCCTTTGTCTTCCTCAATAATGTAAAGAACTTCCCCTTCTTTCATTGCCAGAGTGCCTTCATTATGTCCTGGATGAGAATTTTCGTAACATTAGCATAATTTAAGCACAGTGATACTTTACTTTTTAATGCAAGTTACAAACACAATACACAAAATAACATGAAATCCTGTTAGATTTCAATGCTCTTGGAACCAGAGAACCAACTGATTCAAGGGCAACAACATCTCTGGGATACTTTCTCAATACTTTTATACACATTCTCCCTTCTCTGAGCTGCACAAGTCTTGGAGCTGTATTAATATCACCTCCAGATAACAGATGAGCAAACTGAGTCATAGAGACAATATGTGATGTAGCAGGGTACTTTATATCTCTATTCCCAATTCCTTTCCCAAATTCAAGTAGTACTGCGATCTTAAAAACTCATGAAAGGTGGGTGTTGTGACACAGTGGGTTAAAGCCACAGTCTGGAATACCCACATCACATATCAGAGTGTCTGGGAATCAAGTCCCACTTCTACTTCTAAACCAGCTTCCTTTTTTTTTTCAAACAGGCAGAGTGGACAGTGAGAGAGAGAGACAGAGAGAAAGGTCTTCCTTTGCCATTGGTTCACCCTCCAATGGCCACCGCGGCTGACGCGTTGCAGCCGGTGCACCGTGCCAATCCGATGGCAGGAGCCAGGTGCTTCTCCTGGTCTCCCATGGGGTGCAGGGCCCAAGCACTTGGGCCATCCTCCACTGCACTCCCTGGCCACAGCAGAGAGCTGGCCTGGTAGAGGGGCAACCGGACAGAATCCAGTGCCCTGACTGGGTCTAGAACCTGGTGTGCTGGCGCCACAAGGTGGAGGATTAGCCTAGTGAGCCGCGGCGCCAGCTAAACCAGCTTCCTTCTAATGCACTTAATAGGCAGCAGATGACTACCCAAGTACTTGGGCTCTTGCCACCTAAGTGAGACACCTGCATGGGATTCTCAGCCCTGGCTTTGGACTGGCCCAGCACTGGCTGTTGTAGGTATTTGGGGGATGAAAAATTGGGTGGAAAATCTCTGTGTCTTTGCCTTTCAAAAATAAGTAAGATAAAATAAAAGAATTGGAGAGGTAGAAAGAAAATTCCATTAAAAATTCATGAGGGATGGATCAGGGAAACAGTTAACAGGACAGTAAAACAGCGGGAGAAAAAAAGGAAGAACAAAGTTTGAAGAGAAAAACTCAGGCTCAGCTCTGGTGATGGTGGAAGCAGAATGGCCACAAGGCACAAACTTTCTTCCAGACCTTACTGGGCTCCAGACACCCTTTCTTCTAACCGTTCCCAACTTACTTAATAGCAATAATTTTCGTAACAGGATCTTCATTTAATATATGCTAGATTCCTTCCCTACTCTCTAGATTACATTATAGCAAGATTTGAAATGTATTAATACATTATCTGAGTATGAGGACTAACTAAAGACTTGACTCAACTTTATAACCAACACAACAGGTGAATACAGAAAGACCTTAAATCATATACCACTTTACAAGCTTACTTCAGAAGGTGTTACTCTGCTCTGCTGCTAGTTGAGGAAAAGGTTTTTAGAGTTCAGGAGAAGGAAGCGTAATTAAAAATCTGAGGAGGGTCACAATGACTTACTCCCCTCACAGAGTTTATTCTCCAGTCACCACAGAGGAAAAGATGGCACAATGGTAAGCTACTTTTTCTTCTCTCACCTGAAAAGGTGATCTAGAGTCAGGATATGATGATGATATTCAGCTACACACTGTACCTGGCTTTCAACGTTAGTAAGCCGCAAGGAAGAGCATGCACTGATACCCACCAGCTACAAACTTCCTGGGGTGGGCTACAGCTCATGTTGCTTCAATTTTGTTGAGTCCACATAAGCATTAGTAAGATCTCTGGTAGAAATTCTGTTATCAACCAAACTTAAGTAATAATCTATATTAGGATGCTGATAACATAAGTAATTTTCTTTCAGTTCCATGTATGGAAGAAAAACTTCTGTATTTATATTATAAGTCAAAGAAAAATATGCATACTAATGAATTAAGATTATAATTTTCTGACAATGTATTATACAGCTAAGGCCACTAAAGTGAGTGGCTCAGTGTGTTTAGACATCAATGAACCCATTTTATCAAATATAGTGTGTTAAAATCATACCATCAAAAGGGTATATAGCTTTGCAGTGTCCAATAGCAGGCAAAGGATCATCATCCTCAAATTCATCATCAAACTCACTGTGGTGACCATGCTGTTGGGGTGGCCCACGGACTTCTTGGTTTGCATCATCAGTGTAACTTCCTTCAGGACTGTAAAACATAAGATTACCTTCCATCAAATATCATAACATGGGGATTTTTTTTTTTTGATAGGCAGAGTTAGACAGTGAGAGAGAGAGACAGAGACAGAAAGGTCTTCCTTCCATTGGTTCACCCCCAAAACGGCCGCTACAGCCAGCACCGTGCGCCAATCTGAAGGCAGGAGCCAGGTGCTTCTCCTGGTCTCCCATGGGGTGCAGGGCCCACGCACTTGGGCCATCCTCCACTGCACTCCCTGGCCACAGCAGAGAGCTGGCCTGGTAGAGGGGCAACCGGGTCAGAATCCGGCGCCCCAACCGGGACTAGAACCTGGTGTGCTGGCGCCGCAAGGTGGAGGATTAGCCTATTGAGCCGCAGCGCCAGCCGTCCTGTAGGTATTCTAACTTCTATTCCATGTTTCAGGAAACTGAGACTCATGCAGCATTAAAATTGAACTTGTTCAAATTAGGTAATTAAGTAGCAAACCAAGATTTGATACTAAACTTCTCAAATTCGACTCAAAGGTGAATCCTAATTTGGGTACCTTTTATCATGGAGGAAAAGAAAAAGATCTATTACACCACAGGAGAAATGTCACAAGTGATATCAAAATATGGAAATTAGTAAAATGCTGTTTGGAAGCTGTGATCCAAACAATCAATTCACATCATTTTTCTTTCCAAAACTTGAGCAAATTGACAAAAACTTTTATAAGTGCTGGCATTTTTCTTCCACCTACATCTTAAGGGAATCTTCTGCCTGAGAGCCTATCACCACAGATTACAACTTCAAGAATTTTCTATGTTCCTGGTTATTTTGGATGTGTTATAAATTCCAACTGAACAGCAAGATGAAATTTCGGACTTCCCCTGTAACTATTGCTAAAGACAATTACTTAGATTCATAAGATTTAAGTTATTAAATGTCAAAGCTGTTAAATTCAGGAAGAAAACAATTTATGAAGGTTAGTACAAAAGGGTGAAAAAGTTTGAGGACAAGAGGAAGTACAAATAAAATGCAGTTACCTTTCTCGTCCCTGTGTTACAAGATGATTTATGTCACTACTATGTCTTCTGTCTCCTCTCCCACCTATTTTGCCTTCAACTTCAGAGAGCCAAGCCTTAGGAAAAAAGCAAAATATTTGAGTTCAATAAGACATCCCACATTTAAAATGTGCTTTTAGTTTTTATAATTATGTAATTCTTAGAAATGGAAATCTAATTTGGTAATGATCAACTGTTGAAAAACAGTACAAATGTTTATTTTATATAAAGGTTTAAATAAAAAATTCCAATAAGAGAATAATTTAAGGATTATACACCATTATATTTTACTTTTTGATCATAAACTCTAAAGTTAAATGTAAGTACTTGAACATAATTCTAGTAAAAAACAATCTATCATAAGGAAGTTTATAAAAATAATTTATCTCAGACAACTCCTGAGTAACAAGTCTACCTCATTCTTGTGGATTTCCATTCGTAAGCGGTCAATGTTATTCATAGTCTCTGCTAATTTGGGCTGCAAACTCCCTGGATCTCCCATTTGCGGATTTTTCTCATACACATCTTTCATTTTGTTGAGTGCCTCTCTAAAAAAGAAAAGGAAAACACATAAGTAAATGTTTATTTCATCAGCTTCCAGATAAAGTTTGACTTTGGAATTATGTCTCAATCTTAAGTCAAGTCATTATCTTTTTTAAGTTAACATCTGTTAACATTAATTTGCATAAAGCTCATATAGAGTTAGTGACTTAGAGATATTTAGAATACTCCAAGTGAAATTTTCTCATTTCTTGTCTTCTAAACAAGATTATTTATTTATTTAAAGACTTATTTATTTATTTGAAAGGCAGAGTTAGAGAGACAAAGATCTTTTTTTTTTTTTTTTTTGAAAGAGTTAGAGCTAGAGAGAGAGATATGTCATCTACCCACTGGTTCACTCCCCAAATGACCAAGGTTGAATCAGGCCAAAGCCAGGAGCCAGGAGCCTCTTCTAGGTCTCCCACGTGAGTACAGGGGCTCAAACACTTGGGCCATCCTCCGCTGCTTTCCCAGGCACATTAGCAGGGAGCTGAATTGGAAGTGGAATAGCTGTGACCCAAATCAGCACCCACGTGGGATGCTGGCATCAAAGGCGGCAGCTCAACCTGTTACTCCACAACGCTGGCCCAGACAGAAAGAACTTCCATCTGCTGGTTCACTTCCCAGATGGCTGCAATGGCTGGGGCTGAGCCAGGCCAAAGACAGGAGACAGGAACTTCATCCAGATCTCCCACATAGGTACAGAGGCTGTTTTCCCAGTGCATTAGCAGGGAGCTAGATGGGAAGTGGAGTGGCTAGGAATCAAACCAGTACCCATATGGGATGCTGGCATCATAGGCTATGGGGCTTAACCCACTGCACCACAAAACCTGTCCCAGATTACTTATTTTTATGTGTGTACACATATATACATATATATACACACACATGAGGGGGCTTCAAAAAGTTCATTATTAAAAAACAATGCATTGGTGTGGGCATGGGCATTTGGCATAACTACTAAGACTATGGTAAAGATGCCCATATTCCATATATGAGTGCTTGGGTTTTATACATGCCTCTTGGCTCCAGGTTTCTACTCTCTGCCAATGCAGACTCGGGTTAGCAGTGATGGCTCAAGTATATGGGATCCAGAAACCCATGTGAGAAGACCTGGATTGAGTTCCCAGTTCTGGGCTTCAGCTCAGCCCAGTCCCAGCCATTACAGGCATTTGAGAAGTAAACCAACAAATGAGAGCTAGCATATTCATGCTCCCTCCCTGTCTCCATTTCTGTCTCTCTCTCCTCCTTCCTCCCTCCTCTTCTACTTCCTCTTCCTTTCCACCTTTCTGCCTCTAAAATAAATAAATGATACACACACATACACACACACACACACAAAGACAACACAAGAATAGGCATTTAGCCTAGCAGTTAAGACATCCATGTCCCACATCAGAGTGCCTGGGTTCAATTCCTGGTAGGTAGCAGTGATGATTCCGCTTAACTGGGATCCTGCCTTCCACATGAGAGACTTGTATTGTGCTTCTGGCTCTTGGTTTCACCCTAGGACTAGCCCCAGACCAACTCTAGCCACTATGCACATTTGGGGAACGAACCATAGAGAGGAACATTCTCATTCTCTCTCTGATAAAACAAAAGGTTACATGAATTTTCTATGAATACTTTGAAGACTCCATGTATATGTGTGTGTATTCCACATATATAGGTTTAATCAACAACCAGAAGAACTTTTTTTTAAGATTTTATTTGAAAGACAGAGTGACAGAGAAGAGAGACATAGCCACAATGACTAGGGTTGGGTCAGGGGGAAGCCAGGAGCCAGGTCTCTGATGGACCTGGGTGGCAGGGGACCAAGTACTAAGACTATCTCTGCTGCTTTCCCAGGTGCATTAGCAGGAAGCTGGGTCAGAGGTACAGCAGCCTGGACTTGACCTGGCACTCCAATATGGGATGCCAGCATCAGAGGTGGCTTGACCTGCTGTGCCACATCAATCCCAATTCCTCAATATCAGTAAACTATGTCCCAAAACCAACTCATTATATTCCCATGTAGCCAGCCACATGATTCCTTTACTCAGCTCACACAGCATCATCTCTTTGCACTCATTTATGCTAGAAATAGGAAAGCCAATTTTAACTTGTCCCCTCCCTCTAAGTTAAGTCATTTGCCAATTCTTCCTAACTCATTTCCTCTTTTCTGATCACGTCCTGACAGATTATAACCCAGTCAGCTCTCCTTGACCCTCTCTAACATCTAACACTATTGACGAAAACTCCTTCCTAACTCTTTTTCCTTTTTAACCTTGATGTTAAATTTTTCTCTGTCCTCCTCCTCATTGCTGCCTTCTCACAATCATCCTCACTGGTTCCTTCTCCTTTGTTCAACTTTTAAATGTCTATTATATAAACTGACAGCAGTTTCTTCTCATCTCGTTCCACACCACCTTCTTTGAGGATGATCTCTTATTGCTTTAATAATACCTTTCAGATGATTCTTAAATGAACATCTCCAATCCTCTCCTAAATTCTAGACTCCTATTTCTACAACTAACTGGACACTTCTGATACGGACTTTTCACATATTTCAAAAATCAATATAGGGGCCAGTGCTGTGGTCTAGAAGGTAAAGCTGCTGCCTGCAGTGCCAGCATACCCACTGGTTCTAGTCCCGGCTGCTCCACTTCTGATCCATCTCTCTGCTATGGCCTGGGAAAGCAGTAAAAGATGGCCCAAGTCCTTGGGCCCCTGCACCCAGGTGGGAGATGATCGTGCAGCTCCAGCCGTTACGGCCAACTGGGGAGTGAACCAGCAGATGGAAGACCTCTATCTCTCCACCTCTCCTCTGTGTAATTCTTACTTTCAAATAAATAAATTTTAAAAAATCAATATAAACAAACCATTATCATTATCTCAAATTTATTTTTCTCTTATTACTTTGATTAATCCTATAGCTAGCCTCCTGAACTAGAACATTTTCTTTTTAAACTACCTTGATTTTTCTCTTCTTGGACATTCAATCAAAGGAAACGTCTAACCTTTGGCTTTGAAATGACTCTCAGGCCAGCGCCGCGGCTCACTAGGCTAATCCTCTGCCTGCGGCACCGGGTTCTAGTCCCAGTCGGGGCGCTGGATTCTGTCCCAGTTGCCCCTCTTCCAGTCCAGCTCTCTGCTGTGGCCTGGGAATGCAGTGGAGGATGGCCCAAGTCCTTGGGCCCTGCACCCGCATGGGAGACCAGGAGAAGCACCTGGCTCCTGGCTTTGATCAGAGCAGTGCACCGGCTGCAGCTGCCATTAGAGGGTGAACCAATGGAAAAGGAAAACCTTTCTCTCTGTCTCTCTCTCTCATTGTCCACTCTGCCTGTCAAAAAAAATTTTTTTAATTTAAATTTAAATTAAAAAAATGACTCTCAGATGTATTCATCCTTGCTATTCCTATGCTCATGCATTAATTTAGGCCCTGAGGTTCTCTCACTGAGATTGTTATAAAGCCCCCTAGTCTTCCTGCCGCAAATCTGTTTCCTATAAGATCTACTCTTAATACGGCTTTCAATTATCTTTTTTTTCCTACATTTAAAATTAATAGTATCATCTCTTCTCTAACCAACTTAAGATAATTTCCCAATACCTACAAAACTCCACAGAAGGGGCTGGCGCTGTGACACAGTGGGTAAAGCTGCTGCCTGTAGTGCCGGCATCCCAAATGGCTGAGGGTTCAAG
Organism: Sylvilagus floridanus; assembly: GCA_949820135.1. NCBI lineage: Eukaryota > Metazoa > Chordata > Mammalia > Lagomorpha > Leporidae > Sylvilagus > Sylvilagus floridanus. Next base: position 84,681,070 of record OX463225.1, on the reverse strand, counting down.
TCCTGGCTGCTCTACTTCCAAATCAACCCTCTGCTATGGCTTGGGAAAGCAGTAGAAAATGGCCCAAGGGCTTGGGCCCCTGCATGCACACGGGAGACCTGGAAGATGCTCCTGGTTCCTGGCTTTGGATCAGCCCAGCTACAGCAGTTGAGGCCATATGGGGAGTGAACCAGCAAATGGAAGACCCCTCTCTCTCTCTGCTTCTCAAATAAATAAATAAAATTTTTTAATTAATTATTTTACTTGAAAGTCAGAGTTACACAGAGAGAGGAGAGGCAGGGAGAGGGAAAGAGAGGTCTTCCATTCGATGGTTCACTCCCCAATTGGCCGCAACTGCCAGAGCTGTGCCGATCTGAAGCCAGGAGCTTCTTCTGGGTCTCCCACGTGGGTGCAGGGGCCCAAGGACTTGGGCCATCTTCCACTGCTTTCCCAGGCCTTAGCAGAGAGTTGGATTGGAAGTGGAACAGCTGGGTCTCTAACTGGCCTCCCATATGGGATGCTGGCACTTCAGACCACGGCGTTAACCTGCTGCACCACAGTGCCAGCCCCTAAATAAATCTTAAAAAACAAACAAACAAAACTCTACAGAAAAGCATTCACGATTTTCCATAATTCACCCTTATACCTTTTCATCCTCATCTTTTGTGATTATATTTCACATAATTTTTAATCAAGTATCTCTGGGTTAGAGTTAGGTGCAGCCCATGGCAAGAACACTCACATTTCTGTGCCTTTCTTCTTATTTTTCCCATTTCTTTGAACGTTCCATCCCTTCTCTCTCACTTTTGTGTCTCACTATCCTCCTATCAAAGGTTCAATTCCTCTCCTCTGGAGACAAACTAGCTGGTACCTAGATGTTAATTCTGACATTTACTAGTTTTCTAATCTTAGACAAAACACCTATTTAACTGGCCTCTCTATTTACATATTGGGAATAACAACCTCAGAGGGCTATTTCGAGGGTTTCAGTGACACAGTCTATGTGAAATGCCTGATTTAGCACTTTAATGTAAAAATCCCTCAATCAACATTCATATACTAGATCACAGCCCTCCCTCTTACCCCAGCCTCTCTTCAATGAAGTCTTTCTTAATCATCCCAGTAAATCTCATCATTCTTTTCTTAGGTTCTGCTGGAAGTTTATCTATCTCTGTTAGCAGCTACCACAACCCAGCCTGTGTAGAAATCTTTAAGTCATTTGTGAAACTAGAATAAACCTCTTAGGATCAAGAACTATATTTTATTTACTTTTCTATCTTCTAGAGTCCTGCCATAGCCTATTATCTATGGTAAGCCCCAAATGTGGACTAAATGTTATATTTTCCAGGGATACTTCAGCATCTAAAACTTATACTAATACAGGTGGCACTCATTATTTATAAATTCCATATCTGTATATTTGTCTACTTGCTAAATTTATTTGTAACCCTAAAATCAGTGTGAAAAAAGTGCTTTTGTGGTCACTTACGGATACACAGCAGAGAAAAATTTGAGTCACTGAAGGCATACTCGAGTTTCTAGAATATGTCAAGGCTAATCCCTTGGCCTTGTTTCTGTTCTCATATTCTCAATGCCTGTTCTTTTTTCAAGCTATTTAGTGTTATGTTTTTCACATTTTTTGTGCTTTATATTGGTGATCTTGGTGTTTAAAATGGCCCAGAATCACAGTGCTGAAGTGCTGTCTAGTCTTTCTAAGCGTGAAAACGCTCTAATGTTACTTATGGAGAATACGTATATCAGACAGGCTTTGTTCAGACATGAAACACACTGCTATCAGCAGAGTGCAAGCATGTATTAAGTAAAGCGGGCACAGCGGGTTAAACCCCTGGCCTGCAGCACCGACATCCCATATGGGCGCCAGTTCTGAGTATCAGCTGCTCCACTTCCAATCCAGTTCTCCGATACGGCCTGGGAAAACAGTAGAAGATGGCCTAAGTGCTTGGGCCCCTGCAGGCACATGGGAGACCTGGGAAGCTCCTGGCTCCTGATCAGCCCAGCTCTGGCCATTGTGGCCATTTGGGGAATAAAACAGCAGATGGAAGATCTCTCTCGCTCTCTCTCCCTCTCTGTAACTCTAGCCTTTAAAATAAATAAATAAATAGATCTTAAAAATAATTATACTGTGCTCATAGTGACCTTATAGACCATAACTACTGTGAAGAATGAGGGGCTGGCACTGTGGTGCAGCAGATTATAGCCACTGCTTGTGATGCCAGCATTCTATATCCAAGTCCCAGTTCAAATCCCTGTTGCTCCACTTCCAACCCAACTTCCTGCTAATGTGCCCAGAAAGGCAATAGAAGACGACCCAAGTGCTTGGGCCCTTGCCATCCACTTAGGAGATCAGGATAGAGTTCCTGGATCCCAGATTTGATCTGATCCAATACTCGCCATTGTAGCCATTTGAAGAGTGAACCAATGGATGAAAGAGCTCTTTCTCTATCTCTCCTCTTTCACTATCATTCTATCAAATAGAGAAAACACATTAAAAAAAATAAAAACCTTCAATTTTTCATGCTAGTTTTCTTTAATGCAGAGATAGCAAGCTGTCAATTCATTGTAACTCATCACAAAGAGCTACTCTATGCCCTTTTTTAAAAACAAACTAAAGGAAAGTTTTTGTAAAGAAAAAATTTTTTGGAAGATTCATTTATTTATTTTGAAAGTCTGAGTTACAGCTACAGAGAAGGAAAAGAGAGAGAGAGAGATCTTTCATCTGCTGGTTCAGTCCCCAGACAGCCACAACGGCCAACACTGGGACAGGTCAAAGCCAGGAGCTAGGAGCTTCACCCAGGTCTCCCACGTGGGTAGAAGGGGCCCAAACACTTGGGCCATCTTCCACTCTGCTGCTTTTCCTAGGCCATTGGGGGAGCTGGATTGGAAGTGGAGCAGTCAGGGCACAAACTGACACCTTCAAAGGATGCCAGCATCATAGTGGGTGGCCTTACCCACTACACCACCACACCAGCCCCAGAAAAAAAAATTAAATGTGAAAAATAAAAGGCTGTACGTAATCCAACACTATCTGACAACATGCTTTGAAGCAAACAAAATAATTATTGCCCAAGGTTGATATTAAATTCAATTTGTATCCTAAAGCAAAAGGAAAATTTATCAAAGTGTAAGAGATGCTTAATGTCAATGAATGAATCATCAAACTATTCTGCAAATTTATGGAAGGCATAATTATGAGAATCCAATAAAAATCTGTAACCACAGAAATTCTCTAGTATTACATTTTTTACCTAGGACATGATAACACTTTACAGTTTAGGAGTATATTTTTCTCTCAATTAGGAATACTGTTTTGAAACTTTTTATACAACACACTTAAACACATTTAGATCCTAAAATAAATAATGATAGATGGAACTTCAAGGAATAATACTTTTGGTCGGATTCTTTCTGTAGTTCTCTGTTAAGTTCATCAATGCGTTGCTGTAGTTTTTTACGTCTCTGTTCTGGTGGCAGATGACTGAAATCTTCTAGTGCTGGGCCCTGAAAAAAAAGAGTCTAAATCACTATAAAAGACATTTTCAGAGAATTTCATTTTTTAAATTTACGTGTTATAAAATTAATACACCAATTTTAAAGTTAATTTCAAATCTGCTTCAAACAACTTCTTTCAAAAAAGAGAAATCTACATGTGTAGATTAATGAAAACAAGTCTACTGAAGAAAGAGCTCAAATTTCAGTCATTTTATAAAACCACAAAACAGAATAGGCAAAAATACCACCAGATACAGATAACTGGTAGTGACTAATACCACATCATTTTCAGGCCTTGGCAGAGTAAAATGGATACATACAAACCTTCTTACAGCAACAACAACAAAATGGAAACACATAACATTTTTCATCTATACAAGTTGTTATCACCACATTCCCAAATCAAACCCATTGACATGATACTCAGAATGTTACAAATGTTCAAACTAAAAATATGAAGAGTTTATATAACTAAGTAGCAACTTACCTCATAAAGAAAATCTTATTAATGAACTATAATACTACATATAGCTGTTGAATGATTACACTTAATTAACCATTCTTGAGGATCAAAACATACGTGATCATTAAAAAAGAAAATACAGGGGCCGGCGCTGTGGCACAGTGGGTTAACGCCCTGGCCTGAAGTGCTGGCATCCCATATGGGCGCCGGTTCAAGACCCGGCTATTCTACTTCTAATCCAGTTCTCTGCTATGGCCTAGGAAAACAGTAGAAGATGGCCCAAGTCCTTGGGCCCCTGTATCCACATGGGAGACCCAGAAGAAGCTCCTGGCTCCTGGCTTCGGATTGGCGCAGCTCCGGCCATTGTGGCCAATTTGGGAGTGAACCATCGAATGGAAAACCTCTCTCTGCCTCTCCTCTCTCTGTGTAACTCTGACTTGCAAGTAAATAAATAAATCTTTTTTAAAAAATGCAGAACGACCAAGTGAGGAGAAATTATATTTGTAGAAAGAGTACATGTTCAGTTATCCTTTGTTAATCCAAGTAATATCTTATTTTCTAAAGGAATGATATAATCCAAAGACATATTTCATCTGTAGGAAAGATGTTTGATGTCTGATATTCAAAAAATAATATCGTTTAAGAGAAAGTGCTAGCATTTAGATGTAAATTTCTGATTGAAGTGATCTTTTTCCTTTTAAATATTTCAGTCACTGTTACTTTAGCTAAGTTATTAGAACAGACTCATTAATTAACAACTATTCAATCCATTTAATATAAACCTAATACTATTTTATATACTCCAAAAACTAATATCTTCATTTTTCTTTTCAAAAATGGTTATTTTAAGAATATGAGTATAGTTCAATTTTTTAAAGCATTATTGAAATGAGCTCCCAAAATAAATGCATCTTGTCACTTAAACCTAAAACATGCTAAATTGTTTTTATTTCACCAACTATAAGATTTCTTACTTTTTTAAAAAAGAAAATTCACTTTTAAGATGAGCCATGATCAAATTAAACATTTAATTAATAATACAATCCCCACTATCTTTTCCCAGTGGCCTGCAATTATGGACATCTAACATGCTTGCCAACAAAAAGTAGGGCGTCTTTTCCAAGTAGCTTTTGTTTTTTCAACTTTCAGTCACCAGGAATAAGACTATCAACCAACCAAGTCTGCCCTAGATAAACTAATCACGAAATTTCCTGTACAAAGTTCCTTTAAATTTAGTAGTTAATTCACTTACTACATGAAAATTTACAAAAGGCTAAATTGGAATCGTCTTAAAAAGATTAGTTTATTTCCTGCAAGTTATTTGGTATAGCTCCTATATAAGCTCCCAGTAATTTTAGGGTTAGCGCCTCATAATGTAGCTCAATTAATTTGTTTGAAATAAATGTCAAATGGAACACACACACACACACACACACACACAAATATTTACATCATATGTGCTTCTATTCCCCTTCAGTAGTTCAGAAGAATAGAGCACTAAACCTTTTCTTTCTTTGTTTTTGGAAAATTCTAACAGAGTTCTTGTCAGACACTGCAAATCAACTTCATATGATCTTTCCAAAGGGTACTAAAAATGATTTTAGCTAAATTTTTCTTCTTCATAAAAACATGAACTTTTGCTCTACTATGTACTTTTAAGATATTTAACCATAATTTTATTCTCCCTCTGTAACATGACATGAACTCCACCCAATAACATTTATAACTTAATGGGTTGATGACAGTTAACCACATTATTTTTTAGTCTTATGACATTGAGAGTACTGGCATATGCTGGACTACAGATTAAATTATAAAAAGAAAAAACACACACAAAATGTGAGATGTACTTTACCATTTGTTTTGAATTAACAAAACAATGTTTTGAAATTACTTAATGTTGGCACAGTATATAGATCAGCACATAAGGCTTACCATCTTCACCGACCACTGAATAGTTCAATGGAAAACAGAAAGAAATGGTAAATTATTCACATGAAACCATAATACAGAAGATGCAATAATCTATAATTTTTTACAATATTAAATAAATACTGTACATTTCACAATCCAAACAAATATGCCAGAAAAACAACTGTAAGCACATTTTGGGAAAGTGAATTACTTAAAAAAAGCATACACTGATGATAATGGGCAGATATTTTCTAAGTTTAATTAAAACTCAAAATTAAATAGTATTCATTCTATCAGTAATCATCCATTTTATTTTAAAGAGAATTTTTGTGTAAGTGAAATTTACTTTTAAGCTCTTCGTACTCAAAGTACTAATATCTGAAAAGCCAAACATAAAATTAGATCTAGTATTATTCATTTAAAAAGAAATCTTATGTGAAATATTAAAAAATAGAATGTTCTTTCCCAGAGCATTAAAGAAAACACCATTATCTAAATTCTTATAGTTCAAATACTGTTTTGAACTTAAGTATCTCATGGTTAGGTGAAGGTTAACATCTTTAGTTTTAAGAATTTCTTAAAATGCACAGGCTCATTAAAAACGTGCTATCATCAAAATAATCAGTGAGTTTCCCAGATTCAAGTCTTCTACACATATTTCCTAACAGATGCAAAATTATAGGTTGAATTTTGCTTTCTGTTTTTCAATTTTTATTCTGAAATCTGTAAACACTTGAAAAACACTAAAAGCATGGTTGCAACTTTAGAAAACTGATTGTTATTCTTTCTGAAAATATGAAATGACACAGAGTCTGAAGAGACCAATGAGTGTACAGATACTAGAGGTAAATATTTATATATACACATATCTCCCACATTTTATGGCTATTAAGCCTTCTACAACTGGCATGGCATCTGTTTAGCATCCCAGCTACACATATACACACATGCGCACACACAAATACACACACACAGTGATCCAGAAAATGCACTGAGCTTTACAAAATTTATCCTTACGTTCACCACAAATGGTTTACAGTCTCTAAAAATGTTTTTCCTATTTGCTAAATGATGGTGTTTCAAGACAAGGTAGTGGGGAGAAGTCAGAATTTCACATAAAAATAAGAATGAATTTTAATAAATATATATGACAAAAATATCTACCCCTTATCTCTGATGAGTTGGCCATACAGATTAATGGTTAGGAAGGTAAGAAAAGATGACATTTGCTATTCATTATCTTTCCAAACTAAGCTTAACATTCTTTAGACTGTCAGCAGTTTCAAGAAATAAAAACCACATTTTATTTTCTCAAGAAAAAAACTGTTGATGAGGAGATAAAAAGATTTAAAGAAAGTGTTCTTTAAAATGCTATTAAACAAAATTATATACAGGACAAAAAACAAAATATTTAAAGTATTTGAACTTGACATCTTGTATGATTTTTACTAGCTAAGTTTCTATGTGATGCAAATTATTTTTCTGGTTTTTATATTAATAAATTTTAGATAAGATAATTATAGCTGAAATAGCGAATGTTCCCATTTTTAGCTAATCCTAGCTTTACTGTCGCTTGGAATATTAGAATATTTTGGGGGCCAGCACTGTGGTGCAGCAGGTTAAAGCCCTGGCCTGCAGCGCCAGTTTGAGTCCCAGCTGCTCTGTTTCTGATCCAGCTCTCTTCTATGGCCTTGGAAAGCAGTAGAAGATGATTCAAGTCTTTGGATCCCTGCACCCATGTGGGAGACCCATAAGAAGCTCCTAGCTCCTGGCTTTGGATCAGCTCAGTTCTGGCCACTGCGCCCATTTAGGTAGTGAACCAGTGGATGGAAGACCTCTCTCTCTCTCTCTCTCTCTACCTCTCTCTGTAATTCTGTCTTTCAAATAATTAAAATAAATCTCTTTAAAAAATATCTTGAGTATTTTTTAAAGTAATGAACATTCAATGCAAAAAAATGCCTATAAACTAGAAAACTTCACATTCTCACTATACCTTAATAAATACAGGAGAGACAAAAAGGAAATCATTTAAGTAATAAAAACTATTAGGTATAATTTTTTTTGAAGTTAGGCCAAATTCCTAAAACCGTACCATGGATAGACAAAAGTTTATAAATTGATCTGGCAGTCTATAAGGTCATAAACAATTTAGCTAGAAAACATAGGCTTATTATCATGAGATACCCAATTACTTTTGAAAAAGAGCATCCAGGGGCCAGTGCTGTGGTGTGGGAGGTAAAGCCTCCACTCACGACGCCAGCACCCCATATTGGTGCATGTTCCAGTACAGGCTATTGCACCTTCCATCCAATTATCTGTTAATGTGCCTGGGAAAGCAGCAGCAGATGGCCCAAGTGCTTGGGCCTCTGCACCCATGTGGGAGACCTGGAAGAAGCTCCTGGCTTCAGCCTGGCCCAGCCCTGGCTGTTGAGGCCATTTGGGAAGTAAACCAGAAGATGGAAGACTTCTATTTCTGTCTCTCCCTCTGTCTCTGTATCTTTGCCTTTCAAATAAATAAAACAAATCTTAAAAACAAACCAAAAAAGACCATGCAATGATGCTCAAAAGAAGGCATCACAGAGTAAAAGTGATTAATTTGCATATTAAGTAGTCAGGTTTGGGTATACCCTCAAGTTTCCATTAACAGAATCTGATGTCACAAAAGACAAAAGAAAATTACAGGCCCTTTTCCCTTGGAAAAGGTTTGCTGGTACCACGGTAAAACTCAAAAACACTGTTTTAATAGTATATTTCTCAACGTTCATTGGTCCTGGTAACTACCTATACCAGTTTTTCTTTGAAAGATGCAAAAAAAAAAAAAAAAAAAGCCCATTTCTGAAAAGGCATTTCAGAAAATCAGTGTCCAACAAAGATAGTTCAGGTTTCTGAATTGACTTCTACAACTCATCAGTTTTAAGACACTTTAAGATATTTTGTAAGCCTGACAGAAAAACTCTTTAAGTCCATGTAAAAACACATACAACTGGCTTATGAAAGAGGTAACTGTCTTCTTTTTGGATTTTCAATATTGAGGAAATTCTGAAGTGACAGGAAAACCTCTCCATGGGTTAACTTTGAAACTGTATCTTATAACTACCAAATGCCACTCAAAGCAGAAAGAAATTTCCCAACCCCTTATCTTGTAATCCACTTTCCCCCCCGTTTCTCCTCTAATCTCCAGCTGGACTGCTTGTCACAATTTATATTTTACATGTTACTTTCTTCTTTAGCATGAAAACTATAATAATAAAACTAAGAGAGGATTTTAGCCTTATTCTAAAAGTGAGCCCTGTAAAAACAATGTATGAATTTAAAAATATATGGAAATAAAACATGATGATTAAGCAAACAGCTTTAAGTCCTATAGGTATAAAATTTTACTTACAAACTTATAATAAAGATGTCACATGTTTAAGTTTCTATAGGTCTCACAGCTCTAATTACCTAAGATTTTTCATGGAATTATACTTAACTTCCTATCTCTGTGACTAAACTGTGTAGAGTACTTTAACTAGGCCTGGTAGACTCGATATGTAGGATATAAAAATGATTACAAAAACATAGCTACTAAATAGTAATTTCTTATGATGTATATAAAAACATTATGTTTAGTATGATCTAAATAATCACAGAGAAGCAATACAGAAATTCTACCCTCATATCTCAGGAATAAAAATCTCAAATATGATTTTTTTGGAGTCTTTCAAAAAAGTGTTAAAGGCTTTAAAAGTAATGACAGGCAGTCTTGTAGGTAACACAAGTTCATCCACAGGGATTGTCAAAATGCTATTAATTACCTGTTACATGACCCATTTAACTAGAATTAGGTAAGGCAAATGCAAAGTTCTTAAAAAACAAAAAAGGAAATTCAAAAGGGACATAATACACTGGGACTGGGACATTTCTACCGCATTACTGATGTCAGCGAAGTCTGCCATACTGTTATAATGGAAATGTAGATAAAAATGTAATCTTGCCTTAAATGAAGATGTCTTGTTCCACAGGTAGCTAAAATGTAATCTGAGATCAGAAAGGGCTACAGAATAGGGGTGAGCATGGCACAGAGATCGGGATACCACTTTACAATGCCTACATTCCACAATGGAGTGCCTGTGTTCCGTTCCTAGATGCGCTTCCAATAGAGCTTCCTGCTGATGAAGATCTTGGGAGATCGCAGGTGATAGCTCAAATACCTGGGTCCCTACCACCTATGTGGAAAACCCAGATTGAGTTTTGGATTTCTGGCTTCAGCCTGGTCCATTTCCATTGTTGTGGGTATTTGGGGAGTGAACAGATACAAGATATCTGTCTCTTTCTATATCTCTGCTTTTCAAATAAATAATTATTTTTAATTTTTAAAGGACCAAAGAAAACAAACGAGAAAAGGGGAGCAAAGAAAAGGAAATAAAAGGAAAAGGAAGAAGAATCCAATTTTAGCATATTACTGTTAATGATTAGACTTAATCTTAAAACCAAACTGCTAAGACTGATTTTTCATCAATAGGTTTTTTACACTATGTTTTATAACATCCAAACCATTCTTATAGATAGATGTGTCTGAACTATGGGCTACAATTATCAAGAGTGCCCTTAAAACCAAACAAGAAAAATTAGCCTAACATAATGGAATAAGACTAATTTATTTACCACTAGGATAATAGTTGTTGTTAAGGAAAAGCTTAATACTGTATTAGCTTTTTAAGTAAGTAAAAACCAAAAGCTGGCCAACAAAAAAATACAGGGAAATTGACAAAAATTATTTACCTTTAATTCAAGAAAATAAATTATGTTATATAAACATTAGTCAATATTATTTAGTATTTATGGGCTTTACAATTTACAAAATACCTTCTAACATATTATCTTAGCTTGACTTATAAACAATCTTTATATTTGATATGCCTATCATTTTCTTATTTATTGGAAATTGTGCTTTATGCTTCTGAAAATAAGCAGGGCAATTAAAATTGACCTTGACATTTTATTGTCAACAAAATAATATGTTCTAAAATTGGCAGGTGAAGTCAGCATTAGTGACAAATTATTACAAGAGTAATTCTGGTGACAAATTACTGAAAGTCTTAAAAATGTAAATACATTACAAGACAATGGTGGACATATGATTTCACATAAACAAAAAAATAGCTAAATATGATTGTACCCAGCACCCTCTTTATAATACCATTTTTTTATGGTTGAGTATTTTCAAATGTATAAAGAGGAGTTGATTTTAACTTAGGGCAGCTATACTCAATTCTGTGGTGGTTTTAAACTATATATTTCCAGGAGAGAGCCTTATAATGAGGGTGGAGAGTATTAAAAGCCACACTACACACACAATAGGCCATCATGCATTTTAATCCATTATTAACTTACCCCTCTTTTGAGGCTTCTGAAAGAAGGAATTCTGGGCTTCCCTGTTTTTATTTCATTCATACAATAATGCACGGGCTCAATGGAGAATGTGAGAAACTGGGACCCATTAGGAGTACTGGATGTGAATAAACTAGTAGGGGTTAAGGGTGGGGACTGTGGCTAATATGGAAATAAAGAAAGGAATCAATAAGCCAAATGTGCATTGCTTTGCCCTAAATGAAATCTCTATTTTTGGTAACATATTTTTCACAAAATATCCTCAAATAAAGTATTCTATAGAAATATTAAACAGTTTTGTCCAAAATTATCATTTTGAAAAGTCAAATTTACCTTTAAAAATGTTTAATTTCATGTGATCACCTTTATAAGATGACAGATTAAAAATATAAAATACACAAACTATGTTAGAGAGCAACATGACCTAGATTAAAAATATTTTCTGATTTCTAAAATATTAGCATCATCCCGAATTCCTAGTTATTCTTAACCTGTACTTGTCAAGAGATAAAGGCAGTAGCTATAGCTAGTTATCTAAATGTCACAATAAAATATTTAAACTATAATTGATTATTAACACAAATAAACAAAAATAATTTATTATAGGCATTCTTCTCAGTTTTTCTAATACATTCTTATTTCATGTGTCTCTTTTTTTTAAATCTCAAAATTCCTTGTATTTCTAAGAGCTATACTCTGATCTGACCAAAAAAGATCTTACCTCTCAACTTCTTGAGACAAAATTAAAAGTATGAATAAAGGCTGAGTTAATTATAATTGTGCTGGTAAAGATAATTATAGGTATATTGTAATTTGAGTTAAATTTCATCCACACTCATGACAGAATCAAAAAGATGAGTTAAAGTAGAACATACTCTAATAAATATAACATTGCAGTTTAAAACTGTGTATCTTGGGCTAGCACTGTGTAACAGGCAAAGCCACCGCCACAATGCCAGCATCCCAAAGAGCATTGGTTCATGTCCTTGCTGTTCCACTTCTGATCCAGTTCCCTGCTAATGGCCTCGGAAAACCAGAGAAAGATGGCCCAAGTGTTTAGGCCCCTGCTACCCATGTGGGAGACCTGGAAGGAAATTCCTGGCTCCTGTCTTTGGCCTGGCCCAGCCCTGGCCAGTGTGGCCATCTGAGGAGTGATCCAGCAGATGGAAGATCTCTGTCACTCTCTCTCTCTAACTCTGCCTTTCAAATAAATAAATGAATAAATAATTTTTAAAAGGTTTATCTATTCTCACATATAGGACACTACTGCAATCACTAAATTATTAGTGAAAGACAAAGCATTCCTCTACTCCATTTTGCTAACCTGGTTAGCTGGATTTGTCTATCTAAAGTAAATAACACATCAAAAGGTAGATTCTAACAAAAAGTGAGATTCTCTTGGCAAACCAGAAATTTTTAAAACATCAATTAATCAAGAACACTAAGCCTTTCCCATTAAAAATTCATATGGATAATAAATAATTTTATTAGTATGATCTGTAAGACCTAATCTGACATTTATTATTGTGGTGGTCAAACATTTATTCCAATTCAGAATTACAATTTTAGTGGTCTTTCAGTCGACCACATGTTTCCTTAGAAATTCTGGTTGTGTGTGTGTGTATATATATATATATATATATATATATATATACACACACACACATACACACAAAGTAAATTTCAAAGTATATCACTTAACTGCATAAGGACTACTCAATATTTTTACTCATTACAATCAAGCAGTGGTCAAATGTTAAATCCAGATCTCATTTTTACTTAAGGCATAAAAATCCATTTCCTAATACGTTCAAATCTTCCAAATTGAAAATGTTTATTCTTCATTAGTAGTAAATCATTAACCATTCAATGCCTACATTGATACACAAAAGAAACCTGAATAGCATATAGGAATTTTATGATTTTTTACCTTTGGCTTCTTTCCAAAGAGCCACAATTTGCCCTTGGCTTTTCCCACTGTGGTTTTGGCATCTACCTTCCCACCTTCCTGTCTGGATGCACTGATAGTCCCATCAGAAATGGTTCTATAAATATGTTGACTGTAATCTTCAAATGGAAAGTCTCCCGGAGGTTCAAAACCAGACTTGAAGGAGTCTACCACCATTTGAGAGTCCTACAAACAAGAACAGAAATTTCCAAAACCAATTCATTTGCTCATAACACATTAGCTTTCAAAACTTTAATCAGTGCAAGAAAACAAAACTTTAAATAAATAACTCTGAAGTAATTATTTATTGTTTAAAGTATTTTCTTCTTGTGATTTTTTTTTTTTGACAGGAAGAGTGGACAGTGAGAGAGAGAGACAGAGAAAGGTCTTCCTTTGCCATTGGTTCACCCTCCAAATGGCTGCCGCACTGTGGCAGGTGCACCGCGCTGATCCAAAGGCAGGAGCCAGGTGCTTCTCCTGGTCTCCCATGGGGTGCAGGGCCCAAGCACTTGGGCCATCCTCCACTGCATTCCCAGGCCACAGCAGAGAGCTGGCCTGGAAGAGGAACGACCGGGACAGAATCCGGTGCCCCGACTGGGACTAGAACCTGGTGTGCCGATGCCGCAGGTGGAGGATTAGCCTATTGAGCGGTGGTGCCAGCCTCTTCTTGTGAATTTTTAATGAATATTTCAAACCCTATAGAAAAAATACACTTATACATCACCACTTAATTTACCATATCCCCTGAAATTCAACTGAAAACTATTTACTGATAGTTACTGATAAGAAAGGCTAAACTGACAAGAAGAATATATAGAAAAATTTAGGTCTTTTTTTTTTTTTCCCCAGAGTGTCTTGGCTTTCCATGCCTAAAATACTCTCATGAGCTCTTGAGCCAGATCTGAATGCCTTGAGGGCTGATTCTGAGGCCAGAGTGCTATTTAGGACATCTGCCATTCTATGAGTCTGCTGTGTATCCTGCTTCCCATGATGGATCGTTCTCTCCCTTTTTGATTCTATCAGTTAGTATCAGCAGACTCTAGTCTTGTTTGTGTGATCCCTTTGACTCTTAGACCTATCAGTGTGATCAATTGTGAACTGAAATTGATCACCTGGACTAGTGAGATGTCATTGGTACATCCCACCTTGATGGGATTGTATTGGAATCCCCCGGTACGATTCTAACTCCATCATTTGGGGCAAGTCCAATTGAGCATGCCCCAAACTGTACTTCTCCTCTCTCTCTTATTCCCACTGTTACATTTAACAGGAATCACTTTTCAGTTAAAATTTAAACACCTAAGAATAACTGTGTGTTAATTACAGAGTTCAACCAATAGTACTAGAACAAAACAAAACAAAGAAAAAGAAAAATTATTATAAAGTATAAACCCTGAGAACTTTTGAAGGAAACAGGCTTTTTGCTTTAAAGGATGTATGTATACAAAGATGCTGTTCATGGGAATAAAGAAAGAGCATCTAATCATTAAAGAGTAAGAGAGGAGTAGAAAGGCTTTTATTCATATATATTAAATTTACATTGTGGAATGTTAACATATCAATAGGAAAAAATCTTATAAGCAATGTAAAAAGCATATTTGGAAATGCATGATAATTCATCTAAAGCTTAAAAACTCACATAAAAATTACATATTGTTTCAAGACATACATACCTCTAACTGAATATTTTATTGACACTTTAAGCTCATTATTTTTTTTCCACAGACAGAGTTAGTGAGAGAGAGAGACAGAGAGAAAGGTCTTCCTTCTGTTGGTTCACCCCCCAAATGGCTGCTACGGTTGGCGAGCTGTGCCGATCTGAAGCCAGAAGCCAGGTACTTCCTCCTGGTCTCCCATGTGGCCGCAGGGCCCAAGCACTTGGGCCATCCTCCACTGCACTCCAGGGCCACAGCAGAGAGCTGGACTGGAAGAGGAGCAACCAGGATAGAATCCAGCACCCCAACCGGGACTAGGGCCCGGAGTGCCAGCACCACAGGTGGAGGATTAGCCAAGTGAGCCATGGTGTCGGTCTAAGCTCATTATTTTCAAACAGGATACTTTATTCTCCACAAATTCTTCCCCATTCCTAACTACCTCTCCTCTTTCCTATTTCTATTAATAGCATATTTTGTCCATCATTTAGCTAAGAGTCACACCTCACTTCTGTCACTAATGCAATCCTCAGCAATCAATGCTAAGGATAAAAAGACTGCAAGACGAGGGGCCCAATTAATATTGAATAACCCTGGATCTGGGCATTCAGAAACATACGAAGGGTCATCAAAAACTTCACAGAAAATTGATATTATAAAAAATTTGTTGCACAAAAATAAACTTATCTTTACATTCTACTTCTCTACAAGCTTTCTGAAATACCCATGTATATACACACTTTGGATTTTCCAATTATTCAAGAAGCCAAAAGTAGTTTTTCCGTTTTTAAATTTAAGTAAGGATTATATTTGTTGTTACGGTAAGAATGCTCACTAATATTTATATGATCTTTACTTGATAGGTTTGCTGCAAATACTAAAATATGTAGTACATACTTGACTTTCACCAAACACTAGTTCTCTAATCTAGTTTTTTCCTCATATCCTCAGTTTCTGCCCATCATGCCTTTTGGTTACTCAATCAGTGTTCATTAAGGAATGGAATGACCATATAAAAGATTCAGCTGCACCTTAATTAAGATATATTATGAGGGATGGGTCTTCGGCACAACAGTTGAGACATCACTTGGGACACTCACTGTATCAGAGTGCCTGAGTTTGAGTCCCAGCCCTGCTCCCAATTTCATCTTCCTGCTAATGAGCAGGTAATAGCTCAAGTAGTTGGGTTCCTGCCACTTATGTGGAGACCAGCTTCAGCCTGGCTCGCTCCAGATGTTGTAAGCAGTGAAATAGCAGATGGGAGATCTTTGTTTCTCTTTCTCTCCCTTCTCCTCCCCCTCAAATAAAATAAAAGCCAATATTATTTCTTTTTTAAAAACACATGGAGGGGCTGACACTGTAGTGTAGCAGGCTGGACCTCCATCTGTGGTGCCAGCATCCTATATAGGTGCTGGTTCCTGTTTCAGCTGCTCCGCTTATGATCCAGCTCTCCACTATGGCCTGGGAAAGCAGCAGAAAAAGGCCCAAGTGCTTGGGCTCCTGCACCCATGTGGGAAACCCAGGAGATGCTCTTGGTTCCTGGCTTTAGATTGGCCCAGCTCTAGCAGCTGCTGCCATTTGAGGAGTGAACCAGCGGCTGGAAGACCTTTCTCTCTGTCTCTCCCTCCCTCTCTGTCTGTAGCTATGCTTCTCAAATAAATAAAATCTTTTAAACACACACACACATACATACACACTGTGATAAGACAAATCTCCTCCAGAGGAGGAAGGACAAAACAGTTTCCTTTCCTCATAATGCCCTCCATCATTATTCTATATACTAACCATGTTTCTTGACTGAGAACAACTCTTATGTTCAAGACAACTGACAGCACCACATCTATCTGACCATATCATTCTCTAAATTCTCATTAGACTAGAGGATAAGACAACTGTAACACACAGCTCACAGACTGGCTATACTTTTGGATTAGAAATGAAAAACTAGGAGCCGGCACTGTGATGCAGTGGGTTAACGCCCTGGCCTGAAGCGCCAGCATCCCATATGGACGTCTGTTCGAGACCCAGCTGTTCCACTTCCAATCCAGCTCTCTGCTATGGCCTGGGAGAGCAGCAGATGATGGCCCAAGTCCTTGGGCCCCTGCACCAGTGTGGGAGACCTGGAAGTTTCTGGCTCCTGGCTTCAGATCGTCACAGCATTCGCTCACTCGCTCTCTTTCTCTCTCTCTCTCTAATTCTTTCAAATAAACAAATAATTAAAAAAAAAAAAAAGAAATGAAAAACTAGTAGGGAGAAAGATATGGTTAAGACATCTTGCTTTTTTTTTTTTTTTTTTTTTTAAAGAATCAGAGCTTCAGCATTCAGAATAGTCCTTAGGGTCCAAAGGAGTCTAACCTATTGCAAGAATTTCTTTTATGGAATGTAATTTAGAATCAACAGAGATTACTTCACCTCTTTCCCAATTAATTTCACTACTGAACCTGCAAACATAAACCAAATTCATTTCTTCAGAGACAACTATATAATACTTACTCTCCTTTCATCAACTGATTTTGCTGCAAGAATCATTCCTTCCAAACATTTTGAAATGATAGGAATAACTTTGCGTTCTGAGTCTGCAAATCCTCTGTAACACTCACTGAGTTTAATAGTCCTTCGTTCATCCATTTCTTGTAGTTGCTAATAACCAGGAATTAAAAAAAAGAAAAACTATTTTCTTATCATTCTAAAGATCAGTTAGTGACCCTTCCTCAAAAAGTAATATAGATTTCTATTTATCCTAATCATTACACTTTTTTTTGTTAGTTCCTTTTAACAAATGCTATGCAGCTTTACAATACTTAAAATCTAAGGCTTGCTAAACAGTAAGAGAAAGAAAACAAATCTAGCAAGGATTTTAATACATCCTAAAGCCAGGTGATACTGGTTTTCAAGACTTCTAAGGCTGCCAGGTCCTCTTTAACCATAGTAGTTCTTGCTTGTGCTTACAGAAGTATTTTTGTTTGAAGACAAAATTCTAGTAGTAACCAGCTTTTTAAAGCCATTAGCCTATAATGTATACAAATCTGAAATTTCTAATCCCTTAGATTAGTTCAGAACACTTTGGTAAAACCTGGCTGGACCAAGGGTCCATAGTTGATTGCAGACTAACAGGTACCCAGACCTACCACAATCTACAGTTCAAAGAATGACTCTCAAAAAAGCTGAAGACACAGAGGTGTCCAGGAGCCACAGGTCAAAGTGACACATATATACAATCAAATCATGACAATTCAAAATATTGGTACATGCTACCAAGAAATGTACTGGGACACATAAAGCTCCATAATTTAAATGCATGTTTGATACTTCCTATTTAAAACTGACCTTTTTCTTTCCTTGGAATAAGGTACACTGTTTAAGTATTCAACTCCCATAGTCTTCATACCACTTTTTCTTTTTAATTACTTTAATAATTTTAAAGTTTAAGACTTGCATTTACACACAGACAACCTATTCCTGGCATCACAAGGTGGCCAGAATGCACCATAGCAAGGTCCAAACAAAAGGAACAGACTCCAAATCACAAACAGTAGTTTATCTTTCACTTCAGGTTTCCCTCAAATAGGAAGATTGAGTCAGAGAACCCAGAAAAACAACAGAGGGAGGACTGGCTGGCTCAACACTCTGGTTTAAATGAACAGAATCTGATATCCACTCCAGTCTACCAACTCTCACTATGCTTCCTCTGTTCTTCTAACTTGGCATATAAAGAAAACAGTATACCAGCTCTCTTTTCACAGAAACCCTGCTCCTACAGACTATCTCATTCAACATGTTTATTAAATCTCTGTTCTCTAGTTTCCCTTCTTTCTAGAAAAAAACAGTAACATGATTTTACCCTCATATAAATTCTGGAGTTTTTAATATGAGGCTCTCTGGCAACTGCTATCAAGTCATGATGGACAGGATTTAGAAGCAAGTTCAAGGCCCAAATTACATTTAGCATCAAACAGAGCCTGTAAGATAGCAGGCAGAACCAAACTAACAAATACATTTTAAACGATTTATCTCTACCACCTGGACTAATGCCAATGATTCTGGGATGGTGTCAAAAAGGTACATGCCAATTCAAGGTGAGCAGATTACAATCACATCAAAATAGTTGATACACTATAACAGTATTTCAAAAAGCTCATGGGAAAATGGAATTAAAAAGTAAGATTATTTTAATGCAAAAACACTATTAATTCCACACATAATTTTTATATCAAACACATTTTTCACAAACTTTTTGAAGACTTTTCATATGCACAGATTTCACATTTTCTGCACCAAAATTAATATTTTTTCATTTTTAAATGAAATGCTTATTTTTATTTTAAAGGTAGCAGGGCTTGACCAGCCCCAAGCCAAAACCAAAACCAAAAGGCTGGAACTCTCCTGTGGGTGGCAGGGGCTGAAGTACTTGAGCCATACTCTGCTGCCTCCCAGGATTCATATTAGCAGAAGTTGGATCCAAAGTGGAGTAATCAGGACTTGAACCAGGCATTCTAATATGGAATATGGGTGACCAAAGTGGCAGCTGACTCTGCTATGCCACATTGCCTACTCTTTAATTCCTTGTTTTCCATTTTCCATAAACTTTCTGGAGTACTCGCATATTAAAATTTATCTCAAAAACATTAGTGTAGTGTTTTAGTGAACTGCAAATAATACCACTAAATAAAGATGCAGAACATTTTCCGATTTCGAAGTTAGGGAGAGGGGAATATTGCGGTGCAGTGGGTTAAGCTGCTGCTTGCAATGCAAGAAGGATGCCAGCTGGTTTCAGTTCCTGCTACTCTGCTTCTAATTCAGCTTCCTACTCATGTGCCTGGGAAGGCAGCAGAGGATCGCCCAAGTAGTCAGCCCCAGAATAAAGAAGATTTGTCTCCCTCCATCTCTGTCACTCTTTTAAATAATTTCTAAACAAATAAAATGGAAAATTTACTTTCCGAACCTATATTCATAGTTAAATCTCTTATTAATTTTGTTAACTAGTGAATCTAAAAACATACTGACTTAAAACTTAAGTTTAGTATTTAAAAACTAGCTCTCCCAAACTACATTAACTTTTCTAAAATTTACCTTGTAAATCTGAGGAATCACTACGTAGAAATGTTTGTGTTGTTCTCCATTAAAGTTCTGTAACTGTGCAGCATATTCATTTTTATTCTCATCAGCCATATGTGTACGCAGATTCAACTGCTGTTTGGCCTAAAGGCAAATTGGACCAAATCATTATCAACAACAAATTCATAGCAATTCACTTCTCTGAAAAATGATACTAAAACTAGATCCCGTCAACACAGAAGCCAACATTCGACATCAAGAGAATCATGAAGTAGTCTGACTCTTTCAAAGCAATAACTATTTAAAATGTAAAGAGATGCTTGCAAATCTTATAGTCAGAGTGGTCTCCTTATTACAATATTCCGCCTTTCCCTATTGCAATTACCTTACTTCTTTGTAGCAATCCATTCAAATAAAACCTGCTCTTACCAAAATCAGATTGTAAATAACTAAATAAATTACATTGTATCCTAAAACAATACATTTTTAATCAGAAGAGAAACAGAGGTACCTTTACAAATGTTTTAGACAATTAAGAAAGTAAAACATTTCTTTGATTCATTTATATCCAACTAAAATATGAAACTAAAACTCACAGTGCAAGTAATGACGGTAAATAATGATAAAAATGTGATCTTTAGATAACATATTTAACAATGATTTCCACCTTGGTGCAAAACCATAGGTACTTTAAGTAATACTTGTTTAGAATAATATAGTTCTATTCTTTCTATCTCTTGGAGAAAGCCAAAATAGTATTATCTACAATGATCAGAACATTAGAATACAAACACAAATTGTTGATTCTAGACTTACTAAAGAGTAACCTAAACAAATTTCTCAACTGTTCTAATAAGAAAACACACAAAATAAGAATTAAATTCGATTTTTCAGTGTTCCAAGCATTTTACAAGACATTGCTTTGTAAACTATAGAACACTGTGAATATACTTTGTTATTTTAATTCCAGTTTCCACAAATGTGGTCCCCATCTTCTAGTTTAATTCTTAACTCAGAAATGAGACTTATGGAAATACATAGTAGCCAACATCTCATACATGCCCATAAAAGTCTCTTTTATCCATGGTATATCTGAATATTATAAAATAAATAAGTAATATGGACACTAAATCCTATGGCCCAAACAATTTTTATACAAAAACGTATTCCACGTTCCAATCTGGAACTCTAACATTCATTTATCACTGCCTCTCTTCATTTTCTACCACAAGCCAAGTAAAAGATTTCAAATTCTTTCCTGTCAGAGGAAACTGTTCCAGTTTTAAGTCACTGGAACATATGTGAAATAGTCGAAGCAACATAACAATTCATCTAAGAATAAAGAATCTGTTCCAAATATCTAAAAAGCTATTCAGAGAAAAAAATAGACTGGATATTTTTTCTTTGGTAACAAAAAACCTAAAACAGAGAGTGGAGTGGAGTCAATATAAGAAAATCTTAAATCAGGGATGGGGGAAAATGAGCAGCCGGCTGGAGACTGTACATTTCCAATGACAGGGAACTCACTATCATTATAGGTATGGTAAGTCACTAAAAAGAGGGTAGAAAATATGAGTATAAGCAACATAAGTTATACTTAGAAGACCTTTAAAGTAAGTGTAACCTGGAATTTACATGGCTTTAAGGGTTTTCTTTAATTGGAAAAGAAGATGGAAGGTAGAAAATAAATTATTCCCCTCTCCCTTCTTTTTTCTCATTCTGATCCTGTAAAGAATCATAAAATCCAAGAAACAAAACAGAATAACGGTGGGCCTTTAGAATATACAAAAGTATGATGTGAGGTTCATCTATAATTCAAAATCCTAACATTTCAAGCACTATTAAAATTCTAAGATAAAGAGCAGCATAGGCATGGGGACAGGGTGGCTGAACAGCAGCAGTAACAAGGTTAATGCTCCTAACAGTTGTGTTACAAAACATCTGGCCCAGAATCAGCAACAAGAGAATTTGGTTTTCCAAAATGAATTAATAAAGCTAAAATCACATACTCTTGATACACACACTGCCCAGCCACTATCTGCAAACCCTGAAGCTTTCTATCTTATTTTGGAACAAGACAGAAACTCAATCTTTTTTTTCTTTTTCTTTTTTTTTTTGGACAGGCAGAGTGGACAGTGAGAGAGACAGAGACAGAGAGAAAGGTCTTCCTTTGCCGTTGGTTCACCCTCCAATGGCCGCCGCAGACGGCGCACCGCGCTCATCCGATGGCAGGAGCCAGGTGCTCTTCCTGGTCTCCCATGGGGTGCAGGGCCCAAGCACTTGGGCCATCCTCCACTTCACTCCCAGGCCACAGCAGAGGGCTGGCCTGGAAGAGGGGCAACCGGGACAGAATCCGGCGCCCCGACCGGGACTAGAACCCGGTGTGCCAGCGACGCAAGGCGGAGGATTAGCCTGTTGAGCCACGGCGCCGGCCAGAAACTCAATCCTAATAGCAACTATGTCTTCCCTCTGCATTATGAATGCAACTATTATAATAAATTAATGTATATATTACTTTCTCAAACCAATAAGTAGGCAAATATCTGTATATTTTAGACACAGAGACGGTGTATTTCTTGAGGAAATTCTAATATGTATATAAATGCGTGACTTTTTTCCATATATAGGTAAATTATTTTGATATCAATGTTAGTTTGGACTATTTCTTACCTTTTCAACATCTGCCTTGGTTGCATTGGTATCATTATCCAATCTTTCGTAACTCTGCTGTGCCTTTTCTGCTTCTCTACATTCTCTTTCAAATTTCTTTTTACTCTGTTAAAAAATTTTTACAAAACAAAATTAGATCTCATTTTAAAAATAAAATGTTGCCATCTTGTCTTACGTAGAAATGAAATGCATACTGAAAGTAAGACCTGTCCTTTCCATTAAAAAAGAATACATGTGACTTAAAAAACAGACATTAATTATACTACAAGGGGGAAAAATACAGGCATAACTGAGTTAATATTCATATTTCATCTCCTTTCAATAAGGAAAATATATATTGGGTAAGGCTGTTATATGCTCATCATCAGCAGGGCTTTTTGGTTTGCTTGCTGTTTTTTTGTTTTGTTTCATTGGTTGTCTTTCCTGCTTTTTATACTTTTTTGGTGGGACCCAAAAATAGCTTGGGGAGTAGAAGTATCCTTCCAAAGTGGTATTATACTGTTTCTGCCAAATGTCCCAAGAATACCATTAGTCCAGACCCAATTTATTTGAAAGGCAGAGTTAGAGAGAGAGAAGGAGAGACAAAGACAGAGATCTTCCATCCATTGGTTTAATCACCAAATGGCCACAAAGGATGGGGCTGGGCCAGGCTGAGTCAGGAGCTTCATCCCACATGGGTGCAGGGGCCCAAGCACTTGGGTCACCTTCCACTGCTTTCCCAGGCCTTTAGCAGGTGGCTAGATTAGAAGTGGAGCAGCTGGGACTCAAACTGGCATCCATATGGGATATTGGTATTGCAGGTGGCAGTTTCACCCACTTTGCCACAGACTCGATTTTTTTTTTTAAGATTTTGTTTATTTATTTGAGAGACAGGGTTATAGATGGAGAAAGGACGAGACAGAGAGAAAGCTCATCCATCCTCTGTTCATTCCCCAAAAGGCCTCAACGGCCAGAGTTGAGCCAATCTGAAGCCAGGAGCCTCTTTTGGGTCTCCCACGTGGGTGCAGGGACCCAAGGACTTGGGCCATCTTCCACTGCATTCCCAGGCCATAGCAGAGAGCTGGATCAGAAGAGGAGCAGAGGGACACGAACCAGTGCTGCAGGTGGAGGCTTAGCCTACTACACCACAGCACCGGCCCCCAAACCCTGATCTCTAACCCAAATAACTAAGACTTTGCAAAAGCTGTTTACAACTAAGTCATGAAATATACACCATTTTTTTAAGATTTATTTATTCATTTGAAAGTCAGAGTTACACAGAGAGGCAGAGAGAGAGAGAGAGAGAGAGAGAGAGAGGCAGAGAGAGAGAGGTCTTCTATCCACTGGTTCACTCCCCAGTTGGCCTCAATGGCTGAAGCTGTGCCAATCCGAAGCCAGGCGCTTCCCCTAGGTATCTCACGTGAGTGCAGGGGCCCAAGGACTTGGGTCATCTTCTACTGCTTTCCCAGGCCACAGCAGAGAGCTAGATCAGAAGTGGAGCAGCTGAGACTTGAACCGGCGCCCATATGGGATGCTGGCACTGAAAGTGAAAGCTTTACCCACTACGCCACAGCGCCGACCCTACGTACACCATTTTATTTCCTTTCTTACAACCTTTTTTTAAATGGTAGAATTTATACTCTAAATGATAGAGTTTATACAATTTGCTTAGTTTTCAGTGCATTGATTTTAAAACAACTCCAGTTTCTCCCAGTTCTTTAAATCTCTCCACATTTTCTGATACATCAGGAATTCTATCAGTTTTACTTTCTTGATTAAATCTTTCCCAAAATTTCAACTCATTACCAGCTAGTCCTAATACCCGGCTACTTCCTTGGGATTTCTCTTACCCATTATCCCAGGGACTTCTTAGACCTACCTCTCGATTTTAATTTTCTAGTTCCATGCTTTCTCCTTTCTCTATCCCATCATTTTTCTAGAACATATTGACAGTAGTGTTGTAGTAGATAATTTTTTGAATCTCCATGGATAAAAATGCCTTTACTGGGGCCAGCATTGTGGCCTAGCAGGTTAGGCTTCCACCTATGATGCTGGCATCCCATATGGATTCCGGTTCAAGTCCCAGCTGCTCCACTTCCAATCCAGTTCCCTGCTATCGTTCTTGGTATGGCAGTAAAGAATGGCCCAAGTACTTGGGCCCCTGCACCCACACAGAAGACCAAGAAGATGCTCTGGGCTCCTGGCTTCAGCATGGCCCAACCCCCACCATTGAAGCCATTTGGGGAGTGAACCAGTGATAGAAGATTTCTGTCTCTCTCTTTCTGCCTCTCCTCCTAACTCTGCCTTTCAAATAAAGTCTTTTAAAAAAAAAAATGCCTTTACCATTATTTTTAATTGATGAAAGTTGCCAAAGTATATATATCTTTGTTGGAAATCACTCTACTTAAGAAATTTAAAAATATGATTCCATTATCTTCTTGCTTCCTACATGACTGTCCAATTCCATTCTGATTCTTAACTGCATGAAGTGTGTCTGTTTTTCGTTCTTCTGTCTGGAAGTTGGTGGGCTCTTCTCTCTGACATGTGTTTTGAAACTTCACTAAGATGTGTGTTTTGATACGGATCTATTGTGTCACGGAATTGGAAAATTCTATCTGGAAATTGATCTTTGAATTTGGTGGAAATTTTCTTGAATTATTTTTGCCCATATTCGGTGTTTTCTCTTTTCTAGGATGCTAATTATTTTGAAAATGTACCAATGAGGGGGCTCCAAAAAGTTCATGAGAAAATGAAATGCCAAAGCAAATCTCCCGTGAACTTTTTGAAGCCCCCTCACACTAGATGAGTCCTCTTGTTTTATTTTCATTCATATTTTTATCTCTGTTATTCTGTTTTACTTTGACAGACTTCTTCATCTTTTATTCTTTCCAGAGGATTTTTCATTTCTGCTATCATAAAGGCCTCTGTTTTTGTAATTTCTTTTTTAATAGGATGGATGCAATACTTTCTCTATTCACTTTGAGAATATTAGTCACAGTTCTAGTATTTTCCTTGTTTATATTTTTCAATTCTGTTTCCTTTCATATTCTGTTTCTTCCAAGTTGCCTTTTTCCCCCACATATTTTTTCTCTCTACCTGGTTATATTACTCAGAGAAAAATCTTTTCCAATTTCTTGCTATCCATAATCCAGAAAAGATATGCCTTGCTACGTATATTCTGAAAATTGCTCAGAAGACAGCAGAGGATCTCAACATTTTTTTTTAACCTAACTTCCTTTTGAGGACCAGTAACAATGCCAATTTTGTGTTTTGATCCCAAACTTGACTGACTACAAAGTCAAAAGCTTTAAATTTCTCATGGGATACCTTCCTTCCTTTGACATGATAGATAAATTTCTTTGATTTCTTCCTTGGCCAGTGGGCAGAATTCTTATAGTCCACTCTAAAAGTATACTCCTTTAAAAGTTCAAATTTTATACAAGGATATCAGTTACAACTCCCCACTACCCTGTATAACTTATCAAACAAAGCTCATGCCCTTAGCAAATACCAGACCCAGTAAACCATCATATTCCAAAACTCCTAACCTCATTTTTTCAAAGACCAGTCTATTAGCTCATATCCCTATTGCTCTGCTTTTGTTGATCTTTATTTCCTAGTAGCTAAAGATTTCCCTTTCTTAAAATACAATTTAAAAAATACCTAATATATCTATGTATTTGTAGCCAAAAGGTTTCTGACCTACCTCCATTTGCCATACAGCCTAGATTCAGATATTACCTGTAATTTGCATCAAATAAATGTGCTCCAAATTTTTTTTAAATGTAGATTTTATTTAGGAACGGGCATTTGGTACGTTAAATGCCATGTGGAATACCTGCACCCCATATTGGAGTGCCTGAGTTACTCTTGATTCCAGCTTCCTGCTAATACATACTCTTAGAGGCAGCAGGTGATGACAGCACAAGTACTTGGGGTACTGCTACCCAGGTGAAAGACCTGGACTGAGGGCCAGGCACCTGGCTTTGGCCTAGGCCAGCTGAACCAGCAGACAGAAGATTTCTTAGTCTATCTCCCTCTCTCTGCCTTTAAATAAATAAATAAAAACAGAAAAAAAAATTTAACTGTAGGCATTATTATGGTCTTTTCCTCTATTAGTATGGGATATCAAATGATATTAGCATTTTATTCAAAACATAGAGAAATATCTGAATATGCATAATATATAGAAAATCCATTTCTATGAAAATTATCGTAAGACTTTCACATTTAATTCTCTGAACCTCAGTTCAGAGCTGTGTTTTCATTTTTTTTTCTTTTATTTAATAAATATAAATTTTCAAAGTACAGCTTTTGGATTACAGTGGCCTTTCCCCCCCAAAACTTCCATCCCACTTGCAACCCTCCCATCTCCCACTCCCTCTCCCATTCCATTCACATCAAGATTCATTTTCCATTATCTTCATATACAGAAGATCAATTTAGTAATATATTAAGTAAAGATTTCAACAGTTTGCACCCACACATAAAGTGTAAAGTACTATTTGAGTACTAGTTATAGCATTAATTCACATCGAACAATCAAGGACAGAGAGCCTACATGAGGAGTAAGTGCACAGTAACTCCTGTTGTTGACTTAACAAACTGACACTCTTGTTTATGGCGTCAGTAATCACCCTAGGCTCTTGTCATGAGTTGCCAAGGCTATGGAAGCCTTCTGAGTTCGCCAACTCCAATCTTATTTAGACAAGGTCATAGTCAAAGTGGAAGTTCTCTCCTCCCTTCAGAGAAAGTACCTCCTTCTTTGATGGCCCATTCTTTCCACTGGGATCTCACTCACAGAGATCTTTCATTTAGAATTTTTCTTTTTTTTGCCAGAGTGTCTTGGCTTTCCATGCCTAAAATACTCTCATGGGCTCTTGAGCCAGATCTGAATGCCTTAAGGGCGGATTCTGAGGCCAGAGTAGAGCTGTATTTTTAAACCTAATAGGTGAGCTGTAAGTTACTAATCTGGGTGTAAAAGGAAGCTATTACATACAAAAATATTTTTATATTAGGTATGTTATTTATATAAGAACATCTACATAAAAAATTCTTTGCAACAGTTAAAGAAAGAATCACTAGTACAAAACTGATAAAAACACTCTTTCCTTGAAAGCATATCACTCCCCAGATGGCAGCAACGACCAGAGCTGCACTGATTCGAAGTTAGGAGCCAGGAACTTCTTCCAGGTCTCTGACATGGGTGCAAGGGCCCAAGCACTTGGGGCATCTTCCACTGCTTTCCCAGGCCATAGCAGAGAGCTGAATTGGAAGTGGAGCAACTGGGTCTCAAACCAGTGCCCATATGGGATGCTGGCAATGAAGGCAGCAGCTTTACCTGATACGCCACAGCGCCAGCCCCTAGTCTATACATTTAACATGAAAAACTTCCTTCAGCATAATTTTCAAGAAATGCAGTGTCCATCATAGAAATAATACAGTAAAGAATAAATTGCTTATAATCTGAGGGTTCAAAAAGAATATCTTGGGGCCAGCGCTGTGGCGTAGGGGGGTAAAGCTGCCACCTGCAGTGCTGGCATCCCACATGGGTTAGGTTACAGTCCTGGCTGCTCCACTTCCAATCCAGCTCTCTGCTACGGCCTGGGAAATCAGAAGATGGCCCAAGCCCTTGGACCTCACCCATGTAGGAGACATGGAAGAAGCTCCTGGCTCCAGGCTTCGGATTGGCGCAGCTCCAGCCATTGCGGCCACCTGGGGAACAAACCAGCAGATGCAAGACCTCTTTCTTTCTGCCTCTGCCTCTAACAATCTGTAACTCTGCTTTTCAAATAAATACATAAATCTTTTAAAAAAAAGTATCTTGCACAACAAAACATTATTTAATAAAGCATTAACATTAGCATTTTAAGGGAGATTACAGTGTTTCCTGTATACATCTTGTTTTTCCATTTACTATAAAACAGAACATTTAAAAAAAAAAACTCTGTATACTAAGTAGAATTTGGGAAAATTTAAGTAATTATTATGCTTTTTATAATTTTGCCCTACAAAGTACTTTGTTTCTGACAATTAGGCAGTCTCTGACCAGCAGCCTAATAATAAGAACATTTATAGAATTAGAGAGTCACTGAATAGGAAAAAAACAGTCCATATAATCCAGTCCACTCTCTTTAATTTTTCATATGCTAAAGATGGAGCCAAGAGAAATATAATACTAAGAGAGACAGAACTAGAGTCTTGGTTATTTTAGTCTCAGTCAAATAGCCTTCCAGGATGGGGGTTGGAGAGGAGCAAGCATTTAAATTAAAGCAAATGTGTCAGCCAGTGCCGCGGCTCAATAGTTTATCCTCCACTTTGTGGTGCCGGCACACCGGGTTCTAGTCCCGGTCGGGGTGCCAGATTCTGTCCCGGTTGCCCCTCTTCCAGGCCAACTCTGCTGTGGCCCGGGAGTGCAGTGGAGGATAGCCCAAGTGCTTGGGCCCTGCACCCACATGGGAGACCAGGAGAAGCACCTGGCTCCTGCCATCGGATGAGCGCGGTGTGCTGGCCGCAGCGCGCCGTCCACGGCGGCCATTGGAGGGTGAACCAATGGCAAAGGAAGACCTTTCTCTCTCTCTCTCACTGTCCACTCTGCCTGTCAAAAAAACAACAACTGTGTCCTACATTGTTGTACCTGGGTTCGATTCCTGGCTCTGGATTCTGACTCTAGCTTCCTGACTGCTCAAGTAATCCTGCCACTCACATGGGGACACCTGGATCACTGGATCCAGGCTCCAGGCTCCAGGATCTCAGCTCCTGGCTTTGGCATCCCAGACATTTCAGGCATTTGAGGAATGAACTAGCAGGTGGGAGCTTTCATTCAGCCTTTCAATTTTTTTAAAAAAAAGTCTTCCAAAATATATCACTGTTTCTGTATTCTTTACTCTATTAGTATTTCATAATAACTACTGGTATGTAAAAAACAATCTCCCTAAATGTTTACAAAGGTATGACTATCCCAGAGTTCACATAAGCATAGAATTACACAGAAAAAAAAAGAAAAATAACAAAATGATCACTCATCTTCCAATTACACCTTATTGGCTATTATGCCACAAAACAAATGTGAAATTATGAATACTACATTGACAAACATTAAACTCACACAGATGTGAACCATGAAAGATTTCAGAGCTGACCTAAGTCTATGTTACATGAAAACACTATAACTCACATTATCCATCTGTTTCCAGCACATGTCAAGGTACTGTTGAGCTTTCCGTCCTTCCTGGAGATGCTAAAGATTATAACCACCACCAAAGAACAAAATGAAACGAAACAAAATAAACAAAATAATTACATTTTGAATAAAATCTAAAATCCTAAAAAGGTTTTCCATTTATTTTTTATTCAAGGTATTAATTATATATATATATATATAACATATATATATAAAGCTTCACTAGACTTTGGAGGAAAGCCAAAATCTCTAAAATGCATTTTAAAGGGTATTATTTTAATAATTTAAATATAACTTTTAACACAAATGTATGTTGAAAAATAATGATTACTTTGAACAGAGATTGACAAACATTTTCTATAAAGGTCAGATAATACTTGCAAATATTTTAGGTTTTGCCAAGTCACATGGTCTGTCACAAAAATTCACTCCATTGATGTAACACAAAAGCAGCCATAGTCAATGAGTACAGGTCTGTTCCAATAAAGCATTATGGACACAAATTTCAGTTTCATGTATATTTCACATGCCATGAAATAATATTTTTATATGCCTGATTCAACCATATAATAATATAAAACTATGTTTTGCTTGTGGGAATTAGGAAACAAAAACAGGCAGTAGGCTGGACTTGGCCCATGGTGACAGTCTGTCAAACCCTGGCCTTAAATCCAAAAGGATCACAGAATACAGCAAGAGTATCTTATAATAAATTATACCTAAAAGAAATTGAGTGAAATAGAAAAATCAGCTTATGCTCAACAAACATGTTTTTAAAAGTAATTACTTCTGTGAAAATATTTACATACTATTATAATGGGATAAAAATGATAAGAATTACCATTTTTCTTTCAGTTTTCAGATCATGAGCGTATCTCATTAATTCACCATATACTCTGTGCGCCATTTCCTCTGCTACTACTTCTCGCTGTCCTGCATAGTCATTTAACTCATTAAGGATGTTAAAAAAGGCTATACACGAGGTAAACCTGGCAAAAACACATTTTAAAATGGTGAAATTTACTTTTATTTTCATTACGAGTATTTTTGGTAAAATGTGGATTAAACCTGACACTTGACAAATTTTAACATCCTCAACCTAAACCCCAGCTACTAGTTCTAAATTAATTTCATATTCGAAGAATCCTGCATTAAGCTCAAGTTGTACATGTTTTTACATCTTCAAGTTTTCTTTAATTAACAATAAAGGGATATTTGGGGTCAGAAAATAATAAAAATACTACCTGCAAGCTCTTTTGGCATACAGGAATCTTTAGTTGACAACTGACTGGCCTGAGCCTGGGAATGAACCTGGTTGGATTCCTAGGCTTGGCAGCTGAGCCTGTGGCAGAGATGATGTGCTTGCTCTCGAGGACAGAACCTGCCAATCACACCTCTCACATGCATCTTGATGGCTGCTCTACAGAACAACTTTGCTATCAGCTCTGGACACAGCTGCCTGTATACCTGCCCACATCCTGAATGGAAGTAAAATGCCATTATGGTGGCACCAAAGAGGGGTAAGAAGGGTCAAAAAATAAGGGTAAAATTGTGTGTGGAGGGAAGGAGAGAAAAAAAGAGAATCACTATATTAAAATGTATATATCCACTTTGAACACACTGAGGAACATACTTATAGCTGAAGGCTAATAGCTCAAATAAGATTCTATTAATATTAAACCTGAAAATACTTAGCAACTGATAATTACACACAAAGTGTAATCTCTTTGTTTCTGTATTTTACAGCCACCCACATAATCCATATTTAGGATTGCCACAAGCTCATAGGCAATTTCTAATCTTTCCTTCAGGGTTCAAGAATCACCCTGAGCAGCAGCCTAGATGTTAAGATACTTGTGTCCGACATCAAAGTACCTCAGTTCAATACCTGGCTCTAGCTCCTGACTCCAACTTCCTACTAATTCAGACGCTGGGAGGCAGAGGTGATAGCTCAAGTTATTGGGCTCCTACTATCCGTGTGGAAGACCTGGATTGAGCTCCTGGCTCCCAGCTTAATCCTCAGCCTGGCTCCAGGCCACTGTGGGCCTCTGAAGGATGAATTAATAAGAACGAGGGCCAGCATTGTTGCATAGCAGGTAAAGCCGCTGCTTGGCAGTGCCAGCATCCCATATGAGCACCAGTTCAAGACCCGGCTGCTTCACATCCAATTCAGCTCTCTGCTATCACCTGCGCTTGGGCCCCTGCACCCATGTAGGAGACCCACAGGAATCTCCTGGCTCCCAATCGGCGCAGCTCTGGCCATTGCAGCCATCTGGAGAGTGAACCAGCAGGTGGAAGACCTCTCTCTCTGCCTCTCTGTAACTCTGCCTTTCAAATAAATAAATAAAAGCTTTTAAAAAAAAATAGATAAGAGCCCTCTAGCTGTCTCTCATTGTTTGTCTGTCTCTGCCTCTCAGATAAATTTTTTAAAATTGCCCTGAAAATCTCATCCCTTTTCATTATCCTTTTAAACCAACAAGCCAATATTTTATTATGTTTAAGAGTAAAAGCAAAAATCTTACAAGTGGACAACCACAAAAAAAAGCATGAAAAAATATCCTTTTCTTATGGAGACTAAATCACGTAAGAATAGCACTAGCCTATATGTTACTTGGATCCATGCTTCAGCTATCCTAGAAAACTATTAATCAAGCTCACTGAAATATGTATCCTTATAAGAAATAAATAGTACTCCTCTCTTTCATAAACAGTGTCTTTAAATGAAAACAAGATTATAAAAATCTTTATTAAAAAGCCAACAGCATATTCATTTTATTAAATAATAAAATACACATTTAAAAAAATTTTTAAATGCAATAAGAAATAAATACATAATTTACCTTGGCTCTTCATCTTTGGATGAACGTTTGGGACAGTACTTCTTAACCAAATTTCTATAGGAAGAAGATTTTGAAAAATTTACAATACTGCTGTTAAATAAAAATATTCTAAAAGTTTCCAATATCATTAAATCAAGAATTTCATTACATAGAACAAGATAATATGATCATCTGCAACCATTATCATAATATATGACTATTACTTACATTTTATTCCTAAAACACTAATACCTGAAGAAGGAAAGCCTATTTCTGTGCTAATTTGAGTATAACCATAATTTGGTGATTGATATTATCAAATAAGAAAATAGGTGGCCGGCGCCGTGGCTCAACAGGCTAATCCTCCGCCTTGCGGCGCTGGCACACCGGGTTCTAGTCCCGGTCGGGGTGCCGGATTCTGTCCCGGTTGCCCCTCTTCCAGGCCAGCCCTCTGCTGTGGCCCGGGAGTGCAGTGGAGGATGGCCCAAGTGATTGGGCCCTGCACCCCATGGGAGACCAGGAAAAGCACCTGGCTCCTGCCATCGGATGAGCGCGGTGTGCTGGCCGCAGCGCGCCGTCCGCGGCGGCCATTGGAGGGTGAACCAACGGCAAAGGAAGACCTTTCTCTCTGTCTCTCTCTCTCACTGTCCACTCTGCCTGTCAAAAAAAAAAAAAAAAGAAAAAAGAAAATAGGTAAGAGGAAAAGAAACAAAATTAGTATGTGAAACTTAGTCATAGCACCACTTTTTTTTTTTTTAAACAGGCAGAGTGAGAGAGAGAGACAGAGAGAAAGGTCTTCCTTTGCCTTTGGTTCACCCTCCAATGGCCACCGCAGCCGGCGCGCTGCGGCCAGCACACCGCGCTCATCCGATGGCAGGAGCCAGGTGCTTCTCCTGGTCTCCCATGGGGTGCAGGGCCCAAGCACTTGGGCCATCCTCCACTTCACTCCCTGGCCACAGCAGAGAGCTGGCCTAGAAGAGGAGCGACCGGGACAGAATTTGGCGCCCTGACCAGGACTAGAACCCGGTGTGCTGGCGCCACAAGGCGGAGGATTAGCCTAGTGAGCCGCGGCACCGGCCAGCACCAGACACATTTCAAAGAAATATTATGACTATTTTGTGCAAATCAAGTATTTTTATATGTGCTAAGGTAAAACAAGCAGATGCTGACATACTACAGGTATAAAATACACTTGGGACATCATTCTCCATAACTCTTATTTTTATATGGAAATGATTATCGAACTCCTTAATCTTGTTTTTTGGCAAATGAATTATATTCTGACTTGTAACTCTCCTGGCCTGCATCCATATCTGTTCTAAATATTCTTAACCCAGAATGGTACCTTATTTTTATCTTCATAAAATCAAGATAAATCAGCAGAGGGACTTTGGAGGCAGACTGGATTACCTGGGTTTGAATCGTGGCCATTTTCCATTGTGTCTATGTGACTCTTGGCAATTCACTTAATTTCTCTTTGCCCCAGTTTCCTGTAAATTGTGCTAATAGTACTTATCCCATAGAGTTATGAGAATTAAATGAGATAAAGCATTTACCACAGTGCTTTATACCGTGCTCCCCAAAGTATGGTAACTGGACCAATAAAGACCCATTAACTTTTTACTACCAATCCACAACGAGCTAAGTACTGAAGAGTAATTTTTATGTTTGTTGAATATAATAAGTAAGGGCCTATATTTTATAAATTTTTGTAGTTAATTTTTACTGTATATTACAAAAGCATCAGTATACACAGACTGGAAATTAAAAACAAACTAGTTCATCACCACCAACATTTTGAGATGCACTGCTTTAAATTTCATTTAAAAAATAAAGATTTATTCATTCATTTGAAAGTCAGAGTTACAGAGAAAGAGACAGACAGAGGTGGCCACAACATCCCTGGTCTGGGCCAGTCCAAAGTCAGGAAACAGCCACTTCCTGATCTGCCACATGGGTGCAGGGACCCAAGCACTTGGGCCATGTTCTGCTGCCTTTTCTGGCCATTAGCAGGGAGCTCGATTGAAAGTGGAGCAGCCAGGACTCGAACCAGTGCTGATATGGGATGCCAGCACTGCAGGAAGTTGCTTTACCTACTATGCCACAACACTGGCCCCATAAAATATAAATATTTTTAAAATAAATGGTCCTATCACCTTTCACATAAATACTACAGAAGAACTGCTGCCTTAATTATTCTGAGATCAGTATCAATTAACTCCATTTATTTAATTCACTTTATTCATTCTATAAGCAATTATCTACTCTATGCCAGGCACTGAGCAAATTACTAGAGCATCAGAAATGAAAGAGTACACATGCTCATGGGACATACAACATACACTCTATTTGAAAAGAGAAAAGTATATGCCAATACATGCAATACACAGCATAAGTGTTACACTGCTATGACAGAAAAGAAAAGGAAGAATCTACTCAGTGACAGGAGGGTCAAAAAGCAGACACGACTCTGAGAACAGTCCCACTCCACGTTCCTAACATCAAGAAGCCCGCAGTCATCACTAATCGTAAAGGCACAGCAGGGAAGCATTATGCTTATATCAAGCGCAGGAAACCTTTTTCTCCCAAGGGCCACTTGGATACCTATAATTTGCAAAATTAGCCTGCCACAGATTTACAGAATTTTAAGTCTCACATGTGATTGCCTTGGCAGGACCAGACCAAATTATTTCACTGGCTTTATACAGTGTACAGGTTGGATGTGTCACACTCCTGCCTTATATTTACATATTTTTATCAAAAGCTTTACTTAGGGGGACAGTACTATGATACAGCGAGTTAAGCCATGGCCTGCCATGCAGGCATCTCATGTGGGAGCCTGCTTGACTCCCAGCTGCTCCACTTCAATCCAAATCCCTGCTGGTGTGCCTGAAAGGGCAATCAGTGGAGGATGGCCCAGGTGCTTGGGCCCCTGGACCCATGTGGGAGACCAGCTGGAAGTTCCTGGTCCCTGGCTTCAGCCTGGCCCAGCCCTACCTTGGTCGCTGCAGCCATTTGGGGAGTGAATTAGCAGATGGAAGACTGTCTGTCTCTACTCTTTCTCTGTAACTCTGCCTTTCAAGTGAATAAAAATTTTTTTAAAAAAATCTTTGCGCCGGCCGCAGCGGCCATTGGAGGGTAAACCAACGGCAAAAAGGAAGACCTTTCTCTGTTTCTCTCTCTCACTGTCAACTCTGCTTGTCAAAAATACAAAAAAAAAAAAAAATCTTTACTTAACATTTAATACACTACTACACTAGTAGATTACATAATTCATAAATAACTGTGCAGGTACATCCTCATTTTTCGCAGGTGAGCAGTAACAAAAAAGTTCAGGGA
Source organism: Sylvilagus floridanus (assembly GCA_949820135.1). Taxonomy (NCBI): domain Eukaryota; kingdom Metazoa; phylum Chordata; class Mammalia; order Lagomorpha; family Leporidae; genus Sylvilagus; species Sylvilagus floridanus. The sequence goes on along the minus strand of OX463225.1, from coordinate 84,645,186 downwards.
CTCATAGTCTAAAGAAAACAAATGTACAGATACTTTCATGTAACGTAATGCGGTAAGAACAGAAGGCTCCCGGAATGGCCTCCCCAGTGGGACAGTTATAATTTCTGATTACCTGAAGAGAATGGGAATGGGGCAACTGGAAAGCCCTGGAGCAATTCTAAATAGAGAAGATCTAATGAGAAAAGGCAAGGGAGTTGGGGGATGGGGAACCATAGCATTTGTGAATGAAAAATTTTAAGTGACTTCAATGTTGTAGGAACATCAAACTGTGAGGTAGGGAATGGCAAGCACTGAAGCTGGAGAGACAGTTGGGGACCAGAGCAGAGGCCCTTCTACGTCACATTCAAGACTCTGATTAAGCAAATCCTAACCAGTGGTTCTTTTTTTTTTTTTTTACTTTTATTTAATAAATAGAAATTTTCTTTTTTTTTTTTTTTTTTTTGACAGGCAGAGTGGACAGTGAGAGAGAGAGACAGAGAGAAAGGTCTTCCGTTGCCGTTGGTTCACCCTCCAATGGCCGCCGCGGTCGGCGCGCTGCGGCCGGCGCACCGCGCTTGTCCGATGGCAGGAGCCAGGAGCTAGGTGCTTTTCCTGGTCTCCCATGGGGTGCAGGGCCCAAGCACCTGGGCCATCCTCCACTGCACTCCCGGGCCACAGCAGAGGGCTGGCCTGGAAGAGGGGCAACCGGGACAGAATCCGGTGCCCCGACCGGGACTAGAACCCGGTGTGCCGGCGCCGCAAGGCGGAGGATTAGCCTGTTGAGCCACGGCGCCGGCCAATAAATATAAATTTTCAAAGTACAGCTTTTGGATTACAGTAGCCTCCCCCCCCCCATAATTTCCATCCCACCTGCAACCCTCCCATCTCCCACTCCCTCTTCCCATTCCATTCACATCAAGATTCATTTTCCATTATCTTCATATACAGAAGATCAATTTAGTAATATATTAAGATTTCAACAGTTTGCACCCACACAGAAACAAAAAGTGTAAAGTACTATTTGAGTACTAGTTATAGCATTAATTCACATCGAACAATCAAGGACAGAGAGCCTACATGAGGAGTAAGTGCACAGTAACTCCTGTTGTTGACTTAACAAACTGACACTCTTGTTTATGGCGTCAGTAATCACCCTAGGCTCTTGTCATGAGTTGCCAAGGCTATGGAAGCCTTCTGAGTTCACCAACTCTGATCTTATTTAGACAAGGTCATAGTCAAAGTGGAAGTTCTCTCCTCCCTTCAGAGAAAGGTACCTCCTTCTTTGATGGCCCATTCTTTCCACTGGGATCTCACAGAGATCTTTCATTTAGATTTTTTTTTTTTTTTTTTGCCACATTGTCTTGGCTTTCCACGCCTAAAATACTCTCATAGGCTCTTGAGCCAGATCTGAATGCCTTAAGGGCTGATTCTGAGGCTAGAGTGCTATTTAGGACATCTCTCATTCTATGAGCCTGCTGTGTATCCATCCCGCTTCCTATGTTGGATCATTCTCTCCTTTTTAATTCTTTCAGTTAGTATTAGCAGACACTAGTCTTGTTTATGTGATCCCTTTGACTCTTAATCCTTTAATTATGATCAACTGTGAATTGAAACTGATCATTTTGACTAGTGAGATGACATTGGTACATGCCACCTTGATGGGATTGAATTGGAATCCCCTGGCACATTTCTGACTCTATTGTTTGGGGCAAGTACAATTGAGCATGTCCCAAACTGTACATCTCTTCCCTCTCTTATTCTCACTCTTATATTTTACAGGAATCACTTTTCAGTTAAATTTAAACACCTAAGAATAATTGTGTGTTAATTAAAGAGTTCAACCAATAGTATTAAGTAGAAAGTATTAAGTTGTACATCAACAGTCAGGACAAGGGCTGATCAAGTCACTGTTTCTTAGTGTCCATTTCACTTCAACAGGTTTCCTTTTTGGTGCTCGGTTAGTTGTCACCGATCAGGAAGAATATATGATATTTGTCCCTTTGGGACTTTAACCAGTGCTTCTTAATCATGGCTACTCAAAACCACAAACCACTGTTGTAGATGAATTTATGTTTGGTTTACCCAAATACCAGCAAAACTATTAGGTATTATGCACTAATTATTTCAGGTATTAGATTGACCAAAACAAAGAGATGAGTCAGAGCTAGCAAACTAGTAATCATGCATGACCTACAGTCCCTTCTAAAAGAGAATACAAACAGGAAGGTGAGAAAGAGATGATGAATAAAAGAGTTATGGCAAATAGGCAAATCCAGAGAGACAGAAAACAGATTAGTGGTTGTCCATGCCCATCTTTTTATTGTTTTGGATATAGATGTGTGAGGATATGCTACTTGAAGACATTGCAAAGGTTTACAAACAAGACGGGGGAGGACAAGAGATTCCTGATAATGCCCTGGCATCACTGAGCTCTACAATCTCCAGCTTCCAAACCTCTTGTTAAATGAGAAGACTCCACCACTTTTTGTAGCTGAATACTGCTTTTTTTGAAAGATTTATTTTATTCATTCAAAAGGCAGAGTTACAGAGGGAGGGAGGGAGAAGGGAAGGAAGAGGAAGAGGGAGAGAGAGAATAAGAGGAAAGAAATCTTTCACTCACTGGTCCATTCCTCAAATGGCCAAAGCAAGGAGCCAGGAGCTTCTTTTGGGTCTTCCAGGTGGGTGCAGAGATCCAAGCACCTGGGCTATTGTCTGCTGCCTTCCCAAATGCATTAGCAGGGAGCTGGACTGGAAGTCAAATCAGCCCCTACATGGGATGCCAGCACTGCACTTGGTGGTTTTAGCAGCTACACCACAGTGCTGGCCCCTGATGAATGCTTTTTAACTGACACTACGAACAGCTAAATGAAAATGTCCCATAGAGAGATGTAGTCACAACTGGAACTCTGAAGAAACTTCTGGGATCAAGATCTATAGAGTCAACATGCATAAAGACAATCACAAAAACAACAACAGTTACTACTTATCAACATTTTGCTTATCTTTGAACTGGGCACTTTATATATAACTTTATGCTTACACCAGCTGCAAACAGGTACTGTTAGTCCTATTCTACACAACTCAAAAACATTAACTTAACTTGCATATCTAGTAACAGGTATAGCCAAAATTTACCTCAAATCTGACTCCAACACCTGAGATAATTAAAATAACAAATGTGAATGAGGCTACTCAAGGAATGTGAAATAAGGGGCTGGCATTGTACAGCAGCAGGTTAAGCCATCGCTTGGAATACCAATATCCCATGTTGGGAGTGCTGGTTTGAGTCCTGGCTACTCGGCTACCCTGATTCTAATCCAGCTTCCTGCTGAAGTGCCTGGGAAGGCAGTAAAAGGTGGCCCAACTACTTGGATCTCTGCCACCCTCATGGGAGAGCAAGGGTGAAGTTCTTCGTTCCTGGCTTCAATCTAGCCCAGCCCTAGCTGTTGCAGTCATTTGAGGAATGAACCTGCAGATGAAAATACCCACCATCACTCCTGCTTTCTCTTTGACACACTTTCAAATGTATAAATAAATCTTTATTTGAAAGGCAGAGTTACAGAGAGAGACAGACAGACAGAGAGGTCTTCCATCTGCTAGTTCATTCTCCAAATGGCCTCAACGGCCGGAGCTGAGCCAATCTGAATCCAGGAACCAGGAACTTCTCCAGTGTGATGGAATGAGGTGAAAAGGTCATATCAAGATGGCCACTGAGGTGAAAAGGTCATGCCAAGATGGCTGCTGACAAAAGAAACTGCCTGGCAACAGGTCATGATTGGATGGCTTCGGAAACCACATGACAACAGAGGAAACCACATGACAACAGAGCCTGACTGACAGCAGGCCATGATTGGATGGTTTCAGAAACTGCCTGGCGACAAGAGCCTGACTGGCAACAGGCTGTGATTGGATGGCTTTGGAAACTGTCTGACAACAGGCTGTGATTGGTTGGGGCATAGACCACCCCTTGACCGGATTGCTGGTCTTGGCTATATAAGCTGCTGTACTAACTCAAAGGAGTCTGCAGGCTGCTCACCTCAGGCCTGCTTTCACCCGATACCCAGGGTCTGTGTGGTGACTCTGCGCCTCTTGCCCCCACCATGCTCCTCCTCTCAGATAGGAATCCACTGCAACATTGTTGAGAAATCAACTGCAACACTACGGGTCTCCCACATGGACCAGGGGCCCAAGGCCTTGGACCATCCTCTGCTTCTTTCCCAGGCCACCAGCAGAGAGCTGCACTGGAAGTGAAACAGTTGGGACATGAACCAGTGCCCATATGGGGTGCCAGCGCCACAGGCAGAGACTTAACCTACTACACCACAGGAAGAGCCCTAACAAATCAATCTTAAGCAGCAGCAGCAGAGCAGCAGACTTGGTTCCTTCTGGGGCCTATTCAGCCCAGTGGCAAATGGAGCAAGAAGCTGAATCTGAAGAGCCAACCTGAACCCACTAACCAAAGTTCTGCCAGTTTCCCAGCCAGGAACCTCCTACTCCGGATTTAGGGCATCAGTGCCCCTAGAGGCCTGGGCTTTGAGAGTAAATTGGTCACCAACATCCCAGGATGTTAAATCTCTGCACCCTGTGAAGAGAACTGGGCAGGGAGCTGGATCAGAAGTGAAGAAGTAGTGTAGCTGGGACACAAACTAGTACGCATATTGGATGCTGACATTGCAGGCAGCAACTTTACCTACTATGCCACAATGCCAGCCCCAAGATTAGATAGATAGATAGATAGATAGATAGATAGATAGATAGATAGATATTTAACAAGATTATCAATTATCTATTTATTTATTTTAAAGAGTTACAGAGAGGCAGAGGCAGAGAAGTCTTCCACATGCTGGTTCACCCCGCAAACAGCCACAATGGCCTGGGCTGGGCCAGACCGAAGCGAGGAACCAAGAGTTTCATCTGGGTCTCCTATATGAGTACAGGGGTCCAAGGACCTAGACCATCCTCTGCTACTTTCCCAGGCTCATTAGCAGAGAGCTGGATCAGAAGTGGGGCATCCAGGACTCGAACCAGCACCAATGAGGGATGCCAGTACTCCAGAAAGCAGCTTAATTCACTGCATCATAGTAATGGATCCCGATATATATTTAGATGTATATATCTTAATACTGGTATATTATGACCAAATGATTATATGATAAGCAGTAACAACATATTGCATATTGTTCAAATGATCTAGAACTGTCTGGAGTGCCAAGCTTCTATGTGAAGAAGTACAGGAAAAATATATATTTTTACAATAATTCAGAAACTTGGTAGTAGTCATGCAGCAGGAACCATCAGACAAAGGCATATTTGTGAGGAAAAATGTCACCCTGAAGGAAAGAGATCAAAGAGACCTCACATAAGAGTTACAAGAATCTTTACCTTCAAATTTGATCTCTAGACCATCTACTTCATCTACAAAAAGGCCAATTATAAGAAAGTTCAGATGAATTATCAGATGAACAAAGAAAGTGCCATAAATCTGATATTTCCCTTTCCTTTAATGAAAGCCTGGCTGTACATAATAAGGGAGATACATGAAGGAAGCAGCAGTAGTGAATCAACAGAGACTCTATCAAATATGAATCTTAATAAAGGAAGTGAACATCCAGATGAACAGCAGGATCAGGATTCAGTTACATAGCAATTTAGTGTAGAAAGTGAGTTGCACCTCTGGATTCAGATTATACCATTACTGGAGAAAGACATGAACTCTCAAATGAAGACAATGAGGTCTACTGGGTGCATTAGAGGGGGGGTGATACCGATTCACTTGAAGATTCTGAAACCTTCTCAGCTGATTATTGGGAGTACATTTCATACAACGAAATGTATTCTCCCTTCTACCACACTGCAACAGATGTTGGTTTCCTAAAAACGAAGGGAAAAATAAAGGGGAAATCTCTGAGAAAATCAAACTAGAAAACTCACCACAAACAGAGTAGGATTTTGTTGCTCCTGATTGTAAAAACACATGACTAAACTACAACGAATGATTCCAAAGAATTATCTACTAAGGAAAAGATAAAATCAAACAAGCCTCCCAGTCACAGGAAAGTGATAACTATTCTCAGCCACTAACTTAAAAAAAAAATTTTACTGGAAAAGCAGTGATAGAAGGTGGGGGGTTGGAAATCTCCCATCCACTGATTCACCCCCAAAATGGCCTCAATGGCCATGGCTGGGCCAACCGAAGCCAGAAGTCCACAATTCCATCTGCTATGCACTTGGTCCATCCTCATCTGCCTTCCCAGGTGCATTAGCAGGAAGCTGGATTAGAAGCGGAGTAGCCAGGACCTGAACCAGCACTCCAATATAGCATGCTGGCCTACAGGAGGCAGCTTAGCTTTCTGCACTACACCATGGACCCAACCATTAACTTTTTTTTTTTTTTTTTGACAGGCAGAGTGGACAGTGAGAGAGAGAGAGACAGAGAAAGGTCTTCCTTTGCCATTGGTTCACCCTCCAATGGCTGCCGCACTGTGGCAGGCGCACCGCGCTGATCCAAAGGCAGGAGCCAGGTGCTTCTCCTGGTCTCCCATAGGGCGCAGGGCCCAAGCACTTGGGCCATCCTCCACTGCACTCCCCAGGCCATAGCAGAGAGCTGGACAGGAGGAGGGGCAACCAGGACAGAATCCGGTGCCCCGACCGGGACTAGACCCCAGTGTGCCAGCGCCGCAGGCAGAGGATTAGCCTGTTGAGCCGCAGCACCGGCCCCAAACATTAACTTCTAATAGCATTATTTACAGCACCCAAAAAGATGTCAAAGAGTTAGGATGTGAGTGCATTTGGCCTAGTGGCTAAGACAACAGTTGGGACTTCCACATCCCCTACTGGAGTGCCTGGGTTCAAGTTCCATCCGTGCTTATGATTCCAACTTCCTATTAAGTGTGCCCTGGGAGGCAGCAGGTGATGACTCAGGATGGTCCCGTTATCCATGTGAGAGAGCAAGACTGGGTCCCTGGCTCCCAGCTTGTTGCTGTCATTTGGGAATAGACCAGCAGATGGGAACTCTCTGTTTCTCTCTTCCTCTCCCTCTTTCCTCACCCCCATCTCTTTGTCTCTAAAATAAATAATTTTTTAAAGAGAGGTAAGAAACATAAAAACAAGAAGAAAGTATGGAGTCTAATTATCTCCTTAATATTGTTGAACCTTGTAGATTTTCTAAGAGTAACTTAAAAATGGTTGCATCTTCCATGGCAACATAATATATTTGAAGACATGTTTTACATGTGCAAAAAAAGCTAAAGAAAAGGAATAAGGTCCACCAGGTATACAGACAATCAATTTACCCAGGACAAGTGGAATTTATGCCTGTTATGCAGGGATGGTTCAACATTGGCAAATCAATGTGATGCATCACATAAACAAATGAAGAACAAAAACCGTATGATTATCTCAATCGGTGCAGAGGAAGCATTTGATAAAATACCACATTGTTTCAGGATGAAAACTCTAAGCAAATTGGGTATAGAAGAACATTCCTAAACACAATCAAGGCAATTTATGACAAACCCATGGCCAGCATCCTATTGAATGGATAAAAGTTGGAAGCATTCCCACTGAGATCAGGTACCAGATAAGGATCCCCACTCTCCCCACTGCTATTCAATACAGTCCTGGAAGTTTTAGCCAGAGCCATTTGGTAAGACAAAGAAATCAAAAGGATACAAATTGGGAAGGAGGAAGTCAAACTATCCCTATTTGCAGATGACATGATTCTATATATTAGGGATCCAAAATGCTCCACTAAGAGACTATTGAAACTCATAGAAGAGTTAGGTAAAGTAGCAGGATATAAAATCAATACAGAAAAAACAACAGCCTTTGTATACAAAGACAATGCAATGGTGGAGAAAAAACTTTTAAGATCAATCCCATTCATAACAGCTACAAAAAAAATCAAATACCTTGGAAGAAATTTGACCGAGGATATCGAAGATCTCTATGATGAGAATTACAAAACATTAAAGAAAGAAATAGAAGAAGATACAAAAAAATGGAAAGGTCTTCTTTGATCATGGACTGGAAGAATCATCAAAATGTCCAATCTTCTGAAATTAATTTACAAATTCAATGTGATACCAAGCAAAATACAAAAGACATTCTTCCAGATCTCGAAAAAATAATGCTGAAATTCATATGGAAACACAGGAGACCTCGAATAGCTAAAGCAATCTTCTACAACAAAAGCAAAGTCAAAGACATCACAATAACAGATTTCAAGACATACTACAAGGCAGTTATAATCCAAACAGCCTCGTACTAGTACAAAAACAGATGGACAAATGGAACAGAACAGAAACGCCAGAAATCAATACAAGCATCTACAACTAACTTATATTTGACCAAGGAGCTAAAACCAATCCCTGCAGCAAGGACTATCACTTCAACAAATGGTGCTCGGAAAACTGGATTTCCACATGCAGAAATATGAAGCAAGACCCCTACCTTACACAAAAATCCACTCAACATGGATTAAAGATATAAATCTACAACCTGACACCATCAGGTGTCAGAAAACCCTGCCAGACACTAGCACAGGCAAAGAGTTCTTGGAAAAGACTTCAGAGGCACAGGCAATCAAAGCCAAAAATCAACCCATGAGATTACATCAAATTGAGAAGCTTCTGTTCTGCGCAAAAAAAAAAAAAAAAAAACACACTCAGGAAAGTGAAGAGGCAACCAACAGAATGGGAGGAATTATCTGCAAACTATACAACTGATAAAGGATTAATAATCAGAATATATAAAGAAATCAAGAAACTCTACAACAACAAAACAAACAACCCAGTGCAAAGGACTTAAAGAGGCATTTTCAAAAGAGGAAATCCAGATGGCCAGCAGACACATGAAAAATGTTCAGGATCACTAGCTATCAGAGAAATGCAAATCAAAACCACAATGAAGCTTCACCTCACCCCCCTTAGAGTGGCTTTCATATAGAAATCAACAAATGCTGACAAAGATGTGGGGGAAAAGGTACCCTAATCCACTGTTTGTGGGAATTTGAACTGCTAAAAACTTTTAACTTTGAACTTCCACTATAAAATACAGTATGGAAATACCCAGAAATCTGCATACAGAACTATCATATGACCCAGCCATCCCACTCCTGGAAATTTACCCAAGGAAATGAAATCAAGAAAACAAAAGAGTTATCAGCATCCCCATATTTATTGCAGCTCAATTCACAATAGCTAAGACATGGAACAAACTCAAGTACCTGTCAATCAGAGACTAAATAATGAAATTATGGACTATGTACATTATGGAATACTACACAGTGGTAAAAAAAAAATGAAATCCGGTCATTTGCAACAAAATGGATGAATCTGAAAAACATTATATTTAGTGAAATAAGCCAGTCCCAAAGGGACAAATACCACTATGTTCTCCTTGATCTGTGAGAACTAACAGAGAACCTAAAATGAAATCTGTAGTAGTGAAATTGATACCTCAAGAAGGGCTAACTTGAGCTGCACTTGTTTTGACTGACACACAACAGTTTTTTTCATTTTCTTTCTTCATAATATTTGTTGAACTCTTTACTTAACATACAGTTAATCATATGTGTATGAGATGTCAATTGAGGATGAATATCATTAAAAAGATTGAGAGGGAAGAGGAAGTATGTAACTGTAAAGCTGTATAGTTCTGCATACATTCCTATGAACTTACTTCTAAGGGTACAGTTTAAAAACTGGCCATGGGAACCCAAGTCCCATTAGGCTGGGTGCTAAACATGCTACCTTCAGTGTTAAAGTGATCATATTAAGCGTTAAAGTGAATATATTAAGTGTTAAAGTGAACATATAGATAGGATTGTTAAAGTGATCATATAATTAGGATCAAGTGTTTGGTAATAATAGATATAATTAAAATGGAGAGAATGTTCCAACATTCTCACAGAAGATTCATAGAATAATAAATTGCTTTAAGTTGCATTCTGACCTTCTCTCTGAGGGGAAGAGAGAACTTCTACTTTGCTTATGCCCTTGTCTAAATACTGATGGAGACTGTGGATTCAAAAGGCTCCCATAGCCTTGGCAGCTCATGTCAAGAGCCTCGGGTGATCACTGATGTCATACATAAGAGTGTTAATTACTAACTTCCCATGCAAGACCTCTGTCCTTGGGGCTGGCGCTGTGGTACAGCAGGTTAACGCCCTGGCCTGCCTGCAGTGCCAGCATCCCATATGGGCGCCGATTCAAGTCCCAGCTGCTCCACTTCTGATCCAGCTCTCTGCTATGGCCTGGGAAAGCAGTAGATGGCTCAAGTCCTTCGGCCTCTGCACCCAGGTGGGAGACCCGGAAGAAGCTCCCGGCTTCAGATCAAATCAGCTCAGCTCTGCCATTGCGGTCATTTGTGGAGTGAACCAGAGGATTGAAGACCTCTCTCCCTCCCTCCCTCTCCCTCTCTCTGGCTCTACCTCACTATGTAACTCTTTCAAATAAAATAAATCTTAAAAAAAAAAAAAAAAGACCTCTGTCCTTAATGAGTTATGAGAATTAAATATAAAACTTGTTCTCTCAAAGTTTTGTGTGTGTGTGCAAATTGTTGAAATATTTACATAGTATAGAGTTTGACTTCTGTGTACAAAGTTAATTGAAAATGAATCTTGGGCCGGCGCCGTGGCTCAACAGGCTAATCCTCCGCCTTGCGGCGCCGGCACACCGGGTTCTAGTCCCGGTCGGGGCGCCGGATTCTGTCCCGGTTGCCCCTCTTCCAGGCCAGCCCTCTGCTGTGGCCAGGGAGTGCAGTGGAGGATGGCCCAGGTGCTTGGGCCCTGCACCCCATGGGGAGACCAGGAAAAGCACCTGGCTCCTGGCTCCTGCCATCGGACAAGCGCGGTGCGCCGGCCGCAGCGCGCCGACCGCGGCGGCCATTGGAGGGTGAGCCAACGGCAAAAGGAAGACCTTTCTCTCTGTCTCTCTCTCACTGTCCACTCTGCCTGTCAAAAAAAAAAAAAAAAAAGAAAATGAATCTTAATGGAGAATGGGACTGGGAATGGGAGGGAGGAGGGGGAGGGGTGGGAGTGTGGGTAGGAGGGCAGGTATGGTGGGAAGAATAACTATATTCCTAAAGTTGTACTTATGAAATCTGTATTCATTAAATAAAATGTTTCTTTGGGGGAAAAAATTCCCATAAATAAAATGGTGAGTACTTTCTGAATGAGATTGACAAAAACCAGTAGGTATTCTTAATGTCTGTTAGGAAGGAAATGAAAAGAAATAGGACTTCTTGAAGGACTTTTATTTTTTAACCTTCATTAATGAGAAAAACAATTCCTGGGGCGGGGGAAGAGTTTCTAAGGGCTGACATACTGGTACAGCAGGTTAAGCTGCCAGCTGTAATGCTGGCATCCCATTTGAGCACCAGTTCAGGCCCCAGCTGTTCCACTTTCAATACAGTTCTCTGCTAATGTGACTGGAAAATCGGCAGCAGATGGCCAGAGTGCTTGGGCCCCTGCCAACCACAAGGGAGACCCAGATGGAGTTCCTGTTTCCTGGCTTTGATCTGGCCCAACTCTGGCCATTGCAGCCATTTGAAGAATGAACCAGTAAATGAATCTGAATCTCAATCTCAATCCTCTCTCTCTCTTTCTCTCAAAAAGATGGGGCTGGTGCTGTGGCCCAGTGGGTTAAAGTCATGGCCTGCAGCGCCGGCATCCCATACGTCCTGGCTGCTCCACTTCCAACCCAGTTCTCTTCTAATGCACCTGAGAAAGCAGCAGAGTATGGCCCAATTCCTTGGGCCCCTGAACCCATGTGAGAGACTCAGTTGTTACATCTATTTGGGGAGCGAACCAGCAGACAGAAGACTTCTCCCTGTCCCTCCTTCTCTCTCTGTAACTGCCTTTCAAATAAATAAATAAATCTTAAAAAGAAAAAAGATTTCTAAATTGTCAACCCTTTCACCTTAAATTTATGGAAAAATGTATAAGCAGACCTAAATTTATGAAATGAATTATGAAGAATATAGTTATAATAAAGTATAGATATTATAAATGAACTGCCTTACAAATAAGTACTCATTTATAATTTATATTTTAGCCAAATTTCTATAATTATTACATTATAAGCATATGTGTTATTGGAAAGAGATTGTTATATAGATTTTAGATAATTTATTACTGCCTGCAATAAAATTCTTTAGAAATCCAAAGATATACTAGGCATAGGTGATAGAAAAGAATTATCAACAGAGAATTAATTCTTCCTCACTGAGAGGCAATATAATGCAATACCAATAGCCCAGCCCCTGAAGCCAGATTTTAATTCAGTTAGCTCTTTTTTTGTTTGTTTGTTGCTTTTTTTATTTGACAGGTAGAATTAGACAATGACAGTGAGAGACAGAGAAAAAGGTCTTCCTTCTGTTGGTTCACCCCACAAATGGCCGCTACGGCCGGAGCTATGCCAATCCGAAGCCAGGAGCCAGGTGCTTCCTCCTGGTCTCCCATGCGGGTGCTGGGGCCAAGCACTGGAGCCATCCTCCACTGCCTTTTGGGGCACAGCAGAGAGCTGGATTGGAAGAGGAACAACTGGGGCTAGAACCTGGAGCTCAAATGGGACACCAGCTCTGCAGGCGGAGGATTAACCAAGTGAGCCACGATGCCGGCCCCCAATTAGCTCTTTCTTAACCTCTATGTGCCTCAGGTTATTAATCTGTAAAATAACACTGATACCTGGAAGCTTAGGATAAGAAGATGCGTTAATTTATGGAAAGCATAATATAGCCCTTGGTGACAGCACCAAGGGCTATATTAAATGTTACAGAAATACTACAAAAGTGCTTATTCTGTGCCAGGGACTATTCTAGGAAGAAGCAGTAATTGAACAGAACATACAAAAATTCTCTCTCTTTGCAGAATTTATATTTTAGTGGAGAGATTATATTCTGGAATAAACAGGTAAAAATTATTTAGACAGTAAATAATGCTATTCAAGTACAAATATGTACTCAGAGGACTGAGCAATTACTGAAGACTGACAAGAATAAAAGTTTCCATGGGATCCAATTCTATAAATAAGAGTAATCTAAACTCCAAAATAAAGGAATAGTTCCTCTTGCTTGTATCCAGATGTCACTGTTAGGCTTTACTACCTTAAGCAGTTGATCAAAAATGCAGGAGTGGCCAAGTAGTCAAGAGTTAAACAAGAGTTAAACAATGGCATGCCAAAGAAAAAAAGCAATCTCCATTTTCATAAAGTCAGTACAAAGATGGGCTCCCTGAATTCTTTTGAGAGTGACACAGAAATGACAAATTCTGATGAAGAGGTATGCAAAAGTAAAAATTAAGTAGAAAATAGAAACTGGCTACATTTGGATAATTGTGTATCTAAGCCCACCTTAAATATATTTGACAGCTCTTAGTAAACTGATAACCTCATGACATTGATGTATGTGACATCAAACTTTAATACGGCAGAAACCTGCACATTTTCAAAGGTTCAACTACAGCCAGAGATCTAAATTTCTTAAATCAAAAACAGATCATTCAATTATTTATTCATTTGACTCATCTTCCCTCAACTCTACAGGTACCATCTATTTGCCAGCATTAGCATGGGAACAGAAATACACATAATACAGTCTGTGGATAAAAGGAATTTAGAGGGGTCGGCCCTGTGGCATAGTGGGCTAATCCTCCGCTTGGTGGTGCCGGCATCCCATATGGTTTGTGTCCTGGCTGCTCTACTTCCGATCCAGCCCTCTTCTATGCCCTGGGAAAGCAGTAGAAGATGGCCCAAGTGTATGGGCCCCTGCATCCATATGGGAGACTCAGAAGAAGCTCCTGGCTTCTGATTGACCCAGTTCCAGCCATTGGGCCATTTGAGGAGTGAACCAGCAGGTGGAAGACCTTTCACTCTGTAACTCTACCTCTCAAGTAAATAAATACATCTTAAAAGGGGGCGGCGCGGTGGCACTGTGGCACAGCAAGTTAAAGCCCTGGCCTGAAGTGCCAACATCCCATATGGGCACTGGTTCTAGTCCCAGCTGCTCCTCTTCTGACCCAGCTCTCTGTTATGGCCTGGGAAAGCAGTAGAAGATGGCCCAAGCCCTTGGGGCCCTGCACCCACATGGGAGACCTGGAAGAAGCTCCTGGCTCCTGACTTCGATCGGCGCGGCTCCAGCTATTACGGCCATCTAGGGAGTGAACCAGTGGAAGACATCTCTCTGACTCTACCTCGCTCTGTAATTCTTTCAAATAAAATAAAATAAATCTTTTAAAAAAAAAGAATTTAGAGAGATTTCTGATTTAGCTTTATCAGTAGCGTCAGCTTCCCGTCTTACTGTTTCTCTTCCAGTATATCTCATTGCCACACATTTGAACCAAAAATTTATACGACAACATGGAGTTTGGGAAATATAATTTCATACAGTAATACCTCTGTGATAGAACTTAACACAAAAATCATTTTTACTAAGAAAAACAAACACGATACCTACCTCTCCTGTAAATAGGGCTTCTTTTTTTTCACTTAGAAAATTTAGGTTACTCTCTGCCGTACAAATACAACAATGTAAGTTTATTAATAAAGGAGGGCTGATTTCAGTTGTTTGTCTTCACAAACAAAAAATATTTTACCAAGTGATTTAAAGTTATCACTTAGCATCAATCAAAATGGACATGACTCAGCTGTCTCCAAATGTGATTACTATTTATTCCCATCATCAAACCAATGTCAAAAACAAAAATAAGTTAAACCAGAGCTACCAAAAATAAAGAACAGAAGAATAAAGGGAGAAATCAGAAAACAATCTGGAGGTACCAAGACTAGCTGAAAAAGTTTATCTTATATTTTAAATGTAAATCTTTTTTTTTTTTTTCACAGGCAGAGTGGACAGTGAGAGAGAGACAGAGAGAAAGGTTTTCCTTTTGCCGTTGGTTCACCCTCCAATGGCCGCCAAGGCCGGCGCACCGCGCTCGTCCGATGGCAGGAGCCAGGAGCCAGGTGCTTTTCCTGGTCTCCCCATGGGGTGCAGGGCCCAAGCACTTGGGCCATCCTCCACTGCACTCCTGGGCCACAGCAGAGGGCTGGCCTGGAAGAGGGGCAACCGGGACAGAATCCGGTGCCCCGACCGGGACTAGAACCCGGTGTGCCGGCGCCGCAAGGCGGAGGATTAGCCTGTTGAGCCACGGCGCCGGCCTAAATGTAAATCTTTAACAATCCTGAATATAACTAACATTTAAGAGACAAGTACTACCTCACTACAAAAGAAATTAACCTCTACAGCAGCAAAACTAGAGGGAGTAACCCACAAGAATTTTTCTCATTAAAGAGGAAATAAACAAGGAAAATCTCTTTCCTTTGGACAAAACAGAAACCATAAACAGCAGGTGATAATTTAATCATTTAGTTGGTATTTAGCCAAAGTAGCAAATCTAAACACAGGGGTAAGGGAGGATTAGGTGGTTTCAAATTAAACTGGCTCCTCCTACTCTTCCCAGATTTGAGTACCTCAACATTATCCAGTAATACTGCCCTTACAGAAAATCACTACCATTGAGAATCAATGTTAGGATGGAAATGTGCCAAATTCCTAAAATGTGCTCTATTTCTTTTTTGTTGTTGTTGTTTTAATATTTACTTTATGTATTTGAAAGGCAGAGTTACAGACAGAAGGAGAGACAGAGAGAGATAAACATAAAATACAGGAAAAAGAAGTCTTCCATCCACTGGTTCACTCCCCAAATGGTCAAAACAGCCAGGGTTGAGCCAGACAGGAGCCAGGAGCTCTGGGTCTCCAACATGGGTGGTAGGGGTCCAAGCACTTAGGCCATCTTCTGCTGCTTTCCCAGGCATATTAACAGGGAACTAGATTCAAAGTAAAGCAATGGCACTCAAATCGGCGCCCACATGCGATGTGGGTAGCAGGTGGCAGCTTTACCTACTATGCCATAATGCTAACCCTTTGCATTTCTTAAAAGATGTTAATCACTGACACAGATAATTTGTACAGAAAACTCATATTCTTGTAACAAAATTACATTTGTTTATATTACGTAATTTTAGGTTCTAGCTACTCTTGCTTCAATAAAATGGTGTTCACTTCCCTTTTCTGCAGGTAAGTGGAAACTATAGAGGTTATTATCATTCTCAACACAGACAGGAACAGAAAGAAGTTCACCATTTGATGAGTCCCAAAACCTTGGCCATCCAGAAAATTTTGAGGTCAGGGTTATCCTGGACAGTTAAATATTCCAATGGCTTAAGTTTTATCTTACAAATTATCAACTTTTATAATTTGTGATAGGATTCTTTTTTGGGAGTATATCATCTTTGCTTAAGAACAACTGTTGACATTTGCAACGGGTGGTAGGGTGTGGTGGAATGAGAAGACCATGCCAAGATGGCCGCTGGCAACAGAAACTGCCTGGCAACAGGCTCTGATTGGATGGTTTCGGAAACCATATGACAGCGGAGTCTGCCTGGCAACAGGATGTGATTGGTTAGGGCATAGACTGCCCCTTGACCAGACTGGCTGCCTTGGCTATATAAGCTGCTGTAGCAACTGAAATAAATGAGTCTGCAGGCTGCTTGCCTCAGGCCTGCTTTCACCCAGCTCCCAGGGTCTGTATGGTGACTCCATGCCTCTTGCCCCCACCACACTCCTCCCAGAAACGAATCCACAGCAACAGCAGGAAACTTATGTGGGAGTGTTGCCATGTCGATCGTGGAGCAGAAGCACATTTTTGCATCCACGGGCCTGGCCATGGCAAGACATCTGGCCCAGGAGCAGGGTATCACCCTGTGTGAGCGCGCTGAAATTGTGGCTGAGTTTTATTTCATTGGTTTTTGATGAGGAAAATCAACATTAAACTTTTTTTTAAAGATTTTATTTATTTGAAAGACAGAGTTAGAGGTAGAGACAGAGAGAGAAGTTTTCCATCCGCTGGTTCACTCCCCAGGTGGCCCCAACAGCCAGAGCTGCACCCATCCAAAGCCAGGAGCTTCTTCCAAGTCTCCCACGTGGGTGCAGGGGCCCAAGGACTTGGGCCATTCTCTACTGCTTTCCCAGGCCACAGTAGAGAGCTGAATCGAAAGAGGTACAGCCGGGACTGGAACCGGCGCCCATATGGGATGTCGGCACTTCAGGCCAGGGCTTTAACCTGCTGCGCCACAGTGCCAGCCCTCAACATTATACTTTAATGACTGTATGTAATTGTTACATTTCTGGGGTATCTGACTTGTCATAAAGTTAACATATTAATTGCACATCATGCCTAAGGAAACAGATTTCATCAGCATTGTAATGCCTGTTATTTCAAGGTAGTAACTGTAGATAGAAAAACCCTTGATATAAAGATAAATACTTAAATAAATCAGACATTTGGGTCAAGTAGCTTGACTCAGAATATAGATAGGGAGATACACATAAACATAAAATACAAGAAAAGAAGTCTAAATATTCAGATTCTTTGTTTAGATCCTGAAAGTAACTAGTAATCCCAGAGTAAAGAAAATGTTGCTTTATTGGAAAGAAAAAAAAAAAAAAAGGAATAATTACTTTAAATTATAAAAGTAGAGGCCAGCAGTTAAGAGACAGCTTGGAACAACTGCATCCCATATGAGAGTGTCTGGGTTCAAGGCCAAATCAGGCTCTGCTTCCAATTCCCCATCTGCTCATGCACACAATGGGAGGCAGCAGGTGATGGCTCAAGTACTTGGCTCCCTGCCACCAAACTGGGAGGCTCAAATGAAGTTCCAAGCTCCTTGGCTTTGTCCTGACCCAGCTCTGTGTGTTGCAGGCCTATGGGAAGTGAACCAGTGGATGGAGATCTTTCGCTGTCTCTTTCAAATAAGATAAAAATACAATTTTTAAAATAATTACAGAAATAATATACAATTACCGAAGACTCTAAAAATTTTAAAGTATATACACAAAACTGAGCAAGCTTTTTTCTGCCGAGGGCTATTTGGATATTTATAACATCATTTACAGGCCATAAAAAATTATCAATTTGAAAATTAGCTTGCTATAGTTTTATTGAATTTTGAGTCCCATCTGAGATTCCCTCGGCAGGGTCAGACCAAATGATTTTGCAGGCTGTATATGGACTGCAAGCTGGAAGTTCTCACCCCTGTAAAAAGTACGGGGTAAACACTGTGGCACAGGTTCAGCTATTGTTTGGGATGTCAATACTCATTACTGGAATGCCTGTTTCACACGTGACTACTTCGTTTCTGATCCAGCTCCCTGCTAGTGCACCTGGGAAGCAGCAGATGATGGCTCAAATACTCGAGTTTCTGTCACCTTTGTGGAAGAAACAGATGGAGTTCCTGGCTCCTGGCTTCAGCCTGGCCCAGTCCCAGCTGTTGTGGCTATCTGGGGGAACAAACCAGCAGATGGATGATAATCTCTGTACAGTTTGTCTTTTTGGGTTACTCTGCCTTTCAAATAAATATTTTTTGTAGTGTATGAGGTAAAAATTTATTATCTCCCAATTCCCATTCTACAGAAGTTAACTATTGTAAAACAATTTATGGTATACCTTTCCAGACCTCTTCAGAATACATTCAAAATTTTATTATAATTCAAATAAGTAGATGTGAACCCCATTAAGCAATAAGGAAATCTTGCCAGCATTCAATTCTGCAACTTTCTATTTTCACATGGATAGAATAGCTTTTTAAATTTAAATGCGCTGTTTGTACACTTAACTATTTTAAAGTACATATACATAATTTGTACACTTAACTCTTTTAAAGTACATATACCTAGTGTTTTTAATTATTTTATTGAAAGACACTTTTAGGTGGGAATCTTTTTTTCCTGCAATAAACAGTTTTCTGCCTACATCTTTGCATGTGTACTTTTCTGTAGAACAATTTATAAATGAAAATATTGGAATAAAGGACAGATACATTTTGTATTCTGACATTGTCAAATTTCCTGCTTTCTTCAAAAATAATCTGATTAACTCTTTTCTTGAGGACCTAAGCTCATGCTTATCAATATGCTTATTTTCTTTATTTGTATTATTTTTAAACTCTGCTTTAATACTGTGGTGATACCCTTGGGGCTACAGAAGTAAATGGCACCATTCATTTCCACAAAATAGTTTTTATACTTTTTTAATCTTTTATTGTCTATCAGTTTATACTGTCATCACTGTATTACTCGTAGCATTTCTTCTCCTTAATTCTGCTGGAAACCAAAGAACTTAATGTGCTAAAACTGAGATCAAATTCAAAAATAAATTAAATGTTCACACGAATGTACTTTGTAATTGCTACTTTAATCTCCCAGAGGCCCTTCATGCATCTAGGTTATAAAGGGGTAAGGTTCCCAGATTATACTCACGGGGCTGGAGAAATATTAATATGCTAATAGGCATCCTGCTCATATTCTTATATAGAAAATACCTTGGTTAAAAAAAAAAAAAACAGAAGTAGGGGCTGATATTATGGTACAACGGCTTAAGCTGCTGCTTCTGATTTCAGCACCCCATATGGGAGCACTGATTTTGAGTTCTGGCTACTCTGCTTCCAATCCAGCTTCCTGCAACTGCCATCCTTTAAAGGCAGGAAGATGGCCCAAGAATTTGGGACCCACCCAACCACCCATGTGGGAGACCAGGATGCAGTCTCTGGCTCCTGGCTTTGGCAAGGCACTGAGCTGGTTATTTATGTCCATTTGGGGAGTGCCCCATATGGAAGAGCTCCCTGTTTCTCTGCCATTCTGCCATTTCAATAAATAAACCAACCTTTGGGGCGGGAGGAATAGGTAAAAATTAGCATAATGTCATTGTTTCAGTAAATAAAACAATAGAATTAAAGTATTATAAAAATACTTTATAGAAATGAGACAAGTGAGGAATGGGACTCATAAATTCAAGGACCCCCATCCCAACCTGACATGAACAAATACATCTCAAATTCCAAATCAATCAGGAGCGAGAAACGTCTAGACTCTAGCTATAAAAGACCCCCTAATGTCCTATTAGGGACTTCCCAATTTGCATGAATACCCAGAATACTCCATTGTAAACAACACCATCATTTTGAGTGTCCCAAGTGTGAAAGAAGGAACTATGCTGCGCAGATCACTGAGCAGGGTACAAACCAGTCATGTGCCAGTGAGAACAAGCCAGAACTCCAGGTGGATACAGATCCAAGTTCCAAGGGGGAACTAACATGCCTCTGCACTCAATAAAAATTCTTGTCTGGGCCGGCGCCGTGGCTCAACAGGCTAATCCTCCGCCTTGCGGCGCCGGCACACCGGGTTCTAGTCCCGGTCGGGGCGCCGGATTCTGTCCCGGTTGCCCCTCTTCCAGGCCAGCCCTCTGCTGTGGCCCAGGAGTGCAGTGGAGGATGGCCCAAGTGCTTGGGCCCTGCACCCCATGGGAGACCAGGATAAGCACCTAGCACCTGGCTCCTGCCATCGGATGAGCGTGGTGCGCCGGCCGCAGCGCGCCGGCCGCGGCAGCCATTGGAGGGTGAAACAACGGCAAAAGGAAGACCTTTCTCTCTGTCTCTCTCTCTCACTGTCCACTCTGCCTGTCAAAAAAAAAAAAAAAAAATTCTTGTCTGGCTCCCATAATTGAATCAGTAAGCAGAAACTCTTCCTGCTACTCTGTCTCCTTTGGACTCAAGCATAAACTCCTAATAAACCTTGTCTGAGTTACATATTGGCCTCTTGTCAATTTCTATTTGCAAGTGAGCCAAAGAGCCTGGGGTTGGTAACAAATATACTCTCCTATCCCTACACCCAACAAATAGGTTCCAAGGACTATTGTAGTAGATGTATGTGACTTATAATGATCTCCCCTTCTTTTTGGGATCATTACCTCACATTTTTAAAAATTCAGATTTACTGGGGCTGGCGCTGTGGCACAGCAGGTTAAACCCCCAGCCCACAGCACCAGCATCCCATATGGGTGCTAGTTCGAGTCCTGGCTGCTCCACTTCCGATCCAGCTCTCTGCTATGGCCTGCAAAAATAATACAAGATGGCCCAACTCCTTGGGCCCCTGCTCCCACGTGGGAGACCCAGAAGAAGCTCCTGGCTCCTGGTTTCGGATTAGCTCAGCTCTGGCTATTGCAGTCATTTGGGGAGTGAACCAGCAGAATGCAAGACCTCTCTTTCTCTGGATCTACCTCTCTCTGCAACTCTTTCAAATAAATAAAATAAATCTTAGAAAGAAAAAAATTTTGATTTACCTTCTCCCTTTATTAGCTGTGAAGGCATTCCAGTATTACCATTACAGTGAATTGTTCAGAATAAGCATATAACCTTAGCAGAGTAAGACAAAAAAAGATCTCTGTAAGGATTTCTGGAGGAAAAAAGCTGGTACAAACTTGCCTTCTCCCTTCCTTCCATCCCTGGCCTTTCTTCTACTGCTTTCTCTCTCCTTCTCTTTCCTCTCTCCCTACCCCAAATGTACAACAGGTATGCCATCATTTTATTTCCAGTATGTGGGGGTATGATGACATAATATTGAACAAAGGGAACAGAGAGGATAGTACTAAATGGAATCAGAGAATAAAGGCAACAAGGGAAAGCAGAGCCAAGAATTGCAGTGCAGAGATATTTCATCCCTGAATCAAAATATACCTGAACTTTTTAGTCATATGTCCCTGTTGAGATCAGAATTTTTTTTTTTCACCTATAATTTAAAGAGTCCTTACCCATACAGCTAAAACACTATGGTCTGTCTTCAGATTTTAAGCAACATTTTTATTAAGTTCTACTAAAACTGTCAATCTGTGATCTAACAATGATGATTTTGCTATCTGAACAATATCTGAAGATTAATTCATCCAGTTTTTGATATCATAATTTTGCTTTTTTTTTTTTTTTGATAGGCAGAGTTAGAGTGAGAAAAAGAGAGAGACAGAGAGAAAGGTCTTCCTTTTCTGTTGGTTCACCCCCCAATGGCCACTGCGGCCAGTGTGTTGTGCCAATCCAAAGCCAGGAGCCAGGTGCTTCCTCCTGGTCTCCCATGCGGCTGCATGGCCCAAGGACTTGGGCCATCCTCCACCGCCTTCCTGGGCCACAGCAGAGAGCTGGACTAGAAGAGGAGCAACCAGGACAGAATCCGGTGCCCCAACTGGGACTAGAACTCGGGATGCCAGCGCCGCAGGTGGAGGATTAGCCAAGTGAGCCATGGCGCCGGCCTCTTCTCTTTTTTTCTAAGATTTATTTGTTTATTTGAAAGAATAACAGAGAGACAGAGATCTTCCATTCACTGAGTCACTCCCAAATGGCCTCATCAGATAGTTCCAAGAGCCTGGAACTCCATATGTGTCTATCACATGGGTGGCTGGGGCCCAAGAACCTGGGGCACCTACCTCTGCTTTCCTGGGTGCAGTAGCAGGGAGCTGGATCGGAAGCAAAGCAGTTGGAATTCAAACTGAACTTATATGTGATGCCGAGGTTACAGGCTGCAGCTTAATCTGCTGCACCACAACACCAGCAACCAGTTTTAAGACTAAAATTTTCCCTTTAAATTACCTTTTAACATATATCCTCAAGTCATTCATCAGTAATATGTATCTGAATATTGATAGAAACTCAGTTTAGCACACATTCAATTTCCACGTCTTAGATCTCTGAAGAAATACCCAGTGCTTTGGAAAGATCACTAAAGCAAAAAGTTGTAAGTGAATAAAAGTGTAAAATAGAATTATACCTAGCATTTTGCTCCCTGATTTTAGAAATTTTAAACACTTTTCTATAGTGAAAACTTCTGACATTCTAAGCCAGTCAATATTTTTTGTGGTACTAGGCAATAACTAAATCAACCACCAAAACAAGCCAATTACCTAATTCAATCTAGTTCTGATGAAAAAATGAATTTAACCTATGGAATACCACCTTTATATTTTATTCAAATGCTTAAACATGTAATTGCATTTCCAAGAACTGAAAAAAATTTACTTACCTCAATTGTTTCGCATAGTTCTGCTCAATCTCTATTCTCTCTTTAACAAATTTGGCGTATCTTTCCAAGAAGTCAATTCCCCATTGTGTATGCTTATCTAAGCTGTCGAACTGATCCTAAAAAAGGAAGGTTAAAACTCAATGGAAAGGTTTAAAATTGTATCTACAAACATTTTAGCAAGTTTGAGGTACAAAGTGAGAGCCCCACCCACCTCATCCCTTAGGACCTAGAAATAGGTTTCTAAGCATAAACCACACTACTTTATGCTTAAGTGCCTTTATCCACATGGTAAGCACCTGGCTGTTAAACTCCTGCCTCATCACGTTTTTGCAATTAACTTGTTTTCCTCCTTTAAGATTCAGCTCAGTCATTATGTCCTCTAGAAAGTGGTCCTAAATTCACAGATTGGAATAAATAATCTTTCTCAGAATCCCTAAGGTTCCCTAAAATGACTATCTTATTCAATTGTTATACCATCTTGAGGCCAGGAACTAGGTATTAAACTTTGAACTCCCAAGGCCTAAACATCATGCTTGGTACTATATCGGGCACTCAAACAGAACAGTTCAGTTGCACAAAATCAATTATAAATGAGTTCAAATTCTGGGATCTGGGGCCAACCGTTGTGGCACAGCTGGATAAATGGTTCAAGTCCTGGCTGCTCCACTTCCAAACCAGCTCTCTGCTTAACACGCCTGGGAAAGGAGCTGAGGGATGGCCCAAGTGCTTGGGCCCCTACCATTCATGGGGAGACCTGGATGGAGGTCCTGGTTCATGGCTTCAGCCTGAGCCTTTGTAACCATTTGAGGAATGAAACAGCAATGGCAGCTCTCTCATTCTCCAACTCTGCCTTTCAAATAAATAAAATAAATTTTTTAAAAAATTACAGACCTGCCATTTATCAAATGTTTGACAATTGAGCAAGCTCATTTAGGCTCTTTGAACTTTTCTTCATCTTAAAATGGGAGTCCCATCACTAACATCACTTGACTGTAGTGATGCTAAATGTTCTACAATGTGGGCCGGTGCCTCAGCTCACTTGGCTAATCCTCTACCTGTGGCGCCGGCACCGAGTTCTAGTCCCGGTTGGGGCGCCGGATTCTGTCCCGGTTGCTCCTCTTCCAGTCCAGCTCTCTGCTGTGGCCCAGGAAGGCAGCGGAGGATGGCCCAAGTGCTTGGGCCCTGCAACCGCATGGGAGACCAGGAGGAAGCACCTGGCTCCTGGCTTTGGATCGGCAAGGCACACTGGCCATAGTGGCCATTGGGTGGTGAACCAACAGAAGGAAGACCTTTCTCTCTGTCTCTCTCACTGTCTAAACTCTGCCTGTCAAAAAAAAAAAAATATTCTACAATGCAGTAAACATCATATAACACACAGAATATCATCATTCTACAATGCTCTATGAATTCTCAAAGATACTCCCTTCTCCTATTGCCAAAGAAATTGTTTCCCTTCAAGAATAATCTCAAAATTAATAAGTTGGTGATCTCCCCCTCCCATTTATTTACAATGCTGACAAAATATTTTCCCTTTCTGTATTTTCAGGTTCTTTTTAATGACCATGGTTTAATCACATATGTTATTTATAAATGAATCAACTCACTTGCATTATCTCTTTTCTTGCCTTAAGTCATTTCAAAATTCTACCATTAAAACAAAGTCTAACTAAACAACAGAGCTATAATTCATCAAGTTATCATAGTTTAGCATTATTGCTCTCATTCTTCTAAGCAATTCTTCTAAGCAGCTTTTAATTGTCATTTGGCTTCCAAAGTAGATTTGAATACAGCAAAACACTGCCCAATAAATTCAATCTGAATAACATGGTCCATTAGAAATTTAAAACAATTCCAATTATCCACTAGAAGACTGCAAAATTTTAAGACATTTATTTTTGAAAGAGGGGTGAAAGGGGCCGGCCAGTATTGTGGCCTAGTGGGTAAAGCCACACCTACAGTATCAGCATCCCACTTGGGTACCAGTTCAAGTCCTAGCTGCTCCACTTTCGATCCAGCTTCCTGCTAATGTGCCTGGGAAAACAGTGGAAGATGGCCAAAATCTTTGGGCCCCTGCACCCACATGGGAGACCCAGAAGAAGTTCCTGGTTCCTGGTTTCAGACTGGTCCAGCTCCAGCCATTGCAGCCATTTGGGAAGTGAACCAGTGGATGTAAGACCTCTCGCTTGCTCTCCCTTTCTGTGAAACATTCAAATAAATAAACAAATTTAAAAAAAAAAAAAAAAAGGAAGTTGGGGGGTGGTTGGGACACAGAGAGACATCAATCCGGTATCGACTGTTCTACTTCCTAAATGCCCACAACAGCCCTAGCTGGGCCAGACCAGAGCTAGAGCCTGGAAATTCATCCAGGTCTCTCACATGAGTGACAAGGATTCAATCACCTGGACTATCACCTGCTGCCTCCCAGGATCACACCAGCAGAAAACTGGATCAAAAACATGGTAGTCAGGACACTTATCAGGCATTCCATTATGGTATGTATGCAAGTCAAACAGCAACCTAATCACTGCACCAAATGTCTGCCCCTAGGCAGGTGACTTCTGAGTAAAGCAGGTTACCCTCCAGTGAATGGGTTTTACCCAGTGAGCTTTCATAGGAGACTGACCTTTCCCCATTAAGAAGGAATTCTGCTAGCAGATTGCTTTTGTTCCAAAATGGCACTCTTCCCTGGGCCCTACCCTGCAGATTTAGGATTTGCCAAGTCTCCTCAATCATGAATCAAATCCTGAAAAATCTCCCCCAACTCTACCCCCCACTACCAATTCTGTTTTTCTGGAGAACTCTAATACACTGACTTTAAAACAAGTGTCAAAACTTGTAAGAGACCATTGTTTTGGATTGAACTCCTGCAATAAGCCCTAACATAATCAAACCTAAATGGATTCACAACTGCTTAAGTCCCACATCACCAAGCTGTCACCAGGCCAAAACTGACTGGTTTATCTCCCTTCGAGAAATTAGGAGAGAAACAAAGATAATAGCAAATTTCCAAATAGGGCAATTTTAACCTACAAAATAAGGGAGACTCCTCTGCTTTAATCTTTACAAGGAAAGTAACTTTGCAACAACTAGTCTGCTTTTTTGTTATCTGTTTCTGAGTTCCTCACACATACTCTGTCTATAATACCAACTTCTTCCACTCAACTCATCAGAATGCTCATTCTTGTTTCTTTTCCATTTTATTTGAAAGGCAGAGACAGAAAAGAGACACAGGATCTTTCATTTACTAGGTCATATCCCAAATGCCTGCAACAGCCAAGTCTGAGCCAAGCAGAAATCAGGAGCTGGACACCCAAACCAGGTATCCAACCTGGGTAGCAGGAACCTAACTAAATACTTGAACCATCACCTGCTATCTCTCACAGTGTGCATTAGCAGGAAGCTGGAGCCAGGACTCAAATCTAGGTACTCCAATATGAGATGTGGACATCACAAGAGGTATCTTAACTACTGTGCACCAAATATGAGCCCCCAGGACACAGTCCGTAATTTCAAATAAAGCCAATTAAAATTAAATTTTCAATTTTGTCTTATATCACAAGTAAAAAAAATCTCTATTTCCAGAAGTTTCAAGTATGTAGATACACTTGTGACAGAATTTTCAGCAACATTACTGTATAATAATGGATATATTTTGAAACATTATAATCCTTAAATAAATAAAAACATATCAAAAACAAAAATTCACTAACAAAATTCTTTCTTCCTAGCTCAAGGTTTTTGGAAAAGTAGTTATTCATTCACCATAAGACTTCCCTTTTATCTTGGAGACAGATTAAATTTTCTCCAAAGTAGCCGCTAGGTAAATAGTTCTAAAAAAAAAAAAAAGGTCAACACATTTGAAACAGCTAAGAGATAAACAGCAAACCCCTATGAAACATTTTCAATGGTCCCACCCCATTTTGCTTGAAACTACTGTAGAGACAGCCTATCCTCTATATTTTAAAGGAATTACCTTTATAAAATTAACTATAATAAAAAGATACCACCGAGGTTAGCGCTGTGATACAGTGGGTTAAGCTGATTACACATCTCAGAGTCCCAGCTGCTCTGCTTCTAATGTAGCTTCCCCCTTAAGTGCCTGAGAAGAAAGTGGATGACTACCCCATGACCCAGATGGGGTCCCTGGCTACCTACTGGCTTTGGTCTGACCTAGTCCTAGCTGTTCTTTCCATCTGGGGAGTGAACTAGAGGATGGAAGAGATCTCTCTCTCTCTCTCTCCCAAATAAATCTTTTAAAAAATGCTTTGGCCAGCACCGTGGCTCAACAGGCTAATCCTCTGCCTTGCGGCGCCGGCACACCAGGTTCTAGTCCTGGTCGGGGCGCCGGATTCTGTCCCGGTTGCCCCTCTTCCAGGCCAGCTCTCTGCTGTGGCCCAGGGGTGCAGTGGAGGATGGCCCAAGTGCTTGGGCCCTGCACCCCATGGGAGACCAGGGATAAAGCACCTAGTACCTGGCTCCTGCCATCGGATCAGCGCGGTGCGCCGGCCGCAGCGCGCCGGCCACGGCAGCCATTGGAGGGTGAACCAATGGCAAAGGAAGACCTTTCTCTCTGTCTCTCTCTCTCACTGTCCACTCTGGCTGTCACAAAAAAAAAAAAAAATGCTTTAATATTCTGTATTAACTAAACCCTTGGCTTTAGTTTTTACTTATAAATGATGAAGTGAATAAACTGCAACCTTATTCCAATTTCCTCTAAAATTCCAATCAGCAATGCTACTTTATCAGAGGCTATTAAATGGGTTTTTCATAAAACAGTTCTTGTTCAAGAAAGCATTTGTTGTTGTGTGAACTTAAATTCTTCAGAGGCGTTAAATCAGCTGGATGCTGACCATGCAGTGAAGACATCCTACAGCTGTGTGCTTCCTGCTCCCCGGTAACAGGGCCTTTCAACAAACCTCAACCATAATCAAAGGAAGATCAGCCATGGGCAAGGGAAACACCTAGGGCCCCTGGATGTAGGAAGTCGTTAAAAATCCCCCTGCTTGCCTCTCTCTGTATATAGATAACATCCTATGTGGAAACAAGTGTGGGAATGTAATACACCTCTTTAATCAATAATCAAGTCTAGGGCCGGTGCTGTGGCGTAACAGGTAAAGCTGCCGCCTGCAGTGCCAGGTTCCTTTACGGGCACTGCTTCCAGTCCCAGCTGTTCCACTCCTGATCCAGCTCTCTGCTATGGCCTGGGAAGGCAGCAGAAAATGGCCCAAGTCCTTGGGCCCCTGCATCCACGTGGGAGACCCAGAAGAAGCTCCTGGCTTCGGATCGGTGCAGTTCCAGCCATTGCAGCCATCTGGGGAGTGAACCAGCAGATCGAAGACTTCTCTCTCTCCTGCCTCTCCTTGTCTCTGTATAACTGACTTTCAAATAAATAAATAAATCTTTAAAAAAAAGAACAATATGTTTTTAAAAATGAGTCTGTTGGCTATTATCTAGTGCTCTTCAATTTTCAAAGAGGTATTCTTCAGTTTTCAATCTGATAACAACACATAAATCTATATTGTCTAAACCTGATTCAATGGACTTACCCTGTAAGAAAAGTCTAAAACCTGTAACTAAACCAGGCTGCAGAACAGCCAGCTCAGGCAAATGGTTGTTTACAAGTTTAAATTCTCAGTTTGACGTGCTGAATAAACTTCGTCATCCAGACTGATTTTTCAGTAACAGTTGAGAATAAATCTTCAACACATCCTTCTTTTAGTGATTCACAAAAAGGTAGCTCTAAATAGACTTCATAATTTAAACAGAATCTAGCAAATATCATAGACTGAGAAATGTTAGAAATATTTGTATTTAATCAAACCATACAGTAAATGTTCAGTGTGTACTTTTTCCTAAAAAGAATGTTAGCGTTGTTTTCTATACACCCTCTAACAGCTTTTGTTGATAACCTGGTTTCACCACAAAAGGAAGAGTAAATGTTACAAAAGAAGTAATAAGCTCCTGTCAGGGAGCTTCGAAAACCTTTGAACTGAGGCCAGTGCTATGGCTTAGTGCAGTGCCAGCACCTCATATGGGTGCTGGTTCAGGTTCCTGCTGCTCCACTAACGATCCTGCTCTCTGCTATGGCCTGGGAAACCAGTGGAAGATGGTCCAAGTGCTTGGGTCCCTGCAACCAGGTGGAAGACCTGGAAGAAGCTCCAGAATTCGGATTGGCTCAGCTCCAGCCTTTGGGGCCATTTGGGGAGTGGACCAGTGGAGGAAGATTTTTCTTTCTCTGCCTCTCTGTAACTCTGCCTTTCAAATAAATAAATCTTAAAAAAAAAAAAAAAAAAAAAAAAAGGTTAGATAGGGATTAGGGCAAGATGGCGGAATAGGAAGGCAGCACACTGATAGTCCGGGGAGAGACAGTTTAATAAAAGTGGAGATACTGCAGGTTCAAGGAAGAGTAGGGGAAGAAACAGCAGAGGAAACTCTTCCAGAACTAGTGATTCACAGTGGACCTTCGAGGAGAGCGTGGGAGCCCGCAGTTCGGGACACCAGCGGCAGACTCAATGCACCAGCGCTGGAATGCGAGGTGAGCCGAACCTCAATAGCCCGAGATACCAGAAGGGAAGAGGAAAGAGGAGACTAGAGCGAACAAGGCTTGAAACCCTGTGGGGAAAAGTTCACCAGGCTAACTAGAAGAGAGAGAGAAAGAAAAAAGTGACCGATATGAACACGAGTTTCTCTCTCTCCGCCCACCTCTCAAAGGTGAGCAAGACAAAGAGCAGGCACCATTTTGGAATACGTCATAAGCAGGGTGACCTCAGGTCTGCACCAGCCCTGAGCCTAACAGAAAAACCTGACTCTGGGCGTGGGGGTGAAATAACAGATTAAAACCTAATGAATGTGTGGTGCTAATGAACTGAGACTGTGAAAAAAGAGACGGTGGGGGAGAGAACTCACGGAATTCACCACGTGAATACTCTCCAGAGACGCTACAGTTCGGTAGCCTTGGTAGCCCAGTGGTGAGACTGCAGGAGAATCTGAACCCACACTGAAGGCCGCAGAGATTCCCTGTGTGGTCCTTGGGAAAGAGCTTCCGATCTCTGGCTCCTGTGGGTATATCATTTGCCTGCTAACCACCCCCAATTCCATTCAGCTGTGTGGAATTACTTCCCTTTTGAATCAAAAATAAAGAAAGAAACAGAGAGAGATTTACCACGCCTAACCTGGGAGTGTCACCTTTGACACACCCTCAACCCTGAGGAACCAAACAGAGCTCTCAGGCCACACCCACCTCAAGCCTCTAAGGCTCCATTGAAAGCAGACAGTCCACTTATCTAGAGTCATAGTATAACAAGAAAAAACACCACAGTGAAGAAACCAATATGCCAAACAACAAACGCAAAAACCGAGGTAACAAGAACAAGGAAGACACTATGACGCCCCCAAATGAAAAAGACACCCCAATTCAAGATTACGAAGATGATGAGATAGAAGAAATGCAAGAAGCGGATCTCAAAAAATTGATAAGAACACTAAGAAGTACTCAAAAACAAATTCTTGAACTACAGAAATCCTTAATGGACAAGGTAGAAAATCTCTCTCGTGAAAATGAAATATTAAGGAGGAATCAAGCTGAAATGAAACAACTAGCAGAACATGAAACTGTGATAGTGACGAGAAATCATAATGAAGTGAAGAATTCAATAGATCAAATGAAAAACACATTAGAGAGCCTTACAAACAGAATGGGTGAGGCAGAAGAGAGAATATCGGACTTAGAAGACAGAGCACAGGAAAATATACAGTCAAACCAAAGAAAAGAAGAGGAAATTAGAAATCTAAAAAATATGGTTGGGAATCTACAGGATACTATTAAAAAACCCAACATTCGAGTTCTAGGAGTTCCTGAAGGCATGGAGAGGGAGAAAGGATTAGAAGGCCTTTTTAGTGAGATAATAGCAGAAAATTTCCCAGCTTTGGAGAAGGACAGAGACATCCTAGTACAGGAAGCTCATAGAACCCCTGGTAAACATGACCAAAAGAGATCCTCACCACCACACATTGTAATTAAACTCACCACAGTGAAACAGAAAGAAAAGATCCTAAAATGGGCGAGAGAGAAAAGTCAGATTACTCTCAGAGGATCTCCAATTAGACTCATAGCAGACTTCTCATCAGAAACCCTACAAGCTAGAAGGGAATGGCGAGACTTAGCCCAGGTACTTAGAGAGAAAAACTGCCAGCCCAGAATATTATATCCTGCAAAGCTCTCATTTGTGAATGAGGGTGAAATAAAGACCTTTGATTGCAAACAGAAATTGAAAGAATTTGTTGCCACTTGTCCAGCCCTGCAAAAGATGCTTAAAGATGTGTTACACACAGAAACACAGAAACACGGCCATCAACATGAAAGAAGGTAAATGAAGGGAACCTCACAGCAAAAGATCACAGGGAATTCAAAGCATACATTTGGATAAAGAAATTATGGGACATGTACTCTATAGAATACTATACAGCAGTCAAAAACAATGAAATCTGGTCATTTGCAACAAGATGGAGGAATCTGGAAAACATCATTCTGAATGAATTAAGCCAGTCCCAAAGGGACAAATATCATATGTTCTCCCTGATCGGTGACAAGTAATTGAGCACCAAAGGGGAAACCTGTTGAAGTGAAATGGACGCTATGAGAAACAGTAACTTGATCAGCTCTTGTGCTGACTGTTGTTGTACAATGTAATACTTTATCCATTTTAGTATTTTTTTATTCTAGTAATATTGGTTGAACTCTGTAATTAACAAACAATTATTCTTAGGTGTTTAAATTTTAACTGAAAAGTGATCCCAGTGAAATATAAGAGTGGGAATAAGAGAGGGAGGAGATGTACAATTTGGGACATGCTCAATCAGTCATGCCCCAAATGATGGAGTTAGAATCGTGCCAGGGAATTCCAATACAATCCCATCAAGGTGGCATGTACCAAGGCCATATCACTAATCCAAGTGATCAATTTCAGTTCACAATTGATCACACTGATAGGTCTAAGAGTCAAGGAGATCACACAAACAAGACTAGTGTCTGCTAATACTGATAGAATCAAAAAGGGAGAGAATGATCCAACATGGGAAGTGAGATACCCAGCAGACTCATAGAATGGCAGATGTCCTAAATAGCACTCTGGCCTCAGAATCAGCCCTTAAGGCATTTGGATATGGCTCAAGAGCCCATGAGAGTATTTTAGGCATGGAAAGCCAAGACACTCTGGAAAAAAAAGAAGACCTAGATGAAAGATCTCTATGAGTGAGATCCCAATGGAACGAATGGGGCCATCAAAGAAGGAGGTACCTTTCTCTGAAGGGAGGAGAGAACCTCCACTTTGACTATGACCCTGTCAGAATAAGATTGAAGTCGGCCAACTCTAAAGGCTTCCATAGCCTCGGCAACTCATGACTAGACCCTAGGGAGATTACTGACGCCATAAACAAGAGTGTCAAATTGTTAAATCAACTTCAGGAATCACTGTGTACTTACGTCTCATGTGGGATCTGTCCTTAATGTGTTGTCCAATGTGAAGTAATGCTATAACTAGTACTGAAACAGTATTTTACACTTTGTGTTTCTGTGTGGATGCAAACTGATGAAATCTTTACTTAGTACATACTGAATCAATCTTCTGTATATAAAGATAATTGAAAATGAAAAAAAACTTGGTGTTAAATTGGAAATTGCATAGAAAATTAATCAATTTAAAAAAATATATCATGTAGGATCTCTGTCCTTAATGTGCTATACATTGTGAATTAATACTATAACTAGTACTCCAACAGTATTTTTCACTTTGTGTTGCTATGTGAGGGCAAACTGTTGAAATCTTTACTTAATATATACTAAACTGATCTTCTGTATATAAAGAGAATTGAAAATGAATCTTGATGTGAACGCAAGGGGAGGGGGGGTGGGAAAGGGGAGGGTTGCGGGTGGGAGGGAAGTTATGGGGGGAAGCCATTGTAATCTATAAACTGTATTTTGGAAATTCATATTCTTTAAATAAAAGCATTATTAAAAAAAACTATTAAAAAAAAGAAAAAAAAAACAACTTGGAATTGCCTGATAGTGACAGAAGCATCTTTTTTTTTTTATTCATAACAATCCCCTTTCAACCACACCTGAGTTTGTCTGTGACTCTTGGAGGATGGTGGTCATTTATCAGAGGAGCTAACCATGTCATTAGAGGTCTGGAACTTTCTCCAGGGAAGAGAGAGGAAATTTGAGTTCAATCATCAATAACCAGTGATTAACAGAATCGTAGTTATGGAACAGAACCCCTACAAAAATCCAGTAACAATAGGTTTGGAGAACCCTTGTTGGTGAACATACCCACATATCAAGGAAATGGTGCATCCCAACTCCACAGGGACAGAAGGTCCTGTGCTCCAGATCTTAGATCTTTTTCTACATACCTCTTCATCTATCTATTCTTTCACATTCTTTATGATGTCCTTTACATCTACCAGTTAGAGTCAGTAAAGTGCTTCTTTAGTTCCATGAGCCATTATAGCATATTTTGGAACCCAAAGAAGGAGTTGTATGAACCTTCAACTTGTAGACATTTGGTTAGAAGTGCTAAAGGCCCAGGACTTAAAAACGCATCTGAAGTGGCAGCAGTCTTACGGGACAGAGCACTTAATCTGTGGAGTCTGCATTAACTCCAGGTAATTAGACCTGAATTGTAAGCTACCTACTTGCTATACACAGAGTTGGAAAATTGGTTGTTAATGTCAAAAAAACCCATACATTTGGTGTCAGAAGGAACAGTTTTTCCATTTAGCAAGTGTATCTCCAATAGTGTGCTGTCTTTTCATGATTAAGTGTTAAAATTGTAAACAAGGCTTTCAGTACACCTATGTCCACAGCAACACTATGCATTTAGTGGATCAAAATATGTCCTCTTCTTTGAAGACCCCTCCTTTAAACAATGCATTATCCTTTATCTGCTTTACACCAGTCATTCCTACCCTAATGATATACCTGAATGTTTTGTTTGTCCTTGATTCCATCTCTGGCACACACACACAATTTCTAATTTTTTAAAAAATATTTATTTTATTTGAAAGGCAGTTACAGAGAAAGGAGAGAGACAGAGAGAGATAGAGAGGAGAGAGAGACAGAGATCGATCCTCCATCTGCTGGTTCACTCCCCCAAATGGCCGAAACAACCAGGGCTGGGCCAAGCTGAAGCCAGGAGCTTCATCAGGGTCTCCAAATAGGTGCAGTGGCCTAAGCACTTCAGCCATCTTCCACTGCTATCCCAGGCACATTAACAAGGAGCTGGATCCGAAGTGAAGCAGCAGGGAATCAAACAGGCGCTGATATGGGATCCCAGTGTTGTAGGCGGAAGCTTAACCCACTACACCACCAGCCACAAATTCAATTTATTTATTAACTCCCAAATTATATTAGGAATATATTGCTCTAAATTCACATATTCCCTTAAATCTATTTCAAGCCCTTTCAAGATTCCCAAATAAAAATAAGTCAGCTAAAGGATTTGGTGTCTAGGACTTGTATCAGGCTATTTAATCAGAATACTAAGAAATAATCAAATTTTATTTTTCAAATACTGAAGGATAAGTCAAACCATAAAATCTTTGAAAACACTTATTTTTATAAGGCTTTAAATTATTTTAATTGACAAAATTGGTACACATGGATATAATTCTTAATTGTTAATGTTAAAATATTCAAAAAGAGCACTAGATAATCATAAAAGTAGAAAACATAAGAAGCCCAATAACTGATTTAAATATATTTAACTAAGGTTATACAGTACTTTTAAAATTAACAGACCCCAATAAAAGTCAACTTTAAAAAAAGAACAATCATCTTTAAAAGGCAGCATAAAGGTAAAACATACAGGTTTGGCTACAAATAAAACAAAGTCTCTGCTTTGTAACCACTTGAGGGAAAAAATCCCACTTGGGAGAAACAAAGTATCTCTATTTTATTTTAAAGTCTTGAAATAAAAAAAAAAATAATTATATGAACCCACACTGTAAATATTTTCTTTTTCTCTCTCAAACAGTAAATCCACAAATTACAAGTAAGATTTCATGTAGAAATGCTGATTTAATGCTACAATACTCAAAATACAAAAAGCATTATTTTTTTTTAAAGATTTATTTATTTATTTGAAAGTCAAAGTTACAGAGAGAGGTAGGGACAGAGAAAGGTCTTCCATCCTCTGGTTCACTCCCAGATGGCCGCAATGGCTGGAGCTGCACTGATCCAAAGCCAGGAGCTTTTTCTGGGTCTCCCACATAGATGCAGGGGCCCAAGGACTTGGGCCATCGGCTATCCCAGGCCACAGCAGAGAACTGGATTGGAAGAGGAGCAGCACCCATATGGGATGCCGGTGCTTCAGGCCAGGGCATTAAGCCGCTGCACCACAGTGCCAGCCCCCAAAAAGCATTATTTTTAAGGAAATGGTATTTAATTCATTGAATAGCAGCTTTGGATTTCCACAGATATTAATTTTACTAAGAAACCATATACGTAATGCAACCTCTAAACATTCAAAGCTAAATTATTGGAAGTTTTAAGGAAAAGGAACAAGCAAACTAACATAGCAACATTTATGTAATAAAAAAGTAAGTATCAAGATTTCATGTTTGAAAAACCAAATTATTCAATGACAAATGTTTGTTTTAATTTCTGTGATTTTACTAAGCATATTACTTGAGTCATTTTAGCAGAACCCAACATCAACAGATCAATTTTGAAGAAGCCAAATAATATCAACTATCAAGTTGGGCCTGTTACTCTGAATCCAGTGATACTGGATCACCAAAAACAAGTTGCTTTTTATATACCAGTTTCCAAATAATCGATGAAATACTTTCATCTGCTCAAAATGATTTCAATATATGTATAGGGTTCAAAGATAATAAATGTTCAACCCAGAAAAGAGATAACAAAATGAACCTCATCTGACAGTCTAGTACATAAAAAGCACTTATTGTTGACTACTCTACTTGTATAGTGCTTTGGAATGTACAAAGTGTTTCTGCATATTTTACTAGATATCCGCAAAATCTTATCAACAGAGAGCATTTTACAAATATGGTATCAGATTTATGAAATTCACCCAAACTTTTCATCCAAATCTCATTTTCTTTCTACTGCAACACATCATTATTTGTTCACATCATCAATTGTTAAGTTTTTAGTAATTAATGTTTATTAGTAAATAGTGCCCCAGACCCCTTTTTTTATAAATATGAAAACTGATAATGTTTAAGTGATTTGCTGATAGCTGGCTAGTAACCAAAATGGGATGAGGCTAAATTACCTCTTACAGACACTGTCAGTTTTATATTCTAAGGATCCAAATGACTGACTACTGTGAATTATTATTTAAAATGATGTTCTTCAACGGGAAATAAAGAGAAAAATGTAATGCTCACCAAGAAGCTCTGATTAAAGGAACAAATTAAAATCTCAAAATTAGAAATTGCTTATTCAAACATGAAGTCAATGTTTAAACTCTGTATACAAAATTCTTGGTAAGTCCGTCTTTAGTGGTCATTCCACTAGCAATCAGAACAACTCCAGGGAGAGTGTTTGGCTTTTTTGTTAAAGACACTTCCATCTGTTATCAGAGTACTTTGATTATATACTCGGTTTCTGATTCCAGTATCCTGCTAATGTGCACCCTGGGAAGCAGGGGTGATGGCTCAAGTAATTGGGTTCCTGGATATATCTCTGTCTACATCAAAAAAGCTTTTAATTTAAATTTTAAAAATATAATAATTCTAGGAGCACAAAAGAAGACAACCAGAAAAACGAGGAATGATTTTTTTAACTATTACAACAAAAAGTAGAACGTTTTTACATTAAAACACGAGAAACAAAATCATGAAGTCTTAAAATACCCTCCAATCTCTTTACATAATTTCAAGCCTAAGATCACACATCTCTTCACTCTGCTTGAAAATACTTTGTGTTTTGGAAAAAGTCTGAGAAAGGATCAATACAAACTAAAGAAGTCAAATTAGCAGTATTCTGAAATCATCTGTGGGTTAGAAATAAAGAATAAATCATCAAAACAAGCAGTCTATCATCATTTCCCTATTCTCTCTAGCTACTCTTATTCCTATGGATTCACTTCATATTAATGAGTCCAACTTTTCATTTCCTTGCCTTCATCACCCTCACCTTTCCTTTTATAACACATTCATCCTTAACACAGATTTGTGAAACGAATCTCTCCATCAGTAGGTGTGTCCTAAATTAAATATTACCCCATATTTAAACTAAAGAAAGTCCTTACTTTGTTTACTTCAAGCATTCCTTTTTTAAGTATATTTATTATTTATTTATTTGAAAGGCAGAGTTACAGAGAGGTGGAGAAAGAGAGAGATAGGTCTTCCATCTGCTGGTTCACTCCCAAAATGGCTGCAACTGCTGGAGCTGCGCCAATCTGAAGCTAGGAGCTTGGAGCTTCCTACAGGTCTCCCACGCTGGTGCAGGGTCCCAAGCACTTGGGCCATCTTCCATAGCAGAGAACTGGATCAGTAGTGGATCAGCCAGGACTTGGACTGGCACCCATATGGGATGCCAGCACTGCAGGCAGCAACTTTACTGGCTACACCACAGCACCTGCCCCCAAGCATTCCTTTTTAATTCTGTAAAATATTGGGGCTGGTTCTGCGGTATAGCCGGTAAAGCTGCTGCCCCCAGTGCAGACATCCCATGTGGGCACCAGTTCAAGTCCCAGGTATACCACTTCCAATCCAGTTCCCTGCTATTGGCCTGGGAAAGCAGAGGAAAATGCCCCAAGTGCTTGGACCCCTGCACCCACATGGGAGACCCAGAAGAAGCTCCTGGCTCTGGATGGTCCCAGCTCTGGCTATTGCAGCCATTTGGAGAGTGAATCAGTGGATGGAAGACAGATGTCTCTATCTGCCTCAACATCTCTGTAACTCTTTCAAATAATTTTTTTTTTTTTGACAGGCAGAGTTAGACAGTGAGAGAGAGAGACAGAGAGAAAGGTCTTCCTTCCATTGGTTCACCCTCCAAATGGCTGCTACAGCCGGCGCACTGCGCCGATCCGAAGCCAGGAGCCAGGTGCTTCTTCCTGGTCTCCCATGCAGGTGCAAGGCCCAAGCACTTGGGCCATCCTCCACTGCCTTCCCGGACCACAGCAGAGAGCTGGACTGGAAGAGGAGCAACCGGACAGAACCAGCACCCCAACCAAGACTAGAACCCAGAGTAGCCACACCGCAGGCAGAGGATTAGCCTAGTGAGCCACAGCGCCGGCCGGTAAATCTTTTTAAAAAAACTTTTATAAAACATTTAAAATTATCTTATTGGGATACAAAGAAAATATTCTAAATTAAAGCTGGCATCTGTACCATCTTAAATACCCACACTACATAGATTAACTAAAATGCATGTTACTCCTAAGTTCTGTACAGTAACGTGATAATAAATACATTTGCTCAATCTCCTTCTACCAATATGATATCTTTAATATAATTTAAAATGACTTTCATATATCACAAAATCACATATTTTAGAAGTCAATATTTAATATTCAATCCTTGTTTTTCTAGTTAACACCCTGCATTTAAATGAAGTCCCAATAAAATACTTCTGGTAAAGAATCAAGGGTCACCACCATTTAAAGAAGACTTTCTTCACTAAAAAACAGAATAATGACTTTGCTGTCCTAGTTTGGGCTTACTCTATGGCTCTGATTTTCTGCCAAAGTTTCTCCAGCACTTCTGAATACCAAACTACTAGCAAAAACAGTTTTAAAGATCTAATAGAACTGATGTCTCTCCCTCTTTAACTCATATGGACTACAGCAACTTTTTAAGTCTCGTGGAGAACAATATACAATTCAGGATCAAAACCATCTACCTCCAAAGTAAATTGAGTACTACTGTAAAGTTTTTAATTATTTCTGTTCTCTTATGGTGTTGTTTTGTTTGTTTTTTAAAGGATAGGTGAGAAACTGTATTTGGGAAATTCATTCACTAGCTCTTAATTTAAACTATATTTAAAATATGCTCTAGTGACTTCAAAATCTACCCAAATGATCCCTACCACTTTCAACTCCATTTCATCTGAGAACTCACTGAAAAGGTCATTTCCAGATATTAGCAATAACTGCAACATGTCCCTCCCACCAACTCCTACACAATATATTTCAAGAATCCTCAGATGGCTAGCCCTTATCAACTCACTCCCTCCAAAATCCCAAGTCCAATAATTTTT
Organism: Sylvilagus floridanus; assembly: GCA_949820135.1. Classification (NCBI taxonomy): domain Eukaryota; kingdom Metazoa; phylum Chordata; class Mammalia; order Lagomorpha; family Leporidae; genus Sylvilagus; species Sylvilagus floridanus. The sequence goes on along the minus strand of OX463225.1, from coordinate 84,606,080 downwards.
TAACCCCACAGAGATTATAATATATTACTCCTAACCCATTATTACTAATTCTCAACCTTCCCTGTCTTCTTTTCCATTTTTAAACACCTTAGATTCCCCCAAGCCATCATGTTCATCACTCCTTGTAAAATATACTCACTGTCCTTATCATCTCTTGCCTTACCAAATTTCAACCCCGGTGTTTCAGGTTTTTTTGTTTTTGTTTTTTAAGCTCTATTTATTTATTTGAAAGTCATAGTTACAGAGAGAGAGATCAATCTTTCATTCATTGGCCCATTCGCCAGATGGCCATAACGGCCAGGGCTTGACCAGGCCAAAGCCAGGCACCCTATCCAGGTCTCCCACAAGGGTGCAGGGACCCAATGACCTGGGCCACCTTTCCTGCCTTCCCAGGCCCAACAGCAGGGAGCTGGATTAGAAGTGGAGCAGCTGAGACTTGAATCAGTGCCCAAAGGAGATGAAGGCGCTGCAGACAGCGGCTTCATCAGCTGTGCCACAACACCAGCCCCTCAACTTGGGGGGGGGGGGGGGCCTAACAAGTCACACTTTGTAATTTGTGTCTATAACAAGAGGGTTTTAATGCTGCTGAACTCAAACTCATTATTCACTATTCCTTTATCCTAGCTGTTGCAAACATTCTTCTTTTACTTTAAATTTATACCGCCTCCTAACCTCCTCAATCTCAATAACCGTGCTTCTTCATACTTCACTGAGAAGCAATCAAAAGATAATTCCTCATTCTCCAGCTCTATTTTTACCACAAATACTTGGGTGCCTTTAACTCAACATTTCTGTTACCTTAGATAAACCTAGCACTTTTGCTTACTGAGAGAACAACTGCAGTTACAAGTTTAGCTGTTAAAGTGTTTAAGACCCTGGGCCCAAAAGCAGAATAAGCAAGCTATAGCTGAATGAGCAGAAGCAAAAAGAGCAGAGTTGAGATGGAGGTGTGAGAAGTGAGACGGCCAGAATGCCAATTTGTGTGCCTCTCTTACCCAGTAAGGACCTGGGCTTTAATACTGAGAGAGAGAGAGAGAAATACACTGAAGAGTTTTGAGCATAATCCTGACATGACAGGACACAGATTTTAATTACTCTGGCTTCTATGTTGATTAATAAACTGACTCACACCCAGGGAGATTTTTTAGGGAGGCTACTGTAATAATTAGATCAGAGATGAGGTTTACTTGATCCAGTGTGGAAGCAGAATGGTGAAAAGTGGTAAGATTTTGGACATATTCTGAAGGTATTGTCAATAAAATTTCCTGATGTTGTGATTGTGGGTTGTACAAGAGAGAAATCAACTGTGAGCTCTTAGAACTGGAAGGATGAATATGCTTTTAACTAAAATGGGGAGTCAAGTTTGGGCAGCGAGACAAAAGCAGTTATGATCTTAGACTCAGTTTGAGATGTCCTTAACACATATCAGGGGGAGATGTTCAACAGGCAGCTGAATACATATGTCTGGGATGAAAGCCATTTCAATTAAGCCCTTTTGCACACCAACATTTAGAGATTAAGGAAATGAGGAGGAACCAGCAGAAGATATTGAGGAGTGACCACACAGGTACAAGTTAAAACTGAAAAGTGTAGTGTAATTTATAAGAAGCCAAATGAGTAATGTTTTATTTCAAGGAAGAGGAAATGATTCACTTTGTCAAGAACTACTGAAAGTCAAATGAAGACCAAAAACTGACCACTGGATTTGGCAACATGCAGAGCACTGACAGCCTTACCAGGAGAAGTTTTGTCAAAGTAGTGAGGGAAAAGACTGACTCAATTGGGTGCAAAAAAGATTGGGAAGACAGAAGTCAAGGCTAGTAGAGACATCATTTTTAAGGAATTTTGCTTGAAAGCAAGGCAGAGATGGATGATAGCTAACAAGAAAAGTGGGATCAAGTGAGGGTAAGATGTAAGATATAATGATTGTATGCTAGCGGAAATGACAGAAGAAAGGGAAACAGTGATAATGTAGATTAAATGGGCAAACTGCTAGCACAGACAGCACCGACTGAACCCTTTGCTAAGAGCATAGACAGTTCAATCATAGAGTAAGAGAAGGCAAAGTAAGTGGACAGACTTAGATAGCTTGGTACATGTGGTGGTGGGAGCTGGTGGAAATTCTCTGATTGCTTTTTTTCAGTAAAATAACAGGCAAAGTCAATAGCTGAAATTGAAGAAGAGAAATGAAAGGGTCCATCTTCCTCATTCATAATCATAATGTAAACTAGTATCAACTACATGACAACACAAAAAATTGCAACTATTCGAGTCCTCCACCCAGGATATACAAGTGGATATACAAAACTTCTTAATTAGTACTGTCACGTCTTTTAAAGGTAATGATTTAGTAGGTCATGATAGATTTCACACAAGAATAAAATTGATTTGTAAGATGGTGGTGTAGCCATTACCACAGAGAACATAGCTTCCCAAGGGTTGCTTCCAGCCAATGACTGCTGGCTTAGGGAGATCCAGGATTTTCCAAACAGTGAATTTGGCTTCAAGAACTCTCAAAAATCCTTGCCAACACTCTTTAAAACTGCACTGCAGCCTAATGTGTTTCTATTCAATTTTCCTCCCTGCCTCCCTTCCTTCCTCCTCCTTCCCTCTCTCCCAGTCAGATTTATAGTGTGGTCTGATGGCTCTCTCAGCCTCCCCTGGCTCCCTTTCCATATCCTCTCACAGGTATTCCTCTAATACATGTCTTGCTTATCTGAGCCCATCTGAACAGCTGTTTGTCAGAGAACCCAAATTAACAGAGGTGAAAATTTTTTTTACACAAGAAATTTAACTTAAATCTCTATGAACAAAATCCTTCTCTCCGAAAATCAAAAGGGCATTTTATAGATGTTTCTAATTGGGTTAACACAAAGTTATTAAATAACATTTAGTGGTCATATCTGCATATTTTTAATTTCATAAACCTACAGTTTTATGTTCCTGGAAAACTCAATACACAAATGTATTTATTAAAAAAATTGGGGGCTGGCCGGCGCCGTGGCTCAACAGGCTAATCCTCCGCCTTGCGGCGCCGGCACACCGGGTTCTAGTCCCGGTCGGGGCGCCGGATTCTTGTCCCGGTTGCCCCTCTTCCACGCCAGCTCTCTGCTGTGGCCCAGGAGTGCAGTGGAGGATGGCCCAAGTGCTTGGGCCCTGCACCCCATGGGAGACCAGGGAAAAGCACCTAGCACCTGGCTCCTGCCATCGGATCAGCGCGGTGTGCTGGCCGCAGCGCGCCGGCTGCGGCGGCCATTGGAGGGTGAACCAATGGCAAAGGAAGACCTTTCTCTCTGTCTCTCTCTCTCACTGTCCACTCTGGCTGTCACAAAAAAAAAAAAAAAAAAAATTGGAGGCTGACGCCATGGCTTATTTGGTTGGTCCTTTGCCTGTGGCGCCAGTATCCCATGTGGGCACCGGGTTCTGGTCCCAGTTGCTACTCTTCCAGTCCAGCTCTCTGCTGTAGCCCGTGAGTGCAGTGGAGGATGGCCCAGGTGGTTGGGCCCCTGTAACCGCTTGGGAGACCAGGAGGAAGTACCTGGCTTCTGGCTTCGAATTGGCGCAGCGCGCCAGCTGTAGCAGCCATTTGGGGAGTGAACCAATGGAAGGAAGACTTTTGTCTCTGTCTCTCTCTCTGTCAAATAAAAATAAATAAATAAAAATAAAAAAATTACAGACTATCGGCCGGCGCTGTGGCACAGCGGGTAAAGCCACCGCCTGCAGTGCCAGCATCCTATATGGACGATGCTTCAAGACCTGGCTGCTCCACTTCTGATCCAGCTCTCTGCAATGGCCTAGGGAAGCAGAAGAAGATGGTTCAAGTCCTTGGGCCCCTGCACCTACATGGGAAGATCCAGAGGAAGTTCCTTGCTCCTGACTTCATATAGGCAAAGCTCTGGCCGTTGCTGCCAATTGGGGAGTGATCTAACAGATGGAAGATTGCTCTCCCTCACTCGAGCACTCTCTCTGCCTCTCCTCCTCTCTCTGTGTAACTCTTTCAAATAAATAAATAAATCTTTTTTAAAAAATACAGAATAATTCTCTATAAAGTTCTTTAAAATAGTATGCATTCTTAGTACCATTAAAATGATTGATCTAATATAAATTTATATACTATCAGAACATAGCTATTATGTAAAACAAGGTGTATTATCTGCATGTTATCTAATATCTTCCTTATTGCTCTAATTTATTTTTTACTAAAGATTTATTTATTTTAAATCAGAGTTACTGATAGAGATCCTCCAACTGCTGATTCACTCTTCAAATGGCTGTATCAGCTGGGCCAGGCCAAAGCCAGGAGCTTCTTCCAGGTCTCCCACAGGGGTGTAGGGGCCCAACCACTTGGGCCATCTTCTGCTGCTTTTCCCAGGCCATTAGCAGGGAGCTGGAACTGAAGTGGAGCAGCCAGGACACAAACTGCTACCGTTGGAGGAGGCGGCTTAACCCACTATGCCATAATAATAGCCCCTAATTTTCTAATTTCTGACCATATCACTGATCTCATCTGGCTCTCTCATAAAACAGTTCTTTGTAATCTGGGGATCCTACTGACTTTCATTTGTTTCACATTAGCCTCTCTGTTGTTCAGCGTTGCTCTGCTTCCAAAGATCTCAAATTTGAATCCACAGTCATTCCACTATGGGTAAATCCAACACTAGAGTTCAATATTAACAAAGTATTTTAAATACAGTTAGCCTTACTCAGATTCTCAGATCAATTAACTGCCCTTGCTACATACCTTCAGGGACCACTTCCTGACACTGGTTCCTCTGCCATTATATCAATCAGCTGCACAATACAGTAGGATCCCCCCATTTATCCACATAGTATATGTTCCAAAATTCCCAGTGGATATTTGAAACTTCAGTACCAAGCTCTAGAGCATATATTTTCTATATACACATACATACATATCTATGTTAAAGCTTAATTTATTAATTAGGTACAGTAAGAGGTAACACAAATAGAATAATAATATGTAACAAAAGGTATGTGAGTATGGCCTCTTTCTCAACTGTAGAAAGTAGACTGAACCACCGGATGGAATACACCTCCCCTGTCACTGTAACTCTGCCTTTCAAATAAATCTTTTTTAAAAAAATGAAAAAAAATTGAAAATGGTCAGGAGCAGTTAGTCTTTATGTACGTACATTTAAATTTCTAACATGAAAATTCTCTAGAACAGTGCACAGCACCCCCTGCACAGCCTATCTTTGGATTTCTTGGCTTTTTCCCACACTGGGTTCATTTTCTTTTTTTTTTTTTTTTTACTTTAGTCTGCCTTTTCCTTTTCTTAAACTCTAATCTACTTGGTGAGTATAATGGTAAGTGTGAAATCTAATCATAGGCCTTTAAGGCCAGAAGGGACTTCAAAGATCAACCTTTCTATTTACACATCAAGAAACTAAAACCTAGAGATTAAACCATTTACCCAAGGTAACAGAGTTAAGTAACTAGCTGAAGATCCAGATGTCTTAGTTTTTGTTTTGTACTTCAAATCAGTTCATTTAGTTAAGTTAATGTTCTTGGTCTGCATCTATTATTATTTGAAAAACAAATGGGCTGCCTGATTCCAATCTAATAGGATACTTAGTTGTTGGTATATTCACAGGAATAACTCCAAGGAGCGACCTCATACTATTCTTAGCATATAATTATGGCTAAATGTTGAGATTATTTAGTTATACCTATATATGCTCTATTGAACTTCAAAAGAAGGATACTGAACAAGACAGAGATTTTTATGACTTATTTTCATAAGTAGTATTAGAAAATCTTAATATTAGGAATGAAAAAAGTTAATATATTTAAGTAAATTTTTATATGATAGACACAGAAGTATTCTACCTTAATCTAAGCAGAAGAGTCTCCATAATCCAAAATCAGGAATATTAAGAAAGTATATGCATGATTTATCTGTTCTTTATTTGTTCGTGTATGATTAAATGTGATTGTGATATTGGTAGAAGGCAAAGTAAAAGGAAATTACCTTATGAGTTCTTGCACATTAACATAAACTAGGCATTGGCTTTTTTAGCCAA